>BSBM01000012.1:18202500-20602500 GCA_027924585.1 Larix kaempferi
AGCTCAACCACATAGCTACGGACATCTCAAGCTAATTTCAAGCAATCCAATCCTCTGTTCAAACATCCACACTTGGATTTCTCACAATTCTGTCAACAAATAACTCAATCCCGTCACTGGATTTTGGGATATAAAAACTGGGTTTTCCAATGGATTTCGAGGTATCTAATACTCTCAATTTCGCCTCAAGGTTCATATCTATGGATCCCCCATTGGATTTCACTGTCAAATACCAATTCTGGGCATTTATGGGTCTTCCAAACGTGGGTTCTTTCACAGTTGCGATTTCTGGTTTTTCTCACTGCTGGGGATGTGTAATGGATGAAAATTGATGCTGGGATGTTCAAAAATGGAATGAGAATGAGGAAGAACCCATTCCCATGAGGTAGAGTGACTTGTGGGTCAAGGAAACAAATCCCATACCCTGCCATACGAATTTATGGGCTGCCTATGCTCCATTGAAGCCATGGATTGATTTCTTCAACAAATTTCTTACACATAATTAAATGCCAGTAAAGAAGGTCAAATGGGTTCTCAAAATGACATTTGGCAGCCTATGGTTCAATCCCACAACCCCCTCACCACTTTCCAGTGGATACACATGGGGCCTTCTCATTAGTTGCTTCCATAGCCATTTTTGGTATTTTATTGCATGATGTTTATTTACATCATTTTTACAATGTCCCATGGCTAAATAGCAGATGGGTAACATAATATCCAATACTTACCTTTTACATAAAATTCGAGCATCCACTAGCGGGGCCTTGGACTTGAGCTCCACACTAGGAAAACATACATCATATATATACAATATTTACATTAAAAGCTAATATATCCTAAGGGTCAAAATAGGGTATTGCAATCCCCCCCCTTAGAATAACACCGTTCTGGGTGTTCCAATACTTAGGAATGCATATACAATTTATACGTCTAAAATTTTCAAAAATTTTGCAGATCTAGCCTTCATTCTATCATTTACTTTGAACTTTCAAGACCAAGTCCTTTGGCTTCCACAATCTGCTCCTGCTGGTTCTAACCTTCCAACTCATCCACAAGTTTGAAAGCTTTATGAATGCTACCCTTTTGATGTTCCTTTGTTGGATAGTTGCAGAGTCAATGATTCCCTCCACATTTCCAACATTTCACTGGCTACTTTATCCTTTCCTGCTCAATTTTCTTTGAGTCTTCCCACCTGGAACGTTGGGTTCTGACCTTCCAACTCATCCACAAGCTTGAAAGCTTTATGAATGCTACCCTTTTGATGTTCCTTTGTTGGATAGTTGCAGAGGTAATGATTCCCTCCACATTTCCAACATTTCACTTTCTACTTTATCCTTTCCTGCTCAATTTCCTTTGAGTCTTCCCACCTGGAACGTTTCTTAGTGGACCGATTGGATGAATGTTCCCTCATTGATCCATTGTCCTTTCCTCGGTTGATTGTTTCCAAAATTATTTTTACTTGTCTTTGCAGACAAACTGAGTCCTGCGAAACCTTATGGTTCATCTCATTCTGCTGCTTTTGTAGCTTGAACAGTTCTCCAAGATTTTCTTGGGTCTTGGAAAATGTTTGAAGAAGAGTTTCATCCAAATCCATTAGCTTTTGGTATGTTTTCATGGCCAATGTACACAACAACCAACTCTTTGCTCACTAGCAACACTTGCTTGTATCAGTTGCAACCAATTGCTTAAATTTCTCGCCTGTGAAATACATCATTGCAATTTATGTTAGGCCAAGCATAATATAAACATTAAAATCAGTCAATTAATTGCTCAATTGACATGGGTAGTCCATGCTTTATCCATGATACTTTCATACTTTTCATGCTTTCCCAACAGGAACATGAGCTCATTCATGTCCATTCTTTCATAGGGAATTAACTACTTCAACATTCACAATATATTTAAAGCAAATAAACACACTCTACTTTCATCCATACATGCATTCAATAATTTTATGTTTTTATAAATGCATCAATAAAAAGGGAAAGAGAGAGCAGTAAGAGTTTTCTCCTCTTCATCTTGTTCCATTCTCGAACCCACACTACCACTATGGTTTTCATGCTCCTAGCCTCTTTCACTTCAACGTGAATGCTTGACCTTCCCTTAGTGTCTATGGTCTATTCCAGACCTCTCAACCATGGATTCCCTCCACACGGTTTATCTACAACTCTTGGCTGCTAAGACCCACACAGTCCCACTAGCACCATCTTTCATTATTGCTCATGCTGATCTCTTTAGGATGGTCACAAGTCCACATGCATCCCTAGGATGCCTTCATAGTCCTTGCTTCCAACTATACGTACACTCAAACATTGAATCAATTCACATGTTTAGTTTATTCTAATAGGTTTTACCTCTAAACAAGAGTTTAGGAAATCATAACCCAAATCATATACACATGTATATTCATAAGCAAGAAGCTGCAAGATAGCCAAATACTTATCTGTATTGTGTGTTTCCTCTCTGCTCCATAGGGTCTTGCTTTGCTTTGCAATCCTTGGGATCCCCTATGGACTTGGATGTTCGGCCAGCACATAGGCTGCTCCACAACATCAAATAATTAAGGTTCAACCAGTACACCTTCACGCTGAATTGGAAGGAAACTTCACCATGACCATTCCTAGGTCAAAGCTCTACTATGGAGCCATAGGCATATAACATCCCTTTCATCAACACCTTCACAACCCTTCATCAAAATCCTGACAACCTCCACAACATCCTTTCATGCACATCAACCCTTCCACCACAACCCCTCACAACAACCTTTTACTTTGCTTCTTTAGTGTGCAGTACCAACTTGCATATGTTTAAGCTGACAACACAAGTAGTATAGGAAAACTTATCAGCGTTGTTGCTCTAAAATTGTAACCATAATTCATATAATTCATTATCAAGTATTGAAACACTAGGAATGCATCCACTCCCTAGGGTGTAGTCAATATTGAAAACCCTATCATGACCCGACATTAGGGAAATGTGCACCCCTTTCCAATGTGATCCGTGTAGGTCCTATTCATACTCAAGCACTCTGCCATAATGGAAATAAAATCAAAACATGCTTTGCATATTGACTCTAACAATTAGACATGCATATTCTTAGCTAGGGTCACAAATCACTTATCCATTTGCAAATGTAGTGTTTCTTCAATAATGAGGAATGGGGGCCCCTTCTTTGAGTTGATAGTCCATCGGTTTTCCATCCCATCTCCTTTTGATGTTACATAACTCTCACATGTATTACTAACATAATCTTTACCATCTCACTCATATTGTTTACCAATCATGCAGTGCAGATGGGACATTATCAAAATATCCAATGGCCTTTCACCCAAAACCCATTTCCAATATATGGGAGCCTTCCCATGAAGTTTGGATTCTGCAGGCCCTCTCTCATGGTCTTACTGGAATGTGTCTTCCTGACACACTTATTAAATATCCAAACAGTCAGCAACATTTAACAATAAAAATTCAAATCTGCTTGTTTCATAACCAATCAATGGCACTAATAATTAAATTCAATATGAATTTGCAATTATGTTTACTGCAAAAATCATTTTGCTCAGTCATGAGGCTATCCTCATACTGTTTGTCTCTTGTAAGTGGCACCACTCTACCCTTTAGTATTTTATGCTTGCTAGCATAACATGAACATCCGCTTACAACACTTCCTCCTGAAACAATTCTGTGCAAGCCAATGGTGATTAGCAATCATTAGCAAATTCTCAAATCTGAAATATACAAGTCCAAATTGACAATATGTTATGCACATAGACTATTTTTACAACCATGAGATCCTTCTCATGAAGTTTGGCTCTTTCCCATGGTAGATTCCATCCTTCATCGTGGACTTACCCACATTGCCATGCCCAAAACAATCTACCTGAAATCAGCAACTTCAATCAACCAAACACTTGTAAGTCTTCATGCATATAATATTTCATTGCTGCAATAGTCATTGAAGCATTTGCAGAAGCATAACATTCCATAATTCAAACACTTCCAGCTGTTAACCTATCAATATCACCGAAACTCATTACTTCAGGTGAATCATTATCTTACTAAAATTGCAAGGTATAGTCACATCATTCATGCAATTTAAATGAAACTTTAGATGCTCATTATTTCACAGTCATATGATTATACAACTCTTCCCTTTCACATAGTACTTCGACAACCCATCGATCATGACTATCTTCTTTATGCACTTACTATTCTGCATTCATAACATCCCATGAAATGATCCTAGAATTATCATCAATTCATCATTTCATTAATTATTTAGTTTGCAATAACACACGCACCATCTCTATGCATTCATGCAATACATCACAACATGTGCACCCACACTTATGCATGCACATTTACAACATTTACTCAAAATTTTCATATGCATCCACTCAATGCATAACTACAAGATTTATAAAATCTCTTAATGCATATCCACTCAATGCTACCTTGTATTGATTCATGAATACTATACATTCAAACATATTATGGCCTAGCCATGACTACCTCATATAGGATGCATTACCATAATCAAGACCACCATTCCTTATTTGTTTTGGTTATTAATCTCATAACCAACATACACAGGGCATGATATATTTTTATATGAATGTAGTCTAAATTTCTAAATAGTCATATGGTATGAGACCTCTTTCCTTCACCATTCCATGCTCCACCACACTATGGCCGTATGTCATTCACATGACTGCATTTCAATCCTAAATGCATACCATTCTATGATTACTAAATATGGTTCAATGGATTCTTACTCAATCCCCTTTCAACACTTATGCAATCATCATAATTAAACCATTACCTGGATGACTCCCATTTACACCCTTGATGTTACCTGATTAGTTGGTCTCTTACAAAAGATTGTAGAATTCGCCTATCAACTTCTTGATCATGGATTTGTTTCCTTATCCTTTTCTTCATAAGGTTGTTGGTCACATGCAACATCATCAACATCTTTAGCCATGCTCCTGTTGTCTTTGGTCCTACCAAAAATACCAACACCAATAGTGATTATCAACCACAATATTTACCATTAGTGGTTCATTGCATATATAAAATCCCACTACTTTTACCAATATGTAATATCATATACGTGCAAAAACATATTCTCATGCACTGTGCATTGTTTATGAATATGCCAACTAGCACATATTCATGCCATCCATATAATCTCTTCATTTTCAGCATTCCCATGCCATAAGTTTATGTACACAAAACTTATAAAATTTAAATATAGTTAGCAAGACAGGGGTTAAGGAATTCTCCCTTTCTAATCCCTCATCTTTGCATAGAATTTCTCTTCCACATAATAGTTAGCATGATTTCATGGCTTCTAGCAAACACACAAGGAATCATTAGCTATGATTTTATCGCCAAGCATCAATTCCATACATATACTCGTGCATAATATTTCAACTTGCTACTTTCCAGGCATGCAATTCTAGAAATTGCCCATATTGACAACAATCTTTGTCAAAACATCCATTGACACTTTTATGCTTTGCATAACTCTGAGGTATGAAAACCTCATTCAAATTCTGGTGATGAATCATTATTCTCTGTTGGATAAGATTTCCAATGCCTATCCACATGCTCCATTTCGACTTCGGGTGTGGGAATTGCATTACTCCAAAATTGACAATTTTCACTAAAATTCTGCACTTTTACACAGTTGCAAAACATCATGGAATACAAACTTCAACCACCTGTAGAAGTAAATATAGAAGGAATCAGGAAAAAATTTCTACCGAGTGAAGTTAGTACATACAACAAAGAACACTTAGAAACTCGTGGATCTCTATTCCGATGCACCATTCATATTCTATAAATTTTTAGGTTTGACCACTTTTAATTTTTAACCCTTTTTTTTTCAATTCAAACTGCACAACCTATGTAACTACGCAATTCGAACTGCACAACCTGTGCAACTCCGCAATTTCAACTGCACAACCTATGCAACCTCACAATTCCAACTGCACAACCTGTGCAACTCTGCAATTCGAACTGCACAACCTGTGCAGCTCCGCAATTCGAACTGCACAACATGTGCAACATTTGCAACTCTTGCACAACTTGTGCAACTTCACAATTCGAACTACACAACCTGTGCAACTCTGCAATTCGAACTGCACAACTTGTACAACTCCACAATTCCAACTGCACAACCTATGCAACTTCTGTGTAACTTGTGCAACTCCGCAATTCCAACTGCACAACCTGCGCAACTCTGCAATTCCAACTGCACAACCTGTGCAACTCTGGAACTCCAACTGCACAACCTGTGCAACTTCTGTGCAACCTGTGCAACTCCTGTGCAACTCTGCAATTCCAACTGCACAACCTATGCAACTCCGCAATTTCAACTACACATGTGCAACTCCGCAATTCCAACTACACAACCTATGCAACTTCTGCGCAACCTATGCAACTCCTGTGCAATTCGAAATTGCGGAATTGTGGAAACACCTCTTCCGATCCTGCAAACTCGTGGGGCTCATATCTCCCTCATCCCTTAACCAAATAAGGAAAGTATGGTACCATTGGAAAGCTCTTGGTGAGATCTATGCAATGGTCTGATTCTCTGCCACACTTGAGAACTCTGATTCTTCCATTTTTCAAATAAAAAATTATCCCAAACTTCCTCAATACTGTATTAAAAACACTCTGATATCCGCTTGCAAACTCAGAGTTTGGCCCAAGCAGCCCCAGTGTTGCAACATGGGCTTTGATACTACTTTGACACATCCCCTCCCGTCGATCCATTTCAAGGAAGGAAACATGAAGAAACCTACTGGGCTTATTTGACAAACTCAGCCCCATTCATTAGTAAGAAAATCCATGAATAAATGAAAACTTATGTGTGTAGATCATTCTTAATAAACACAGCGGAATAACCATAATAACACACACGTAGAAGGGAATACATCAGCCTATTTCTCCCAGGAAGAATAATGAAACAATCATACAATAATCAATCCCATTCTCATGCTATGCACAGGTTTCATGCCAACTAACTTAAGATAATCTTTTTATTCAATTAACATGAATAATTAAACATGCAGAACAGAATACAAAATGATCACAATTTAAACCACATAGAATACTTATATTTAAGATGAAACTATCCAATAACTGGCTATGGGAGAGCAATGTTCCACCCAACCATAGGTCTCTTTCCATCCTATATTCTTTCAGCTGAGAGACCACCCCCGAGCTGGGTTGTGTATCCACTAAGGAGGAACTAAATGGGCTCACTCACAGCCATGGTTTCACTCAAACAATCATGCTAAGCCAACACACAATTGGGTTTATCAAGCATGCAATAAGAAAAGGAGAAGGATGCTAAGCGAGTGAGCTCAACCATAGAGCTATAGACATTTCAAGCTAAATTCAAGCAATCCAATTCTCTGTTCAAACATCCACACTTGGATTTCTCACAATTCTGTCAACAAATAACTCAATCTCGTCATTGGATTTATGAGCTATAAAAACTAAGTTTTTCAATGGATTTCGGGGTATCTAATACTTTCAATTTCGCCCCAAGGTTCATATCTATAAATCCCCCATTGGATTTCACTATCAAATACCAATTATGGGCATCTATGGCTCTTCGAAACATGGGTTCTTTCACAGTTGCGATTTCTATTTTTTCTCACTGCTGGGCATGTGTAATGGATGAAAACTAATGTTGGGATGTTCAAAAATGGAATGGGAATGAGGAAGAACCCATTTCCATGAGGTAGAGTGACTTGTGGGTCAAGGAAACAGAGCCCATACCCTACCATACGAATTTTTGGGATGCCCATGTTCCATTGAATCCATGGATTGATTTTTTCAACAACTTTCTTACACATAATTAAATGCTAGCAAAGAAAGTCAAATGGGTTCTCAAGATGACATTTGGCAGCCTATAGTTCAATCCCACAACCCCCTCACCACTCCCTAGTGGATACACATGGACCCTTCTCATTAGTTGCTTCCATAGTTAGTTTTGGTATTTTATTGCATGATGTTTATTTACATCATTTTTACAATGTCCCATGGCTGAATAGCACATGGGTAACTTAATATCTAATACTTGTCTTTTAAATAAAATTCGAGCATCCACTAGTGAGGCCTTGGCCTTGAGCTCCACGCTAGGAAAACATACATCATATGTATATACTTTTTACAGTAAAAGCTAATATATCCTAAGGGTCAAAATGGGGTATTACATTCAATAATTAAAATTATAACAAATTTAAATATAAAGAATTATATTTATTTTGAAAAAAAATGTATTAAAGTTTATTAAAATTAAAATTATGGAAAGTAAAATAAATTTTACTTAAATCAATTTGTATAATAAAACATACCTTACGTATTTTTAATTACAAAAAATAAATCAACTTAATATCATTGGTATAGTTTGAGTAGTCCATTAAATAAAGTAAAGAATTTTGGAAGATGAAAACACAAATGACAAATCTTAGTCATGTAGAACTTTATATCCTTGTGTGCATGTGGTGAAGGAAGAGGATAATTTCATTAGTACACCAAAATTCATCATAAAATGTATATTCTTTTAATCCATGAAAATGATGCTCTATAGGAATAATGTCTTCTCTTCGCATGGTTAGCACTCCTACTGGAAGATACCAATGATTTATATAAAATATTTAGTTCCATTCCTTCATCAGCTTATATTCCTTTAAATAGAAAATAATTCGCTGTAACAAATGTCCTCATAATGTGTAGAACAATTAAAATAAGCATAAGATTATCTTAGTGCTAAATCCATGATAGAAAATATTTGAATATATATTGTATTTGTACTTGTGAACATTTCCACTCACATGCTCCTGTCACTCCTTAGATTTCATTCAAATCTATTGCCTTTTTTTCTTTAACTTTGGTTTACTTTGGGATCATGATCTCTATTTGAACTTATTGTTGATGGTATAAATGTAATACCTTCCTTAACTTATTAGGGATCAATTTTCATTGGATTGGTCCAAATTCAAATTTTGGTTCAAAGGTCATGTTTGGTGATTGTAGGTGTCATGTTTGGTCCTAGATGCTTAATGTAATACCTTCTCTAACTTATTAGGGATCAATTTTCATAGGATTGGTCCAAATTCAAATTTTCATTCAAAGGTCATGTTTGGTGGTTGGAGGTGTCATGTTTGGTCGTAGATTCCTAAAATCTATATTTAGAGATTAAGGTATTGGTTTCCTCTCTTTTCCATAATAAGGATTTTATACACATGCTTCATGCACAAATCTTATTGAATCCATAAACATCTCACATTAGAGGACATGTACTATACATTGGGAGCTCACATGTAGAGTTCCAAGGTATCATTTATGGCCATGGGTGCCTCAAATATCCCTTTATGGAATAAGGCATGGGATTCCTTGCTCTATAATATTCAATACCCTAAAGCCCATACCTACTACTTAAAACCACTTGATGTCTCCAAAACCCACTCACAAGACAAGGATACTCTCAAGAGGCCCCATGTGTGGTTGTTAGATATACACTTCTTAAGCTTAGATATCTAAACACTTTCTCTAGGTCCTAAGATCTCTATTTCTTACCCTAACCATGTCTAGAACCTAAGGCCTATCCCTAGTGCTAAAACAAGTAACGATGGCACCTATATCCCCATATAGAAGCAAATGACTCCCTTAATAGTTCATGTTTTGTGGTTTGAAGAATCATTCTTGGTCTAAGATGGGTAGAGTTTTCCTTTATGGAGTAAGGAATGGGTTGTATCGCTTTATAACCATGTTGAGGGCCAAGAGATCCATTAATGTTTAATATGTTATATATATTAAATATATATGTTATATAACATATATATATATATATATAATAACATAACAATTTGTCTCCCCTAGCTCCCGCTGTAACATAATAGTCGGCCTCCCATGAGAGCAAACTAGTCGAACCAGGGACATTGCCGAGGCCGATACCTGCATGCATTGCAGAGGAGGGGAGATACATGCGTTTCCCATTGCAGAGGAATTTCACGGGAAAAAACAGCCCAATGAATTTAGTAAGGCCATTAACCCTACTTCGTTTTTTCTAGAATTTGTGATTGTATGGGGATGTAAATTATTTACAACCTGAGTTAAAATTTGTGATGTTGATGAGACTCCTCATCCATGTTGTTCAATTCTGGGCAAGTTTTTTGATGAAAGAAACCTTCAAAGCTCTGTCGAATGCCTGTGCACCAATGTTCTTCAATTTGAACGCCGGTGGAATGCTAGTTGGGGGATGTGAGGGTAAGTGAGTAAGAGTGAAAGGTTAGTAAAGAGAACATGGTTGTGGGTTAAAATCATTGGTTACTCATCAAATAGAGCTACTCATAAAAGCACTCCTTGGCAACATAAACTCCAAAGTCTCCTTTCTGCACCTTATAACAATAGTGCCATGAATTCTGAGAAAATAAAAAGCATGAAACAAACCTATCTACAATTATTTGGAAATCTGAGTGAAATTTGTGCATAAAAAACAATCTCGGAGTGACATTCTGAGTGTCTAAGAGCACATCAACAAAAATAAAAATCATTCAAGGCTTCCTGAGCATGTGACAACGAATTCAATTTCTGATTCTGAGTATTTTTGTGTAGTTTTGGACCCTGAAATAGAAGTATACATTAATAGTCCACCTAAAGCTTAAAGATCCAAATTCATTGTGTAATTAAGGTTCCTTTGTATAGGATAACAACCCTAGAGGAGGGTAATCCACCTATAGGTGTTTTCTTGCATTCTGTGAGTTTCCGAGAAAGATCCATTTTTAGCCTCTGCAAAGCAAAACTCCTCGAAATAGGTGAAGACTAAATCCACAATTGCAAAATTCTTCCTCATCTTATAATGCAACATACTTGCACATGCATGTCACAAGGAAGACACCTACTTTAACGAGGGGGAAAATATCATGAATTAAAGAAAAACCCTCCAATTGAAACTCATCCTTCTCATTCAATGGCGTGGCCTCCCTAAAGAAATGTAGTAATCATGCAAGCAAGGATTCAAAGTATTATATCCATATGTCAATCAACCCCTTCACTAAACAATGTCCAGAATGAAATTAAAACAGTTGAGTGTGTTCATTCAACCTTCCACTTATAGATATTATATGAATTTTAACTACTGAAATTATATGAATTTGTAGAGTTCATATCACAGTTTTACTTTGATGTAAAGATGTAAAGTCATATTGGCATACTATTATGATTTTTACCACTTTTACCATTATTTTTTGGGACCATTTTTGCCCCTTTAGAATTGTTGGAATTGCAAATGTTCATCATGGCACAATTACAAGGGTATTCGAAGGTGTTGAATCCATTTTTGCAAAAAAAATGGAATTTGAATAATGTTACATTAAACATGTAGGTGGAAGAGGGTATTCAACAAATGTATGAGATTTAAATGTCAAGCTTGTTAATTGCAAACTATAATTATTCCTTGTACTATTTGGTTATATGTATCATTATGGCAACAAGAATTTTGCAGTGGAAATGAAACTTATTTCAGGAATAAGTTATAGTACTTGGAATGCTCTTGAAAGAGCTTGACTATTTCCAGTATTCATGTAACGCCTGAGGATGGTTTCAATTATACAAGATTTCAAGTAATGGGATGAAATCCCAGGGATTGTGCGCTTGAAGCATTGGTTGAGAGGATATTAATATGTTTCAGGCGATGGTATTCTCCATTTTAGTTCATGTTACTGTTGATAATGGGCATTCTTCATGGACCAAAAGTTTGGCCATAATGATATACATGTGATATTAAATGCCATCCAAAGCTCATGAGAAAGAGTAGTGTTGTATATACCTTTCCATAATGGAAACAAAATCTTGAATCTTTGAAAATTTGTATGTCTGGGCTAGTAGGATATTTGAAACTAACATGCTGAAACTCAATGTCTCCTTTGACATTCTCTAAGGTAGTCCTAGATACATAACTTGCATCGATTTTTTATTTACGATCAATCATTTTAAACATTGAATTGATTGAAGCTTTAAGTTTTCCAATATCTAGGGCCTTGTCCATTGATTGAAAAACCCCCAAGGTAATCATTGTGAGGGGAAACACACCTTCCACAAACACTTTGAGCTTATACTTATGGAATACGGGACTCAAATGTTGCAAATATTTAAGGCCAAAGTGGAAAAAATGTTTCTTCGATGATGAAAGCACTTCAATTGGGGTTCATAAAGTCAAACAAATGAATATTCTACACTTTTTAGATGTAGTAATCTTGCCGTTCCAAAATTACCTACTAAATAATTCATTCTCATAATCAATTTTTTTCAAGCAAATTTTTATTAAGTATCCCTCCTAAAAACTTTATAAAAAGTTGTTTCCCTATCTTTAGCCATCTGAGCCCCTACCCAAAAGTTGATTGCATATACTGAAAACAATAGGAAATTTGAGAAGCCAAAAGTAATTCCACTTATAATTCCTTGTTGAATTCTACTTTTCAAGGGTGTGGAACATTTTTCAATGTAGATGATCATCACTTTCAACTCTATATAAAAGGAGGCAATCATTCAAATGCTTTGAAATGCATCCTTTGTAGTCTCACTTCCTTGCTCATACCTTACTTAGAAGATATCCCTTTCCAATTAGTAGTGGCAGTTCAAATGGTTAAAACTCTTAAGACAGAAGTAACAAGAGTGTTAGCTACTAAAAGAATTTAACATTTTGGATAACCAAGCCCTTTGGAGATGGGGGTCCATAGCTATATAATGTACTAAATCCTAAAGGGGGTCATTTGGGTTGCAGAGTGTTAAGTAACTTTGTGCCAATATTAAGCAAAATGCAGCCATCATATCCATTTAGTTTGTTTGCCTCGTGTACAATAAAAAATCCCCCTCAAGGCACTTATTACTTTAATTTGATTGTCCATTTGAGGGTAGTAGTCAGTGCTCATATGTAAAGTGATTCTTTTTACGTAGAAAAACTCTTGCTAGAAGTGACTTACAAAATTGGTATCCCTATTGCTAATGATGTGGTTTTGGAGTCCATACTGCATTCGTAAGCTTGGTAATCCACTTCAGCCCTATGACTACCAAGCTTACGACATCTAAATTTTTCTATGTATTCCTCAAGCATGAATTTTAAGGACTACCAAGCTTACGAATGCTCCGTTGAATTGGACTACCAAGTCAAGGGAGCATTCAATAGATACCCTAAATATTCAAATGTGTTTTTATTTAAAATTTGACATTTAGAGGCCCAAAATGAGACATTTCCATCCACTTTAATTCAAATTATAGACCCTAGATTAGGCATAATTATGAACCCACATCAAATGGATGATGATTGTGAAATGCATTAATTACCATCTAGAGAGATAAGCATTAGCAGTCATGGCATAGATGTCAGTGTTTCATGACATTCATACATTTTCAAAAGCATTTTATAACAATAGGTCCACATATATGGTTAGTTTCCCAGGCATATTTTTTGGTTAGGGTTCCCATGTTGCATATTTTGTTGGAGGGACCTACCATTTTATTTTTTAATGAAAAATTTTTCTATTGCAAAGAATTTTCACCTTTGTCCAAACTCCCAAGGATACTCTCTTTTTCTAGTATCAATTTCCCTTCATCATCGAGGAAAATCTGTTTGGGCAACTGTCTAGTTGGCCAGTTTGTTCTTTAATCATGAGACATGGAAAAATTCATCAAGTCTTCCTTGGTTAAGACTTCCATTGAATTTCCACATCACCCACATTTTGTCGTAGGCTATAGGGACCATAAAACTTGGGTTGAATCTTGCTCTTACATTTTTTCCCAAGAGTTGTTTGATTGTATTTTGGAGACACATAACTAGATCTCCTAATTTGAAAATGGCATTTTGAATGGTGTCGGTAGATCTATTACTTGATATATAAGTTTTTTGAAGAGGGATGATGCCATTTTTTACCATCCAAAGCCATCCCTTATTGCCATCTATAACATATTGTAGAAATTGGATTGTGGGAGGATTGACTATGTAATCATCAATGAGGTTTTGTAGCTAAGCATATTGATTGATTGAAATGGTGTTCGACAATTGCATTCTATTTTCCCTTCTCACATATGATCTCATAGTTGTAGGTGTAAAAAATTAGACCATGGTGAGTAGATTCTACACTTATGTAGTCAACCTAAAATTCTAGATAGTTCAAAATTGAAAACACCATTCAAAATAACAACTATAGAGCACATTAACCTACAAAGACATAATGATGATAATATAAATAGAAAACATGCAAATATGGAATTCCAAATCATCATGGTGTAGTCTATTGGAATTTTCCTTGAGGTAACTAGGCTTGATGGTGTAGTCTATTGGGGCATTGACCATTTTTAATCCTTTACATGGCACTAAGTTTAGTATAGTACAACCAATAATTGAATTTGAATGTGAGGCAAAGTCACATGTTTAAATTTATAAGATTCAGTGGTTGTGGGGAATTGGGTAAGTAGGTTACTATTTGAATGATTTTCTAGGTCCATCACTAATGTAGAAAACAACTCAGACTTCATGCTAGTAATTGAATTGGCATATTTGCTTGCAAGCGAAAAATAACCATCATAAAAATAAATAGCATTTGTTTAATCCATGACTATTTTATATTAGATGCATGGATAATATCACTATATCAAAACTTTCTTCAAGGATTACATGGTCAAACTTCTTGTAACACTACTTCAGTGATTACTTCAATCCATAAATTGAATTTTGCAAATGATAGACCCATTGTTTCTTCCCTTTTACTTGGAATCCTTGTAGTTGTCCCAATGGGAAAGAGGATAGACAGCCATTTTCTTTGGAAGAGAAGAAAGATATAGTTTCCCATTTTTTATGTCATTGAATACAATTTGGAAACAAGTTTGGCCACAACAAAGGGTTCAAGTTCTACACAGAAAGATTTGGAGAGTACATGAAGGGGGTGCTTCAATGGTTTGGAGGTTAGAAGTCTTGATAGCGATATCAATGCATCGATTAAGCCCTTTGGTTGATTAACTTAGAATCTTCCCTTACTTTGGTACTGACAATGTTAATCGTCATGTCTCATGCCTTGGGGTGCCTTTTGAATATTTGGTTTTTATCTATGTGATGTTCCAAAATGTTGAATCTAGGGCACTTTTTTGGCTCCTAAAGAACTAATGGCTACATGATTATACCAAGGCTATTACAGGTCCATTTTCAAGGCCAAATCATGCCTCTATTTTATTGTTGAAGGTATATTTATGTGTCTTTGGACCATAAAATCCATCAATGGACATCCATATGGATTATCTGAATGGTAAATAAAGGGTGAATTTTTTTATGCAAATCCCTTCTGCCATAGGCTCAAAATTGTCAACAACTAACATGGGATCATTTCTTGATGCTGAGATGTCATTCAGAATAATGGATTTAGCACAAAACCCCTACTATAGATGATTTACAAAAATTCAGCCTAGTGCCATCACCATTTTCCACAATTGCTTCTACAAGAAATCAAGCTAGAAACATAGGCATAAGACTCTCATCCAGGGTTGCAGACCCTCCAAATGATATAAAAGACCTCAAATATCATAATGTTATCCTCAAAGGAGGATGCAAAAATGCTAGGCATTCTTCAAATGCAAAAATGCTAGGAATTCTTCAAATGACTTATCAAGGCTCAATGTTATCTCCATATGATTACATAACTGAGGAACTTCCTCGAAGCATTCTCGGAACATTCCCAGGTTTGGAGTTAATGCTTGTTGTTGATTCTAAGTTAGGAAGCCTAGATAAAAAAAGATAACAGTATGAGCATGTACAATAATGGTGTTATCCAAGGCTTAGAACATAGTATTTACCTTCCTAAAGGACAATGGATTCACTATGTTTAGACCACTGCTTGACTTATTGAATAACTGAGAACATGAATCCTATCACATAGCCTCATCATTCAAATAATACATGATTTAGCATATTATATTCCAGAAACCAAAATCGAGGTATTGCATTCCCCTCTTCCTTGGAATAACATTGTCATCGGTGAACCTTTCTTTCCAACAACAATATCATGACTTCATTCTTTAGTTGTAGAATGTTATCCTCTCCATTTTAACTTGTTTTTGTTGGATATATTGGATCATCATGTTCAACAATTCCATTCACTCACTTGAGACACTTCCAATGCCTTAGCATTTAAGTAGATACCTATAGCAATTATCAAAGGGAAGCTTGCATCTCATAGCCATTTAATGTGAAATTATTCCTTTTGATGAATTTCAAACTCATAAATTGAACCACTTATATTCACAATAGGAGATACAATATGCAATTTTGTCCCAAAACTTATCTGTGTAAATATGTGTTCACTTCAGATGGTTTCCATAGGTAAGATTCATGTTACTGTATTTTTAAACACCCAAAATATATTGCCTCTTCTCTGATAGACCCAAGATTGGATTAAGGGTTTTTTTGTGTTAACCTTCATACATATTTCTTGTCTTGGTGTTATTTTAGATATGCCAAAATTATTTTCCTCTCTTTAAAAATTATTCAACCTAGCAAGATCGGTGTATTGAAAAATTTGTAATGAAGAAAAAGATATGCATATGCATTAACATGAAAATAGTAAATAAATTTCAAACTGCTAAGAAAAAACTCAAATAGAACATGGTCGTGGTTGAATATTTGAAACTTCTTACTTCTAAAGATGCCATATTGCAGCAACCGTATCCGGTTGGACTATTATTGGTTGAATCCGACTTTCATATTGAATGATAATAAGAATAATATATTAGATGATGTATATAAAATTACAATAAGATGGACTTTATAGGGCTTGAGGAAGCATAGTGAAGGGTTACGCCCTTTCACTAGTAACCTAATAAACTATTTATTTATAATTAATAATATTAATTAAATATTCACAGCATTGCCTTCCCCTTAGGAAAGCTTTGTCCTCAAAGCTGCGTTTTGATGATGTCATCTTTTATTCTGGCTCTATGTTGAACTAATGACGTGAGACATGCAATTTTGATTATGTCAATTATTTCATTTTGTTTCTTTTTCTTTGGAGTCTCTATTGAATCGATTTTTTATGAAGTTTCGTTTATGTTTTTTCCGCTTGCTTGATGGTTGCTTTTAACTACTTTTGTTTTCAACTAAATAGACTCGGTCAACTTGCCCATGATAAATTTTTTTGTGGTGTTATTATGAATAACACTATAATTTTTCTTATTGATGTTCTTCATAGTGGTCCTTGTGATGACATCTCTTCGTGTGGTTGTTATTGGTAGATTCTTGTTGATGTATTGATCTTCATTACTATATTTTTTCTTTAGTCTCTATCATAAGTTCTTCATTACCTTTGGTACATACCGCTTTAGTCGGATAGTTAATAGCATAAATTGCTTGATTCTCGCCTCAATTTCGATCAATATCCTTATTCTCATCTTGGTTGACATAATAGTTTTTTGTATCTTCCTCTTTATCATTTTTATGTTCTTTATCTGGTTTTTCTTCTGAACTTTGAAAATCATATTTAGATTTATTTTCAGAGTCTTTTTCTTCAGAGGCCTTCGGGTTGATTTGTTGGCTTATTATATTGAAGGTGTCATCAATAGCTTTTTGAGCTGCTTTTACAAGTGATTGTTCCATCCGATCAAACATTTCGTCCATTTTCCTGTGAAATTGATTCGAGATCTCATCCCATTCGTCTTTAAATGACTTCATGGTTAATGTTAAGGTTGAGAGTCAATTATTAATAATTATTATAAAATAATAACTATTATAAATATTATTTTTATTAAAAATTATAATTTGAATAGTAATTTTTTTAATAAAAATAAATATTAACATAATAATAATTATGTATTATTTAATTCTTATGAAGGAATTAGGGTTTTAGCGCATTGGGGGTGAATTTAGTGTTTCTGCGTAGAGGGAAGGATGTGTGGGCGTAAGGGAAATACGATGCATAGGGCATGAGGGAGAGGGAGCAGCGAGCAGTCGGGAGGAGGAAGGGAACGACGTGGAGGTGGCAGTGAGTGGTGGAGGGAGGGGACGACGTGGAGGGGACATCGATGTGGAAGAGAAATGGTGAAGAGAGGAGATGCGGGGGGAATTTGCAGATGGGGAGTGTGCGGCGTGAGGGAGGAGGGAGACGAATGGAGGTGGTGGAAGAGGAGGGAAAGGAGGCGTAAGGAAAGGCAGAGGTGGTTGGCAGGAAGGGATGCTATTGAGGAGTGGATGGGATGATAAAGAGACGGAGTGGAGGGAATGGGTTCGGAAGGATGGACATTAGGGTTGTGGAGGAGCGTAGACGGTGTGAGGGTGTGAAGGAGTGAGGAGCGTGGCTTGGAGCAGGTGGGCGTTTGGAAGTAGGGAGGGACACTGGGAGAGTTTGTAGGCGGAGAGAGGGAGGGGGATCGAGGTAGTGGCGAGGGTGTAGCAGTGGCGGCGGGGAGAAGGAGCATTGTAGAGCGTAAAGGGAGATGGCACATGAATGTATTGGAGTGATGAGGAGGATCAACGAGGGGAGCACAGGTGATGGCACGTGGTGTGAGCTGGGATAGTAATGTAAGGGATGCGCATGGCGATGGGAGTGGGAGAACTGGCGTAGTGAAGTGAAGTGGAGTGATTGTTGTGGAAGATGGGTAGAGAGAAGGAGGATAAGTGAGCCGAAATTGAGCTCAATAGTAGGAGGAGCCGAATCCGAGCTCAGGTTGAAGGAGCCGAATCTGAGCTCTGATACCAAATGCAGCAACTGTATCCGGTTGGACTGTTATTAGTCGAATCCAACTTTCATATTGAATGATAATAAGAATAATATATTAGATGATGCTTATAAAATTACAATAAGATCGCCTTTATAGGGCTTGAGGAAGCATAGTGAAGGGTTACGCCCTTTCACGAGTAACCTAATAATCTATTAATTTATAAATAATAATATTAATTAAATATTCACAGCATTGCCTTCCCCTTAGGAAAGCTTTGTCCTCAAAGCTTGAGTATTTTCCTAATGTCGTCCTTCATTCAGATTCGGTGTTGGTATTAGAATCAGATACGATTTCTTGTGCAGAGACTTGCACTTCCTTTCCATTGATGATTTTGCATTGTATTGTCTGATTGTTCCTACATTTATGGCCTGGGATCCAATCATCACCGCATTGACGACATATGTTTTTCTTCTTTTTTCTACATCAGAGTAATTGTTAGATGACTTTGATCTATTTTCCATTTCATAGGCATATGATTGAGGTTTGTGGCATTGATGGCTGGGTGACAAAGTATCTGCACAGTACCTACATTGTGTCTATTTTTCTTGTCGATAATGGTTATCGTCTCTTGTTTTTATTCCTTCCAATTTGCGTTCCGCGGCTTTTGCTTTATGTCTTGCTACTTCTACATTAGGTATGTCATGCAATTTTAACTATTTTTGGAGGTATGGTTTAAGACCTCCTAAATAGGTTTCGAGTCTTTGCTTGTCAAACAACCCAAATACTTGTGTCAATAAGGATTCCCACTCATGTTCCTCAATGCTTCCAACCTATTGTAATCTGGTAAGTTTACTGAAAAATTCATCTTCTTTGATTCCTTGAAACCTATTAAGAAAATCATTTTTGAACAAGTTCCAATTGTAGGAAAAATTGTCTCTCTTCCACCATAAGTACCAATTATAGGCGTACCCTTCCATATGCATTGACGCATATTTCACCTTCTCCGCATCAGATTGAATATTGTAAATGTCGAAGTATTCTTCCGCTTTGTTTAGCCAAGCAATGCATTGGTCTTCACTTCCATTGTATTTTGACAACTCTATTTTTTCCTTAGGTGGGTACACTATGTAAGGGTGATATTGATTACCTTTTGCTTTATGGTTTGATGGTGAATCCGAACTATTGGACGATGTAAGTGACATATTTGAACTGATTCGTTGTTGGTGGTGATTTTATCTTTTTTATTCTCTATTATCTTACTGATAGCTTCTATTTTGTTGTTTAATCGTGTCTCCATATCTGGCAGTACTTTTGTTTCTATCTCTTCCTTAAGCGTCACATTGTTAATCTTTATTTCTTTTTGCAATTCTTGTTGATTCTTGGCAAGTGCTTCCTGTGTGAAAATATGAAATGAGGCATCTAACATGTCTGGACTGCTGACTTGGTCTGTCTTAGGCATTAATCTTTGTAACACCTCCATTAATGTATTATGGTTCTGCGTCATGGTGCTCAAGTTCTGGGTTAGGGTGTCTATGTTTTGAGTCATAGTACTCATTTTGTCATCCAAGCCTTTTTGTTTTTCATTCAGGATGTCAAATTTTCATCCATCCTTCTTTCTAGTACCAGAACAACTTCGTCTTTGATTTCTTTTTTAAGCACTGTATTGTTATTTTTCATCTCTTCCTTCAAGTTTTTTTGGTTAGCGATGAGGGATTTGATGTCCTTCTCCATTTTTTCGATTTTCTCTTTTAGTTCCTCCATGGTTCTTGATCTGGTGTGGGGAGGTGAATATTTGATCTGGTGTGGGGAGGTGAATATTTGGGCCCAATTTTGGCTTTATATGGGTAAAATAAATAAATATAATAATTATTATATTTATATATATATATATATATATATTTATAATTTGGGAGTGTAACTTTTAATAAAATTAAATATTAATATAACAATATTAATATAATATTTAATTTTTATTAAAAATTAGGGTTTATGTTGATGGATGTGTGGATGAAGGTCGGCTGGTCTGACCTGAAGGGAGCTGAGTGAAAGTCGAGGAAGAGTTAGATGATGGATGCAGTAGGGAAATGAAGGACGAGGGGGTCGGGGAATGAAGCGATGAAGGAGCGTTGGAGTGAAGGTGAAGGGGTCGACTGATCATGCTAGAGGAGCTGGTGGTGGAAGCATGGGCAAGCATGGATTTGAGTGAAGAAGACATAGTGCAGGTGGGGGAGCTATGTGACAGAGAGATGGACTGTGGAGTGGGGAGGTAGGCTTGTGTGGTATGGGAGTGGCGACGATGTGAGGGAAGGAGGCCACAGGGTGAGCAAGTTGCATCCGCAGTGGTGAGATGACAAAGAGGGAAGGTGTATGGAGAGAAGTGGGAAATAATACTGTGCATGTGGAGAGGAGGTCGCAATGGATAGTGGGAGGTGTAGAGAGGAGGAGAGGCATAGTGAGGGTATTCATTCACTGTGAGAGGTGTGAAGGAAGTGGGTTTGGAGGGTGGAGGAATGAAGGATTTTGGGGGATGAGATGGAAGAGGGGAAAGCACACATGGGTGGTGTGGGATGGAGCAATGTGGAGGGGAGAGGAGTGTAGAAGTGGTGGTTGGATTTGTAGTGTGGAGGACGCGAATTGGAGGGAGGCAGGGGACGTGGTAGATAGGAGGAGCGTATATGGTGTAGCGTAGGCTTGGGAAATGTATGAGGGTGAAGAGGGATGGCAAGGTGAAGAGGAAAGAGTGTGGAGAGATCTAGGATCGAGTGGAAGAGTCAATGGTAAATGAGTGCGGAAGGAGCGGAGCAGCAGATGGGGAACACGTGGAGAGTGCGGTGGGGGAGTGGATGGGGCAGTGGAAGGATGGAGTTTTGAGGGAGAAGTAGAGAGTAGAGGAGTGAAGAAATCAGAAAAGAAATCAAGAATTAATGAGCCGGGTCTGAGCTTAAGTAGGAATTGTTGAGCCGAGTCCGAGCTCAGAGTGCAGGAGCGAATCTGCTTTGATACCAAATGCAACAATCATATCTAATTGGACTGTTATTAGTCGAATCCGAATTTCATATTGAATGATAATAAGAATAATATATTAGATGATGTATATAAAATTACAATAAGATTTCCTTTATAGGGCTTGAGGAAGCATAGTGAAGGGTTACACCCTTTCACTAGTAACCTAATAAACTATTAATTTATAATTAATAATATTAATTAAATATTCACAGCACATATGCCTTGATATTTAGCTTCCAAAAGATTTTACACCATCTCATATGAATTCTTTTCAAGCTCCCTCTCCAATTTTGAATCTCCATTGGTAACCACTTGAATGACCCCATATTTGATCAAACTTTGGTGGTAAAGTAGTTGAGTCATGTAGTAGTCTCTTTCCAAACGTCTATATAGAGCTTGGATGGGTCTAGATGAGGCCATTTTTAGCATGGAATCAATCATATGAATATAACAATGCCACTGCTCCAGTGATTAAGAGTGAATATCTTGAAAATTATTACACAAAGTCTATTCTTATGTCGAATGTCATGAGTAGTCTGTTGTATACTTTTGTTTTTAGATGTTCAAAGTGTTTGAATGGTGTGTGATCCACATGAAAAAAGTATTAATTGTTTGCTCGTCTTGGCTGTTACCATGAGTAAGTGGTTATTATACACTTTTGAATATGTTGGGAAAGTCTAATTTAGTCAGAGGTATTGTTCCATCAAGAACAAACTTTAGACTATTTGTTAGGAGGCATATTAATGAAGAATCGGTTGTTTCCTCTACACAATTGCAGTCACTCTAGTACTAACTTTGGTTTTTTTTATATTTGTGAGGAGGATTCATTTGTTATTATAACAACTGAATTATCCAAATTCATTATGCTACTCTGTAGTATGTGTTCATTTCTGTTTGATTTTGTTTCCCCATGGGACTAATATTGATTAGTATGTAATGTTTGGTTAATGGTTATACAAAATAGAAGAATCAACTTCCAACTAAGGCATGTGTTCTAATTTGATTGTTTTCGAAGGGAAATAAAACTTTGCACAATTTTTAAGCACCACAGAGCAGTTTGTAAACCAATGAACTAGTTCACATGTTAAAGTTCCTTCAGTTATGTCAGAATGGAAGATTAGTTTCCCATTTTAATCATTGTATCTTATCAACTAGTTTTGCAGTTGCATGAATTTTGAAAATAACTTGACATGTTGTATTATTGTAAAGCATGAACTTCCTCATAATTTTTTGTATTATATTGATGCAATGTATTGAAATTGATATGCATGAGTAATTCACTGCTGAAACAACATGTTAGCTCTCCAAGAAACTACCTAGGGTTATAAGCTAGGTATGCCTGGTAACTTAAGAATTCAATACCCTTTTCAGTAAATGGATCGATGGGATACCACAATAGCTCAATGGAAAAGTTGCTTATCAAATAGTTAAATGAACCAGTGCTCTTAGAAACTGTAAATCAGATGATAAAATATAGAGATGAAATGTAGAATATTGCTAAGACAACCAAGTATATTAATCATGCAGGGTTTATGCAACCAAATACATGCATAACATCGGGTCACACACAGCAGTAGGAAGTTCCTCAATTCAAATCATGAGCACATGCTAAGCTAATTTGAATAGAGTGCAGAATAATGATGGATGAAAATATCTGATAACAACAACAAGAGAAAACTGTGATTTTTATTATAACAAGCAACCAAAACATATGGCAAAGTCTCTCCAAGCTCGAACCTCCCCCTAATAGTCTTGGTTCTGTGGCTTTATAGCCTTTACTCTGCTAGTTCAGCGAACAAAACTGAGATCTGGGCGAAATTAGAGAAAATTGGCAAAAACAGGCTTTCGGCAGTTAACTCTTCTGCTGATTTCGTGCCTTAGCCGCCGGAAGTCAGACCTTTCGGCAGCTAATGAGCTCTGTGGGGCTCGCCTAAGCTGCCGAAAGCTGTAACTGTTTCAAAAATTAAAACCCAAACGATGCTTTCTGCTGATTTCGTGCCTTAGCCGCCGGAATTCAGACCTTTCGGCAACTAATGAGCTCTGTGGGGCTCGCCTAAGCTGCCGAAACCTGTAGGATTCCTGAAAAAACTGCCTTTTGAAAAAATCGATTTTCTCAACCGTCCGATGTCCGTTTTGCATGTTCGAATAGTCGATTTTGATCTACAGATCATAAGCTATCCATTGGTGCTTCCAGATATGAATTTGGAGTTCGGGAAGGCTGTCGAAATGGCCCCGCAAGATCACGCGATTTCAGCAGAAAATTCCTCCGAATTATCACTTGACTTGTCTTTATTAATGGTTCAATCTGTGAAGGAACATGCAAAACAGAGAATTGACAACTGCTGAGCAAATCATAAACTCGAGACTCATGATAGGATTCATAAGTATGAGTTGCTTTGAGTTGGACTGAGATTCTGGCTGAAATTCAGGAATCGACTTGACATTGAAGATGTGGCACTCGATCCTAGAACTGCTGCCTCAAAAAGATGCTTGAAAGCTGGGAAGACTAACTCTCTTTGCCACCTGTAGCTCTGCTTATATCAAGGCTGAAAATCTGCCTTTCAATCCTGAGGTTGATTACATACCCTGACATGTGTTTACCCTTTGCAATATGAAAAAACCTGGAGGATAGATCTCGAATTGCCTTTGAAATCCTGAGTCACACAAATGTTGCCTGCTGTCTTTATCATTTTGGTTATTGCCAAGAAGATGGGTATGCTCTGTCCCAAGAATAGATGATATTACTACAGCTGGCACATAGATCTGTTATGGCATACTTTGGAGCACAATAACCATATGTTCCCATTACTCTCGTAGAGACATGTGTCTTATCTTCAACTGGATCAAGTTGGCGAGAATGGAATTATATAACTTTGGCGAAACCCCTCATCAAACGATATGTTCACAAACTGCTGCTCTTCAATCTCCATTGTATTTACATCTGAAGTTTTATCTCACACTGGCCATTTAATCTATACAAATGTGTAGATCTGCAGAGCTTCCAGATCTTCCTTCATGCACCCCATTAATATCAAAATTTGAAACCCAAGACTCACAGAAGTAAATTTTTTACCTATTCTATCACCCAAAAAGACGGTGGTCAATTTGGGAGATAACACAACATAATGAATTTGAGACTGAGTGGGTATTGGTAAACTGATTTTGCTTAAGCAAGAGGTCACTCAATCTCCATGCTTATTTTTATGGTTAATATACACTCTAGGTATTGAGACTTGTAGAGTGACACACATACGTTATATTATTTAGGTTCATCACTAGAAAAATTAATTAAACATAGGGAGTTGTTTGCTCTCTTATTTATTTCATGTGAATACACATTCTCATGTGTTTTACTCATTAGAAGTAGAAGAAATTTATTGTTGGAATCATTTAATTTGAAAGAGTAGTTCTAGTTTTGGATAAAAGGAAAAAATACAAAAATGTGTAGTTTTTCTCTTTGAAAAGTTTGTGCTTGTGTTTATTTTGCTTTTTGGATCGAAGAACTCTCTCCTTTTTGTAGCTAGTTTTTCATCGAAAAGTAAAGTGCATTGATTCATTCACTTATGCATGGTTTGTGTCGAGTCATAACACCATTGAGTTGCACTTCCGCTACCCGATTGAGTAAGACAACAAACCATTAAAATTTATCTCCCTAACACAACACATTTTAACCTCACTTCAGGATACAAAATAAGCTATTAATCAGGTAGGACACCGGGGATACAAATCCAAATAATTCTCCCTTGTCGCTTTGCATCTGAGACATATTTGTTTTCCTTCAGGGTACTAAAATCCTCTAGTATTTTTTGACACGGTCATTGACTAGTTTGTTGAGAGGGCCCCCCACTATACAGGAGCAAGCAGCAAGGACTAGTTCTGGTTGGACTTTGTGGAATGCCGCACTCCACTTAGTGCCTAAGGAGACCTCTTCGTTGTCTTCCTTGTATTTTTCATATAGGTGATACAAGGGCTCAAGGGAAGAAGTTCCAATTAACCTTCTCGAACGTGTCATGAATGAGGTATCTTAGTGTATTTTCTCCTAGGGATATTTTACCCAGGATCCCTTTCAGTAGATGGATATCCTTCCTCTTTGGTCTCTCACTTCGTATTGTTCGACTTGGATTTCATCACCTTGCGAAGGTTACGATCTATTGAGGTATCTAGACCGTAGTTAGGAAGATTACTTGCTATCATACCTTTTAGATTGTCTTTTATTTTAGAATGTTTCTTGTTGGCATTCTGGCCTTTTTGTTGTAGCTCGCTTGCTGTGACATCAGTCTTGGTATAGTTTTAGAGCTTGCTTTTGGCCTGCATGCCTATTATTTTTCTGTCTCCCCTTCTGTATGCTCGGTTGCTTTAGGGTTTTTGAGTTCTTACACGGTCAGTTACCAATTATATGTTGATGTGTGATGTCCTCTTCTCCTAGGTATTCGAGATGGTTGATTTAGATGGTCTTCTCAAGGGACTGGACACCCCTTGATGGAGCCACTAACGCTTGAACTTAGGAGTAGTCTAGAGGACCACATGATCACATCATTTTTGTGGACGTTTCCTTTTACAGTGATGATGGAATTTCAGGTTATATGGAACACTGGTACATTTGAGAGAGAGATGATTAGTTGTACCCCACCTTGGTTGATTGAATTTTGGTCCTTTCATTTTGTTGATAATATTTTTGTGGTACCTTGCCTTTTACCTTTTGGGTCTTTTACTCATATTGAGTTATATTTTGATTTGTACCACCTTTTATGTTTTTGGTCTTATGGGTACTATGGTATTTTGTCCACATTTGAGTTGCACCCCCTTATTCCAAATGGTTATGAGCCTTTATACCCACTCTTTTCTTTTTGACTTGTACCTTACTGGTTGGTCTTTGTACCCTCACCTATTTAATTATGTAACCCTGGTACCCACCTAAGACATTCTACTTTACCTTTTATTTATTTATTTTATTTTAAATTTATTTTTATCTTTTATTTTCCATATTTGTCTTTGAAGTTTGAAGGTTATTGAGATTTGATTGGTAACCTTTCTGCCTGCTGGGTTTTTTTATCTGCTCTCCTTCTCCCTGTTGGGGAGGTTGTGACACTCAGACTTGGTTGTGAGCCCTAGTTTTTCTTTGTTGGTTGTTTTAGTAAGGGTCGTGAGGTCTTAAGGGTTTGCTTTACCCTTCTATGTACTCATATGTGGAGGTTGTGAGTCTATTTGGCCTCAGTCTATTGGCTATTAGCTCATCTATGAGGGCCAAAATTTTGTATGGGATGTTTGGACTGAGTTTTTATGTTATTTTGTTTTTTTTTACTGACTTTGTTTTATATGCTTAGATTTTGTGTGTAGTTCTTGATCCGTGGTTATATATATTTGTTGAGTTACATTTGTGATTTTGAGACTTATTAAGGGTTGATCTTTATTGTGATTGTATTGATCCTTTTGACTATCATTGATTTTATTTGATTGACTCTAACATAGCCCATTCATCTCTCTCTCTGGTTTGTACTAACCCTCTAATAGGGTCACTTGGTTCCTAGAGTTGAATGGCCTCTAAGAGGCACAACCATTTATGAAAGTAACTCTTCTGAGTATATTACATGAAACGTCTACACCCAGGTAAGTATATTCATGTATTTATTTTCTTGTAAATTAAAAAATTTTATTATTAAATGTTACTGAAGATTACTTTAACACATTGACCATCTGGTAGTGTTAAAAGTGAGAAGTTGAATTTTATTTTTATTTTTATTTTTTGTATTAAGTAGTTAAGAATTGTCCTGTCAGAAAAAAAAATTGTGGGTGATCATATATGTGTTGGGAAATATTTTTAAGAGGGGTGGAACTCCTCGATTGAACTTGTGAGGAAAATTATTTTGGAAAATAAGTGTCCTAACTATGGGACAACAACAAATATCTATTCAACAACATATGAGATATTCTTGGCACTAGGTGGGAAAATAATTCTACACCTTCAATTACCAAGTACTATAGTGATGAGTGATTTAATTAGAAGCATGCAAATTCCATAATTTAATAGGATATATTAGTTCAAATCCATCCTTAAGAGGTGGAGAATGGATTTGTAGAGTTTTCCACTAAAATTGAGAGATTTAGATGTTACAACATGATAGGGAAATTGGATTAAGAAGGTATACGTTTAATGGGAAACACATGGGGTAGCATACACTCTTTTACAATAAGTCCTCACAAGGTTCCTTTCTTAGGTTAGATCATCCTTTTGTTACAAGAGGAATTGGTGCACATATGAGAACGTGAACACTTTGAAAAACAACCATCTTGAATAGTCAATTGAGGAGAGAAGAGGTATTCACGTATGTTCACAAAAACCTTTATCTTATATATAGGACAAGGGAAGAGTGGTCAAAGGGAAGGACATAGATGGAGGTATTTCCTATCGATATGGGTTTGGATAGTATATCTGAGTTGGATTTGGGAAACTTGGATCTTACTGCACCATTCCTATAACCAATCACTTTTGATAATGGTGGTCCGATTGGGGACCCCTCTGAATAGTTATATGCAAATATTGTACTGGATACAAGGAGGTGAAGGAGGAGGAAGGAGAGCACTATGGTAGTGCTAGTGGTGGTGATCCAATTGAATTTGATTATGAGATGTATAGGAGGATCATTAATCAGCTATGAGTTTCTTCTACATTTTTTTTCTTTGGAATTCCCATCCATTGTATCAACTTATCTATTACTCAATACAAAACATTTTGATGACATTGAATGAGAAAATACAGTTTATGGTTCTCTTATCACTCAAAATTGTACTTGACAAATTTAGTCCTAAGGGGATCGAACAAACACTTATCCTAAACTAACAATATCACCTCACATAGTCCCATAGCATTGGGTTTTGGCCATTTGTAACTTAGGGCATGAATCTTTACATAATATTTGCATTCAATCCACAATATCATCACTTTTGTTTTCTTCTAGCATGGTAAAAAATGATTCAATAGCAAATCACGCATTCACAATATGGACAACCTTAGGTCTAGAAGTAGGACTGAAAGATACCATTTTTCAAAAAAACTTACATGTTTATGGGTTCGTTGTTGCTTGATTCAATTACTTTTAGTCCTATAAGAAGACCCTGCTTGATTACAAAACTACCCATGTGTTACCCATATTCAATGAGTTCATCTTTTTCCTTAAGAATATTTCAGTTTAAATTTTGAATAAGATTATACAAGTTTCACAACATTATATAAAATATTGTTTTTGAAGATTTGTGAACACTTATTAACCACCTCAAAGATATTAGTTTTGAAAGTCATGAAAATTTTTAGAAGTTTTCCATAATGGTTAATTATTTTTATTTTATATTATTATTGCTAAATATAAATATCTTACTAAATGTGAGTGTTTTTTCAATGATCGAGGTGATAAACCCAAACCGATGGGATGAGAGAGACTGTAGGGCCATGACAACAAAGTTAGTTAGATGGTGTGATATGCGACTCAAGACCCAAAGGAGCAATAAAAAAAAACTCATAATTGCATGAATTTATACTCCTATGAAAGATAAAGTGATCATCTTCCTCATCACTTGAATGCCTACATTTTGAGAAAGGGAATGCGGTACAAGTCACCTTATAAAGGCGCTACACCTCATCTTTTAAGAGGCGTTGTTCCTTGAGGCCCTATCTAAACGTTTTTCTTATGGTGCAAGTAGAACCAAACATGTATTTGTCAGATTTGTCTTCCTCGAGTGAGGGGATTTTAGGAAGGCTAGAGGAAAGTGAGACATCCAGTAGGTCTATAAGAGTTTTATCAACTAGATGTCAAAAGATCATAAGAAAATTCCATAAATGCATGGATTTTTTTCTCGCTGAAGGGGGGTCATGTTCCTATGATGATGAGACAATAGGCGACATCGAGGTGCCCTTGAGGTATAGACATATAGTGAAACAATGGGTACCCAAGGATCTTCCTCAACTAAACACAGATTTTTGTGTGTGAACAGGAGGATATATCGAATTGCACCATTGTCATTACATGGTTTGGGGTTGTTTTGCATGGATGGCATAAAGGTCGGTTACGACAGATGTACAGAATTGATGGAGTATGTTGGACCCTGTTACAACTACAAATATTGGATGCGCCTGGTCCAATATACACAAAGTATGTGTAGATATGGATTGTCAGCAAACTATTTACAATTGAAAGACAAAGATCAAAATAAAGGAGTAACGTTGTACATTGACGGAAGGCCAAAGGCCACAGGGAATATTGCGGGGTTTATAAACAGTACACAACGAGGGACTACAATTAAGCAACCCAACTGCAAATTTGAGGGGCATGAAGGAAACCGTGTTTTTGTATGTTCCATTAAATCAATATCTTTTTTTTTTCCTTGGAAAAAGTCATAATTTTATTATCAGAAGATACAAAATTACATTCTGCAGATATATGGAGAGCAAAAGCTTCTCCATACATTGTCACATATAAGTGGGTACAGTAAATGAGCTCGGGAACAAACCCTCATTGCACATAAAAATGGAGAATACAGAAAATACTACAGAAGAGTGAGCAGAAACCCGCTCATATCCACCATAGCCTCACAAGAACTAGAAGCTATGACCATCCACAACTCACTATGTAGCAGACCCTCCATAGAAAGAAATAAATCCATCAAAACCAAAACCCTCATCGGAGGAAGCAGAAGATCCATGTCTGTGGACAGAGCAGCAGACACGGTAAACCTCCCAAACCGGTGAAAACAGGTAGCAAGCAAACCCCTGATGAAGAAGCAGCCAGACAAACCCCATATTGTTGGAGCAGACCGTCGTCAACTTCCGCTCTCCCAGCTCTGTAAAGATCATGCGGTGGTGGTTTCCAGTGTGGGAAGCGGCGGCGTTGGCGATGGAGCTGTGGCTCCCGGAGGTGCTGCGGCGGCGTTGCTTCAGATTCTAGATCGGTTGCGAGAGCCGGCGGTGGTTTTGGTGGTGTTAACACCTAAAAAGTGCTCACTAGCTCATTCCCTTATTCACATGACCCATTTGTCCACTTTTCCACCATATGAGCCTCTGAAACCAACAAAAGGTCACCAAAAGACCTTAGTACACCGCTTTTTCCATTAAAAAAAAGATTATTTTTCCTGAAAAGCATAAAAAACCCTCAAAAAGGGTCCAAATTCCCAAAAAATATTAAAAAGGGAATTAAAATATTATTTTTATTCAAAAAAGGAAAAAGGAGGGAAAAGTACCTAAACCATGTTGGTCAATACCATTTGGTTTCCACAAAACCACAAATGGTATTCCCCACCACCAAAACCTATAAAAAGGTGGTAGGGGCTCCTCATTTCTCATCCATCCATTATCTCATCCTCATGCTGCCGAAATCTTCCTTGAGCATTTTGGCCATTGTAAGCAACCTTGGAGAAGGAGACCTCTTGGAGCTTGGAGCTACTCATCTTGGGAGTTTCTCAACATCAACCTTCACCATTGAAGGTATTATCGCAAGCACTTGCTTGCCCCCCATTTTTTAATACAAATTCATTCTTTAATATTTTCTTGTTCTTGTTTTTTAAATGTTTACACTATTTGCTTATATTTTGGCATAGATCCATGATTAGTTTTGTTTATATTAGTTTCTTATTTAATTCTATTGAAACTGCTGCTACTAGTTAGCAGGTTCCCATAGCACTAAGCCTGGTTGCAAAACCGGGCCAACAGTTTTTGGCGACTCCGCTAGGTTTGAACAATAGATCTCTAGTTTTGTTTTTAATCTTAGTTTTTTTATTAGTTTTAACCTTTAGATCCATAGATCTGCCATTTAGACAGCAGATCCATTGCTGCTCTAAGTTTTGGCCCCATCTATTGCCATTAACAGCCTAGAATTTTCAATTTTCGGGTTCGTTTTTCGGCTTCCGTGCATGGCTTTCGCCTCGCGGTTTTTAGCCTGACAGTCGCGTGGTCCATCGCGACTTTTGGTATTTTTTTTGCGCGGTTCACCGTGGCTTTGCGGCTTGTTTCTGCGCTGCACATCGCGGCTTCGCGGTCATTTACCGCGCTGCACATCGCGACTGCGCACCCCTTTTCCGCGCGGTTCCCCGTGGCTTTGCGGCCTATTTGCGCGCTGCACATCGCGGCTTCGCGGATTTTTTATACGCTGTACATCGCCATTGTTTGCTGGAATCCCGCGCGGTCCACCGCGACTGTGCGACAGAAACCCGCATGGTCCATCGCGGTTTTTCTGTCAGAACCTGCGCTGCTAATTTTTTCATTCGGCCATTCCGATTTAAAAAATTATTTTTTACTGTATTTTCTGGGTACATAGCACATTTTTACAGTATTAAAGTCTGCATATTTTACAGCCATAGAAATTTTTTTTTACTATTTAAATGCACATTTAGAAGTCTTTATAAAAATTTTCAAGAAAGTGAAAGAAAGACTTATTTTGCAGTTTATCTAGGTTAAAAATCTTTTCTTGTTTACTTCTTCAAAATCTTGCCCTTAGCAATTTCCTTGAAAAAGAAATCCATTTATTTCTTTTAGAAGTAATATTATTTGCTTTTATATTTCAAGAAATCCTTTGTTTTTTGAATAAGTCATTGAAAAGCATTTAATTTCCATTTATTGAAAAAAGTCATAAATTTGCTTTTTTATTTTCGAAAGATCCTTTATTTTTTTAAATTTTCAGTAAAGCATTTACTTCTTTCAAGTTCAGTTTACAATACCACATGTGCACCCACTCGATCACTTAATTGAACTAAGCCTTAAAATTTACCCTAATTTCAACACACTTTTAACCCCACTTGGGGAACACTAAAAGAACTTTGTAGCTAGGTAGTATTGGGGGGATACGTGTTCCAATAACACCCCTCAGTTATTACATCTGAGACATAGTTGTTGTCCTTCAGGGAGCTAAAACCTCTTAGTATTTATTGGCGCGGTCACAACCGATTTGTGGGAAGGCCTCTCCCCTAGGAGGGTTGAAGTCGCGAGGATGGTTCCGGAAGCCTGAGTGGAATACCGAAATCCATTCAGTAACCGAAGGGCTACCATTCGCAGTTCTCGGGATATCCCTGTATTGGGATATTGCGATCAAAGGACCAAACGACAGATTTACCTTTTCTCGACGCGTCATGAACGGAGTATCCTAGTAGCCTTTCTTTAGGATTGATTACCCGGTGTCCCTCCCAGTAGGGGGATATCTAGCCATTGTCTCAACACTCATATTGTCTGACTTGGATTTCATCACCTTGCAGAGGATATCGTTTGTTTGAGTCACAATACTTTTAGTTAGGTGTTTGCATGATTCAACCCACCTTTGGTCTAGTTACACCTATTTTTTTTTCTAGAAGCCGTTTGCATGTTGGTACTCTGACCATTTGTTGCATTCCTCCACTTATTGTAGCACAGCTGCTAGAATAAGTGCCTTTTTTGAGGTTGATTTTTTGGCCTGAGAGCCTTCTTTTTCACTCCCCTTCTTGCACCCTTGGTTGCATTAGGGTTTTGAGCTTTTTTATATATATCACCACCTGATACTTAAACAGATTTTTTACACAAAAACTTAATTCTCACCATTGAGAATTTTAGACGCTCTCGTCGTCTCCAGGGAAAACTCCCAGAGTTTAGTCCACTTGGCTCTCCATGTCACCGACGCAGAGCCTTATCCCTTGATTCGACACATCGTCGGTCAAACAGATGGTCATCCGATTCTGACACGCCTCACTTCACATATGATTCTGAGGTAGAATCTAAAAACTACGTTATATTACCACCACCCATTATTATGGCTGGAACACCATTTGACCCACTATTTACCAGCACCATAGGTGAGACATCCACAGACCCTTCTGCTGCGGGTACCATCCATGGCAATGACCACCCCCCTGGGTATGCCCAACATGAGCAACACTCCACATTTAGGAATGCCCAACACAGGGCCACCTCCTGTTATAGGAATTCCCAACACAGGGCCACCACCTGTTATGGGTATGCCCAACATAGGGGTCACACCCCCTCTAGTTTCCACAAACCCTATCCCAGGAATCCCCACTGCTATTCCTAACCCAAGTGTAACCCATGTTGCACTTGGAGGCGTTGGCCCATACCAGACCACACCTATCGGAGGGCACATACCCTCCATACCTAGCATACCTTTAGGCACTATTGGACCCCTACATCATACCACAATGACTAGGCATGTCCAAGTTCTAGTCACTACATCTGCTAGCTTACCGTACATGGCAAGTCTGAACCTACCAGACTTAGCTAGGCTCACCAATGACCCCATCAGACACGATCCTGCGTGGCCTCACATGCCCACCAAACTCCCCTCTGACATCCCTAAGTTTGAGGGTAAGACGGGTGAAGACCCCCAGAACCATATCATGTCCTTCCATCTATGGTGTTCCTCCATCTCCATAGTGGATGACTCTGTCCACCTCCGGCTTTTACAACGCACCTTCACTGGCTCTGCAGCCAAGTGGTATATCGAGCAGCCCCATGGGACGCATGCCACCTTTACCTCCCTTGCCTCGACCTTCCTGCAGTTTTTCCAATTACCTGTCCGCTATGATGCGGGAGTCGAGATCCTGCTGTCTTGCAGACAGAACACGGCCACCCATATCACTGACCACATTCATGAGTGGCGTCGACGCCGAAGCCTCTGCAAAATCAAGTTAGACGACCGTATCTTCTTAGATTGGTTTCTAAAATCCCTCCTCCCTCTCATTGCGAAGGATGTGGCATCTGAAAGACCCCAGTCTGAAGAAGAGGCCATCCTCAAAGCCCAACAGTTTGATCTCATTTATGCCCAGTCGGGTTATCTATACACAATCATACCAGATGCCCCACGATGCGACTCTTCAAGTAGTGACGCGCTGGGGGCATCTCATGCTGCCGATGGCATTATTGGCCAAATCACACCCCAAGCTAAACCTTTTAGCATGGTGAGTACCATGCCTGCCCCAGACCTCTCTAGGGCTACATCCAGTTCCGGAGCGACAACTTCTTACGCTCCAACAAACCAGACACATCATATTCATGGACCCTCTTGTCCACAACATTGCTATGGACAAGCGCCATCAGCATATGTACCTCCTACATACTATAACCAACCTGCTACACAGAACCCCATTCAGTTCTCGCCACAACAAATGTAGTACCCACAGCAAGCTGCACCAACTAATCCAACACATCCAATAGCTCAGGGGTACCAACAACCCCAACAGGCAACTGGACCACCGCCAGCTCCACCTGCATATTACCCACCGCAACCTGCTCCCGCACTTGCGGCTCCCCACAATCCCCCCAATGCTCAAGGGCATGTGTACGCACAACAACATCAGCCCCAATACCAAAATAACCAACGCAACCAGGGTGGGCAACCAAACCGTGGAAGAGGACGTAACCGTGGAAACAACCAAAACCATAACCAAGCTCCACACCCTCCCCATCCTCCGCAAAATAATAACGTGGTGCCTGCTCATCAGAATCCTGATCGGCCACCTAAGCAAGCCAAAAATGTTAATTTACGAACAAACCATCCTTGTTCTATTTGTGGGGTCTATGGCCACTATACCCACACTTGCCCACATCTGGAGCGAGCTCAGCAGCTATGGACAAATGATGCCCATCGTTAAGGGCAGGTGGCTCCTCAGCCGCCACCCAACCCCCCACCACCTCAACAACAAACTTTGGTGCTACAAAACCCTTTTCCAACACAAGGAGTGGTGAACACTCAATCGTTAGCTCCCCCACAGGGCAACGTGCCACCACAACAAATCACTTACGCCGCTCCTGATCAACCCATGTTTGATTCAGGCACTCACCACTTATTGATGATGTCCACTGCCGATGTCAACATTCAGACACGTCGGAACCAGTATGGCCCTACCTCCGAAGCCCCCCCCGCCGATAAGGATACTAACGCTCATCCCACTGATCAGACGTTACGTATACCACCGCTTCCACTCGATGGCGCCTCTAAAGCACCTCGTTTCCCACTCCGCCGTATCAACAACAACCCCAATGCACGGGCTGCGTCAAATTACAACATCGTAGATGACTTAGCTCAATCTCCTGCAGCCATGTCTGCGTTAGAAGTCTTGAAAAACTGTCCTACGCAGCGCAAGACTTTACTTTCCGCCATTGGGGCGATTGACCCAAATGATTCGAAATTGATGACCTTTGATTTGGACCAGTCCGAACCACGTCTGCCTTCCACCATAGCAGTCCAAGTTTCTATTTCTATTCGGAATCTTGTCATCCATCGGTGTATCATCGACAAGGGTGCCTCTACATGCGTCATGTCCACATTCGTTTGGCAGAAGTTGGGATCCCCTACTCTTCAACAATCCACCACTGCATTGCGGGCCTACGACGACCGGTCAGCTCAACCTCAAGGTTTACTACCCAAGTTCCCCGTCCAATTAGGTGGGAAAACTGTGCTCATCGACATAGAGGTCATTAATGCCCAGCTCGATTATAACCTTTTACTTGGCCGCAGTTACATGTATGCCATGAAAGCGGTCGCCTCATCCGTTTTTCACACCATGATGTTCCCCCATGAGGGACGCGTGGTCAAAATTGACCAACTCACCTACTATGATCCCAATGCCCCTGCAGCACCCGAAAATGTTCTCCCCATGGTTGAACAACCCACTTCTAGTGCAACTACCTCCTTTGTTTCTTCTGTGGGGCCCGGACTTTACTCAGATACACCAATGACCTCTACATTCCAGGCCATTCCACCACCGTCACCGGAGACCCACGTCGCAAACCTCTATACTCTTTCATAGAATACACAAGCACCCAGTAGTCAACCACCATTGGCCCCTAGTCACATCGGTGTTACACCCATCCACACCATCCCCTTTCTATTTCCTCCTTCAGGTGTAGTAAGCGCCCCAGTTATGGCTACCCTCAGTCTACCCGGGTTAACATTGGGATTAACCGTGTGGTATATTACGCCTCCCATTCCACCGCCGACACCAAATGTCATCCTCCAACCGGTACAACCTATTGTTACCACTACTCAACCTCCTCCTGGTGTCACGATCCCTTCGTCATCAATGAATCCTCCTCCTCTTGTCAAGCCCACTGGGGGAAGAGGTCCACAACCATACACTGCTATAGCACCCACTAAGGCAGTCAAACCCCCACCAGTATTTCGAGCTCCTCCTAAATGCTCTTTGTGCGATGAGATAGGCCATCCGACTCATCAATGTCCACAGTTACCAGCACTCCAAGAGCATATGAATATGTTGGACGATGACACCGGCATCCCAGTCGTTAGACTTGAGCCACCTCCTCAGCCTCGCGACAGATCACTGCGCACCAACCATCCTTGTGCCATATGCAGTGTTTACGGCCACTACTCTCACCATTGTCCTGATCTCCCTGACTATAGAGCAGCATTGTATGAGTTAAACAACGTTGATTTGGAGATATCTCCTCCCCTCATCGAGGAGATCTACCCCCCGCCATCATCCTCGTCGGAAGAAGTCAATACAATATATATGATTTCAACAACTTTCAAACCAGAACCCCTTGATTTATGGTCTGACTACTTCAATACTGATGAGCAAATTTTGGAGACACTCACTGCACCCGACTACCCTTGGGATGATATGCATCATCACTCGTATTTCCTCCCGGAAACATCTACATCCACCGCATCCAACCAGCTATCAGTCGAATCGAAATATTTCATACCCACTAAGGTCGATTGGTTAAAGGACCCCATCCCAGCACCGGATGCCTTTGAAGAAGGGAACATGTCCAACATTTCCCCCACTATACAGATAGATATTTCCACAACACCTGGGAAACCTGAGCTCATCTCGTTGGGCGCATCTTGCACTCAAGCAGAAACTCAGGCGTACAAAAAGCTCTTTCAAGAGTTCCGTGATGTCTTTGCCTGGTCCTATACCGAGATGCTTGGTCTCGACCCCGCCATCATAGAACACCACATTGATACATGGCCGGAGGTACCCCCTCTCTGTCAGAAACAACGACCCATTTATCCTTCCAAAATCCCTGCTGTTAAAGCTGAGGTCGAGAAACTTTGCAAAGCAGGATTCATTTATCCTATTCCGTACACCACCTGGGTGTCGAACCCCGTTCCCGTCAACAAAAAGCAAGGCACCCTTAGAGTATGCACTGATTTCCGTGACTTAAACCACACTTGTCCAAAAGACAATTTCCCCATGCCATTCATTGACCAACTCATTGATGAGTGTGCGGGCCATGAGGTCCTATCTTTCATGGATGGGTTTTCCGGATACAACCAGATTCACATCCGTAAGGAGGATCAGTACAAGACTACCTTCACCACCCCATGGGGCACCTTTGCCTATCGCGTCATGCCATTCGGCCTTAAAAATGCTGGTGCCACTTTCCAGCGAGCCATGACCTATTGCTTTCACGACTTGGTTCATATCCTGCGAGTCTACCTTGATGACCTCACAGCTCATTCCCGAAAACGATCAAACCACCTTAACGACCTCCAGCAAGTTTTCCTGCATTGTCGCAAATATAAAATCCGCTTGAACCCACACAAGTGTGTCTTTTGCGTCCCGGCAGGCCGGTTGTTGGGTTTCATTGTTTCCCAAGATGGAATCACTGTCGATCCCTTGAAAGTCAAAGCCATCTTAGAACTTCCGCCTCCTCGCATGCTTCGGCAGCTCCAGAGTCTACAAGGGCGATCCAATTTCCTTAGGCGCTTCGTTCCTGATTACGCCACCAAAGTCCACGGGTTCTTATGCTTACTTCGTACCCACATACCCTTTGTTTGGGATGAGCAAGCAGACACGGCATTCGAAGCCCTCAAGAAAGCTCTCACACAAACCCCCTTGATATCCCCACCGGATTTCTCTCAAGACTTCACCCTTTATGTCTCGGCATCTGAACATGCCGTGTCCGGAGTCTTGGTCCAAGAAGATTCCTCTCACCAAGAGCATGTGATTTATTACGTCAGCCAGACCTTGTCTGGCCCACCTCTGCGTTATCCATACGAGGAAAGATTAGCCCTAGCTGTAGTCTTTTCCGTACAAAAATTGCGACACTACATCCTACTCAGTCATACCACAGTCGTGGCCAACTCCAACCCTATGGTCTATCTCCTAACCCGGCGACTCTTACAAGGTCGTGTTGCTAAATGGGTCATTATCCTCCAGGAATATGACCTCACTTTCAAAACTCCCAAAAGCACTAAAGCCCTCGCGCTTGCTCACCTCATCACTGACCTCCCATCCTCTTCGACATCACCCATTATCCAAACGGACCTGATTGACGAACAAATTTTCATCATTTCATCTGACGACCCTTGGTACGGAGACATTTTGACTTACCTCCGCACGCAAAAATTTCGACCACACATCGATCGTGATGGACGCCGTCGGATACGACACCATGCCCCTCGATACCTCTTGTTAGGGGATGTACTTTACCGACGCGGCGTTGATACCATCCTACGTCGCTGCCTATCCCATAGTGAGGCATAACAAGTCCTCAATGATTGTCATAGCGGCGCCTGCGGAGGCCATTTCTTCGGCATGGCCACCGCCCAGAAGATCATTCGGGCAGGTTATTTTTGGCCATCATTATTTACTGATTACATCACCGCAGTCAAGCACTGCCAGAACTGCCAACTTTTTGCCCCCAAAGCAAGAACCCCCCCTGCCCCCCTTCATCCAGTCATCACTGTTGGACCATTCTGCAAATGGGCCATCAACTTCCTCGACTGCAAGCCCACGTCAGCCGGCGGTCACAAACACATCGTTGTGGCCGTAGATTATTTCACAAAGTGGGCAGAAGCCATGCCGACTTACAATTGCAAGGACGACACTGCAGCACGGTTTTTCTTCAACCATGTTATTACTCGTTTCGGAGTGCCGAAGCAACTAGTATCTGACCACGGCTGTCACTTCGAAGATGCCGTCTGGAAAGAATTATCAACCATGTTGAAATTTGAACACCATTTCTCTTCCGCCTACTATCCCCAAGGAAACGGCCAAGTCAAAGCGATCAATAAAATTTTGAAGACCATCCTCCAACGTATTGTAGACAATCACAAATCCAATTGGCACCACATGCTTTTCCCGACACTATGGGCTTACCGCAGCTCAACCAAAACTGTCACCGGTTTTACCCCTTTCCATTTAGTTCACGGTGTCGAATCCGTCCTCCCTATTGAGTGCCAGATTCCAGCCTTGCATATCACCATTGAACTCCTACCAGACACTTCCCCGATAGAGCAACGTTTACTACTCCTAGAGCAGGCCAATGAAGATCGGCGCATAGCCATTCAAAACATGGAAGCAGCTAAACAATGATCAAAACTAAGTTACGACAAACACGTCCACCCGAGAACCTTTTCTGAGGGAGACCTTGTCCTCGCTTACGATCAAGCTCATGATAAAACCGGAAAGGGAAAGTTCGTGTCTATGTGGCAAGGCCCCTACATCATACACACCTGCCTCGGGCAAGGGGCATACATTCTGACCGATTCAGAAGGCAATCCCCTACGCAACCCACGCAACGGGTTGTACCTTAAACGATTTTACCCATAGAAAATCTGATGGACACCACCATCCATTTTAGTATAGGCATACTTTCTTTGTTCACAAAAAATTCAAAAAACCTAAATATTCGTTTTTCTCTGCATGACCACAGATGGATCCTCTTCCACTCTGCCATGTCGGTTTCACTGATGGTGCAAGCCGTTGGTCTCCAAATCTCGCCTCCGCGGCTTGGGTAATATACTCCTCTTCACATGAGTTAATTCACATTGACGGAGTATGTTTAGGTGTCGCCACCAATAACCAAGCTGAATACGATGCCGTGACCGTTCTCCTGGCCGCAGCTCTCCAAATGAGTATCCGTCACCTCAACGTTTTCTTGGACTCACAGCTCCTGGTTTCCCAGCTCAACAATGATTACCAGGTACGCGATCCCTGTCTTTTCAGAAAATTCCTGCGCACTAAGCAAATGGTTAGACAGTTTGAATCCATTTCATTCACACATGTCCCAAGACACCTCAACAGTGTAGCAGACCATATGGCCAACAATGTCCTCGACTGGCACACCAATCACATCATGTCATAACCAAAATGTGCATCTACGTGCATAACATGTGCCTCCACGGGCATATCCACAAACGAAATGCATCCACGTGCATAACATGTGCCTCCACGGGCATATACCAAAACAAAATAATGCATCCACGTGCATAACATGTGCCTCCATGGGCATATACAAATAACAAAATACTGCATCCACGTGCATAACATGTGCCTCCACGGGCATATACAAAAGACAAATGTGCATCCACGTACATACACGACCATATATCCAAATATATATACACATATATATATAACCCATGATAGTCAACATGTCATAGGTGCCCTCAGCACCCGATATACAAAAAATACATCAATCGTACAAAAATGATTCCCCATATGCTCATCAGCATTTGGGGGAAGATACAATATCATCTACTCATCAGGATCCCTAGGCTCCTCCGGCCCCTCCTCCGCTGGCCCCGCCGGGTCATGGCGAGCCCGAACTTTGCGCTCCTCTGGCGCCTCCTCCGCTGGCCCCGCTGGGTCATCCCGTAGATGGATCCTCATCTGAGCCGGCTCTGCCGGGACATCCCGAGCACCACCCCTGTGCTCTGCCACAAACACCGCTGTCCTCAACAAGAGCGACCGCCACTCAGGAGGCGCACCGAAGCAACCCTCCAAAATATCCTGATCCAAGTCTCTCCAACCATCCTCGGGGAGTCCAGCTAGGATCCGGTCGAAGGTCTATCTGACACCCTCTATGGCGTCATCGCGAGGGCCAACCCCTCTCCCACGAGCCGCAAATCCTCCACCACGTGGAGGTGGTACCGCTGCAGGTGGATGAGCGACCACCATCTCCCGCCCCTGACGAGCCACGTAGCCCGCCGGTGGTACAGGTCCAACATCTGCACAATGCAAAATAAACCATCATATGCAACTATAATCATAAGACTAATAAATCCAACAACACATGATATAGTATAAAATAAAACACAAAACATACCATCTAAACTCCAGGCCTGTCCTGGGGCACGAGGCATCTCCGGGTCACCTCGATAGTCCATGCCGGCGTAGGGGTAGTCCTCAATCACCAGGGGCATCTTCTCCCACTGCTCATAAAAATCCTCCGTGAAGAAACCACGGACACCACCACTGCCACGAGGCATCATCTTCCCCCACCGCATCATACGAGGCTCACTCACCAGACCAGCACGAATGGGTACCCGTGGCCGCAAGGTCGGTAAGCGCTCAAAGAAAAAACAACATAGGAAGGAGGCATAACAGAACTCACCTCCCTCTCGAATGGCCTTGTCCAGATCTCTCCGGACACCAGCCAGAAACATCTACCCCCAGGCATAATAAGTCCCCCGGAGAACAGAGTCCACCATCATCGTTTGTCCCCCAGACATACGATGTGGCGCAGCAGCACCCAATATCCGCAGAACACATGCACCAACAGCCCGCATATCCCACTCACGTAGGGATCGCAGACTAATAGAGTTGTTCTGCAAAACAACATCATCAACACAAAAAGTCTGTAACAAGTCCTCCATGTCTACACCCGGCGGGATCCTCGGCTAGAGATCACCCACCTCACCCAAACGAGGCAACCGAGTCAAAAAATAAACATCTGTGAGGGTGATCTCCAACCTCTCACCCCCAATAATAAATGCACCCTCTGCCGGCACCCACCAACTCACTAGCTTGTTCAGGAGCCGTCTTATTGAACGAATAGGTGGGATCTGAGCGAACTTCAAAATTCCGCTCACAGCCAAAGTCTGTCGCACCCCCGGATCAGTCTGAATCCTCACCATAAGATCATCATCGATCTCCCGCTCCCGCCACGAGGACAATGGCCTCCTTAACATCCTGCCAAAAAACAGAAGAAATGTTTAGCCCTAGCATAAAAATTTTAAAAAATCCCATCGCGGCTTTTCCACAAAAAGCCGCGATGCCCATCACGGCATTTCCACCAAAAGCCGCGATGCCCATCGCGGCCTCCGTGCAAAAACCCGCGATGAACATCGCAGATTTTGGCCAGACAGTCGCGATGAACATCGCGACTATCTCCCATGAACTCGCAATGAACATCGCGGGTTTCAACCTCACAGTCGCGATGAACATCGCGACTGTCATCCTGAAACCCGCACGGTTCATCGCGGGTGTTAACACCTAAAAAGTGCTCACTAGCTCATTCCCTTATTCACATGACCCATTTGTCCACTTTTCCACCATCTGAGCCTCTGAAACCAACAAAAGGTCACCAAAAGACCTTAGTACACCCCTTTTTCCATTAAAAAAGATTATTTTTCCTGAAAAGGGGTCCAAATTCCCAAAAATATTAAAAAGGGAATTAAAATATTATTTTTATTCAAAAAAGGAAAAAGGAGGGAAAAGTACCTAAACCATGTTGGTCAATACCATTTGGTTTCCACAAAACCACAAATGGTATTCCCCACCACCAAAACCTATAAAAAGGTGGTAGGGGCTCCTCATTTCCCATCCATCCATTATCTCATCCTTATGCTGTTGAAATCTCCCTTGAGCATTTTAGCCATTGAAGCAACCTTGGAGAAGGAGACCTCTTGGAGTTTGGAGATACTCATCTTGGGAGTTGCTCAACATCAACCTTCACCATTGAAGGTATTATCGCAAGCACTTGCTTGCCCCTCATTTTTCAATACAAATTCATTCTTTAAGATTTTCTTGTTCTTGTTTTTAAATGTTTAAATTATTTGCTTAGATTCTTGCATAGATCCATGATTAGTTTAGTTTAGTTTGGATTATTGTTATTTAATTCCATTGAAACTGCTACTACTAGTTAGCAGGTGCCCATAGCACTAAGCCTGGTTGCAAAACCGGGCCAACAGCGGGAACAGACCCGAAACCCGCGATATTCCACGTTGGAGGGTCAACATGGAATTTCGCGGCCTTCGGGGGCCCGTCGCCAAACAAAAAAGACATAATTGAAAAGGCTAAGGCAAATAGAGTTACCTGAAACTCGCAGAATCGAAAACCAACGGTGAAATCTCCCGGGAATCAAGAAATAGCTCTGACAACTCTATCAAACTCGCACGTAACAATGACAAGTCATTTGGGCCCCATGCCCTATTTATATAAACTCCACCAATTTTCAAACAACCATTGCGGTATCATATGAAGTCCATTTTTCAAACCATTGGAATCAGCACAGCGAGAACTTCATGCAGGTTCCTTTCTTTTCCCGTTTTCACGGGATCTATTTTTTTGACCATTTTTTGGCCTCTCTCGTGGCCTCGATTTGCGTGCCACATCGGCCGTTCTCCGTTTTTGACATGCCTTATATCGCCGGATTCAGTTTTCCGCGCTCATGATGATGCTTGAGATCATTTCTCGCTCTCACCTTTACATTTTTTGGGCATTTTTTCCATGGCCCCTCGTCACCTTGGTTTGCGTGCCACATCGGCCGTTCTCCGTTTTGGACGTGTCATATATCACCGGATTCAGTTTTCCGCGCTCGTGATGATGCTTGAGATCATTTCTCACTGTCACATCCTGATTTTTAGGGCATTTGTCATGCTCCCCATGTAGCCTCGGTTTGCATGCCGCATCGGCCGTTCTCCGTTTTCGACAATCCTTACGTCACCGGATCCAATTTTCCGCACCGATGATGATGCTTGAGACCTTTTCTCGCCCTCATCAACCCCTTTTTGTTCAGTATAATTTTATCCCTTTTTTGGGTCGAGCAACCAATTTTTACGAAAAAGGCACTTAGGGAGTTTCTGTTAAGCTCTTTTTTGACTCATAAAAACAATGAAAAGATTGCCGAGCAACCTTGCTTCCTTTCATGCTCATTAAACGTATCTGAAAGGGCGTCTACCTGGTATAAGTTTACCCCTTTTCCGGACCTTGTAGACTAATTACGAAAAAGGTATACTCTAGTCACATCGGCTAGAAGAGTTCTCCATCCGCATCATTTTATGCTTTTTCGGGCCTTGGAGACTAAACTTACGAAAAAGAAACACCAATAGAGTCCACTTACCATTTTTAGACTCTCTAAACATGAAAGCAACCATGAGCATGAGCTGTCCTGGGCTCACAAAATCCACAGGACCGTACCATTTCAGAGCACACTTTTATCCCTTCTTGGAGCTCATTAAAACTACGAAGAAGGAATCAATGGTGCCTCTTGGCGCCACGACAGATCACATCTACTCATTAGGCAACTTCCCCATTTTGGTCGCCTTTGTTCAGAGTATTCTATAGTATGTCACCTTGATAATCCCTTGACGGCACCTATCAGCTCGTCCTCCCCCCAGAGTCAATATATACCATTCAGTCAAAGCAATGATCCCCACACCTACAAGTCAGTTCCCTACGCTGCCAGGTCAACCATGTCATCATGCTCTGAAGAAAGGAAGTTTGAGTCTACCCATTTTTTGACCCAGTTATTTCCCATTCCCACAAGTATGTCAGTCCTACCATCAGTACTACAACACTTCAGTTTTACACCTCGTGCTCCTATCAAGGAAACATCATTACCTTGTTAGTTGCTGGTCTCCCTCTGTCGACAACAACCACATTGATTCCAGAGGATAGACCTAGAGGTCCCTGTGTCTTGGACTCATCACCATTTATGATGAGTGCCTACGAATCATTTCGAGAGGAATCTTCAGTGCCTCTCCAAATGGTTGTTTCTCACATGCTCGATTTCAACACCTTGATCGCATCGTTGAGACTCACACAGGGTATTCGTCCATTTCACTTATTAGTCGAAGACCCCGGATACCTCCTGAATCCTCCACATTTGAGAGTCTTCCTATGGATAAAACCAGTTACACATTTTCTATAGATATCCGGGTTGCGCATGGCGACAGTATTCAGATGTACCCCAGTTTTATACTCCCTTGAGTGTACAGTTACATTATTTCTCAGAGATGACTCATAGTCTTTGAGTCCCTACAGATGTTGGACACCTTCAGTTTCAGCAGTTCCTCAGTTATTCCAGTGTACCAGTTATTGAGATCCGTTATGATCAGGAGTACATCCCAAAATAATGTCCCCCCTGGACCATTATGGTGTACCAGTAGATTATTTATGTATTAGATCCCCCTTCTTGGGACTAATTGTTATGTATATGTCTTGATACGAGCATGGGAATGCCCGCCTCGTCCATTACCAGAGATTATACCTCATTCATATTGAGGCCATGTAATATTTTGTGTTTCTTGCAGCTTCCAAGGGTCGTGGCTCCAGTCTCCAATCGGTCTCTTCTCCTTCCCAAACCCCTGAAAAAAGACAAAAGAACTATGATGTCTATCGGCCATACGATGAGCTCCTGCCCTCACACATCAGGGGGCAATCTGTTAACACCTAAAAAGTGCTCACTAGCTCATTCCCTTATTCACATGACCCATTTGTCCACTTTTCCACCATCTGAGCCTCTGAAACCAACAAAAGGTCACCAAAAGACCTTAGTACACCCCTTTTTCCATTAAAAAAAAGATTATTTTTCCTGAAAAGCATAAAAAACCCTAAAAAAGGGTCCAAATTCCCAAAAAATATTAAAAAGGGAATTAAAATATTATTTTTATTCAAAAAAGGAAAACGGAGGGAAAAGTACCTAAACCATGTTGGTCAATACCATTTGGTTTCCACAAAACCACAAATGGTATTCCCCACCACCAAAACCTATAAAAAGGTGGTTGGGGCTCCTCATTTCTCATCCATCCATTATCTCATCCTCATGCTGCCGAAATCTTCCTTGAGCATTTTGGCCATTGTAAGCAACCTTGGAGAAGGAGACCTCTTGGAGCTTGGAGCTACTCATCTTGGGAGTTGCTCAACATCAGCCTTCACCATTGAAGGTATTATCGCAAGCACTTGCTTGCCCCCCATTTTTTAATACAAATTCATTCTTTAATATTTTCTTGTTCTTGTTTTTTAAATGTTTACACTATTTGCTTATATTCTTGCACAGATCCATGATTAGTTTTGTTTAGATTAGTTTCTTGTTTAATTCTATTGAAACTGCTGCTACTAGTTAGCAGGTGACCATAGCACTAAGCCTGGTTGCAAAACCGGGCCAACAGGTGGTGTGCACCTGAGGCGGTGGCTTCTTGATGCGGGAGGCAGGCGTTTTCCTCTGTTTGATGCTGCGGTTTGGATCAGTGAGTCTTTAACCCTCTGCCTCTGCCTTTGCCCACTCAGATGCCCAGGTTTTCTCTCCCAAATCTCCTCTCGGCCCGGCTCCTTCCGTGCGGCTCTGGCGGCAAGCGGCTGGCCCCCATCTTGTATTGAGTGTTGAAGATCTAACGCTTCTTGCATTATAAGGTCACCTGTGCCTGACCTTGATCCTGATTTATGCATTGAAGCGATGAATGCTTCATCTGGAGCGAGCACTCATCTAGCCGATGCCATTCAAAACCCTATCCAAGACTCGCAACCAGTTCTTGGAGCTCTCCCGCTCGCCTCCGCCTCCACCTCGCCAATATATAACATTAAATCAATATCTACAGGGGAAGAGTTTCTTATTAGTTAGAATTTGAATCGAGTAGATACAAACACGATTACTATGGGAGTGGTACATCTAACAATTTACCCAACCGTTTATTAATGAATTTAACATCTTAAGGATTTTTCATTAGTTTATTTCATTTAAATTTTCTATATTTACTTCACAGGCTAGTGATCGGGGAAAATCCTGGCCAGCAGATGGTCAGAGGAGTACAACTTCCTCGAGGGAGCAAGTATACATCTTTGTAATAGTAAAATATAATAAGAAAAAAGAGTTTTTTTTTTCTTTGTTTTTTCATTAATATATTAGTTTGGTTTATATAAGGTTATCTATATTTGATGCAAAAAGTTGATCGGGGAATCCACCCGGCTTTTGATCAGACAACAACAACCTCGGGGCAATAGGTAAACCTGATTGTAATTGTACAATTTAAATATGTCAAAATGTTTTCTTATTATATTAATGTTTCAGTGAGTATTTTGGTTTCGTTTAGGTAATGTTCTCTATGTTTTTGTTGCAGGCTGGTTCTGTAAGGGGCATAGTAGATCATACCAGACCTCCCTCGAGGCAACATGTATACATATTTGTAATAGTAAAAAAATAATATGAAGAATAGTTTTTTTTTGCTTTGTTTTTTCATAAGTATATTCATTTGGTTTATATAATGTTATATATATTTGATGCAGAGTGTTGATCGGGGAATCCACTGGCCCCTCGTTGATCAGACACTAGAAGCCTCGGGGCAATAGGTAAACCTGATTGTAATTGTACAATTTAAATTATACGTCAAAATGTTTTGTTATTATATTCTTTCCTTTAGTATTTTGGACTTGTTTAGGTGATTTGTTCTATGTTTTTTATTCAAGTTTCTGTAATGGGCACCTCCCTATTGGTAGATCGGGGCAGGTCACCTATAACCATTGATCCAATGAGTGGATCACGATCCTTGAGGAAACAGATATAATTCATTGGAATTGTACCAATATAATATGTTGCATAATGTTTATTTTGTTATGTATTTTTCATGTGTATATTGGTTTCATTATGATAATGTTTTCTACTTCTTTTTTGTAGGGGCTAGATGATCAGGGAAAGTCCCCAGCTATGGATTAGATGACACCATCATCCAGGCATCAGGTAAACCTAGTTGTAATTTATGAATCTATCATGATATATATGTTTTGTTAATATAATTATAGGAATCTATCATGATAGAACTTAGTAGTGTTTTATATATTTTTGTTGCAGACCAATGATTCAATGTATGAAACAACATCACAACAATAAATAGATTTTGAAGTGCATGAGTTTATGGCCGATGCTGACATAATTGGTTTAGCTATAGACCCGGTTAAGGTGATAGAGAACACCTTGAAAAAAATTAGTGCGGAAATCCTTCGTCTGCTATTTGAGATTCCGTAGACAGACAAGATTAAAGCCAGGATTCAAGTGTTGAATAAGAGACCTGAAGCCTTGAATGTAAGTTGCAGAATATTGAACCATAATATAAATTCTTTTATAACTTTATAATTTTGACTTTTATATGATAGTGAACTTATAAAATGTGGTTTGTATTTACAGGATTTTCTGAGACCACACAATAGTGGTCAAGGCACTGTTGGCCCTAGTGATGCTCGTGGAGAGACATCATCGCATGATAAGAAAACGACTCCATGTGCATCAAATCATTCTCCATTGTTGTCAACTAAATAGTCGAAAAAAAATTCCACTACACCCAGATTCCAGCTGTGAGTGCACCGGTTTCTAGTGACCGACGCACACCAGATCGTCCAGAAGAAGTGGTCGACACCGAGCCTCCTAGTATTGATATTGTCGAAGCTGCATTTTCCGGATCATCCCGTGTCACTAGCATGGGAAAAATCAACACAACATTTTTGGTGGACGAAGATCTCATTCCAATAAAGATAGAGAAGATCCTGGGTAATTATACGTTGATCAAGTTAGCGTTTATAATTTGACTGTAATATACGATAAAACATTTTTTTTCAACTAATTATGATCATGGCATGATTGTTTTGCAGGAAATTATTTTTTTTATAAACATTTGAATGATTTTTCCTTGGAGATATTCGGGCCCACCATCCGCACAAGGTGGGATAGACAACCGAAAATTTTAAAATATGAGCTCACTAATCGGTTGGTTGTCCTATTCGGCAATGAGACCTTCGATCGATCCGTGGTCTTGAAAAAGGCTGGACAATGTAAGAAGATTGTCCGAGACCAATATAGGGTTCACCTAGAAAGGAACCCTAGGTATGAGTTCCCTTTGATGATTCCAGCAAGAGAGTGGAAAGCTATAGTGGAAGATGGAAAGGAGAGGGGTCTGAGAAAAGAAGGAATGATAACACCAGGAATAGGGAGATATGCAATACTTTCCACAATGTAATTCTAAACCTTACTATTATTGATTTTTATATCGAATTTAGAACATCTAACGTATTTCAACACTTGCATAGGTTTTCAGACACATCAAAGGCCAAAAAGGAAAGAATGGAAAAAGTTGGTCAGCATAAGCTTGGGCCTGGTGGTTATTCAAATTTGGCGACACGAATTGTAAGTTTCGAAAAACCAATAATGCATCCAAATAATAAATTCCAAATTATTTTTCATTTTATTGCATTGCAAAATGTAAATTAATGACGTTATGCAAATATGTAGGCCCACCGATTCAAAGAAGTGCCCACTGAGGAAGACTTGAAGCTTGGCTTCCAACATGGCTATGGAGCTGTTGTTGAACACTGAAAATGCTTGTCTGGGAAAACAAAGTCTTCTAGTACCGATCCATCTGTTTCATAGGTATATAAAATATATATAGTTTAATGAATATTTATTACTTGTGCAATCTATTCTTTATAAATAATTGACATAAAATATTGACTCTATTCTGAGCAGGAAAGAAATGATCCCCTTAATGTCGAGGAGGGAAAACAACAAATCGAAGATCATGCTTCAAATCTTGGTAATGAATTTATTCATATGCTACAATTTTATATATAGCATTGCAGATGGTGAACATTAATTGTAGTTCTCCATATTTCAACTACAAAGCATGTAGAGGGTCACACTGTACAGGTTGATCCTGGATAGGAATATGAAGAAAATGATGTGGCCACAATAGGTAAAAAACACCTTTGTAATGGTTTTTTTAAATGAAATACTTGTCATTAGAATAAAAAAATATATTGATGCAACATTTTCACATTGTTGCAGCAAATCCGAACCCCTTGCCGCAAAATCCACGTTACGAGCACTCTACGAGGCACACATCATGACAAGCAGACGAAGCACCAAGAACTGGAGGACAAGTTCCAGAAGATGAGCTTCTTACTGATTTTTTAAAGAGAAATTTTTTTAGAAAGAACTAGTGACTGAAGAAATATTGAGTAATTATTTTTTATAATATAATGCCATGCATGATTTTTGGCCTAATGAGAATGAATAGTTTAATGAACGGTTTAATGGTTTAATGATTCAGTGTAGTAAACTGTTACCTTTATTAAATGTTACCTTTTATTGAATAAATGTGTTCACTGAATGAATGAATGGTTTATTGAATGTTATCTTTTTATTGAATGAATGTGTTGACTAAATGAAACAATGGTTTAATGAATGTTATCCTTTATTGAATGAATGGTAGATGTTTGTTTATGATGAAATATGCATGAATTTGCACATCATTTTTCTTTCAAGTACATGCATTGGGTATGGGGAATTGAGAGTGATGTGAGGGGGGGGGAGGGGCCATAAGAGTTTCCACCTTCACGTGGTTGGCCTTATTCAATAGAGAATATTAAATTATTCCCGAAACAGAGAGGAGCTCAATGAATGGCTACGGTGCTTCCTTTCTACAACCCACTCGTGTGTCATCTAAATTTTGACAATTTCTTGGAGCTTGTTGTGATGTTTGGTTGCTCGTCATAACCAATGTAGAGTTTCCACAACTTCAAAGGCTAAGTAAATGATGCATTGGAACCAATATCATTACCCTTCTCTTTAATTTCCTTGGAATCGCCTTGAGAATAGTTGAATGAGATATGTCTCAAATCCTCTATATCATTTGCATCCTCTCCATTATGTCCAATATTCCTGCAATAGAGAAGATATCTTGTCTCTTTTTCCACTACTCATTTAATGATTATTCAGAATCAATATCAAAGGAATTGATGCTCTTGAAATTTACTAACCCATTGGCAGTAGGATTAGTTAATATGTTATTTTTCCACTTGTCAAGTTATAAATATGATCCATAACACACTTCTCCATGAAATTTGTAGACTAATTGTATGACAGCCCTATTGTAGGCATGATCATGGGAGCATCATCTTCGTCACTGTGGTACAACTTAAGGTTCAACTAATTAAGGGTTAGGCATCCAACAAGAGATGTGCCAATTATTAACTATGATCTTGCACTTTTTTTCCAACCCATGTTAATGATGGGTATTACTATTGTAGTGACTCTAAGTGTGATATTTCCATAATGGTTGATAACAATGTTTATCATTTTCCTTGTCATAGGTATTGGGATAGAAATGGGGACATTTTCATTTTAATGAGTCAAGGAAAAATCTTATCCACTTTACTAATTGTTTTGTTGTATATCATTGTGTGATTGTGATGGGGACTTCATCAAGGTCCTATTTTAAGGGTACATCGAAATGTGGAAGAAAGAGACAAACATTAAGGTAATATTTAATGATAAGATTACTTCTTTATTGATTTTTATTATTATCTAGTCTGTTAGTATGCTATAAAAACTCCTTTTTATTATATATTTTACCTTCTTCCTTTTGTTTGCAGAATAAGGAGACCATATTGTCTACCCACAATGAGATCTTACAATATAACAGTGTTAATTTTTAATTGGAAGGATGTGTATCATGATTATATATTATAAATTTGGTTTTCTTGATGGTCTTCCAGATGTGGATTATGAGGCTCATCTAAGTGACCATGAAGGAAGAAATGGAACATTAGTGAGTTTGGGATTTGTTCTTTTTATATGTGCTTAGTTTTAACTGGTAAAAAAAAAGTATGTAGTTGTATTTTAGGTCAAGGAGAAGACAATGTCATGTGCAATTAGTAGCATCTCACAAATATTTTGTGGTTTATGCCATATAGTTTAACTCATCCTTTCAAACTTGTCTATATGATGATGGATTTACTATCATATACTACTTGAAAACAAGAACCTACTAATATTATACCTTGTGCATATCAAAATAATACATGTTCTTAATCGGTAAATAAGAAAACATCAAATAGTATTGCACTATGCAACACTCCAATTCTCAACCAAGGAAGTCATGTTTCCCAATTCATAATTGGAACACTTCCTACTCTTGCGCAAAGATATGGAAGATATCAGCAAACAGAGAGAGTTATATTCTTGTGTAAATTAGAAAAATGTAGGTTCTTAAACTCATTCAATTAATGAAGGGTGTGAGACACCATATCACAAGTATTCACATTGTTGGAGGATATTGCAACACTAAGAATATTATTATAACAATATATGTGTACTACTAGCATGAGATGATGATTTGAAGTGCTTAGTATGTTGCTAAAATATACAATGTCAACAAGCTAAGACAAAAGAGGCAGCTAGTAAGTGAGGTTGCAGATCATGATGGACATTAAGACACTATCAAAAAGAGCCATTGGAAGCTTGGTATGGAAGAGAAAATATACCAATAAAATGATGGCATATAATACATGCAGTATCATAGTGGGTAAATCCAATGTGCATGGGAATGTTGCAATATATGAACAAACAACTTATATTTTCTTAATGTGTGAATGATTGAGATATAATAATGTTGTTAAATACTAGAGATAGTAGCTACAACTATGCAATTATTTGAAAATATGCATGAATTGAAAATTGAATGAGCATATGTAAGATGTCATAATCTATGTGTGTTGTCATGAATAGGCATGATGTAATGTGGTGTTCATTGTTTAACTAGGAAAGCACACAGACAAGGAAACACTTGCAAAGTGTATGGTAGAGGAATGTGTTATATTCCCATGATTTATCACCGAAATATATAATTCGAAGGATGTGGTTGTCATCCAAATAGATATGGTGAATCATGGCATTCTTGCACATGTGAAAGAGAATACCATATGTGAAATAATGTTGATGATGGGTTGTGAGAACCTAGAATAGTTCCACCATTATCCAATTAAGGTATCTCCACTTGTATCTCCACCATTATATTGAATTGAAGGATAGTTTGAATTTGTGAATAGAACTAGCAAGATAATATTGGAGGCTTGAACTCTTCTTGCATGCATCACAACACTATATGGGATATATATACCAAGTAATTGAATTACAAAGAAGGGAATAACCTAATTTGTGTTGCAATTGGTAGATAGGAACATGTGATGCAAATGAATCTAAATTATCGAGGTTCATGACATGAGATGGATTATATCATGTGGTTTTTTGTTTTTTTTTAAAGCCAAAAACTTCTGTAGGATATCCGATAGTCACCAAAAACAATCCAAAGCCTTTTCCATACCACTGACGGCTAAAGGCGTCAGATATCGGACTTTTAACAATGCAAAGGACGTTGGATATTTGACTTATAGTTACAAAAAATATGATGCCTTTTCCATACCACCGACGGCTAAAGGCGTCAGATATTGGACTTTTAACAATGCAAAGGACATCGAATATCCAACTTATATTTACAAACAATTCGACACCTTTACCATACCACCGATGGCTAAAGGCATCAGATAACAAACTTTTAACAATGAAAAGGACGCGAGATATCCGACTTACCCTTACAAATAATCTGACGCGTTTGCTATACATCCGACATCTATGGTACAAGAGGAGTTGTTGGATATCCGACAGGTATCGGTCGGATACCTGACGGGTATGGTAAAAGAGGGGTGTCGGATATCCCACCGTTTATAAGGAGATACCTGTCGGACATCCGATGGGTATGGTAATAGATTCATTGTCAAATATATGACTGGAGGATGTCGGATATTCGACGGAAATATTAAAAGCATAGTTGTCGGATATCCGACAACAGAAGGGTTGGATATTCGACATATTATTTTATTGTCGAATATCCGTTGAAGTACCATTGACATTTAAACAATATGATGCCTCTTGTATGGTCGACAACAAGATGTCAAAAATTGTACATCTATGCCGTTGGATTTTGGGTTCAAAAAACCTAGTGGCAGAATTGAAGGTGTTAATTCAAACAATTGAACAGTTAAAGAAGAAATTGGCACAAATGACTTCAGTACTTGATACTCAGGTGGTTGCTGCAATTACCCCATCCAAAAGACAGAATATTCAAACCTCTACCTCTCATATTCCTATGTTGAACATTGAAGACAGTGATGCAGAGGATGAAAGACTTCCAGTAAGGTCTCTTTTTCCTATTGTGCTTGTTGTACAAGAGATAAATGAACGTTCTCACACAGTTGCTGATTTGCGTGACAACATAGTGATGGATGATCCCATTCTAGATGACCACTTTCCTGAAGTCACCACTACTATTGATGCATTAACTTCTACACCCACACTCTCTTCTGTTGAGCTTCTTTCCACCTCATCTATTGAGGTTACACTACCACCATCCACCATATCTGAATTATTTGATGCGTTAACCTCTATCACTACTTCACATCCAACCTTGCTAGTTCCACCTTCCACCTTACCACCAATAGTTACTGAGATCCAATTTCCAAATGTTTCTCTGCAACCATCACCAACCATTGTTCCTACTTCTCTTCTTAAGGTTGTCACTTCGACTACTTCTCCAATTCTTGTACCTTCCACTTCTACTATCATTTCCACCTCTTCTATGCCAACTTCCCATATCACTATGTCCATCCCTAATTCCACTGTTACCTAAACAACTGCATTAGTTACAAAATGTAACATTGCCACATCCTCAACAAAGTTGGTAGTTGATTGTGAATATGATACGGTGGTCTCCCTCGAACAATACTTTTACAGTAAATCATCCAAGTCAGTGGTTAAGAGAGGAAATAAGAGAAGCAGGGAGTCAACTATGTTGCAAGCACCTGTTCCTATTCAGATAATTTGGGCCAAATTGTCTGATGACATCCAATAGGAGGCACTAGACACTACTGCAACTATGGGGGAATTTGTTGGAGCCAATTTTGATTCAATCACTTCATTAAATAAGGAAATTGACATCAAGAAAGAAGAATTGAAGAAGCTTCAGGATCAGATGGTAAAACTTAATGAAGAACATGAATCTCAGATTCATGAATTGAGAAATGGATATGAAAGTCAGCTCAAGGATCTACAGGAACATAACACCTCTCTCCAGGTCCAATTGCAGAATACAAAGGTCCTGAATACTGCCAATGTTGAGAAGATAGCAGTGTTGAATCAATAGCTGAAGGATGCAACTGCAAGTGCAACCACTTCTTCTTTCTCTAGGTTTTCTGAGGAAGAGTTCAGAGATTTGGCCATTAAAGTAAATGAATAACATCACAAACTCTTGCCTTATTTGTTTAGTTCCCTGAATGATATTAAGGAAACTAATAATGCCTTTGAGAAGCTTTCCATTATCCTTGAACAAAACATTTACAAAAGGAAACAAGCTTCCAAATCTATTGAAGATATTGTTGATTAGAAAAGTTATATCAAAGATAAGCCTGAGCACATTCCAGTTTTGGATAGCTTCAAGTTCAGAAGAATAAGAGCTTCTTTGGATGCTTGCAAAAATACTTGTGAATTGGATGAAGAAACAATTAAGAAGGCGCAAGCAATCTGTGGAAGAAGATGGTATGTTGCAGACAGTATCCTGGTTATGCTACATTTTCCCACTTTGGATCTGAGTGAGAAGGATTGTCCACCAAAGCTAATGATCGAACAGGTTGATAGGAGGTGTGAGAAGGTCAAATAACAGATCGAATAGCTTGAGCACATAGAGATTTCAGATGTTAACAAATTCATCAAGCAACCTATCAGTCTGGAGGGAAAGATCCACATTTTTCTGCGTACTTGGCACAAGATCAACAAAAATGAGATTGAATCTTTTACATGTGATGCCCAGTTGGGACTCGAACTGGCTAAGTATCCTAATGTGAATGAGTTGCTAGAAGTTTGGTCCAAGTGGTAGGGTGCCCTTGGTTATTCTTAGAGTAGATTGATTTGGTAATCCCTGTTTTATGGGAGGTTTACCCTTTGTATATTTATTGTAATTATTATTTAAGGGGTAAGGATCTCATAGGGGAGGGGGGGAGAAAATCATCGAAAGTGAACTAGAGATACTCTGTGTCATTCAATACTTTGTAAATTTTTACAGACTCATTGATATATAGTTAGTTCTTCTCTTGCAATCTCTTTTGTTTAATTTATCAAATTTGTTTGATGGATTTTGATTTTCGCTTCATCTCATGAATGAATACTATTTTATTTTGCAATCACAATTAATACATTGATCTGCAGTTTAGATGTCTCTTGACTTATGATCTATGTTTTCATGTTTTAAATGAATTTATTTATTTAAATCATTTATCTATTTCTGCAAATGGAAAACGGATACTATTAAATCAATGCCAATTTTTCAATTAGCATTCCATAACAGGATAATCTTGCATGTGTTTTAACCCTTAAGCTACAATCATTCAATTTTCATTTTCTGACTTTGTCTTAAGCTAATAAGTAAAGATCCACTTTACATGTTTGTCAATTGGTGAAAATATTTAATAATTTCCAGATCAGGTTATCCTGCACACCAAAAAAATCTCTTTAATTTAGATCTAACTTAGTTTAGATTTCCTTTAAAGAAAAATCACTTCTAGAGATAGAACACTTTGACCTTCCCTCACAGGAAGTCAGATCCTTTCAGGATAAACCAATTTATGTGCTAGGCACGGAGGCCTAATATCCGTGGGAGTTAACTATACCAATTAGTCTGGGGATAGAACTACTCTTGCGCAGAGTTCTTTGAAGCCTTTCATATTGGGTTTTCACCCTCTGTTGCTAGCCTTGGAAAACATTCCAGCAACTTACTTTTTCAGGGCTTCAATAGAGCCACAATATTTCTTAAGGCCATTTTAGGCACTTTCAAATTCTCCACCGATCATGTTTCGCAACCATTTTCATTTCGCACCAATTCAGTTTCACAGACCAGTTCTTAAATGGAGCCAATTATTGTTTTGAATCATGCTTTAAATTTATGCCATTTTTCGTTGATATCGTTTCAGATATTTTTTTCTTTTATGCTAAAATCTCTTTTACGGCTATATTGGAGGACTTTTCATTCCATCCGCAACAATGCATCGGAGGAATTTTACTTTTGTTAGCAAGACGTTTCGATGGAATTTCCAAAGTATGTTGACCCATTTCGACGGACTTTGCAAAGTATGGCGATTGTTTTGGCGTGATACCAATAACTCGCCCGATTTACCTTTTTATTTTTCCTTCCGATCATTTCGGCGTAACTTTGGATTATACTTCGAAACAAGAATATTAACAAGAAAATCCTAATTGTTTTAATAGCCTTCAAAAACCTCCGACCGTTTCGGTGGAAAATAGCAAGTTTATCCGACCATTCCGGCAGAAGATTGATAAAAGATCTGAGTGTTTCGGCGGAATATTGAAAAAGGCTCCAACCATTTCGTCGAAAGATTGAAAAATGTTGCGACCATTTTGGTGAAAAAATGGCGAGTTTGTCCAACCTTTTCGGCGAAATATTGAAAGTTTCTCCGATCTAAAAGTTTCCTTTTCTTTTTTTTTCAAGAAAAAATCTAAGTGTCAAAAAGTAATCCCATCAAAGATGAAACAAAACTCTAAGTAAATCAAAAATAAAAGGAGGGGCCCCACAATTTTATAAAAAAATTGGGGATTGGATTACGGCAGCAACAATTGGTGACCACATGGTGAAAACAGATCTATGAATAATTCTGCTCAAGGATTACAATTGCTTGATTGTTATTAATTCTAAATGTTAAACTATGCCTCTAACATTTCCTTTCAGGATTTTAAAAGTCCAAAGTTTTAAGTGTTGATGTATATGTAACTCCGGAATGTATTTCATATATGTATATTGTACTCCTATAGAGATGGTATTATTCCTCTATACGGAAGTGTTTGTATTCCTATATAGATGTTATTATTCCTCTATATGGAAGTGTCGTCATTTATATTGTAAGTGTCATAACTTATACTTGATGGGTTATTAGACCACCTTGTTGGGGTCGGCCCTGTATAAGTCATGTGGGTCAAAGGGTTATTAGACCACCCTATTGGGGGTCGGCCAGGTGGGTCAAAAGGTTATTAGACCACCCTATTGGGTGTCGGCCCAATGAGCATTGTGTTATGTGGTTAAGTTGAGGCCGACCTAGTAAAGGTTATTAGGCAAGTCAAGTCAAGTATAAATAGAGTGAGGGAGGCACAGGCACTCTAATTTGTCATTCGATTCTCTCTCACACTCTTTGGAGAGTGGCACACTTGTGGAGGAGGAGAATTTGCTGCTAGGAGATGTCTATCTCTTATGCTTGGGATGTATCATTGCTCTATCTATCTCTGAGGAAGTTATTGGGGGGTTTTACCTTTATGGTTTTCCCCAAGTAAACTTTGTGTCTCTTGTGTGCTTGCATTATTGTGTCCATGATTGATATGCTGTAGATTTGTTGTACATGTCGTTCTCTCAGTTAAGATCCTAGATCATATTGAATTAAATTATAAAAAATTAACATGGTATCAGAGCTAGCCTGAAGGAAGGCATGGTATGGCATGTATGACACTTGTTGCAATTGTGAAGCTAGGGCTTGATATAGCAAAAACCAGTCATCGTAGAACTATTTCTATAAATAATTTTGGTGAGGTTTCAGGGTCTGAAAATCGTACAGGGGGAAGCTAAGATCCCCATGTACCTTTTTTCCAAAGGAAAACCTCTAATTCGTTGTACTTTGTGATTTATGATCTGTACAATATAGGGTTTCTGCCTCTTCCAGATCTCAGTCATAAATAGGTGACCTTGGAAAAAAGGTCATAAATTGGGCTAGGAAGCTCCAAATGAAATTTTGTAGAAAGTGAAAGGTAGTGCACAGACTGCACTTTCTCAAGTAACTGTTTCAGAGGCCAAAACTGAACTAGTGACACGTGGCACACCGTACAAGTTCGCTCTCCTGTTTTATCCCATAAACAGGTGACATTGCGACACTTGGAATGAATATATTTGAGAGAATCCATTTGAGGTCATAAATATGGGGTTGGAAAGATGCCAGGTCGGGATGTCACAGAAAAAAAAATTTAGACCTTGTGGATCAAAAATTTCAGAGTTACACCAGAAACAATCAGGTACATATTTATGTCAAAATAGAATTATTTTTTAGCACCTTCATTCATGGCTTCCGGAATTTAGGGTTTCGGAGAAAGTTGGAAATTTTGTAATCGGAGACTACGGATGAATGATACTTATCAAAATCGAAATTTAGAGACCAAGATCAGAATTTTTGGTTGGGCAAAAGGCCGGGTTTGATCAGACCCTAGTTTGAGACTTTGATTGGAAAAGTGGAAAATTAGGGCTTCTGCAAAAATGGGAATTTTTTAAATTTGTGACCACAGCTGGAAGCTCCTCAGAAAACTAGAAGCTTAGAGCTTTGGATCGAACCTTTTGATTGGGTAGAAGGGTGGGATTTATCAAACCCTAGTTCGAGGTCATGTCTAGTGAATTCAGAAGTTTCAAAGGCAAATTTGAGGGGTGAAACTTTGCATTTTTCAAATTCTGAGTATACCAGCTTGATCATCTCATCAAGGCGCATATTTCTATCCTTTCGGAAGTTTGAAATTCAAAGTTTGAATTTTTAGGGTTTCTCTGACAAACCCTAATCCAGCTCCAAATCTAGTTCCTACAAATCAAGTGGATTGGGTTAATCCTAGAAGAGAATGGATTGGTCACCTGCATAAGTGAAGATGTTCCTGTTTCAGAGGGAGATGAGGCCAAGGCCTTACATAAGAATATTACAAGCAATCTCGACAGGAATGACTTATTTAGGTATGTTTCGAGATTTGTTCATGATTAAGTTTATGGTATGTTTATCTTCATGTTATTACGGTTAGTAGAATCTTGATTAAATTTAGACTTGTCGTATCACCTTAATAAAATTATGAATGCATGATAGAAGATATTCATTGATTAGGGTGTTGACACTTATGATTGCACTAATGCATTATGGTGTTGTATGAGGTTTATGTTGTCTGCTAACATGAAAGGTACACCAAGAAAGACAAATCATGTTCTAGTTCAAGAACATATGATCATGATGACATGAAGACAAAGATTCATCCATTGTCATGGATCACTTAGAAGATCTATTTACGAGGTATGTATAACTTGGTTCTATAATGGTTAACCTATGAGATATGTAGGTTACTAGCACAAGTCATTGAAGAGAACAAGAAGACATCATGTGGGTATGTTAGACATAACTAGCTAACATACCAATCCAGGTATGTTTTTCGTATATCAAGTTAGAATCCTACTTGTGTTAGGATCCCTTATATAAGTATACTTGGTATGATTGGTTATGTTTATTCATAAAGTTAGAAATGTAAGTAATCAAGGGTTTATGCATACTATGTCTCTTATCTTGATTGATGATTTAACTAACTAGAAGAGTCCTATGATCAAATAAGAATATGCATGAGTAAAAAAAGACTTCCCTGAAACCTTGAATACTAATGTGTATTATCTGTGTTTGAAATGATCATGACTATACATGTTTAAGATTATTGTGTATTAAGATTATACTAATGAATGTGTGATTTTGTATGAGACCTCGAGGATAACACAATGATGATACTAGTAAGTATGCACAATGATCGATGATGGATATAAGTTCAAGGACAAGTAATCCAGGAAGCAAAGATCAAGAGGGAGCACACTCCAATTGTTCCTGCAAGGAAGCAAAGATCAAGAAGGAGCACACTTCAGTAGTTTCTGTAAGGATGCAGATATCCAGAGGGAGTTGACCACTTCTCACATCAGAATGGAGTTGCAGAAAAGAAGCAAAGACTGAGAGGGAGTCAACCCAACAAACAAACAAAGATAAGTATTTGAATTATCATTCCTTGCATATTTTATTGTTTAAATAATACTCTTCAATAATGTATATACTCATGTTCCTAGAATTAGGTTGTGTATTATGCATATTAGAATAGTTGCATTGATGAACATTATACTACTAATATACATGGGTAAGTGGCCTATGGCACTGTACAACATTCTATTGCTACTAATCTAGAATGAAACCTCTTTGCTGACATGTTGGGAGTTGTGCACACTCTTAACAATGTTCTGGTAGAGATTGGAAGGCATCTAGAAAGTTACGGGATATGGATAAATGTTGTATTGAAGCATTGGCTAAGATAATTGCTTGACTGTATGACATATTTCTTTATGTGTAAGAATTTGTTCTGAAAACTATGGGATGTTTTCTAATCATGCAATTTAACTTGTTGTGTAGGAAAGATCATATACCATCACCTACAAAAGAAGGACTACAACATTTGTTCAGCAACAAAGTTATCTATTGAAAATATTGAAGATATTGAAGTTCCCAGGATCTGGGAAGAATGCCATGATTGAGGAGTACTAGTCGATCATGATGATGTTTGGGATGAAGTCCCAAGACCTGAAGGGGAGTCTGTAGTGACTTCCAAGAGGATCTAGAAGATCAAGCATGTTGCAGGTGGTAGCATAGAGACTTTTTCTCCTATAGACAGATACACTTCCATTAGATCCGTACTTGCTCTGGCTGCAGTGATGAAATGGACGATACACCAAATGGATTTCAAGATAGCTTTCTTGAATGGTGTAGTTGAAGTAGAAGTGTATGTGGAGCAGCCACTTCATTCTGAGACACATGACAGGGAGTCATATATGTGTTGAACTTGGTATGGTAGGATAGCAACTTTCTATTTAGTTTGGGCTTTAACAAGAGTAAAGCGGATTCCAACCTTTACTACAAGGTTGAGGAAGGCAATCCAGTGATACTAATTTTGTATGTGGATGACCTGTTTATTACAGGTGAAGATGGATTGATTGTCGACATGCAGCAGAAGCTTGCTGCCGAGGTCGAGATGAAGAACTTGTGGATGATGCACTACTTTCTAGGCATGGAGGTGTGGCAGAGTGCAGATGGAATATTCCTTGGACAAGGGAAGTATGCAATAGAGCTCCTGAAGAGGTTCGGGATGATGGACTACAAGGCCATGGCCACACCTATGACATCGAACCTGAAGCTTCTATGTGATGCTTCATCTGATCTAGTTGATGTCATGATGTATCGTCAGATGATTGGGTCCTCTATGTACCTGATGAACACGAGACCGGATATTTGCTTTGCAGTGAACACATTGAGCCAGTTCCTGATGGATCCGAGAGATGTTCACCTGGTTGCTGTAGAGCATATTCTAAGGTACCTGAAGGGTACGGTTGATTATGGGCTCAAGTATGATGCGAATCAAAAGTTTAACCTGCAGGGTTATGTTGATTCAGATTGGGCAGGTAGTGCTGCAGATAGGAAGAGCACTTCTGGGTGTTGCTTCAATATGGGATCATGTGTGATCTCTTGGTTTAGCAGGAAGCAGTCATGTGTAGCACTGAGTACAGCCAAAGTAGAGTATGTTGCAGCCTGTCCAGCCAGTTGTGAGGCAGTATGGATTCAGAAGCTACTGTCTGAGTTATTTGATCTCCCGTTGGAGGCTACTGGTATCTTTTGTGACAACCAGAGTTGTGTGAAGCTGTCTGAGAACCCAGTGTTCCACGATAGGTCGAAACACATAGATATCAAATATCACTATATCAGGGATATGGTGCAGAGAAGAGCAGTGAATCTTCTGTATGTTGCGATGGATGAGCATATTGCAGATGTGCTTACAAAGCCATTAGCCAAAGTGAAGTTCGAGTACTTCAGAGAGAGGCTTGGTGTTCTTCAGATTGATGACACTTTGAGGAAGAAGTGGTGGAGACATTTTCCAAAGCCATTCCAAGCATGTTGGAAGGAGGATCGTTCACATGGCTATGGATGTAAGCGTTGGATAATGAGCACCAAGACGATGCTCCAGTTACTGCTCTATATATGTATATGCATCATGTTGGATGCTGGATATGATCATTTGGATCATTTATGTATGTATGCATAATGTTGGATGCTGGATATGATCAATTGGATTGTTTTATGTATGTATGCATCATGTTGGATGCTGGATATGATTAGTTGGATCATGTGTATGTATTTGTATATGTATCAAGTGGATACATTGTATGATCAGGTAGATCAGGTATGTTGATATGTATCAAGTATGATCAGGTGGATCATGTATTTGTATATGTATCAGGTGGATACATTATATGATCAGGTAGATCATGTACGATGATATGTATCAAGCAGATACTATGTATGCATCAGGTGGATGCATTGTATGATCAGGATGATCATGGATGATGAGCTTCAGGATGTTGCTCCAGATGACATGTGTCAGGACGATGCAGTGATGATGATTAGGATGATTATGTGTACATCAGGATGATGTATGGTGAGTATCAGGTTGGTACTCTGTGGCCGTGGATAGGTTGTGTAGATAAGCATATAATAGCGCCCTGGGAGGTTTGCAGATTCTCTTGCTAGGTTTTTCCGCTGGCATATAATAGCTCCCTGGGAGATCTGGAAAATGCTCTTTTGAGGTTTTGCTTTGGGAGGACATATAATAGCGCCCTGGGAGGTTTGCAGATTCTCTTGCTAGGTTTTGCCGCTGGCATATAATAGCTCATTGGGAGATCTGGAAAATGCTCTTTTGAGGTTTTGTCTTATGGCATGTAAGTAGACCTAGGAGATCTAGATAGGATGAAAAATGCCTCAAATTCTCTTTCGAGGCATTGCCATGACCACATGTAATAAGTCCTGGAGATCTGGACAAGATGAAAAAGGCCTCAGATGCTCTTTAGGGTTCTTGCTTGGCAAGACACTCTTTTAAGGTTTTGTGGTGGGGGTCACATGTAATAAGTCATGGACATCTGGACAGGATGAAAAATGTAATGTGCTCTTAAGAGATCCGATAGGTAGAGCTGTGTGCTCGTAACAACCTGGGATGCTACAACCAAGTTTTGTGACACACATAATAAGTCTCAAGGATTCCACAGTATGGCCAGTGATGATGAAGACCTACAGATGGTGGGCCTACATCTAGTATGAAAAAGGAATGGCTCTGTAGAACTTCCTATGGCGAGTAGATTCAGAGATTGATTGAGATAGCAGTAGCAGTGATGATGACGATAATTTGCTGATGATGATCCAGAGAAGAAAACTTGTGCTAGAAAGATCTATTTCGAGAAATACCTTCCTAGTTAAGAGGGAATGTTGATGTATATGTAACTTCGGAATGTATTTCATATATGTATATTGTAATCCTATAGAGATGGTATTATTCCTCTATAGGGAAGTGTTTGTATTCCTATAGAGATGTTATTATTCCTCTATATGGAAGTGTCGTCATTTATATTGTAAGTGACGTACCTTATACTTGATGGGTTATTAGACCACCTTGTTGGGGTCGACCCTGTATAAGTCATGTGATTCAAAGGTTTATTAGACCACCCTATTGGGGGTTGTCCATGTGGGTCAAAAGGTTATTAAACCACCCTATTGGGTGTTGTCCCAGTCAGCATTTTGTTATGTGGTTAAGTTGAGGCCGACCTAGTAAAGGTTATTAGGCAAGTCAAGTCAAGTATAAATAGAGTGCGGGAGGCACTCTATTTTATCATTCGATTCTCTCTCACACTCTTTGGAGAGTGGTGCACTTGTGGAGGAGGAGAAACTGTTGCTAGGAGATGTCTATCTCTTATGCTTGGGTTGTATCATTGCTCTATCTATCTCTGAGGAAGTTATTGGGGTTTTTCACCTTTATGGTTTTCCCCAAGTAAACACTCCGTCTCTTGTGTGCTTGCATTATTGTGTCCATGATTGATATGATGTAGATTTGTTGTACATGTTGTTCTCTCAGTTAAGATCGTAGATCAGATTGAAGTAAATTATGAAAAATTAACATTAGGTAGGGAGAGGAGCTTCTTGAATCATATTGGTAATTTTCTTTGGGAAGTGGCCCGATTTTCTGAATGAAGCCAACAAAGGAGATTCATCCCACACAAGTCACTTACAGAAGCTTTCGATGTGTTTGGATTAGTTGATTCTCACAGGTTGTGGTCCTGCTACCATCTAATTTTTCACTGATATAGGAAGATTACAACCACTTAAAATTAGAGAAAGTAGATCCTAAACTAAATCGTAATTAAAATTGAAACTAACCTATTTATCTGCAAACTTTAAAAATTTCCTATAGAAAAATACTGACTGAAACCTAACTGTTTATACCTAATTTGTGTGTTTCTCTCTAAAGGAGAGTCTCTGTTTTGTTTTGTTTTGTTTAAATTTTCGAAAAAGAAAACTATTTCAAAGTATAAACAATTAACTAAAAGATTACCATTTTAACAACTGCCAAATTAAACTAGAAAATTTAATCTAAAAATTTAAATCTAACCTAATCTACTTTTCCCTATCTCAGCCGAGAGAAGATCTATTAATTTTATTAACAGTCTATCGACAGTTATAAGTAACAAAGAAGATGAATAATATAACTTAAGATAGATAACTTTCAGAGTTATATTATTAACAATCACTCTGTTTAATAAAAAATTATAATTAAAGAAGAATAAAATAAGAAATTATTTTATTATTCTTTAACATAATAGCCAATGGACAATTAAGTTCAACACTTTAGTACCTGAATGTAATGTTGATCAACTAGTTAATCAAAAGACCCGTGAAAATACAAATATGATTAATTAACAAGTTAATTAAAATAATACTACACAATCAAATTGATTAATGAAAATTGAATGAAATGACATGTACAATATTTGCATCAAACATAAAAATGTTATACGATTACAGTATTTAAAATAGCATTCATACAAATATATCACAACATAAGTGTACTTGGATAACTTTGAGAAAGTCTAATATCGAAATATATATATGTGTGTATCAAAAACTGAAAAACAAAGTGATACCGATTTTGAGATACATGATCGACAATATCCAGGAAGGAAACTTCAACAGAATTGTTGTAGCAAAATAGTATATCGTTACTTCAATAAAAAGTTTTCTCAGTCATACTCCCACCAAACTCTTTATAGTGATATACTTGTGTCTTATATACACGAATAATATTAACTACTTGGAGAGTTTCTAGGATTAATTTAAAAAAATAGAATGAACAGTTTCTACATTCATTCGATTGATGAGGTAGCCTAACCAACACTCAACCAAAAGGGCACCTGGAAAATGTGACCATCAAATGAGGTGAATTGGTTTCCCAAATGACTCTTGTATTTCCAAGCTACTTCAATGAACCAAAACGCATATAGTAATCGCACATGCAATCTGTCATCAAAAAACCATTTTTGTCCAACCCAATGCATCCAAAAATATATACCTACAAACATCCAGTTATGAATACATTAATCTCTCATTAAAAATTGTAACAACTGAATATAACAGGAAATAAATAAATTTTAAGCATGCCTACAGAATCTTCGATTCTGTAGGTATGCTAATTAAATTACGCACTTACCTGTCAAAAAGAAAACATATTAAGATTAACTTAAAAAGAACAGGTGTTCGTTCGTGATCTATAATTTAATAGCTCTTCTCGCCTTAGATAACTTGGGGTTGAATTCCAATATCTTAACCCTTTGAAGTTTTGTTTGCTCGAGCAATTGTTCATTGGTTATTACCACAGATTTCCTGGAATATTTATATTTATCTTTGGGCTAATGCAAGCTAATTTTGGCCACTCATGACGCGTTAGTCGCAATGGACTTCTGGAAAAACAGAAATCTGAACGTCAAAAAGCAATATTAGAGCTACCTACACAACTTTTTGGAATATGGCGCAAGAAGATCAAACGTAGAAAATCAAATTACCTTCCGGAATATATAAATATTATTTATGGAAATTAAGTATAACTCCCAAAAAATGGGGTTCTCCTAAGGTTGGTATGTTATTTTTTTATGAAATTATAATGAATATGTTTGCGTTAGCCCTCTGGTTCGATATTCAAATTTTGGATTTTTGTTTAAAAAATTATATACAGTCATAGATAACAGGCCGTTCTAGTGCGGCATTAAATTTCCATAATTATTTATGTTAATTTTTTTTTTTATTAAGGAAGTCAGCCCATCCCTAAAATGATTAGGCCGAGCATTAGCCCCCGATATCATGGTCTTAACCTAATCAATCAACAATTTTTTTTTTTAGGATGTATGTTTTTGTGTGTACTTGAGTGGGTTCTTTTCCGTTTTCAAAATAGGTGATCCAATAAAAAGTTATAGACAGAAGAAATAACCTACTCTTTGTGTAGGATTGACGTTAGTGCAATTGAAATTAACTAAAAAATAGGAACAAATAATAGTTTTAATAAAAAATTACATATTCGGAATATGCACACATAGTTCTACAAGTGTGTGCAATTTCATTAGCAGTGGACAAGTGTAGCATACGCAGAATCATGCTCGAAATAGAAGAAGTTATAGAATATGATATATTTTGTTATAAGATGTATTTTTTTATATTATTATACGTATTTTGGCAACCCAAACCTAAAACCATAGCAGCCAAGTCATCCACCACATTGGTGGGAAACGAATTACCTGCCAAAATTTAAAAAACTAAAATTGCACGTGCACGTGTATTTAAAAAGCACGTATGCACAAAATGGCGCGCACACGTCCAAACACGCATACGTGTCCAAATGAATGCACGCGCAAAATGGCGCGTGCGCGTTGTTTTTACTAAAGTTTGAAACTTTCCATAGTGATTAAATAATTTTATAAAATATATATATTTATAATAATTAATAATGTTTTAAATTGAATTAAATTAAATTTATATGATGATGATGAGGAGGAGGATGGGGATGATGACGATGATGTTGATGATGATGATGGGGATGATGACAATGATGTTGATGATGATGATGGGGATGATGATGATGATGTTGATGATGATGATGAGGATGATGGGGATGATGACGATGATGTTGATGACGAGAATGAGGATGATGATGCTGATGATGATGAAGATGATTATGACGATGACGATGGAGATGATGATGATGACGTGGATGATGACGATGACGAGGACGATGATGATGAGGATGATGATGATGATCATATTCATGATCAGCAGCATCATCATATTCATCTTCGTACTCATCTTCATCATCATCTTCGTCATCATCATCATCATCATCATCATCTTCGTCATCATCATCATCATCATCATCATCTTTGTCATCATCATCATTATCAATGATGATGATGAAGAAGATGATGATGATGTTGACGATGATGATGACGATTGAAGATGATGATGTTGACGATGATGATGTTGACGATGATGATGACGATTGATAAAGAAGATGATGATGATGTTGACGATGATGATGACGATTGAAGATGATGATGTTGACGATGATGATGACGATTGATAATGATGATGATGACGAAGAAGAAGATGATGATGATGATGATGACAATGATGATGATGTTGAGGATGATGAGGAACAGGGTAATGATGACGATGATGATGATGGAGATGATGATGATGATGACGATGATGATGATGTTGACGATGAAGATGATGATGATGTTAATGATGAAGACGATGACCAAGATGATGATGATGATGATGATGGGGATGAGGATGAGGATGAGGATGAGTATGGGGATGATGATGATGATGATGACGATGATGATGATGTTGATGATGAAGACGATGACCAAGATGGTGATGATGATGATCATGGCGATGATGATGATGGGGATGAGGATGAGGATGATCATGATGATCATCATCATATTCGTCATCATCAACATCATCATCTTGATCTTCGTACTCATCTGCATCACCATCCATCATCTTCATCATCATCATCATCGATAATGATGATGATGACGAAGATGATGATGATGATGTCATCATTGATAATGATGATGATGATGACGAAGATGATGGATGATGATGAAGATGATGATGATGATGACGTTGATGATGATGATGATGATGAAGATGATGTCCAATATGATGATGGTGATGATGATGAGGATGGGGATGATGACGAGGAAGTGGGGGATAACGATGATGATGACTATGGAAATGATGATGATGATGTGGATGAGGACGATGACAAGGATGATGATGATGAGGATGATGATGACGAAGATGATTATGATGATGATGATGATGAGGATGAGGATGATGGTGGTGATCATATTCATCATCATCAACATCATAATCATTGATAATGATGATGATGACGGACATGATGATGATGATGTCATCATTGATAATGATGATGATGACGAACATGATGGATGATGCTGAAGATGATGATGATGACGTTGATGATGATGATGATGATGAATATGATGTCCAAAATGATGATGGTGATGATGATGAGGATGGGGATGATGACGACGAAGTGGGGGATAACGATGATGATGATGTGGATGATGAGGATGATGAGGATGATGATGATGAGGATGATGATGACGAAGATGATTATGATGATGATGAGGAGGAGGAGGAGGATGATGAGGATGATGATGGTGATCATATTCGTCATCATCAACATCATCATCTTCATCTTCGTACTCATCTGCATCATCATCCATCATTAATGATGATGATGACGAAGATGATGATCATGATGACGAAGATGATGATGATCATGATGACGAAGATGATGGATGATGATGATGATGATGATGATGATGAATATGATGGCCAAAATGATGATGGTGATGATGATGAGGATGGGGATGATGGCGAGGAAGTGGGGGATAACGATGATGATGACTATGGAAATGATGATGATGACGTGGATGACGACGATGACGAGGATGATGATGATGAGGATGATGATGACGAAGATGATTATGATGATGAGGAGGAGGAGGAGAGGGAGGATGAGGATGATGATGGTGATCATATTCGTCATCATCAACATCATCATCTTCATCTTTGTACTCATCTGCATGATCATCCATCATTAATGATGATGACGACGAAGATGATGATGATGATGACGAAGATGATGATGATGATGATGACGAAGATGATGGATGATGATGAAGATGATGATGATGATGTTGATGATGATGATGATGATGAAGATGATGGCCAAGATGATGATGGTGATGATGATGAGGATGGGGATGATGACAAGGAAGTGGGGGATAATAATGATGATGACTATGGAAACGATAATGATGACATGGATGATGACGATGACGAGGATGATGGTGATGAGGATGATGATGACGAAGATGATTATGATGATTATTATGAGGAGGAGGATGATGATGGTGATCATATTCATCATCATCTTCATCATCCTCCTCCTCATAATAATAATCATAATCATCTTCGTCATCATCATCCTCATCACCATCATCCTCGTCATCGTCATCATCCATGTCATCATTATCGTTTCCATAGTCATCATCATTATTATCCCCCACTTCCTTGTCATCATCCCCATCCTCATCATCATCACCATCAGACATCATCATCCATCCTTAATGATGATGATGACGAAGATGATGATGATGATGACGAAGATGATGATGAAGATGATGATGAAGATGATGGATGATGATGATGCGGAAGATGATGATGATGACGTTGATGATGATGAAGATGATGACCAAGATGATGATGGTGATGATAATGAGGATGGGGATGATGACGAGGAAGTGGGGGATAACGATGATGATGACGTGGATGATGACGATGACGAGGATGATGATGATGAGGATGATGATGATGAAGATGATTATGATGATGATGAGGAGGAGGAGGAGGAGGATGAGGATGATGATGGTGATCATATTCATCATCATCAACATCATCATCTTCATCTTCGTACTCATTTGCATCATCATCCATCATTAATGATGATGATGACGAAGATGATGATGATGATGTCATCATTGATAATGTTGATGATGATGAAGATGATGATGATCACGATGACAAAGATGATGGATGGTGATGAAGATGATGATGATGACATTGATGATGATGATGATGATGAAGATGATGGCCAAGATGATGATGGTGATGATGATGAGGATGGGGATGATGACGAGGAAGTGGGGGATAACGATGATGATGACTATGGAAACGATGATGATGACTTGGATGATGACGATGACGAGGATGATGATGATGATGATGAGGATGATGATGACGAATATGATTATGATGATGATGATGGTGATCATATTCATCTTCATCAACATCATCATCTTCATCTTCGTACTCATCTACATCATCATCCATCATCTTCATCATCATCATCATCATCATCATTGATAATGATGATGATGACGAAGATGATGATGATGATGAAGATGATGAAGAAGATGATGGATGATGATGATACCGATGATGACGATGTTGATGATGAAGATGATGACCAAGATGATGTCGAGGATGATGATGATGATGATGATGATGATGATGATGATGAGGAAGTGGGTGATAACGATGATGATGATGATGATGATGACGAGTATGATGACGATGATGAGGATGATGAGGATGAGGATGAGGATGATGATGCTAATGATGATGATGCTGACGATGATGAAGATGATTATGATGATGATGAGGAGGAGGAGCAGGAGGAGGCTCCTTGTAGAGGGATAGTGTCATGGATTCTATGTGTTATTGATGACGCTTGAGGTCTAGAATTTTCAATTAAGGCCCAGGTGGAATTCAATTGAGTTCAATATGTTTCAATAAGATCTCGAGGAACCAGTTTTCATTCTTCGATGATGTTCAATGCTTTTCAACATATCCACGGTCTTGCATGGTAGGCTGAGGATGCATTCATGGCATTCGATCTTTACAAAAGATGTGTTTTGTCAAAATGAAATTCAATTTGCCTCTTTGATGAATCCTCCTCTACAAGACTTCATTTATTGCATGAATGTCACAGACTCACAGAAACTCTAAACAACACTCAATGGCATGCAACTATAACCACAAACCAAGCAGAGGTTGATTTTAAGCATTGATATAGAGAGGTGGTAGTATGCAGACAATATGGAGAAACAATGAGTTAGAAAAAACATTTGGACCAAAGTACCACAATGCTTATTAATAAAATTTAAAAAAACAAGTTTTGGCTCAGGAATTGTGGTTTATCACCACGTTTCTCTTCGACACTCGCCATCAAAATATGTATAAAAATAACACGTCTTTACATCCTCTTCCTTTTAAATCCTCATCGCATAGTAATAAATAAGGATTATTATGCATGCACATCCTCACCTTACAATGTCAATTGGGTCTAGGCTCATAGACAACCATAAATTATCAAATGTGTCAAAGAGTAATCCTTTCCAATAAAAATTAAGACCCACCCTTCAAACTTAATCACCGAGTCCAATTTATGAAAATATTTTCGAAGTGGGGGGAAGGTTTGGCATTAAATGGTGTAAACATTAGGGAATAAATGGTTTATATGTTGTACAAGGGCGCATGGGCGGGTTTGGGTGCGTGCACGTGTTTTAACACGCGTGCGTGGCTCTATTACGAGTTAAAAAAAACAGAGCTCTCTGTTTCCCGGGAATTCTACCAAAATCACGGGTTTCACTTCTTCCGCGGCTTTCAAGCTCTCACAGGTTGCTCATTGGCTCTCACAGGTTGATCTATTGGACACAAAATCACCCTTGGAATCTATCAAACATCTTCAGTGTTCTTGGAATCTAGTGGATTCATTCAAGCTACCAATTTCCATTGCAAGTGGAGATCATTTCTATAGAGGTATGGTGAATTGTAAATGAGTCTTTTCATTCACAATATTTGAGATGAGCCCATGCCTTTTTGTTTTTGTCATATTCCCACAACAATATCCATGCATAGACAACAATGAATTTGACAAGAATATTTCCGTTCACATCTAAAAAAACTCATATGAACACTAGACAAGATGAAGTATGCAACCTCCTCATTGTGTAATTAGTTCCCAAGTTAATTTTGTTCTTTTCACCTCATATTATGCTAGCAAAAAAAACCACACACTCACTAAACGTAACTAAAAATATCACTTCAACTCATCCACAAAACCTCAACTTTCTCATCTCTTATTCAATACCATTGTATGGCATGAGGATATCTGTAAGTATATGCACCTTTCCTTTCTCTATGAATCCAAATATGATAATTTTCATCCATATTTACCATCCTTACAATATCCCCTCACCTCTAACAATGATTTTTTTTCCAAAAACCAAGACTTCCCCACTTCATGCTCTATTCAACATGATGATTGTTGGTATAGTCCCTAGTTCCCCACTCTCCAACACCTCCCCACCCTAGATATTGCACATTGAAAGGTCAAATTATATTTGTCCTAATCACCCTTCCCAAGACCATGATCTTTGTTAGAAACCTTTGCATCCTCCTAAAGGTTTTGCACAAAACAAGGTATACATTCATTCTATTGTGATACATTGTTGAATTCAACCATGGGTATTTTAAACTCAAAACCACATTCTATCATCTCAAGGTTTATAGATCTAAGGAAATAGTTTATTGTTCTTTCTTCAACTCCTTAATGTGTTATATAACATAGTAATTTACGATGGTAAAGGACATTGCCTCAAATGGAAGGATATACCATTCCACTAGGAAGACAAACCAATCAAACTAGGTGCAAAGTCCTAGAATTGATAACATTAAGGGAGAAAGAAAAAATGCAATTAATTAAGGTTACCTTATTTGACGTAGAAAAACTATCAAACTATTCCCAAGGCATCTCTAGCCATCTCTGTTGTAGTGTGTTATTACCATAATTTTTATGAATTCATGGCCAGGAAAGACACTAGTTTCTCCTCTCTACACTTGACCAAACATCATCTATATTGATTGGAAATGTAAGGGATAATGATGTTTATTCGAACACAAATAAACCAACATAGTCTGTAGTTGTATATGTTAATTTGTAAAGTGGTAAGCTATGTTGGAATGTGTCAGGTTCATTGTATAATGGCACTAATATCTTATTTGTTGTTTCTTTTGCAGGGGTAGGCCTAATAGTTGTGTTAAAGAGACTTTTGGAGATGGGAAACTCACGAAATGCAAAAAAAAAAATAGAAAGAATCTGCCCATTGAAAAGGTCAATGACTTAAGAGAAAAGGCCAGGTTGGGAATGGAAAGATTAAGACATGGTCCTATCATTGCCCCAGATCCTACCACTAATCCTAGCACAGTTGTTGACATGACAACCTCTTGTTCAGAACCACGGGTAAAGTGGTCACGTCCAACGGACCCAACTCAAATTCCAACATCAACACAATCTCCAACCAACAATCCATCAATGAGTCATTCTGAAGTTCCTCACGACACAAGAATTTTGGGAGATGCTGCATGTGTAGAGATGGACATACAAGCCTTGCTTAATTTTCAATCTCCCCAAGAAGACCACAACCCTGTCGACCACATTCCCATTATGGCCCAATCTATGAACGAAGCACCATGACAAACAAGCTCCAGTATTCATGTCTCATGTCCATCCTCCCTACCTTGACTGTCCATTGCAAGAAGAATAACTCCTAGACGTATTCATGTGGATGAGAGTGCTATGTCGGGGCTTGAAGGCAAGTTGCCAAAATGCACTATCGAATGACAATGCAACAAAATTGTGAAAGAATATTTTGAATCCAAGGGTGATGCAGGTAAATGTCCATTATTGCTATGTTTGTTAAAGTCACGTTCTTTAGCTGTTGTTAGGAGAATTTTGGGAATAAAGATGGTTAAAAGTTTAGAGGCCAACAGTCATATTGTTAGAAATCTCCAATCTGCATTTAATGTGATTGGGAAGAAGTCTCGTAGAAAATATCTTTGTGCGGCTCATCGTGTTTTAGTGGAATCAGTTGTAAGCAAGTCCACAAGGCAACGTCGCCTGCTATCACACACTTCTCACATACTCAAATTAAATAGAAAAACTATTAAAAAGTACTCAGTTATAATAGAAAATCTTGACACTCCAGGTGGAAACGATTGTTGGGCTTTTGTTGGTAGGTTGCCTCATGTAGATAGGAAGCTAATTGATGCTGTTAAGGTGTTAGTACAAAAGTTTTGGCATGATCATACTAGACCTTCATCAAACCAAAGAGACGTGCTAAAACTGAGAAAAGGTTCTACTGAATGTGAGCCCCATGTTAAACACTTCCTTGACACCACACAGACTGAATCCTATGAGAGATTCAGGAATGAGCACACACAATAGAACATTGGCCAAAGGTCCTTTGAGAAATGCAAACCATGGTACGTTCATATATGCATTGATTGGAACACTTGTTGTTGTAGATACCACGTAGAATATGAATATTATTATGACACATATAAACATATATTTTTTGATTTGCATACTAACATTGTGCAGGGCTGCAATGAATCCATACTACCACCGAATGCATCAAGAGACTTTATCCACAACATCATGTGTCCAAGGCTCGAAGGACAAAAGTATTATAAAAAATCGTGTCTATATGGGACATGTTCTATGTGCAGTGGGTTTTCTATTTTGAACCGTTGCATTCATGAAAGCAAGGACATAGAATTTGGCATGATGGGTGTGGAGATGTAGAGCTTCAAGTATGTGACCTATCAATTAGACAGTGTCAAAGAATGTAAAAAGATTGCATTGGCAAAGTCACAAGTACAAATGAATATTGCATATTTTTCATATTACATGTTCAATTTATGGCATATACATTTTTCCAAAGGCCACATTGTAATATTTCCCTTGTTTCCATGGTAATAGGTACTAGTATGTGACTTCTTGACGGAATTCTACGAGAAAACCGAGCAGTATTTTCAACATGTGCATGTAGCACGATGGCAAGATGAGCAATACAGAAAATGCAGGGACACATTTCCCATTGGAACCATAGTGTCAATTGTGGATTTTGCATAAAATTACACCCTTCAGCCGCAAAATGAAATCCAGAGTCAATACTACCATTCAGACCAATTCATCATCATGGTACATATTATGTATAGGCATGGGCTAGAGAGCAGCAATGACAAGAGGATAATACTGAAGGAGGCAAAATTTTACATAAGTGATGATAGAACCCATGATCTGCATTATGTGCACCATTGTTTTCGAAATTTCTATGATCATTTGAAGGAGAGAGATATACAAATGGATCGGCATTGGATATGGTCGGATGGTTGTGCGGGCCAGTTCAAAAATGCCCAAGTATTCCAATGGATGAGTACTTTGCATAAGACTTGCAATATGTCGCATATTTGGAACTATTTTGAGACCGGGCATGGCAAAGGCGAGCATGATGGGGCCGGTGCATGCATCAAGACCTCACTACAAAGGGAAGAGATGAGGTTTGACAGGGAACCTCATATCCGAGATGCATAATCCATAGTTCAATGGTGCTCCGCAACAATGTCAGAACGAGTAAGAGATCAACAAACATCATTGGTGGCAGGACGTGTGGCGAGAAATTTTTGGCTAGTGGTTGACATAGATCGATCGCGTTCCTATAGTTGCGGCACAGTACAAGGAACACGTGGATTTCATTTAGTTCAAAGATCAAACAACCACTTATGTGAAATATGGACGCGAAAGCTTGCATGCTTTTTCAACCCTTGCAGCAGCGGCGAATGGGATGAATGCAAATGCATGGACTAGGTTGAAGAATGGGATCGTGTGTCACTTGTAGTAGACCAACGTGCAATTGTTGAAACAACCCAGTTAGAGGAGGGCCAATCAGCGATTTCTACAGACTACGACCATATCTCAGATCTTGTACAACCAGGACACATATATGCAGTTGTTGCACCGAAAGACAATGAATGGGCCGTGGATTATTGGTTGGCACGGTGCATCCAAGGTAAGCAAACCCTCTACGGATCATTAATCGACGATGAAGGAATTGAATTTCCTACTGGCTCGATGGTGGTTAAGGAGGAATATCTTACACTAGATGGGAAGTCAAGAAAGACTAGCGGGCATGTATTCATGGATTACAGACTAGGTTCAGTGGTGTATCACTTCACAAACTTGATCGTTGGCACAAACATCCATCTTCAGACAATGTCAAGCAAGAGCTCAACCAAGGTACACTACTACCTGCCTCATTCAGAGCACGAGAGGTTGATGGAGACAATTAGCAATAGAGAGGATCCAGATGGATTTATTGAATGAGTCCAGTCAACTTTACATAAGAGAAAGGATTGCATCAAAGAATGTTATGTTCTACATCGAGGTATGTGTAGTTTTATGTTTTTTCGTTGGTACATGCATTTTTTGTTCATACATACATACATACATGTATTTGTCTATGTTTTTTATTTTTCCTATATGTATTAAATTGTTCCATGCTTCTCTTTTATGTTGAATAAAATGGTGATGTGATTTGGATCAAATTTGAGTAAATTGAGTTGGTATTTTCTTAAATATATCTATTTATGTTTGTAGCATATGAAGATAGTGGTTTTGATAGGTTCTCAAGATTAGAATTACCTAGGTTTTAGGAAATTTTTTGAAGTACATAGTCTATTACAATGGTCTTGGAAATTTAACTTGGTAGATGAAACCTTCTAGGAATCCATGTATGGATAGAAGGGTCTTCCACTTGGGGTAGGGAGTTATCATAAGGTTTCAAGGGTGGTATTTTTGAGATCTATACTTGAGAGGGACTTGTCATCATCATAGATAACCACTTAGAGGGACTTGTCATCATCATCACCAACATCATCTCTAGGCTCCTCATCAACATCTCCATCATCATCACCATCACAATCACCACCATCATCAACGTCTTCATCATCGCCACCATCGTCAACGTCTTCATCATCGCCACCATCTTCATCATCATCATTAACTCTAACTCTAACCCTAATTCAATTTTCTTCTATAACTCTAGCCCCAACCCTCACCCAAACCCTAGCACTAATCCATCTTCTTCATCATCGCCATCACCATCACCATCACCATCACCGTCACCATCATCCTTGCACAGTTGGCCCCCGTGTGCAAAAATTGCACACTCCCTCACTGAGAAAAACCCTAGTTTCCAAGATTGATGTACAAGATGGAACCATGGCCACAGGACTGGAGGAGAGGGGTGCCCCTGGCACTATCTTGACATCCTAAATCCAACAGAGTCGACGGTTTGTCGATCGGAGCCACGGTCGTCATTCTATGGCTCATTCCGTCTCGCATCCAAAAGGCCTTCAAGGACACCTGCTGGATACCTGCCAAGGGCATAGAAGTCCAACTGTGCACCAAAACTGGGCTCCAGGGAGTCCTATAGGTGTGTCTGGGTAGGTTTAGGTTATGTTTGGGAACGCTGGCTGTAAGTGCCCGGTGGATGATTTTGCAGAGTTGACCCCTGTGTGCAAAAATTGCACACTCCCTCACTTAGCAAAACCCTAGTTTCCAAGATGGACGTACAAGATGGCACCAGGGCCACGGGACCAAAGGAGAGGGGTGACCTTGGCACTTTCCCAACATCCTGAATCCAATGGAGTCGACGGTTCGTCAATTGGAGCCACGGTCGTCATTCTATGGCTCGTTCCGTCTCGCATCCAAAAGGCCTTTAAGGACACCTGCTGGATACCTGCCGGGGGCATAGAAGTCCAACCATGCAGCAAAACCAGGCTCTGGGGAGTCTTGCAGGTGTTTCTAGGCAGGTTCCAGCCAGGAATGCTAGCCACAAGTGCCCAGTGGGTGATTTTCCAGAGTTGACCCCAGTGTGCAAAAATTGCACACTCCCTCACTGAGCAAAACCCTAGTTTCCAAGATGGACGTTCAAGATGGTACTGGGGAAACAGGACTTGAGGAGAGGGGCACCCTTGGCACTATCTTGGCATCCTGAATCCAACGGAGTCAACGGTTTGTCGATCAGATCCATGGTCGTCATTCTATGGCTCGTTCCGTCTCGCATCCAAAAGGCCTTCAGGGACACCTGCTAGATACCTACCGGGGGCATAGAAGTCCAACTGTGCAGCAAAACTGGGTTCCAGGGAGTCGTGTAGGTGTGTCTAGGAAGGTTCTGGTTGGGAATGCTAACCATAAGTACCCACTGGATGATTTTCCAAAGTTGACCCTAATGTGAGGGCCATCCAAATTTGCTCAAGGGGGCCATTTCTTGTCCGGAGGCCCCCGGGCGTGCATGGCCACCGTGGACAGGTCCACTATGGCCAATGTGGACAGGTCCACTATGTCCATGTGGACCTGTGGGGGCTAAGAGAATCCAAGTTCAATCACTGGTTTGGGTTCCGTGGCCCCAGGGAAAATCCTCTAGGTGTCCCTGAGCGACCCCAACGTGCTTGTCTAGAATGCTCGTGGCACCTAGACCATGGCTTGGTTCATGAATCCATTGACTCCGGCGAGTCCGAGACAGTGGGTTTCAGCTAGGGACCCCCCACAGCGTCCCTTGAAGACCCGGAAGCAGTGCAAACGAGCCATCTCTGGAGCTAGGGTTTTGCTCAGTGATGGCCATTCCACATTTGCTCAAGGGGGCCATTTCTCGTCCGAATGCCCCCGGGCATGCATGGCCACTGTGGACAGGTCCACAATAGCCACAGGGACGTATGGGAGGTGACAAAATCCAAGTCCTCTCAACGAATTAGGTTCCGTGGCCCCGGGGCAAATCCTCCAGATGTCCCTGAATGGCCCAGGGGTGCTCAACTAGAATGCCCGTGGCACTCGAACCGTGGCTTGGTTCGTGAATCTGTTGACTTCGACAGGTTTTATCTAGGGGACCCCCCACAACGTCCCCTGAAGACCCGGAAGCAGTGCCAATGAGCCATCTCTAGAGCTAGGGTTTTGCTCAGTGATGGCCATTCCAGATTCGCTCAAGGGGGCCATTTCTCATCCGGATGCCCCCGGGCATGCATGGCCATCGTGGACAGGTCCACAATGGCCACGTGGACCTGTGGGGGCCGATGGAATCCAAGTCTTCTCTTTGGTTTGGGTTCCGTGACCCCAGGGAAAATCTCCCAGGTGTCCCTGAACGGCCTCGGGGTGCTCGACTAAAATGCCCGTGGCACCCGGACCGTGGCTCGGTTCGCGAATCCGTCGACTCCGGCGGGTTTCAGCTAGGCGACCCTCCACAGCGTGCCCCAAAGACCCAGAAGCGGTGCCAATGGTCCATCCTTGGAGCTAGGGTGTTTCTTAGTTAAGGCCATTCTAGATTTGCTTAAGGGGGCCATTTCTCGTCTGGAGGCAGAAGAAGATCAATTTTTGACAAAACAATGTAGTTAGCAGAAGCAGATCAATTTTTGACAAAACAATGTAGTTATTACATGTGGTGGCAGCAGTTTCCCATTGAAAAGAAGTGTAGGGTTGAGCAGAGGAAAGATGTTGGGAAATGGGCTTTTACATTAGCTTTTCCGATGGGAAAGCAGTTTACAGAAGGAAATATGGCAGCTGTAGGTATATATGCTTTTTTTTTCGATGGAAATAGGATTTCCCTCAGAAGAAAAGCGTATATACCTACAGCCGTCAAAGCATAGATACCTACATCCGCCCATCGGAAAAGCCAATGTAATAGCCCATTTCCCAACATCTTTCCTCTGCTCAACCCTACACTCGTTTTCCATAGGAAACTGCTGCCTCCACATGTAATAACTACATTGTTTTGTTGAAAATTGATCTTCTTCTGCTAACTACATTGTTTTGCCCAAAATTGATCTTCTTCTGCCTCCGGACGAGAAATGGCCCTCTTGAGCGAATCTGGAATGGCCTTCGGGTGCTATGGGAATTCTAGTCGTGCACCTTGGGGCTGTTCAGGTACACTTTGGGCATTTGCTCTGTGGTTTCGGACCCTCCAGAGTCAATGGATTCACGAACCTAGCCATGTCTAGGTGCCACGGGCATTCTAGTCGGGCACCTCGAGGCCGTTCAGGGACATCTGGAGGATTTTCCCCGGGGCCACAGAACCCAAACCGACGAGTGAAATTGGATTCCATCGGCGCCCACAGGTCCATGTGGCCATTGTGGACCTGTCCATGGTTTCCATGCATGCCCGAGGGCATCTGGACGAGAAATGGCTCCCTTGAGCGAATCTGGAATGGCCATCACTGAGCAAAACCCTAGCTCCGAAGATGGCTCGTTGGCACCGCCACTGAGTCTTCAGGGGACACTGTGGGGGGTCACCTAGCTGAAAACCATCGTCTTGGACCCACTAGAGTCGACGGATTCACGAATCGAGCCATGGTTCGGGTGCCACGGGCGTTCTAGTCGGGCACCCCGGGGCTGTTCAAGGACACCTGGAGGATTTTCCCTGGGGCCAAGGAACCCAACTTGGAGAGAGGACTTGGATTCCTTCACTTCCCACAGGTCCATGTGGATATTGTGGACCTGTCCACTATGGCCATGCACGCCCGGGGGCATCTGGACGAGAAATGGCCCCCCTTGAGCAAATTTTGAATGGCCATCACTGAGAAAAACCCTAGCTCCGGAGATGGCTCATTGGCACCAATTACGAGTCTTTGAGGGACGCTGTGGGGGGTCCCCTAGCTGAAACCCACCGTCCTAGACCCACTGCCGTCGATGGATTCATGAACCGAGCCACGGTTCGGGTGCCACGGGCATTCTAGTCGGGCACCCCGGGGCCGTTCAGGGACACCTGAAGGATTTTCCCCTGGGCCACGGAACCCAAACCGGCAAGCGGACTTGGATTCCGTCAGCCCCCATAGGTCCACGTGGCCATTGTGGACCTATCCATGGTGGCCACACACGCCCGGGGACATCCAGACGAGAAATGGCCCCCTTGAGCGAATCTGGAATGGCCATCATTGAGCAAAACCCTAGCTCCGGAGATGGCTCGTTGGCACCACTTCCGAGTCTTCAAGGGACATTGTGGGGGGTCCCCTAGCTGAAACTCGTCGTCTCGGACCCGCCGGATTCAACGGATTCACGAACTAAGCCACGGTTCGGGTGCCACGAGCATTCTATTTGGGCACCCCGAGGCCATTCAGGGACACCTAGAGGATTTTCCCTGGGGCCATAGAACCCAACCCGACGAGAGGACTTGGATTCTGTCACATCCCATAGATCCACATGGCCATTGTGGACCTTTCCACGATGGCCACCCATGCCCGGGGGCATCCGGAAGAGAAATGGCCCCCTTGAGCAAATTTGGAATGGCCATCACTGAGAAAAACCCTAGCTCCGTAGATGGCTCGTTGGCACAACTTTCGAGTCTTCGAGGGACGCTGTGGGGGGTCCCCTAGCTGAAACCTGCTGTCCCAGACCCACCAAAGTCGACGAATTCATGAACCTAGACACGGTCCGGGTGTCACTGGAATTCTAGTTGGGCACCCTGGGGTCGTTTAGGGACACTTAGAGAATTTTCCCCGGGGCCATGAAACTCAAACCGGCGAGCGGACTTGGATTCCGTCGGCCACCACAGGTCCACGTGGCCATTATGGACCTGTCCACTATGGCCACGCACGCCTGGGGGCATCTGGATGAGAAATGCCCCCCTTGATCGAATCTGGAATGGCCATCACTGAGCAAAACCCTAGCTCCAGAGATGGCTCGTTGGCACTGCTTCCGGGTCTTCGGGGGACATTGCGGGGGGTCCCCTAGCTGAAACCTGCCATCCCGGACCCACTAGAGTCGACGGATTCGTGAACCGAGCCACGGTTAGGGTGCCACAAGCATTCTAGTCCGACACCCTGGAGCCGTTCAGGGACACCTGGAGGATTTTCCCCAGGACCACGAAACCCAACCCAGCGAGAGGACTTGGATTCCGTCACCTCCCACATGTCCACGTGTCCATTGTGGACCTGTCCATGGTGGCCACGCATGTTTGGGGGCATCCAGATGAGAAATGGCCCCCTTGAGAAAATTTTGAATGGCGATCACTGAGAAAAACCCTAGCTCTGGAGATGGCTCGTTGGCACTGCTTCTGGGTCTTCAGGGGACACTTTGGGGGGTCCCCTAGCTGAAACTCGCTGGAGTCGACGGATTCGTGAACCAAGCCACGGTCCAGGTGCCACGAGAATTCTAGTCGGGCACCCCGGGGCCATTCAAGGACATCTGGAGGATTTTCCCCGGGGCCATGGAACCCAAACCGATGAGCGGACTTGGATTTCGTCTACCCCCACAGGTCCATGTGGCCATTTTGGACCTATCCACAGTGGCCACGCACGCCCGGGGGCATCCGGACGAGAAATGCCCCCCTTGAGCGAATTTGGAATGGCCATCACTGAGCAAAACCCTAGCTCTGGAGATGGCTCGTTGGCACTGCTTCTGGGTCTTCAGGGGATGTTGTGGGGGGTCCCCTTGTTGAAAATCGTCGTCCTGGACCCGCCGAAGTCGACGGATTCACGAACCAAGCCACTGTCCGGGTGCCACGGGCATTCTAGTCAGGCACCTCGGGGCCGTTCAAGGACACCTGGAGGGTTTTCCCCGTGGCCACGGAACCCAAACCGGCGAGTGGACTTGGAGTATGTTGGCCCCCACAGGTCCACGTGGCCACAGTGGACCTATCCACGGTGGCCATGCACACCCGGGGGCCTCCGGACAAGAAATGGCCCCCTTGAGAAAATTTGGATGGCCGTCACATTGGGGTCAACTTTGGAAAATCGTCCAGCGGGTACTTATGGCTAGAATTCCCAACTGGAACCTACCTAGACACACCTACATGACTCCCTGAAACCCAATTTTGCTGCACGGTTGGACTTCTATGCCCTCGGTAGGTATCGAGCAGATGTCCCTGAAGGCCTTTTGGATGCGAGATGGAACATGCCATAGAATGACGACTGTGGCTCCCGATCGACAAACCGTCGACTCCGTTGGATTCAACACGCTGGGATAGTGCTAGGGGTGCCCCTCCCCTCTGGCCCGGTGGCCCCGCCCTCATCTTGAACGTCCATCTTGGAAACTAGGGTTTTTCTCAGTGAGGGAGTGTGCATTTTTTGCGCACGGGGTTCAACTCTGTAAAATATTCCATCGAGCACTTATGGCTAGCGTTCCCGGCCAGAACTTGCCTAGACACACCTATAGGAATCCTCGAAACCCAGTTTTGTTGCAAGGTCTGAGTTCTATGCCCTCGGCAGGTATCCAACAGGTGTCCCTGAAGGCCTTCTAGTAGCAAGATGGGACGATCCATAGAATGAAGACCGTGGATCGGATCGATGAACCGTCGACTCCGTTGGATTCAGCACGTCGTGATAGTGCTAGGGGTGCCCCTCTCCTCCGGCCCGGTGGCCCCACCCTCATCTTGTACATGCATCTTCGAAACTAGGGTTTTGCTTAGTGAGGGAGTGTGCAATTTTTTCACACGGGGGTCAACTTTGGAAAATCGTCCAGCGGGTACTTATGGCTAGCGTTCCCAACTGGAACCTAATTAGACACACCTACACGACTCCCCAAAACCTGGTTTTGCTGCACGGTTGGACTTCTATGCCCCCGACAGGTATCCAGCAGGTGTCCCTAAAGGCCTTTTGGATGCAAGACGAAAGAAGCCATAGAATGACGATCGTGGCTCTGATTGACGAACCGTCGACTCCATTGGATTCAACACGTCGGGATAGTGCTAGGGGTTCCCCTCCCACCTGACCCGGTGGTCTCGCCCTCATCTTGTACGTCCATCTTGGAAACTAGGGTTTTTCTCACTGAGGGAGTGTGCAATTTTTACACACGGGGGTCAACTCTGGAAAATCACCCACAGGGCACTTGTGGCTAGCGTTCCTGGTCAGAGCCTTCCTAGACACACTTGCAGGACTCCCCGGAGCCCGGTTTTGCTGCACAGCTGGAATTCTATGCCCCTGGCAGGTATCCAGCAGGTGTCCTTGAAGGCCTTTCAGATGCGAGACGGAACGAGCCATAGAATGACGACCGTGGCTCCGATCGACGAACTGTCGACTCCATTGGATTCAGGACACCAGGATAGTGCTAGGCGTGCCCCTCTCCTCCGGTCTCATGGCCTTGGTGCCATCTTGTATGTCCATCTTGGAAACTAGTGTTTTGCTTAGTGAGGGAGTGTGCAATTTTTGCACATGAGGGTCAACTCCGCAAAATCGTCCACCGAGCACTTATGATGATGATGATGGTGATGATGATGGTGATGGTGATGGTGATGGTTATGGTGATGGTGATGGTGATGAAGATAATGACGATGGATAAGATGATGATGATGGAGATGTTGATGAGGAACCTAGAGTTAGAGTTAGAGTTAGAGTAAGGGTTAGGGTTACAGTTAGAGTTAATGATGATGATGGATATGGTGGTGATGATGAAGACGTTGATGATGATGGTGATGGTGATGGTGACGGTGATGGTGATGGTGATGGTGAGGATGAAGAAGATGGCTTAGTGCTAGGGTTTGGGTGAGGGTTAGGGATAGATTTATAGAAGGAAATGATGAAGACGTTGACGGTGGCGGTGATGGTGATGGTGAGGATGAAGAAGATGGTTTAGTGCTAGGGTTTGGGTGAGGGTTAGGGCTAGAGTTAGAGTTAATGATGATGATGAAGACATGATGATGATGGTGACGATGACGGTGATGGTGATGGTGATGGTGAGGATGAAGAAGATGGCTTAGTGCTAGGGTTTGGGTGAGGGTTAGGGCTAGAATCATAGAAGGAAATTGAATTAGGGTTAGAGTTAGAGTTAATGATGATGATGAAGACATGATGATGATGGTGACGGTGATGGTGATGGTGATGGTGATGGTGAGGATGAAGAAGATGGCTTAGTGCTAGGGTTTGGGTGAGGGTTATGGCTAGAGTTAGAGTTAATGATGATGATGAAGACATGATGATGATGGTGACGATGACAGTGATGGTGATGGTGATGATGAGGATGAAGAAGATGGCTTAGTGCTAGGGTTTGGCTGAGGGTTAGGGCTAGAATCATAGAAGGAAATTGAATTAGGGTTATAGTTAGAGTTAATGATGATGATGAAGACATGATGATGATGGTGACGGTGATGGTGATGGTGGGTATGAAGAAGATGGCTTAGTGCTAGGGTTTGGGTGAGGGTTAGGGCTAGAGTTAGAGTTAATGATGATGATGAAGACATGATGATGATGGTGACGGTGACAGTGATGGTGATGGTGATGGTGAGGATGAAGAAGATGGCTTAGTGCTAGGGTTTGGGTGAGGGTTAGGGATAGAATCATAGAAGGAAATTGAATTAGGGTTAGAGTTATAGTTAATGATGATGATGAAGACATGATGATGATGGTGACGGTGACGGTGATGGTGATGGTGATGGTGAGGATGAAGAAGATGGCTTAGTGCTAGGGTTTGGGTGAGGGTTAGGGAGAGAATCATAGAAGGAAATTGAATTAGGGTTAGAGTTAGAGTTAATGATGATGGTGATGGTGATGGTGACGGTGACGATGATGGTTATGGTGATGGTGATGGTGATGGTGATGGTGATGGTGATGGTGAGGATGAAGAAGATGGTTTAGTGCTAGGGTTTGGGAAGATGGTTTGGAAATAGTTCTTCATTGAATCTCATAATTTTCCTATAAATCAAAGCCATGGGGTAGAATTGAAGAAGAGAATAATTGTAAGGTCACGTGGGAAGAAAGAGCTTGGAGATCAAACACCTCATTCTCTCATCTTTACCATTCATTGTATTCATTCTTACTTGAGTTATTTCATTAAGGAAGTAAGTGTTCTTCAGTCGCTATAGCTAGAGAGAGATTTTAATAAGGAAAATGACCCATCCCAAGGAGAGTGTTGGAGCTAAATTGCCTCAAATCATTTTTTCTCAAATGATGTTACACATTTGTATGCTTTTCCATTTGAAGAATATATGAGTTTTGTTTTTTCCATCCATTTACTGTATTTGAATTACATTCTTGTATTTAATATTATGATATGATTACTTGCATGCTTCTTAGTTATTTATTTTCTATTATAGTACTCTCATGCTTGTCAAATAAATAACCATTGTATATTGTCTCGCTCACAACTTGGATATATTAACAAATTTTTCTCATCATTGCAACAAAATCCCTAAAATAGATTGACTACTCCATTTTGGGTTTAGAATCTTGATCAGTTAATCTTACTTACTAGGTTGTTTTTAGTTGTTTTCTAACCTCTAGTGACATGCAAATTCATTAACTAGCATGCAAACTCACTTAGCAACCCTTGTAAGGAATCAAGGTTTTTGGAATTTTATTTTGCATGATCTTGGTGACTTGCACATTTTTTCTCTTTTTCTCAAAGGAGTTCAATGGTAGAATCCCTAATTTTCATTAGTGTTCCATAGTGGCCAATGTAATATACATGCAAATTCATTTCATAGGAAGTGTAATTATTTACTTGTGTAACTTGCATAGTTATCTTTGTAACAAGTCGTGAATTTTTAAATTAAATCACTTAAGGGATAGAAGGTGGACTCATAATTCCTAACTGTCTAATCACATAAATGGATTATCATTTGTCATTTGCACATGGATTCATAACTAAGGGCACTATATACTACCTTTTGAATTGTTCTTTTTATTTATATTATTTAAACTCATCTCAAAAGAATAGTTAAGAATTTAATCAATTACCACTTGTAGTCATTTCCATTATGTCACGTCCCCTCCCATCGTTCCCGAGCAAGGAAGAGAACATGACACTAAAACCACTTGCGCAGGTTTGGTAACTTCTAGAATGTAAATGATTAGATGATTGTAAACATTCATTCAATAAACCATAAACATTTAGGATATGTTGTGTGTAATTGCTTAAGACAAATTTGTGAAATAATAACCATTCAAATAACATGCAATTAACACTATGATCCACAGATGAGAGTTCTGAATCGAAGACAAAATCATGTATGCAAAAATGTAATCAAGGACAAACTCATATACACAAGTGCAAATCCATCTATTAATATGCAAAAATGATCCAATCATGTACATTTTTTGGAAAAATGGAACATCGTTCCCAGTGTCTATTTAATGGCAACTCGTGCCCCATACAAAAAAAGGCAACTCGTGCCCTATACAAAATATGGCCCATGGTGCCCTATAAAAAATATGGCAACTTGTGCCGAAAATGCCACATCATGGCTACTGTACATAGGAGGGTCTCTCAATCCTCCTGCCCACCCTCGGAGCTCCCAGGTGCATCTCCAAAATCAATCTTCCTCTTCTTCATGCTAGAGGAAGCTGGGTCCTTCCGGCATCTTTGAGCACATCCCCCTAAGCCCTGAAACGACAACAATAATATGTCAACTTTTCCTGGAAATTATACAAGTATAAAACATAATTTCAAACTAAAAATAGTTTTCAAATCTTGGATAACTCACCACATGCGAGACTGTAAGTCGTGAGGGGGTCTCCCTCCTCCGTGATCCAAGTCTCTCAGCAATGCCACCCTACAACATTTTGAACAATCAGATCAATGCTGAAACTAGATGCATATAGTAATTTCCATTAAAATTGAATGATAGTTAAATGATAAACTAGTCAATCTCACTGTGAACAAAATCCGCTGGTCTTCAGGGTTGGCGGATGGAGTAGTCGGATGGATAGCCTGCTCCAATGCTAGGGTGGACAGTAAAGGCGAGGATGTAGCCACATCAACAGTGTCTATACCACTGGGGTAAAAGTGGAAGAAGGGAGTGTGGCAGGAGGAGGCATGGAATGGGGTGGGGGAAGTGGAGATGTACATCTAGGGCTATAAACCCCAACTGGCTGTAGTATGGATGGGTGCACCCTGGAAGGGGAAGCGAGTGTGGTGGGGGAATGTGGGGGGGGTAAGGTCTGTGTTGCTGTAGAGGGATGGGTGACTTTGGATGGGTGGTGTGCCGTGGTCGGATGGGGGAGGGTGGGAACATGGGAAACTGATACGAAGGTGGAGCTGGATATGATATGTAAGGGGGAGTTGGATGGAATTGTGGTGCTGTATAGGAGGGGGGGGTTGGATGGAAGGGGTTGGGCAATGGGGCATGTATGCTAGGGGATACAACTAGCATATAGGGTGGCTGAAAGGTCAGGGTGGGAGGAATATTGGCACTGGCAGGCCGAGGTGCTCGCACTTGCATACACATTTATAAATTCATGGTTTAATATACAAAAATATAAATATACACAGACAAGTCATCATATTTGAAATTAAATTTATGCTTTAATACACACAACACCTGTCCACAGGGAGAACTGCTGGTCCCCGATGGCGGTGGCTGGTCACTGGAGCCCGTGGACACCTGTGCGAACATTACAATTTTTAGACTGAATCTATAAAAACAATATTAACAATATTAAACACAATGAAAATGAGAATGACAACGATGGTACTTAGAAAACATGACTGCAATAAATTTATATTCAAGTTAGATGATATCCAATATTCTAAAAGGATAGAAGGTGGCATGGCATGAAATTAAAATTAAATAAGGTGAGAGGGCATAGAAGGTGACATGGTGAGATTTTCCTTTTCTAGAGTCATCTCCATGAGTAGATGAGATTTTCCTTTTCTAGAGTCATCCCCATGAGTAGGTGAGCTTTTCCTTTGGCCCTAGAGAGATGTGCAGTGTCTCATAAGCAAATGGAATTCATGTCCATTTACAAATTTGAATTTAAAACCTATGTAATGTGTTTGGGTTCTTGGTGAAGAGTTCCTAGGTTTTGATGTCTTCTTATAGATTTGTAGTTTCCTAGAAGCTTGATTCACCCAGTGGAAAAGTATTTGCATCCCTAGAGTGAGGATCTTGAGTCCCTTTATTTCCATAACATTTACATCATCAAATAAAATGGCATCTCATTGTTTAAATTTGCAAAGAGGTGCTAAATAGCAGTTAAGTTAGTGTGCATGTTATTTAATACACTTTAGAGTGTTGATCGTTAGAAAAAGGAAGAAAGAGAAATCTTTTTCATGGTTAACTTACTTACAAGCTTGAATGTGCCATGTTCTTTTGCATTGAATGAGTAATTATGTGTTCTTGATTGAATAGCTATGTTGTCAAAATGATATCACTTGATTGAAATCAAAGAAATCTTGAGTGAAATGAGTTAAATGAGTATTCTTGATGGCAAATCTTTTATCGAGTTGAATTTGAATCAAGATAATAGCAAGGCCCCATAGACCATATTTGTAAGATTATTGCTCTTCCTTATGGGCCTTACATCATTTTCAAAAACTTTAGTGACAATACATGTGATAAGTTGTTTTACGTTGTTTATATGTCTTTCCTAATAGCATGTTTTAGGAGTAGTAGTATGATTACTTTCAGTCTCAAGTATTAGAATAAATTGGAAATCCTGTGATAATAAACTAGGGTACTAAGGACATGAGAAACATCAGGTTCTTGAATTTCTAGAAGCTTGGCCACTATGATTCTCTTTTGGCCACTATGAAGACGTTGACGGTGATGGTGATGGTGGTGACAACATTAATGACAAAGGCTTGAGGAATGGCAAAGAAGATGATGATGTGGATGGCTTGAAGAACACACATGGCATGAAGAACCATGGAGGTGGGAATTGGAGCCATTGGAACACCTAATGAGCCAAATGACCCATTCTGTGGTCATTTGTGGTTTGATGGGGCAGTGGAACCCTTGGTGATGGTCCATGCTACCATTTGATGATGGGCTTGATGTCCATTGAAAGCATGTTGATTAAATACTAAATGATTGACTCTTGATGGTGGAACCCACATTGAAACCCACATACAAATTGAATCAACCCTTATCTAATGGCACTTAAGATGGATGTTGAAGCCCTTGAACCTTGAAGATGTCCATATGTGGAATCCTTGATGTATGGTGATGAAGACATAATGTATTGTTTCCTTGGGGTTCTTGGAATTGTTTGTGGTCTATTGTTGTGGGTGTGATGGAGCCCTTGCCCTTATAATTGCTTGATGAAACCTTTGATGCTGAAGTATTTAAACATGATGATGTAGAATCCCACAAAAAAATGAGGAAGCCCTAAGTTTCTAACGTGGCCTTTGATGTGATTGTGTGAAGTCAAACCAAAACAAGCATGCAAATAAAACATTGTATGTGAACTATTATGTGTCCATTCAAAGGACAAAGTCGGCTCAACAATTAAAAATGAAAATTACATAGACAGGTCGATTGAATATCATGTGATATGATGTGCATGTACAACAGAAAGACATGACGATCTAGACAATATGAAGAGACTAATGATATTTTGGGCAACAATTTGGTGAAAGGAGAGAATGATGTATTTGTGTATATCCTGGTTAAAATTATGACAGAGTGATGATGAGCAGAAAGTGATATAAATGTGGATATGCTTGATATCTTGACAACAAAATGATAATTTGCCTATGGTTAATGACAGTTTGATGATAGGTTAAAGATGTGAATGTAGATAGAATATAAATATGTTTGAGAAGATGCTGGACATGATGAAACAGAGACAGAATGATGATTGAAGACAAGGTGCTGGCAATAGATTGAAGAATGAGATGATATGAATAATGACATGACTGTGATATGTATGATATGTGACAACTATGTAATCGTAAATACAAGCAGGGTCTTGTATCCATTTTCTTAGTAGGATCTAAGAAAAACTAGGCTGGGTCCTAGATGATGAGTCGGTGCTCATTGTATTAGTTGGTGCTGAATTGCCTCATGGTTGTAGCCATTGAACCAAATACAAAAGATTACAAAAACTATATCTAGTCTTGTATTATGTGTTGATGTGTTTCATTAGTTGATAGTTAGTTCATTGATGAATATGATGTGAATGTGAAATGATGATATAAGAGTTGGTGATTGAAGTTGAAATTAAATAAAGTATAGGCTCACTGATTCACCCCCCCCTCTCAGTGAGCATTGTGTCTAACACAAATGTTTCTAGTTTTGTTAGGTTTTCATGTTTGATAAGGTTTCATTTTTTTTTTGGTGGGATTATATGAATTTATATCTCTCAAATAAATTAGGCAATATTATAAACACAATTGTAAAATATGATGATAATATGGTAATTACTCAATGCTAATTAATTTGTAATTACTAAACACAAATTACTCGTAACTGGATCTAATTATTCAAAGTAAAGAAGTTACCTATGTGTATGGTGCCGCAATCTCCTCTGTTGCCACCATGGCTCCATCGAGATCAAAGGGACCGACGTCCTCCCACCTGGGGGGTGGAGACCCGACACCCAATAACTGAACATTAAAACAAATAAAGTCAACAATGTGTAATTCAAAGTTAAATATATTAAACAATACGATATCAAATAAAATACAACAAATACTTGAACATTAAATAAAACAATAGCAAACCTGATCCATGAAGCTCCCTGTGGCATGATGTTGCATATCACCATGGCAAGAATGACCACAGTGAGAACAACGATGTGTCGTTGTTCCAGTAGAACTAGAAGGCCCTGCCTGGGTTCCACCTGTACCCGACATGTCTCGTCCACCACCCATAGACTGTGCAGCTATCTGTGTCTCATCGATGTCCTCCTAGCTCTGGGAAGACATGGACACAAATTTGGTATGTCTAAGCAAGTCATGTGTGGCATGTCTGACGGAGTCATGAATCTCATCTGGACCGCTACCAAACCCGGGTGGCTGAGGAGGTGGGTTTGGCTCTCTCTTGGGTGCAGGAGGTCGTCTAAGCGGGTTGTGGTGCACCTGAGGTCGATCTTGGGTAGATCCAAGACCAACACCCTGAAACTCAGTGATGTCAAAATAGTTGACATGGTACCCTAGCTCAAACTCAACCCAAAATTTCTGAAGGAAATACTATGGGACCTCCAAATTGTTGCACGGGGGCCTGTCAGACACCATGAACCACCTCTATCTCCAGTTATCTCTCCATGGCTGGTAAATGCACTAGTCCATGCAAACCTGAGCCCTCGTCAAAACTGGAGGCTGTCCGGTGGAGGGAACTGTGAACTTGCTATACAACTGGGCTTTGTTGATGTTGATGTCATTTATTTTCTCTTTGGACAACCCAGTGGAGTAGTGTTCCCTCATTCGAGCCCTGTATTGGCTCAAGTTTGTTATCTCATTGTGTGCAATTATGATTGATTCAATAATGTTTTGAAGTGATGAAGCCAAGGAAACCCAAGAGGGTTCCCTGGTACTGTTCAATTCATTACTTAGTTCCCTCAATTGATTTAAGTCTTGGTGTAATTGATCTTCACGGTTTTCATTGGGTTCATTGTCGGTTCCCATATTCTCTTTTGGAGGTCGGGTTTCATTGGATGGTGGTGGTGTGTCTGACATCTTGTTAGGTGTGTAGATGGCCTGCAGTTAAATTTCCTTGGTTTTTTAATGGATTGTAAATTTTTCTTAAAAATTAAAATTCAAATGGAAAACAAAAAATAAACAAAAATAAAGACAAATTTGTGCTTTGAGGAGCACTTACCTGGAGAAACGGACGGCACCGTGGTGTAGGGGTTATTGCTTGGTGTTGATGATGACAGGGGTGCATGAGGACGCGTTCACAGGGTTGAAGGTGCGCTCGCTGGCTGGTAATTTAGCTCACGGGTTTGTCAAAAATGACAAAACCCGTGAGCTCTTTTTTTATATATAAAAAAACAAAGGCGCGTACGCGCCACTAATGCGTGCGTGCCAATATGTGAGTACGCGTCAAGGGTGCGTACGCACCCATTTTGTCCACGTGGGCTGAACCACATGGACGTTCGGCATTGCCGAAGCAGGGGCGCATGCACGTCCTTTTTTTTCTGCTCACATGCCCTTGTTGCGGTTATTTTGGGTACCGGCTTCGTGCAGGTACCCCTTTCTTTAACTTCAATTCCCGCCATCTATTAACCCAATCTAACAATTCTACTTTGAGTGTTTTAATTTCTTCTTCTTTTATTGATGCGTTGGCTTGACAATCCTTCACTTTTGCTTTTAATAGAGTGATTTTACCTTCGTAAATTCTGTTAAGATCCTATTGCAAACTTTCTTCATTCTTATCATGGGACGAGTCACCGGATTATGAAGAGTCGAGTTTATTCAGATCATAATCAAATGGAGAAATACCAATGGATGAAGGCTTCAGCTTAGACTTGTTAAGCAAAGAATTATTAATGAATTCTTTAGCAGAAGATGTCATGGGATTATCCATTACCATATCATGTTCATCATCATCATGAAATATTTCACAAATCAGAGAAAATACATCATTATCGCTTTCTATATCTATCAAAGGAGACTCCCTATGTTTCTGCATGGTAACAGACATTGAAACATTGACCATACTATGGGTAAAATGCCCGGTGGCTTCTAAGGCCGACTTCTTGTGTTCTACCTTAGCTTCGCTGCAACACATCGTTGCTAACTCTTCAGGTTTTTTCGTAGGAGGATCCTGAATCTGCTAAGGCTGGGAGGCAAGAGCTTCAAGAGCCAATTCATCTCTCACCAACTCATCTCCTGAATTTTGTACTGGAACCGGACGACTAACCACTACTTCTTCTTGATTTGCATCTGATTTTAATGCAGGGGTTTCAGGAACAGAGGATTTCTTCCTCTTACGCAGATACTTAGATATGATAGGATACCATACTTCATTTTGACCAAAGTCATTTATAGCTAAGAATTGATCCCAATTTTGGCCATTCAACAACAATTGATATTGAACCAGTATTTTGATTAAACCATGATGAAAAAGACTATGATCCTAATTTTCAACGGCATTTTGAACCACAAAAGCCATTTTTTCTAAACTATTGAGTAAAGGTAAATTTAATTTAGACCCCTTCAATGCCATTAACAACCTAAGATGATAAATATGTACAGAGGATTAATGTCCATCTCAAGTTATATACCTGATTATTAACCGAAACAACGACGTCTATTGGAGTTTCAAGAATTTTATCGGGAAGCCAAATTTGTCATCAAAATCCTCAGGCAGAGGTAATAAAAATTTCTTCCATCTGGCCTTGTTTATCTCCCCTCTCTTAAACCATTTCTCACCAATCTGTGGTAGATTGGTTGTTTTGGCTATGAAATCCTCAGAGAGAACCAACTGCAAATCTCCAATCTGTGCAATTTTTCTTTTAAGGGAAAGCGCAAACCTACGAGTGACCTCAATATTGTTACCCCTAAAACTGTCGAAAAATCCCCCCCACCCACCCTTATCAATAAACCGAGTAGCCTCTGGTTCAGGGTCAAGCAACTCAGAACCTTCTGGTTCAAACCTACATAAGGGAGCCATTTGTTTTACCACTGGTCTCTCTTTCAACCGAGAATCGTAGGGAATTGTGGATATAGAAGGAATGGGGATGCATGATTCAACAGACATGATGAAACCCTTACCTGCTTCAATCGAAACTAAGACCAAAACCCCAAGTTCATAAACAACCATCATAGTTCAACTGTAAAAAATGTGTGAAATATCCAAAACCATAATGTTATGACAAATGAAATCATAACTTGGTACATAAATCATAAATGGTAGTTATTTTAAAAAACAATATTAACAAATCGAAATGACACGATCATGTATAAGTGTTTAATAATAAAGAACGTGTCCAATCCATTTGAGAATAATCACCAGATTTCTATTTTGTAAAGATATCAACATAATCAAGGTTTGATTTGAAAATGCATTGGATTATTGTTTTAATCATGAGTTTTAAATACTCAATCAACATAGATGATTTCAAATATAATCTCGCCTGCATATTTGTTATATCAATTAGGGTTAAATCCACATGATGTTCATCATAAGGTTTAAATGTCTAATGTTTAGGCATGAATTTAAATAATTTCATGTTTTAATAAATAAAAAACATTATTATATAAAACATGAAAGTTATCATAGGAATTCTTCCTACGCATCATAAATCCAATTGACACAGTCCCAATGAAATTACAAGATTTTGATGTTGAGAAGATCATCTGTAAAACTGAGGATTATAGGTACAAGGCTCAATCTAGCTGCAAAATGATATTAGTAATTCATAATCGAAATTCAATGAAGACAAACCGATTATATAAAAGAAATAGATTTAGAAGCTACTAAATGAAAGTAATTCAAATGAATTCATCAATTTAAAATAATATTTTGGTAAATGATTTTCGCAGATGAGATAGTTATTTCAAGAATAAGAGTATTTTCAGAATCAAAGATTATGAAAGCACTCTATATAAATTTCTCATGAATTTATAAAGATAGATGTTGCTCACCAATTTTATTAAGTAAAACAATAATACAAATTTAGAAGGTTGTTTCATGCGAACAAATGGCGACATACCTGGGCGAACTAGTTATCTCTGACCATGCTATCTCCAAAAGTTGTGTAAAATCCAATCTTAAAATTTACTTACAAAGATCATAAATCCTTAATCTAACAAGAACCATCATCCAATTTATATCTGCAAATATTTTTAGAATCATCCTCATTTCTGTTAATAAATATTTTTGTCATAGATGAACCGAAAATTACCCTATCAAAACAAAGTACTCAGAATAAAGATAATCCACATCATCAATATAAAAATGCAGCTATTTACTTCCCTGAAAAATTTCCAAAATCTGCTCCAATTATTGAAAACATTAATTTATTTTGTCATTAGATTTCAATTGAAGAATACTGCCCAGGCATGGTAACCAGATATTGACAACATCATTCACGAAAACTCTCATAGATAAACAAGTCAACTCGGGATAAGACCTCATGTCCCTTGATCTCATGATCAAGATCCATCATCCTGGTGATCAGAAATGATTTTAACCCTAACAGGGCTGATGATCATGAGTAGGTTGGCTCGTGACGATACCTCCTATTCTTCAATCAAAATTTTACTTGTTAGAAGGACTTATGCATGGAACAGACCTAGAAACCTCTCAGATGGTAAATAAACTTTAAAGATGACTGACAATGTAGACTGATAAATATTTTTCCAAGTACAAGGTTTTGAAAAGGAAATTAATCAGCTATCTTAACTATAAAGAAACAAATGATTGAGGACTAATCCTACTCATAACTACAAACACTATTAGTCAATTGTAGGTTCTTATCAGATTTGAGAAGGTCTGATTAATCTAAGTGAATTTTGAAAGACTAAATTTCATCGTCACTGATCAAGATAAATGAACAAACTGAACTTAAGCCGCAGGGATTTATTTATTTACAAATACCTTCTATGATAGAAATAAATACATTTTTTCATTTTTTTTTAAATTTGAGAAATATAAAAATAAAATGAAAAGGGATTTATTTATTTACAAATATCATGTTTGATAAAAGTATGTACACAAAGGATCGAAAAACGATGATGATTTGTAATAATAGAAATCAATTTTTACATAAAATAAATTCTGAAATTTTGTAAATATTTACAGAAAGATAAATTTAAAACCAAAGTAAGAAAAGATACAACTATATATGAAAGCAGTTTCGAAATCATTAACAGAAAAATAAATACTATATAATTATTTACATAATGAACAAATTATATATAGATTAAAAAGTCTGATGAAATTAGTGAAATTACTTCTTAAGAATCATCTCGTTTACTGGAAAATTTTCGGACTGACCTTGAAAGGTTTGCAATCGAAAAGTGTTGGGCCCTAACTTCTCAGAAATGAAAAAAGGAACTAACCAGAGTCGTTGGAACTTAGTATGCTTACCTTTCTCTTCATGGGATTTATCACACTTTAGCACCAAATCACCCACCTATAACTTTCGGTTAGAACTAGAGTACTGATCAAACCAGGACTTTACAATTTGTTGATGTTTTATAAAATGTTGTTTAGCCCTTTCTCTATCTTCTTCTAGTTTTATCAGAGTGTTGATCCTCTTCTCCATAACTGGGAAGATTTCATCTTGAAAAAATTGAGCTAATTGTAGAGAAGGTAAAAACATATTAGGCGGTAAAATGGCTTATGTTCCATAAACCATAAAGCAAGGTGAATTCCCTACTGAGGATTTTGGGGTTACCCTATTTGCCCAGAGGGAATTATACAATTATGTATGCCAATCACAATGATGCGTTGGAATGGTTTTATTAAGAATATTAACAAGTTATTATTGGTTGATTCTGCTAGACCATTACTGTAATGACCCTTTTTAATTTTTTTATTAAAAGGACCAATTTTTCACTTTTTCCCCAAATTTGACCTTTGACTAATTTTGATGCCTAGGTCTTCAATTTTCCCCACATGCTCCCAAATATTCTGAGAAGGTATATGGATGATGTTAGAAAATAAATATGTGTTTCATGGATGATTTTGGACCTTTAAAATAATTTTGCAAATCCTCTCTCAACTCTAGCCAATGTAGGGAACTTTACTATTAATTTCCCTTTGACTAGTATTGGTCTCTAGGTCTCCAATTGGCTCCAAATGCCTCTAAATATTCAGTGAAGGTGTATGAATGATATTTGTACTTGATTATGATGTTCATGGATGATTTATGACCATCAAAATACTTCTTCAAACTTGTTTAAGAATCTGGACAAAGTATGGAATTTAACTAGCAATTTGGGGTTCAAATCCCCCCAGGGTAAGTGCTGAAAATGACTCTCCAAATGCCTCCAAAATTACTCTAAATTCTGAAAAGAGGTAGGGGATTTCTGAGGGACATTATTTCATTCTCATTTGCACCATTAATCAATTATTAAGTCTGTTCTAACCTTCTCCCAAACAACAGCAAAAATCACTAGTTCGACCTTGGGGGAAATAGCATGAAATCTTCTTCAAATAAAATAAAACTGAGCAAGATAGCTCCAAATTCTTAAGTGATGACCGTGAAAGTTGTAATAATCATAAATGGAAGTCCATACATCATAAGTATATCAGAGAAAGATTATTCCATTCAATATCATCGTCAACACATTGGCATACATCAATCTAGTGGGGGAATGGTCGTTGTTTTCTCATTAATAATCCATTTTACGTATAACCACTTGGTATTTCGACCTGAAAATTTCTAGAGATGAAGAACATAGTATTATTAATCATATTACAACAGAAATGGATCATGAGAAGCTCTCCCAAAGAGTACAAGAGCTCACCAAAAAATGCCCTCCCTCAAGGGTCAAGAATATGCCATCAAAACTGGAAATGGTTGAGAGAGTGTGATGCACTAGAAGAAACCATGAGCTGCCCTGTAGCCTACACCTACAAATAAACACTCCATTAAATCTCCAAATGAAATTTCTAAATGGCCTTTCCAATTACCAACTTGGATGGGAATCTTTCACCCTTGAAATTGGCTAAGGCAAGAAACTAGTCATCCACTAGATTTCCCTTTTCACAAATGCAATTGCAAATTTCTCAAATGATCAAAAGCTGGTTTCATTCTTTTTTATTGACATTTATGAACTTCTAATGTCCTCCATGGGTCGAATTCCTTCCAAGAGACTTGTTATCACACCATAGTAGCAGGGATACTATTCTTGCTTAACAGATATCTGCACATTTCAGAGGTTGGATTATTCAGAGCTTGGCTATGATGAGTTTATATTATGAGATCACTCATGATCAGAGTAGTGTATTTTATCAGACTTATGTTAGACCTTGTGCCAAGGATGATCCTTGAGATTTCAAATTTGATGACTGGTGTGACCCTTTATTCCATATAGTTTCAGTTCAATGCCCAAAGATGTTATTACAACAGTGTTTCATATGATTTATGATGATTATTCTTATGATGATGTTGTATGACCTATAGATTTCTGATCATTGACTATGGATTATTATATTGTTTCTTTAGTCATTTTCATAGCATTAAATTGGTATATGATTCATGATGTGGAAAACTCTGTAAAGTTAAAATGGACTATCTTGATGATGAATTATAAAATGGACATTTTACTTGCACATTTAGGTTTCCTGACAAAAATCACTGGTTTACTACCTTGCATAGATACGGTCTTTCCTGACATTACTTGTCTGGTAGCTTAGGCTCCACTTTCACTTGACTCCATCCATCCATGACCTTCCTTGTTTGGATTTTACCCTTGACTTGTCTTGCTTGACATTTTGATACTGAGCACTTCCCTTTCTACTACCTCTGTGTTTGGATCACATCCATGTTTGTTTCGTGTCTCAGCTCTAAGTTGGTGACAAAACTTGCCTTTGGTAAGTTGGATTGTAGGCCTAAATCATTTTGGTCGGTTGTCCCGATGTTTGGCACTGGAACGAACTTCCCCTAGTCACTTGAGACGTTTTTGGCTAAAAATGAAATCTCGTGTACTACTTATGGAAACTTGTGTAAATTCGCCCATGGAAACTATAAACTCTAGAATGTGTTTTTGAACACACGTGAGTGAAGGGCAAGAGCGATGAACTGCTAAAAATACTCCTCGAAGAGTATAAGAAAGGTCCAAAAAGAAATGGTTCTTAAACTCTATATCTAAATGATTGCTGACCTTATATATATATAAACATGCCCTGGATGCAAGCTACAATTAGTGGTGCTTTTTAGCGCACCTGAGATCTGAAGGGTTATGTAGGCCAAAAAGGCCATGAAATGAAATTGGATCAACTTGATGTAGACATGATGCTTAAGTTGAATAAGCACTCTCTAAACAACTTACCCATTTGTGAGGCACAACCCTTCCACGTGTTATTTGTCCAGCACAAAGTGTAGCTTCCCCCTTCTCCCAGTCCAAAGTGTCTTTGAGTTATGTTTAGACAAGTCACCCCGCTTTCCCAGCCTTGTTCCTAGCCTTCATCCTTAGCTAGCAGTTAGATCATGTCCAATGGGTGATTTTGTCATTTAAGCTATTGTGCAAGTAATTATAAATAACAATGGAATATGCTAACATGACTAATGCCACTAAATGATGTTATAATTTAAGTTAAGCTGTGAGTATGGTTAGAGGAACATGTCTTAGTCTATTGATATGATTTATCCTTGGTTGTATATTGACCTAGTCAAACCCAGCTTGACTATGGTCATTTATTGGGATCTGTGATGATGTGGGCCATGTATGCTTATTGATGATGATTGATGGGCCCACATACTCTTGATGATGATACTATATGATGGACATATGATTCAAATGGTGATTGATGCAGTTCAGCAAGTTTTATTATTACCTCAGATCATCAGATTATGCACTGTCCATATATGGTGGACCCTATAGTTAACCCATTAGGGAGAGCCTATTGGCTATAAATGACCTAGAGGTTTTCTATAAGACCCAGGTTCTTCGCGGTTTCCCTTTGACCAACAAAACCCCTTCGCACCAGCCCTTTCGGCAACAACCTGCAAGCAGGCTGAGGTCTCATCCGAGGTGTATCTATGGGGCACTGCAGAATCAGGTTTCCACAGTAAGTGACGAGTTGTGTGGACGGACATACTGCGCAGTGCAACAGGGAGTATGCGCTGCGAGGGGAGACTGCGCAGCGATGGACAATGCTGCGGTCTGCACCACTATGTTCTTCTACTACGGGACTTCTACTGGGACTACGAACAATACCACTCAGCTGATACTTGAAGTGTTCGAAAATGCTTAGGGCACTAACATGAGAATCGCTCATCCATTCATTCAACTACTCAGCCAATTATCCATCTACTATTCGTTCACCCACTTGGTATGGTTATGATTTGAGCATATTCTACTGATACAATCTAACTGTTATGCATTGTTCTATTGTGCATAAGGAAGTACTTAAGTGATATCTTAACACTTAACCAACTAACTGATTCATAGTTCTCAAATACAAGCTAAATGTTCACCATTCATCTATTCATGCAGAACTTAACATATCATCTCCATACCTCTTCTGATGGCAAATGCATACAACAGTTCTCTCATAATAGCATGTAAGAAAACATCTAGACATTCATTTACAAAAAACACAGATAAGCATTCGTCCATAAAACACAATCGTACAACACAATATTTAACGTGGTTCACTCCCCCGGATGGGAAGCTACGTCCACAAGAACGGTTGGTAATATATATCTTTAAAAAGGGATGGGGACAATCATTCTTAGTCTACGCACTTAGCTGCAGACTCTCCTTCCTCTCAGATAGGTCTCTGCACACACAGCTACAGAGCCTTTACAATCTTCTCAACTCAAAATAGATTTTACAATACAATCACTCGACTATTCAATAACACTGAGAGAGCCTCAGAACCCAAAAATGTAACAACAAAAAGTAACCCCATCCCATACAAAATTGTATTCTTAAATAGACCATGCCCGAAGGTCATGTCTTTACAATGCCGAAGACCTAAACCCAAAAACCCTTAGGGTTTACAAAACTATGCCGGTTTCCCTAAACCGACTTGCTGGCATCTAGTAGCATTTGCTTCATTATGGTGGTTCTCCACGTCTTCATTTTGTCGCTATCGGCATTCCTGTCGCAAACATGCCAACAGGTCACTTTCACTAAACCGTTAATATCTAACGGTCTTTCCCACTAGGCATGCCAAGCCATCGCTTTCCCTGAGCTGTCCTTTCCTTAACAAACTCATGCATTGGCCGCCTTCCTGATTTGCTCGTGCCCACCGCTTGGCACTCCTGGAGCATTTTTCCAAAATTAGACCACTACTGGTCCATCCGGTACCTGCACTTGATCCTCGTCTAGCACTCCACTTTGTTGGCTCGACGTGGCCTGAATACTTCATAGCACTGCTTCCTCGCAGCGTTGGTCTTCGTGGTACTTCCAAAATTTGGATGTTGTGCATAACTTCGTAACATGGCCAAAACTTGGATGCTGCGCACAACTTCGCAGCACCCTCAACACTTAGACAAAATTACATCTTTTTCTAAGCTGTGCTCAGCTAAGATTTTCCTACTTATCAAAAGTATTACCAAAAATTTGTCCCAACTTGGTCCCAACATGCCCCTAACACTTACATGTGGCTCGTCCCTGAGCCACTTGCTGCTTCGGTCGTCTCACTCTGCTCCACAACCGTTGGAACTAATTTGGCCGTGAACTCGTTATATGTGCCGAACAACTGTTCCACTGATTCTCTGGTATCTTGTTGAACTTGTTTTACTGTCTCAATTAGTGCTGGAGTTATCTCTTCTCCAATCTATCCTTGTACCTGCTCCTGGTTTTCGCGCAGTTCCTTCAGCTTATCTTCTATCTACTGTGACACTGCTATGGCATCCTCCAAGAGTTGCTGCGACTGATTATCCATCTCAGTCTCTTTTTTTATTAATTCCTGGACTTCCTTCTTCAAGCCTGATATCTCCTTATACCTCGGAAGCCTCTCCCTGGGTGGTAGAGCCTTGACCTCTGCGTCCAATTTTTCTAGTGCGGCCTGCTTTTCTTTTACTACGGTCTTTACCTGCAGTAGCCCTTGATTCCTCTTTAAGAGCAGTGAATTCCTTTGAAACCTTTTACAAGAGATCTTGGCACTTCGCGATCTCACTCGTTATGCTCTGTGCGGCAGCACTCACTGCTTTCTCTCTTAACTGCTACTCAGTTAATGGCGTCTGCATATTCAGTTTTTCCTTCAAGGCGGCAAGATCAGCCACATAGAGGATATCCTTATCCTGCATCTCCATCTTCAAAGATCTCACCTTTTCTCCGATCCTCAGAACTGTTTCCGTAGGATCATCCTGGAGTTCTAAACCTTCAATATCTTGGGCAACAGTAGATATGGTAGTCTCCAATTGTTGCTGGCAGTCTTGTTCATCACGTAGCTGCATTTCTGTGCGCAACTTGAGCTGCCTATTTGCTGCGTTCAGCTCCACTTGTGACTTCATGGACTCTACTTTTCTTTCATGCATCTCATTGACGATCTGCGTGTGCATAAAGTGTAAGCCAGGAAAAGGAATCTTGGCCAAGTCAAGCTCTACCCGCTCGAATCCCTTTGTGTCCAGGACGATATGTTCTGTCATTGGTAATGAAATAGCCAATGGGTCCAAATCGACAACCCTGGTTTTAGAAGGCAACATTATTGCTAGCTGCAGCAGTGTTTGCTGCGAGGTTCCTACCGACCTCCCTTCAGCTGCTATGTCACGCGGCAAAATTAGGCTCTTTTGGACATCGTCCATTTTCTTCATGAGACCTTGCAGTGTGAGCCTAGTCTTTTGCAGGTCATCCTGGATGACCTTATCCTTTTGTCTTTGTCGGCCATGATATCTTGCATTTGTTTTGAGACCTTTTCTGCTATCATCTGAAAGTCATCTTCGTTCAGCATTGTCTCAGATTGAGTCTTTGTGGCCTTCATCTTCTTCTGCTCCTTCGGCTTCTGCGAGGTCTCAGGATCTTTTCGCTTTCCTGTTTCTTCAACAATCGGGCATGAAAGCGGGATTGGCTCGTCTTCTTCAGAGTTTGTCTCAACATCCATGACTTCAACACAGAAGTCGGCTGACCAGTCCTTCATGAGGATGTCAATGTCCTCGTCATACATATGGTAGTTACCTGCGTACCATTCTAGCTTCTTCATTCTTGCTTTGGGTGAAATAAAGATACATCGCATGTCTGCCATGAAATCAAGAACGTGAATGTACTTTGACATTACCTGCTTTGTGATGCGGGCTGTATGGGTGATCAAATCACGCAGCTGAGTGTAATACTGATAGAAAACTTCAGCTATCACTCTGTGTTGATGTTTTCCTAGAGGTTGGCATAACGGAACCCTCTAGGATCATTGCTTTCTGTAATGACACTCACATAATCCTTTGGCTCATTCCATCTAGAAAAGGCGATGAGGATGATCAGCCATATAATGTGGAATTGTCCACCATTTTCCTAGGTATCATTGAGTTCATCCAAGAACTCATTAAGAAGATACTGACACCAATTGAATTGGGTGCCTTCAGCTACTGCGGCACTGAGTAGTATTATGCCCGCAGGCACCTCCGGAGGCCTAGCTGTTCCGAGGATTTTTCCTATGAGCATCTGGGTGACAAATATTATCGCTCTGTCTTCAATTTCTTATGTGGGAAAACCTCTTTTCCCTTTCACCAATGCATGAGTTTTCTTCAACTTTTCGACCGCCTCTTTTTCCTTATTCTTCCCCTGGAAGTGTTGCTTGGGATCCTTACCGCGCTTGATTAACCCTGTGATGCGGTGGATTAAATCAATGTTTACATCGACATTTCTATTGAGCCACAGATATCCCTGGTGGATTCATGCCATCAGTGTGCGAACCACCACATTCACTTCTGGTGATCGATCAAAATGTGGCAACCTTAACAAGTTCAGCAGTCCTGACTGAACGATGGGTGTCAGCCAGCTTTCAGCAACAAAGTTAAAAGTTCCCTTGGCATCCTTTTTCCAGCACATATACTAGTCAGGCTAGAACTGTGGGTACTTAGGCATGTGGGGCTCTTCCTTTTTCATGCCTAGGAGGTCAAAGTCTTCCCACTTACAGTCTGTGATATTTCTGAGTAGGTTCTTGACAACCTCTACATGTTTCGAAATCGGCGACAATGGGATTTCATATCTAGCATTCTTGGCCAATTTAATGACTAGGGCATCCAACACCCGTGGTGATATATACTCCAATGTCAACTTCAAGGGTTCCTTCTGAAAGATTGATGATCTCGGTGCTGTCTGGCCCGTCTTTGGAGTCTTGCTTCGTGGTCCAGTTATGTCTTTCCATTTTTCCTGCATGATTATATTATGGCGAGGTGATATTCTGGATGCTTGAATGGGTTCGAGTATAGTCTTCTTGGCAAGGGTTTTCATTAACTCTGCAATTCCCCCGTGCTGAAAGATTCGGATTGCTTCTTGAAGTGTAAGCTCTTCTTCTCTATCTGGTGATTTGGACATTCACTGGCAAGAGTAGGAAATTGTTTCTGAGATATGACTAAGGATTGCTAACACAGGAGCAAACGCATGAAAATTCTAAGTATCTGGTAATTCCCACAAGTCCTTATGCAGTGTTATTTATAGGCACAGATGGGTCCTCCCCGCACCTTCCAACAGCTAGATGGGCATTTAATGTAGTGTCCGTTGGCGAATTTGAGTGAATCCTTCAGTCCCTTCCATCGTCAGCGTGTTCAGAATGACTATCTTTTCGTTAAATGCAAAAGCGGTTCATTGCAATGGTCATATAACGACTATTTTTCTCAAAGCGTTTTGTAACGACTATTTTTACGAGTCTTGCACCAAGCTACACGATAAGCCATCTGCGATCCTGCGCAGTTACTTCGTAGTGCCAAAAATTTTCAACTATGCGGTTTCAAATTTTTTTTTCTTGCGCAGCGTCAGCAGTGATGCGTGGTGCATACATCGTCCTTCTTATCATACCTTGTTATTCTTATCATACATGTACAGCCTCCTTTACATTTCTAGTGTCCAATTTCAACTGGGCTTGACACTTAGAAATTTCTTCCTCTGCTTGTTACTCAGGATTCTGCGAAGCAGGACTATCGTGATACAGCTTTAGTCTGCTTCCATTTATCAAAGTTGGTAGGGTATCGCTAGCTAAATTGGCTAACTGGACTGCACCAGTGTTAGTAACATGTATCACAGTATATGGGCCAAGCCAATGCATCTTAAATTTACTGCGAAACTTCATGAACTTGCTATCATACAGGAGGACTAGGTCACCTACCTGAAAGCACTTGCTCTTTATATGGCGATCATGCCATGCTTTCTCACGGTATTTCTGAACTTGCTGGTGGAAGCCAGCAATGAAGCGATCTTCCTCCAAACCAACGAGGTGTATCAACCATTCTTCTAATGCTGCGCGGTCTTCCATCCCTGTGAACGCAGCAATCCAAAAACTAGGGACAATATATTCCATTGGCATTATAGCTTCCTACCCATAAGCCAACTAAAAAGGTGTATGTCCTGTCAATTTCTTGCATGTAGTCTTGTATGCCCATAACACAGAGGAGACATGCAGATCCCAATCATCTCTATTTTCATTGAAGACCTTAGTGAGTTCGTTCTCCAGTATTTTATTGAAAGCCTCAACAGTGCCACTCGCTTGTGGATGATATGGAGTACTACGCTGATGAAGAATGTGGAATTCCTCTATAAGTGCCTCAATGGTCTTGTTCAAAAAGTGAGTACCTTGGTCACTCATCAAAATATTCGGACAACCAAATCTTGACAATATGTCTTCAAAAATGAACTGCACAGCAGTACTGGAGTTGTAGTCCTTTACTAGCTTTGCTTTCGCCTATCTGGTGAGGTAATCAATAGCAGTAATAATATACCTCACACCAGTTCTTTTTCTTGGTGGGTTTATAGGACCCACAAAATCAATTTCCCATTTCTCAAACGCTTGCAAGGTCAACTGTGGTTTTAATGGCATCTCATCTCTTCATGAAGGTTTCCCTGTCCTCTGACAGACAACCTAGTTCTTGCAGTGTTCTTTGGAATCTTTGTGGATCGTGGGCCACCATATCCCTACGCGCAATATCTTCTGCGCGGTATCCCTTCCTACATAGTGACCTCCCGTGATCCCTGAATGCGCATCTGCTAAGATGAATGGTCTCTCATGGTCTAGTACACATCTGCACAAGACTTCATCTGGTTTGAGTTTGTATAAATGACCTGAAATAATAATGAAGTCTGCGGCTCTCACTACCAGCTGCTTCTTCTGCTGGATGGAGAACTCCTGCGGTGCCAGCCCTGTTGTCAAAAAATGAATGAAATCCTTATAATAATCATCGACAACCTGTATAGAAAATAGCTATGCATCAGGAAGACTGTCTTCGATGTTCGTCGGCTCTTCTCCTGTCTCAATCCTTGACAGATGATCAGGTCCCAAGTTCAGTCTACCTGGCTTAACAATAATCTCAAAGTCATATTCCTGGAATAGCAGTAGCCATCTGCATATGCGTCCCCCTAACAGTGGCTTATTGACCAAGTATTTCAACACAGAATGGTCAGTGAACATAAGGAAGTTCGCACCAAGCAAGTAATGTCTGAATTTCTATAGGGCATATACCATCGGAAGACCTTCTCTCTCAGTAGTAGTATAGTTTTTTTTTCTGCTGTTAAGAGCTTCCTGCTCGAGAATGTAATAGGGTGGTCAATACCTCCTTCTCCTGGCTGAGCTAATATGATTCCCAAGGAAATGCATGATGCGTCAACATGGACATGAAATGGCTTCGTCCAATCTGGAAAGACTAGAATTGGCGCAGTCACCATCTTTTCTTTTAGTGTATCAAAACCCTGTTTGCATTTCGCGTTCCAAATGAATGGTGCGTCTTTCTTTAGCAGCTTTTCCATTGTTGCGGTTATCTACGCATAACCCTTTATGAACTTCCTGTAATATCTAGTATGGCATAAGGTAGAGCACAACATCTTGACTGAATTTAGTGTTGGCAAGTTCACAATTATTGCGATCTTCGCAGGATCCACCATCAATCCTTGCTTACAAACAATGTGCCCAAGTAGAATCCCATAAGGAACACGAAAATACACTTCTTTAGATTTAAAGAGATTTGATGTTGTCGACACTTCTCAAGCATCATTCTGAGGTTCGCGCAATGGTTCTTCAATAGACCAAACACAGTCCAATCATCAAAATATGCTTCGATAAACTTATGCATAAACTCTTTGAATGCTGCAACAGCCACTCTAGAAAATATGGCAGGTGCATTCTTTAGGTCAAAAGGAATTACTGTGTATTGGAACAACCCCCATTCTGTAGCAAACGTCATCTTATGCCTGTCTGCGGGATCAATCCTTATCTGATGATACCCCGAAAAACCATCAGTAAAAGAATAGGCCTCATTCCCTCCAACATTATCAAGCACTTCATCCGTGAATGGAGTAGGGAATGGGTCGTGCATGGAAGCATCATTCAGTTTTATGAGATCCACACAAATCCTGATCTCACCCTTTGCTTTCTTATCTTGAACGACCATGGGACTAATCCACTCTAATTCCTCGACAAGTTTAATGATTTCTGCTTCAAGCATCTTATCCAACTTTGCGCGTACTCTTTCTTTGTAGCGCGGAGTTAATCTGTACGGTCTCTGCTTCACAGGCTTTGCACCTAGCTTCAAAGGTATTTTCATGACTCCTAGGTCTCCCAGAATTCCTTTCATTTCTGTAAATTTTGTCGGAAACAGCTCCTGATACTCATGCAAAGTGTTTGCGATCTCTGCAACAGTCTGATCGTCCCAATAGTCTCTGATTGCTATGAACTTCGGTTCTTCGCTTGTGCCAATATTCACCTTCTGTGTTTTCACTGGTCTACTCATATCTGGGATTTCTAACGGAGGTACTTCTACTTTGTGCGCACCCTCCGTTTCTAGTATGTTTATGTTGTGCAGATAATCGTCATTGTCTTCTTTGCTATCACCATCTTCTTCAACTAGGTTATAACACTCTATGGGATGTTCTTCATGTTCCTTCCATTCCGAGTGTAGGTTCGTAGGAACGTTATCTTCCTCGAAGAATTCTTCCCATGTAGTATCTTCGAGAAGACAGTCTCCCCTGAATATGTGTTCCTTAATTAACTGTAATGCATCATGGATCAGCGGGTTCTTGTCCTCGAAGCTGAAGTCCCTCTGGAAGTTCGCAGTCAACATTTCCTAATCAGTGGTTTCCCTATGCAACTCCAGGTCTAGGTACCATTTCTTTGGAATTCCCTCATCGAGTGTATGTACAAATAGATGCACCCATTCTTCATGTGGCCTTTCCAGCCATGCCTACGAACAAACTTCAATGTGCTTACTAGGATCTGTTTTTCCATTAAAATTTTCAAAGGGTGAAGTAACCCGGTCAGCAAACCGAATATGCATGTTAATTTTGCATTGATCCCACATGTTCAATGTCTGCTTGTGTGCATTCCACCATCTGGCGGGTGTGTCACGCAGTGCCATATCCAATGCTGGTAATTTGTGCTCATCTGCAATAGTTGCAGTGTATTCTTGGATGAATGTGTAAACATTAGCAGAACCATCATATGTGGGAATAGGACTTACCTCCTTTCCAATCCAGCGGAGTGATTTCGTAACCTGCGTGCATCTTCTTGTTGATACTTCATGCATCTGGCTTTGCCAATTTTCCAGGCCTGCCTCTGAATCAGAGACGCAGGAGCTGTCACATCTCCAACTGAGTGTACCATCTGCAGTAGGATTAATGTAATATTCTTGGTTTGCTGTGAGCTGGTATAGTCTGTCCAAGTCTTGAGCCTTGGATTCCTCCTGAATCGGTTTGCTGTATCTGTCACCATCTACAAGATCCAACTGTGCGATGACCCTAAGATGATTCCCTTCAAATATCATCTTCTTTGTTTTTAAGTTGATGATAGCCAAGTTATCAATAGCACAGTCAATTCCTAGCAGTGCAGGAAAAGGCTGACTATCATCCACAACCTCGATAACTTCAAAGTCTGCATGACTTTGGACTCCATCGATGTCGACTATCACGTCAGGTAAGCGACCAAAAGGTATGACTTTCTCTTGGTTAGCCATTCTCAGCTGGATAGGCGACCATGACAACTTTGGTCGACCCATCTGTGCCATGTCTGCTTAGTTAAGACATTTACTTCAAATCCCAGATCAAGGATGACTTCATCCATTTCAAAATCACCTATCTGTGCGGTAAGTCTCATTTCTCAGCCTGTTCTTTTATGCTTCCTGATGTGATGTACTACGCTATCAAAAGTCTCTATTCTAGTCTGCAGCTCATACTAGTTTATGAGCTTCTATAGCTCTAATATGGCATTTTCACTTTTGAGTAGCTTCATGCAGCTTCGCAGGAACTGCGCAACGGAAGTGCTAACATCCGTCGCAGTGCTTGTTTTATCATAAGCCACTGGCATGTCTTCAACATGCGGTGCTTCACTGTGCAACGGGATCCGCTGTTACTTTGTTGTCGGTTCTCTGAAGGTATCCCGTGTGTCGATAAAGACTTCCTTGTTCTTTCGTAGGTTGAGAGCAGGTATTTTTCCCGGAGCTTTCCTTATCCATACTGTCTCAAGAGGAGTCTGCCTTGTGTGAGCCTCCCCTAACGTGGGAGCTTCTTCTCCCCTATCACAACCTGTCAGAGCACCACTGCGCATGACCACATTGATGCTCGGGTTTACTGGTCTGCTCTCCACTGCGATCCACTGGACGTTTGTGTTTGGTGCGTCCGTCTGTCTTCTTTTCTGCATTTCAACCTCTAGTACTGGGAAATCTTATATAACATTCTCAAATGATTTACAATAATTGCATGTAGTGCATGGGTTAACACAATCTCTAGATACGTGACCTGGATGGCCACAATTATAGCAAATAACCTGGCTACGACCTATTCCCTACGCTGGGCCAGCATTTCTTCCTCTACCGCAGTATCCAGCACCACGACCTCTGTATCCTCCTTGGTCATATTGTGCATTCTCTTGTTTCGGCTGGTTATCTTCTTGTACGTGGTACAAGCTAGCACCTCTCATTAAGTCCATATCTCGTTTTCTCTCATTCATTAGCTCATATGTGCGGTAGTTGGATTCATCATGTCCAACGAATTTACAGAAAGTGCAGTATAAATTTTTAGGTGTTTTCACATATTTCTGTATAAGATAGCAGTCTTCAGGTTTGTGTCCTGTGGTTCTACAAATTTCACTAATGGGGCCTGATTTTGATTTATTGGGTTGGGCGCAACACTATTAAGATAGTCACGGAATAACGGGCAATGCTCCTGGTCATGGCCTTCTCCTTTACAACTTGTACACCAGACCTCATGTCTAGGTTCATACCTTTGTTCTTTTCCATTCTTCATGCTTTGCAGCTCTAGTGTCAGGGTGGTCAGTTGGTTCTGGATCTGAGACTTTCCATAACTAGTCTCACCAATCGGCGAAGCCTCTAGCTTCATTGCGATCTCCAAGGCCTCTGCCTGCGACGTAACCTTCTGCTACATCAATGGTAATCTAATATGGGGCAATAGCACAGCAATGAACCATTTCTTGTGCTATTCCGGGGCTATAACAAAGCTCACTTGGTCTAATAGGGTTTTGAACTTCTGATCAAACTCCCAAACCGTTTCAGTTGGTTTCTACTTTATTTCTTTCTACTCGGTTATACACTAAGATTCAGATTTGGGTTTCTTAAACTCTGCCACAAGCGCAACTTTAATTTCTGTGAGGGTTATCGGCTATGTGTTAGATTACTTCATGAACCAATGTAAAGCTCTATCCCTGAAAGTGGTGATGAGTTGTGCCCTCTTCATGGCATCATCCTGGATTTTTCTTACACTCCATACGGCTTCGCAAAGGAACCAATGCTGGTCAGGGTCTTCTAGGCCAATTACTTTGAATATTGGCAGCTTCATATCTGTTTTTTCCATTGTCCTATTAGGTAGTGGGGCACTGGGATTAGTGTGTAGCTGTTGTAAAGGGCTCTGTGCAATGAAAACAAATGGGCTTATCAGGATAGACATACTGGGCTGAGTATTCTGCGGGGTGGGCTGCGTAGCGGGTGGGTTTTGAGATAAAGGTGGCATGGTCTCTGCAACCAGTGGGTTCTGAGGGGTAAATGGTGGTGCGGCTTTGTTGGCAAGGTCACAAGGAATCTCAGTATCAATATGGAGTCCAGGGCCTCCAAGATTCTTATTAAATTGATACCTCTTACCACTTCTAAGATTATGGGTATCTTCGTCAGAATCACTATATATACTGTTTATCATGACAAACTTAAGAATATTACTGCATTCTTAAAACACCTTTCTTAGCTAACAACATATTAATGTATAGACTAAGATTGTTCAGCAACTTACCTTGGAATCCTTTGAAAAGGTATGCTTCTGCTTGGCTGTAGGATTTGAGTGTGTCTACAGCAAATTCTGTTATGAATCCTTCTTGCATATGATCGAACCAAAAATCAATTGCGTGTGTCAACGGGATGTCTATTGCTTTGAGCTGCGCTATGAGCTCAGGAGTCCACTCTGTAGGAACTCCTCCTTGAAAACAGGTTTTTTTCTGCGAGCAGCGAGATCCATGCGTGCATCTTGTTTGGAAATGATGCCCAGAAAATCTCGTGAATATCTTTCCACAGATATATATCCGACCACTATGTGTGACATAGACGCGAATGTCTATTCTCTTGCCTTGCAAAGTCTCTTATGGTCTTGTCCCACCAAGCTTGGATTTCTGTCTTTTCAGGATGCCAGTTGTCAAATCCTTCCGGGAACTGGTATTTTTCGTCACACATCACGATTGCAACTCATCACAGATTCTAGCACGACAATGGAACCATTTGTTGGCTATAACTAACCCAGAGGTTTTCTATAACACCGAGGTTCTTCGCTGTTTCCCTTTGACCAACAAAACCCCTTCGCAGCGGCCCTTTCGGCAACAACCTACAAGCAGGCTGAGGTCTCACACAAGGTGTATCTATGGGTTACTGCAAAATCAGGTTTCCACAGTAAGTGAGGAGTTGCGTTGATGGACGTACTGTGAAACACAACAGGGGGTATGCACTGCGAGGGGAGACTGCGCAACAATGGACAACGCCGCGGTCCGCACCACTATGTTCTTCTACTGCGGGACTTCTACTTGGACTACGAACAATACCACTCAGCTTATACTTTAAGTGTTCGAAAATCCTTAGGGCACTGACATGAGTATCAGTCATCCATTCATTCAACTACTCAGTCAATTATCCATCTACTATTCATTTACCCACTTGGTATGGTTATGATTTGAGCATATTCTACTGATACAATCTAACTGTTATGCATTGTTCTATTGTGCATAAGGAAGTACTTAAGTGATCTCTTAACACTTAACCAACTAACTGATTCACAGTTCTCAAATACAAGCTAAATGTTCACCATTCATCTATTCATGCAAAACTTAACATATCATCTCCATACCTCTTTTGATGGAAAATACATACAATGATTCTCTCATAACAGCATGGAAGGAAACATCTAGACGTTCATTTATAGAAAACACAGATAAGCATTCGTCCATAAAACACAATCGCACAACACAACATTTAATGTGGTTCACTCCCCCGAATGGGAAGCTACGTCCACAACAACGATTGGTAATATATATCTTTAAAAAGGGATGGAGACAACCGTTCTTAGTCTGCTCACTTAGTTACAGACTCTCCTTCCTCTCAGATTGGTTTCTGCACACACAGCTGCAGAGCCTTTACAACCTTCTCAACTCAAAAGAGATTTTACAATATAATCACTCAAGTATTCAACAACACTGAGAGAGCCTCATAACCCAAAAATGTAACAACAAAAAGTAACCCCATCCCATACAAAATTGTCTTCTTAAATAGACCATGCCCAAAGGTCATGTCTTTACAATGTCGAAGACCTAAACTCAAACACCCTTAGGGTTTACAAAACTATGCCGGTTTCCCTAAACCGACTTGCTGGCATCTTGTAGCGTCTGCTTCATCATGGCGGTTCTCCATATCTTCATTCTGTCGCTATCGGCCTTCCTGTCGCATGCGTGCCAACAAGTCACTTTAATTGAACTGTTCATCTCTAATGGTCTCACCCACTAGGCATGCCAAGCCATTGCTTTTCCTGAGATGTCCTTTCCTTAACAAACTCGTGCACTGGATTCCTTCCTGATTTGCTCGTGCCCGCTGCTCGACACGCTTGGAGCATATTTCCAAAATTAAACCACTATTGGTCCATCTGGTACCTGCACCTGATCCTTGTCCAGCACTCCGCTTTGCTGGCTCCACGTGGCCTGACTGCTTCACAGCACTACTTCCTCGCAATGCTGGTCTTCACGGTACTTCCAAAATTCGGATGCTACGCACAACTTCGCAGCATGGCCAAAACTTGGATGTTGTGCACAAATTCGCAACACCCTCAACACTTGTCACGTCCCCTTCCATCAACCCCATGTAAGGAAGGAAACGTGAACCAATCTACCGGGATTATTAGCAATCTCAGCCCCATTCATTACTAAGAAAATTCATAACAACTAAAAACTTCTGTGTGCAAATACATAATCAATATATATACAGCGAAAATAAACACAAATTGCACACACAAAATTGAAATGCATCAGCATATTTATCTCAAGCAAATGATAAACCAAATAGGCAGAGAATCCATCCCATTCTCATGCTATGCATAGACTTTATATCAATTCCATTAACATGAACAATTATCATTCTGAATTAATACATTGCAAGAAACGAAATGCATGTAATTTAAATCACAGAGAACACTTCTCTGGAAGATGAAGCTATCCAAACGGATGGCTACGTGAGAGAAATGTTCCACCCAACCATAGATCTTTGTCCATCCTGTATTCCTTTAGCTGAGAGATCACCCCCGAGCTAGGCTGTGTATCCACTAAGGAGGAACTAGATAGGCTCACTCATAGCCATGGATTCACTCAAATAGTTATGCTAAGCCAGCACACAGCTGGGTTTATCAAGAATGCAATAAGGAAAGGATGAGGATGCTAAGCAAGTGAGATCAACCACAGAGCTACATACATCTCAAGCTAAACTCAAGCAAACCAATCCTCTGTTCAAACATCCCCACTTGGATTTTCTCCCATTTTTGTCAACAAATAACTCAATCCCGTCACTGGATTTCTGGGCTATAAAAAATGGGTTTTCCAATGGATTTCGGGGTAGATAATGCTCTCAAATTTTCCCCAATGTTCATACCTATGGATTCCCCCATTGGATTTCACTATCCAATACCAATTTTGGGCGTTTATGGCTCTTCAAAACGTGGGTTTTTTCACAATTACGATTTTTGGTTTTTCTCACTGTTGGGAATTCATTTTTGGATCAAAATTGATGCTGGTAACTTCCACAATGGAATGGGGATGAGGAAGAAGCAACTCCCATGAGGCAAATTGAGTTGTGGTATAAGAAAACAGAGCCCATACTCTGCCATATGAATTTCTAGGCTGCCCATGCTCCATTGAAGCCATAGACTGAAATATTCAACTACTTCCTTATAACAGAAGTAAATGTCATCAAGGAAGGTCAAATGGATTCTCCCAATGACATTTGGAAGCTTATGGATCAATCCCACAACCCTCTCACCACTCCCTGGTGGATACACATGGCCCCTTTTTATTGGTTGCTTCCATATCCAGTTTTGGTATTTATTGCATGATGTTTATTTACATCATTTTTACAAGGTTCCATGGCTAAATAGCACATGGGTAACATACATCTAATACTCGCAATTTAAATAAAATTCGAGCTTCCACTAGCGGGGCCTTGGCCTTGAGCTCCACGCTAGGAACACATACATCTCATGTATACAATATTTGCATTAAAAGCTAATATATCCTAAGGGTCAAAATGGGGTATTACAATCCCCTCCCCCTTAGAATAACATCGTCCTTAGTGTTCCAAGACTTAGGAATACATATACAATTTACACATGTCCAAAAATTAAAAAAAAAACTTTGCAGGTCTGCCCTGCATTCTATCCTTTACTTTGAACCTTCAGGACCAAGTCCTTTGACTTCCACGAGCTTCTCCTGCTTGTTCTGATCTTTCAGCTTATCCACAAGTCTAAAAAATTTATGGCTTCTACCCTCTTGATGTTCCCTTGCTGGGTAGTCACAGAGGCAATGATGTCCTCCACATTTCCAACATCTCACTGGCTGCTTCATCTTGACTTGCTCAATCTCCTTTGAGTCTTCATGCCTGGAACGTCTCTTAATGGACCGATTGGGCAAATGCCTCATCATCGATCCACTTTCCTTTCCCTTACAAATTGCTCCCATAATGCTTTTTACCTCTCTTTGCAGACAAATAGAGTTCTGCAAAACCTTGTGGTTCATCTCGTTCTGCCTCTTCTGTATCTTGAGCATCTCTCCAAGATTTTCTTGGGTCTTGTAATTTGTGTGAAGAAGAATTTCAACCAATTCCAACAGCCTATGGTCTGCTGCCATGGTCACTGTGCATAGCTGGTTCTCACTTGGCTCACAAGCAGCACTTGTTCGTAACAGTTGCAACCAATTGATTTAATTTCCACCTGTGAAATTCATCATTACAAGTCTTGTTATGCCAAGCATAACCTAAACCTTAAAGCTCAGTCAATTGTTCTCCCTAATTGACATGGAGAGCCCATGCTCTAGTCAATTGTTCTCCATCCACACTTTTCATGCTTGCCCAACATACACATGAATTCCTTCATGTTCATCCATTCACAGGAAATTCATTAATTCATCATTCACAATTTATTTCAAGCAAATAGACACAATCTACTTTCAACCATGCATGCATTCAACAATTTTATGTTTTCCTAAATGCATCAATAAAAGGAAAGAGAGAGCAGTAATATTTTTCTCCTCTTAGCCTTGTTCCATTGTGGAACCCACACCAACACTGTGGTTTTCATGCTCCTAGCCTCTTTCACTTCAACATTAATTCTTGACCTTCCCTTCTTGGCTATGACACTTAGTGTCTATGGTTTATTCCAGACCTCTCAACCATGGAGTCCCTCGACATGGTTTGTCTACAACTCTTGGCTGCTAGGACCCACACAATCCCACTAGCACCATCTTTCATTGCTACTCAAGCTGAGATTTTTAGGCAGTCACATGTCCATATGCATCCTTAAGATGCTTTCGTAGTCCTTGCTTCCAACAATACCTACACTCAAACATTGAATCAATTCACATGTTTAGTTTATTTTCATAGGATTTATCTCTAAACAAGAGATTAGGAAGTCATAAGCCAATCATATACACATTTATATTTATAAGCAAGAATTTACAAGATAACCAAATACTTATCTGCATTGGATGTCTTCACTTTATTCCATAGGGTCCTTCTTTTCTTTACAAGCCTTGGAATCGCTTATGGACTTGGATGTCTGGCCAGTGCACAGGCTGCTCCTCAACATAAAATGGTCTTGTATGTTTGTCCAGCATGCAGGCTACTCCACAACATCAATTAATCTTGTTTGTTTGGCCAACACATAGGTTCTCCACAACATCAAATGGTCTTGTATGTTTGTCCAGCACGGAGGCTGCTCCACAACATCAATTAATCTTGTTTGTTTGGCCAGCACGCAAGCTGCTCCACAACATCAAATGGTATTGTATGTTTGGCCAGCACGCAGGCTACTCCAAATCATCAATAATCTTGTATGTTTGGCCAGCACGCAGGCTGCTCCAAATCATCAATAATCAATGCCCAACCAGTCACTCTCTGGATTTACCAAGCAATTTATAGTTCTTTCAGGGTCCTTGCTTCCTGCATTGACCAATATTTCCAGCAAAGAAACAATAGTGCATCAGCTTAACTATTAGAGGGGTTATACTTGAAACCTTCATTATTCCAAACAAGAAATAAATGAAATTGAATACTTATCTGTATTGTGCATTTCCTCTCTGGTCCACAGGGTCCTGCTTTTACTTTACAAGCCTTGGGATCCTCCTGCGGACTGGGATGTCTGGCCAGCACGCAGGCTGCTCCAAAACATCAAATAATTAATGCCCTACCAATACACCTTCACGCCGACTGGATTTACCAAGCATTTGGTGGTGCCCAACCAGTCCCATACCTAGTTGGCCCTCTCGATTGCCAAGCCAGCACATCTGTCTCGGTCATTGGCTAATGGAAGGTAACTGCGCCACCGACCATTATAGGTCAAGGCTCTACTACTCTTCCTTTGGATTGCATCATCCTTTCAAATGTATCACAATCCCTCAATGTGCATAACAATTCTTCACCCACACAAGGGTGGCACTCCTTCTCTTGTACAAACCGGCGGTTCCCTTTAGGAACTCTTTAGGTGACTTTCTTAATTGTAGGCTATCATGGCCCCATGATACCCACTCACACTTCACAAAGGTTACCACTGCTCATACAGTCCTCTTGAGTACCCTTTTCTTCACTTTTTCCTTTAATGTGCAGCACCAAATTTCATATGTATTAACTATCAACACAAAATGGATAAGCAAGCTCATCATTATTGCTGCTCCAAAACTGTAAACATATTTCATAACATTCACTATCGAACATTGAAACACCAGGAGTGCATCCATTCCCTTAGGGCGTAATCAATATTGGCACCCCTAACATAACTCAACACCAGAAAGGTGTGCACTCCTTACTGATGTGAACTATGCAGGTCCTAATCATACTTCAAGCAGTCTGAATAATATAAACAAATGAAATATTCTCTACGTAGTAACTCTAACAATTAGCCTTGCACATATACATGTATATATATATATATCAGTCAAGGTTTACAGAACACTTATCCATTTGTAGATGTAGTCCTTCTTGATTAATGAGGAATGGGGGCTCCTTCTCTGAGTTGACAATCCCTCGGTTTGCCATCCCAACTCCTTTTGATGTTACATAACTCTCATATGTCTTACTGTCATAATCTTTATCATCTCACTCATATTGTTTACCAATCATGCAGTACAGATGAGACCTTAATAATGTCTAATGGAGTTTCACCTGAAACCCATTTCCAAATCATGGAATCCCTTCCCATGAAGTTTGGCTTCTGCAGGCCCTCTCACATGGTCTTCTTGCAACGTGTCTTCCTGACACATTCCTCAAACAACCAAACAATCAACATCATTAACAATAAAATTAAAATGTGATTGTTCCATAACCAAACAATGGTACTAATAATTAAATTCAATATGAATTTTCAACTCTGTCTACTACAGAAATTGATTTTCTTAGCCATGAGGCTATCCTCATATTGCTTGGCTCTCATAAGTGGCACCATTCTGTCCATTATGGATTTATGTTTTATACCATACATGGACATCCAGCTACAACATGTCCTCCTGACACAATTTTACATAAGCCAAACAGTCATTAGCAATTATTGGCAAAATGTCAAATCTAAAAATTTACAAATCTGAGATTTACAATTCTTCTTTCTAACAGAGCTTAGATTTCTCAACCATGAGATTCCTTCTCATAAACTCTAAATCAAATTTTTAAATCTGCTCCCTACATAAATTAGATTTGCAACCATGATATTATTCTCATAAACTTAAATGAGAATATTTTCATATTTGTTTTATGCATAGGTTAAATTTCACACCCATGAGAATCTTCTCATAACCTTTGGCTTTTGCACATGGTAGACTCCAGCCTTCATCATGGACTTACCCACATTGCCATGCCTAGAACAATCTACCTGAAATATGAAACTTCAATCAGCCAAACACTTGTAAGTCTCCATGCATATAATATTTCATTGCTGCAACAATCATTGAAGCATTTTTCAAAATTATAACATTCCATAATTCAAACACTTCTAGCTATTAACATATCAATATCACCAAAACTCATTTACTTCACATGCATCATTATCATACTAAAATTGCAAGGTACAATCACATCATTTATGCAATTAACTTAAAGCTTTTAAATGCTCATTAATTCATAGCCATATCATTTATACAACTCTGTCCTTCCAACAGAGCACTCTGGAAGCTTGTCAATCATGACTACCTTCATGCAATTCTTCCCCTGCATTCATAGCAGCTCATGAAATGATCTCAGAATTATCATTAATTCATCATTTCATCTATTGCTCAATTGTAATGAGACATATACATATATCACAATCATGCATGCACACAATACATCTCCTCAGGTGTAGCTACCCACATGCATGTATATTCACAACATTTACTCAAGTTTTTCATATGCATTCACTCAATGCTTAACTACAAGATTTATAAAATCTCTTAATGCACATCCACTCAATGCCACCTTGCATTGTTTCATGAGTACTATGCATTCAAGCATATTATGACTTAATCATGACTATCTCATATAACATGCATTACCATAATCAGGACCATCGGTCCTCACTTACTTTGGTTGTTAAACTCATAATCGACATACTCAAATGGCATGATATAATTTCATATGAATGCATTGAGATTTCTAAGCAAGTATAAGGTGTAAGGATCATTTCCTTCACTTACCCACACCTCACCATACTCGGTAGGTTAACATTCCCATTCGGGCACTCAATACCACATGCAAACCAAGTCAACATAGTTCAAACATAGTCGAAGGGATCTTACCAAATCATCTTTCAACATTCATGCAGTTATGCATCAATAACCATTACCTGTATGGTTGTCATTAACATCACTTGATGTTACCTGATCAGTTGGCCTCTTACCAAGGCTGCACAATCCTTTTTCCAACCTCATGATCACAGATTTGTTGCACCATCCTTTATTCATAAAGCTGTTGGCTTCATGCAACAACATCCTCAACATATTTAGCCATGCTTCTGTTGTCTTTGGTCCTACAACCAAAACCAATCACCAATAGTGATTATCAATCACAATATTTACCATTAGTGGTTCACTGCATATGTAAAATCTCACTACTTTTACCAATATGTAATGTCATATGAATTCAAAACATATACTCATGCACTGTGCAACGTTTATTAATATGCCAAGCAATGCATATTCATGCCACTCATCTAATCTCTTGCATTTTCAGCATTCTCATGCCATAATTTTATGCACATAAAGCTTATAAAATATAAATGCAGTTAGCAAGACATGGGTTAAGGAATTCTCCTTTTCCGATCCCTCATCTTTGCATGAAATTCCTCTTCCACATCATAGATGGTTCGACTTCATGGTCTATGCTACGTCCAGACATGCAATTCTAGAAATTGCCCATATTGACAACAATTTTGCCAAACAACCACTGACACTTTTCTGCTCCAATTATCTATGGTGTATGATAACTTCCTTCAAATTCTGATTATGCACCATTGTTCCCTACTGGATAAGCTTTCCAATTCCTGTCCCTGTGCTCCATTCCGACTGTTAACACCCAAAAAGTGCTCACTAGCTCATTTACCACATTATATGGCTCATTTGTCCATTTTCCTACCATATTTCCATTAAAAATCCAAAAAATCCCATTAAAAAGCCTCCAAAAGGCCTAAAATGCCTCCAAAAGGCCATAAAACCCTCAAAATAGCCTAAAAAAGGCTAAAAAACCCCCTTTTCCTCCAAAAATAGCAAAAATCCCCTAAAAAGGGAACAAAAATATAAAATAATGAGGAAAAGGAGGAAAAAACCCTATACAGCTGCCTAAAACCATGTGTTTCCCAAAACCATGGGTCAGCACTCCACCACCAAAAAACTATAAATAGGTGATGGAGATCCCTTATTCCATATCCACAATCACAAGCACCCTTACTCTGCCAAAATCTCTCTCGAAACCCTAGTTCACCTTTGAACTATTTTCACCTTGAGAGCCACCTTTGGCCCATTCCCAACATTGGAGAAGGAGAAGGAGCATTCTTGAAGCTTGGAGCATCCTCTTGGACACTGCAAAGGGCTTCACCAACCTTGACACTCAAGGTAACATCAATACAAAGACATTCTTTCATTTTGGTGTTTATGCTTCATGCTTGTATTAGAAATAATTTAATGTTTTGTTTATTGCATAATTAGTTTAATATACTGAACTGCTACTAAGGAGTCCATTCTCCTTAGTAGGTGCTCATTGGCACAAGCTAGGGGTAAAACCCTAGCTACAGTTTTGGCGACTCCCCTAGTTTTCGAATTTCTGGTTTCCGTTTTTAAATTTTTTCTTTCGGCTGTCCCTTTCGGCCGCTGCATACCGCGTCTTTTTCCTCTACAGTCGCGTCCCGACCGCGCCTTTCAGGCCTTTACCCGCGATCCGACCGTGGCTCTCAGACTGCTTCCGACGCTCAGTCGGCGGATTCAAGTCTGTTACCTGCGATCCGACCGTGGCTAATCAGCCTGTTTGCCGCGATCTGACTGCGCCTGTCGGCCTTTTTCCTGCGTCGCGACTGCGGCTTTCTGCCTCTTTCGCGCGTCCCGACTGCGCCTGTTAGCCCTTTTGCCGCGACCCGACTGTGTCTTTTTCCATTTTTCCTGCGTCCCGACTGCCACTGTTGGCCCGATAGCCGCGACCCGATTGTGCCTTTTTCCCTGTTTCCTGCGTCCCGACTGCCTCTGTTGGCCCGATAGCCGCGACCTGACCGCCGCTGTTTCCCTTAAAACCCGCAGTCGGCCTGTTCTGATCCGCCACAGACCCGCGGTCTGATTTCTGCTCTTTCCCTGTTTTGAGCCCAGCCCCTCTTGCCGCAATATTTTCTGCATTTGAACAGCCCTCTGTCCCACCTGCAGCCCACTTCCTTACAGCCTTTCTGCAACATAATTCCTGTTCCTTTTACAGAATCTTTTTAAAATTTCAATATTTTTATTTCAGAAAATTTTGCAAATTAAAAGAATCAATTTCAGCATTATTGATAGATTGGAAGTTGCCCTCCCTTGTGGCACTTCTGTTTTTGGGTTCAACACCTCACGAGCACACACTCTGTCACATTAAATCAAGTGAGCCTTAAAAAGTACCTAACTAAACCAACATTCTAACCCCACTTGGGGAACACAAAAGAATCATTGTAGTTAGGTAGGATCAGGGGGATAGGCTTCCAATAACACCCCTTGGTTATTTCACTTGAGACATAGTTGTTGTCCAAATAGGGAACCAAAATCCCCTAGTACTTTTTGGCACGGTCACGACCAGTTTGTCAGAGGGCCTCTCCCTTAGGAGGGTTGAAGTCGGGAGACTGGTTCCAGAGGCCTGAGTGGAATACCGCACTCCATTCAGTAACCGAAGGGCTACCTTTCGCGGTTCGCGGGATATCCCTGTATAGGGGTATTGCGGTCAACGAACTAAACGGCAGATTCACCTTTCTGGACGTGTCATGAACGGGGTATCTTAGTTGCCATTCTTCTAGGATTGTCTACCCGGTATCCCTCCCGGTAGGGGGATATCATAGCCACTTGGCTTTCCTACTCATATTGTCTGACTTGGATTTCATCACCTTGCAGAGGATATGTTTAGTTAAGTCAGAATACTTTTAGCTAGGTGTTTGCATGCTCCTTTACCTCCCTTTGGTCTAGTGAGTCCACCATTTTTCTTTTTTAGGAAACCTGCTGCTTGTTGGTATTCTGACCATCTTTGTTGTTACTCCACCTATTGTAGCACAGCTGTTGCAGTGGGTGTTTTGAGTTGGTTGTTGGCCTGAGTACCTTGCTTTTTTAGCTCTCCTTCTGCACACTCGGTTGCATTAGGATTTTTGAGCTGTTTTCATACTCACCTCAACCCACAGAGATTAGACACCATCTGTCACCATTGAGTCCCCGAGACATTCTCGGCGCCTCAGGGGCGAGCCCCCACAGCACGGTTCTCTTGACACCACACGTCATAGATTCCGATCATTATCCGCTGATACCACTCATCACAGATCTAGAGCCTTGTCACTTGACTCCACTCGTCAGCGACGTAGGTCTCCGTCACCAGATAGCGACGCACCTTACTTTACCTCAGATTCTGACGAAGAGTCTGAAAACCCTATTTACACTGCCCCTACTAGCCCCATGGCTGGCACGACTTCCACTCCGTTTGTCATAGGGACCATTGGTGGTACATCCACCACTACACCAGTTACTACACCTGTTTTTGGTATGCCCTCCATGGGGCAACCATCTACCGTTCCCCTCACGGTACCTATTCCCACAGCGGGAATACCTATCCCCACTACATCAGTGGCTCACACTCCCCATGGTGGTGCTGGACCATCCTCCACTACCTCAGTTCCCCCACTTGGGGGCACCACCCTAAATCTTGTCCCTCCACTTGGGGGCACTGGCCCCAACTTGGTCCATAGCACTACTGTGTCGCAGCCTTCTTCCAGTTTGCCATTCATGGCTAGCCTCAACCTACCTGACCTGGCCAGATTGACCAACGATCCTATTCGACACGACCCCACGTGGCCTCATATGCCTACCAAACTACCCTCTGACATCCCTAAATTCGAGGGTAAGGCCGGTGAGGACCCACAGAACCACATCATGTCTTTCCACCTATGGTGTTCCTCTAACTCCATAGTGGACGACTCTGTTCGCCTCCGTCTCTTACAGCGCACCTTTACTGGCTCTGCAGCCAAGTGGTATAATGAGCAGCCTCATGGGACCCACGCCACCTTTTCTTCCCTGGCCTCGACCTTCCTGCAGTTCTTCCAGTTGCCAGTCCGCTATGACGCGGGCGTTGAGATCCTTCTATCTTGTAGACAAAACACGGCTACCCATATCACGGACCACATCCATGAGTGGCGTAGACGCCGTAGCTTATGCAAGATTAAACTAGATGACCGTATCTTCCTCGATTGGTTCCTCAAGTCCCTGCTTCCTGTCATCGCTAAGGATGTAGCTTCAGAAAGACCCCAGTCTGAAGAAGAGGCCATCCTTAAGGCACAGCAGTTCGACCTCATTTACGCCCAGTCGGGTTACCTTTATACCATTATACCTGACGCCCCTCGCGGCGAGTCCTCCCATCATGATGCGCCGGGGGCATCCCACGCTGCAGATGGTATCATTGGCCGTGTTTCTTCGCATCCCCAACCATTTTCTATAGCACGACCTTCCCCTGGCCCCGACCTGTCGAGGGCCACCTCCCAGTCTGGAGCAACCAACTCATATGCTCCCATGACACCTCACCATTCCCATGGACCTTCATGTCCACCTCAGTGCTTCGGGTATGCGACTCCTGCTTATGCTCCTCCAGTCGCCCCTCAGCCTTACTACCATCAGCAGACTGCCCCAGCTCCTGCGCCTTCACAAGCCCCACCAGTTTATTATCCGCCCCAGGCAGCCCCTGCGGCACATCCACAACCTGCTCCGCAGTCCTATCAGCAACCCCCTCAAGTTGCTGCACCTGCTCAGCCTCAACCTGCATATCATCCTCCGCAGCCTGCTCCTGCGCCTGCGCAACCTCAAAATCCACCTGCTGCCCAAGGGCAAGTTTACGCCCAACATAACCCGCAGCAAAACCAGAATAACCAACGTAATCAGGGCCAACAGAACCGCGGCAAGGGCCGTAATCGGGGAAACAACCAACCTGCAGACCAAGCTGGTCAACCGGCTAATCCCCCTGACAATAACAATGCGGCCCCCGCTAATCAAAACCCTGATCGCCCGCCCAAGCAGGCCAAAAACCCCAATTTGCGGACGAACCACCCTTGTTCTATTTGCGGGGTCTATGGACACTATACCCATGCTTGCCCACACTTGGAGCGAGCTCGGCAGCTCTGGGTTGACGAGGCCCATCGCCAAGGGCATGCGGCCCCCCAAGCGCCACCCAACCCCCCCCAACCTCAGCAACCTCCTTTAGTGCTGCAAAACCCATTACCGACCCAAGGCGTGGTGAACACTCAGCCGTTGGCCCCTCAAGCTAACGTGCAACCCCAACAACAACAGATCACCTACGCTGCTCCTGATCAACCCATGTTCGACTCAGGTACCCACCACTTACTGATGATGTCATCTGCTGACGTCAACCTACAGACCCGTCGGAACCAATATGGCTCCACCTCTGAAGCCACTCCCACGGATAAACCTACTAACGCTCATCCCACCGATCAGGCGTTACGTATACCTCCGCCTCCCATAGACGGCGCTGCGAAAGCACCTCGTTTCCCACTTCGCCGAATCAACAATAACCCTAACGCGCGTGCTGCGTCAAACTACAACATCGTAGACGACCTAGCCCAATCTCCCGCAGCCATGTCTGCGTTGGAAGTCTTGAAGAACTGCCCTTCCCAGCGCAAGACTTTACTTTCCGCCATCGGGGGGATTGACCCAACTGATTCACATTTGATGGCGTTTGATTTAGACCAGTCTGAACCACGCCTACCTTCTAGCTTAGCCTTCCAAGTTACAGTCTCCGTTAGGAATCTTGTTATCCATCGGTGCATCATTGATGAGGGTGCTTCCACATGCGTTATGTCTACATTTGTATGGCAGAAGCTAGGATCCCCTCCTCTCCAGCAGTCCACCACTGCGTTACGTGCCTACGACGGTCGTTTGGCCCAGCCCCAAGGCCTTCTACCCAACGTTCCCATCCAGTTAGGTGGTAAAACAGTCCTTATTGACATAGAGGTAATCAATGCCCAATTGGATTACAACCTTCTACTTGGCCGCAGCTACATGTATGCCATGCGGGCGGTTGCCTCTTCTGTCTTTCGCACCATGATGTTCCCCCATGAAGGACGCGTGGTTAAGATTGACCAGCTCACCTACTATGATCCCAGTGCTCCGGCGGCACCAGAAAATGTTCTCCCCATGGTTGAACAACCTGTTTCCCCTGCCACCACCTCGTTTGTTTCCTCTACGGGGCCTGGAGTATACTCAGACGCGCCGATGACCTCCACCTTTCAATCCATTCCTCCGCCATCATCTACGCCCGAAATGTCTGACTTATGTACCTTGTCCCATGACATCCTACCACCTAACAATCAACCATCCTTGTTGCCTAAACCACCATTGGTACCTAGTCACATTGGTGTTACACCGATCCATACGATCCCCTTCCTAGTTCCTCCAGCAGGAGTAGTAAGCGCCCCGGTCATGGCTACCCTTAGCCTCCCTGGGTTAACATTGGGATTACCTGTATGGTACCTTTCGCCTCCCGTTCGCCCACCGACACCTGATGTCGTCCTCCAGCCGGTGCAACCCATGGCTACTACCACTCAGCCACCTCCCGGTGTCTCTACCCCTTCGTCCTCCACGACAACTCCTCTTCCTCCTCAACCCACTGGGGGCAGAGGTCCACAACCTTACACTGCTGTCCCACCTCCCAAGACAGTCAAGAACCCTCCAGTGTTTCATGCTCCTCCCAAATGCTCGCTGTGTGACGAGTTGGGCCATGCGACCCACCAATGCCCACAGTTACCCGCATTGCAGAAGCACATGCAAACGCTCGATGATGACCCCAACATCCCAACTGTCGAACTAAACCCCACTCCTAAGCCTAAAGATAAGTCCCTACATACCAACCACTCCTGCGCCATCTGCGGTATTTACGGGCACTATTCACATCATTGTCCCGATCTCCCGGATTACAGAGCGGCTCTCTATGAGATGAACAATCTGGATCTTGAGACGGCACCACCAACCATTGAGGAGATCTACCCCCCGGTCTCTCCCCCTTCCGAAGAGGTTAATATCATCTACATGATCTCTTCAACCAACACTTCCACTACCCCCTCGTCAACCGATTTGACGACGCAGACTTTCCGTACTGATGAGGAGATTCTTGAGGCCCTCACTGCCCCGGATTATCCTTGGGATGATATGCACCACCGTTCCTATTTCATCCCAGAAGCGTCTTCCTCTAGCACCGCTACCCAATACGCGGTCGAATCCAAAGACTTCCTCCCCACCAAGGTTGACTGGTTCAAGGACCCTATTCCTGCTCCTGATGCCTTCGAGGAGGGCAACATGGCCAACATCTCACCTGTCATCCAAGTCGATATTGCTGCTCCAGGTCGTGCCCCTGAACTCATTACTTTAGGAGCATTCTGCAGTAAGCACGAGATTGAGGACTACATACCCCTTTTCAAAGAATTCCGTGATGTCTTTTCCTGGTCCTATACTGAGATGCCCGGTCTTGACCCCGCCATCATAGAGCACCACCTTGACACCTATGAGTCAAGGGGCATAATAGATCACCTCGACCCTGGGATAGGGGGCACGATCTATCACTTTGAACCTTCCCCATCACATCTATCTCAGCACGTCGATGAACCCATTGTTCAAACCCACACATATGTGATCCATAATCACAAACCCCATGCACATAGCATGGGGGCAAGTCATTAACCCTGCTCACTTTTTCACACTTGTGATCTCAACCATTTTTGAGGTCACATATCACTTGTAGATTTGACTTGATTTTATACACCTAGTTATTTCCTTTGACCATTTCGGAGTCCTTATGACCTCCGTTTTTTGCACCATTTGCACTGCCGGATTCATTTTTCCGAGCTGGTGATGATGCTTGAGATCATTTCTCGCTCTCACCCCCGATCTTTCGGGTATTTTTCCACGACGCCACTAGTCGCCTCGGTTTGCGTGCCACATCGGCCGTTCTCCGATTTTCACATGTTTTATATCATCGGATTCATTTTTCCGAGCTGGTGATGATGCTAGAGATCATTTCTCGCTCTCACCTCCAGATTTTCTGGGCATTTTTCAAAATGCCCCCGTCACCTCGGTTTGCGTGCCACATCGGCCGTCACCCGTTTTTGACATCCTTTATATCGCCGGATTCATTTTTTCGAGCTCGTGATGATGCTTGAGATCATTTCTCGCTCTCACTTGGTACAATTTCAACATTGTGTCCCAACACCTTGCTGCCTCGGTTTGCGCGCCACATCGGCCGCCATCGGATTGTTCCACATTGTTTACATGAGCCATTCACTCCTGTCATACTGCAAATGTTTCGTTATTTTGCCACCATTTCATCTACCCCGCAAGGAGGTCCATCAGTGTTCCCACCTACCCTCGTTCTTGATCACCATTACTGATCCTTGATTGAACATGTCCTCCTTGCCTGGCCATTCCTTTTGTTCGGTATAATTTTATCCCTTTTTCGGGCCGGACAAGTCCTTTACGAAAAAGGCACTTAGGGAGTTTCCGTTAAGCTCTTTTCTGACTCCTAAAAGAATGAAAAGATCGCCGAGCAATCTTGCTTCCTTTCATGCTCGTTAAAGTACCTGAAAGGGCGTCTATCTGGTATAAGTTTACCCCTTTTCCGGACCTGGTAGACTAATTACGAAAAAGGAATACTCTAGTCACACCGGCTAGAAGAGTTCTTCATTGCATCCTTTTATGCTTCTTTGGGCCTTGGAGACTAAATCTACGAAAAAGCAACCCCCTGGAGTCTTCTTACTTGCTTTCAGACTCTCTAAAATTGAAAGCAACCACGAGCATGTACTGTCCTGGGCTCGAAAAATCCACACGACAGTACCATTCCATCACTTCAGAGTCTTCTTATCGCTTTCAGACTCCTTAAAATTGAAAGCAACCACGAGCATGAACTGTCCTGGGCTCGTAAAATCCACACGACAGTACCATTTTACACACACTTCTTCTAGTTCCTTAACCCATGAAGAAGTTTTTCCCCCGTGCCTCTTGGCACTTTGATCTATCATCTCGGCAGCACCCCCAATCAGGTCGCCTTTGTTCAGAGTATTCTGCAGTCTCCTGCCATTTTATACCAGTTTGAGTCTCCCTCAGACCAGTCACTCTCCCTGAGCCATTACAGCTATGATCCCTTTCCCCTCAGTCAGTTTCATATGCTGCCAGATCATTTCCATTATCATACTCTGAACAAAGGAAGTTTGAGTCCACCCACTCTACTTGCCCAGTTATCCCCTTGTAGTTCGGTCAGTCCTGCCATCAGTACTATCACATTTCGGTCTTGTACCTCGCGCTCCTGTCAAGGAAACATCATTGCCTTGATAGGGGCAGGTCTCCCTCTGTCGACGACAGCTCCTCTATTCCAGAGGATAGGCCCAGAGGTCCCTACGCCTTGGACTTATCACCATCTGTGGTAGGTGCCTACGGATCATTCCGAGAGGAGACATCATTGCCTCTCCGAGTGGTTGTTCCTCACATGCTCGACTTCAGCACCTTGATCGCATCGTTGAGGATCGCGTAGGATTATATCCCATCAGTTTTTAGTCGAAGACCCCGGATTTCCCCCGACTCTAGCACATTGGTGAGTCACTTCGGAACACCCAGTTGTATGTTCCTGTGGATGTCCGGGCTGCGTTGGCGTTTGTATTCGGAAGCCATCCAGTTTCATGCTTCCTTGAGTACCCAGTTTCAGTTCCAGATCAGTTCCAGTTCAGTGTACCATGGAGAGTTTGACCCCAGTCACTATGATCCAGCAGCTCATCAGTTCCTTTGGTACCACACTCAGTAGCACCGTTGATTGTTCCAGTGCACCAGTTCTGCAGTTCACACATGATCCGTTCACCAGTATGTCCCAGATTTGTGTCTCCTCTGGACTCTTATGATGTACACAGTGGTCATGTATCTTACAGGTCCCCATTTTTGGGCCTCACAGTTATATTTATATATCTTGATACGAGCATGGGTATGCCCGCCTCGTCCATATATTGAGATTATTCCTCAGTCAGTATTTGAGGTCATGTATATTTCAGGTCCCCATTTTTTGGACCCCATTGTTGTTATTATGTTATATCCTGATACGAGCATGGGAATGCCCGCCTCGTCCATATGATCAGATGATTCCTCATCCTTTATTGAGGTTATGTACTTTTAGTTCTTGCAGTTGTTCGGGATCGTTGTTCCGGGCTCCAGTTTGTTTCTTCTCTTCTCTCCACATCCCAGGAAAACCATTCATGACTTATGATGTCCATCGGCCATACGATGAGCTCCTGCCCTCGCACATCAGGGGGCAATCTGTTAACACCCAAAAAGTGCTCACTAGCTCATTTACCACATTATATGGCTCATTTGTCCATTTTCCTACCATATTTCCATTAAAAATCCAAAAAATCCCATTAAAAAGCCTCCAAAAGGCCTAAAATGCCTCCAAAAGGCCATAAAACCCTCAAAATAGCCTAAAAAAGGCTAAAAAACCCCCTTTTCCTCCAAAAATAGCAAAAATCCCCTAAAAAGGGAACAAAAATATAAAATAATGAGGAAAAGGAGGAAAAAACCCTATACAGCTGCCTAAAACCATGTGTTTCCCAAAACCATGGGTCAGCACTCCACCACCAAAAAACTATAAATAGGTGATGGAGATCCCTTATTCCATATCCACAATCACAAGCACCCTTACTCTGCCAAAATCTCTCTCGAAACCCTAGTTCACCTTTGAACTATTTTCACCTTGAGAGCCACCTTTGGCCCATTCCCAACATTGGAGAAGGAGAAGGAGCATTCTTGAAGCTTGGAGCATCCTCTTGGACACTGCAAAGGGCTTCACCAACCTTGACACTCAAGGTAACATCAATACAAAGACATTCTTTCATTTTGGTGTTTATGCTTCATGCTTGTATTAGAAATAATTTAATGTTTTGTTTATTGCATAATTAGTTTAATATACTGAACTGCTACTAAGGAGTCCATTCTCCTTAGTAGGTGCTCATTGGCACAAGCTAGGGGTAAAACCCTAGCTACACCGACATCGGGTGTGGAAACTACATTTCTTCAAAAATGACAACTTTAACCAAAATTCTGCACATTTTCACAGTTGTGAAATATCATCAACTGCCAACTTCCGCCACCTGTGGAAGAAAATCTATGAAGAATCACAAAAACTTTTCTACTGGGAGAAATTATTCCATATAACAAGGAACGCTCAGCAACTCGCGGATCTCTATTCCGATGCACCATTCATCTTTTATAAAATTTTGGGTTTGACTACTTTCCACTTTTCACATTTTTCCAAAATTCCAAATTTTGGGCCAAAAATGGCTATTTCCCAAACGGTGCATTTCTGGGAAATCCTTGTCTAACGGAATATGTCTGGTTTACTGAGAATATGAAATGCTGAGTTTAGTAATTTTCTTGATTCCAAATTATAGGGTCATTTTCAATCACTGCAAGGTTTTCAAAATTCCCAAAACGTAGCCCGGAATAGTGCTTTTTGGTCTTCTTGCACACCCGGACTCCACATCCTTTGGATTTTGGCTCCCAAAATCCAAATTTAACATCGTGCCTATTCCATGACTGCTCCACATCAATTTCAGCTCAATCCAACCTCCCATCAAGCATTGGGATATCGATTTGTGAAAACCATTAATCCCGAATTTATGCCAAATTAGAGCATAACGGGATCGGGATCTTCACTGGTTCATTCATGGCTTCCGTCAATGGCCTCAGAATGCCATTGACCTCATCAAAATATGATCCTGCATGCTCCTGCTATCCAAAATTCAAATTTTGGGCTCTATATTTTTTTTTCTTGCGCCCGAACCCGAAACCCAAAAGCTGAAACTCGGAATGCGGGATTCGGGATTGCGGAAATGCCAAAACCAACTTCCCTCAACCCGAAACCCGAAAAGTCGCGGGTTCGGGCTTGCGGAAGTCTAAAACCAACTTCCCGCAACATGCAACCCGAAACCCAAAAAGTCACGGGTTCGGGTTTTCGGAAATCCATTCTGCAAAATGACACCCTCGAAACCCGAAACCTGGAAAAAATTGCAAGTTTGGGATTTCGGAAATCCATTCCGCAAAATGGCACTCCTGAAACCCGAAGGAGGAAAAAAATTGCGGGTTCAAGATTTCAGAAATCCATTCCGCAAAATGGCTCTCCCGAAACCTGAAACCCAAAAGATGGTGGGTTCAGGATTTCGGAAATCCAACCCGCAATAGGGCGTTCCCGAAACCCGAAACCCGGAACCCGGGGAAACACCCACGTTTCCTACAACTTGCGGGGTTCGTATCTCCTTCGTCCCTTGGCCAAATGAGGCAAGTCTGGCACCGTTGGAAATCTCTTGGAGAAATCTATTCACCTGTGTGATCTTCTTCTACATCTGAGAAATATGACCCTGTCATTTTCCCCAATCAAAATGCCGCCCTCAACTTCCCAATACTGTGTTAAAACGTCCTGTTACATGCCTATAAACTTAGAGTCTAGCCCAAGCATCCCCAGTGCTACAAGCTGGGATCTGATACCACTCTGTCACGTCCCCTTCCATCAACCCGATGCAAGGAAGGAAACATGAACCAATCTACCAGGATTATTGGCAATCTCAGCCCTGTTCATTACTAAGAAAATTCATAACAATTAAAAACTTCTATGTGTAAATACATAATCAATATATATACAACGGAAATAAACACAAATTGCACACACAAACTTGAAATGTATCAGCATATGTATCTCAAGCAAATGATAAACCAACAAGAAGAGAATCCATCCCATTCTCATGATATGCATAGACTTCATATCAATTCCATTAACATGAACAATTATCATTTTGAATTAACACATTGTAAGAAACATAATGCATATAATTTAAATCACAGAGAACACTTCTCTGGAAGATGAAGTTGTCCAAATGACTGGCTACGTGAGAGAAACGTTCCACCCAACCAGAGATCTCTGTCCAGCCTGTATTCCTTCAGCTGAGCAATCACCCCCGAGATGGGTTGTATATCCACTAAGGAGGAACTAGACAGGCTCACTCACAACCATGCATTCACTCAAATGGTCATGCTAAGCCAACACACAGCTGGGTTTATCAAGCATGCAATAAGGAAAGGATGAGGATTCTAAGCTAGTGAGCTCAACCACAGAGCTACAGAAATCTCAAGCTAAACTCAAGCAAATCAATCCTTTGTTCAAACATCCCCACTTGGATTTTCTGCCATTTCTGTCAACAAATAACTCAATCCCGTCATTGGATTTCTGGGCTATAAAAACTGGGTTTTCCAATGGATTTCGGGATAGCTAATGCTCTCAAATTTGCCCCAAGGTTCATACCTATGGATCCCCCATTGGATTTCACTATCCAATACCAATTTTGGGCGTTTATGGCTCTTCAAAACGTGGGTTCTTTCACAATTTCGATTTTTTGTTTTTCTCACTGCTGGTAATTCATTTTTGGATCAAAATTGATGCTGGTAACTTCCACAATGGAATGGGGATGAGGAAGAAGCAACTCCCATGAGGTAGAGTGACTTGTGGTACAAGAAAACAAAGCCCATACTCTGCCATACGAATTTCTGGGCTGCCCATGCTCCATTGAAGCCATGGATTGAAATCTTCAACCACTTCCTTACAACAAAAGTAAATGTTATCAAGGAAGGTCAAATGGGTTCTCCCAATGACATTTGGCAGCTTATGGCTCAATCCCACAACCCCCTAACGACTCCTTAGTGGATACACATGGCCCCTTCTCATTGGTTGCTTCCATAGCCAGTTTTGGTATTTATTACATGATGTTTATTTACATCATTTTTACAAGGTTCCATGGCTAAATAACACATGGGTAACATACATCTAATACTCGCAATTTAAATAAAATTCGAGCTTCCACTAGCGGGGCCTTAGCCGTGAGCTCCACACTAGGAACACATACATCTCATGTATACAATATTTGCATTAAAAGCTAATATATCCTAAGGGTCAAAATGGGGTATTACAACACTTAGACAAAATTACATCTTTTTATGAGCTGCGCTCAGCTCAGCTTTTCCTGTTTATCAAAAGTGTTACCAAAAAATTGTCCCAACTTGGGCCCAACAAACCCATAATGTATGAATACACATTCTTAGTATTTTTGGGTCTTTTGGATCCAATGAGACACTTATCATTCAGTTTCGGTCACTTCTGATAGTGATAGATGTAGTTTTCCACTTGTTGACCAGATTTGGGGTTGATTTTCCAGCCTGAACAGCAGGGGCCATGAGAGGCCAGTTCACCTAGGGAGTTGTATGAGGAGGGGGTGGTCCAGACACTTGATGTTACCATTTAGCCCCCCTTCCGAATAGCCTGGTGGGATCGGTTTGACAGCACAGGTGCCCTAGGGGCAGTTTCAACACCTTCACAGTTATCGAGGTAGGTTAAAAATGGAATAAAAGGGTCATTGAGGAATTCGATTTGGAAAATTGAGGCAAGTTTTTGGCACTTGGTATTCACAGAGGTCTTCCAAGTTGAACCTCCCATCTTCCATCGGTTTTCATTAGTCAGTGGGGTCCACAGAGGCCACAGGAGGCCTTTTACTACATGTCTCTCACAGATTTTGAGGACAGATTTGATCATTTGTATTATTTTGGACATGTTATTTTATATTATTGTGCCATGGGGATGATCTAGCAATGATTGATGCCTCCTAGCCCCACAATGAGCTTCATGTGGCATGTCCTAGTCATATGAGGTGGGCCCATGTACTTTTTCCCCCTCTAGAGGATGACATCACCCTCACTTTGTGCTTTCTAGCTATGACATCACCTCTATTTTGAGTGATCCATGTGATATTATGTTATGGCTCATCTTAGCAATTGATTATGTTGTGAGATATTTTAATCTCAACCACTCATTTCATAAAGTGGTTTTGAGATCTAGGGTTTTGGTCTTTATTATCCTATATAAGGAGGAGACCCCCTCATTGTAAAATTCATCTAGAGAATTTGGCTCTTGGCTCTTGGAATAAAATTCTATCTTTTGGAGTACATGCTTGGCTCTTAGAATAAAATTCTATCTTTTCGAACATCGCAGGAAGTACGGGATCTCCCTCAATCCGAAAAAGTCTATTTTTGCAGTCATAGAAGGGAAGCTTCTTGGTTTCATTGTATCCAAAGAAGATATGATAATCGACCCATAACGTACTGATTCTATTTCAAAGATTGGCTTGCCCGGTTCACGCAAGGCCATGTAGTCTTTCGTAGGAAAGATAAATTATGTCCGTAGATTCATACCTAATTTTGCACAAATAGTTAAACCTTTGCAGCAGTAGGTCAAGAAAGATGTACAGTTTACATGGTCACAAGAACAGAAAGATGCGTTTGTAGAAATTAGAAGGGCTATCGTTGAGGCTCCTTCTCTCATGTCCCCTGACTTTGATAAAGATTTCATTCTCTATACTTTTGCCACTAACTTATCTTATGCAACTGTTTTGACATAGAAGCATGACACTGACGCAGAAATTCCAATTTCCTTCATGAGTTCGACATTAAAGGGTGTTGAATTGAATTACTCCCAAATTGATAAACATGCTTATGCAATTTATAAATCTGTTAAGCATTATAGGCCATATTTGCTAAAATCTAGAACTAAGGTAATTGTCCCATATACATCTATAAGAAATGTATTGGTCTAGAAGGAATTGGGCGAGAAAAGGGCCCATTTGATGACTGCTTTACAAGAATACGATTTGGAAATTAGGCCAGCTAAAATTGTGAAAGGGCAGGGATTTTGCTTGCTGAATGCTCAGTCGAATGACCTTGTACTGGACCAGACAGAATGGGAGCAGGAGGAAGAACTCCCTACAGGTTTTGTCAGTGCATTAGATACTCCACCTTTTGAATGGTATGACCATATCAGGCTTTTTCTGAACAATGGGTTTTCTCCTGGAACCAGAGATTTAAAAAAACGTAGGGATTTAAGATTAAAGTCCGCTACTTATCAGTTCATTAATGGAATCTTTTTTAGAAAAAATTATGATGGAGTATTTCTTAGGTGTTAGGAGAAGCCTGAAATTGACGGTATACTTTTTCAATTTCATGCAGGACCTACTGGAGGCCATTTTTTAGGCGAAACCACGGCACACAAGATCCTTAGGGTGGGATATTATTGGCCTACATTGTTTAAGGATGCATATGCCTATGTAAGAAAGTGTGAACCATGTCAGAAATGTGCGAAGAAGTTTAAGAAACCTGCTTTTCCTCTGCAACTGGTGACAGTTTAGTTCCCATTTTAGCAATGGGGATTAGACTTTGTTGGTCCCATTAATCCAACCTCTTCCCTTCAACACAGGTACATCCTTACTGCCACTGATTACTTTACCAGATGGACAGAAGCAGTTCCCCTCAAGCAGTGGAATGCAAACCAGGTAATATATTTCCTAGACAATCATATAATTACAAGGTTTGGTGCCCCTGAGTAACTCATTTTTGATAATGCATCCTATTTCTCTTCGATTGACTTGACGCAATATGCCATTGAAAGAGGTATTAAATTAAAATTTTCTGCCAATTATTACCCACAGGGTAATGGGCTCGTTGAATCCTCAAATAAGAACTTGATAAATATTCTTAAGAATACAGTAGCCACTAATCACAGGGATTAGCACACACAGCTCTATAATGCTCTTTGGGTAGATCAAATCATTCCAAAAGAAGCCATTGGAAATTCCCCTTGTTGTTTGGTTTATGGAAAAGAGGCCATTCTTCCTTCCAACCTTGCTATTCAATCACTACAACTAGCCCAATATACTGAAGAAGATGATTCTTCTCCTATTCAGCAGAGGATTGATACTCTGCTTAAGCTGGAGGAAGTCAGGTAAGTCGCCAAGAATAAGTTATATCATCATCAGCAGATGGTGAAGAGATGGTTTGATGAAAAATCTTCATCTGACAGGGAATTCTCAATTGGGGATTTGGTATTAAGATGGGACAAATAACATAAAGATAAAAACCAGTATACCAAATTCCAGTGCCTTTGGCTGGGACCTTTCATTATTACAGAAAATATGGGTCCCAGTACGGTCCAATTGCAAACATTGGAAGGGGTCATGGACACCTACCCAGTGAATGTTTCACTGCTTAAAAAGTACTTCATTTGAATAACTGGTGCTTTTGTACATAGGTTTGGTGTGTGTTTCATTCTTTATATCTTTGATTGGTTTCTTTTGTTTTATTGATAATAAACTCCACACATCTGGTAATGGCTCAAAACCAGTTTTACATGAAGATGGTTTTTCAACTGAAGTTGCAAAAATAGTATGCTAGTCTCAGTTTCTTTCGATTGATATCTGAATTTGTTTTGTAAAGAGTGTATAGCCAATGAATGCAGGACCTTGGTATTGATACCTTTCCACCTTGGTCATTATCTTTCATATGTTTTATCTATTTAATTGAGATATGGGGAATGGCTGAAATATCCTTATCTTATGTCTCATTGTCACAACATATCATAATAATCTGATTAGCTTTATCTGTCATGGATCCTTTTACAATCACCTTGATAATAATGTTTTCATTAAAATAAACATAGATTACAAGGAGGGGGGTCTTATCTTAAGCCATCCCTTTAGGATCATAGGTGTTTAGTGGAATGACATCTTCACATCAAGTCACCACACTTGGAAGATGACTTTCAGTTTTGGCTGAGAGGTGGAAGATCCTATCACAGCTCGGTCCATTCATGATTTGCAAAACACTGGTGAGTAACACTATTGTCATAAGGTTACCAAGCCTTAACAATGCCTTATAGTTTATTATTTAAATAAAATCCTTATTTTTCTTTTATAAGATACTTGATGTGTGTAAGGACAGGGGAGTCTTATCACAAGCTATCCATGCCATGATCATGGGTTTAATTTAGACTAAAGATATCATTATGTGGTCACCAAACCGCGATAGTTGCCTCCAGTATTACAGCTGAAGGAGAAGGGGTCTCCTTATCGAGCCAGCTTGATCAGTATCTAAATTAGGTTTGTGAATGGCACTGTTAATATCTGATTACCAAGTCAGGGTAGTGGTCTTCTATCAACAAGGTCTTATGTACAATTATTTCTTTATAAAAAAAAAAAAAGAGTTGTTGTATATAAAACCAAGTAACTAAACAAGGTGGTATGTAAATTGGATATCCATGAGCAGTTTTAAGTTTGTCTCGGATTCAACACTAGTTGATGAACATTGATTGCATAATGGTACAGGGTCTCGATTGTTTCTTAATTCTCCTTATCAAATTTGCACCATATTTAATATGATCATCGCTGGGGATATATCAATCTTATGATTGCTAATTGTTGGTTGTCCCTTTTATAAATAATTTCTAAAAGTTTTAGTTTTGAAAAGTAGTATACTGGTATATTTTTCTTTAACTGAAGTTGTTTGCAGAGATAACTGGTTCTTCCAGCCAGTCACCATTTGTTGTGGCCATAATAGATCCCATGCTTCAGCTAAGCATAGGATCCCCGATTTTAAATAAACACAAAGGTATTTGGGTAAGTTTCCTTGTGAACATTAGATTTTGAATCTACTTTCCATGGTCTTATGCGTGTACCTTTGTTTGGCCTGATTGCCACCTTTTTCTTGAAAATTTCTATGTGTTTTGGTTGCAGGAAGATTCAAATTTTGAGTATTTTGGCACTAGTTCCTGCTAACCTGAAACCTGACATTTCAACTACCCGAAACCCGCAACCTGAATGGTGTGGGTTGTAGGAATTTATTTTTGAGTCTTTTGATTTTGGCCAACCCGAAATCCGCAACCCGAAAGGTGCGGGTTGCAGGAGTCATTGCTAATAATTTTAAATAATCTGCCACCTCGAAACCCAAAACCTGCAACCAATTTTTGAATTTCGGAAGTCGCTTTGTTTTCTCATGAAACCTGCAACCCGCTAGTGTCGGATTGCGGGGTGTGGAAATAGTTCTTTTATTTATTACAGGCTATTCCTATCAATGAAACCCGCAACCCGCAAGTTCGAGTTGCGGCTTTCGGAAACCATGAATAAATTTGTCAATAATTCTCCAAGACCTCATCCTGCTACCTGTTTCGGTTAGTCTTAGCCGTCGATTCACTTGATCTGGTGGATGAAATTCCATCATTCGAACTTTCCATTTTGATAGCTCGTTTACGTTGCTTTACGACTAAATTTTTCACCGCAATTCTCATATGATGATCGTTTTTGGAGATATAACTATTTGATTAGATTGGTTCCTAATGACAATTTCCAGATCCTACTTTGAATCGTGTGTGACTCTGTCAAAATATACTTCATCGTGATTCAATTTGGGCTAACACATGCTGTGACGTCATTTCATTCCAGTTCAAATGATTATAGTCTTGAATTCGTATGATTCTAATCATAGTAGTTTATCATTATTTTCAATCATTATGATTTTTTGTAATTCTTCTTAAATATGATTGTAAGTATGAAGCATTTGGTTCGGCGTTTGTATTTGTTAGATAAGTTGCCTATTTATTTTGAAAAATCCTTTTGTCTAACGATCTAATGAGTAACATGCAGGCGGGTCATGAATCCTCTGATGAGTGTGGTATGCAACAAGAACTTCATGCTTTTCTATTTCCATAACCTATGTTTCCACCTTTTGACGTAGGGGTTTTTCATACCAGCATTGATAGCGAAAAGGAAAATTCTGAAATTCTTCCCCTTTGCATACTACTCCCTCAGAAGGATAAAGAGGAGATTGATAAATAGCAGCATGAGCAAGATGACTTCATTATCCATGATTTTATAATCAATGAGGAACCTGATATTCCACCAGCTCCTGAGAAGCAGGATCCGTTGTCTGACTTTTCTATTTTTTAGGACATAAAGGATTAGCCGGAGGATCCCATGGTGAATCAATAAGAAGATTTTTTGGACCGACTCTTGCCTGTTGTGAATAGCTAGTGGGACGATTGTTCAATACCACAATTTTGTTATGGGATTGTCCCGAAATAAGAGGATGATCCATATTTTAAATTTTATCTCAGGCTTTTAGGGAGTCATTCGAGCTAAACTGTTTAGATTATTTTGGCACAATTCCTTGGATTGGTAGCTCAATCCGATTTTGAAATCCCTATCCTGTGGGATTTCTATTTTTGTACTCTATTGTAATTCCCTATTTAAAGAGGAATGCTTCTCTATTCCAGGGGGGTTGGGAATTTTTGGTTAAGGAATCAGCAGGAAACGAACTGGAGATACTATGTCTTTAAAGGGCTTTGTAATTTTGTTTATAGAACTTCTTTAATATAGTGGAGTAATCTTTTGAACCATCTCTTGTTTATTGTTCAAGTTTCTTTGACGATGCCTGATTTCTTAATTCAAATTGTCATCTACAGTATTTGATCTTTGTAAGTAATTGATTTCACATAAGTATCTGTTATACCGATTTCCCTTTATAGCCGATTTCTGTGAGGAAATGTTTAATTGGATTTCTTTCAATTAAGTTATTTTCTTTATTGATTTCTACAAGTGATCAATATTTCATACAATCATTGTTAATTTTTCAATTGAAAGGATGATTACAGATTTGTCTTGAATAGGTTTACAGGCTTATGTTATTGTCATTTAATTTTCATTATTTGATCGTGATATAAGTAACAAGTACATGCATCTTTTACATTTATGTTGAAGTTGGAAAACACACTTGTCCCTCTCACATCAAGATTGATCTGTGCAACAACAAGACTTCATCTTCGAATAGGTCTAACTTAGAGTAGATATTTCTATTTTAAATAGGATAAGTTCTAATTTTTTCCACACTTTGTTTTCCTTAATTGGAAAGCCGATCCTTTGATCGAAAAAATTCAACTCATAGAGTGCCAGCGGAGGCCGAATATCCATGGGAGATTTCCATACCAAACAGGTTGTGGATAGAACTGCCCTTGTGTAGGGTCTTTCGAAGCCTTTCATTATGGGTTTTCCCCCTCTGTTGGGAGCCTTGGACCCATTCCAGCACCTCGCAATCACCTTGCACCCCCGAGGCCTCAACACTGCCTTAACTCCCTTGAGCACCCTATTGGAGGCTATTTTTAGCCCTGACATGTCATATATGTCGTATGTCAGCCTTCATGCTTGATTTGTGTCATAGATGTCATAGCATCTTCATCATTGTTGTCATAGAGCTAAGAAATCTAGCCCAGGTGTCTCACTAGCTCCAAATTGCCTCTTCCTCTTCCATGGCAGTTAATCTTCCTCTACATTTCGAACTTGGATGAGTCATGCAATGAATAATACCTTTTGAACTACCCCAAGTATGTTACCATTCACCTTGAATTCAAATTGGTGAGAGAATGATGCCAACTGTAGTGGGGAAATCTAGCCATATGTGGGTCCCCCCCTGCTCCATGTGTCTTCATGATCAAATGCCACTTTGATTTTCACTTGTATATATTTATTTATCTCCTTTATTAAATATTTATTCCATTCTAATGTTCAAACATCATTAATTATTCCCCTTATTCCAAATCCCAAAGCTTCCACCCCAAACCTAGGAAACTAGTAATTTTCCTTTTGGGCAATTATTTGACCCCTAGCATCAATTTGACAAACTCTAATGAATATAAATAATGTGCTTAGGTCATTGTGACCCAATCCAATTTCGGACATGAAAAATACTCCCTTCCCAATATTTCTTCTCCTCAAGCAATTTCAAACATGGGTGTTGAAGAACACGCTTTCTGTATAATTCTTTGAAGTTGCCATTGAATTGCCCAACCTTGAGTCTTTGAGATTCCATGAAGATTTTAGAGAGGAACCACCATGATTGTTGTTGCGTTACTCTAAAAAAAATCACTTTATTAAGTGGAAAATCCATCTCCCATATTGCTTGTTTCCCAAAAAAAATTGAAACCAATGAGACAAAATTTATTCCAGGGTCCCATTGCTTGTACTGCACCTCAACAATTATGAGTCCTCTCCAACCCATACCATCAAATAAGAGGATTCCTGGATCCCATTTTCTTGTATTCATTCTTCCAAACATCATGAGTACAAAATATATATCATCAAAGTACATAACAACATAATGAAAATGTAAATCAAGGAGGTGCTTCATCAAAGAATCATGAAAGTGCTTATACCTCCAAGCAAGTACACCACCATTGTCCAAGTGCATACAAGATTCAAGTGACCAATAAAATCTTCTCCAATGACATAGGTGAGGATCCCATGTCCTATAATGCTGCTCGAAAAGGATGTGATATGCATCAAAATGTTCATCCATGTATTCTTTCATCCAAGAAGTGAATGAAGAATCTCCACTAAAATATGAGCCAAATAATGAGCAGAAAAAACAAGGAGACTTCAAAATACTCAAAGAAGTCTCACCCATACATCCTTGAATTTCAGAATCATAAATATATTACAAAGTCTATGGCTTCCAATAAAAATGTTCTCCAATCATAAATCTATTCACCCAAGTGTTGGATGAAATTCCTCCAACATCAAATGAATCAAGTGTTAAGCAAGAAAAACCATGAGTCTTCAAGTGACTCAAATTCATATCATAGGTGCATCCATGTAGATGTGCATCATCATAAAGTAACAAAATATGATCCTACAAATGTGAATAATAATGTTCTCCAACCATATCCTCATTAAAAGTAAATCTAGGAGTTCCATACACCTCATGTGGCACCATAAAAAATAACCCTTTCAGCCATTCTTCATTGAGACAAATGCTGCAAAACATGGAATTGTAGGATGTAGAAGAACTAACTAACTCACCCAAATGATCAAAAAGTGCAGAATTTTCATCATGGGAAGGATCCATATGGGTAGTATCATGCAGCTCCTTCAAAAGTGTGAAAGCTTTCTCATAGATTGGTTCCAATGTAGAGGAATCATGCTCTTCTTTAAAAATTGCATAACCTTCATAAAGAGACAATTCACGTTCCTCTTCCACCACATCAAGTGTTTGTATCTCTTCAAGTTCATCTTCAAATGCATCAAGAACATTCAATTTTACACATTTCTCATGATCCACCATGTCATGAGAATCTTCCAAACAATCTACCATTTGACAATCTGAAACATACGAGGAAAAACAAGTATCTTGCAACTTTTCAAGAAGTTGCTCATTTTGAATCGTGAGCTTATGAATACCCTCATTATTCTTCAAGTATTCATCATGTAACAATTCATTAAGGTAAAAAAAATGGTTAGTATCAAAAAGAAAAGACATGAAATTACCTTTGATGTGTCACATTTCTCTTTCAATCTTCTCCATGTCTTCAAGGAAGGATGTTTCCTCCAATGAATTAGCTCTCCAACAAGAATTCCACACCAATGCTTGAGTGTCATGAAGAATGCTGAGGGACTCTTGGATCTTTTTTTCATTCATATTTAAGGACCCTTCAAGAAAATGAGGATCTTGCAAATGAACCTCCTCATCTTCTTCCTTCTTGCTGGGACCAACTTCATGAAGCTTGAGTGGTGTGGGGAAGTTCATATTATTTCTTCTTCAACTTCTACAAGATCTTCATTTTCATGTTTAATGGAAGTTTGGCTTGAAAAAACACTTTCAAAAGTGATCTCTATGTCACTAACATAGAAGTGTGAGCACGCATGAGTAGGTACTCCTTCATAGTTCAAGCATCCATCAGTAGATGCTCCTTGATTCGTGTCCAAGGTAGAATGTGTCTCGAATTGATCTTCAATACTCTCAATAGATTCTTCTTCATGATCATGTGATGTCTCTTCATATTTATCTTTCATGCAAGCTGATGCATTTTTCCCCTTGGATTTATTAAGATCAATATATTTTCTCTCAAGTTGGGTAGCCAAAAATTTGAATCCTTTCATAAACTACTTAGTCATCTCTTCAATGATTTTTATATGGTCCCCACTATCATTCACACACACATGATTTTCTCTCAATTCTTTTTTACAAGAAGGGCATAAACCTTTCCTCATTGACTCCACATATTCATTCATGGGCCTATTTGCAAACACCACATCAGAATAGTCTTCAAAAGTCATGGCCTTTTGTATATTTTTACTTGAAGCAATATTTTCTAGATATTATTGATATTGTTGGGGCAAGGTTTTATATTTTGCTCTATACCTTTGTAAATCATCCATAGCACTATCCTTTGGTGGTGCGAGATACTCATATTTATCATACATAGGTTCATAGTCATAATATTCATTCCTCCTCAAATTGTAAGAAGTGTTTCATGATGGCACCTCTTCCTAGTTCCATTCACATTCTGCTTCATATTGCTCATAAGCATCTGCATATTCCTCATAAGAATTGTACTCATAGGGTTCATTAGTAAGGAATGGCTGCAAATTATTCTTCAATGTATGGTATTATTTCACAGGTGCAAGGACCGTGCTATGATACCACTGTAATGACCCTTTCTAATAATTTTATTAAAATGACCAATTTTTCACTTTTTCCCCAAATTTGACCTTTGACTAGTTTTAATGCCTAGGTCTCCAATTTGCCCCAAATGCTCCCATATATTCTGAGAAGGTATATGGATGACGTTAGAACATAAATATGTGTTTCATGGATGCTTTTGGACCTTTAAAATACTTCTACAACTCTATTAAAGTCTATGAATGATATTTTTACTTGATTTGTATGTTCATGGATGATTTATGAGCATCAAAATACTTCTACAAGATTTTTTAAGATTCTGGACAAAGTATGGAATTTAACTAGCAATTTGGGGTTCAAATCCCCCAAGGGTGAGTACTGAAAATGACTCTCCAAATGCCTCCAAAATCACTCGAAATTCTGAGCAGAGGTAGGGAATGTCTGAGGGAAATTATTTAGGTCTTATGTGCACCATTAATAAATTATTAATTCTATTCTAACCTTCTCCCAAACAATATCAAAAATCACTAGTTCGGCCTTGGGGGAAATAGCATGAAATCTTCTTCAAATAAAATAAAACTGACCAAGATGGCTCCAAATGCTTACGTCCTGGAAATGAAACTTGTAATACTAATCAATGGAATTCAATACACCATAAATATATCAGATAAATATTCTTCCATTCTAAATCATCATCAACACATTGGCATACATCAATCTAGTGGGGGAGTGGTCACTGTTTCCTCATTAATAATCCATTTTACAAAAAAAAAACTTGGTTTTTTGACCTGAAACTTTCTATATATTAAAAACATAGTATATTAATCATATTACAACATAAATAGATCATGAGAAGCTCTCCCAAATAGTACAAGATCTCACCAAAAACACCCTCCGTCAAGGGTCAAGAATATGACATCAAAACTGGAAATGGTTGAGAGAGTGTGCTCCACTAGAAGAAACCATGAGCTGCCCTGTATCTTACACCTACAAATAAACACTCCATTAAAGAACCAAATGAATTGTCTAAATGGCCTTTCCAATTACCAACTTGGATGGGAACCTTTCACCCTCGAAATTGGCTAAGGCAAGAAACTAGTCATCCACTATCTCTCCCTCTTCACAAATGCAATTGCAAATTTCTCAAATGATCAAAAGATGGTTTCATTCTTTTTTAATTACATTTATAAACTTCTAATATCCTATATGGGTCGAATTCCTTCCAAGATACTCATGCCAACTCAAGTTGGGAAGAGGTTCCAAAGAAAACCACTTGTACAACAATTCTTATTCTCCCACTTTCACCAAATCACATGTGGAAGCATCTTAGCTTCCCTAACTCCCTTGAGCGCCATCTTGGAGGAACTTTTTAGCCCTGATATGTCATATATGTCATATGTCAGCCTTCATGTCTTATTTGTGTCATAGGTGTCATAGCATCTTCATCATTGTTGTCATAGAGCTAGGGAATCTAGCCCAAGTGTCTCACTAGCTCCAAATTGCCTCTTCCTCTTCCATGGGAGTTATTCTTCCTCTACATTTAGACCTTGGATGATTAAATCAATGAATAATACATTTTTAACTCCCCCAAGCATGTTACCATTCACCTTGAATTCAAATTGGTGAGAGAATGATGCCAAGTGTAGTGGGAAAATCTAGCCATATGTGGGTCCCCCTTCCTCCATGTGTCTTCATGATCAAATGCCACTTTGATTTTCAGTTGTATATATTTATTTAGCTCCTTTATTAAATATTTATTCCATTCTAATGTTCAAACATCATTTATTATTCCCCTTATTCCAAATCCCAAAGCTTCCACCCCAAACCTAGGAAACTAGTAATTTTCCACCTTGGCAATTATTTGACCCTTAACATCAATTTGAAAAAATCTAATGAATATGTCCAATGTGCTTAGGCCATTGTGACCCAATTCCAATTTGGTACATGACAAATCCTCCATTCTCAATATTGATTGTCCTTAAGCAATTTCAAACATGGATGTTGAAGAACTTGCTTTCTGTATATTCTTTGAAGTTGCCATTGAATTGCCCAACCTTGAGTCTTTGAGATTCCATGAACATTTTAGATAGGAACCACCATGCTTGTTGCTGCACTACTCTGATAAAAATCACTTTATTAAGTGGGAAATCCATCTCCCATACTACTTGTTTCCCCAAAAAATTTGAAACCAATGAGACAAAAATTATTCCAGGGTCCTATTGCTTGTATTACACCCCAACAATTAGGAGTGCTCTCCAACCCATACCATCAGATAAGAGGATTCCTGGATCCCATTTTCTTGTATGCATTCTTCCAAACATCACGAGTACAAAATATATATCATCAAAGTAAATAACAACATAATGAAAATGTACATCAAGGAGGTGCTTCATCAAAGAATGATGAAAGTGCTTATAGCTCCAAGCATGTAGACCACCATTTTCCAAGTGCATACAAGCTTCAATTGACCAATCAAATCTTCTCCAATGACATAGGTGAGGATCAAACCATGTCCTATATTGCTGCTCCAAAACGATGTGATATGCATCAAAATATTCAGCCATGTATTCTTTCATCTAAGAAGTGAATGAAGAATCTCCACTAAAATATGAACCAAATAATGAGTAGAAAAAACAAGGAGACCTCAAATGACTCAAAGAAATCTCACCCATACATCCCTGAATGTGAGAATCATAAAGATATAACAAAGTATGTGGCTTCCAACAAAAATGATCTCCAATCATAAATCTATTCACCCAAGTGTTGGATGAAGTTCCTCGAACATCAAATGAATCAAGTGTTGAGAAAGAAAAACCATGAGTCTTCAAGTGACTCAAATGCATATCATAGGTGCATCCATGTAGATGTGCATAATCATAAAGTAACAAAGGATTCTGCTGCAAATGTCAATAATAATGTGCTCCAACCATATCATCATACAATGTAAATCTTGGAGTTCCATACTCCTCATGTGGAACCATTAAAAAGAACCCTTGCACGCATTCTTCATTGAGTCTAATGTTGCAAAACATGGAATTGTAGGATGTAGGAGAATTAAATAGCTCACCCAAATGATCAAAAAGTGCAAAAGTTTCATCTTGGTAAGGATCCACATGGGTAGTATCATGCAGCTCCTTCAAAAGTGTGAAACCTTTGTCATAGATTGGCTCCAATGTAGAGCAATCATGCTCTTCTTTAAAAAATGCATAACCTTCATCAAGAGACAATTCAGGTTCCTCTTCAACCACATCAAGTGTTTGGATATCTTCAAGTTCATCTTCGAACACATCAAGCACATTCAATTTTCCACATTTCTCATGATCCACCATGTCATGAGAATCCTCCAAACAATCTACCATTTGACAATATGAAATATAGGAGAAAAAACAAGTATCTTTCAACTTTTCAAGAAGTTGCTCATTTTGAATTGTGAGTTTATGAATATCCTCATTATTCTTCAAGTATGCATCATGTAACAATTCATTAAGCTCAAACAAATGGTTTCTATCAAAAATCAAAGACATGAAATTACCTTTGATGTGGCACATTGCTCTTTGAATCTTCTCCATGTCTTCAAAGAAGGATGTTTCTTCCAATGAAGTAGCTCTCCAACAAGAATTTGACACCAATGCTTGAGTGTCATGGAGAATGCTGAGGAAGTCGTGGATCTTCTTTTCATTCATATTTAAGGAACCTTCAAGAAAATGAGGATCTTGCAAATGAACCTCCTCACCTTCTTCCTTCTTGCTTGGACCAACTTCATGAAGCTCGAGTATTGATGGGGAAGTTGATCTTATTTCTTCTTCAACTGCTACAAGGTCTTCATTTCCATGTTTAATGGAAGTTTGGCTTGCAGCAACAATTTCAAAAGTGATCTCTATGTCACCAACATAGAGCTGTGAGAACCCATCAGTAGGTACTCCTTCATAGTTCAAGCATCCAACAGTAGATGCTCCTTGATTCATGTCCAAGGTAGATTGTGTCTCAAATTGATCTTTAATACTCTCAATAGAATATTATTCATGATCATGTGATGTCTATTCATATTTATCCTTTAAGCAAGCTGATGCATTTTTCCCCTTGGTTTTATTAAGATCAATATATTTTCTCTCAGGTTGGATAGCCAAAAATTTGAATCCTTTCATAAACTACTTCGTCATCTCTTCAATGATTTTTATATGGTCCTCACCATCATTCACATACAAATGATTTTCTCTCCAAATTGTTTTACAAGAAGGGCATAAACCTTTCCTCACTAACTCCACATATTCATTACTGGGCCTATTTGCAAATAACACCTCAACATAGTCTTCAAAATTCACGGCCTTTTGTATATTTTACTCAAATCAAGATGTTCTAGATATGATTGATATTATTGGGGCAAGGTTTTATATGTTGCTCTATACCTTTGTAAATCATCCATAGAACTATCCTTTGGTGGTGTGACATACTCATATTTATCATACATAGGGTCATTATCATAATCTTTATTCCTCCTGAAATTGTAACTAGTTTTGCATGATGGCACCTCTTCCTCGTACCATTCACATTTTGCTTCATATTCTTCATAAGAATTGTACTCATAGGGTTCATCATAATAGTATGACATGGTTGAAACTTATTCTTCAATGTACGATATTATTTCACAGGTGCAAGTACCATGCTCCGATACCAATGTAATGACCCTTTTGAAGAATTTTATTAAAAGGACCAATTTTTCACTTTTTCCCCAAATTTGACCTTTGACTAGTTTTGATGCCTAGGTCTCCAATTTGCCCCAAATGATCCCAAATATTCTGAGAAGGTATATGGATGATGTTAGAACATAAATATGTGTTTAATGGATGTTTTTGTACCTTTAAAATACTTCTACAAATTCTATTTCAATTCTTTCCAATGTAGGGAACTTTACTAGTAATTTCCCTTTGACTAGTATTGGTCTCCAGGTCTCCAATTGGCTCCAAATGCCTCTAAATTTTCAATGAAGGTGTATGAATGATTATTGTACTTGATTATTATGTTCATGGATTATTTATGAACATAAAAATACTTCTACAAACTTGTTTAATATTCTGGACAAAGTATGGAATTTAAGTAGCAATTTCGGGTTCAAATCCCCCCAGGGTAAGTACTGAAAATGACTCTCCAAATGCCTCCAAACTCACTCAAAATTATGAACAGATGTAGGGGATATATGAGTGAAATTAGTTAGGTCTCATTTGCACCATTAATAAATTATTAAGTCTGTTCTAACGTTTTCCCAAACAACAACAAAAATCACTAGTTCAACCTTGGGGGAAATAGCATGAAATCTTCTTCAAATAAAATAAAACTAGCAAGATGGCTCCAAATGCTTAAGTGATGAACATGAAAATTGTAATACTCATAAATGGAATTCCATACATCATAAAAATATCAGAGAAATATTCTTCCATTGAAAATCATCATCAATACATTGGCATAGATCAATCTAGTGGGGGAATGGTCAATGTTTTCTCATTAATAATCCATTAAAAATATAACCACTTGGTATTTCAACCTGAAACATTCTGGAGATGAATATGATAGTATATTAATCATATTAAAACATAAATATATCATAAAAAGATCTCCCAAAGAGTACAATAGCTCACCAAATACGCCCTCCTTCAAGGGTTAAGAATATGCCATCATAACTAGAAATGGTTGAGAGAGTGTGTTTCACTAGGATAAACCATGAGATTCCCTGTAGATTGCACCTAAAAATAAACACTCCATCAAATCTCCAAATGAAACTTCTGAATGCCTATTCCAATTACCAACTTGGATAGGAATCTTTCACCCTTGAAATTGGCTAAGGCAAGAAACTAGTCATCCACTAGCTCTCCCTCTTCACAAATGCAATTGAAAATTTCTCAAATGATCAAAAGATAGTTTCATTATTTTTTATTGACATTTATAAAATTCTTATGTCCTCCATGGGTTGAATTCCTTCCAAGAGACTCATGCCAACTCAAGTTGGGAAGAGATTCCAAAGAACGCCACTTGTACAACAATTCATAGTCTTCCACTTCCACCAAATCACATGTGGAAGCATCTTAGCTTCCCTAAATCCCTTGAGATCCCTCTTGGAGGATCTGTTTATCCCTAACATGTCATATATGCCATATGTCATCCTTCAGGTATGATTTGTGTCATAGGTGTCATAGAATCTTCATCAGTGTATTCATAAAGCTAAGGAATCTAGCCCAAGTGTGTCACTAGTTCCAAATTGCCTCTTCATCTTCCATGGGAGTTACTCTTACTTTAAATTTCGACCTTGGATGATTCATGCAATGAATAATACCTTTTGAACTCCCCCAGGTATGTTAACATTCACCTTGAATTCGAATTGGTGAGAGAATGATGCCAAGTGTAGTGGGGAAATCTAGCCATATGTGGGTCCCCCTTCCTCCATGTGTCTTCATGATTAAATGCCACTATTATTTTCACTTGTATATATTTATTTAGATCCTTTATTAAATATTTATTCCATTCTAATGTTCAAACATCATTTATTATACCCCTTATTCAAAATCCTAAAGCTTCCACCCCCAACCTCGGAAACTAGTAATTTTTCTCCTTGTCAATTATTTGACCCTTAGCATCAATTTGACAAACTCTAATGAATATTCCCAATGTGCTTAGGCCATTGTGACCCAATGCCGATTTGGGATATGAAAAATCCTCCATTCCCAATATTGCTTGTCCTCAAGCAATTTCAAACATGGGTGGTTAAGAACCTACTTTCTGTATAATTCTTTGAAGTTGCCATTGAATTTCCCAACCTTGAGTCTTTGAGATTCCATGAAGATTTTAAAGAGGAATTACCATGCTTGCTGCTGCACTACTCTGATTAAAATCACTTTATTAAGTGGTAAATCCATCTCCCATATTGCTTGTTTCCCCAAAAAATTTGAAACAAATGAGACAAAAATTATTCCAGGGTCCCATTGTTTGTACTGTACCCCAACAATTAGGAGTGCTCTCCAACCCATACCATCAGATAAGAGGATTACTAGATCCCATTTTCTTGTATGCATTCTTCCAAACATCATGAGTACAAAATATATATCATCAAATTACATAAAAACATAATTAAAATGTACATCGAGGAGGTGCTTCATCAAAGAATCATGAAGGTGCTTATACCTCCAAGCAAGTAGACCACCATTTTCCAAGTGCATACAAGCTTCAAGTGGCCAATCAAATCTTCTCCAATGACATAGGTGAGGATTCCATGTCCTATAATGCTGCTCCAAAAGGATGTGATATGCATCAAAATATTCAGCCATGTATTCTTTCATCTAAGAAGTAAATGAAGAATCTCCACTAAAATCTTAACCAAATAATGAGCAGAAAAAACAAGCAAACTTCAAATGACTCAAAGAAGTCTCACCAATACATCCCTGAATGTGAGAATCATAAATATATAACAAAGTATGTGGCTTCCAACAAAAATGTTCTCCAATCATAAATATATTCACCCAAGTGTTGGATTAAGTTCCTCCAACATCAAATGAATAAAGTGTTGAGCAAGAAAAACCATGAGTCTTCAAGTGCTTCAAATGCATATCATAGGTGCATCCATGTAGATGTGCATCATCATAAAGTAACAAAGTATGCTGCTTCAAATGTCAATAATAATGTTCTCCAACCATATTATCATAAAAAGTAAATCTAGGAGTTCCATACTCCTCATGTGGCACCATAAAAAAGAACCCTTTCACCCATTCTTCATTGAGACTAATGCTGCAAAACATGGAATTGTAGGATGTAGGAGAATTAACTAACTCACCCAAATGATAAAAAAGTGCAAAAGTTTCATCATGAGAAGAATCCATATGGGTAGTATCAAGCAGCTCCTTCAAAAGTGTGAAACCTTTGTCATAGATTGGTATCAATGTAGAGGAATCATGCTCTTCTTTAAAAATTGCATAACCTTCATCAAGAGACAATTCAGGTTCCTCTTCCACCACATCAAGTGTTTGGATCTCTTCAAGTTCATCTTCAAACACATCAAGCACATTCAAATTTTCACATTTCTCATGATCCACCATGTCATGAGAATCCTCCAAATAATCTACCATTTTACAATTTGAAACATAGGAGGAAAAACAAGTATCTTGCAACTTTTCAAAAAGTTGTTCATTTTGAATTGTTAGCTTATGAATACCCTCATTATTCTTCAAGTATGCATCATGTAACAATTCATTAATCTCAAACAAATGGTTTCTATCAAAAACCAAAGACATGCAATTACCTTTGATGTGGCACATTGCCCTTTGAATCTTCTCCATGTCTTCAAGGAAGGATGTTTCTTCCAATGAAGTAGCTCTCCAACAAGAATTTCACACCAATGCTTTGTTAGGATATTTAGACACTTAGGAGTTAGTTAAGATCAACTTGTGTAATATATCCGTTAGGGATAGTGTGTTTCTTTAGTATGCATTAGTATGCATTTGTAAATACTTAATCCGACGGTCACGATATGTTTCCGACATAGAGTGATCCGACGGCTCAACTTCTCTTAGATCAAACCTAACCTTGATCCGTGGCTTAACACCCGATTGGTCCATGATCTCTATTTAAAGAGCATGGAGGGTCATTGTTTAGTTGATCGATTATGAGAAGCTCATTTGTAACTTTCTTTCTTTGCATAATAAATTGTCCCGTAGAAGCTATTTGGCCGGGGTCGTGGAGTGTTTCCCTCAAGAGGGTTTAAACCACGTCAAAACATCGGTGTGTTGATCTGTGATCTGTTTGTGTGAAGTGGTTGCTCTTGGTGTTCGGTCCTTTGGTAGTACCCTGTGTACCCGATCATGGTATCAGAGCTTTTATGAAGTGCCGCTTCCGGTTATGATCTAGATCTTGAGCTGTTGTTGCCGAAACTCGAAAGGGTTTCTAGTTCTGGTATTTCTGTGCATTTCTGGGCTGTGGGAGGTGTTCCATTACGTCCGGAGCGTCGTTTCCATTGGGAAATAGTTTTCGTTTGATCAAAAACGGTTCCCGGTTGCTCCAGAAACATGTTTTTCATCAGATCTGAAGGTATAATGTTACAGTGACGCATTTTTTTTATTTCGTTTTTGAAAAGAAAAATCTCATATTTCATTTTTTTTACTGTTAGATTTTTTTTTGGTTCGGATTGTTGCTTTCCCGTCTGCGTATGCTCTTTGCCGTGCACCTTGAGCGATCTCGGCAAATCAGAAACAGAAAGGGAAAGGGTTTTTTCGGCTGCGTATGCTCTTTGCCGTGCACTTTGCGCGATCTCGGCAAATCAGAAACAAAGAGAAAACGTAGACTTTCCGGGCAAGCTAACAAGATCTAACTCCACAAGTGTGGAAAAGTTTTTTTTGTTTCGTTTTGTGGTTTGTTTTGCAGGAAAAATGGCAAGCACGCAAACCGAGCAAGAAGAGTAAAAAAAAAAAAAAAAAAAAAAAACCCCTTCCTCATTTCCATATTTTACATACCTTTTAAACTAGCTCACTTGGTCCAAAGTTGCTTTATTCCTTAATAGGTCTTGAGTTCAAGTCTTAGGAAGTTACTTTTAAAAAGAAAAGTGCATGCAATTTCTATTTTCAAGTTACTTTATTGTAAAAGTGCATCTCACTTAAATAATAAAAAATAAAAATACAAGTGAGTCACTTAAGCTTTTTATTTATTGTTGCACTATTTAAAAGTAATATCATTGTAAAAGTGAAATCACTTATTTTACAAAAGTGATTCACTTAAAAGCAACTTTTTTGTAAAGTGATTGTCAAAAGGTTCATCTTGGGAAGAGGGGGGTTCTTTTTTTGCTGGACATTCTCTAGCTGCCACGTCACTATTGGGGACATCTTCAACAGTTTCTTTGTTCAAGCATAACTTCATCATACAGAGTCCGTTTTCAGTGCCGTTTTTTTTTAAACCGCCTATTTTTTCGAGCTCTTCACATCCAGACTATTGGTTTTTGATTTTACAGCCATTAATTTACAAATATGGCCGCCCTTTGTGATATTCTACTTAACAGTTCCAACTATTTCTCATAGAAATCTCGTATGGAGGATGTTCTACGAAGTAGGGGACTTTTCAGAATTACAACAGGGAAAGAAAAAGAACCCACTGATGATGATAAGAAAATAAAATGGGCAAATAGATGTGATGAAGCTCGTGGATTGATTGGGATGTCAATCTCTACTGATTTGCGATTCCACATATCTGGAATTGATGAACCTAATGCTGCTTGGGACAAGTTGGAAACTGTGTTTGGTAAACACAATGAAATTCGAGGTCACCAACTCGAAAATGAGTTGATTTCTTTAAATCCAAATGACTTTTCATGCATTCAAGATTATTTATCTAAGTACAAAACTCTCAAGCTCTTATGTGCAGAATGTAAGATTGAGAGGGAAGACAAACAATGCATTTATCATATTCTTTCCAAACTTGGACCTGCATATTCTGTTTTTGTATCTACATTTTACTCCATGAAAGCGTCATTGAATGCAGCTAGCTATCAAGAGCCTAGTCTTGAATACTTTTGTGATTCCTTGATTAGAGAACAAGATAAACTCATTCATCTTGGAATAATCAACAATGCAGATACATCTGGGAAAGCCTTATTGTCCCAATAGAAAGAAAAGTCCAAGCCTCCCAAGAAACAAAATTTTCGCAGTAATAAGTCAAACAAGGGTCCAAAACCCTCTCAGTCAGCTCCTTCTTTAAAAAATGACAAAGGATCCAAGCCAAAAGGCAAGAAGACTGAGCGTCATTGCAACTATTGCGGGAAAGATAATCATGATGAATCTAAGTGTTTCAAGAAGATGGCAGCCTTGGAAGCAGCAATGAAGAAGCACCACATCAGCCTAGATTCACCTTCAGAATCTGCCTCTCATGGACATGCACTTTGTGCTTCTGGTTATTCTTATAATGCATCTTCTTCTTCTACTTCAAATGAATGGCTCATTGATTCTGGAGCATCTTATCATATGGCTAAGGATCAAGCCATCTTTTCTACTATGCATGAATGTAACACCAAACAAATATTTGTTGGTGATGATAGATCTCTAAGTGTTGTAGGAGCTGGAACAGTTCCAGTAGATAATGGTCATTTTAGTGATGTACTATGTGTTCCAAGAATTTCCTGCAATTTGTTATCAGTCTATCAGATCACTCATTCTGGTGAAGGTAAAACTGTGACCTTTACACCTCACCAAGTTGTAATCAAGGATTTTAAAGATCCTCAACAGGTTCTAGCTACCGGAATTGTTGATGATATTACCAGGTTGTACAAGTTTAACAACTTTGGGTCATCACCTTTCCCTTCAGTTTTTGTTGCTCATAGTGATAACTTGAGCAAACTTTGGCATGAGCGATTTGGTCACTTAAATTATCGCTCATTGCAACAACTATGTAAAGAAAATATGGTGATAGGTCTTCCGATGGTATCTTGCAGAGATGGTGTTTGTTCCGGTTGTGTACTCGGAAAACATCATCGGGACAGTTTTGACAAACGTGCCTCTTGGCACGCCTCGGTTCCCTTGGAGCTTGTGCATAGTGACTTGTGTGGTCCTCTTCCATCTGCTTCCTTTTCTGGTTTCAAGTATTTCTTAAATTTCATTGATGATTACACCAGACGCACTTGGGTTTATTTCCTAAAACTTAAGAGCGAAGTATTTAACATGTTCTTGGCCTACAAGGCCCTTGTTGAAAAACAATCTGGTCATCAAATTATCAAGTTAAGATCTGACAATGGAGGAGAATATGTTAACAAACAGTTCACTACTTTCTGCACTGAACAAGGCATCCAACAACAACACACTGTTCCATATACACCACAACAAAATGGTGTAGCTGAGCGGAAGAACCGCACTTTAAAAGAAATGGCAAATTGTATGATCCAATCTAAGGGACTAAGTCTTCAATTTTGGGCTGAAGCCATAAATTGTGCAAATTACATAGTTAATCGCACCCCCACAAAAGCATTACAAGGTATAACACCGGAAGAAGCATGGAGTAAAGTTAAACCTGATGTAAGTCACTTTCGTGTGTTTGGTAGTGAAGCATGGGCTCACATTCCGGATGAAAAACGGAAAGCATTGCAGCCTAAAAGTGAAAAGTGCTTATTTGTTGGATATTCTGAAGATGTAAAAGGTTATAGACTTCTTCAACCACCTTCTCATGCTATAATCATTAGAAGAGATGTTAAATTTGATGAAAATATCTTGGCCTGCGAGCCCAACTCGGCGAGTGTGCCATCTTTGGCCTGCGAGCCTGATTCGGCGTTTGTGCCTTCTTCTTCTTCTTCCAACTTCCTTGACAGGTTTCCAACTCCAGTTTCTGATGATGACAGTGAGGATGAAAATCCACCTCCGCCTGCTCATGTTCCTCCAGTTGCACCAGCACAAGTGCTTCCTCGATGGGTCCGTTCAACATGTGAAGCAGCTGGTGATCTTGCCGGTGATCCTAGAGATCAACGTCGAACACGTTCTCAGTTTCAGCGAGCCTCTTCTCTTTTGGCTCAAGTTTCCGAGAATCATGATCCAGAAACTTTTGCAGAAGCTTCAGGGAATCCAGATTGGGATGCAGCCATGGATGAAGAATATCGTTCCTTAATGGCGAACGATACTTGGGATCTTGTACCTCTTCCAAAAGGAAGAAAACTTGTCAGATGTAAATGGGTCTACAGAACTAAGTATGCATCAGATGGAAGTGTTGAAAGACTTAAGGCAAGGTTAGTTGCCAAAGGTTTTTCCCAAGTTGAAGGGATTGACTACAATGAAACCTTTGCTCCCGTCGCCAAAATGAACTCCATCCGCCTTGTTCTTTCCCTTGCAGCCTTACACAACTGGGAAGTCCATCAAATGGATGTCAAGTCTGCCTTCTTACATGGTGATTTACAGGAGGAAATTTACATGGAACAACCTCCTGGCTATGTTCAGAATAACTCTAGCCTTGTCTGCCGCCTTAAGAAATCCTTATATGGCCTTAAGCAAGCTCCTAGAGCTTGGTATGCCAAAATGGATAACTTTCTCCTTGACACTGATTTTTCTAGATGCCATTCTGACCCCAATGTCTATACCAAGAAAGTAGGAAACCATCTCATCATACTTGTTCTATATGTTGATGACCTTATTCTTACTGGTAGTGACCCTAAGCTTATAACCCATGTGAAATCCAGTCTTAATCAAAATTTTGAAATGTCAGACTTATGACATTTGCATTATTTTCTTGGTCTCCAAGTCCTACAAACCAAAGAAGGAATCTTTCTTTCTCAGTCTAAGTATGCTTGTGACCTTCTTCGTCGCTTTCACATGGAAGATTGTACACCAGCCCCTTCTCCCTTCCAGTCTGGAGTCAAACTTTCTGCCACTTGTACTTCACCTGAAGTCGATGCCACCTTGTATCGTCAGCTTGTTGGTTGTCTCTTATACTTGACTCATTCCCGTCCTGACCTTTCCTTTGCCGTTGGTAGAGTTGCCCGTTATATGCAGACACCTCATGAAAGTCACTGGAAAGCAGCTAAAAGAATACTTCGATATATTCGAGGTACAGTTCAGTTTGGGATTCATTACAGTACAGGGGGGAAACCTTTGTTGGTTGGTTTCACTGATTCAGATTGGGCCGGCGATCCTGATGATCGAAAGTCTACTGCAGGTTATGTTTTTAGTCTGGGATCTGGACCTATTACTTGGGCTTGTAAGAAACAACAAGCTCTTGCTCTTTCCTCAGCAGAGGCAGAATATCGAGCAGCAGTTAATGCCAGTCAGGAAGCTTTATGGCTTCGACAGATCCTTTCAGAGTTTGGATTCGAGCAGCAACAGCCTACTCCACTTTGGTGCGACAATCAAAGTGCCATCAAGCTTGCCAAAGATCCAGTTCTACATCAACGCAGCAAACACATTGAGCTACATATGCACTTCATCAGAAATCTTGTTCATGATCGTGTTCTTGAAGTGCTCTTTTGCCCTACAGATGATCAAGTTGCAGACATCTTCACCAAGTCTCTTACAGAAGCGAAGTTTTCTAAACTTCGATCTATGTTAGGAGTTCAGGAACTTGTCATTAAGGGGGGATAGGCTCTAATGCCTCCTTCCTTCTCCTAATAGTGTCACTTTTGTAAATCCTTCAATCCTATCCCAAGTTGTTATTAAGGGGGGATGTTAGGATATTTAGACACTTAGGAGTTAGTTAAGATCAACTTGTGTAATATATCCGTTAGGGATAGTGTGTTTCTTTAGTATGCATTAGTATGCATTTGTAAATACTTAATCCGACGGTCACGATATGTTTCCGACATAGAGTGATCCGACGGCTCAACTTCTCTTAGATCAAACCTAACCTTGATCCGTGGCTTAACACCCGATTGGTCCATGATCTCTATTTAAAGAGCATGGAGGGTCATTGTTTAGTTGATCGATTATGAGAAGCTCATTTGTAACTTTCTTTCTTTGCATAATAAATTGTCCCGTAGAAGCTATTTGGCCGGGGCCGTGGAGTGTTTCCCTCAAGAGGGTTTAAACCACGTCAAAACATCGGTGTGTTGATCTGTGATCTGTTTGTGTGAAGTGGTTGCTCTTGGTGTTCGGTCCTTTGGTAGTACCCTGTGTACCCGAACATGCTTGAGTGTCATGGAGAATGCTGAGGGATTCTTGGATCTTCCTTTCATTCATATTTAAGGACCCTTCAAGAAAGTGAGCATCTTGCAAATTAACCTCCTCATCTTCTTCCTTCTTGCTTGGACCAACTTCATGAAGCTTGAGAGGTGATGGGGAAGTTGATCTTATTTCTTCTTCAATTGCTACAAGGTCTTCATTTTCATGTTTAATGGAAGTTTGACTTGAGGCAACACTTAAAAAAGTGATATCTATGTCACCAACATAGAGGTGTGAGCACCCATCAGTAGGTAATCCTTCATAGTTCAAGCATCCATCAGTAGATGCTCCTTGATTCATGTCCAAGGTAGAATGTGTCTCGAATTGATCTTCAATACTGTCAATAGAATCTTCTTAATGATCATATGATGTCTCTTCATATTTATCCTTCAAGCAAGCTGATGTTCCCCTTGGTTTTATTAAGATCAATATATTTTATCTCAGGTTGGATAGCCAAAAATTTGAATCCTTTCATAAACTACTTGGTCATCTCTTCAATGATTTTTATATGGTCCTCGCCATCATTCGCACACAGATGATTTTCTCTCCAAATTTTTTTACAAGGGCATAAACCTCTCCTCACTAACTCCACATCGTCATTATTGGGCCTATTTGCAAACACCACATCAACATAGTCTTCAAAAGTCATGGCCTTTTGTATATTTTTACTCAAAGCAAGATGTTCTAGATATGATTGATATTGTTGGGGCAAGGTCTTATATTTTTCTCTATACCTTTGTAAATTATCCATAACACTATCCTTTGGTGGTGTGACATACTCATATTTATCATACATAGGGTCATAATCATAATCTTCATTCCTCCTGAAATTGTAAGAAGTGTTGCATGTTGGCACCATTTCCTCGTACCATTCACATTCTGCTTCATATTGCTCATAAGCATCTACATATTCCTCATAAGAATTGTACTCATAGGGTTCATCATAATAGTAAGACATGGCTGCAACTTATTCTTCAATGTATGATATTATTTCATAGGTGCACGGACCATTCTATGATACCACTTTAATGGCCCTTTTTAACAATTTTATTAAAAGGACCAATTTTTCACTTTTTCCCCAAATTTGACCTTTGACTAGTTTTGATGCCTAGGTCTCCAATTTCCCCCAAATGCTCCCAAATATTTTGAGAAGGTATACGGATGATGTTAGAACATAAATATGTGTTTCATGTATGCTTTTGGACCTTTAAAATAATTCTGCAAATCCTCTTTCAATTATGGCCAATGTATGGAACTTTACTAGTAATTTCCCTTTGACTAGTATTGGTCTCTAGGTCTCCAATTGGCTCCAAATGCCTCTAAATATTCAGTGAAGGTGTATGAATGATATTTTTACTTTATTATTATGTTCATGAATTATTTATTACCATAAAAATACTTTTTCAAACTTCTTTAAGATTCTAGACAAATTATGGAATTCAACTAGCAATTTGGGGTTCAAATCCCCCCAGGGTAAGTACTGAAAATGACTCTCCAAATGCCTCCAAAATCACTCAAAATTATTAAAATAGGTAGGGGATGTCTGAGGGAAATTATTTAGGCCTCATGTGCACAATTAATCAATTATTAAGTATGTTATAACTTTCTCCCCATCAACAACAAAAAATCACTAGTTCAGCCTTGGGGGAAATAGCATGAAATCTTCTTCAAATAAAATAAAACTAAGCAAGATGGATCCAAATGATTAAGTGATGAATGTGAAACTTGTAATAATCATAAATGGAAGTCCATAAATCATAAATATATCAGATAAATATTATTCCATTTGAAATCGTCATCAATACATTGGCATACATCAATCTAGTGGGGGAATGGCCACTGTTTTCTCATTAATAATCCATTTTACATGTAACCACTTGGTATTTCGACCTAAATTTTTTTGGATATGAATAATAGAGTATATTAATCATATTACAATAGAACTAGATCATGATAATCTCTCCCAAATATTACAATAGCTCACCAAAAACGCCCTCCCTCAAGGGTCAAGAATATGCCATCAAAACTGGAAATGGTTGAGAGAGTGTGCTGCACTAGAAGAAATCATGAGATTCCCTATATATTAAACCTGAAAATAAACACTCCATTAAATCTCCAAATCAAAGGTCTAAATGGCCTTTCCAATTACCAACTTGAATGGGAATCTTTCACCATCGAAATTGGCTAAGGCAAGAAACTAGTCATCCACTAGCTCTCCCTCTTCACAAATGCAATTGCAAATTTCTCAAATGATCAAAATATGGTTTAATTTTTTTTTTTTACATTTATAAACTTCTAATTTCCTCCATAGATCGAATTCCTTTCAAGAGACTCATGCCAACTCAAGTTGGGAAGAGATTCCAAAGAACGCCACTTGTACAACAATTCCTAGTCTCCCACTTCCACCAAATCACATGTGGAAGCATATTAGCAGCCCTAATTGCCTTGAGCGCCCTCTTGGAGGCTAGTTTTATTCCTGACATGTCATGTATTTCATATGTCAGCCTTCAGGTCTGATTTGTGTCATAGGTGTCATAGCATCTTCATCAGTGTTGTCATAGAGCTAGGGAATCTAGCCCAAGTGTCTCACTAGCTCCAAATTGCCTCTTCCTTTTCCATGGGAGTTACTCTTCCTCTACATTTAGACCTTGGATGAGTCATGTAATGAATAATACCTTTCGAACTCCCCCAAGTATGTTACCATTCAACTTGAATTCGAATTAGTGAGAGAATGATGCCAAGTGTAGTGGGGAAATCTAGCCATATGTGGGTCCCCCTTCCTCCATGTGTCTTCATGATCAAATGCCACTTTGATTTTCACTTGTATATATTTATTTATATCCTTTGTTAAATATTTATTCCATTATAATGTTCAAACATAATGTATTATTCCCCTTATTCCAAATCACAAAGCTTCCACCCCAAGCCTAGGAAACTAGTAATTTTCCTCCTTTGCAATTATTTGACCCTTAGCATCATTTTGACAAACTCTAATGAATATGTCCAATGTGCTTAGGCCATTGTGACCCAATGCCAATTTGGGACATGAAAAATCCTCCCTTCCCAATATTGCTTGTCATCAAGCAATTTCAAACATGGGTGTTGAAGAACCTGTTTTCTGTATAATTCTTTGAAGTTGCCATTGAATTGCCCAACCTTGAGTCTATGAGATTCCATGAAGATTTTAGAGAGGAACCACCATACTTGCTGCTGCAATAATATGATAAAAATCACTTTATTAAGTGGGAAATCCATCTCTCATACTGCTTGTTTCCCCAAAAAATTTGAAACGAATGACACAAAAATTATTCTAGGGTCCCATTGCTTGTACTGCACCCCAACAATTATGAGTGCTCTCCAACCCATACCATCAGATAAGAAGATTCCTGGATCCCATTTTCTTGTATGCATTCTTCCAAACATCATGAGTACAAAATATATGTCATCAAAGTACTCATCCTTCGCTTTGCTTTGCTTTTGAAACTGTTCTTTCCATCTGGAGCTCGTTGTTGTGCACTTTTCAACTTCACTCATCGATCTCTGGTTCGCTGTCATCTACTTATTGAACTCATCCTCCAGTCTGTGGAAACCTTGATCATCTACCTCTTCGGCATCTATTGGCTCACTCCACACCCGTTCCTAACTGGGAAGAAATTCATCGATGTCGCCAAGGTGGGAAACAGGCCGACTGCTCTGGCACATCTGTTTCACACCCAGGATTGCCTACTATCGAGGTCGAGGGGCTGCCGCCCCTGGAATTTTGATGGTTACAGGGATTGTGAATATTCTAACTACCACCACGCACTTAGACATCTTAGTTGAGACCTCGTCTCTATTCCTCCAACGTATCCTCGTCGATGTCTTCTGTGGTTGTTTATGCACACTCGTCGTTCTATCCCTCAACGCCCCTGGGGTGCTACCACACAAAATGAAATGGATAATTTCCATAGATTTGTTGGAATTCCTGATTCATCACGTGCCAATCATGGGAAGCATCGACCGCAGCCCGGTTGGCCATGCTTCTGTTTCCGTGTGCCAATCCTGCGAAGCATCTAGCATGCTTCCACAACCTGTACTTATCCTTTTTTTTTTTACCTCTCATACTCAGACGCTCCGAGTTGAATCATGGCGATAGGGCTTCAGCCTATTCACATTAACTAATTTAGGTAACAATACTCCATCCAAACTTTGTAACTGTACCGCACCTCCGTCGATGACAAAACTTATGATGTATGGTCCTAACCAATGCATTTGTAGATTACCTGGGTGTTTCACAAACTTACTGTCATACAACAGAACTGTATCCCCATTCTAAAAGTGCTTCGATTTGACATGGCGGTCATGCCATGCCTTCTGTCGGTCTTTTTCCACTTTCTAATGGAACCCTTCAATGAATCAATCTTCCTAGAGCTGTATTAGTTGTGCCAAGCATTCCTCCATTGTGCCATCGTTGCTCATCCTTGTCGCTGTTGTGATGCGCAAGCTTGGTACAATGTATTCCATTGGCATAACTGCTTCCTGGTCATAAACGAGCATAAATGGAGTCTAGCCAGTCAATTATTTGCATGTGGTGTGATACACCCAAAGGAATGCTGGAATTTTTAAGTCCCAGTCATTGCAATTCATGTTGTACACCTTGGTGAGTGCATGCTCCAATACCTTATTAAACACCTCAACTGTCCTGTTTTCCTGAGGGTGGGAAGGAGTACTCTTCTTGTGCTGGATCTGAAACTCTTCCATCATTGTTGCAATCGTTTGGTTAACGAAGTGCATCCCTTAGTCACTTAACAACACTTTTGTGCACCCAAACCTAGTGACCACATTATCGAATAGGAACCATGATGGAGTCACGGCGGAACAATCTCTTACTCGTGCAACTTCCACCCAACGTGTCAGGTAGTCTATCGTAGTGATGATATAGAGGGACCCTGTTCTCTTCCCAGGTGGGTTGATGGGTCCCACGAAATAAACGTACCATTTTTCAAAGGCCTGCAGCGTCACTTTTGGTACTAGTGGCATTTTGTCCCATCGGGAGGGATTCTCGAATCGTTGACATACGTCGTAGCTCTTGGCATAGTCCGCAACATCGCCATGCAAGGTTGGCCACCACATCCCTGCTCGAAGGATCTTCCTAGCAGTTGCTCTCTCGCCATAATGCCCCCCAGCAATCCTGTCATAAGATTTCGACAGAATCTTCTCCTGTTCATGTGGAAGGACATACCCTAACAGAATCTCACAGAATCTCATCTGGGCCCATTTTGTACAAATCCCCTGTAATTAGCTGGAAGTTTGCAACTCGGACAACTAGTTGCTTCTTTTGATTGGTAGTAAACTCAGCCGGTGCCTTCCCTCTTGTTAAAATTTGAATGATTTGCTCATAATGGTTATCGACCATGGAAACCCTGAATAACTGAGCATCCGGTAATCCTTCGTTGATGACGCTTGGTTCTTCTCTTGACTCTATTCGTGAAAGGTGATCAGGTCCTGCGTTCAATCATCCTGGCTCTATGATGATCTCAAAATCAAACTCCTAAAATAGTAACAACCAACAAAAAATTCCCCCCCCCAACACAGGCTTGTTCACCAAGTATTTCAGCACAGAATGATCTATGAACATCTTCATGTGGTCCCCTAAGAGGTAATCGTAGAACTTCTGCAAGGCATAGACCATCGCCAACCCTTCCCGCTCGGTGGTTGTATAGTTCTTCTCCATAGTAGATATATTTCTACTTGTGAAGGCTATCGGGTGGTCGATGTCGCCTATTCTTGGTTGGGCCAAAATGAGACCTAGTGCATGTAATATCCCATCCAAGAATTGGCCAGAATACTAACTCCAACTATCGAATTTATCAGGATTTTCACTAGTAATTTTTAGACAATTTCTTTACGATGAGCAAGATGTAAGTGAGGTGTACAAGGGCACTGATAAAGTATCGTAGGGGTGACTTTAGGTTATGTAATTTACATGGGAGAGTGTGTAGTAGAAATTTAGACACAAGGAAAAAGTTTAGGATCCTTTGTACAAAGCACAGAGACCATTTATGCTTCGAACATCGGCATCGCCGAAGTCTACAACAAGGCTTCCTAGGTACATCCGCATATACAAACTAGATCAGGGAGTTGGGAAGGATTAATAAACTGATATTTTTGTTCATGGATGTACCAACTTATACAAGTGATACAAAGACTCTAATCTTCTCAAATTTGATCAAAACAATGGCTAAGGAAGCTATAATTGTTGGAGATGGGAAATTACAAAGGCTATGGATGGATGAAAGTTTCTTATATGATTTTATACCTCAAAACAACATACTGAGACCATTTATGTTTCAAGAACATCGCGTCTGAACTCTACTCCAATGCTCCTGGGGTTCTCAACATATGCAGACTAGTATGGGTAGGGAAATTGATTGAGGGTTGTAAAAGGTTGTTTCATACATTAGAGAGGATAATAATCATTCATTTACAATCATTGTATCATTAAATAACATTTCAGAAAGTTATATGCAGATCTGGGCAAGTATGAAAACAAAACTAGTAAAATAGCAATTTAGGACAACTCAACTAGCTCAACTTGTGGATTCCCAAACAATTCTCAAAGGAACTTGAAATTCTGAAAAAGTGGTTGTATCATGACATGTGATATATTATCTAACTAAACGAACTGGAATGACTTCATTTGGACCTTTATTCATTGTCTTACGAACCATTCATTGAAAGCTAGTCAAAATCTAGCTAAATCTAGCAGGGGTGCATAAATTGGAGAATAATTCAGAGTTCTGTAATTTTTATTGAAACGAATGATATCATAACATTAGATACTCTGTTATTACATCAGAAATAGGCCAATATTCCTCTCAGAAGATGAAGGAAGAATCTATCCTCTTGCACATAAGAAACTAGTTGTAGAATAGAAGGAGGAAGGATTCGATCTTTGAATTTGATGAAGATAGCTCTGAACTTCTGATTCGACCTGGTAATCTTCAGTACCTACAAATAAACTCAGTGATAATGGCTGGATTCCATCATCCTCTCACAGAAAGCTGGGGCACATTTCCCATGCTTGACTAGGGGCACACCTCCCAAGTTTTGGATGCACAAATGCATTCATAAAATTCCTCACACTAGCAAAAAGGATGTGAAAGGGAGTTGCTTGTATTCTTTTATAGAATTTTGGGTGACCTGCTAAGAAATTTACTTGGCTTGTTGACCTGTGAGAATAGGTCACCTATGAGTGGGTAACCTTCCTTGATTGTTTGCTTGGCTTTTCTTACTTTCCACTTTTCTGAATTTCCTTCCTTTTCTAAAATTTCCTTCTTTCAAACCTTTCCTACTTTTCCAACTTGCCTGCTTTTTCCTGGATTTATGCTGCTTTTCCTGAAATAAGCCTCTTTTCACCATTTTAGCAACATTTTTGCACTCTAGTGTTTACTTGAGTTCTACCCCAAGTAATTCCTCCAACCTTATCCACCAATTCAAATTAGTGGGTCATGTTCTCCATTTATTCAGCATAATAAATAAAAATATTAATTTCATCAATAATTAATAAATGCTCCATTAATTATTTATTCCAAGTGGGTAGCAACTATAGATAAAATTAAGTGCACTCTCCTAAATAATTAACTACCTGGAATACAAAATTTAACCCCATGGTTATGCTGTTGCCTCTTCAACCCAAGGGTTAGGTTGGGTTAGGAACTTGTTCCAAAGATCAATTTTGTGGGGACATGATAGTCCTCCCTTCCTAGTATTGCTTGTCCTCAAGAAAAATATCCCAAGAGGTCCATCATGCTTTTGTTGCACTACTTGGATCGTAATCATCTCTCCAAGAAAATATTCACCACATTTGTAACTGAACATGCCTACCTCTATCCAAGTGAAGCAACTTGAAAGTGTGGTCGGATCCCATAAGAATATCATAAATGCAAAGATACCACTACTATGTAAAATATAAGTCCATCCAAAGAGGTGTTCCCCATGTAGGAAACAAAAACCAAGCTCAACGTAGATGAACTGGTGCAAAAGAGGGTTGACTTGCTCCATCTTGTAACCATTCAAACAACTGCTCCAAGGAAAAATAATGCCATGATCCCATTGTCTGTATGGAACCCCCATGGATCATAATACCATCCAAAAAATTTAAGCAAAAGAGTTCCTAGATACCACTACTTCAACTGCAAGTTCCCAAGTAGCAGTGGCATGTGTGAAAAACTATCATCCCATGGAATATCAGGATCCCACTGATCATGCTACATCTTCACAAACATTAGTAACAAGAAAAAATCAGCATCATATGAAATGTGGGGAAAGATGAAAACATCACACCACCATATTGAAAAATCATGCTTTCCAATGCAGCCCTGAAGCTTTGAGGGCCCCTCAATCAAGATATGCAACTCTCCATGGTAGGACCCAATCAAGGAAAGATTATGCATCACCAAATATGCCTCCCAAGAGTGAGTCCGACTGAACCTCATCAATTCTTTCCACTCCATCAAGAAGGTTCTCATATTCCGAATGCACATAAGAATAAAAAATGTCATCACTGTAGCTCAAATGACAAGGGTGAAAGTCCCTTATCCAATCATGAGAAAGATAGGCATCATATATGAAAAAATGCCTTGTTATCTGCTCATAAGTAAAATATGATGAATACAATGAAAAACCATAAGTGCAATACGACCCAATGCCCTTAAGGACATACATCCCCAAGGAAGTAATCTCATGGCTCAACACTATGCCACAGGATCCAAAGGACAAGCATGTGCTATCCCAATGGCTCAACTCTCTGCCATTGGTTCCACTCAAGTGGAAAGAACATGTGTTGCATACCTCCATCAAGTATGTACTCATCCCATCAGTGGATGAACAAACACTTATCAAATCAGGTCCAAGTAAGAAGCTTGCGGCTTCTGCAAGTGCATGTCTCTAATGGCTCAACAAATTCTTTTGTAAGCTTGCTTGCTTATCTCTCTTCCACCTACCATGAGAAAAAATATTTATGCTAGGAGAATCCATGTGTGACATGTAATCTTCCACCCAATCCACATGTGGATGAATGGTATCTAATGGAAGCAATATGTACCTATGTTGTTGATCACAAAACATATCAATGTCAGAGGGATTAAAAATCTTACACATACAAATTTTACCTCCTAGAGTCTTCAACATTGTGGTGCATCTATCCATAGACGGACATAACTCTCTGCTACTTACTTCCAAGGATATGAAATCAAGATCATGGTTTTTGGTAGGAATGTGAACCTTTTCCAAACCCCATGTATTTACCATCAAGTCATCCCAAATGACTGTGGGATCCTCCCGCTCCTCTTGGTGCATTATCAAGAAAAATCCTTTCACCCAATTCTCATCTTCAAGTGATGTGACTGAAACATAAGTGTGGGGTGAAAGAGAATGGATAAACTCTTTGTGACATTTATCCACCAAGCATGTGGATCTATGTACCTTCTCATCATGGGCTGATCCCTCAAATGTGAGACCATGAGTCTTCTCCAAATTTATGCATCTCTGATCATGTGGTAACTCATAATCTCTATGTGTTAAATTTTCAGAATTTACTTCCATCTGATCTAGGATCTTAACTGAGAGAACAACATGTACAACAAATCTACAGCATATCAATCATGGACACAATAATGCAAGCACACAAGAGACACATAGTTTACTTGGGGAAAACCATAAAGGTGAAAAACCCCAATAACTTCCTCAGAGATAGATAGAGCAATGATACAACCAGAATACAAGAGATAGTCTTCTCCTAGCAACAGAGCCTCCTCCTCCACAAGTGCACCACTCTCCCAAGTGTGAGTAAGAGAATAGAATGATCAAATAGAGATCTCCCGATCTCTATTTATACTAGACTTGACTTGCCTAATAACCTTTACTAGGTCGGCCTTAACTTAAACACATAACACAATGTTGACTGGGCCGACACCCAATAGGGTGGTCTAATAACCCTTTGACCCACATGGCCGACCCCCACTAGGGTGTTCTAACAACCCTTCGACCCACATGACTTATACAGGGCCGACCCCAACAAGGTGGTCTAATAACCCATCAAGTATAAGTTACGACACTTACAATATAAATGACGACACTTCCATATAGAGGAATAATAACATCTTTATAGGAATATAAATACATATATGAAATACATGGGTGAAATACATTCCGAAGTTACATATACATCAACACTGTGGAACAAGGCAAGTTCTTGGTTACCTTCTTGCTTGATTTAATCCCTTTCAAGCACATTCAAATCAGCATGCACCTCATGTTCCACCATCACATGATATTTCTCCATAGAAATCTGAAAATCATCAACCAAAATGGAATGGCTGATTGGAACATGGGAGGGAATATTAAATCTTAGAAACTCTTGCTGAAGTTGCTCTACTTTCATCTAAGATTCCAAGAGAGTACTTTGAGTACTTCTCAAAGAATCTTGGGTGGATTCCAACTCATATGAGAGATTTTCAAGCTCTTCTTCATTCTTCAATAATAAATCATGATACATTCTTGAAATATCAAACAAATAATCTCTATCAGAAATCAATTGTGAAAATTTACCTTTGATGTTTGTCATTGACTTCTGAATCTCCTCCAAGTCTTCAATGGAGAGTGGATTTTTCTGTGATGTAGGTCTCCAAAAATATTGTGACAATAAAGCATGAGTGAAATGGAGAATTTCAATGGTCTCCTTGATCTTCAATGTGTTCATATTTAATGTCACTTCAAGGAAGGATGGTTCATGATAGTGAATATCCTCTTCTTCAATTTTCCTTGGATTAACATCACAAGCTTATGTGGTGATGGTGAAGTTACTTGTTTCTCCTCACCCATGGCTGAAAATTCATCATCTTCATGCTCAAAGGAAATTATATTTGCAGCACCTTCACCAAAGTATGAAACTTGATGAGATAGAACATTCCCTTCTTCAAACTTCATTGGCTCACCATCATAAAATTAAAGCGGTGAAGTTGAAATTGATCCTTGGTTTGCTTCCACTATTGCAAGGACTCCATCATCATGATCAATGGTACTTTGGCTTGCAGCAACATATTCAAATCTGATCTCTATGTCACCATCATAGAGATGTGAGCACCCATTGATATCACCTTGTAGTGACCCATGCTCCTCCAAAGGTTCATCTCCATGAATGCCTTCATTGTTAGCACAAAAAGTTTGAGCCTCCATACCGAAGTACTTAACCATGCCAACCTTATCATTGTAAGTGGATACCATATTAGAATGAAACAAAGGGATACAAAAATCAGAATTGTGGCAATACCTTTGTATCATGTCTTTCTCTTTATGTGGTGGATCTGTGATGGCTTGCCCTTACACCAAATCTTCTTGTTCACATCCAACTGATGTGCGCTTGTCTTCTGCTTCCTCATGAAGCTCAGGATGTGGTTGTAAACCTGATTCATGTTCATACTTTGGATAAGATCCAAAAGATGTCTTACCACTCCTGAAAACATCATCATCCCTTATAATTATTTTGAGATCACCCACCAAGAAACTAGGAGTGATTTTACCTTTTACATTGCCAGCAACCAGAAGTTGGACTGCTAGATCTTCAACTGTGCATGGACCTTCTTTATCTTATTCCAAGGATTTATTTGGTAACTCATCAACCTTATGGATTCTACAAATAGGCTGATTTATATCTTCCTCTTGTTTCTCCTTCATATCAATACCTTCAGTCCTCTTTCCTCCTCTATAACTTAGATCCTTCCTTAATGGCTTGTTGGTCTTCAAGGAATCCACATGCGTTACCGTTTTGGATTTCTTTGGTAACAAGAATCCCACTTATTTGCAAACATCATTTTCCATCAATGCAATCTTTTCCTTGTTAAGTATCGAGTAGGGATCTTTAAATAAGCTTTGGATCTCATGTGTGCAAAACTCTCTGAAAGATATGAGTTCCAAAATCTCATTTCTCAATTCATAGTAAGTTGCGAGGTACTCAAAGGGTCTCCTTAACTTCACTTTCTCAAAAATTTCAGACCTTGGATAATAAAAATATTCATCATACCATTGGGCACCATGGTCACCATCATCTTTTTTGAAACTGCTTGAAAATATGCATGATGATTCTTCTTCTTCAACTGCAACTGGCACTAGCCTCATGGCTACAAATTTGAATTGTGATCTGCAATATTTTTTATCAGTGAGCTTCTTTCTATCTACAGGGGTGGAGGAAAGTGCTCTGATACCACTGTAATATCCCAGCCAAGAATTGGCTAGAATACTAACTCCAACTGTCGAATTTATTAGGATTTTCACTAGTAATTTTTAGACAATTTCTTTACGGTGAGCAGGATGTAAGTGAGGTGTACAAGGGCACTGATAAAGTATCGTATGGGTGACTTTAGGTTCTGGAATTTACATGGGAGAGTGTGAAGCAGCAATTTAGACATAAGGAAAAAGTTTAGGATCCTTTGTACAAAGCACGAAGACCATTTATGCTTAGAACATCGGCATCGCCAAAGTCTACAACAAGGCTTCATGGGTACATCCGCATATAAAAACTAGATCAGGGAGTTGGGAAGGATTAATAAACTGATATTTGTGTTCATGGATGTACCACTTTAATGTACCAACTTATACAAGTGATACAAAGACTCCAAGCTTCTCAAATTTGATCAAAACAATGGCTAAGGAAGCTAGAATTGTTGGAGATGGGAAAGTACAAAGGATATGGATGGATGAAAGGTTCTTATATGATTTTACACCTCTTCACAATGTACTAAGACCATTTATGTTTCAAGAACAACCCGGCTGAACTCTACTCCAATGCTCCTGGGGTTCTTAGCATATGGAGACTAGTATGGGTAGGGAAATTGACTGAGGGTTGGAAAATGTTGTTTCAGACACTAGAAAGGCTAATAATAATTAATTTAAAATCATTGTATCATTAAATAACATTTCAAAAATTTATATGTAGATCTGGGAAAGTATGATAACAAAACTAGTAAAATAGCAATTTAGGATAGCTTGACTTGTGGATTCCCAAACAACGCTCCAAGGAACTCAAAATTATGAAAAAATGGTTGCATCATGTCATGTGATGTATTAGCTAATTACAGGAATTGGAATGACTTCATTTGGATCTTTAGTCATTGAATTATGAACCATTCATTGAAAGCTAGTCAAAATCTAGCTAAATCTAGCAGGGGTGCATAAATTGGAGAATAATTCAGAGTTATGTAATTTGTATTGAAGTGACTGATATCAGAACATTACATACTCTGTTATTACATCAGAAATAGGCCAATATGCCTCTTAGAATACGAAGGAAGAATCTCTCCTCTTGCACATAAGAAACTAGTTGTAGAATAGAAGAAGGAGGAAGGATTCGAGCTTTGAATTTGATGAAGATAGCTCTGAAATTCTGATTTGAACTGGTAAGCTTCAGTACCTACAAATAAACTTAGTGATAATGGCTGGATGCCATCATCCTCTCACAGAAAGCTGGGGCACATCTCCCATGCTTGACCAGGGGCACACTTGCCAAGTTTTGGATGCAAAAATGCATTCATAAAATTTCTCACACTAGCAAAAAAGATGTGAAAGGGAGTTGCTTGTATTCTTTTATAGAATTTTGGGTGACCTGCTAAGAAATTTACTTGGCTTGTTGACCTGTGAGAATAGGTCACCTATGAGTGGGTAACCTTCCTTGATTGTTTGCTTGCTTTGCTTGGCTTTTCTTACTTTCCACTTTTCTGAATTTCCTTCCTTTTCTAAAATTTCCTTCTTCAAAACTTTCATGCTTTTCCAACTTGCTTGCTTTTTCCTGGATTTATGCTGCTTTTCGTGAAATAAGCCTCTTTTCACCATTTTAGCAACATTTTTGGACTCTAGTGTTTACTTGAGTTCTACCCCAAGTAATTCCTCCAACCTTATCCACCAATTCAAATTAGTGGGTTATGTTCTCCATTTATTCAGCATAATAAATAAAAATATTAATTGCATCAATAATTAATAAATGCTCCATTAATTATTTATTCCAAGTGGGTAGCAACTATAGATAAAATTAAGTGCACTCTCCTAAATTATTAATTGCCTGGAATACAAAATTTAACCCCATGGTTATGCAGTTGCCTCTTCAACCCAAGGGTTAGGTTGGGTTAGGAACTTGTTCCAATGATAAATTTTGTGGGGACATGACAGTGCGACTGACGACTCATCGACGTGTACGTGGAATTCCTTTGTCCAATCTAGAAATGCAAGGATGGGTGCAGCGGCCATCTTCGCTTTCAATATGTATAGGCTTTTCTGACATTCCTCTTTCCATTCAAACGTAACATCCTTCTTTAATAGCTTCTCCATGGGTGTTGTAATGGCTGCATATCCTCTAATGAATTTCTTGTATTAGCATGTGTGTCCCAACATCGCTCGAAGTTGTTTGACTATTGTCGGGGGTGGGAGGTCAACGATGATGGAAATCTTCACCGGGTCTACCAACATTCCTTCTTTGTAGACAATGTGTCCTAAAAAGATTCTGAATGGAGGACAAAAGATGCACTTCTTGAGGTTCAAGGAAATTTGGTGTTGTCGACATCACTCCGGCATTAGTCTTAAGTTCACAACATGATCCTTGAATAATCCATATACTTCCAGTCATCCATATAGACGGAAAGAAACTTATGAATATAGTCTTTGAACGCCTCAACCACTAATCTGGAAAAAATCGCTGGAGCATTCTTCAATCCAAATGGCATCACCATGTACTGAAAGCATCCCCACTGCGTGACGAATGCATTCTTGTGTCGATCTTCTTTCGTAATCTTGATCTGGTGGTAGCCAAAAAATCCATCCATAAATGAATATATCTACTGACCTCCTACTCCTTCGAGCACCTCATCCGTGAATGGGGTCGGGAACGTATTGTTAATTTTTTAGCATTATTTCACAATACTCTAGCATCTTTATTGAGAGAATAACATATACAGTATATCAATGCATATCAATCATAACAAGTATGTCAATCATCACAAGAATCAAAAGCATGAGAGACAATAGACACAGATAGTTTCTATGGGGAAAACCCTAATGTGAAAAACCCCACAACTTCCTCAGAGATAGATAGAGCAATAGCACAACCAAAGTACAAGAGATAGAATCTTCTTAGTAGCTGATCCTCCTCCTCACATGTGCACCACTTTTCGAGTGAAGGAAGTGTGAGTTCTGAAGTGATCCAAATAGAGATCTCCCGATCTCTATTTATACTTGTCCTATTTGCCCAATAACATTATGGGGTCGACTTGTCTAGCTAGGTACAATAACTTCATGTTACATTTTATCGGGCCGATCCCTTACAAGGTTGTCTAATAACCCATCGGCAAGTTAACACACTTGCGACACTTGTCAATACAAATGATGACACTTCCATATAGAGGAATAATACATCTCTATATGAGTACAATAAATATATAAGTGAAATACATTCCAAAGTTACATATACATCAACACTCCCTCTTAACTAGGAAGGTATTTATCGACACAGATCTGCTAGCACAAGTCTTCTTCTCTGGATCGTCATCATCGATGCATCATCATCATCACTGCTGCTGCTATCTCAAACAATCTCTGAATCTACTCGTCATAGGAAGTTCTACAGAGCCAGTCTTTTTTCATACTGGATGTAGGCCCACTACCTGTAGGTCTTCATCATCATCTGTGCGAATGGTATGATAGAGGTGGTCTCTTAGGACTAATTTTATGTGCTGATGCAATACCTGACAAGAGCATCCTAGGAAAATTTATGTGCCTAAGCATGACCTGCAAGATCTCCCGAGACTGATTACATGCATCCCCTTCACAATACCTTTAAAGAGCATCCCAGGAACATTTATGTGCCGTAGCACGACTGGCAAGATCTCTAAAGAGCATCTCAGGACTTATTACGAGCACACAGCTCAACCTCTCAGATCTCCAGGACTGATTACATGTGAATAGACAATACCTTTAAAGAGAATCCCAGGAACATTTATGTGCCGCAACACGACCGACAAGATCTCTAAAGAGCATCCCAGGACTTATTACGAGCACACAGCTCAACCTATTAGATATCTAGGACTGATTACATGTATCTATAGTAATACCTCATCCCAGGACTGATTACGAGCACACAACTCAACCTATCGGATCTCTGAGGACTGATTACATACTACATAGCAATACCTCATCCCAGGACTGATTACGAGCACATAGCTCAACCTATCGGATTTATCAGGATTGATTACATGCTATTTGCACAACCCGCCACATATCATCTCTGACCTCCAAGTATCAACTTGATACTCATGATCTAACTGATCATCATCGCACGAAGTATCATCCTGATGCTCATGATCATACTGATTATCATCACTGTACCATCTTGATACATATCATCTGGAGCAACATCCTGAAGCTCGTCATCATGATCATACAATGCATCCACCTAATGCATACCAAGTATCTACCTGATACATATCACCATACATGATCCACCTAATCATACAATGTATCCACCTGACATATATCAACATACATGATCTACCTGATCATACATAGTATCCACCTGATACATATACAAATACATGGTCCAAGCATCCAACATGATGCATATACAAAATGATCCAACTGATCATATCCAACATCCAACATGATGCGTACATACATGTACATATAAATGATCCAACTGATCATATCTAGCATCCAACATGATGCATATATACATATACATATAAATGATCCAACTAATCATATCCAGCATCCAACATGATGTGTATATATAGAGCAACAATTGGAGCATCATCCTGATGCTCATCATCCAGCGCTTACATCCAAATCCATGTGAAGGATCCTCCTTCCAACATGCTTGGAATGGCTTCAGCAAATGTCTCCATCACTTCTTCCCTGAAGTGTCGTCGATCTGAAGAACACGAAGCCTCTCTCTAAAGTACTCTAACTTCACTCTGGCTAGTGGCTTCGCCAGCACATCTGCAATCTGCTCGTCCGTTGCAACACACAATAGCTTTACTGCTCCTCTCTGCACCATATCCCTGATATAGTGATATTTGATCTCAATGTGTTTCAACCTGTCGTGGAACACCGAGTTCTCAGATAGCTTCACGCAACTCTGGTTATCAAAGAAGATACTAATAGCATCCAACGGGAGATCAAATAACTCAGACAGTAGCTTCTGAAGCCATACTAACTTACAACTAGCCGAATAGGTTGCAACATACTTTGCCTCGGCTGTACTGAGTGCTACGCAGGACTGCTTCCTGCTAAACCAGGAGATCGCACCTGATCCCATACTAAAGCAACACCCAGATGTGCTCTTCCTATTTGCAGCACTGCCTGCCCAATCTGAATCAACATAACCCTGTAGGTTAAACTTTTTATTCGCATCATACTTGAGCCCATAATCAACTGTACCCTTCAAGTACCTCAGAATATGCTTTACAGCAACCAGGTGAACACTCCTTGGATCCATCAGAAACTGGCTCAATGTGTTCACCGCAAAGCAAATATCTGGTCTCGTGTTCGTTAGGTACATCGAGGACCCAATCATCTGACGATACATAGAGACATCAACTGGCTCATATGAAGCATCACACAGAAGCTTCAGGTTCGATGCCATAGGTGTGGCCATGGCCTTACAGTCCATCATCCCGAACCTCTTCAGGATATCTACTGCATACTTCCCTTGTCCAAGGAAGATCTCATTTGTAGTCTGCCACACCTCCATACCTAGAAAATAGTGCATCATCCCCAAGTCCTTCATATCGAACTCGGCAGCAAGCTTCCTCTTTGTATTGACAATCAATCTATCATCTCCTGTTACAAATAGGTCATCCACATATAGGAGTAGTATCACAGGATTTCCTTCCTCAACCTTGTAGTAGAGGTTGGAATTCGCTTTACTCTTGGCAAATCCCAAACTAGATAGGAAACTATCCATCCTATTATACCAAGTTCTGGGAGCTTGCTTCAAGCCATACAAGGCTTTCTTCAATCTGCACACATATGACTCCCTGTCATGTGTTTCAAAATTGAGTGACTGCTCCACATACACTTCCTCTTCAACTACATCATTCAAGAAAGCAGTCTTGACATCCATTTGGTGTATCTTCCATTTCATCGCTGCAGCCAGGGCAAGTACTGATCTGATGGAAGTGTACTTGGCTACAGGAGAAAATTTTTCTTCATAATCTATTCCCTCTTTCTGAGAGAAGCCACGAGCTACGAATCTTGCATTGTATTTCTCTATGTTGTCATCTATAGCATGCTTGATCTTGCAGATCCATTTGGAAGTCATAATAGACTTCCCTTCAGGTCTTGGGACAACATCCCAAACATCATTCTTCATTATTGATTGGTATTCTTCGATTATGGCATCCTTCCATTCTTTATTTTTCGCTACTTCTTCATAACTGGAAGGTTCTTTGTTTATGATATCACAGAGTAAAGCAACATAGCTGGTGTGTGATCTAGTTCTCTTCTTTGCTTCGTGTTCTTCTTATGGAATTCCATATCTTTCTACATATTGAATGAGCTCTCTAGCCCATGCAGGTTTTATCTTGTGAGAGTTATTCTCACGGGGTGGATCTACAGGTTGTTGTGGATCTTCAATTTCACGATCAACATCTGGAATTGCTTCAGTCATGGTAGTGTCTTGAAATCTAGTTTCCTTAGGTTCTTCATAAACTTCAACAGGTGTCTTTCTTGATTTGATGAATGCTGAATTTTCATCAAATTTTACAACCCTGCTGACATCAATTTTCTTGAACCCTGGAAAGTATATTCTGTAAGCCTTTGAGCTTTCACTGTAACCCACAAAGATACCCTTCTTTCCTGAAGGATCTAGCTTAGTCCTCTTTTCCTTTGGCACATGAGTATATACTAGACAACCAAATATTCTGAGATGGTTGACTTCAGGTTTCTTACTAGAGAAGACCTCTTCTGGTGTCTTGTTGTCAAATATCTTTTGGGTGTTTTGTTCTGCACATATACAGCTATCCTAGCTGCTTCTGCCCATAGATGCATAGGTAGATCCTGGTCACACAGCTTTGCCCTTGCTGCTTCCATGATTATTCTGTCCTTTCTTTCTACAACTCCATTCTGTTGTGGATTGTAAGGAGTAGTCAACTCCCTCTTAATCCTTGAATCATTGCATAGTTTCTTGAAGTCACTTGAAGTGAATTATCCACCATTGTCGGATCTGAAGGTCTTGATTTTCTTATCAGTTTGGTTCTCCATCAAGGTTTTGAATTCCTTGAACTTATCAAACACTTCATCTTTATTCTTCAAGAAGTAAGCCCAAGTCTTCCCGGAGAAGTCATCAATGAAAGAGACATAGTAAACATACCCACTCAAAGAACTAGATGACATCGGACTACATACATCGGAGTGGATAATTTCCAAGATACTTTTTTCCTTGCTTTCACTGCTTGGAAATTCCTTCTTTATGTTCTTTCCTTTTTCACATCCTTTGCAAACACCTTCATGCTTGGCCTTGATTTCAGGAATACCTTCTACAACTTTACTTGCAATTGGTAATGCTCTGTAGTGCATATGTGCAAGTTTTCTATGCCAAAGTTCACTTGGCTCCATGGAATCATGCACCATGGCATGTTCAGGTTGTCCCTTCAATTTGTACAATCCTCCCTCTTGCTCTCCAATCACCACTGCATCATATATGGTCTTTCCCTTTGGCCACATTAGAACTTGGCCATCCACAAATGCAACCTTCATACCTTTTGCATCTAATGCGGATATGGAGAATAGGTTTTTCTTGAGTCTAGGTACATAGAGAACTTCTTTCATCTTCAAGGACTTTCCAGAATCTAGGTTGTAGGAGGCTTCACCACTTCCTTTGATAGGGTATTGATAGTCATCCCTAAGTCTTACTTTATGGGGTGATTCATGTTCAGATAGATTTACAAAAGATTCTTTAAACCTAGTCATGTGTTTTGAAGCACCACTGTCAATAATCCAATCATTACAACCATGAGAGATAGTACCTGTTAGAGCAAAGATTAGTACATATTCTTCTTTGCTTGATGAGTCATCATCACTTTCTGTTCTAGCTTTCTTCCTGGGAGGTTCATCATCCTCAGCAGCATGAGCATGATATCTTCTTTTGCTGTTCTTCTTCTTCTTGTTGAAGTTGTTGGTATCTTATTTCCTTTTCTTGGGACATTCTAAGGAAAAGTGTCCTTTCTCATTACAATTGAAGCACCTTAGATCTTTCTTTTCTTTGTGATATGGATGAGAAGATTTCTTCTTGTGATGGGATGGCTCCCTGTTGGAGGGGACTAGGTCGGCCTGTCGACTAGGCCCTCCGCCCGACCATTCTGCAGCATATGTCGACTAGTATGGGTCGGGTCGGTTATGTAACTGTATCTGCACATATATATATCTAGGCTAGTGAGCCGATAGACTAGTAGAGATTGATTCTATCATATTGTTCTGCTATTGCTGGTTAATACAAAGACTATTCTCTCTATCTGTCTCATCTCTTGTGTCTGTGTCATTGTGTATGTTTGCTTATATTGTGTAATGTATCTGTGATAACTATGTGAACCGTGGGACTACAACATCTGGTTCCGTTTCCAGTTGATACATGAAAAATTACTAGCAGCATGACCCATGATTTCAGAACAGGAGATTAGAGACTGATGAGAGAAAAAAATCACGAATTACCTACAAAATTATGTGCAGCGTAACAAGATAACGATTAACCAAGCAAGAGATCGATTCTTCTTCAAGACCCATGAGTGATTTGTAGAATCCATGCCGGCTGCCTTGAAGAAAATTCTGGATGAACAGACCAGTCGATGAAGCAGAGCGGAAATTAGTATCAAAGCTAATCAATGGAGGTCGTACAAATCTATCAGAAAGGTGCGAAAAGATTGCAGAAGATTTCTGTGAAGAACAGGCGATCGAAAATCGAGTATCAGTAGATGAAATAAGAAGAAAGTTCTTCACCGAATTAGCCGTTCAATTTTTGTGTTCTCTGCCGACATTATTGTTTAAATTTTTGATTGAAAAAGGCATCGCATGTATTTTCGAAACAAGACCCTTGCTGACCCCGCCCCTTCCAAAATCTAAATGGGAGGAGAAAGAACATAAGTGGGAAAATTTTTTAAAGGAGCGTGAATGGGAATTTTTCTTGAACAAGTGATGGTCTACACTTCCCCAAAAGTCTAGAAACCGTCGGTCCAACATTGGGAGGGTGATGAAGCATGCTCTGATGTACCTAGTTTGATGAAACTCAACACATGACAAACAACATGACTAGCAATAGAAAAAAATCCGACAAAGATAAAAATTGAAAGAGAAAAAAGGAGGCAGCGATGTGAAGAGCTGCGGGAGGCAATTGCGCTCTGGAGGATGCAAGGATCAAATGTTGCGATAGATGCAGAAGGGAATCTGCCAGAATCAAGCCGAGTCCACAATGATCGAGATGTTGAAGAAGAACTGTTGTCGATGGATGAAGACTTGTGGATAGAGCATGGTAGAGCTCTCCAAGTTCAAATACCAGAAATGGTAGCACCTCCATCTCCATTCCGTGTAACAGAAAGCATTCAGGTGGAAGAAATTGTCGAAGACAACCTTGGTCTCCATGCTGGTCAGTCGGGAGTTTGGAGTCGTCGAAGCATAGAAGGAGATGATATCAATAGACTATTGATTCATCGGCCGGAAGAAGTGAATTGGATATCTTTTCAACCTGAATTTTCAAATAGAAGTTTTCATCTAGTGTACACAAAGCATGAAGAAGCGTCCCCCCTACTAATACCAAATTTGAGTGACTTGACAAGCACGTCGGAAAGCCCGAGATTTAGCGAAATCCCGTTTGAGCGAAACTTTAACTGGATTTCGATAGAAGCAACTGACGAAGGAAAATCTAGCGACATCGAAGGAGATACAGTCATTGATTCTGGAGATAGAGAACCAAGTCCAGAAAGACAGCTAATTCATACTAACGAAGCACCAAGTATTGATTGTGGAAATAACCCACCCACACCTCCATCAGATTCTCAGAATAATACAATAGCAGACATGGCACACACCACAGTACACCTTCCGTTCTACGAAGGAGATGAAGACCCAAGAGGACATTGGTTTGTGTGTGAAGCAATCTGGACAGCTAATCAAATTACCAATGAAGACAGACAAATTGCTTAATTTGTTGGCTCATTAAGAAAAAGAGCACTGACATGGTACATGGGGTACATAGGAAAATCACCAACTACAACAAAATCACAAATTAAACAAATCTTTTTGGCCTTCTTTATGATTGAAGATGTGACATACCTGGTAGCGGAACAACTGAAGACAACAGTCCAAAAGCCGACAGAAACTGTCAAGGAGTACAACAATAGGTTTAAAGACCTCCTGAGCAAATTAGACTATGAAATCGAAGAAAACTATTAATCAAATGGTTTATTGTTGGTCTAATCAATAAAATCAGAATACATGTTCACTGACAAAATGTTAATACATATGCAGATGCGGTAAGAGTAGCACTAGAAATTGAAATGGATGATGAATACCCTCTAATATCCATAGACAGACATGTCGATGAATGACTGGAAAGTATGGAGCAAGCTATCAGGAATATGACGATAAAAGGACCAGAGCTATGGTGTACAACTTGTCAAACCTCAGGACATACCAAAGATTCTTGTCGAAATGACGATCGGCAACAAGATGTAAAACTCATCCAATCCAGATGTTTCTGCGATTTATGCAAAGAATATGATTCACATACCACAAATGATTGTCCATACAATCTGAAAAATAAGAAGGCAAGATGGTGTCAAATTTGTGAAGTAAATACACATTCAATCGAAGAATATCATCTCAACCTGAAAAATTGACAAAGTTATCATGCAGTGTACCAAGAAAATTCTATCGAGCAGAACCAAGACAAAAATCCAGCAAACGACAGATTTGGGAGAAATAATGGAAGAAATAACCAGTACAATCAAAACAGGAATGACAGATACCCAAGGTATAATGATCGACGGAACGATTGGCGATATAATGGCTACAATAGACGTGGTGGATACCAGAGTCGCGGTCGTAGCAGTGGAGGTTGAGGATTTCGATATGGTCGACCTGGTACATGCTTTACATGCTTTAGCGAGAATCATTGACATGCAGAATTCCCTTATAAGGAAAGAACTGATCTCAAATTTTGTACAAAGTGCAGGGTAGGCGATCACTATTTAGAGGATTTCCCTACCATGATCGAGAAAATAAATAATAATAAAAAATGTTCATGTTTTATCTTGTGTTCAAAAAAATGATGTGCTTCGAACAAAAAACTTGCAAATTGTAACAAGGTAAGGCACTCATATTGGTCAAGATAAACCTCAGATAACTAGAATTGTCAATAAAGAGGATTATCCAAATCCTATAAAACAAAAATCTATGTACAAAGATGCATCTGACATATTTCATCATTTAGCAACACATGAAGAAACTCTTAATGAATTGATTAAATTAATTTCACATGGAGAAGCTATAGGAAAAATGATTGATTTGTTGCATAAATTAAAGCACATTGAGCAAAGACAAACTAAAAACATTTGCCTACTAAAACAAAAAGAGAAAAATGACACCGACCCATTAGTCGATCTTGACATAAATGGATATCATGTACGGCAAGTTGTACTTTATTTTGGATTCCAAGTGAATATCATGACTCGTGATACTTGGGACCAACTCGGTCGACCTCAACTACAAGAATCAGGCATCTACTTAAAGCTCATAGATCAAGGATTAATTGAGCCGATTGGAGTATGGAAAGGAGTCGAGACTTCCATTAAAGGTATCATGACATTAGTAGATTTTGAAATTATCACACCAAAATATGATGCAAACTCCTTCCCTGCTTTGGTTGGCCATCCATGGGGACGAAAGATGAAGGATTCAATTTTTTTGGACAAAATCCGCATCAAGCTGAAAGGTAATCGCCAAAAGGTTATTGTGCCAATCTTTCCATCACAGGGATAAGCGTGGTCAGAACCTGTAGAATTCGATAACGATATCCGACAGCTTTACCAAATAGACAATAATGAAGATCGCATTGAGCCAAATAACCAAGGAGAACTTCATCTCGAAGATCCTATCTTGCTCAGATACAATTCCGATGCAGAACTATATGAATGGCAAATAGAAAACTATGGTCTGCATGCAAAAGAATGCTGGAATGTGGAAGCCATCTTGAGGAAACAAATAAAGAAGTATCTCTCTATATAGTACACACCGAAGGTTTTCAAACGAAAAATACAAGCATATCCAACACTTTCTCCAGTTAAAAATGTACAATATGGTAGCTCGACATTAAGATATAAAGAACGTGATTTACCTGATGTACATGTCGAACAGGTATCAAAACATGTCGGAGAGCAAGGCCGTCTACAAAGTTTGGTAGAGACATTTACTGGTCCAGTTACGAGATGGTGGGACACTCATCAATTGAAACATCAAAATTGGAATACTACATCAACATCTTTCATCAAAAGGTTTGGAAGAAGAAACTTGACAATGCAAGCCGACATTCCTTTGTTCACACAAGGACAAAACCCTGAATCTCACATTGACTGTTGTGAAAAAGAATGGAGAAAATTAGGCTATAAAGATGAAAGAAAATGGCCTCACCTCTTTCCCAGAACAATCGACGATCTACCTAACAAATGGTACAAAATGGAAGAAGCAAGAGGAGAAACTTTCCTTTGGAAAGATCTAAAAGAAAATTTTATTAAGAATTTCCTGTTTTCTCCACAGGATGAGAAATTGGTCGAAGCAAGCAAAAGAATCAAAGAGTTTTTGCAACCAACATAAAATCTAACACTCGGGAACAAACAAGAGAATGTGCACACACCTAACAATTGCTACAATATAAAGACGACATAAAAACAACACTCGACAAGACTGAGCTAGTAGGAACCTATGTCAACCCTTCTCTTTACTATGTTAGTATATTGTTGTTGGACGCATATGCTTCGTAAGTCATCCCGTAGTATTTGTTGATCCGTAGTTTATATTATCCCATAGTATTGACCCATAGTATTGGATGCATATGATTTGTAAGTCGTCCCATAGTATTAGATGTCCCATGGTTTTGACTCATAGTATTGGGCATAGACATAGTATATAAGTGTGTGTTGAGGTCATTGAAGGCACCGTGAAGTTAATTGTATTGAGCTTGCTCAAAGGAGGTTGCCCCCTCGAATTGGCCCGTGATCAATATAAAAGTGATTCTGAGTTCTATTATTTCTGATATCTCGTGTATTTGCATTAATTAATTATTGCAGGTTCATCACATCTGGTATCAGAGCACTTTCTTGGGCTCGTTGGGTGGAATTTATGCTAATTTTTTTTCGCATATGTTACAGCTTTGAATTTGGGAATAATCCCTATCCACTTAACTGTGGGAAGTAATTGTGCATAATCCCTAAAAATCATTGTGAGGAGTACCACAGGAACCCCAAAGTAGCTGGCCCATTGAGAGGACCTACCAGCGAAAAGGGCAATGACCCCTACCTGATTGACTAGTTCCCACCCGTGAGGTAAACCAAGAGCTGTCGTTTGTGGAAAAGTGGTTATCATTTTTACCTGAGCCGTGGAGTGAGGGTTACTGCCCCAATGCGCAAGCCGTCACACAACATTGGTGGCCAAGTGAAACACCTGAACTGTTAGGAAGCCGTACATACCTCGGGTCCATATCTATTTTCAGTTGAACTGTTGCCGATCACTTCCACTCTAGATCCAGCCGTTTCAGATCTATTCTGAAATTCGTTCCAGATCCAGTCGTCATTTCAGATCCAGCCATTTTCTATCCCTTTCATGTTGTTGTGCTGCTGTTGCCGATCCATTTCTGGAAAAAAAAAAAAACAGTTTTTTCTCCATATCTCCCTTGTTTTCACTCTGTTTCCCGTGAAATTTTCGAGGAACCCCTATCATCCCATTCTGCATCTTTCATTCCTGAGGACCCTATCCCCAATTCCCCTTCCCAAAGCCCGAAATCCCACATTTGTTGATTTTTAGGGTTTGCCATAACTTCCTCAGATTTCACCCAGTCACCTTCAAATTTTACCACAGAGTTCCTTTCTAAATTCTGCTTCTTTTTCCCTCTCTGCCAAATTTTCTCATTCTATCACCCCGCTTCTGAAATCCCCCTTTTTGCTTTCTTGTCCTTTCGACAATGTCCAAAATCTAGTCAAACCCCAATTACCCATCAGATTGTTTCCCCAATCCAAATTTCCCTTTACTAAATCAGCTTCTGTTTGTGTTTTTCTACCCATTCCACCAAAAAAAAAAAAAAAAAAACCTGGTTATGGTTGTCACCCGTGCAGGAGCACACACCATGGAGGAAGCATTTGCATCCATCCAAACTAAACTCTAAGATCTGGATGAAAAATTTCTCAGCCTCCATCTTCAGCATTCAACCATGAACAATACCAGACAGCCAGAATCTTTTGCAGCCACCCGGTTCTCTTCTTCCAGCAATTTTCGTGGGCCGAAGCTTGATTTTCCTCGCTTCGATGGTACTGATTCGAATGGATGGATATATCGAGCCGAACAATATTTCAGTCTGCATAATACTTCTGATCCCCAGAAAGTTCCACTTGCATCCTTTCATTTGGAACAGGAAGCCCTTCAATGGTACCGTTGGTACATCAAAGCTCATCCCGAGCCAAACTGGACAGATTTTTGCCAACTCATTTTGCCACGATTTGGTCCTAGTGCTTTTGATGATTTCACAGGAGCACTCACTAAACTTCACCAAATTGGCACAATGCGAGAGTATCAGATAGAATTTGAGAAATTGGCCAATCACACAGAAGGATTGTCTGATGAATTCTACAGGAGTTGTTTTATCAGTGGTCTCAAGGATGAAATCCACTTAGAGGTCAAAATGTTTTGTCCCAACACAATGATGGAAGTCCTGTTGGCTAAGCTAGCCGAGGACAAGATCACAGCGCAATAATGCTCCAAACCCACCTTTGTTCCCTTCAAAAATATGGGTTCCCAATGACCTCCCATGACGCCTGCTCCTCAACCAACTACTATCAAGCATTTGTCTAAAATAGAAATGCAGGCACACCGAGAAAAAGGGTTTTGCTATAATTGTGATGAGAAATTCACTCGGGGACATAGATGTGTTCAACAAAAGCTCTATCTCTTGGATGTGGATTCTCTACCTGCCTTAGAACTTGGTGAAGAAGCTAGAGATACAGTAGATGATCAGGTCGACATTCCACAGCCGCCTGTTGACACCCCATCTCAGGACGACCCACCCGAGATCTCTCTCCATGCTGTAACCAGTGTCACCACCCCACAAACAATGCAGGTTAGGGGATACTTCAAGAAGCTCCCTCTTACCATACTCATTGATTCTGGTAGCACTCATAACTTCATTGACCCTCAGATTGACAAACAGGCTGATTGTTTTGTCCATCCTTGCTCCAACTTTGAAGTCATGGTTGCCAATGGGGGCACCTTACCTTGCAAGGGGAAGTGTCACAATGTCCGTATCTCTATGGAAGATTATAACCTATGCTCTGACATGTTTGCCTTGTCCTTAGGAGGATTTGATGTGGTTTTGGGCGTTCAATGGTTATGCACACTTGGCCCCATCTTATGGGATTTTGCTGAACTTTGGATGCAGTTTAAAGTCAATGGGGCACAACACAAATTTATGGGATTACAACCAGGGTCTCTCTGCATCATCAGTTCACATCGCTTGGAAAAAATCCTTAAGAAGAATTCACATGGTGTCATCGCTCAGCTCAATTCCATTCAGATGCACCCATCAACAGTCTCCACTACTTCCTTGGATATATATGCAGGTATCATTGCTGAACCAATGCGCTTGCTACCTTCAAGAGACCTTTCCAGTAAGAATTTAGCCACATCTACCTCTCATCAGGAAATGATGGCTATTTTGCATGCAGTACAGAAGTGGCAGCCATACCTATTAGGGAATTCTTTCTACATCAAGACTAATCTCCAGAGTCTGGAAAATTTTCTGGAACAATGGGTCTCCTCCCCAACACACCTGAAATGGGTTATCCCTATGTGATCACTTACAAGAAGGGTAAGGATAATATGGTGGAAGAAGCTCCTTCTCGCACAATTGATGACCCTGTTTCTCTTACATCTCTTTCTCAACTTGTTCCAAATTGGTTGCAATATGTTCAATAGGTCTATCTCTTCTATGAAATCCATGCTTCTTCATCAACAGGGCACTCTGGGTTCTACAAAATGTATGACCAGGAACAATGTAACTTCTTTTGGTAGGGACTAAAAATGACAATTCAACAGATGGTGACTGACGATGATACTTTCCGAGTCAACAAGGGTGAAACGACACTCCTTTCAGGATTGCTCAAACCCTTGCCCATCCCTACATAGCTTTGGCCAACTATTTCTATGGATTTCCTAGCAGTGCTCTGGTGGTACAATACCACATCTCAAAGGACACCATATGAAGCAGTCTATGGAAAAACACCGCCCGTTCTTCTTCCATACACCCTTAGAAGCTCCCCAGTTTAGGAAATTGACTCGGTTCTTGGAAACCGCGATCAGATTCTTCTCATTCTGCAGGACAATCTTCACATGGTCAGAATTCGCCTGAAACAACAAGCCGATCAGCACCATTCTGAGCGCATTTTCCACGCATCTGACAGTGTTCTTCTTCATCTACAACCTTCCAAGCAATCCTCCTTGACACTCCAAAGGTGTCAGTGGCCCGAAATGTAACCCAAGGATGCTACCAAGGAACCACTCCTTCAGATTCTGTAGCAATTTCTCCAACCAAAGCTTTGAGAAAAAATCTTTTTCTAAGGGAGAGGGGATGGTAGGAACCTATGTCAACCCTTCTCTTTACTATGTTAGTATATTGTTGTTGGACGCATATGCTTTGTAAGTCGTCCCGTAGTATTTGTTGATCCGTAGTTTATATTAGCCCATAGTATTGGACGCATATGCTTTGTAAGTCGTCCTGTAGTATTAGATGTCCCATGGTTTTGACTCATAGTATTGGGCATAGACTTAGTATATAAGTGTGTGTTGAGGTCATTGAAGGCACCATGAAGTTAATTGTATTGAGCTTGCTCAAAGGAGGTTGCCCCCTCGAAGTGGCCCATGATCAATATAAAAGTGATTATGAGTTCTATTCTTTATGATATCTCGTGTATTTGCATTAATTAATTATTGCAGGTTCATCACATGAGCCTAGAAACAGAGATGTCGGTAGGAAAAAATTTTCAATGGAGAAAAGATCATCCCAGTGTGTCATAGCCCGTAAGAACAATCTTAAGTATATAGATCATAGAAAAAGATGAACCTGAAAGATTATCAGAAAAATACTTCCCACCAACTTTCACACAAATCAAGGAAGGTGAAAGACAGATAAGTAACAGCCGTGCACCAGAATGGATGGGTGCAAAGATTAAAGTAAAGGAAGTAGTATTTCAAAGGACGATCGACCAAAAATGGCAAAAATAGGCGATTACTGGAATGAGGAACAGAAAGCAGAAATCTCCAGTATTCTCAAATAATTCCAAGACGTTTTTGCTCAAGACTACAAAGATTTGAAAGGGCTTGTAAAGGAAATGGGCGAGATGAAAATTGATATTAAGCCTGACGCCAGACCCGTGAAGAAAACACCCTACAAACTTGCTTACAAATATAAGGATATTGTCAAAAAGGAGATCGATAACATGCTTGCTGTAGGAATCATATATCCCATTGACCAGTCGGAATGGGCAAGCCGAATGGTCGTTCAGCCAAAGAAACAAGATCCGACTCGATTGAGAATCTGTGTCGACTTTCGAGAGCTGAACAAGGTAACTTTAATAGATCCCTTTCCTACACCCTTTGTAGATGAAATCATCAATGAAGTTGTAGGGCACGAGTGCTATTCCTTCATGGATGGATTTTCTGGGTACAACCAAGTACTTATAGCAAAAGAAGACCAGAAAAAGACAACATTTGTGTGCGAATTTGGGTCATTCGCATATAAAGTTATGCCTTTTGGTTTGAAGAACACACCTGCGGTCTTCTTAAGAATTGTCGTCAAAGCATTCCAAGAATATATTTACAAAACCATGGATGTATACTTTGATGATTGGACAATTTATACAATGTTGAAAGATCACTGCAAATGGCTCATATTAATGTTGGAAAGATGCCGACAGATACAAGTATCCCTAAACATTAAAAAGTGCATCTTCGCAACACCTATCGGCATATTACTTGGCCATGTCATGTGCAAAGAAGGTATTAAGGTTGACTACGCGAAGATCAAAATCATTCTCGACCTAAAGCCTCCAGTAAATCCGAAACAAGTACGAATCGTGTTAGGTCATACTGGATATTACATAAAATTTATCAGACACTATTCCGATATGACTTATCCTCTGGAAGAATTGCTAAAAGAAGATCGAGATTATAAATGGACGGAAGAAAGCAACATTTCATTTAACACATCGAAAAGAAAAATGGTCGAAGCACTGATTCTTCGATTTCCAGATTGGTCAAAGAAATTTCATGTACATATTGATGCATCCGAAATAGCAGTAGGAGCCATCCTAACACAACCCGGAGATGATAACATGGATTATCCTAATGCATTCAGCAGTTGGAAGTTGAATAAAGCTGAAAGAAATTATTCTACAACTGAAAGAGAAACATTAGGTATGGTATTTTCCCTTCAGAAATACGGCCATTATTTATTGGCTAACCCCTTTGTATTTTATACAAATCACCAAGCTTTAAAATACTTAGTTAATAAGCCATTGCATCATGGGAGATTATGTCACTGGCTATTACTGTTCCAAGAATTTGAATTCAAAGTAATCATCCGACCTGGAAAAATTAATGTTGGACTAGACCACCTGTCGAGAATCGACACAAGAGAAGAACTGACAGGAATTGAAGATGACTTACCGGATGCACACTTGTTTCGCATCGAAGAAGTACCTTCAAAACTTATGGAAATTGCACAATTTCTGGAAAATGGGAAAGCTCCTGAAGGAATGAATGAGAAAAAGAGGAAGATATTAGGAATGAAAGCAGACCCCTACACCTTGATCAACGGTTTCCTCTATAAAATTGGCTTGGATGATATATTACATCGATGTGCACTTGAGCATGAACGATAGGATATAATTATAGAAGCCCATGCTGGACCAGCAGGAGGACACTATCATGCAAATATAATGGCCAGAAAAATCCTGCAGGCAGGACTCTGGTGGGAAACTATTCATAAAGACTGTCTAGAGTTTGTATCTAAGTGTGATAAATGTCAGCGCATGGGTCGACCACTACCAAGAACAGAAATTCCATTATGCCCAATTAACCCTAGCTGAACATTTGAAATATGGGCTATTGATTTTATTGGACCATTTCCAGTAGTAGGAAGATGAGCAGGTGCTCGGTATATTATTACTATTGTCGAATACGTTACCAAGTGGGCAGAAGTAGAACCAGTCGAAACATGTTCAAGTGAGGTTGCTGCTAAATTCATTTATGAAAACATCATAACACGCTTTGGATGTCCCATAACATTGATAAGTGACGAAGGCACACACTTTGTATGTAAAACCATTAAAGCATTGACTAAGGAATTTGCAGTCGATCATAGAATAAGCACATCTTATCACCCTCAGTCGAACGATGCAGTAGAATCGTTCAATAAAACACTTACAAAAGGACTGACAAAAATATGCAATATAGAGAAAGATGACTGGGATGATAAAATACCTGTTGTCCTTTGGGCATATAGAGTAGCATATAAGAAAACGACAGGACAGACACCATTCTCACTTGTCTATGGGCAAGAGTATGTCGTCCCGTTACATTTTCGATGACAAGCACCAACCATTGCAACAACTCTACATATCGACGTCGAAGATACTCGACACGAACGGCTTTTATAGCTGTCGAAGTTGGATGAAAGTAGACAATTGGCATTAGAACATCAGAGAGTGCAAAAACATCAACAGAAAGCATGGCATGATAGAAATATCAAACAAAAGAATCTATTAGTTGGATATTTAGCACTCCTATATAATAGCAGAGTAAAATGGAAACCAAAAAAGTTTCATACAGAATGGATGGGACCCTACATCATCGAAAAGTTAAATCCTAATGGCTTAGTCTGACTAAAACATTACAAGGAGATATTTTCAAGAAATCCGTAAATGGCGCCCGACTAAAAAGGTATAAATCATGAAAATGAAAAAAATAAAGTTAGAAATAACCGAACAAGAGTAATATAAAGCAATCAACCAAATATAGCAGATCGTGGCAAAAAGCAGAAATGACGAGAGAATGGCAGAGGAAGCAAGGAAACAGCAGAGAAAGAAGTCTGACGCATAACCGTCAATATTACAGACACTGATAAGAACATCGATGGTTTATAGAAGAAAATTCGACACGACAGAAGTATTGGAACTCGGACCGTCCAAGCATAAATAGAGAACCCCGTCGACCTAACACAACAAACGAGATGTCGCAGCACCATGATGACAAAGCAATAAAGGATAAAGATAATCGCACCACCAAAAGTAATGCACCTGACGAAGCACAAATATCCGGCTAGCCTAATTTAATAACTCCATCACATCAGCCATTAATACAGGCCTCTATGTCTCGTTCACCCATGCCGAGTAATTCCGCCATAAATACGGAACTCGAGGATTCTTGGTTACTCTTTTGCTGTGAACTTGAACTCCAAGAAACATAATTTCCTAACTCTGCTGAAACCATTCTCACAACCTCGCACCCTGAATCCGCCATGGCTCCCCGAAAAACTTTAACCTCTAGCAGAGCCTCCACAACAACAGTTAGAGAATTGGAGAAAGAACAAACGCCACTGGAAACTAGACTCCAGTTGATTCGGAATGCAAAGGAATTGGAACCCACCTGGAAGAAATCATGGAGAAGTGTTGAAGATTGGGGCAAGGAATCAAATGTAAAGTTAGTCACAGCAGATCTAATGAACAAATAAATCAGTCACAACAGATGAATAAGAAGATATGGTGCAAAACTGTGCAAAAACATGCAGCAGTGCTCTCTATCCCAGAAAGGGTGAATGAATTACAATAGATTACAATACAATCCAATTTCTGTCAATGGCAATTCGAATTGACTAAGTAGGCCATTCGAATCACTGAATGGAGTAGCTTGACTCAATCTAGGAGTCCTCATCAATCATCGGTGTTGCTCATCAATCACAACAAACAGTCATCCAGGTGTCAAGCTGAGTCTAACTGATCATAATAAATGTAACTGAAGTGTGTAGCACTGATATAGGATCTGGAGGCTCAGTGGGGGCGCATGGGAGGCTAACTGGAGTCAGAGCAAGTCACCTAATCGAACTGGAGGTCAATCGGAGGTGAAACAGTCAGTCAGGAGTGAAATCGGAGTGAAATCAATCAGAATCGGAGCTAACTGAATGTAACTGGAGTGAATCTGCAGTGGTAGGTGAGCAAGTGCGCCCTTCTCAGTCAGTAGGTGAGAAGAGGGCGCCTTTCAGCTTAGGAGGGCTAAAACTCTGTGGAAAGTGGCTCCCGGGTGCTAGAAGAAGGTGGATAAGGTGCTGGAGGCATCAAACTGGTGACTGGACTGCATATCCTGAAATAGATCATGCAAGATCCTGAAGTAGATATGTATCCCGAAATAGATGATCCTGAAATAGATATGTATCCCGAAATAGATGATGGATATCCGAACATCAAACAGTCACTAGAGAGAGGAAGCAAAACGGTTGCAGACAGCTACAATCCTGCACTACCTGAGGGCACCCTTATTGGATAACTTTGGAGGATTGAAGGAAGTCATTGCATAGTTCATCGTTAGCAGATATCACAACGACAAGCTTTACCTTAATATTCCAGTCGAAATCAATGGTGAAATTATCCATAAAATTACTGGCCTTTCACATAAAGGAGATGCTGTACCAACAAGCTCAGGTGCAGACTTGGTTGATGAGTTTGTCGATTCTACTACTGGAAAGAATTCACGAGTTATAGTCATGAGTTAGATTGTCTTCGGCAATTACAAAACTGCCACCAAGATTGTATCACACATGCTTTCACGGATAGGTAAAGGTTCAGACCTGAAGCTTGAAATGCTAGAAGCTGTTAAAAATATGGCTGTGAACGGTAAGGTATACAACTGGGCAGATTATTTGGCCGACATTCTCAAATATACATGCGAGAAGTGCCAGGACGAGGGAACTAGTATCCGCTACCCATCTCTACTCATTTGGATTGCTATGACCCATTTTTGACCAAAAGGTAACAAAGATTTCACTGAAGTCCAACTCGTTCTGATGGAAAATTTCCGTTGTTTTGCACCTGGAACAAAACGACATGGACCTACAACAGTCAAGCTTTGGCTTGAAGCATGGTTTACTGACCTTAAAGAAATAGCAACAAGATGGAGGCTACCACAAAACGTCCATCGAAGCCTGCCTCGGACAGCGCACATCCAACTATCTTTGGACGACACAGCAGTATGGTACATGGAAGGAGCAACGGGTCCAGCAAAATGGATCGACTATTATCCCTCAGTAAGTGAAATATTTTCAGATTTAAGCCGTCAATCTAATCAAGTACTACCCATTCCAACACAAGCCATGAAAACCAACATCAAATATGTCGAACCTCTATCAGACATGGAACAAGAAGAAGCATATGAAAGTCGGTTGTACATGAACACTTTCAGCTATTAGCCCGAGCTGACACATAGCACTAATATGTTAACAATCACCCAAAATCCAAACATAGAAGCCGGAGAGCAGTCGAACAGCGATACAGAATCCGACAATCCAGAACATCTTCTAACAGACGATAATATCTAGAAGGTAGCAGCTGAAATCATCATAGCCCAACAGAACTAAGTAGTATCAACAAAAGGGAAAGGAAAAAGACAAGTAACAATTCAAGAATTGCCGATGATAGATGAGATCTAGCTATACGACAGCGCTACCCAAATCCTGGAAGATGCAGCCAAGAATAAACTGCCCGTTGAAGAGAAATTCAGGAAGTTCTTAGAAAAGATAAGTATCCATCTTCCCAAGTCATTCTTAAGAAACCCAAACTTTCAATTGAACCTGATGTTGATCTAACCATCTAGTCCCCCCCCCTTTCCCCAACTACAGTCAAAGAAGAAAGAAGTCTTTTAGCATTACATGTCCCCCCTGTCACAGAAGACTCCACCTTGAATACATTCATCGCAAACATTCTGATATTATGTCCTAACTGGTGCGAGATGATCATCCAACAACCCATTTTTGCCTCTCTGTCTACTGTCCTGGTTCACTTAGCTTCTTCTGACAACATTCAAATAGGAATTTCACCTTTGCCATTACCCAGCCCAGAAATTGTCGATCACATGACCACCCACCATATCAGAAATCTTGATCCATCAAATCCATTCTATGCACAACAAACAAGTGTCTTCACTCCTCTTTCAGTCGAATCACTATCACAACAAATGAGTCCAATTCAAGCAAAAAATGTTAGCGCAGAAAAATCCCAAGTTGTCAGTTCCCAGGTCGAGTCTAGTGTAGTTAGTCCGGATCCGTTCCATAGTACCATTTCACCAGGTCCAATTCTGACATCCGTTGACCTACCATCATTCCTAGTAAACCAGTCGAGTTCCCTTGTCGAAGGATCCAAGTCTAGTTCAATTTCACAATAGCTCAACAAAGAAGCATACACGACAGAAGCAAAAAAGTCACATAACCAGTTGAGACTCGAGAAGCTGTGGCTGACACAACAGGACCATCAGAACACACAAATGCTACAGCTACTAATACAAGCAATATGGAAATCTCTAGCACATCATCAACAAATCTAGTAACAGCCAAAGGACCAGAACATGACAATCCATTCATTACAACAACAGTACCCAGTACACACAGTCAAGCAGAACAGGCTTCTATCAGTGCACAAGTAATCATCGACAATCACCCAGCAAGAACCGAAAAAGATAAGGGGCCAGAACCACAAACCATAAGCAAAGAAAAAGAGAAAAGTAGCCGAAAGAAACACAAAGAGAAGAAACATAAAGAAAGAGAATTGCAACAACAACTGCAAATGCAGCAAACACAGCAAGGACAATAAAAAAATATTCCTTTTGTATACTTAGATCAATTTGGAGCTGCCACAAGCTATCAGCCACAGTTGGCCTCCCAAGTAGAACTTGATTTACTCGAAGAAGCAGTTTTCAGAGCACAAAGATATCGCCGACAGGAATTAGAAGACCAGTTACTGCAGCTACAGAACGAACGGGCTACATTTCTTACTAAGTGTGAAAAATTAGCTTAGCAAGTTATCCCGCTTCCAGCTAGTTTCAACACAACACTACCTCTAGACAAAGCATACTAGTTACTAGAATATGTCGTGTCGATGTTACAATCGGAGCTTCTCAAGAAACAGCAAGACCAAGCTATTGAGGTAGCTTCCCTCATGACAAATCAGTTCAGAAGCTTCCAAAGCACTCAAGCAGTACACTCATCAAGCAGAAAAACTTTCCACAGTTCTCAACAATTGGTATGTCTACTATGGTGATGTTTATAAAAACCTTCAGAAAACAAGAGCATTGCTAAGCAAGCTTCAACACCAATGCTTGAATGGAAATGAAGCCCTTATCGAAAAACTCAATAACTAGATCATCATGGAGAACAAGCAATTGGATAAGTTAGAAAAACAAGAAGTTCAGTGCATGTCACAGGCTCGAGGAGGTCTCAAAAAACTTGAAGAAATTCAGCCTTGAATCAATCAGTTACTTGCTATTGCCGACAACATAGTTAACACATTTGGTCCCAACATGATCCATTTGCAGGCTACATCCACTCACGACAAGATGGAAAATCTGTCGAAACTCACAACTCTGACTGCCGACATACAAAATCTGCTCCGCACTTGGGAAGAGTTCCAGCACCATCTCCCTATCTCTGCTGAAGTTATCATTGAAGCTTGTCTCCAGATTCCTGATGTTATGAATTCTAGCATTTCTTTGACATAACTGTTTATGTAATCCAATTTTTGTAATTTTGATCTCTCCATTTTCTTCGGGACAAAGAAATATTTTGAGGTGGGGGAGATGTTGGAGGGGCCTAGGTCGGCCTATCGACTAGGCCCTCCACCCGACCATTATGCAGCATATGTCGACTAGTATGGGTCGGGTCGGTTGGATAAACCGACATATGGTTATGTAACTATATCTGCACATATATATATCTGTTAAATTTTTAGAATTTACTTCAATCTGATCTAGGATCTTAACTGAGAGAACAACATGTACAACAAATCTACAACATATCAATCATGGACACAATAATGCAAGCACACAAGAGACACGGAGTTTACTTGGGGAAAACCATAAAGGTGAAAAACCCCATTAACTTCCTCAGAGATAGATAGAGCAATGATATAGCCAAAATACAAGAGATAGTCTTCTCTTAGTAGCAGAGCCTCCTCCTCCACAGGTGAGCCACTCTCCCAAGTGTGAGTGAGAGAATAGAATGTGTAAAATGAGAGAGACACACTCTCTATTTATACACTAACTTGACTTGACCTTTACTCAACTAGGTCGGCCTCAACTTAACCACTTAACATAATGCTGACTAGGCCGACCCCCACTAGGGTGGTCTAATAACCCTTTGACCCACATGGCCGACCCCCAATAGGGTGGTCTAATAACCCTTTGATCCACATGACTTATACAGGGTCGACCCCAACAAGGTGGTCTAATAACCCATCAAGTATAAGTTACGACACTTACAATATAAATGACGACACTTCTGTATAGAGGAATAATAACATCTCTATAGGAATACAACAACTTCCGTATAGAGGAATAATAACATCTCTATAGGAGTACAACCACTTCCGTATAGAGGAATAATAACATATCTATAGGAATACAATATACATATATGTGAAATACATTCCGAAGTTACATATGCATCAACACTCCCTCTTAACTAGGAAGGTATTTCTCGACACAGGTCTTCTAGCACAAGTCTTCTTCTCTGGATCATCGTCACTAGATAATCGTCATCGAGTCATCATCATCGTCACTGCTGCTACTATCTCAATCAATCTCTGAATCTACTCATCATAGGAAGTTCTACAGAGCCAGTCCTTTTTCATACTGGATGTAGGCCCACCACTTGCAGGTCTTCGTCATCACTGGCCATACTGTGGAATCCTCAAGACTTATTACGTGTGTCACAAAACCTCGAAAGAGCATCCCAGGTTGTTATGAGCACATGGCTCTACCTATAGGATCTCCCAGGGCCATATTATATGTGACCTCACCACAAAACCTTGCAAGAGCATCCCAGGCTGTTATGAGCACACAGCTCTACCTATAGGATCTCCCAGGGACAGATTATATGTGGTCACCACAAAACCTCGCAAGAGCATCCCAGGCTGTTATGAGCATACAACTCTACCTATAGCATCTTCCAGGGCACAAATTACATGTGGTCATGGCAAAACCTCGAAAGAGCATCCCAGGACTGATTGCGAGCACACGGTTCAACCTATCGGATCTCCCAGGGCACAAATTACATGCCATAGGACAAAACCACGAAAGAGCATCTGCCAGATATCCCAGGGCACAAATTACATGCCATAGGAAAAACCTCGAAAGACTATCTGCAGATCTCCCAGGGCACAAATTATATGTCCTCCTAAGCAAAACCTTGAAAGAGCATTTGACAGATATCCCAAGGTACAAATTACATGCCATAGGCAAAACCTCGAAAGACTATATGCAAATCTCCTAGGGCACAAATTACATGCTTATCTGCACAACCTGTTCCATGGCCACAGAGTATCAATATGATACTCACCATACATCATCCTGATGTACACATGATCATCCCTATCATCATCAATGCAACATCCTGTTGCATGTCATCTGGAGCAACATCCTGAAGCTCGTCATCCATGATCATCCTGATCATACAATGCATCTACATGATGCATACCAAGTATCTACCTGATACATATCATCATACATGATCCACCTGATCATACAGTGCATCCACCTGATACAAATCCAAATACATGATCCACCTGATCATACATGATACATATCAACATACATGATCTACCTGATGATACAATGTATCCACCTGATACATATACAGATACATGGTCGAAGTATCCAACATGATGCATACACAAAATACATACAAATGATCCAACTGATCATATCCAACATCCAACATGATGCGTACATACATATAAATGATCCAACTGATCATATCCAGCATCCAACATGATGCATACATACATATAAATGATCCAACTAATCATATTCAGCATACAACATGATGCGTACATACATATACATATAAATGATCCAACTAATCATCTCTAGCATCCAACATGATGCATACACAGAGCAGTAACTAGAGCATCGTCCTGATCCTCATCATCCAACACTTACATCCATAGCCATGTGAAGGATCCTCCTTCCAACATGCTTGGAATGGATTTTGCAAATGTGTCCATCACATCTTCCTCGAAGTGTCATCAATCTGAAGAACACCAAGCCTCTCCCTAAAGTACTCAAACTTCACCCTGGCTAGTGGCTTTGTCAGCACATCTGCAATCTTCTCCTCCGTCGCAATATACAGGAGCTTTGGCTGTACTCAGTGCTACACAGGACTGATTCCTGCTAAACCAAGAGATCACACTTGATCCCATACTGAAGCAGCACCCAGAAGTACTATTCCTATCTATAGCACTGCATGCCCAATCTGAATCAACATAACCCTGCAGGTTAAACTTTTGATTCGCATCATACTTGAGCCCATAATCAACCAGATCAGATGGAGCATCACACAAAAGCTTCAAGTTTGATTCCATAGGTGTGGTCATAGCCTTGCATTCCATCATCCCGAACCTCTTCAGGATCTCTACTTCATACTTCCCTTGTCCAAGGAATATTCCATCTGCACTCTGCCACACCTTCATGCCAAAAACAAATAGTGCATCATCCCCAAGTTCTTCAACTCGAACTCGGCAGCAAGCTTCCACTTCATGTCGGCAATCAATCTATCCTCACCTGTTACGAATAGGTCATCCATATACAAAAGTAGTATCACTGGATTGCCTTCCTCAACCTTGTAGTAAAGGTTGGAATCCGCTTTACTCTTGGTAAAGCCCAAACTGGATAGAAAGTTGTCTATCCTACCATACCAAGTTCTGCACATATATGACTCCCTGTCATGTGTCTCAGAACCAAGTGGCTTCTACACATACACTTCTTCTTCAACTACACTATTCAAGAAGGTTGTCTTGAAATCCATCTGGTGTATCTTCCACTTCATCACTGCAGCTAGAGCAAGTACAGTTCTAATGGAAGTGTATCTGGCTACAGGAGCAAAAGTCTTTATGCTACCACCTGCAGCATGCTTGATCTTGTAGATCCTCTTGGAAGTCACTACAGACTACCTTTTGTGACTGCATCCCAAACATCTTAATGATCCACTGGTACTCCTCGATCATGGCATTCTTCCCAAATCCAGGGAACTTCAATAGTTTCAATGGATAAATTTGTTGCTGAAAAAATGTTGCAATCCTTCTTTTGTAGGTGATGGTATACGATCTTTCCTACACAACAAGTTAAATTGAATGATTAGAAAACATCTCATAGTTTTCAGAACAAATTCTTACACATAAAGAAATATGTCATACAATCATGCAATTATCTTAGCCAATGCTTCAATACAACATTTGTCCATATTCCGTAACTTTCTAGATGCCTTCCAATCTCTACCAAAACATTGTTAAGACTGTGCACAACTCCTAACATGTCAACAAAAAGGTTTCATTCTAGATAAGTAGCAATGGAATGTTTTACAGTGCCATAGCCCACTTACCCATGTATATTAGTAGTATACTGTTCATCAATGCAACTATCCTAATATGCATAATACACAACCTAATTCTAGGAACATAAGCATATACATCATTGAATAACATTATGTAAGAAATGACAATTCAAATACTTATCTTTGTTTGGTTGCTGGGTGGACTCCCTCTGAATCTTTGAAACTCCATTCTGATGTGGATTATGAGAAGTGGTCAACTCCCTCTGAATATCTGCATCCTTGCAGAAACTACTGAAGTGTGCTCCTTTGCTTTCTTGCAGGAACAACTGGAGTGTGCTCCCTCTTGATCTTTGATTCCTAGATTACCTGTCCTTGAACTTACATCTATCCTTAATCACTATGCATGCTTATTAGTATCATCATTGTGTTGTCCTTGAGGTCTCATACATAATCACACATTTATTAGTATAATCTTAATACTATCAAAACACAATAGTCTTAAACATGTATAGTCATGATCATTCACAGATAATAAAAATTAGTATTCAAGGTTTCAAAGAAGTCTTCTTTTACTCATGCATATTCTTATTTAATCATAGGACTCTTCTAATTAGTTAAATCATCAATGCATAAACCTGTGATTACTCAAACCTATACCTTCATGATTCTTCTGGCTAGTCATATCATCAATTATGGTAATAAACATAATATGCATACAAACATGACTATTCAAACCTATGACTTCATGAATAATCATTATCAACAACACAACAATATAAGATCCTAACACAAGGTAGGATTCTAGCTTGATATAGGAAAAACATACCTGGATTAGCATGCTAGCTAGATATGTCTAACATACCCGCATAATGTCTTCTGGTTCTCTTTAGTGACTTGTGCTAGTAACCTGCATGTCTCATAAGTTAACCATTGTAGAACCAAGTTATACATACTTCGTAAGTAGATATTCTATGTGATCCATGACAATGGATGAATCTTTGTCTTCATGTCACCATGATCATATGTTCTTGAAGTAGAACATGATTTGTCTTTCTTGGTGTACCTTTTATGTTAGCATACAACATAAACCTCATACAACACCATAATGCATTAGCACAATCATAAGTGTCAACACCCTAACAAATGAATATCTTCTATCATGCATTCATAATTTTGTTAAGGTGATACGACAAATCTCAAATCAAGATTGTACTAACCATAATAATCATGAAGACAAACATACCATAAACTTAAACGTGAACAAATCTCGAAACATACCTCGATGAGTCATACCTGTCGAGATCGCTTGTAATCTTCTTATGTAAGGCCTTAGCCTCATCTCCCTCTGAAACAGGAACTTCTTCACTTATGCAGGTGACCAATCTAACTTCTTCTAGGATTAACCCAATCCACTTGATTTGGAAGAAATGGACCTGGAGCTAGATTAGGGTTTGTCAGAGAAACCCCAAAAATTCAAACTTTGAATTTCAAACTTCCAAAAGGATAGAAATATGTGCCTTGATGAGCTGATCAAGCTAGTATATTCAGAATTTGAAAACTGCAAAGTTTCACTCCTCAATTTTGCCTTTGAAACTTCTAGATTCACTGGACGTGACCCCAAACTGGGGTTTGATGAATCCCACTCTTCTACCCAATCAAAAGGTTTGATCCAAATCTCTAAGCTTCTATTTTTATGAGGAGCTTCTAGCCGTGGTCACAGATTTCAAAATTTCGCATTTTTGCGGAAGCCCTAATTTTCCACTTTTATGATCAAAGTCCCGAACTAGGGTCTGATCAAGCCCGGCCTTCTTCCCAACCAAAAATTCAGATCTTGGTCTCTAAATTTCGATTTGGATGAGTAGAATTCAGCCGTGTTCTCCTATTACAAAAATTCCAGCTGTATCTGAAAACCTAAATTCTGGAAGCCATGAATGAAGGTGCTAAAAAATAATTCTGTTTTGAGAGAAATATGTACCTGATTGTTTCTGATGTAACTCCAAACTTTTCAATCCACAGGGTCTGAAACATTTTCTCGCGATATCCCAACTTGTCATATTTCCATCCCAACATGTCTGACCTCAAATGGATTCTCTAAGAGAAAGTTACACCAAGTGTCGTAACGTGACCTGTTTATGGGATAAAACAGGAGAGTGAACTTGTACGGCATGCCACGTGTCACTGGTTCAACTTCGGCCTCTGCACAATGTTTCTAAGATATTGTAGTGTGTGTACTACCTGTCACTTTTTACAAAATTTCATTTGGAGCTTCCTAGCCCAGGTTATGACCTTTTTCCCAAGGTCACCTGATTTTGACTCAGATCTGGAAGAGGCAGAAACCCAATATTGTAAAGATCATAAATCACAAAGTACAATGAATTAGAGGTTTTCCTTTGGACACAAGGTACATGGGGATCTAATATTCAACCTGTAAAATTTTCAGACCCGAAAACTTCGCCAAAACGGATTTATAGCGAAAGTTCTACGATGACTAGTTTTTGCTATATCAAGCCCTAGCATCATAAGTGCAACAAGTGTCATACATGCCATATCATGCCTTCTTTCAGGCTAGCTCTGATACCATGTTATATTTTCAGAATTTACTTCAATCTGATATAGGATCTTAACTAAGAGAACAACATGTATAGCAAATCTACAGCATATCAATTATGGACACAATAATGCAAGCACACAAGAGACACAGAGTTTACTTGGGGAAAACCATAAAGGTGAAAAACCCCAATAACTTCCTCAGAGATAGATAGAGAAATGATACAACCAGAATACAAGAGACAGTCTTCTCCTAGTAGCAAAGCCTCCTCCTCCACAAGTGCGCCACTCTCCCAAGTGTGAGTGAGAGAATAGAATGTTTAAAATGAGAGAGACACACTCTCTATTTATACACTAACTTGACTTGACCTTTACTCAACTAGGTCGGCCTCAACTTAACCACTTAACATAATGTTGACTGGGCCGACCCCCACTAGGGTGGTCTAATAACCCATCAAGTATAAGTTACGACACTTACAATATAAATGACGACACTTCTGTATAGAGGAATAATAACATCTCTATAGGAATACAACCACTTCCGTATAGAGGAATAATAACATCTCTATAGGAATACAATATACACATATGTGAAATAAATTACGAAGTTACATATACATCAACAATATCTAGGCTGGTGAGCTGATAGACTAGTAGAGATTGATTCTATCATATTGTTATGCTATTGCTGGTTAATACAAAGACTATTCTCTCTATCTGTCTCGTCTCTTGTGTCTGTGTCATTGTGTATGCTTGCTTATATTGTGTAATGTATCTATGATAACTATGTGAACCATGGGTCTACAACACTCCCTCTTGAAGTTGCCTTTCTTGGTGCATGCTGTGAGAGCTTGATCTTCATTCCCCATCATTTATTCTCGTGCCACAAGCTTTGCTTCTTCTTGAGAACATTCCTCCCATAGTCTACTGAAGGAGATCAATTTATTTCTTGCACAGATCCCTTGGATAAAGGAGTCCCATGACTTGGGTAGGCCATTTAAAGTGGTCATAACAATTTCACCATTCTCCACCATTTCATCTACAGCTTCAAGTTGTTCCTTGATCTGAGAGACTTTGGAGAAATAAGATTGAATGGTCTCTCCATTCGACATCTTGACCCCTTTCAATTGATTCCATGGAGTCATCTTTTGATTTATGTTCTTCCCTTCAAATAGCTTGGTCAGGGAGATGACACATGTGGAATGAGATGGTCTTTAATAGAATCAACAATGATTCTCTTTGCTTTGACCAAGTTCTTCTTATGCAATATCTTAGCCTCTTCATCCTCTGGGATAGGGATCTCTTCTTTTATGTAAGACTCCAACTCATTCTCTTCCAGGATTAACCCAATCCTATACTTCCAAGATCAGAAGTTATCAGCCCCTTCAAGCTTATCCTCAAGCTTGGTGTGGTTAGACATCTTAATTAGTACTTCAAATGGAAATATAAAAGATTTAGGTCTTACCACTTGATTTACTGAAAACTAGATCTGGTCCCGGATTAGGGTTTGTTAGAGAAAACCCTAAAAATTCAAAATGTGAATTTCAACTTTCTGAAAGGATAGAAAGATGCGCATTAATGAGCTGAGCATCCTGGTGTATTCAGAATTTGAGATTTGCAAAGCTTCACCCTTTAGAAATGCCTTTTAGTCTTCCTGGGTTCACCAGGGAGGACCTTGAATTAAGGTTTGAGTTTCCCAGAGATTTATCTAGCCAAAAATCTCGATCCAAAGCTCTAAACTATGATGTTTCCAAGGAGCTTCCAGCTATGTCTTCAGATTTCAGAAATTCCTATTTTTTAGGAAACCCTATTTTTTAGGGCCAAAAATGAAAGTGCTCAGAACTGAATTCTGATTGAACAGATAGATTCTCCTTGATGAGTGGATTCAATCTACTCTACTTCTTTTCCAAAATCTGTGGAGAGAAACCCAATAAGCAAGAAACCCTGGTTTTCGTCACTACACAATTTCTTCTTCTCAGGTTAACTCTAATACCATGTTAATTTTTGAGCATTAATTCACAATACTCTAGGATCTTTACTGAGAGAATAACATATACAGTATATCAATGCATATCAATCATAACAAGTATGTCAATCATCACAAGAAGCAAAAGCATGAGAGACAATAGACACACAAAGTTTTCGTGGGGAAAACCCTAAGGTGAAAAACCCCACAACTTCCTCAGAGATAGATAGAGCAATAGCACAACCAAAGTACAACCAAAGTACAAGATATAGACTCTTCTTAGCAGCTGATCCTCCTCTCACATGTGTGCCACTTTTCGAGTGAAGGAAGTGTGAGTTCTGAAGTGATCCAAATGGAGATCTTTTGATCTCTATTTATACTTGTCCTGTTTTCCCAATAACATTATGGGGCCGACTTATCTAGATAGGTACAATAAATTCATATTACATTATATTGGGACGACCCCTTACAAGGTGGTCTAATAACCAATTGAAAAGTTAACACACTTGCGACACTTGTCAATACAAATGACGACACTTCCATACAGAGGAATAATACATCTTTATAGGAGTACAATAAATATGTAAGTGAAATACATTCCGAAGTTAAATATACATCAACACGGATCATGTAGGTAGGCATCATTTAGCTTCCTCAATTCGATGCATATTCGTACTTCTCCAGTTTTCTTATCTTGGAAGACCATTAGGATGATCCATTCAGATTCTTCCACAGGTTCCATAATGCCAACCTTGAGCATTCTTTGAATTTCAGCTTGCACACATTCCTTGTATCATGGGTTCAATCGATACGGTCGCTGCTTGACTAGATTCGCATCGGGTTTCAGGGGGATCTTCATTTCCCCTAAGTCTTCGAAGATTCCCTTCATCTCTGAGAATTTCGTTGGAAACAAATCATGGAACTCATGCATCAAGTCAGTCATCTTCACAATGGTCGACTCGTCCCAATAGTCGCCACTGCTTGCAAGCTTTGGGTTCTCCTTCGATCCAATGTTCAGCTTCTTGATTTTCAATGGCTGCTAAAATTTGTCTAACGGTATTTCTAGTCCCTCAATGCTGCGACTACCCTATGATTTTGGCATATATATAGCCCTGGGATCATCCTCATCATCGGGCTCTCCGGTGATGTTGTAACACTCCATCAACATCTCTGGTGTCATAGTCCATTGAAGTGCCATCAGTTGTCCTGTTAGTACTGCCTCAAATATGTTTCCGTAGATCACCTATAATGCAGTGTGGATGAAGGGGTTTTTGTCTGAGAAAGAAAATGATTGGCTGAAGCCAATGGTAAGATTTTCCCAAAAAGTCGTCCCACATCGCAGTTCTGTTGCGACATACCAGCTCTATGGTGCTTCATCCAATGTGTGTACAAATGCATGTACCCACTCCTGCTTTTCTCTCGATACCAATTGGTGTTGACAAGCATTCAGGTGCTCCTTCGGGTCACCTCATCCATCATATCTCATTTGGTCATACCCCGCAGCTTCATCGAATCGAACCTCCGTGAGGCATCGACATAGTGGCCAAGTTGTAATGTTTGATTTGTACGATTCCCACCATCGCGCAGGAGTAGCCTTCAAGGCTTCCTCTAGGGCCAGTAGATGTTGTGGTTCTACCACTTTTTCCTCAAATTCTGTGAGAAACTTGCCCAAGTTGGGAAATCCCTCATATGTAGGTAACAGTTATTCCTCCATGGCTACCCTTCATAGTGACTGTGTTATTCGTGCGCATTTGCTAAAGGATACTTCATGGAATTGGTTCTACCAATTCTTGAGGGCCTCATCTGAATCTGATGAGGCCGAGCTGGCACTACGCCATCCTAATTCTCCATCTGTAGTAGGATTAAAATAATCCTCAGATATGTTGTACAAACCGTCCCACCCTTCTGCAAACTCATCTCTGGCTAGTTCAACATAGCGCAGGAATTCCGCAGGATCCAGTGGTGCAATGAATCTCATCTCGCAATTCTCAAATGACATCATCCTCTTCTTAAAATTGATAATCGCTTGGTTTTCCATGGCCCAGTCTATCCCTAGTAGTACCGGATAGGGACTAGTGTCATCCACGATTTCAATGGCGTCGAAATCAACATACGTCTTGAGCCCCTCAATTTCAACTGGAAGTTGACATACCCAACCAAGTGGAGTGACCTTACTCTGATTTTCTAGCCGTAGTTGTACTGGTGACAAGGTCATCTGCGGCTTTCCCATTGTCTCCCATGTCTGCTTGGTCAGAATATTCACATACGAACCCAAATCTAGAATGATGGAGTGGACATCAAATACTCCAATTTGTGCCAACATCCACATCTTTCTTCCTGTCTTCTTCTTATGAATGCCATTAAATTTTTTCCTGACGTGCACCTTCCCATCGATGTAGTAGAACAGCTATTTCTTCCAGTGCATCTGGGTCCTTCGCCGACTCCAGGAAAATTTCCAAGAAGGCCTTTAGAGTGTTTTCCTTCCTCCGTGACTTCGTCGAGTTGAATGTTGGTGGCATGTCGTAGATTTCTTCCTGAAGAGGTATCTGCCTCCTATTCCTCATTGCCTCCTATGCCTTCAAGAAGACGTCCCTTTCGGATTCCACATCAAAGGTGACGTACTTCCACTGTGTTTGTGTTGGTCGAATAGTAGTGCATGACTTGTCGCCTCCTGTCATCGCTCCTCCTCGTGTCACTATTCCAACTGTTGCATGGTTACTTCTATCCTCTATCGATATCATCTGCACAACCGATGGTGCGTTCTGGTTATCTTGGTTCTGGTTCTGGGGTGGATTCTTAGTTTGCCATTTCGTAATGTGCTGAGGGCAGTCCTCTACACTATGATCTACAACACTGCAATAAGTACACTGCAGCATTGAGTTTGGACAATCCCTCTCGTAGTGCCCCTCCTGTCCATAATTGTAATAGATGATCGGTCCTCTTCCCCGTCCAGCAACGTCTCCACGTCCCATACTAGTGCCTCGGCCTCCACAGAATCCTCCCCTGAAACCTCTGCATGGTGGCCCATATGGTTGATACTGTGGTTTCCTATACTATTGTTGCTGATACTGTGGTTGCACATATTGCGGCTAGCCATACGGCAGTGGTGGATACTGCGGGTGCTTGTATTTCCCCTGATCGTATTGTTGCAGTTGGTTGAACTATGGTTATGGTTGGTTGTACTACAGTTGCTTCTACACCATTGGTGGCTCTTCTCCCTTCATAAAATATGTGTCAGTTTTCCAATCTTGCAGTAGGTCATAGGTCCTGCAGTCCTTCTCATCATGGCCAACCGATTGACATAATTTGCAGTACAAGTTTGTAGGCTTCGACACCATCTTTTGCAGATATACACATTCCTTCGGTTGATGCCCTCTGGTCTGATAGATAGGACACCATGGCATGCCTCCTTAGCGAAGGGGGTTTGGTTCCCCTTACTGCAATACTCACGGAACTCTGGGAAATTGTCCTTATGGTGTCCCTCAACTTTGTACCTGGTGCAACATATGTCTCTGCGCATTTCCTTTCCCTTCTTAATATCCTCCAATTGAAGCATTAGATTGGACAATTGAACCTGGAATCTATCCATTCTTATCCCTGCTTCCCCGATTGGTGAAGCCTCCAGCTTCATCGCAATCTCTAATGCTTCTTCCTGTGTCACTACTTTTTGTTGGATTAGTAGTCCACGGATATATGCTACCAGTCCTATGATGAACCACTCTTTGTGTTGCAACTCATTTATCGAAAAGTTCACTTTTTCTATCAACGTATTGTACCGCTGATCGAATTCCCACACCGGATCATTCGAGAATTGCTTAATCTCCTTGAGCTTAGTAACATACTACGACTCATATTTTGGATTTTTAAATTCATCAATCATCACCGTCCGACCTGCGCCAACGTATTGGCTGGTGTTCTTGTCGGAACCATTACAAACTTCATGTACCAGTCTAACGCTCGGCCCCCAAGGGTCGTCGCTATCTGTCCCATCTTTATGGATTCATCCTGGACCTGCTTTATAGTCTAGACTGCTTCACATATGAACAAATACTGTTTGAGATCCTCGGTCTCGTTCCTCTGAAAGGTAGGCATATTCGCCTTGTCTCCCATCCTAACGTTGCTACTATTATTGTTTACTAAAGTGCTAATCTTACCGCTGCATGTAGGGAAACTCTGCGAGTAGTTTGTATTTCTTCCTATAAAATTTGGAGGAGTGCGCGGGGTTGAAGGTAGCCCGGTCAATGTCTCCTTCACAATAAGTTCGCTTCCTCCCTTGTGGTCCTATTTCAAAGTCCTCTATTCCGGTCCTCTCAGGAGACTCTCTCTCAATCCTCCTCTTCTTCTTAGGACACCAAAATATTTCTCCACTCCTCAAGGTACCACATTCTTCGTAAGCCTCCCTTAGATACTCGTCGGCGCTTATGTCCATCTACCCCCCATCTTTCTGTCAGATCCGCATTCACGTGATACCCTCAACCTCCCCACACTGATTTTTCTATTAGTCAGAAGACATCCTCAATATTCCCTTTTCACAGACAAGCATCTTAATCCAAAATTTTAACAATGACAAGAACCTTCCTCTTGGTCCCTTGAAGAAGTTCCTCTCAGTTTCACTGTACGACTTGATAGTGTCTACTACAAACTCAGTCACATATCCATTGAGGATACTATCCACCCAAAAATCAACAGCTCACGATACCTTGTTATTCACTTGCTTCAGCTGTCGGATCAACTCTGGGGTCCAACAATCAGGTTCAGTCTTCTGGCAGTGATTCTTTTGGAATGTCAATTGCACTTGCCACTCATGTAGCAACACTGACAATTCACTGAAGAATATCTCGTGGATATCTGAATAAATGTATTTCTACAACCAACTGGTTGATGTCTGTTTAGGGTCTCGCTTCTCGCTTTATGAGAATTCCTTTGCTTTCTTATTGAACCACTATTGGATCTCTGGTTTCGTTGGATGCCATAGCATATCCTCTTATTTTCTTCCTCAAGGTCCTGGAAACAAAACCATTTGTTGACATAGCGTCTATCGATAGGGGTTCACTTCGCGTTGTTGTCAACAAATTACCAATCCAAACTCCCTTACACATCGGCCCCAAAAAGGTGTAACCCTTTCCAGCAACACTTGTGGAACAAGTGCAGTCTCACCTGAGATGGATAAGGGGGCTGCAAGAATCAAGTTTCCACAGTTGATTTGAGGATATGGTTTCGACACACATTACCATTGTAGAAACTATAGATTATAACTTCCGCAGCATATTATCAATTCACCATTCGCACATTAAGTCATTCGCAGATAACAAATATTCGAACAACATATTCAATCTACTTATTCGCATCAACAATAATTCTTAAACCCATAGCATATTCGCATCAACAATAATTCTTAAACCCATAGCATATTCGCATCAGAGATATTCTACAACATACCAAACCAAACATTCACATTCATCATCACATAAATATAGAGACAGATATTACACCATAATCGAACATCTTCATGCATTCATTAAGCCCTGCAGAATGAACCTCGCAGAAACAGTCAATACACCATGTCGCAGATACAAAACAGATCAATAGATGGAATCAATCCTCAAAAAATGGATTCCCTTAGGCTTACAATTCTACTCTATTTATATGCTTCTATTCGGTTACAAAACGATCCACATGACCAATTCTAACTAATTTAACTATTCTTGTGCTTCTGTGAACTCCGCGAATGGTCCTTCTTTCGTGGATTGACCCTTTCTCACCTGTCAGCTTCCGCACTTCCTACAGACTTATCCCGTTCCAACAGTAAGGTTTCATCAATATTAGTTTCAGAATCACTGCTAGGCAATGAGCTGCTTCAACAGCAAGTTTACACAATCCTTTCCCTTTTATCACTGTTGAAGGCTTAATTTCCAGATCGTACTCCTGGAGGGATGTCATCCATGGGTCTCTTTTTTCGCCTAAATATTTTTTAACCAATAAGTTGTTAAATTTTCTGAATTTACTTCAATATGATCTAGGATCTTAACTGAGAGAACAACATGTACAGCATATCTACAGCATCTCAATCATGGAGACAATAATGCAAGCACACAAGAGACACAAAGATTTACTTGGGGAAAACCATAAAGGTGAAAAACCCCAATAACTTCCTCAGAGATAGATAGAGCAATGATACAACCAACCAAGAGATAGACATAACCTAGCAGCAGATCCTCCTCCTCCATAAGTGTGCCTCTCCTCCTTGAGAGCATGTGTGAGAAGTGAGTGAGCAAATAGAGTGCCTCCCGCACTCTATTTATACTTGACTTGACTTGCCTTTTTACCTAACTCATGTAGGCTCGAACTTAACCACATAATATAATGCTGACTGGGACGAACCCCAATAGGGTGGTCTAATAACCCTTTGACCCACATGGCCGACCCCCAATAGGGTGGTCTAATAACCCTTCGACCCACATGACTTATACAGGGCCGACCCCAACAAGGTGGTCTAATAACCCATCAAGTATAAGTTACGACACTTACAATATAAATGACGACACTTCCGTATAGAGGAATAATACCATCTCTATAGGAATACAATATACATATATGTGAAATACATTCCGAAGTTACATATACATCAACACTCCCTCTTAACTAGGAAGGTATTTCTCAGCACAGTTCTTCTAGCACAAGTCATCTTCTCTGGATTGTCGTCACTGGATAATCGTCATCGAGTCATCATCATCGTCACTGCTGCTGCTATCTCAATCAATCTCTGAATCTACTCGTCATAGGAAGTTCTACAGAGCCAGTCCTTTTTCATACTGGATGTAGGCCCACCACCTGCAGGTCTTCATCATCACTGGCCATACTATGGAATCCTCAGGACTTATTACGTGCGTCACAAAACCTGGCTGTAGCATCCCAGGCTATTACGAGCACACTGCTCTACCTGTAGGATCTCCCAGGAGCACATTACATGTGACCCATCATAAAACCTGGCTGAAGCATCCCAGGCTGTTACGAGCACGCGGCTCTACCTGTCGGATCTCCCAGGAGCACATTACATGTGATCTCACCACAAAACCTGGTTGAAGCATCCCAGGCTGTTACGAGCACACAGCTCTACCTGTCGGATCTCCCAGGAGCACATTACATGTGGTCCACCACAAAACCTGGCTGAAGCATCTGAGGCCTTTTTCATCCTGTCCAGATCTCCCAGGAGCAAATTACATGTGGTCATGGCAAAACCTGGCTGAAGCATCTGAGGCCTTTTTCATCCTGTCCAGATCTCCCAGGAGCAAATTACATGCCATAGGACAAAACCTCGCAAGAGCATCTGCCAGATATCCCAGGGCACCGAATTACATGCCATAGGCAAAACCTCGAAAGACTATCTGCAGATCTCCCAGGGCACAAATTACATGTCCTCCCAAGCAAAACCTCGCAAGAGCATTTGCCAGATGTCCCAGGGCACTGAATTACATGCCATAGGAAAAACCTCGAAAGACCATCTGCAAATCACCCAGGGCACAAATTACATGCTTTCCTGCACAACCTGATCCACGGCCACAAAGTATCATCTGATACTCATCATCATCACTGCAACATCCTGCTGCATGTCATCTGGAGAAGCTCGTCATCCACGATCATCCTGATCATACAATGCATCCATCTGATGCACACATAGATACATGATCCACACAATGTATCCATCAATCATACATGATCTACCTGATCATACAAAGATACATGATCCACACAATGTACCCATCAACATACATGATCTACCTGATCATACAAAGATACATGATCCACACAATGTATCCATCAGCATCCATGATCTACCTGATCATACAAAGATACATGATCCACACAATGTATCCAATAGCATCCATGATCTACCTGATCATACAAAGATACATGATCCACACAATGTATCCAAAAGCATCCATGATCTACCTGATCATACAAAGATACATGATCCACACAATGTATCCAATAGCATCCAACATGATGCGTTCATACAAAATACATACACATGATCCAATCGATCATATCCAGCATCAACATGATGCGTACATACATAAATGATCCAACTGATCATATCCAGCATCCAACATGATGCGTACATACATAAATGATCCAACTGATCATATCCAGCATCCAACATGATGCGTACATACATAAATGATCCAACTGATCATATCCAAGCAGAAACCAAAACATCATCCTAATGCCCATTATTGAGCGCTTACATCCACAGCCATGTGAAGGATCCTCCTTCCAACATGCTTGGAATGGCTTCAGCAAATGTGTCCATCACTTCTTCCTTGAAGTGTCCTCGATCTGAAGAACACCAAGCCTCTCTCTGAAGTACTCGAACTTCACTCTGGCTAGCGGCTTCGTCAGCACATCTGTAATCTGCTCGTCTGTCATAACATATAGGAGCTTCACAACTCCTCTCTGCACCATATCCCTGATATAGTGATATTTGATCTCTATGTGTTTTGACCTGTCATGAAACACTGGGTTCTCGAACATCTTCACACAACTCTGGTTATCACAGAAGATACCAGTAGCCTCCAATGGGAGATCAAATAACTCAGACAGTAGCTTCCGTAGCCATACTACCTCACAACTAGCTGAACAGGCTGCAACATACTTAGCCTCAGCTGTACTCAGTGCTACACAGGACTGCTTCCTGCTAAACCAAGAGATCACACCTGATCCCATACTGAAGCAACACCCAGATGTGCTCTTCCTATCTGCAGCACTGCCAGCCCAATCTGAATCAACATAACCGTGTAGGTTAAACTTTTGATTTGCTTCATACTTGAGCCCATAATCCACTGTACCCTTCAGGTACCTCAGAACATGCTTTACAGCAACCAGGTGAACATTCCTCGGATCCGTCAAGAACTGGCTCAATGTGTTCACAGCAAAGCAAATGTCTGGTCTCGTGTTCGTCAGGTACATCAAGGACCCAATCATCTGACGATACATACTGATATCAACCAGCTCAGATGAAGCATCACATAGAAGCTTCAGATTTGATGCCATAGATGTGGCCATGGCCTTGCAATCCATCATCCCGAACCTCTTCGGGATCTCTACTGCATACTTCCCTTGTCCAAGGAAGATTCCATCTGCACTCTGCCACAACACCTCCATGCCAAAAACAAATAGTGCATCATCCCCAAGTTCTTCGTCTCGAACTCGATAGTAAGCTTCCGCTGCGTGTCGGCAATCAATCTATTTTCACCTGTAACAAATAGGTTATCTGCATACAAAAGTAGTATCACTAGATTTCCTTCTTCAACCTTGTAGAAAAGGTTGGAATCTGCTTTACTCTTGGTAACACCCAAACTGGATAGAAAGCTGTCTATCCTACCATACCAAGTTCTGCACACATATATGACTACACCATGCTGTCTTGAGATCCATCTGGTGCATCTTCTATTTCATCACTTTTTTATTTCTCAATGCTGCCATCTGAAACATGCTTGATTTGATAGTTCTATTTGGAAGTCATAACAAACTTCCCTTCACGTCTTGGGACTGCAACCCAAACATCATTCTTCATGATCGACGGATCATGGCATTCTATTTCTTCATCCCAGATCCTGGGAACTTCAATATCTTCAATAGATAATTTGTTGCTGAACAAATGTTGTAGTTCTTCTTTTGTAGGAGATGGCATACGATCTTTCCTACACAACAAGTTAAATTGCATGATTAGAAAACATCTCATAGTTTTCAGAACAAATTCTTACACTTAAATAAATATGTCATACAGTCATGCAATTATCTTAGCCAATGCTTCAATACAACATTTATCCATATTCCGTAACTTTCTAGATGCCTTCCAATCTCTACCAGAACATTGTTAAGAGTGTGCAAAACTCCCAACATGTCAGCAAAGAGGTTTCATTCTAGATAAGTAGCAATGGAATGTTGTACAGTGCCATAGGCCACTTACCCATGTATATTAGTAGTATACTGTTCATTAATGCAACTATTCTAATATGCACAATACATATCCTAAGTCTAGGAACATGAGCATATACATCATTGAACAATTTTTATTAAACAAACACATATGTAAGAAATGATAATTAAAATACTTATCTTTGTTTGTTCATTGGGTGGACTCCCTCTGAGTCTTTGCTTCTTTGCGGGAGATACTGGAGTCATAATCTGAAGTAGCTTCTTCTACACCTTTGTAGAAAGATGTTCAACTCCCTCTGAATATATGCTCCTTGCAGAAGCTACTGAAGTGTGCTCCTTTGCATTCTTTGCAGGAACAACTGGAGTGTGCTCCCTCTTGATCTTTGCTTCCTGGATTACCTGACCTTGAACTTACATATTCATCCTTAGTCCCTATGCATGCTTATTAGTATCATGAATGTGTTATCCTTGTGATCTCATATAAAATCATACATTCATTAGTATACTATTAAAACACAATAATCTCAAGCATGTATAGTCATGATCATTTCAAACAGAAATAATAAGCATTAGCATTCAAGGTTTATGTAGGATTTTATGGTTAGTCAAATCATAACATGTCTAAACCTGTAATTACTCAAACCTATGACTCTTCAGGTTAGTTGAATCATCAATCAAGATAAGAGATATAAAATGCATAAAACCTGTGATTATTCAAACCTATACCATCATGATTCTTCTGGTTAGTCATATCATCAATTATGGTAAGAACAAAAAATACATCCAACCATGATTATTCAAACCTATGACTTCATGAATAATCATTATCAACAACAGTATAAGATCCTAACACAAGGTAGGATTCTAGCTTGATATAGGAAAAACATACCTGGATTAGCATGCTAGCTATTTATGTCTAACATACCCGCATAATGTCTTCTGGTTCTCTTTAGTGACTTGTGCTAGTAACCTGCATGTCTCATAAGTTAACCATTATAAAACCAAGTTATACATACCTCGAGAATGGATCTTCTATGAGATCCATGGCAATGGATGAATCTTTGTCCTCATGTTATCATGATCATATGTTCTTGGACCAGAACATGATTTGTCTTTCTTGGTGTACCTTTCATGTTAGTAGACAACATAAACCTCATACAACATCATAATGCATTAGTACAATCATAAGTTTCAACACCCTAACCAATGAATATCTTCTATTATGCATTCATAATTTTGTTAAGGTGATACGACAAATCAAAGATCAAAATTGTACTAACCGTAATAACATGAAGACAAACATACCATAAACTTAATCATGGACAAATATCGAAACATACCTCGATGAGTCATACCTGTCGAGATCGCTTGTAATCTTCTTATATAAGGCCTTAGCCTCATCTCCCTCTGAAACAGGAACTTCTTCACTTATGCAGGTGACCAATCCATCTTCTTCTAGGATTAACCCAATCCACTTGATTTGCAAGAACTGGACCTGGAGCTAGATATGGGTTTGTCAGAGAAACCCCAAAAATTCAAACTTTGAATTTCAAACTTCCGAAAGGATAGGAATATGCGTCTTGATGAGCTGATCAAACTGGTATATTCAGAATTTGAAAACTGCAAAGTTTCACTCCTAAATTTTGCCTTTGAAACTTCCGGAATCACTGTACATGACCCTGAACTGGGGTTTGATGAAGCCCACTCTTTTGCCCCATCAAAATGTTTGATCCAAAGCTCTAAGCTTCTATTTTTCTGAGGAGCTTCCAGCCGTGGTCACAGATTTCAAAAATTCCCATTTTTACAGAAGCCCTAATTTTCCACTTTTCTGATCAAAGTCCCGAACTAGGGTCTAATCAAGCCTGGCCTTCTGCCCAACCAAAAATTCTGATCTTGGTCTCTAAATTTCTATTTTGATGAGTAGCATCCAGCCGTGGTCTCCAATTACAAAAATTCCAACTTTCTCCAAAGCCCTAAATTCTGGAAGCCATGAATGAAGGTACCAAAAAATAATTCTGTTTTGACAGAAATATGTACCTGATTGTTTCTGGTGTAACTCCGAAATTTTTGATCCACAGGGTCTGAAAAAGTTTCCTGAGATAGCCTGACCTGTTATCTTTCCATCCTGACAGGTCTGACCTCAATTGGATTCTCTGAGAGAGAGTTATGGCAAATGTCGCAACGTGACCTGTTTTGGGATAAAACAGGAGAGCGAACTTGTACGGCGTGCCACGTGTCACTGTTTTAACTTCGGCCTCTGAAAACGTTTTTTGAGATAGCTCGGCCTGTTACCTTTCCATCCTGACAGGTCTGACCTCAATTGGACTCTCTGAGAGAGAGTTATGCCAAATGTCGCAACGTGACCTGTTTATGGGATAATACAGGAGAGCGAACTTGTACGGCGTGCCACGTGTCACTGTTTGACCTTCGGACTCTAAAAAAGTTTTCTGAGATAGCTGGGCCTGTGTACTACCTGTCACTTTTCACGAAATTTTCATTTGGAGCTTCCTAGCCCAGGTTATGACCATTTTCCCAAGGTCACCTGATTTTGACTCAGATCTGGAAGAGGCAGAAACCCTATATTGTACAGATCATAAATCACAAAGTACAACGAATTAGAGGTTTTCCTTTGGACACAAGGTACCTGGAGATTTTAGCTTCGTCCTGTAACAATTTCAGATCCTAAAACTTCGCCAAAACGGATTTATAGTGAAAGTGATACGATGACTGGTTTTTGCTATATCAAGCCCTAGCATCGTAAGTGCAACAAGTGTCATACATGCCATATCATGCCTTCTTTCAGGCTAGCTCTGATACCATGTTAAATTTTCTGAATTTACTTCAATATGATCTAGGATCTTAACTGAGAGAACAACATGTACAGCATATCTACAGCATATCAATCATGGAGACAATAATGCAAGCACACAAGAGACACAAAGATTTACTTGGGGAAAACCATAAAGGTGAAAAACCCCAATAACTTCCTCAGAGATAGATAGAGCAATGATACAACCAACCAAGAGATAGACATAACCTAGCAGCAGATCCTCCTCCTCCATAAGTGTGCCTCTCCTCCTTGAGAGCATGTGTGAGAAGTGAGTGAGCAAATAGAGTGCCTCCCGCACTCTATTTATACTTGACTTGACTTGCCTTTTTACCTAACTCATGTAGGCTCGAACTTAACCACATAATATAATGCTGACTGGGCCGACCCCCAATAGGGTGGTCTAATAACCCTTTGACCCACATGGCCGACCCCCAATAGGGTGGTCTAATAACCCTTCGACCCACATGACTTATACAGGGCCGACCCCAACAAGGTGGTCTAATAACCCATCAAGTATAAGTTACGACACTTACAATATAAATGACGACACTTCCGTATAGAGGAATAATACCATCTCTATAGGAATACAATATACATATATGTGAAATACATTCCGAAGTTACATATACATCAACATAAGTTCCTTACTGCAGGGAATGGAACAACAACTTTTCTTCTGGATTTTAAAAGATAAGGACGAAAATGTTTAACAGCCTTGAAAACAACAAATGCTTGTTTGTCGACCTCATGGTAATTTAATTCAACACCCTTAAAATTCGAACTCATAAAGGATAGTGGCTCTAGTTCATAATCTTGTTGATTTCGATGAGTTAAGACAACATCATAAGATATGTCTGAAGCAAATGTGTACAATATAAAATCTTTGCTGAAATCTAGACTCAAAAGACTACGAGATTCAAAAATGGCTTCTAAGATTGTTTTAAATTATTCTTTCTCAGTGTTTCCCCAGTTGAAGATGGCATCCTTTTTAATCATGTTCTGTAAAGGGCGTACAATTTCTGAAAAACTAGGGATAAACCTCCTAACGAAATTTATTTTATCGAGAAAAGACTGCATAGCCTTTTTACTAGAAGGAGAGGTAATTTTTGATATAGCTTGAGTTCTTTCTGGATTAATCATGATTCCATCCTTTGAAACCACACAACCTAATAAAATTCCTCGAGTTACAATGAATATCATTTTCTTTGGATTAATAAAAACCCCATATCTTCTACATCTCTCAAAATATTTCCTAAGATGAAAAATATGATCAGATTGATGTTTGGAAAATACTATTATGTCATCCAAATAGACAACTACTAAATGATTTATTAGTCCCCTAAAAGCAATATCCATTTCTCTTTGAAAAGTGGCCCCAGCATTAACCAAACCAAAGGGAATTTTTCGATAAGCATGTGTTCCCCATGGAGTTCTAAATGTTGTTTTAAGTTGGTCATCCGGAGAAACCAGAATCTGATTATATCCTGAGAAACCATCAAGAAGTGATAGCATCTCAGAACCAAAGACCTTTTGAAGGATTTGTTCCATGGGAGGAACTGGGTAGTTTTCCTTTTCTGATGATTTATTAAGGTTTCGGAAATTGACACAAAGTCGAATATCTCCATTTTTCTTCCTAAATGGAACCAAGTTAGCTACCCACTGAGTATGTCTAATAGGAAAAATAATCTTGGTAGCTAAAAGTTTGTTTAATTCTTTTTTAACCGTTGGTTCGAGTGTTGGATGCATCTTCCTAAGTTTTTGCTGGAAAGGTTTCGAGGCTTGTTTCATCGGGATTATGTGTTGCATGACCTATGGATTAAAATTTTTGAGGTCATCATATGTCCATGCAAACACATCTTTATATTCCTTAAACAAATTAATAAAAGCTTATTTTTCTGAAGGAGTGCATTCTGTTCCTAGGTTGACAGTTCAAGGATCTGAATCAGTCCCTAAATTTACACTTTCGTACTTTAAACATGAACTATTGGTCTTGCAATTTGGAACAGTCTTGAATTTATCCTGGAGATCATAAAAATTTTCTAATCTCAAAACAGAGTTAGGAATAGATTTTACCTCACCAAGAGCTTTCTCTATTGAACAATGACCATGTATTACCATAAAATTTCGCAAGGCTCCGTCGTGAGTTATTTCGTCGATTGCCAAGTCCTTGAAAGTATCTTCATTTGTTAGGAAATTCAATATCTATACATAGTCATCAAAAACACGCTAATTAATAGTATTGTCAGGAACATATGGCCTAAAAATTAATTCAACTCAAAAAAAAAAGTGAGGTGAAAAATTTTCAGGTGGAATCAACTTAGAAGCTACATTCGCTAACAAATCCACTTCTTGATTTTGGAACCTAGGAATGGAATTTATATTAAATGCTTCAAAATACGAAATGAGATTCCATACCTCTGTTTGATAATTTTGCAAATGTTCAGAAATAGAGTGTATTGAATTACGTACCTGTCGAACGATAATTTCAGAATCCATGAAGGCCACCAACACTTTGATGTCTAAATATATTGCCTTCTTCAAACCTTTAATTAAGGCTTCATATTCTACAATGTTGTTTGTACAATCAAATTCTAGTCTACATGATATACATACTTTATTTCCTTTTGGATCAATTAGGAGGCAGACAGCTCCAGCTCCCTCTTTGGATTTTGACCCATCGAAATACAAAGTCCAAGTTGAACTATCTGCAATTACTTTACTCTCTATAATATGTACATGATCATGATTATCTACACTATTTACAACATCCTTAGAAAAAGAATCATGTTGAATATGAGTTACATCCAAAATTTCTGATTGTTGTTACTTATCTGAAAAAGGTGAATCTTCAGCCTGGAAATGTCCAAAGTCAAGTTCATACATATAATTTCCCATAATTGAATCAGAAAAAAAAGAAATGGTTCATTGGGATCATGCATTTCAGTCATTGTATGCTTTAAATATCTCTCTCTCCCTATCTTAATCAGGTTGGCCTTACCATTTTTTGGGTAGCCATAAGGTTGACTAATCTGTTGTGAAATAGCCATTCAAGTTTTGAGACCAATCTCTTCTCAAAAAAATATCGTATGCATCAAGAATGTCAGAGACCACAATATCTATGATTTGATAAATCGACAGGTTACTAGCAATCCTAATTAAGACATCCTTCATTTCTCCAAGAACCTTCACATTCGAACGATCTAATTGGGTAATCTATGATTCAGATGGAGTATACTTAGCATTCAGCCCTCGGCAGACAAACAAAGGCATCAAATTACTGGAAGCTCCAGAATCGACCTTACAATTATGGACGTTTCTATTAAAAATTTCAAATGTGAGGAGAAAAGGAGGTGTTGTGGATTTTGAGTTTTTTCCTATTAATGAGGTTTTATCAACTGTTGATTTTCCTTTATCATTAAACACTAACTCACTATTTGAATTATTAGTAGCTGCACTATTATGAACATTAGGAATTATTGAACTCATTGTAGGAGTTATAATGGGACCATTGTGAATTGGATAGATTTGAAGTAGATCGTACATACTAATGTTTGCGCGTAATTTTTTTAAATCTTCAATTATGTCGTATGGTAGATCTAGTTTAGGAGGATTTTGGATAGGTTGATTTTGCTTAACAGGTTGAGGATTATTATTTCCTTTTCTTGGACTTGAACTTGATGCTCCAGGTGTACTCATTGATGCTCTACTTCGTGTGTTATAGGCATGCTGACCTGAAGGAGGGTTTCTGCTTTCAACATCCTTTATCAAACTATCCCAAAAGTGACCGTTTAACTGTTGTGGTTCTTGAAATTCCTCTTCATTTTTAGAATCTTGATTTGAAGAGAATTCAGGCATAGATAAGACTGCACTGATAGTGTTAAATATATCCTCATTGATTGCTACATCAGGAGGAATATTTGGTTTATTATTGGCAGCAGGATTTTGTCTAAATTGGTTCCTAAAGTACCATCTAGAAGAAGAATCTCCTGAATTAGTTTTCTTTAATCATACCACTTCATTAGTTAATGCCCTGATAGAGTTTTGAAGTTGCTCAACATCGAATGCATTATCTTTATCTGAACATGATCTTTCTATTTTTTTTTGAGGAAAGATATCAACTTTCCCACTTCTTTCAGGTTCATATGTCATGGAGTTTTTCTCAACTTTAATAGCCTTAAAAGTTTCAACAAGTGTTACCTTGTTGGCTTGTTTAGCAAACATACCTAGATATTTCGTCAAGGCTGAAGCATAATTTTCTATAATGATATTGTTGGTTGGTTGAGAGGAGATGGGATTTTCTTTTTTCATAGTCAGAAACCTCTGATTAAATTCTTTAATTTGCTCTTTACTTTCCATCGTGATTTGAGATAACTCAAGAGCCAATGCAACAGGTGTTTTATCCTCCTCGAACTTATCGAGGAAAGCTTTGTTAAAATCGGCCTAGTTTGTGATTGAACCTTGAACTAAAGAAAGTACCAAGTTGATGCTCTTCCTTCAAATTTCAAAGGAAACAAACGACACACTACGTCCTCATACTGTACGTTCATGGTTTGGATAGCTAAAATAAATTTTTATACATGAAACTCGATTGGTTCCTTATTATCTGGATAAAAATTTGAAAGAAGTTTGTTCAAATGTTTAGGAAATGCATGTTGTACACTAGGTACTACCAAAACACTTGTTCTTAACCATGGAAGCGGTGGTTTTGGTGGAGGGTTAGGAGGAGGATTACCTCCTCCACTAGGTACATTTCCAGCCATATTTTCTTCTTCGAAATCTGAAGAAATATCTTGATTGAAAATCCTTAGATAATCAGGTGGGGAATATGGGGGTGAAGGTGGCTGACCAAAACCGCCTAGGGTAATAAAACTTCGTGAAGTGTTGGTTCGAGTGGTTCCCCTAAGATGAATTCTAGTTTGGTGACTTGGGATTCCTGACTGTTAAATATCAGTTTTTGATAATTCTTGATCTATTGTGGTTAACTGAGTATTATGTCGATGTCATTGAGGTAGTCCGTAATCTAAAGGTGAAAGACCATTTTTATGAGCATAATCTCTTGTGAGTATATGCTGCGATTCTTCTCAGACATGAATATTCTATTCAGGAGTGTAAGGGGATGTATTATGGTATCGTTCTATAATACTCCTTCTAGTATCACTAAACAGAGAACTGTTGAATTCAGTTTGTGAAGTAATCACCAAACCACGAGTAGTGATGTTTTGTGAATCAGTTTGTAACAGAGGTTCAATCCTTCCTTCTAGCGCCATTTGTTGGCCCGATTTTATGAATGAGGCCAACTAAGGAGATTCATCCCACACAAGTAACTTACTACAGCTTCTGGTGTGTTTCGATTAGTTGATTCTCGCAGATTGTGGTCCTGCTACCATCTAAGTTTTCACTCCTATAGGAAGAATACAACTGCTTAAACTTAGAGAAAGTAGATCCTAAACTAAATTCTAATTAAAATTGAAACTAACCTATTTATATGAAAACTGTAAACATTTCCTATAGAAAACTACTGATTGAAACCTAAATGTTTATACCTAATTTGTGTGTTTCTCTTTGAAGGAGAGTCTCTGTTTTGTTTTGTTTAAATTTTTGAAAAAGAAAGCTATTTCAAAGTATAAACAATTAACTAAGAAGATGACCCTTTTAACAGCTGCTAAATTAAACTAGAAAATTTAATCTAAAAATTTAAATCTAACCTAATCTACTTTTCCCTATCTCAGTCGAGAGCAGATCTATTAATTATATTAACAATCTATCAAAATTTATAAGTAACAAAGAAGATGAATAATATAACTTAAGATAGATAACTATCAGAGTTATATTATTAACAATCTCTCTGTTTAATAAAAAATGTATGATTAAAGAAGAATAAAATAAGAAATTATTTTATTATTCTTTAACATAATAGCCAATGGACAATTAATGTTCAACACTTTAGTATCTGAATGTAAACTTGATCAACTAGTTAATCAAAATACCTATGAAAATACATATATGATTAATTAACAAGTTAATTAAAATAATACTACACAATCAAATTCAGTAATGAAAATTAATGAAATGACATGTATAGTATTTGCATCAAACAGAAAAATGTTATACGATTAGCGTATTTAAAATAGAATTCATACAAATATATCACAGCATAAGTGTACTTGGATAACTTTGACAAAGTTTAATATCGAAATATGTGTGTGTGTGTGTGTGTGTGTGTGTGTGTGTGTGTGTGTGTGTGTGTGTGTATCAAAAACTAAAAAACAAAGTGATGCCAGTTTTGAGATACATGCTCGACAATATCCAGCAAGGAAACTTCAACAGAATTGTTGCAGCAAAATAGTATATCTTTACTTCAATAAAAAAAATTCTCAGTCATACTCCCATCAACCTCTTTACAGTGATATACTTGTATATTATATACATGAGGAATATTAACTACTTAGAGAGTTTCTAGGATTAATTTACAAAAATAGAATGCTATATTTATACATTCATTTGATCGATGAGGTAGCCTAACCAACACTCAACCAAAAGGGCACTTGGAAAATGTGACCATTAAATTAGGTGAATTGGTTGCCCAAATGACTCATGTATGTCCCGGCTACTTCAATGAACCAAAATGCATCTAGTAATCACACATGCCATCTGTCAGCAAAAAACCATTTTCATCCAACCTAACGCATCCAAAAATATATACCTACAAACAACCAGTTACGAATACATTAATCTCTCATTAAAATTGTAACAACCAAATATAACAGGAAATAAATAAATTTTAAGCATGCCTACAAAATGTTCAATTCTGTAGGTATGCTAACTAAATTACGCACTTACCTGTCAAAAAGAAAACATATTAAGAGTAACTGAAAAAGAACAGGTGTTAGTTCGTGATCTGTAATTTAATAGCTCTTCTCGCCTCAGATAACTTGGATTTGAGATCCAAGATCTTAACACTTTGAAGTTTTGTTTGCTCGAGCAATTGTTCATTGGTTATTAACACAGATTTATTGGAATCTTTATATTTCTCTTTCTTTAACTTCAATTCCCGCCATCTATTAAGCCAATCTAACAATTCTACTTTGAGTGCTTTAATTTCTTCTTCTTTTACTGATGCTTTGGCTTGACAATCCTTCACTTCTACTTTTAATTGAGTGATTTTACCTTCATAAATTTTGTTAAGAGCCTGATGTTGGTAGGCAATTTGGTAGAGTGCTATCGCAACATCTCTGATGCTGCGACAAGGAAAAAGATGGCGTGAATGACGAGAAGATGGCACGAATGGAAACGAGCGGGAGATTAGTTATGCATTTTGGGTCAGCTATACCGTAGAATGCGGGTTTTGGGTCATTTGGACCACATATTATGTAATGTTGAGTCAGTTATAATGTAGAATGTGGGTTTTTGGTCGGTTTTGTACTAAGTTTGTTAGATATTGGGTCACTTGTCAAAGTGTCGGTTAGGAAGTTGTTAGTAAGTGGACAAGCATTGTAATGGAGGAAGGCTATATATAGATAAGAGTCATAGGTATTAGGGGAGGTTGGGTGAAGAGAAGCGCATGTTTGGGTTGTTTCTACGCATCTGTGAGATATTGCCGAGACCTGATCTTTGAGGAGATATTGTATCTAAGGTTTTGCAGTGATAATATGATATGATGAAATTGTTTTGGTGTAATTCCTGGGTTCTTTCTATTTGTTTATGGTAATCCAATGTCGCACTTCATGAATAATGCTATGTTTCCTTGATGCAATGTTTCTTTACTGTTACTACTGTTGTGATAATGAATGCTGCGATCGAATAATGCATTATGAATACTTGTCAAATGTTTGAGATACCTATTTAGTGTTGCAATAGAGTTAGTTCATATAGACGCAACCCTCCTCCTTCCTCGGCGTAAACATGGTTCCGTCTACTCTTCCTGGATGCCTCGGGTGAGACCTCATATGCTCTACAGGTGTTGCTGGGTGGGATAAAACCTGCTCGAGTTGGTGCCCAGGGATACTACGGCATGTGTCGATAGTGAAGTGGAACCCCTGTCGACTGGAGTCATGTTGGTCAACAAATGGTTATGTTGTCGGGACCGTGTGAAGAATGAAAGGAGGACATGTTGTGGCACCCGACAAAGCCGGAGATACAGAGTTGGTTTGATCAGAAGTTGCAGGAGTTTGCTGAAGAAGAAAGCCGGAACACGCGACTGACAGTAGATCACTGGGTGAGAAAGTATATTCATGACAGTCCACACGAATGGTTTTTCTGTGAATTCCCAGTCATTCTGTATGAGTGGTTGTCAAAGATGACCTTCCAGAAGAGGAATTTCCAGGTTGGTGAGCCAACGGCTTGGACCCCGGAATTGATTCAGGAGCTGTAGGAAGTCGATAATAAGGCATCGCGGGGTGTCAAAGTTTGGCTCGATAGCATCTTGGAGGGATATATCACTAAATTTGCAGTTGACACACGAAAATCCTATAGTGAAGCTAAAATATATTTCTTCCGTGGACCAAGGGGAAGGTTTCTGCTATCGCTCTAACTGTTGATTAAGATGCTAATCTACGAAAAGGGTATATTGAAGATGCATCTTGATCAGTAGACATCCTAGTGGGAGAAGGCCATGGCTACTGCAACTGTTGGGGAATGGTACATGGAACACTAAGGGGTAGATGGGTTTAGACCATGAGGAGACTGTGAGTGAAGTCGAGGAAGAAAGTGGTCTTCCAAGAGGAGGAGTGAGGTTTTAACAGGAGAAGAGGCAGAGCACAGGAGAAGGTCCTACTACGATCGAACCGCAAAACTGTGAAGGAAGACCACACTAGATGAAGCAACCACACAATCCTAACAGGGACAACCAGGCTACACCCAGGATAGAAGTAGCACCAAACCCCGGCACCAACGTACCCATGCCTCCTCTCACTATCTCACAAACAATAAGGAATACCACTTTGACACCCCCGAGTTCATTAATTCGACAAAAGTTACTTTCTAGTAGTTCAGCAACTGGAGGAAGGAAGCCTAAGATGGCAGGTGATGATACTAAGTTACCGTTGTTCCATGGTAATGGAATTGACAACCCTGAACAGTACTGTTTTTTATGTGAGGCCATATGGAGAGTAAAACAGGTCACTGATGATAATGATAAGAAAGGGAAACTGGTGACAACTCTTTGGGGTCACACCTTGGATTGGTTTATGAAGTTTACACAGGTTCCTGTCGGTACCCCGACAAATTCAGTGGATGAAATCCGCATGGGACTCATCGTGGAATTTCGGAAGCCTAAATATGAAGCACAGTACATTACAAAGCTTAAGGAAATTAAGCAGTATCCCAATGAGTCTGTGTGGGACTTTGATCAGCGTTTCAAGACGCTGATGGCATGAGTTAGTTTTGATATGAGCACTGTCCAACATAAAGAGTGGTTTATTGCGGCATTTCTCCTACACATTCAGCTGCCGCTAAAGCAGCAGAACATCTTGACGCCCAAAAAATCTCTAGAGACTACAATGCGATTGGAAGCGTCATCGATTGGGGATAATGCAGTCGGGATGTCACAGATACAGACACAGCTCACTAACTTGACTATACAGTTGCAAGATTTGAAGAAGAACAAGGAACAACACGATGAAGTATGGTGTACACGATGCCGAGGAGAAGGGCACACGAAGGACAATTACCTGGATTTCCACAATTATTTGGTATTAGGTAAGCCAAACCTGTTGAATGGCGGCAGCATGCCGTGGTGTTGCATTTGCTAGGTGTATGGGAACAGTCACGAAAATTGCCCTTATATGTAGAAAATGGTCACAACCCCGAGAAATATTTATTGCACATTTTGCAAGTCGGTGGGTCACGATGACAAATATTGTTGTGCATATGGGTTGCTACAAGAAAGAATGTGTGATACATTCTACGTCAAGGATGATCACCATGCCGTACAACAACCACAACTGCAACCGCAGGTAGCCCAGCCACTACCTCAACCGCAGATGCAGTTTGTATCGCAGCAGTTCATGCCGCAATATGCTTGAATGCAAGTGGCTCCACAATAGCCACAGTATGTCCAGAAACCGCAGTATGCACCGTAGGGAAAAGGCATGCAACAGAATCCTATGCAGCTACAGTACCAACGCAGATTTCGAGGATACCGAGGCGGACACAATGGAGGATTTGGTCACAGAGGAGGACGAGGTGGCCATGGACTTGTTCAATGCTATCACTGTGCAGTGTGGGGGCATTATCAGCAAGACTATCCACTACTATAGAATCAGTGTATGTTCTGTTTTGTTAATGATCATACAGTTGAGAATTTTCCATAGTTGACTACACGATGCCAGGCTAGGAATGCTCCGCAGATATAGAATCGGACACAGCCGCAACAACCATCCCAGAACCAAGTACAACAACCAATCCAGAACCAAGTACAACAACTAGTACAGAACCAACCCCTGTGACCGAATCAGAACGCAAATCCAAATGTGAACCCACAGGGGAATCTATAGCAGACTCAGATGCAGGGTGCAAATATTGCGACAATTTCTACAGAACTGTGACCACAAGATGCTTCGGTGTCTATTGTAACTCGTGGAGGAAAAACGACTGGGGAAGATAGCTCGTGACCGATGATTCGGTTGGCAGGACAGAAGACGGTACCATTTGACATCGATGCTAAATGGGAGGCATTCCTTCAGGCACGTCGTACCTTGGAGAAAGACTGCGGTAAGGCTGTTGTTTGCGATATGCCACCTGTTTTTGACACTACATCAGAGGGCGGTCCATTGACACTATCGGGAACATTACAAAGGTTTCTTGAGAGCTATCTGTTATTGGCCTAGGATCCGACCGCCCTGGTTGAGATTGAGGGATGGTTGCAGCGATTTTTGAAAGGACAGTAGGAGTCGACAGTAAACTCTCTACAGCGACAGAAGACTGGCAAGGAGATGAGAATGAACATCTAGATTGGTGACTATGATGTTGATTCAGTTATTCTTGATCTTGGTTTGGATTTTAACATCTTAACAAAGCAGGCGTGGCAGAAAATGGGGAGTCCCCCATTGAGCTGGTCTCCTGTGCAACTCTGGTTGGATAACCATGCGAAAGTAACACCCATTGGGCGAGTTCCATGGCTAATGGTTGATATTGAGGGCATGAAGACTTATGTTGACTTTGATGTCATTGAAGTGGTTGAGGGAGGAAGCTCTTATCCTGCGTTGTTGGGGATTGGATGGGTTAACGATAGTGGAGCTGTAATCAACTTCAAGAGGTGCATGATGACCTTTGAGAATCGCGATCTCAAATTCATCGCCCCATTGGATCCGGATGAAGGACGCTGATACATTGAATATGTAAAAGATGATGATCCCACTGGATAGGACCATGCATTCAATATTTCTGAAGACTATATTCATCCTACTGCCAACGATGAGCTGGGATGGCGCAGCGAGAGCTCTGTGTCTTCTGACTCTAATGATGCATTATAACATTGGCAGAGATGCTTGCACGAAGTGTCACTCCAAAAATGTGGCTTAATTACACAATATTTATGTCATGTTGTGACAGAAATGGTCACACTGCCAGTCTATGAGGGCTTTCCTGGCTTAACCAACTTTTTGACTGAATTTTAAGAACGAGTCTCAGAACCACAACGATTACTGGCATTGGAGGAAGCATTGAAGGATTCTCCAGCACGCTGGTGGGCGACAAACAAGAAATCCATTGATGGTTGGTCACAGTGTCGAAGGTTGATGATGGTCCAGTTCGACGATACTGAGGTTTATAACACTGGCAAGTATGATGGCCAGAAGAATCCTAGTGATCATGTGATGGAATGCCAATGATTATGGGTAGCGCAACCCAAAGATGAGTGGGTCCATACTTTTATCCATACCTTATATGAGATGTCACACTCATGGTATACTGCAGCCGAGTTGCACAGAGAAATTACAACATGGGGGGAGTTGACGGTCTTTTTCACTCATACGTTCACTTTTACGAATGCCAACCTTGATGTCAATAATGTAAAATTAGTCACAGCAGATCTAATGAACAAGTAAATCAATCACAACAGATGAACATAGAAAATATGGTGTAAAACTATGCAAAACATGCAGCAGTGCTCAATATCCCAATAAGCGTGAATAATTACAATACAATCTGACAATGTGAGTGAGCAATTCGAATTGACTAAGTAGGCCATTCGAATCACTGAATGGAGTATCTTGACTCCAACTAGGAGTCCTCATCATCAATCGGTGGTGATCATCAATGCACAAGAACCAGTCATCCAGGTGTGAATCTGAGTCTTACTCAATGTAGCCAGTGTAACTGAAGTGTGTAGCATTGATTAAGGGAAGGAGGCTCAGTGGGGGGCACATGGGAGGCTAACTGAAGTCAGAACAAGTCATCTAGTCAATCTGGAGGTCCAACGGAAGTGAAACAGTTAGTCGGGAGTGAAACTAGCCTCAAATCAGGGAGAATCGGAGCTAACTGAGTGTAACTGAAGTGGAACTGCAGTGGTAGGTGAACAAGTACACCCTTCTCTGGCAGTAGGTGAGAAGTGGGTGCCTTTCAGCCTAGGAGGGATAAAACTCTGAAGGAAGTGGCTCCCGGGTGCTAGAATAAGGTGGCTAAGGTGCTAGAGGCATCAATCTGGTGACTGGGATGCATGCAAAGTGCATGCAAGTGCATACAAACCCTAGAATTTGCATGAAAAACCTAATTGCATGCAAGATCCTGAAAAAGATGATGTGGATATCCGAACACCCCCCCTCAAGCTATACTATGATGTGCAAAAAATAATGTGGGGCCCTGGTAACTAAGACCAAAGGTCACCCCAATACAATAATCCAAAAAATGTTGAAAATAAACTAAGTGAGGAAAGAGGGAAAACCCAGTGGGAAGAAAGCCCCCCTTCAAGCTAAAGCATAATAATGAATCAATCTATCTCCACCATGATGGAACTCACCCCCAACAGTGAACGGAGGTAAGAGAACTTCTTCTCAGTGAAGCTCTTGGTGAAGATGTCTGCAATTTGCTCATCAGTAGGGCAATATTGCAGAATGATGGTGCGGTCATGCACCAACTGTCGAATGTAATGCATATGAATCTCAATGTGTTTGGTCCTCTGCCGCTGAACTGGATCTGTGGAGATCTTGATAGCACTTTGATTATCACAAAATAGGACAGTCAAAGTAGTGCCACCAAAACCAAACTCGGAAAGAATACCCTGCAACCAAACTGTCTGAATGCAGGCATTGACTGCCCCTCGATACTCTGCCTCTGCTGAAGAAAGTGCAATGGCTGCTTGCTTTTTTCTGGACCAGCAAATAGCACCATGACCAATCATGAAAACATAACCGGAAGTGGACTTCCGATCAATGCTATCACCTTCCCAATCTGAATCAGTAAAACCAATGAAATCAAGCTCAGAATCTGCAGCATAATGTATGCCAAAATGTCTCATACCTTGCACATACTGCAAGATCCGCTTGGTTGCTCGCCAATGAAGCTTATGTGGCTGCTGCATATATATTGACATGGCACTCATGGCATATGAGATATCAGGCCTTGAGTGTGTCAAATAAAGTAGTGAACCAATCAACTGTCGATACATACTGCAATCTGCAAGCGGTGTAGAATCTCCCTCCTCAAGACTGATTCCTGAGAGGAATGGGAATGGGGCTGCCTTACATTCAGCCATATTAAACTTCAATAACAGGTCGGAAGCATATTTTTGCTGAGATATAGTGATCCCATCAAAATTTTGAGCTATCTCCAAGCCCAAAAAGTGACTCAGCAAGCCCAAGTCGCTTATGTCAAAAGCTAGATTTAAGGTAGATTTTAGCTTGTTTATTGAAGTAAGTGTGCTACCAGTAATGAGAATATCATCAACATAAAGTACAATAACCAAAAAATTACCTTTAACTCGCTGAAGATACACATTCGGATCAGATTTGCATCTTTGGAAATTCTGAGAAAGAAGGAACGAGTCCATCTTTGCGTACCAAGCTCTTGGGGCCTGTTTTAACCCGTAAAAAGATTTCTTCAATCTGCAAACTAATGATGGATCTGATGTGTAGCCCTATGGATGCTGCATATATACCTCTTCAGCAAGGTCTCCATGTAGAAATGCACTCTTCACATCCATGTGGTGCACTTCCCAATGCTTGGATGCGGAAATAGCTAAAACAAGGCGGATGGAATCCATCTTTGCAACCGGTGCAAAAGTCTCAGTGTAGTCCACTCCTTGGACTTGGGAGAAACCATTTTCCACCAACCTTGCTTTGTATTTTCTGATAGAGCCATCAGAAGCAACTTTCGTGCGGTAGACCCATTTACACTTCACTAATTTTCTTCCAGGTGGAAGAGAAACTAGCTCCCATGTGTTGTTCTTTTGAAGAGAACTGTACTCTTCATCCATGGCACTTTGCCATCTCGGATCTCGGTGGGAAGAATAGTATGATATGGGATCTGAACCAGCCATCAAATAACAAATCTCAGGAAGTAATGGATCAGCAATATAAAGTGCCATACCTGCTCTTTGAAAGTCTGCTCTTGTTCGTCTCGGATCAGCAGGATTTCCAAGGTTCGAACCAGCAGATTGTAGAGTGTTTTGGGCCCACTTTGGTAACTGAGGGGGATCATAATGGTTGGATTCCGAACCTGATATTTCATGATCATCATATGCTGCTACAATATCAGAAATATCAGAACTCATACCTTCATTATCGTTGCACGGATCTTCTTCTGGTGAAGGCGGTGAATCGGTAGTCTTCTCCTCGACTAGTTGCAATTCTTGAAGCAGTTCTTCAAATTGCACACTACGCTCTATGAATATCTTTTTAGATCTGATATCCATGAGTTTATATGCTTTTGATTCTTCCCCATATCCTATCAATATGCACTCGGTACTTTGTGGATCCAAAGCTCGTCTCTTCTCGGAAGGAATTCTAGCCCATGCAGTAGAGCCAAAAACTCTCAAATTTGACACATCCAGTTTGTGACCAAAGAATGCTTCGAAAGGAGTCATACCTTTCACGGATGAATGTGGAACATGGTTATGTATATATGCAGCAACATTGATTGCTTCAGCCCAAATATTTGCAGCCAAACCTTTTGATTCAATCATGCATGTAGCCATCTCTTTCAGTGACCGATTTTTCCTTTCCGCTACACCGTTCTACTGGGGTGTGTAGGGAACTGTATGTTGGATCTTAATTCCGCTTTGGGCACAAAGTTGCAGCAACTCGGATTTAATATATTCTCCACCATTATCATATCTAAGAGATTTTATCTTGGTCTCAGTGGCGGTCTCAACAGAAGCCTTAAAATCCTTGAATTTTCCAAGCACTTCTGACTTGTTTTTGAGAAAGAATACCCATGTAAAGCGGGAAAAATCATCAATAAATGTCAAAACATACCTTGAACCATTTAATGACATATGGGGCAGCGGACCACTGATATTAAAATGGATCAACCCCAAAATAGTAGAAGCTCTGCTATCTTTTCCGCGGTCGAATCTGTGCTCAGGGTGCTTCCCAATAATGCAACCAGTGCATTATCCCTTCGAGGAACGGAGTTGTGGAAGCCCATCTACCATGGATTTGTTTGATAACAGCAGCAAATAATTATAATTAAGATGTCCAAATCTTTCATGCCAAGGCCTACTAACCTCATTACCATGTGTGTGAAGAGCAGTGGGCTTTGCAAGCGGAATAAAGTGTGAAAACTCATAGCATTTTGCAGTTGGGTTTGCCTTTCCGACTGCAACTAGTCTTCCACTTTTGATATCAAAAATTTCAACTGTATTAGGGCTGAATGTAACTTGCTTCGGTTCACCAGTGTGTGTCATTTGATACACAGAAAGAAGATTTGAAGCCAAGGAAGGCACATAGAGAACATTCTGAAAGCTTCCATGATCTACATGAATCGTACCTTTTCCCTTTGAAGAAATTTTTGAGTCATCTCCCAAATGGATGGGGATGGAGCTATTTGGATCGAATGAGGAAAAAGAATCAATATTTGCAGCCATATGATTTGATGCACCCGAATCTATCAAGAGAGTAGTGGGCTTCGAAACCGTTGCCATGAGTGCTTGTCCTCTTTCATGATCATCATTCCTATCCTTCTTCCTTGCATCGTCGGGAAGAGTTATGTTGTTCTTTTCCAAAAGGAGGGCCATTTGATCTATAGTCTTCTTCATACATGAACTTTCGGGATGAAAGCCACGATTGCATTAAGTACATTTAGATTTTTGGTTACCTTCTTTGCCCTTTTTCTTGAACTTCGAACTGGATGGTGCATCCGTTTGTTTGCCTTTGTCTTTTTGCTTGTGAGGCTCGAATTTGGGATTCTCCTTCTTTTGCTTTCCTTTACCATTCGCGATCTTGGGTCCTTGAACATATAGGGCTGAATCTTTGGAGCTTATGGACCCCATTTGAATCAACTTGTCATGCTCTTTTGTGATGGACTCAATGAAGGCATTCAAGGTAGGCATCTTCCAATTCGGGGTAGTTAGCCGACAGGAATTGAAAGTAGAGACAAATACCGAATAATCTTTCCCAAGCTTGCTTAGAATGGAGAGGATCAATTGTTTATCCTCTTTGATAACTCCACTGTTCTTCAATTGCAAGTTCAAGTTCTTGAATTTTGTGAAGAATTCATTGATGGTCTCGAAATTCTTAGGACTAAGGGCAATTAATTCATTCTCTAATTGAAAAGCCCTAAGCTCATCCTGCTTGCCAAATAGTGTTTCAAGTTGCTCCCATATAGCTTTTGGAGTCTTCAATCCGCTAAGATGGAAGTGAAGATCTTTGGAGATGGAGAGACAAAGAATACCATAAGCTTCATCAAGCTTGTTTTAGTGTTTGGTTCTATCTGACAGATTGTTTGGCTCCAATTCAAGACCAACAGTGACTCGGTAGTAACCTTTTGAACGTAATATGATCTCCATATCATCTTTCCAATCAAAATAATTGAATGGGGTGAGGATAGGCTTTGAAGAAGAGTATTCCATTGCTAGGAGCGAGTCAAACTGATGTAGAAGGAGCTTGCATGCACAATGTAGCGAATGCAATTGTTGTAGAGGAGCTTGCATGCACAATGTAGCGAATGCAATTGATGGAGACAATAAAACTGCAAATCACAATAAACCAAGAACAATAAGGTCGAACAATCCACCCTTTTAGAGTTGCATCACACCTGGGATTGGAGATCAAACAATGTTGAATGGGTCCAATGTATCAGATCCAAGAATTATGTGGAAACTCAAGCTTCTGGAGTGGTATTGGAATTGTTTTCAAGCTTTGCATGCACAGGAGCGAATTCCCTTGAGATATCTCATGCAAAAAAAATTTGCAATTTGAGCAATTCAGTCAAATCTTCTTGTAAAAACACCTGTAGAAAAGAGATCTTGTCCCTGCAATGGCTCTGATACCATGTAAAATTAGTCACAACAGATCTAATGAACAAGTAAATCAATCACAACAGATGAACATAGAAAATATGGTGTAAAACTGTGCAAAACATGCAACAGTGCTCAATATCCCAATAAGGGTGAATAATTACAATACAATCTGACAATGTGAGTGAGCAATTCGAATTGACTAAGTAGGCCATTCGAATCACTGAATGGAGTAGCTTGACTCCAAATAGGAGTCCTCATCATCAATCGGTGGTGCTCATCAATGCACAAGAACCAGTCATCCAGGTGTCAATCTGAGTCTAACTAAGTGTAACAAGTGTAACTGAAGTATGTAGCACTGATTAAGGGAAGGAGGCTCAGTGGGGGGCACATGGGAGGCTAACTGAAGTCAGAACAAGTCATCTAGTCAATATGGAGGTCCAACAGAAGTGAAACAGTTAGTCGGGAGTGAAACTAGCCTCAAATCAGGGAGAATCGGAGCTAACTGAGTGTAACTGAAGTGGAACTGCAGTGGTAGGTGAACAAGTGCGCCCTTCTCTAGCAATAGGTGAGAAGTGAGCACCTTTCAGCCTAGGAGGGCTAAAAATCTGAAGGAAGTGGCTCCCGGGTGCTAGAATAAGGTGGCTAAGGTGCTGGAGGCATCAATCTGGTGACTGGGATGCATGCAAAGTGCATGCAAGTGCATGCAAACCCTAGAATTTGCATGCAAACCCTAATTGCATGCAAGAACCTGAAAAAGATGATGTGGATATCCGAACAAATAATGCCTTACAGCTCATCCATGATGTGGTACTTCAGGTTGTTCCAGCGGCCTACCCTGTCAATCTTCACATGTACTGTCAGATGCAGTCTCTCATGGAGTTCTTCAACATCACCGGTAGGCCATAGGATGAGGACGATCCCCAGAATGTCAACATTCCCAAATATGAAGGGAGTCACGATGTGGTACCTTCTGTTGTGCCAAGTAATATGTTCAGTCAACCATTGAAGCTTCGTAAGCTCAATATTGAAACAGAGACCACTCCCAAGTTTGCAAATGTTGGGGACTATTGGGATGACGAGATGATGAGTAAGGTCACTGATTTACTCCATGAGTTTCAATACTTGTTTCCTATGAAGTTTTCCGATATGAAGGGGATCCTGGGTGATTTAGGGGAGATGAGGATTCCTTTAAAACCAGATGCTAATCCAGTCCGACAGTGACCTTATCGGCTGACTCTGCGACATAAGGAAAAGGTCAAGGAAGAACTTGATCACATGTTGGATGCTAGTATTATTGAACTAGTGGAAGAGTCCGAATGGATCAATCCTATGGTGGTGGAGGACAAGAAAACCGTTGAGGTGCGCATTTGTGTTGACTTGCAAAAGTTAAATGATGTCTGCTTGCATGACCCTTTTCCGACCCTGTTTACTGATGAAGTACTTGAAGGGGTGGGTGGCCAGGAGATGTACTCATTCACCGATGGGTTCTTTGGCTACCATCAGATTCACATTGCCAAAGAAGATCGCCATAAGAAAAATTTCATTACTAAATGGCGTTGCTTTCAATACACTGTAATGCCGTTTGGTTTGAAGAATGCACCTGCGATATTCTCTCAGGTCATTGTTGCTGCATTTAAAGACTTTATTGAGAAGTTTTTGCAAGTATACATGGATGAGTGGACAGTTTATGGGTTGATCCGTGATCATCTGGCCAATCTGCGGCTAATGCTTGAGCGCTACCAACAGCACCAGATATCGGTGAACTTGAAGAAATATATTTTTTGTGCACCATTTGGGATATCGTTGGGTCATATTGTGTGTAAGCAAGGGTTGTTGGTTGATCTATCTAAGATTGCGCTCATTTTGAGTTTGCAACCACCGACCATTGTTAAGTAGTTACGAGTGACTCTGGGGCATACGAAGTATTATGGCAAGTTCATCAAGGGATATGCAGCGATTACCACCCCTATGGAGAAATTGGTGAAGAAAGATGCGTTATTTCAATGGACTCCAGAATGTCAAGATAGTTTTGACACACTAAAGAAAAAGATGGCTTCAGCACCAATACTGGTATTTCCGTATTGGAGTAAGGAGTTCCATGTACATGTCGATGCCTCATCAATCGCATTGGGAGTAGTATTGGCTCAGCTCGACGAAGGAGATATTGATCACCCCATTGCTTTCGCTAGTCGGAAGTTGTTGTCCGCTGAACACAACTACACCACCAATGAGCGGGAGGGTCTAGCAATGGTCTACACGCTACAGACGTTCAAGCACTATTTGTTGGGTGGGAACTTTAAAATGTTCACTGACCATTCCACGTTGAAATACCTAGTCAATAAGCCTTTGTTGGGGGTGAAGATATGCTGCTGGCTACTTCTTTTTCAGGAGTTCAATTTTGATGTCATTGTGAAGCTAGGCTGGTTGAATGCCAGTCTTGATCATCTATCGTGGATTGATACAGGGGAGGAACCAACCAATATTGAAGACGGGTTTCTGGATGCACAACTATTTAAGGATGGCGTCGCTGGTGACTATTTTGATGACATCCTCTAGTTTCTGACAACAGGTACTGCAATAAACGAGTTCACCACCAGTCAGAAGAAGCAATTGGTAGTCAAGGATGTAGAATTCCAGCTAATCGCAGGAGAGTTATATAAAATGGGCGCTGATGAGATATTGCACAGATGTGTCTTGCCGCATGAGCAAGTGCCGATACTGGCTGAAGCACATGGAGGAGTAGTAGGAGGAAACTATGGCGGTCAAGTGACGGCTAGGAAGGTGTTGCGTGTGGGATTGTGGTGGCCTACACTGCATAATGATGCGACAGACTATGCGTGGTCCTACGATGTTTGTCATCAAACTGGAAAACCGTCTAGACGCTATGAGATGCCGTAGATGCCTCAAATAACATTACAACCATTCGACAAATGGGCCGTCGATTTTGTAGGCCCGATCAATCCACCAGGTAAACAGACAGGTGCGCGGTATATCATCTTGCCGATAAAGTATTTGACCCTATGGGACGATGTGGCACCTGTAGTTGCTTGTTCTGCGGCTACGATGGTGCGGTTTTTGTTTGATAACATTATCACTCACTTCGGCTGCCCCAAGATATTGCTAAGTGATCAAGGAATCCACTTTCTTAATCGCACCATCAACACATTGACAGAGGAGTTATAGATACAACATAAGAAGAGTACACCCTATCATCCACAGGTGAATGGCACGGTGGAGGCTTTTAACAAGGTATTGGAGCATGCACTGACAAAGGTGTGCAATGCGAACCACGATGACTGGGATCTCAAAATCCCAACAGTGTAGTGGGCCTATCGCACCACATGTAAATGGATGATAGGACATACACCATTTAAGTTGGTGTATGGACAGGAAGCAATGATGCCAATGGAGTATATTGTTCCGAGTCTACGAATTGTGGCTGTCACGGGCATGGATGATGACGCAACATTAAATGACCGTCTAGCACAATTGGTGCGGCTGGAAGAAGATCGTTTCATCAGTAGGTTCCACCAAGGGGTCGAGAAGGATCAATAGTAGGCATGGCATGATCGCCACATCAAAAACAAATAGTTACAGCAGGGCGACTTAGTGCTGTTGTACGACAACAAGTTTATGAAACATCTAAGGAAGTTGCAGATGCATTGGCTTGGTCCCTATCGCATCAGTAGTATTACTTTCGGAGGAGCAGTTTAGTTGCAACAGTTGGATAGGGTGATGCTCCCCAAGCTGGTAAATGGTCATAGGTTGAAGCCCTATCGTGCGGGCTTGGCACACCCCGATGCCTGAGTCGCATCGGGGGAAAAAAAATGATGTGTCGTCGGCTGATTGGTGGCAGGATGTCTGTAGCTAGGGTTTTACCCCTAGCTTGTGCCAATGAGCACCTACTAAGGAGAATGGACTCCTTAGTAGCAGTTCAGTATATTAAACTAATTATGCAAAAACAAAAAATTAAATTATTTCTAAGACAAGCATGAAGCATAAACACCAAAATGAAAGAATGACTTTGTATTGATGTTACCTTGAGTGTCAAGGTTGGTGAAGCCCTTTGCAGTGTCCAAGAGGATGCTCCAAGCTTCTGAATGCTCCTTCTCCTTCTCCAATGTTGGGGATGGGCCAAAGGTGGCTCTCAAGGTGAAAATAGTCCAAGGGTGAACTAGGGTTTCGAGAGAGATTTTGGCAGAGTAAGGGTGCTTGTGATTGTGGATATGGAATAAGGGATCTCCATCACCTATTTATAGTTTTTTGGTGGTGGAGTGCTGACCCATGGTTTTGGGAAACACATGGTTTTAGGCAGCTGTATAGGGTTTTTTCCTCCTTTTCCTCATTATTTTATATTTTTATTCCCTTTTTAGGGGATTTTTGCTATTTTTGGAGGAAAAGGGGTTTTTTTTTTTTTTAGCCTTTTTTAGGCTATTTTGAAGGTTTTGTGGCCTTTTGGAGGCATTTTAGGCCTTTTGGAGGCTTTTTAATGGGATTTTTTGGGATTTTAATGGAAATATGGTAGGAAAATGGACAAATGAGCCATATAATGTGGTAAATGAGCTATGTAAAGTTAGTCACAGCAGATCTAATGAACAAATAAATCAGTCACAACAGATGAACATAGAAGATATGGTGCAAAACTGTGCAAAACATGCAGCAGTGCTCTCTATCCCAGAAAGGGTGAATGAATTACAATACAAACTGTTACAATGAACAGAGCAATTCGAATTGCCTAAGGAGGTCATTCGAATCACTGAATGGAGTAGCTTGACTCAATCTAGGAGTCCTCATCAATCATCGGTGTTGCTCATCAATCACAACAACCAGTCATCCAGGTGTCAAGCTGAGTCTAACTGATCATAATAAATGTAACTGAAGTGTGTAGCACTGATATAGGATCTGGAGGCTCAGTGGGGGCGCATGGGAGGCTAACTGGAGTCAGAGCAAGTCACCTAATCGAACTGGAGGTCAATCGGAGGTGAAACAGTCAGTCAGGAGTGAAATCGGAGTGAAATCAATCAGAATCGGAGCTAACTGAATGTAACTGGAGTGAATCTGCAGTGGTAGGTGAACAAGTGCGCCCTTCTCTGTCAGTAGGTGAGAAGAGGGCGCCTTTCAGCTTAGGAGGGCTAAAACTCTGTGGAAAGTGGCTCCCGGGTGCTAGAAGAAGGTGGATAAGGTGCTGGAGGCATCAAACTGGTGACTGGACTGCATATCCTGAAATAGATCATGCAAGATCCTGAAGTAGATATGTATCCCGAAATAGATGATCCTGAAATAGATATGTATCCCGAAATAGATGATGGATATCCGAACACCCCCCCTCAAGCTAGACTATGATGTGCCAACTAAAATAATGTGGGGCCCTGGTAACTAAGACCAAAGGTCACCCCAATACAATAATCCAAAAAATGCTGAAAAATAAACTAAGTGAGGAAAGAGGGAAAACCCAGTGGGAAGAAAGCCCCCCCTCAAGTCTAAAGCATAATAATGAATCAATCTGTCTCCACCATGATGGAACTCACCCCCAACAGTGAACGGAGGTAAGAGAACTTCTTCTTAGTGAAGCTCTTGGTGAAGATGTCTGCAATTTGCTCATCGGTAGGGCAATATTGCAGAATGATGGTGCGATCATGCACCAACTGTCGAATGTAATGCATATGAATCTCAATGTGCTTGGTCCTCTGCCGCTAAACTGGATCTGTGGAGATCTTGATAGCACTTTGATTGTCACAAAATAGGACAGTCGAAGTAGTGCCACCAAAACCAAACTCGGAAAGAATACCCTGCAACCAAACTGCCTGAATGCAGGCATTGACTGCCCCTCGATACTCTGCCTCTGCTGAAGAAAGTGCAATGGCTGCTTGCTTTTTGCTGGACCAGCAAATAGCACCATGACCAATCATGAAAACATAACCGGAAGTGGACTTCCGATCAATGCTATCACCTGCCCAATCTGAATCAGTAAAACCAATGAAATCTAGCTCAGAATCTGCAGCATAATGTATGCCAAACTGTCTCGTACCTTGCACATACTGCAAGATCCGCTTGGCTGCTCGCCAATGAAGCTCATGTGGCTGCTGCATATATCTTGACACGGCACTCACGGCATATGAGATATCAGGCCGTGAATGTGTCAAATAAAGTAGTGAACCAATCAACTGTCGATACATACTGCAATCTGCAAGCGGTGTGGAATCTCCCTCCTCAAGACTGATTCCTGAGAGGAATGGGAACGGGGCTGCCTTACATTCAGCCATATTAAACTTCAATAACAGGTCGGAAGCATATTTTTGCTGAGATATAGTGATCCCATCGAAATTTTGAGCTATCTCCAAGCCCAAAAAGTGACTTAGCAAGCCCAAATCGCTCATGTCAAAAGCTAGATTTAAGGCAGTTTTTAGCTTGTTTATTGAAGTAAGTGTGCTACCAGTAATAAGCAGATCATCAACATAAAGTACAATAACCAACAAATTACCTTTAACTCGCTGAAGATAGACATTCGGATCAGATTTGCATCTTTGGAAATTCTGAGAAAGAAGGAAGGAGTCCATCTTTGCGTACCAAGCTCTTGGGGCCTGTTTTAACCCGTACAAAGACTTCTTCAATCTACAAACCAATGATGGATCTGATGTATAACCCTCTGGCTGCTGCATATAGACCTCTTCAGCAAGGTCTCCATGTAAAAATGCACTCTTCACATCCATGTGATGCACCTCCCAGTGCTTGGATGCGGCAATAGCTAAAACAAGGCGAATGGAATCCATCTTTGCAACCGGTGCAAAGGTCTCTGTGTAGTCCACTCCTTGGACTTGGAAAAAACCTTTTGCCACCAACCTTGCTTTATATTTGCTGATAGTGCCATCAGCAGCAACTTTAGTACGGTAGACCCATTTACACTTCACTAATTTTCTTCCAGGTGGAAGAGAAACTAGCTCCCATGTATTGTTCTTTTGAAGAGAACTGTACTCTTCATCCATGGCTTCTTTCCATCTCGGATCTCGATGGGCTGAATAATATGATTGGGGATCTGAACCAGCCATCAAATAACAAATCTCAGGAAGAAATGGATCAGCAATAGAAAGAGCCATACCTGCCCTTTGAAAGTCTCCTCTTGTTCGTCTCGGATCAGCAGGATTTCCAAGACTAGAACCAGCAGATTGTAGAGTATTTTGGGCCCACTTTGGTAACTGAGGGAGATCTGAATGGTCGGATTCCGAACCTGATATGTCATTATCATCATATGCTGCTACAATATCAGAAATATCAGAACTCATACCTTCATTATCGCTGCTCAAATCTTCTTCTGGTGAAGGCGGTGAATCGGCAGTTTTCTCCTCAACTAGTTGCAATTCTTGAAGCGGTTCTTCAAACTGCACACTGCGCTCTATGAATATCTTTTTAGATCTGATATCCATGAGTTTATATGCTTTTGATTCTTCCCCATATCCTATCAATATGCACTCGATACTTTGTGGATCCAAAGCTCGTCTCTTCTCAGAAGGAATTCTAGCCCATGCAGTAGAGCCAAAAACTCTCAAATTTGACACATCCGGTTTGTGACCAAAGAATGCTTCGAAAGGAGTCATACCTTTCACGGATGAATGTGGAACTCGGTTCTGTATATATGCAGCAACATTGATTGCTTCAGCCCAAAGATTTGCAGCCAAACCTTTTGATTCAATCATGCATGTAGCCATCTCTTTCAGTGACCGGTTTTTCCTTTCCGCTACACCGTTCTGCTGGGGTGTGTAGGGAACTGTATGTTGGATCTTGATTCCGCTTTGGGCACAAAGTTGCAGCAACTCGGACTTGATATATTCCCCACCATTATCAGATCTAAGAGCTTTGATCTTGCTCTCAGTGGTGGTCTCAACAGAAGCCTTAAAATCCTTGAATTTTCCAAGCACTTCTGACTTGTTTTTGAGAAAGAATACCCATGTAAAGCGAGAATAATCATCAATAAATGTCAAAACATACCTTGAACCATTTAATGACATATGGGGCAGCGGACCGCTGATATCAGAATGGATCAATCCCAAAATAGTAGAGGCTCTGCTAGCCTTGCCGCGGTCGAATCTGTGCTCGGGGTGCTTCCCAATAATGCAACCGGTGCATATTCCCTTCGAGGAACGGAGTTGTGGCAGCCCATCAACCATGGATTTATTTGATAGCAGCAGCAAATACTTATAATTTAGATGTCCAAATATTTCATGCCAAATCCTACTAACCTCATTACCATGTGTGCGAAGAGCAGTGGGCTTTGCAAGCGGAATAAAGTGTGAAAACTCATAACATTTTGCAGTGTGGTTTGCCTTTCCAACCGCAACTAGTCTTCCACTTTTGATATCAGAAATTTCAACTGTATTAGGGCTGAATGTGACTTTCTTTGGATCACCAGTATGTGTCATTTGATAAACAGAAAGGAGATTCGAAGCTAAGGAAGGCACATAGAGAACATTCTGAAAGCATCCATGATCTACATGAATTGTACCTTTGCCCTTTGAAGAAATTTTTGAGTCATCTCCCAAATGGATGGGGATGGAGCTGTTTGGATCGAATGAGGAAAAAGAATCAATATTTGCAGCCATATGATTTGATGCACCCGAATCTATCAAGAGAGTGGGCTTCGAAACCGTTGCCATGAGTGCTTGTCCTCTTTCATGATCGTCATTCCGATCCTTCTTCCTTGCACCGTCAGGAAGGGTTATGTTGTTCTTTTCCAAAAGGAGGGCCATTTGATCTATAGTCTTCTTCATACATGAACTTTCGGGATGAAAGCCACGGTTACAATAAGTACATTTAGATTTTTGGTTACCTTCTTTGCCCTTTTGCTTGGATTTCGAACTGGATGGTGCATCCGTTTGCTTGCCTTTGTCTTTTTGCTTGTGAGGCTCGAATTTGGGCTTCTCCTTCTTTAGCTTTCCTTTACCATTCGAGATCTTGGGTCCTTGAACAAATAGGGCTGAATCTTTGGAGCTTATGGACCCCATTTGAATCAACTTGTCATGCTCTTTCGTAACGGACTCAATGAAGGCATTCAAGGTAGGCATCTTCCAATTCGGGGTAGTTAGCCGACCGGAATTGAAAGTGGAGACAAATACCGAATAATCTTTCCCAAGCTTGCTTAGAATGGAGAGGATCAACTGTTTATCCTCTTTGATAACACCACTGTTCTTCAATTGCAAGTTCAAGTTCTTGAATTTAGTGAAGAATTCATTGATGCTCTCGAAATTCTCAGGATTAAGGCCAATCAATTCATTCTCTAATTGAAAAGCCCTAAGCTCATCCTGCTTGCCGAATAGTGTCTCAAGTTGCTCCCATATGGACTTTGGAGTCTTCAATCCGCTGAGATGGAAGTGAAGATCTTTGGAGATGGAGAGACAAAGAAGACCGTAAGCTTCATCAAGCTTATTGTAGTGTTTGGTTCTTTCTGCCACATTGTTTGGCTCCAATTCAAGACCAAGAGTGACTCGGTAGTATCCTTTTGAACGTAATATGATCTCCATATCATCTTTCCAATCAAAATAATTGAATGGGGTGAGGATAGGCTTTGAAGAAGAGTATTCCATTGCTAGGAGCGAGTCAAATGATGAAGAAGAAGCTTGCATGCAGACTATAGCGAATGGAGATGCTGTAGGGAAGCTTGCATGCAGAATGTAGCGAGTGCACTTGGAGGAGATAATTAACCTGCAAATCACATAAGAACAATCACAATAAGGTCGAACAATCCACCCTTTGAGAGTTGCATCACACCTGGGATTGGATTTCAAGCAATGTTGAATAGGTCCAATGTATCAGATCCAGGAATTATGTGGTAACTCAAGCTTCTGGAGTGGTATTGGAGTATTTTTCAAGCTTTGCATGCACAGGAGCGAATGCCCTTGAGATATTTCATGCCAAACTTTTTGCAATTTTTAGCAATTCAGTCAAATCTTCTTGTATAAACACCTGTAGAAAAGAGATCTTGTTCCTGCAATGGCTCTGATACCATGTAAAGTTAGTCACAGCAGATCTAATGAACAAATAAATCAGTCACAACAGATGAACATAGAAGATATGGTGCAAAACTGTGCAAAACATGCAGCAGTGCTCTCTATCCCAGAAAGGGTGAATGAATTACAATACAAACTGTTACAATGAACAGAGCAATTCGAATTGCCTAAGGAGGTCATTCGAATCACTGAATGGAGTAGCTTGACTCAATCTAGGAGTCCTCATCAATCATCGGTGTTGCTCATCAATCACAACAACCAGTCATCCAGGTGTCAAGCTGAGTCTAACTGATCATAATAAATGTAACTGAAGTGTGTAGCACTGATATAGGATCTGGAGGCTCAGTGGGGGCGCATGGGAGGCTAACTGGAGTCAGAGCAAGTCACCTAATCGAACTGGAGGTCAATCGGAGGTGAAACAGTCAGTCAGGAGTGAAATCGGAGTGAAATCAATCAGAATCGGAGCTAACTGAATGTAACTGGAGTGAATCTGCAGTGGTAGGTGAACAAGTGCGCCCTTCTCTGTCAGTAGGTGAGAAGAGGGCGCCTTTCAGCTTAGGAGGGCTAAAACTCTGTGGAAAGTGGCTCCCGGGTGCTAGAAGAAGGTGGATAAGGTGCTGGAGGCATCAAACTGGTGACTGGACTGCATATCCTGAAATAGATCATGCAAGATCCTGAAGTAGATATGTATCCCGAAATAGATGATCCTGAAATAGATATGTATCCCGAAATAGATGATGGATATCCGAACAAGCTAGTGAGCACTTTTTGGGTGTTAACAATGTCGCACCACCATGGATGAAATGCGGAAGCAGGAAGGCTTCTGCTGCAAGTTGGGAATGGTCGGAGACACATAGCAGCGTAGAGACTGGGTCAAATCAGTAGTAAATACCAAAAGTTCAAATAGTTAATTAACGACGCTATTCGAATGATGGGAATTAATGGCGGATCCAACCAATCGACGGTGGATTTATGTCATTAATACAGGATTTTGGTAGAGTTAATGCCTGATTTTGTGATGATTACAGTGGATTTGGTTGGATACTATAAAAATGAATTGGAGCTAGTCAGAAGGCACTGAGAATTCAGTTGTTTTTGTAAGATTGTGGCATGCTGGAGAGTATTGTTGTTGGTTCGTGAGTGTTGTTGTGCGTTGGGAGAGGCTGTTGGCATTATAGAGTGATGTTGTCAAGTATAGTGAGGTATTCCAAATGAGTTGGAGATTGTTGAGATCAGTAGTGAATTCGATTCCCCCTTCATCCCGGTTATCTTTCAAGAAGAAATTGCACCAGCCGTCAACCTTGAGGATGAGGTAGCAACTATGCCGGTGGGAGAATCTATAATTGCTAAGAAGCGACGGGGAGGTCAGTACTCGGAGTCACCACAGAGTAAGAGGGTGCTTCGATCCTCCGCTACGATGGAAGGAGAAGCTCCAGAATAGGTGGGGCAGTCCATTCGCCCCATTCGTGAGTTTTCCCCATTGGCGGGACTCTCCGCCGATGACATCCTTGGGTATATCCCTCCAGTTCGGCCGGATGCCACCCCACGCAAGATAAACCCAAAATAGAAGTATGGTGTGAAGATGCCAGTGCTCCCGATTGGAATGGAGTGCTCTGTGGATATTGAACCAGCGTTGATGCACCTGCGCTACGATCATCATGATATGGTGGCCTACCCCGATATTGCATCTGCCCCTTATGTGGAGGAGGCGCGCCTTTCCCAAACCCCGACTGTAAAAGGCTGGGCACGAGGATTGAAGCAGGACGGCTTGTTAGGGCTTATTAATATGCCACATTTTGGGCGGCTAGCAGAAGTGAATGCGTGCGTAAACTAGCTCCTGGGATGTTTTCATGGTGGGTCGTTATGGCTGGATAGAGAAGTCCCGGTCACTGTCGACTTAATTTCATCCATAACCAGCTTTCCTAAGAATGGAGTTGATCCAGCGCAGTTCATCCAAGGGAAGGAAAACGACAAAAAGTGAGCGCTACAGTTGGCACAGAAATATGGCCTCAAAACGGATGGGCGTGGGCATTGCACCAGTAGATGCAATGATCAAGCGGTGCTCACAAGCATTAAGTTTCTGTCCTGCAAGGTGGTTAGGGGTGGTCGACCTAACCAATGCAACTCGGGCATTGTTGCATGCACTGAGCAATGTGCAGACGGTGTCCGAATGAATTGGTCCCTATACCTCTTGAATCAATTAATGGAGGATGCTATGGTGGTCCAATTAGGAAAGGGTGCCTTTACATACAGTTGGTTGTTGCTGTTGATTGCTTTGGTCGCATGGAAAGAGCCCAACATGTACCAGGGCATGGACTGTCTGGTTGCAGCAGAATGATAGGGGGCGTGATATCAAAATCTATGGTATGTACAGGAGCCAGAGAGACTCTGGGATTTCCAATTACATTTTTGGCTGTATTGGGAGATGCTTTTTGCCGCAGCAACACAAGTCCCGTGAATATCTGAAGAAACTGTCGCACGGTTCAAACCTGTTATGGTGTTTGCAATTCAGCCACATACCATACATATCCAAGCCCGCCATGATCTTGATCGACAATGGTGGTAGACCTCGTATAAGGTGACATCTGAATATTTGGAGGGTGTTGTGAACAAGTGGTCGAAAGCATGGAGACAACCCATGAGTCCAGTAGAGATAGAAGCCGATGGCCTGCCGTTGGGCCCAGATGATCAAGTATCGGCACAGGACGAGCAGAGTCACCATGAATCAAGGCACCAATCGAACAAAACGATATCAGATGATAGCGCTCGGGAGCTTGAAGAGAAACGTTTGAAAAGGTATCAGGAGCAGGCAACGATCAGTGGATTACCTTTCCCTGCCAAGGTACAATTAGGACGCCTGATCACAGTGATCAATACTGCATCCTCTACGGTAGCAGATAAGATGGAAAGGAAAGCAGATGAAGGATTCCATGCAGTCACTACTCGGTTAGAATTATTGTATGACCTGGTTTTCGACAAGCACCAGAGGAAGCAGCAACATCAACCTTTGAAACAATCAGTACTAAGAAACGGGTTAGGAATGTGGATCCCGACTGCGATTATGACCGAAGATGCGGCACTAACCACGTTGTTGCAGCAGCTGCACAGAGCGACCATTAATGTGAATGCCTTTCCCATGAAAGGATTGACTACTCTGTAGGCTAGTACCGGAAAGGAAACGACAAACTGACTGTAGCAGATCAGAGGGTATGTCTGCTCTCCTGCAGGAAAGCAAGGCCGATACGCATCTCACCATTGAATAATTGACTTCCAGGGCTACTTCCGCATGGAAGGCAGTGGATGACCTTGAGGTACACATCAAGGAAGAACGAGGGGAGAAGGCCCGAGAAATTGAAGGCTTGAAAAAGGAACATGATTTCCTTATCGTGGAAAAGGCTCGCATGTGGGACGACAGTGTCCAGGTTGACCGAGCGATCACAAAATATTATCAACATGTCCTGGAGCCCACTGAAGAGGTATATGTGCTCCACCGAGTGCAGTGACTCGGGGCTACTGTTATTCAGTTGCGACAGGAGAATCACGAGTTGAAGGCCCAGCTGAAATTGGGTATGCCTTAGGCTTAAGTGGATGAACGAAGAAGGGCGATTGAGGAAGTTGCCACTGAGATGGAGGAGCTGGAAACACAGGAAACCAAGCTCACGGCTGAAATGGTACAATTATGGGGCCGCATTGTTTAGGACGAGCAAGTTGAGCAGTTGATGAAGTACCAGCAAGAAGTGGAGGGACAGTTGGCCACATTAAAAGCCACAATGTGCACAATGCCACCACTGGAGCAAGTTGCTAAGTCTCAAGAGCTGAAAGACATACAACACCATGTCACCAAGGCAGACGAGCAATAGAAGATATGCACGGCCCAGTTAGAAGAGTTCCAGGACACTGGTGGTAAATTTATGATGCAGGCTAGTGAAGCTCTGTAGGCAGTGCCGAAGCATCGACAGCAGGTCATGGAAAAGCTTATAGATCACCCATCCGCAGATGACGTGGTCGACAGTCAGGCAGTGGCTACAGAATCCAAGGAGATGGTGCGGACAATTGAATAGCCGTATGAGGACTTCAAAGTAAAAATGACGGTGTGTACTATGTCCAGCAGTTGACGTGGCTTGAGGGCGAGCCACAAAATTGTGTTGGGGGGCTGTTGGAAGGTCGTTTGGTAGAGTGCTATCCCAGCATCTCTGATGCTGCAACAAGGCAAAAGTGTATTGGAGAAAACTCACTATGGCTTGGGAATACCACAACAGATAGATGACTACCAGAAATCAACTCAATTCTCAAAACAATGCTATTATAAATGAAAATGTTAAGATAATGGAGAAATGTAACCAACCTCGATCCAAACATTTGATGTAGATCCCCGTTGGAGCTTTCAATCCATGCACTTGAAATATGAAAATTAGTCTTGGTAGCCAATATCCAACAAGTACATACAATATATAAATGACATTAACATTATCAATAAAAATGGTCCATAATATCACAAGCAAATGTAACCCAATGTATAATAAACAACATTCACAACATGATGGACGAGAATATGAGTATTTCTATTAATAAACAAGAAGAAGTACAAGGTGATACGACCTCTTGCCGACAACCAATATGAACCAAGATCTGGATCAATCCACTTGTGCCTCCACCACTTCAATCATCCATGAATGGAAAACTCAAACTAGATAGGAGTTTGGAAGGTGAACATAAAAGGTTCACAACTACAAGGATCAATGAGTGTAGACTCAAGATAGGGCAAAAATTTACTAGAGTTCTCTTGCTATTCCCTTCTCCTCCTGTCCATAAGCCATATGTGCTCAATATATAGTCCTCTCAAAGGTAGGTGAAAGGACACATCGAGGCGTTACTTGGGCAGATGGAGGGCCAAAGGTCACCCAATGACCGCTTTTTGGGACTAAAAAGTAATAAATTAGTGATTTTTACCATTTTAATTGATACCCATGGGATATAGTGATGCAACTCACGGGTATGCATTCTATAATGATGCAACATGCGGGTAGGAATAAAAATAAGTCAAAATAGTATCTGAAGGATATAAGTGGATCTGAGTCACTGAAATGGATCCTACAGGCCAAATAATGGTGATGCTCACAGGGTGGAAGATTACAATGTAACAAAAGGATGCCATGAATGGCGATGAACAGGAGATTAGTTATGCATTTTGGGTCAATTATACCGCAGAATGCAGGTTTTGGGTCATTTGGACCACATATTATGTAATGTTGAGTCAGTTATACCGCAAAATGTGGGTTCTTGGTTGATTTTGTACTAAGTTGGTTAGATATTGGGTCACTTGTCAAAGTGTCGATTAGGAAGTTGTTAGTAAGTGGACAAGCATTGTAATGGCGGAATCCTATATATAGATAAGAATCATAGGTATTAGGGGAGGCTGGGTGAAGAGAAGCGCATGTTTGGGTTGTTTCTGCGCATCTGTGAGATATTGCCGAGACCTAATCTTTGAGGAGATATTGTATCTAAGGTTTTGTAGTGATAATATGATATGATGAAACTATTCTGGTGCAATTCTTGGGTTCTTTCTATTTGTTTATGGTAATGCAATGTCGCACTTCATGAATAATGCTATGTTTCCTTGATGCAATGTTGCTTTACTGTTACTACTATTTTGATAATGAATGCTGCGATCGAATAATGCGTTATGAATACATGTCAAATGTTTGAGATCCCTATTTAGTGTTGCAATAGAGTTAGTTCATATAGCTGCAACCCTCCTGCTTCCTCGACGGAAACATGGTTTTGTCTGCTCTTCCTGGATTCCTCGGGTGAGACCTCATCTGCTTTGCAGGTGTTGCTGGGTGGGATAAAACCTACCCGAGCCGGTGCCCAGGGAGACTACGGCATGTGGCGACAGTGAAGTGGAATCCCTGTTGACTGGAGTCGTATTGGTCAACACCTTCTATAAGCTTTCTTCATTCTTATCATGGGACGAGTCACCAGATTGTGAAGAGTTGAGTTTATTCATATCATAATCAAATGGAGAAATACCAATTGTTGGCTGCTTTTTGGACAGACCCAGTTTTTAATGAAGCGCAGCAACAAAACCCCTTGGCGCACTGGCCCTCTCGGAAACGATCTGTGCAGTAGCTCGAGGTCTCACCCGAAGTGGCTATGGGTCGGCTAAGGAATCAAGTTTCCTTAACCGAGGTGATGCGGAGACTGCAATATTCTCCCTTTCTTCGTTGAGGATTCCTCCAAGCGGAACGTCTTACTCTTCCGTAGATTTCTCAGTGCAACAACGCTGAAGTTCGCACTTACTAGCCTAGCTGCGCGGTGTCTCCGCTTCTGTGCACAAGGAAATTAACCTCTGCGTCGATACTCTATGTATCGTTTCTGCTTGCACGCCCAGCGCAGTAACGCATTCCTCAGTCGCCACAGCGATAGCGTTCTACAGATCCCTTCGGGATTTAACTATTATAACTACCAAGGAGGCTATGAGATCTTACTTAACATATTCATAAAGATAACGCAATGTTCATGTATACATAGATAGTGAGCTAAAACATGCAATCACACAACACAGCATCATAAAACGAGAATTATGTAGTCGCCTCCATGAAGAAACCACGTCCACAGGAAGTATATCTTATATTATCTCAAGATGGAAATTACATAATATGCTGCGCACACAGTTGCAGCCTTAGATCTTTCCAGGAAACTCCACGCACACAGCTGGGAGCCCTTCTCTCGATCTAGTCTCTTCTCTACAGAGATTACAATAGTTCAGACGTCGACTCAGACTGTCTGCAACTTAGGGATTAGCTTCACAGCTATCCAGTTCTAACTCTTGTCTTCTAACAACACAATAGAAGACTAACTAGCTTAGCTTACCTCAAATAGCTAGCTTATGTCTCAACCTCTAATGGCTAGCTATCTAACTTAAGTCTGTCTAACCTTCTTCCCTTACAATTACAAATATATATAGGTGGCCATGATAGTCTCACCTTTACAAAAATGTGGGCCTTTCCCAGCATTATTCCCCAAAAACCCTAACCACAGACATGGCTAGATGTACTGTAGGCACCACTTGCAGTCACGTCGCCGTTTCCTATAGGTTCCGTGACTTCCGGTGTAGATTGCGGGTATGGGCACCACTTCTTCATTCATTGCTCTTTGTCCTTTGCCTTCAATACTTTGGTCCATTGTTCTTCCTTGATCAGAGCAACCATGACTTCTGTACTTAGCCTTAATGAGGGTAGCTGAGCCCTCTACTCCGTCGCTTCATTTATTGTGGTAGCTGAGCTCTCTACTCGGCCATTTTCATTCTCCTTTGACGTGTGCGCGTGAGCTCCACAATTTCCAGTCCGTAATCTGCGCTGAGCTCATCCATCTGGCACCGTACTGCGCACCGTTTACTTCTGCACAAAATTTGGTACTTACTCAAAATTAGCACTTCTTCCCTTCGATACTTAGTGCTTTTCCCTCAAAGTTCGCAGATTTACCGTAGCTGCGGCCTAGGCTCCAACAGGCCCCTAACACTTACTTGTGGCTCGTCCTCGAGCCACTCGCACTAGCGTGTGGTCGGTTTACTTGCGCATTTGCCTTTGCCTGGGTCTCAGCAAATGTTTTCTTCCACTGCGCAATAGCGGAGTCCATTTCATCGACGCATTCCACAGCTGTCTGCACCATTTCTGCAGTGGCTTCTTCTTTGGTTATGCCATCAACCACCTGTTGAGATTCTGCAATTTCTTTGATCTTTTCCTCGACTTGGGCAGCAAGGTCAGCATACTCATCCATAAATGGCTGAATGTTGTTGGTGAGTTTAGCATCTTTCATTTCTGAGCTTGTGCAGTTGCTGTTGGATTCTGCGCACTTCACTCATTTTCTTCATTTTTGCTATGCCTTCTAAGGCCTTAGCTTCTTCAGTCAGAATAGTTAGGGACTGTTCTGCGGCTTGTACCTGTTCCAAGAGACCGACTTTGAAAGGGAGCTTCTCAAGCTCAGTCCAAGCCTCCATAGCTTGGGTCATCAGGCTCTCGGCTTCATCTGCTTTGCTCTTCATTTGTGTGGAAGTTCTGCGCAGCGCTTCAAATTGTTCCTTCCTATCATCTGTAAAATGCGCTGCAACACGAGCTTCCAACTCGGCGATCTGCATTCTATGGTCTTCAGCCATAACAACTATTTCTTGTTCTAGGGATTTCTCCCTTCCACCAATAATTTGAACTTTCTCTACCAGAGGAAGGTCTGGTTGAATCTCGCAGGCCGGCAGCTCCTGGGAAATTTCATCAATTACATTTCTTATCCCAGTGTTTTGTGCCTCATAAAGTGCAAGTTTCTCAGAGATGTTCTTATGGCTTTCCTTCAGCTCTATCTCCTGTGATTGCAGTCTTTGGTTTGCTTGGAATGTAGAGAGTTTTCTAGCTCTCAACTCAACAGAAACTTTCTCATGCACTAGCTGTAGAGTCTCTATAGGAATTAAAGACAAATTTATTTCAACGGGCCCAACTACGCTTACCTGCAGTGCGGCCAAAGGATCCGGAAGTGTCATGCTTGTAGGCAGAATGTGCACAACAGTATGCCTCTCTGCAAGTACTTCAACTCGCTCGGTACTTGTGGTTTCTTATGGTGCCTGCGTAGTAGATGCTGGCGCATGGGTCTGCGCAACTCTTCCTGCGAGACCTTTTAATTCTACGAACTGCAGGTCCAGAGCACTTCTGATGTGAGTGTGCGAGGTCCGCAGCTCGCGAAATTGCTCTTTTAAATATTGGTCGATCCCCGAGGGAATGGTCTCAGGGGGATGCAACATCTTCTGCTTCTTGGCCGGTGGTTCTGTCAAACCTTCATCACTTCTTTGCTCAGGCGCTTCCTTGCCCTTATCTTTTTCTTGCGCCGCGGGAGGTGGCATCGTAGATGCGATGTCGGCGGCCTCCCTCCATTCATCCAACCAAGACTTGATAGTTTCTTCAACATCTTCAGTGGTCATCCTGTAAAGGCCTACGGCCCATTCTTCTTGAATGCCGCAAGGGCGGAGGTAGATTTCATGCAAGTTGGCAGAAAAGACCAACTTCCCTTCATATATTTTTGTTGTCTCCTCACTCAGCCTCGGCATTTCCTGTATGGTATCTTTGAGGAGATGGTAGTATTCACATAATACAGCGCGGTTCATCTTGCGCTTCGCGGGATTGTTAGAATCCCAAAGGTTGACATATCTCATTCCTGCAACCTCTCTTGCGCGGCACAGAAGGAACTGAGTGTTCGAGGGCTCCTTCCACCCGACGAGAGCACATAAAATTAAAAGCCAAGAAAAATGGAACAACTGACCGGGGTTGTCTTGGACGTTCCAGCAGTCTTCCAAGAAATAATTGAGGAGGAAGAGAGACCAATTGTACTTCTCTCCCTCTGCAGCTGCAATAGCGAGCTCCACAACAGCTCCAGTAACTTGTTTGGGTCTGCACTTTGTGAGAAGTCTTCCTGCAAGAAGACTGCCTGTAAATCTCAGTGCTTCATCCTCAACAATCATGAGGTCGTAAGCCCGACCTCCTCTTGTCAGTTTGTATTTCCGCACCAACTGTGCAGCCAATTTTTTGTCTTTGTCCTTTCCAACAAAATGATTATTGGGGTCCTTACCAACCTTAGATAGGCCGATAATGCGATGAATCAAGTCGACATTTAAATCGATTGGCCTTCCCAGCCAAAGGTAAACACCATGGACACAGGATAGTAGTGCCTTCACAACTGTGTTGACTTCGTTGCTACGCCCGAAGTGCGGTAGCTTCAACAAGTTCAACAGTCCAGACTTTTCTAAATTTGCTGCGAATTCCTTGGGTACGAATTCATCAACCTTTCTGGTGGGATTGTGGACTACCGTCAGATAGCGGTCTGGCGCAAACTGAGGATATGTTCTGTATTCGCCCAAGTTGAAATCGGAAAACTTAACCAGTGGAAGGTGTCCAAGCAGGGACCCTTCTTATTGCATGCCAGCCGGCAGTGGTGGCAGCGGAATCGGATACTTTGCATTCTTCAGAATATACACCTCTGGTGCATCATCTGGATGCGGTGGAATGTAATTCACCACAGTGGCCAACGGCTCTGGAACGGGCTCGTCCGACTGCTGCTGCTGAGATGCTCTTGTGCCCGGAGATTGTCTGGGATCAGTCCAACCAGGGTGCGTGTAAGCCGAGGTTGTCACCGGGGTAGTCATGCCGAAATCTAAGCCTCGGTGCAGGAATTGACGAACAACTTCTTCAGTTGACAGGTTCTCCGAACCGGTATAGAAAATCAAAGACTTGAACAAACAAATGGTGGAACAGCATAGAATACGAACGCTAAAAACAAAGGAAACAGTCTGCACAACTTGGCTCTGAAAACAATAACTTAGATTCTCAAACAAGACTATGCAACTCGAGAAAAGTAACCCGAAAATATACAAGTGCGGGGTATTTATAGCGAAATGAGATAGTAAATGCGGGCAAGTGGGGTTACTAGCTGTAGAAGCCTATGCGTGAGTTGACAAGCCTCCTATCCACGCGCTTCCACGGTGCATTAATTGTGATGGACGGGCTCTGACAGCCTTTCGGGAGAAGCTAAAACTTTCGGCGCATGACATAAATGAAAATCTTAGGGAGATCAAGCCGACTCTGTCAGAGCGGATACAATTAAATGGCGAACTTATCCTTCATTAATATTCAAAGCGGCTATAGGACGACTGTATTTCAAATTTTTCGGTGGGTCATTTCAGCATAGGTAACTGTGCATAGAGGGGTCCACAATGAGAACTCTTCAAGCGGCAACTTTGACATAGGGAACGCTGCAAGAGCGACGGTTCGACAATCCGGAAAAACTTCGCAAGAGCGCAAAAATAGGGTCGCTCAAAACAAACTATATCGACATGTGCAGATGTTTCAAGGAACTGCACGGGAAGCCGGAGACTGAAAGTGTCTCGCAACTTCCATGTAGACTGTGATAATGCGATGCCTCTTTCAACTACACTGGACCTCTGCACTTCCTCTTGAGTAATGTATTAAGTCGACAGGGCAGAGTGGCTGTTGCGATAAAGCTTGAGCCGACTCCCGTTGATCATTGTAGGTAGCAATTCTCCATTAAGCTTCGCAAGCTGAACTGTTCCTCCTTCTGTTATCTTTGTCACCCGAAAAGGGCCTAACCAATGTACACGAAGCTTGCCTGGAAACTTGATGAATTTACTATCATAGAGGAGTACCAAGTCTCCTTCTTCAAAGTGTTTTTTCTTAATATGCCTGTCATGCCAAGCTTTCTGTCTTGCCTTCTGTACCTGTTGATGGAATCCGGCTAAAAGTTTGTTTTCTTCTAAGGCAAGCAATTGTGAGAGTCTTTCACTCATAGTATCAGTATCTGCCATTTCTGTAATTTGCGCAATTCTGAGACTGGGAACAATGTATTCCATGGGCATAACTGCTTCTTGTCCATACACCAAACTGAAAGGTGTGTGACCTGTTAATTTCTTGCATGTGGTTCTGTAAGCCCATAATATAGCTGTGACTCTAAGGTCCCAATCATCTCTTTGTTGATTATAGATCTTCATCAGGGCATTCTCAAGAATCTTATTGAATGCCTCCACCGTACCATTAGCTTGAGGGTGGTAGGGTGTACTCTTATGGTGACTAATGTGGAATTATTCAGTAAGGGCCTCTATAGTGTCATTCAGGAAGTGTGTACCCTGATCACTCATTAGAATTAGTGGACATCCAAACCTAGTGATAATGTTCTCAAAAATGAACTGCGCGGCAGTGGCAGCGTCGCAGTTCTTAACTGGCTTAGCCTCAGCCCATCTGGTGAGGTATTCAGTAGCTGTAATGATGTATCTTGCGCCGGTTCGCTTTCCTGGTGGGTCAATAGGTCCTACAAAATCAATGGCCCATGTATCAAAAGCACACAATGTTATCTGGGGTCTTAGCAGCATTTCATCTCTCCTTGAAGGTTTTCCTGTTCGCTGGCACACATCGCAACATTTGCATAATTCCTTAATATCCTTGTGCAATGTTGGCCACCAAAGACCTGCGGCTAAGATCTTCTGCACAGTCAGCTTTCCTGTGAAATGGCCTCCTGCGGTTCCTGAGTGCGCTTCTACGACGATGGAGTTTTTCTCATGCGGAAGGATACATCTGCGCAAGACTTCGTCGGGGTCCAACTTATAAAGCTGGCCTGCTATCAAAGTGAATTCTGCGGCTTTGACAACAAGTTGCTTCTTCTGCTGAATTGTAAACTAAACTGGCACTTGCCCGGTAGTGAGAAACTCAAGAATATCAGAATAATATTCATCTGCTGCTTGAATAGAAAATAGTTGCGCATTAGGCAGATTGTCCTCCAGATTTGTAGGTTCCTCCCCTGACTCTATCCTAGATAAGTGGTCAGGTCCTGCATTCAATCTACCTGGCTTTACAATAACCTCAAAATCATACTCCTGGAAGAGCAGTAGCCATCTGCAAATTCTTCCCCCTAACACTGGCTTATTGACCAAATATTTCAAAGCAGAATGGTCAGTATACATTTTAAAATGTGTGCCCAATAGGTAGTGTCTGAACTTCTGTAGCGCATACACCATAGCTAGTCCTTCTCTTTCTGTAGTGGTGTAGTTCTTCTCAGCTGTGGACAGCTTTCTGCTGGAGTAAGCAATGGGGTGATCAACACCTCCTTCTCCTAGTTGTGTAAGCACAACCCCCAATGCTATGGAAGAAGCATCTACATGAACATGAAAGGGTTTTCTCCAGTCTGGGAAAACTAGAATAGGCACAGTGATCATCTTTTCTTTAAGTGTATCCAAGCTTTGTTGGCATTCGTCTATCCATTGGAACTTCGAATATTTTTTCAGCAATCTTTCCATAAGTGCAGTGATCTTTGCATAACCTTTGATAAATTTTCTATAGTACCCTGTATGTCCCAATGTAGTGCACAATTGTTTGACTGAGTTGGGCGCAGGTAAATTAGGAATGATGGCAACCTTCGCAGGATCCATCAAGAGTCCTTGTCTGCATACAATATGACCCAAAAGAATACCAGAAGGAGCACAGAAGATACATTTTTTCAAGTTAAGGGAAAGCTGGTACTGTCTACATTTTTCTAGCATCATGCGCAAGTTCCCTATATGGTTCTTTAGTAAACCAAACACGGTCCAGTCATCAAAATAGACTTCTAAAAACTTATGAATGAATTCTTTAAATACAGCAACAACGACTCGAGAGAAGATAGCAGGAGCGTTTTTAAGACCAAAGGGCATTACCGTATACTGGAATGAGCCCCATTCAGTCGCAAAAGTGGTCTTATGGCGATCTTCGGGATGGATTCTGATCTGATGGTATCCCGAGAAGCCATCAGTGAAGGAGTAAGCCTCTTGTCCTCCAACATTATCAAGCACCTCGTCTGTAAAGGGAGTAGGAAATGGATCATGCGCTGATGCGTCATTCAGTTTGCGCAAGTCCACGGAGATTATTATTTCACCTTTTGTCTTCTTCTCTTGTACCACCATAGGACTAATCCAATCACTTTCCTCTACTGGCTCAATAATACCTGCTACGAGCATTTTATCAATTTCTTCTCTAACCTTTTCTTTATATCGCGGGTTCAATCTGTATGGTCGCTGTTTTACTGGCTTGGCGTCTGCTTTCAAAGGTATGCACATCCCTCCTAAATATCCTAGGATGCCTTTCATTTCTGTGAACTTAGTGGGAAAGATATCCTGATAGTCACGTAATAAATCTGAAATATGGCCAACGGTTTCATCATCCCAATAATATCCTATAGAAGCAAACTTGGGTTCGGCTTCTGTACCAATGTTAATCTTTTTGAGCTTGATTTGTTCTGTAATGGCAGGGATCTCAAGCTGAGGACCTTCAACATTGCGCGTCCCTTCTGATTCTGGAATATTGATGTTGCGAGGATCATCCTCCTCTTCTCCAGCAGTGAAATTATAGCATTCCAGGGCATGTTCTATCTGGACAGCCCAATCTGGTTGGGAATATTGTGGTAATGGACATTGTTCAAATACCTTCTTTTTAATACAGTTTAAAGCATGGTCGATGCTCGGATGTTCTGACTCAAAGCTGAAGGTAAGTTGAAAGCTTTCTATCATAAGAGGCCAAGTGACAGTGCCTCTGCGCAATTCTGTTTCAGTGTACCAGTTCCTTGGAACTGTATCCAATGTGTGGATGAATAGGTGAACCCACTCATCTTCTGGAATATGTGACCATTGCTGAATACATGCTTCGACGTGTGACCTGGGGTCACTCTGTCCATCATATTTGCACGACACTTCTGTTGTAGTTTCCTGAAATCTGCGCAGTATCAATCTGCAACAGTCTTGCCATGTGTGAATATTCTCTTTATGCGCACCCCACCATCTTGCGGGTGTAGCGCGCAGTGCTACATCCAAAGGTTGTATGCGCTGCTCATCTAGAATCTGCTGTTCATATGTATGTATGAATTCACTTACTTCAGTTAAACCATCAAAAATTGGAGTGTCATTCAATTCTGTGCCAATCCATCGAATGGATTTAGTCATTAGGGTGCAACGCCTTGCAAAAACCTCATGTAAGCGATTCTGCCAGTTTTCCAATCCTGTGTCTGAGTCTGATGTGCACGAGCTATCGCATCACCAGCTGATATGGCCGTCTACTGTGGGATTGACATAGTCACTATGACTAGCAGTTGTCTGATACAAACTTTCCATGTGGTTCACTTCTTCTTCTACTCGAATGGGTTCAATATACCTTGGTCCTTGAATGGGATCAAGCAGTGCAATGACTCTCATCTGGTCATCCTCAAAAGTCATCTGTCTTTTCTTCAAGTTAATGACAGCCAAATTATCAAATGCCCAGTCTATGCCTAAAAGTGCTGGGTATGGTCTACTATCATCCAGAATTTTGATTACTTCAAAATCTGCAGAACTTCTTACTCCCTCAATATCAATAGGTACATTGGGTAATCTTCCCAATGGAGAGACTCGTTGTTGATTCGCAAGTCTTAGCTGGATAGCAGATCTTGTAAGCTGAGCACTACCCATCTGTTCCCATGTCTCCATGGTGAGAACATTAACTTCTGAGCCCAAGTCCAAAATGACTTCATCCATTTCAAATGCTCCAATCTGCACTGTGAGTCTCATCTCTTTTCCAGTTCTAGTATGACTTCCAATCTGGTGAACAGCATGCTGCGGTGTATTCATCGAAGCAGATTGTTGACATTTATCCAATAGGTGTTGTAGTTCCATAGTTGCTTTTTCATTGCGCAACAACTTTAAGCAGTTTCTCAGGAAAGCATGGACACTGTCTAGTGCATCTTCCTCATCAAGCCTTCCAGATGTAGTGGCTTGTTCCTGCACCAGGTTCTCTTGTCTTAGCACTTGCGATCTGGTATCATTATGCGAAATTGCAACAGAACTTGAAGCTCTCGGATCTGAGAAATACTCTTGAGCTTGCTTGAATGCTTCTTTCTGCTTCTGCAGGTCGAGCAGGGATGGTTTAATATTAGCGCGGCGCACCCATTGCATCGCTTGCTTTCCAGTTCCCAACTTTGGCGCACCAGTGGTTGCTCCACTGCACGTCACTATATTAACTGTAGGGTCTGGTTCTCTTTTTTCTGCTCCAATCAGCTGAATATTCTGATTGACCTGTGGCGTCTTTACTTGCATCTTAGCCATCAACTGAGGGAATTCTTCAATGATATGGTCATAAGGTTTACAGTATCTGCAGATGGTTGTAGGATTTTGGCAATCCCTTGCAAAATGACCTTGCGCTCCGCAATTATAACAAGTGATCTGTCCTCTTCCACGACCAAAATTTGTTGTGCGTCCGCGACCCCTACAATTTCCTACTCGGCCGTCGCGAGTTTGGTCATACTGTGGACCTCCTGTGGGTCCTTGTGCCTCTGACTGTACTCTATAAACATCATGTTTTCTTTCCATCATAAGATCATATGCTCTGCAATTGTTCTCATCATGGCCTACTGATTTATAGAAATTGCAATATAGATTCTTTGGAGTTTGTACGTATTTCTGTAACAAGTGACATTCTTGTGGTCTGTGACCTCTAGTTCTACAGATTTCACACCAAGGCCCCTGAGCCTGTGGTAAAGGGTTAGGTGCTCCAGTTGCAATATATTCTATGAAAACTGGACAATGGTACTTTGAATGACCTTGTGCTTTACATTTTGTACACTAGATTTCTTCTTTAACTTCCTTGCCTTTCTTAATATCATCCACTTGCAAGGTTAAGTTTGTTAACTGGTTCTGCAACTGCGCAACATCGTTGCTTGTTCCAGCAATTAGCGAAGCTTCTAGTTTCATAGCCATCTCTAGAGCTTGTTCCTGAGTAGTGATATTCTGTTGCATCAAAGGAATTCTAATGTGGGGAAGCAGCGCAGCAATGAACCATTCCTTATGCTGTTGTGGTGCAAACTCAAAGCTTACTTTATATATCAAGGCTTTGAACTTCTGGTCAAAGTCCTATACTGACTCTGTAGGTGACTGTTTTATGTCTTTGAGCTCTGTTATACACTGTGATTCTGATTTAGGTTTCTTGAATTCTCTAATTATAGCATTTCTTACATCAGCAAGCGTCCTATTCTGTGCTGCTGAGTATTTCATGAACCAAGTTAAGGCTTTTTATCTTAGTGTGGTTTCTAACTGAACCAGTTTAACAGCATCATCATTAATTTGCTTAATTGTCCAAATGGCTTCACATAGGAACCAGTGCTGCTCAGGGTCTTCTATCCCTGTTCCTCTAAAAGTTGGTAGCTTCATGTCATCACCCATCCTTCTTATGCTAGGTCGAGGTGGAGGTGCTGTAGTAGTGCCTCCAGGATGGTTAAATAACGGTGGTATTGACGTACTAGAAGTACCGTGCGGGCTACTAGAAGGTGTTACTGCGGAGTTATACTGAGCTTCGTCTGGCTTTTGCGGTGTAAAAGGGTGATAAGGGATATGAGCACTCCCTTGTCTCTCTGTATGGCTTGTTCTAGGAACTTGACTATTTTCGGGGCTAGACTCAAAAGAATGCTGGTCAAGGCCTACTTTATACTGTTTTCCACTACGAGTGAAACCAATAAGTTCAAGATCACTATCAGAATCTGCGGACATTACTTGTCTATGCTATTCATCGGAAGCTATGTATAGTTTTCCTTTTTCATACAGAAGCATTTTAATCCATAAGTTCAGAGAATTTAAGAACTTACCTCTGTGTGCTCTGAAGAAACTCCTCTCAGCTTCGCTGAAACTCTTTCTTGTATCTACTGCAAACTCGGTGATGAAGCCTTCCAGCAGACTGTTCAACCAAAAGTCGACTGCGTGGGACACAGGATTATCTACCCGCTTCACAATACTGACTAGCGCAGGCGTCCAAGCGACGGGTCGATCAACATGCACAGTGGGTCTAGTATCTGCTAACTTAGCTAGCCACGCATGCAACTCAAGTGCAAATGTAACAAAGAAAATTTCATGAAGGTCAGTATAAATATACTTCTGCAACCAGTCTTCTGTCTGAAGCCTACGGCTTCTATTTTCTCGTTCAGCGAACTCTTTAGCCTTTAAATCAAACCAGTCTTGAATTTCTTTAGCTGTAGGATTCCAGTAACACATTTGTTAGCTGAGCAAATATCAAGGCAACACAACCATTTGTTGGCTCCAGCAACAATCTCATACGTTTTGGAAATAACAAGTCTCAAGGCAACAAAACCCTTTGTTGGCTCCTTCTTCCTCTACGTTTCACATCAATCTTGCGCGTCGCCGAAATAACAAGTCTCACAGTAATAAGTCACAAGGCAACGAAACCATTTGTTGGCTGCTTTTTGGACAGACCCGGGTTTTAATGAAGCGTAGCAAGAAAACCCCTTGGCGCACTGGCCCTCTCGGCAACGAGCTGCGCAGCAGCTCGAGGTCTCACCCGAAGTGGCTATGGGGGGGCTAAGGAATCAAGTTTCCTTAACTGAGGTGACGTGGAGACTACAATCTTGTTCCTTTCTTCCTTGAGGATTCCTCCAAGCGGAACGTCTTACTCTTCCGCAGACTTCTCAGTGCAACAGCGCTGAAGTTCGCACTTACCAACCTAGCTGCGCGGTGTCTCCGCTTCTGCACATGAGGCAATTAGCCTCTACGTCGATACTCTATGTATCGTTTCTGCTTGCGCGCCCAATGCAGTAACGCATTCCTCAGTCGCCGCAGTGACAGCGTTCTACAGATTCCTTCGGGATTTAACTATTACAACTACCAAGGAGGCTATGAGATCTTACTTAACATATTCCTAAAGATAACGCAATGTTCATGTATACACAGATAGTGAGCTAAAACATGCAATCACACAACACAGCATCATAACACGAGAATTATGTAGTCGCCTCCATGGGGAAACCACGTCCACGAGAAGTATATCTTATATTAACTCAAGATGGAAATTACACAATATGCTGCGCACACAGCTACAGCCTTAGATCTTTCCAGGAAACTCCACACACACAGCTGGGAGCCCTTCTCTCAATCTAGTCTCTTCTCTACAGAGATTACAATAGTTCAGACGTCGACTCAGACTATCTGCAACTCAGGGATTAGCTTCACAGCTATCCAGTTCTAACTCTTTTCTTCTAACAACACAATAGAAGACTAACTAGCTTAGCTTACCTCAAATAGCTAGCTTATGTCTCAACCTCTAATGGCTAGCTATCTAACTTAAGTCTAACTTAAGTCTGTCTAACCTTCTTCCCTTACAATTACACATATATATATAGGTGGCCATGACGGTCGCACCTTTACAAAAATGTGGGCCTTTCCCAGCATTATTCCCCAAAAAACCTAACCACGGACATGGCTAGGTGTACTGTAGGTGCCGCTTGCAGTCACGTCATCGTTTCCTGTAGGTTCTGTGACTTCCGGCGCAGATTATGGGTATGGGCGCCGCTTCTTCATTCATTGCTCTTTGTCCTTCGCCTTCAATACTTTGGTCCGTTGCTCTTCCTTGATCAGAGAAACCATAACTTCTGTACTTAGCCTTAATGAGGGTAGCTGAGCCGTCTACTCCATCGCTTCATTTATTGTGGTAGCTGAGCTCTCTACTCGGCCACATTCATTCTCCTTTGACGTGTGCGCGCGAGCTCCGCAATTTCTAGTCCGTAATCTGCGCTGAGCTCATCCATCTGGCACCGTACTGCGCACCGTTTACTTCTGCACAAAATTTGGTACTTACTCAAAATTAACACTTCTTCCCTTCAATACTTAGTGCTTTTTCCTCAAAGTTCGCAGCTTTACCGTAGCTGCGGCCTAGGCTCCAACACCAATGGATGAAGGCTTCATCTCAGACTTGTTAAGCAAAGAATTATCAATGAATTCTTTAGTAGAAGTTGTCATACGATTATCCATTACCATATCATGTTCATCATAACCATGAAATATTTCACGAATCAGAGAAAATACATCATTATTGCTTTGTATCTCTATCAAAGGAGACTCCTTATGTTTATGCATGGTAACAGGCATTGAAATAGTGACCATACTATGGGTAAACCGCCGGGTGGCTTCTAACGCCGACCTATTGTGTTCTACCTTAGCTTCCCTACAACACACAGTTGCTAACTCTTCAAGTTTTTTCATAGGAGCATCCTGAATCTGCTAAGGTTGGGAGACAAGAGCTTCAAGAATGAATTCATCTCTCACCAACTCATCTCCCAAATTTTGTATTGGAACCGAACTACTGACCCCTACTTCTTCTTGTTTTTCATCTGATTTTCATGCAGGGGTTTCAGGAACAGAGGATTTATTTCTCTTACGTTGAGACTTATATCTGATAGGAGGCCATACTTCATTTTGACCAAATTCATTTCTAGCTAAGAATTGATCCTAATTTTGGCCATTCAACGACAATTGATATTGAACCAGTATTTTGATTAAACCATGATGAAAAAGACTATGATCCTTATTTTCAATGGCGTTTTGAACCTCAGAAGCCATTTTTTCTAAACTATTGAGTAGAAAGCAAGTTAAATTTAATTTATACCCCTTCAATGCCATTAACAACCTAAGATGATAAATATGTACAGAGGAGTAATGGCCATCTCAAGTTATATACCTGATTATTAACTGAAACAATGACGTCCATTGGGGTTTCGACAATTTTACTGGGAAGCCAAATTTGTCATCAAAATCCTCAAGCAGAGGTAATAAAAATTGCTTCCATTTGGCCTTGTTTATCTCCCCTCTCTTAAACCATTTCTCACTAGTTTGCGTCATCTTGGTTGCTTTGGCCATGAAATCCTCAGAGAGAACTGACTACAAATCTCCAATATGTGCAATTTTTCCTTTAAGGGAAGAGAAAACATACGAGTGACCTCAATATTGTGACCACTAAAACTGTTGAAAAATTCCCCCCACCTGGCCTTATCAATAAACTGAACAGCCTCTAGTTCAGGGTCAAGCAACTCAGAACCTTCTGGTTCAAACCTACATAAGGGAGCCTTATGATCTACCACTGGTCTCTCTTTTGACCGAGAATCATAGGGAATTTTCAAATATAGAAGGAATGGGGATGCATGATTCAATAGACATGACAAAACCCTTACCTGCTTCAATCGAAACTAAGACCAAAACCCCAAGTTCATAAACAACCATCATAACTCGACTGTCAAAAATGTGTGAAATATTCAAAACCATAATGATATGACAAATGAAATCATAACTTGGTACATAAATCATAAATGGTAGTGATTTTAAAAAACCATACTAACAAATTGAAATGACATGATCATGTATAAGTGTTTAATAATAATTAACGTGTCCAATCCATTTGAGAATAATCACCAGATTTCGATTTTGTAAAGTTGTCAGCATAATCAAGGTTTGATTAAAAAATGCATTGGATTATTGTTTTAATCATGAGTTTTAAATACTCAATCAACACAGATGTTTTCAAACATAATCTCGTCTGCATATTTGTTATATCAATTAGGGTTAAATCCACATGATGTTCATCATAAGGTTTAAGTGTCTAATGTTTAGGCATGAATTTAAATAATTTCATGTTTTAATAAATAAAAAACATTATTATATAAAACATGAAATTTATCATAGGAATTCTACCTAGGCATCATAAATCAAATTGACATAGTCCCAATGAAATTACAAGATTTTAAGGCTGAGAAGATCATCTGTAAAACTGAGGATTATAGGTACAAGGCTCAATCTAGCTGCAAAATGATATTAGTAATTCGTAATCGAATATCAATGAAGACAACCCGATTATATACAAGAAATGGATTTAGAAACTACTAAATGAAAGTAATTCAAATGACTTCATCAATTTAAAATAATCTTTCGGTAAATGATTTTCGCAGATGGGATAGTTGTTTCAAGAATAAGAGTACCTTCAGAATGAGAGATTCTGAAAGCACTCTATATAAATTTCTCATGAATTTATAAAGATAGATGTTGCTCACCAATTTTATTAAGTAAAACAAGAATACAAATTGAGAAGGTTGTTTCCTACCAACAGTAACCTGGACTATATTTCCTGACCACTCTCCTGAGGCCATAAATATGGGGTTCCTTATTAGTCTCGTATTTTAGTTACCTCTACATATGACTCCATAGTATTGTAATTAAATTAGGCAAATGTATTCTTTTGTTCCCCATTCCCATGTGTTGATGCCCAGAAATTCTCAGCATCGACAGTAGGGATTCTCCCTGGTAAATAATCCCAACTAGATCGTTCACCATTTGGTGTAGGGAATCGTCTAGTCTATGGTATAGATACTGTGAATATATTTGTTTAAATGCTTTACCGGTTGCGGCCCGGTCCACCGTTTATAAATTTAATTTAAGTTATGAAATGCAAGTGCCCTAGCTAATTCATTTAATCTAGAACTAACAGGAAGAAACCTCAGTAAGTTATGCATATGTTCTTACCTCTCGTCTTATCACTCCTACCCAATCAATTCATTTATTTCTAATCTAAACAAACTATCCTATCCCTACAGGGAGAAAAATTAAAGTGAAAGTAATAAGATGAAACATTCAAGTAGATTTAATAGATATCCATTAAAATAAACATTCACATTTCAAGCAGAAATGATCAAAGATAGCTCTTATTTTATTAAAGCAATTTATTACTCTGATACACATAAACATTTGCATGAAATAAAGAAACCATTCATCATCATTGAAATAGTTCGTCAGAATTAGAAATATCTGACAGTATGATATAAGCAAAAAAAAGAAATAGTTTTGTTTCAACAATCACATGTTCCAGGAAAACATCGGTGCAAGCTTTTCCCCAACAAATAAGTCCTCTTTCATTAGCAAATAAATAGTTCTTTTACAAATTCCTTCATCATATCATTCACTAGCAAAAAAAATCTTTTCTTAGTATCCCTCACCTTCTATTTATATTACAAAATATTTGTCCTCATGTGGCTATTCGTTTCACCTGACCTAACTTTTGGACTTCCAAAATTTGTCCTCTAGTGTTTACACAAAAATATTACAATAAATTACAAAAAATTAATTTCTAGCTGGTCTTTCTAGACTATAGGTATACTTGTCCCACATGTCAGTCTCTTCAGAAATAATATTACATTGTATGGGTTCTAAAACTTTCAAATTTATCTCATGATGTGACAGCTCTATTTCAACACTCTTCACTCCTTTTGATGTTTCTTTGTAGCTTTCCTCCGGAAAATAAGCATTGATGGATGCTTGTGCAATGAACAGATGGAGATATTCCCTTGTCAACATGTACAATTTTTTAATGTAGTCCAGTTCATCTTCCAGAGCATTCGACAACTCCATCAAACATTGATCCGTATTAGGAAGCTTATCCATAGTTGGAGGCATAACGAGCTGACATTTTTCGTGAATTTGATGAATCCTCTAGTATAAACCCACACACTTTTCGATAGTCTTAGGGATTATATCATTTATCCTTTTTCCAGTTTTTCTGGAAAACTCAAGAAGAGCTATGTCTAGATTAGAGTTTGCAATCGTCTTTTGAGGAAGGTGATAAAGCAATTTTGCTTTCCCTTCTCTCCACTTCATCTTCTTCCTAATATTAGTTGCAGTGTTTACTAATATTTTCCTGATCCTCATTTCTTCTACATAAATCTATTTCATCCTTGCTATCATTATTTTAATCTTGTATATCTCTTCAGTGATCAATTCCTATGAGTGACATATTTTATGTTGAATTTTGCATTCCTATTCATGGAAAGGATTCATATCTTGTTTCTTGTTGTTCACTAGCTCCATCTATTCTGTCATAGACCTCTTTTCTTTAACTAGTTCTTCCATCTGAACTTTCAATTCTTCGACATGTTGATTTGCGGTCGACTCCCTTGTTTCTAATTCAGTTATTCGAGCTTTGAATTTACTCCTTTCACCCTCCATTATCACTAACTATAATGTCATTTCATCTTTCTTTGCATCTAGACCCTGATATTTAGACAGTAATATGTCCTTTTCTGCAATTATAGCCTCATACTCCCTTTTCAACTCTATACCTTCTCCACATGGCTTAACAAAGTTATCCTTTAATTTCATCATTTTCCCCTTATTGCGCTCGATATCATTCAACAACTTGTCTACATTGTTTGTACTTGCTTGTGCAGTTGCTATACTTACAGAGGCTGTGAATTTAGGGTCCTTATGAGTACCCTCCATGATCGTGTTTTCCTGGATAGTAACAACATCAGGATGGGTGCCCATTTTCAATCTCTTCTCTGTCCTCCTTGTGATGGTATTTCTCCCTGAATAAAAAATAATCGTGTCCAATATGGCCACAGTATGTTGCTTTAACGGGGTGAAAGGTGTGAGCCCTAGCTTTCAAAATGGGAGGTGACCTTCAGTCAGCGAGACATCTGATACTTTAGGTGGGCCTATGTCCATGTGTTGTATATTTGGGCTTCCACCTCGAGTTTCCATGTCGTCCACAAGTTCCTTGGATTTATCTTCTCTTTCTTTCTTCTCAGTTTCTTCTCTTTGTTCTTCTTGTCCCTTTTCCCCCTATTTTTTTTTTTTTTTTCCATTCCTCTTCTATTCTTTGCAAATTTTGGGTGTACTCTATCTTATTCTTTTATGTTTCTTCTTTGAGCTTCCATTCTGCTTCTTCCTTCAACTTATGCACTACGTCTTCCACTTGTATCCTTATGGATTCTTCTCTCTACTTTCATTTCCTTTCTGTTTTTGCTGCAGTAGTGGCAGCATGACTAGGGTCGGCGCTGCTCTTCTGAGAAAAATGTTTGTTCAACTCAATCATGTTTCTTTCTCTTCTATATACCTCTTCATCTTTGTCGAAGTAATTGGCATATTCATAATGTATTTTGATTGACGAACAATGCTCGCCAACATTACCGTAGTTGTCATTTCTCCTGAAACTCTTCTCTCCAAAGTGAAATGCTTCCAAATATTTAACGAAAGCTTCAACACCTTTAACCTTGGTGAATTTGTATGCCCTGATATAGAAGGGTAATGGTGGGAAGGAGGCCTTCTTGCTATCATGCATAAAAATACCAATTCCATTAATGAAAACTTGCCTCACAGCTTCTTTATAGACCACAAAATCTGTCACATACTTGGGCATTAGGGATGGAGCCCCGGAACACCCGTACATTCTGATATAAGTGCCTTCTTGCAAAAATTAATAATCTTTGTATTCATTTATGACTGCCATTGTGTCATGTCCCCATATTTTGCTATGGTCCATGGGGATGATTTTAGCCTAAGTCACCTAGGCATTAATTAATTAATTAATGGATGGATGAAGAAATTTACTAAGGGAATATGCTTAAGGGTGAATTTGAGGAATTAAATGAATAAGGTAGGCTCCCCATGAAGCTATTAACCCCCAAACTAAGTGCTAAGGTGATTTATTAATTAATTGAGGAGTTTTGAGCCAACATTATAAGATTAATAAATAATTAATGGTTTTGAATTTTGGAGAAGAAATTAATTAATTTTATTAATTATCCTCATTTATTAATATTTTATTTGTTATGTTAAATAAATGGAGAAATTGGCTCACCAATTTGAATTAGTGGATAAGGTTGGAGGAATTACTTGGAGTAGAAGTCAAGTAAGCACTAGAGTCAAAAAATTATGCCAAAAATGAGAAAAGAGGAATATTTCAGGAAAAGTAGCATAAATCCAGAAAGCAGGAAAGTTCAGAAAAGAAGTAAAGTCAGAAAAAGAGGAAAAAAGAAGGAAATCCAAAGCAAAGGAAGCAAGCAAAACAAGGAAAGTATGTCCACTCATGGGTGACCTATTCTCACAAGTCACCAAGCCAAGTAACTTTCTCAACAGGTCGACATGAATTCTATTTAAGAAGGTTTCCAACTTCATTCAAGAACTTTTGTCATTTATATTTTTGCATTGAGAGCTCTGAGCGTATCTAGTTGAGTGATGTGCCCCAAGGCCCCATGAGTTTTAGTGAATTAATATGCAAGTCCAGAATTGTTATTGCATCCAATAACATTCATTTCATTCCACCATTGAATATCCACAGTCATCTTGAAGAGAAGATCAATTCTAGAGGAGATTTACAACTAGTTTTGGAGAAGGTTCACCAGTTGAAAGAGATAGTTCCAATGAATGCGCCCAAGGGTGATTAGATATTTTGTTCAGACATTTTTGTAGATATCAGAGATGTCCAAGATCAGAAACCAGCATCATATCATATCCATCCTTCTCTTCTTAATCATTCTCTCTACTTCGGCTAGTTTTGGAGGAGTTTCTCTTGGAGAAGAGAGCTAGTTTGGTGAATGCGCCCCCGTGAGGACCAGCAGCTCAGAGTGCAGCCATATCAGACACTGGACCTGTATATGGTCTGATAATACACTTCAGAACAAAGTCAAAGTAATTTCCTTCTTCTCATATTCATTCTCCCACTATTGTAATGAAAATCTAGCCTGTGAGGCACCGTACTTTGGAAGGCAATCTAATAATGAGAAATAAAGTATTATGCACCTATATTTTGAGTTATATATGTTTAATATAATTTTTCAAAGCTTTATTTAATATCAGAACAGAGTATATGAAGTTTTGGAGCAGTTTGATGAGTTAAAGTACAAGACTAGCTAGTTGGGTGCTTATTCTAGACTAGTTTTACCAAAATAACTGTTGAATCCATTTTGAGTATCAATTTAACTCCATTCCAGTTTTAGAAGGTTCATATTTCAATATAATATACATATCATCCCCTGTATTAATAATTTGGTTGCATTAAAATCAATCTGGGAAGGCCAGAAACTTAACTAGCTCAACAATCCACCATGTGCAAATAACCCCCAAATTACTCCAAACCCTTCCAAGTTCACCCAGTCTTTATTCCAGCATATTTTATGAGTTACATGAATTATATATTTATGTCCTAAATTCTGATAACCTTGACCCAGTGTTATTGGCATATGCTAGAAGCTCAGGAATCCTTGAAGTAGGCAATGGAGTTACTCTATTACTGAAAAGTGAATGGCTCTAGTACCTTGTGTCAAGGACTTGTGATTATAACTTATTTTTCTTCTTCTGCACACTCAGCCACCTAAATTCTAGAACCTAATCTCATTCCTACCATCCCCATTAAGAATTTAAATCCCCATCACTTACATCCTGTCCAGTTTGAGAATTTTCCTTCAAAATTGCAAGTAAAATTTTATTAAACTCTAAAGTGGAAGACAATATCTTGGTCATATATTGACTAGGATATTACACATTATGTTTTTCATATAGGTAGTCTGGTTTCTTATTGAAAATCAACCAATAAAGAGGGAAGATAAACTCTTCACAGATAAGTTTATATTGGCTGACATATATGTGGGCCCACAAGATCTGGGAGGCCAAATAAATAGGAGACTCAGCCCGATTCCAAATAAATCCCAGCTTAGGGAATGGGTTCCTGAATAGTATGCAGTCTATGTGGTATGATGACATGTAGAATTCTTCTTTCCCCTGGGTTATTCCTCCCTGTGCTGCTGCTATTGCCAATGCCATGTTGTCCGAGATGATGTATGCCCAGTTGAACACCGTATCATGAGAGAATATGTAATAAATCAGGGGTACCAAATTTAGCTTATAGATGTTTCTATTAACTCTGCCGAAAATTATGCTTAGCATCAGAGCTATAATTTTGAAAGGGGTTCTCAGGCTTTGAATTTCATATTGCCCACTTGATTTAGCCTCAGTTGCTTCCCTGAGACTACCATTTTCTTAGCATATTCTAAGTGGTCCATGTTTATACTTTTGATCCAGTCTTCAGTTAACATGACCTTGGGTGGTGGTAGTTTGTATGTTGTCATTATATGACCTAGATGGAAAGAGGCAAATAATTTCCCTTTTGATTTTGAGATGATTCTCAATGTGACATCCACATGTGGAAGGATCCATCCAATGACTTTTGAGCACGAAAAACGTTTTGGGCATGTGGTTGCTTTGGTGATATTGGATTTCTTAATGTTTTGGTACAAGACCATTTCTTTGAGATCTACATCAGGAATATTCTGGTCCCAGATCATCTGATACAATTCTCCGCACATGAATTCTGACACAATTCCCATTACTGCTTTAGTATCTTCGAACATGGTTTCTATCGTCGTGTCAACTACAATCTCCACGTCTGATTCTGATTTGGCTTCCTTAGAATTCCTCTTGGCACTCTTTTTTGGCATTTCTAAATCCTTATGAAAAAGTGAAAACAATGTGTAAGAAAAACTCAAACAAAAGTTTGTAAAGCATTTTATTTCATACTATTGACAATAAGTTTAGTTGAGATAACAATTACTTCCATGTTGTTTGGTAAATGTTGTCAATGTTTGTTTTAGTTTTAAACCACAATGGCGTGTGAAAATCTCAAATGAACCTGTGAGAACAAACCAAGGATGTTTATCTTAAAGGTTTTTTTATAGATTTCGGTTGACTCTAAAGTCTTTATTCCTTGTATGAATGACGAAAAATGTTTTCGGGGTTAGTCGACATAAGCTTTAAGTTTCAATCTTGTTCGGACAGTGTGCGCGTAAAATCAAACTCTGTATGCATCAAAGGGAGAGGTTAAGACCAATAATGTTTGAAGGCAGAAAACAACTCAAATATGGAATATTTAACTCGTATTTAAGAATTTATTCCACACGAGGTGATGCAGAGTTATAGTATGTGGAGGAAAGCGCTTTGTATGAGTCCAGTTGTGCTCTAACTGTGGGCTTGAAAATACTGATGGGAAAAGAAAACCAGAAGGAGCTACCTTGAGAGGTTTGAATCGCGACAAATGACCACATAAATCGGCTAGGTTTTTCATTAAAACTAGACGAAATGGCATAGGGCGGACTGGACGGGGTGAACTCGCCAGCCCTAGGTTGAGATAGTTATCTAACAAAATGGGGTGTGACTAATGAAAATGCCCAACCGGAAAGGAACATGGTTTAACTATGAAAAATGCATAAACCCATGGAAAAAAAACCGAATGAAAGTACCAACAATAAAAAACAACCACAAAGGCAGGACAATGGCCTACCTATCAGTCTCAGAATGGCCGCAAGTGTGAGTCGAAACGGCATTGGTGCTTGGCTTCTGGTGGTTTGTTGAGGATGAACTCGCTAAATGGCATTTGGTTTTTCAAATGTTAAACAAATTTAACTTACCCTATTTATAATCAAATGAATAAACCTAGTCATTAATCCGAACGTAGTAGGAGTTGGTGGGGTCATTAATGACCAAACATCGTTTTGGCGTAAAACTTCATTTCCGCATTGCTGCTAATAAAACTTTCCGTCGATCATTTCGGAGCGACTCGCTTAGTTTCCATGAAACACATCGGCGATGTTCTCAAAATTGTGTCGATGGCAGCTATCAGCATCACCTCACGAGTTTCATCGTCGCCATTTTGCGAGTTTCATATTTTTCTTGCGACCATTTCAGTGACCTTTTCTAAGTTTAGCTGGAACATCGACGTTGCTTCTCGAGTTTTCCTTTGTAATATTTCATCGATGCTCTCTTTCTTTTCTTTTCGTTGGTGAGTTTTCACGTTTCAGCGGCGATCCTTTCGGTAGAACTTGTCGAGTTGCTGTGAAACGGATCATGGCCCTAAGCAATTTTCATTGATTTTCTTTTTGCAGAGCTTTCATTGGTGTGACTGGCATTTTCCCGCCGACCCATTTTGGCATGATTGAGGCTTTATCGCTGAAATAGTGGGGGTGACTTACACATATATTTTGACCGTGCGCAACACCAAAATGTTTTTAAGTGTTTCATCGTTTGCGAAAGTACTCCGATTGTTTCGACAACACTGGTCAAGTTGTTTCGACCGTGTTGAATCAACTCATGGAGTTGCTCCGAAACAAAAACTTCATCCAAAAAACCATTTTTCGTACCGACTATGTCAGCTCAACTTGCCTAGTTTCTTCGACTGTTTCGGCGAAAAAAATTGAGTTTTACTTAGTCAAAAAATTGCCTTCTTTGCTTGATTTTAAGGAGAAAATCTAAGTGTTCAAATATAAATTTTTCTATCATGAGCTAAAATCTAAGTCTTCTAAAAACTTAAAATGGGGGACCTACAATTTTAAGACAAATTTTGGGAGATGGTTGCAACAACAACAATTGGCGACTAGTTGGTGAACACAGATCTCTGAACCATTCCTTTTGAAAATTAGGAGTGTTTATATGTTATTGATCTTAACTGTAAAACAATGCCTGCATTGTTTTTTTCAAAATTTTAAAGGGCCAAAGTTCAAAACAGGGAGGTAATCTTTCCTGCATCATATTGGTCATTTGTTTCGAGATATGAGGTAACCTGGACCGAAATTCTTGACTACTCTCCTGAGGCCATAGTATGGAGTTCCTTTTTAGTTCCATCTTTTGGTTGCTGCTACATATGAATCCATGGGATCGTAACAAACCAGACAAATGTATTCGTTTGTTCCTCATTCCCATGCTATAAGCATTCTTTTAGATGCTTTTCCTTTTGACGATATTTTATCGTCTGAGTCTTATTTGATAGCTTTCTTCAATCTTCAGAATTTGACATGGATTCTTCTATCCATAATATTCTTTGTGTGAGTGATAAGTTCATTTGTTTTTCATGCTCACAGAAGGAGAAGAACATTACTCGGCCTGTTCATATAGGGCGATCTTCTTGATTTGATATGTCTGTATTCAAAACCATTTCTTTAATAGAGCTGAACATTTCCAAAATTTGACTCTTTTTTATAAGCCTTTTGGCTTCAAATTTGTAGCATGGGATCGTTTTAATTTCCATACATCTGTAAGACTTGCTTCCTTTCTGTGGGTCTGATGTAGAAGGCTTCCTTGAGATAGTTATTATCTGTGAATGGATGAAGCCCCAAGATAGGAATTTGGAATTCATGGGTCTTGGTTATTTTATAGGGTTGATAATGACTCAATCATGACCATGAAGTGGGTTTCCCTTTATAGAACTTGGCAACAATTAAAATGATAAATGACAATATTATACAAAAAGAATTCCCTTTTTTACAAACGCATCCTGATTCTCTGGTGATGACCATGAGATTATTCATATCCCTATATTTCCACGCATCAAATGTTAAGGTGGGGATTATTTAAAAATAAAATAAATCAACTTAATAAATAATCCAAACAAAATAAAGCTGATCAAATGAGAAAACAAAACAACTAAATCTGATCAATTCAGAAAATAAAAAAATAGAAAATTTAAAGAAAAGCAAAGGTTTATTTATATACAACAGGGGTTCCTAAACCTAAGTGAAGTATTGTTTAAGAGAAAGGCCATTGATAGGGAGATTCTCTTCCTCCCCTTTTAAATCTTGCATTTTATATGTTGACGGACCAAGCTTTTCGGTAATCTGATAGGGTCCAAGCCATAATTGTTGAAATTTCATATGTTTTCCCTTTTTTTCATGCGGGTTATCCAACTTCAAAACTAAGTCTCCTACCTAAAAACTTCTCTTATGTCCTTCAATTTATAAAACCATATTATGAAAATATCTTGGTGTTGATTGAATCTATCCTTAGCCTTTTGTCGCGATTCTTCAAGTTTCAACATGGTATTGATTCATGACTACAGAATTTCACTGCTAGATCCTCAAGAGGCCTGGGCTAATTGGAAGGATGGGAGTAGTATGTTAGGCGGGAGTATAGATTATTTTCCATATACTAATGTATAAGGAGAAGCTCCTAAGAATTTTTTGGAGTGACTCTATCTTCCCATAAAGCATTTGGAAGAGCTACATGCCAATTCCTCTGACTCTCAATAATTGTTTTCTTTAAAATTCAGATGAGGTTTTTATTTGTAGATTTTGCTAGTCCATTTCCCTGTGGATAATAATTGGTTGAATAATGAAATTTGATTCCTCTTTCATAAGAAAATGAATTTAACTTAACAAATGAGAAGTAAGTTGCATTGTCAAAAACTAGGGAAATTTGAACCCCAAACCTAGTTATGATGTTTTCTTGCAGGAATCCGATGACTGCATCTTCATTCACCTTATGCAAAGGATATACCGATGTTGGATCGAAGAATTCACATTGATCTCTCCAATAATCGGTAGCTATGAGGATATACCGATGTTGGATCAAATAATTAGGATTGATCTCTCCAATAACGTCTATGCCCCATTGCTCGAATGGTTATGATATAACAACTGGTTGAAGTGCCTACTGCCTTCAGTAATCTGTCGGCACTCCTCTAACATACATCACACTTCCTGGCATAAGCGTGAGCATCCTTGAAAAGAGTGGGCCAGTATTATCTAGCCATTAATATTTTGTGAGCAGTGGTATCTCGAGAATATTGTCCCCCTGTAGGGCCATCATGCAACTCTCTGACCACTTTATCCACATCCTCTTTCTCCAGGAATCTAAGAAACAATTCATCATATTTTTTTCTAAAGAGTATCCCATCAATTATTTTGTAAGATGATGATTTCAATAGGAGAGCCCTTCTCTGCTTAGAATCCCATTGTTCTGGAAGATATCCTTTTTGGAGATAGTGTACCAAATCTCTGTACCAGGATTCTAGAGTAGTGAAAATTGAACATACGTCAGTTGTATTCAATTAGCTTCGTTTTCCCAATCATGGTCTTCTTCAATTGGGTTTTCAGTGAGCAACTTACACAACCCTTGACCTTTATTGATAGTGGCTAGTTTGAACTCTAGATCATACTCTTGTAGTGCACTTATCCAATTTCCTCTTCTTTATCCCAATTCCTTCTGCACAAATAAGGATCTGACAGAAGGATGAGGTATTATGACTTTTGTTCTATTTTTCAAAATATAAGGTTTGAACTGATTTACCACCTTAAACACCTCGTATGATTTTTTATCTACGGATGGGTAGTTCAGTTTAGCTCCTTGTAACTCAATACTCATGAAAGATATCGGATACTAATCTCCTAGTTCTCCCTTTTGTGTGAGCACTACTGTGAGAGAATTGTCTAAAGAAAAGGTGTATAAGATAAAATCCTTTTCAAAATCTGGACTTCTCAAAGAAGGTGCATGAGCTATAGCATTATTTATATCCCTAAATGCATCCTTATCCACATCAGTCCACTTGAACTGTACACTTTTCTTAACCATTTTTTGCAAACGCTTTACAATCTGTGCAAAATCCAATACCAACCTTTGAACAAAATTAATTGTTCCCATAAACGATTGCATAGTCCTTTTGTTGTGGGGCATGGGAATCTGAGTTATGGCCTGAATTATTTATGGATCAATTGAGATTCCCTTCTTGGATATGATGTGTCCCAACAATTTTCCTTCGAGTACTGCAAAATTACTCTTCTTTGGATTCAAAGATATACCATATTTTCTGCACTGATCAAGGATCTACTTCAGATGGAAAACATGGTCTTCTCATTTTTTGGAAAACACCGTAACATCATATAAATATATGGCAACACAGTGGCCAACTAAACCTCGGAATGCAATATCCATGGCCCTATGGAATGTGGATCCATCATTCATTAGGTTAAAAGGCATTCTCCTTTATGCGAATGTTCCCCACTTAGTGCGAAATGTAGTCTTGAGTTGATCTTGCTTGGCCACCAACACATGATTATTGCACTGAGTGAAACGAGGTGCTCTACAGCCCAGTATGGGGGATATGTTGTAACATGATATAACATGATATAACGTTTGTATCAAAATAATTAAAAAAATTCATGTCGGCTCATAAAATCAAAAAAATATGGAAAGTACTTAAAAAAATCCATGTTGGTTCATAAAATAAAATATTATGAAAAGTAATTAAAAAATAGATGTTCGTTTATAAAATAAAAACCTAAAACTTAAGCCCAGATCTATTAATCAAGAGAGATCAAATTTCTTGAGTTTAAATTTTAAAAAAGAAATACACCTCAAGAAATTGGATCCCTCTCGGTGCTTGATAAATATGGGTTTAAGATGGATCTATGCTGGTATCCAGAAAATCCATCTAACAGGGAGAACAATTCCGAGCTTGATACCATTTGCAAAATTTACTCCATCGGTGGCATGGGGTAATTGTCTTTTTCCGGCATTGTCACGTCCCCTCCCATCATTCAAAACCATGAAGGGAACATGACTGAAATACCAGCGCTTATTTGATAAACTTAGCCCCATACATTGCTCAGAAATTCATAATAAATAAAAATTAATGTGTGCAATTTCATACTCAATATAAACGTAGCGTAATTAAATCATATTTGCAAACACACAAACAATAATTCATCAGCATATCTATCATAGGAATATGATGGATCAACATGCAGAGAATTCAATCTCGTTCTCATGCTATGCACAGACTTCATGTCAATTTCATTAAGATAATCATTTCATTAACATGGACAATTAACATTCAGAACATAACACATAATGACCATAATTTAAACCACAGAGAACATTTATCTTTGATATGAAGTTGTCCAACAACTGGCTATGTGAGAGAAACATTCCACCCAACCATAGATCTCTGTCCATCCTGTATCATTTCAGTTGAGAGATTACCCCCGAGCTGGGTTGTGTATCCACTAAGGAGAAACTAGACAGGCTTACTCACAACCATGGTTTTGCACAAATAGTCATGCTAATCCAACACACAGTTGGGTTTATCAAGCATGCAAGAGACCAAGGAGGAGGATGCTAATCCCGTGAGCTCAACCATAGAGCTACAGAAATCTCAACTAAACTCAACATTCATGGCACCCACAATACCTACCACACCCAACACAATGAAGTGTGATGAACCTGCAATAATTAATTAATGCAAATACACGAGATATAAAAAATAATAGAACTCAGAATAACTTTTATATTGATCACGGGCCACTTTGAGGGGGAAACCTCCTTTGAGCAATCTCAATACAATTAACTTCACGGTGCCTTCAATGACCTCAACACACACTTATATACTAAGTCTATGCCCAATACTATGGGTCAAAACCATGGGACATATAATACTACAGGACGACTTACAAAGCATATGCGTCCAATACTATGGGTTAATACTATGGGCTAATATAAACTATGGATCAACAAATACTATGGGACGAATTACAAAGCATATGCATCCAACAACAATATACTAACATAGTAAAGAGAAGGGTTTACACGGGTTCCTAACATCCCCTCTCCCTTAGAAAAGGCTTTGTCGTCAAAGCTTTGGTTGGAGAAATTGTTGCAGAATCTGAAGGAGTGGTTCCCCGGTAGCATCCTCGGGTTGCATTTCGGGCCACTGACACCTTTTGAGTGTCAGGGAGGATTGCTTGGAAGGTTGTAGACGAAGAAAAACCCTATCATCTACGTGGAAAATGCACTCAAAACGGTGCTAATCGGCTTGTTGTTTCAGGCGAATTCTGGCCATGTGAAGATTGTCCTGCAGAATTGGAAGAATCTGATCGCGGATGCGAAGAACCAAGTCAATTTCTTGAATTGGGGAGCTGCTAAGGGTGTATGGAAGAAGAACTGGTGGTGTCTTTCCATAGACTGCTTCATATGGTTTCCTTTGAGATGTGTTATTGTACCACCAGAGCGCTACTAGGAAATCCATAGAAATAGTTGGCCAAAGTTGTGTAGGGATGGGAAAGGATTTGAGCAATCCTGAAAGGAGTGTCGTTTCACCCTTGTTGACCTGGAAAGTATCATAGTCAGCCACCATCTGTTGAATTGTCATTTTCAGTCCCTGCCAAAAGAAGTTACATTGTTCTCGGCCATACATTTTGAAGAACCCAGAGTGCCATGTTGATGAAGAAGCATGGAGTTCATAGAAGAGATATCCCTGTTGAACATATTGCAACCAATTTGGAACAAGAAAAGAAAGAGTTGTAAGATAAATTGGGTCATCAATTGTGCGAGAAGGAGCATCTGCCACCATATTGTCCTTACCCTTCTTGTAAGTGATTGCATAGGGATAACCCATTTCAGGTGTGTTGGGTAGGAGACCCATTGTTCCAGAAAATTTTCCAGACTCTGGAGATCAGTGTTGATGCAGAAATAATTCCCTAATAGGTATGGATGCCACTTATGTACTGCATGCAAAATAGCCATCAGTTCCTGCTGAGAGGTAGATACGACTGAATTCTTACCGGAAAGGTCTCTTGAAGGCGGCAAGTTCATTGGTTCAGCAAAGACACCTGGATATCTATCCAAGGAACTAGTGGAGACCATTGATGGGTGCATCTGAATGGAATGGAGCTGAGCGATGACACCATGTGAATTCTTCTTAAAGATTTTTTCCAGACGATGTGAATTGATGATGTGGAGAGACCCTGGTTGTAAGCCCATTAATTTGTGTTGTGCCCCATTGACTGAAAACTACATCCAAAGTTCTGCAAAATCCCATAAGATGGGTCCAAGTGTGCATAACCATTGAACACCCAAAACCACATCAAATCCGCCTAAGGAGAAGGAAAACATGTCAGAGTGCATGTTATAATCTTCCATAGAGATACGCACATTGTGACACTTCCCCTTGCAAGGTAAGGTGCCCCCATTGGTAACCATGACTTCAAAGTAGGAGCAAGGATGGAAAAAACAATCAGCCTGTTTGGCAATCCGAGGGTCAATGAAGTTATGAGTGCTACCAGAATAAATGAGTATGGTAAGATGGAGCTTCTTGAAGTATCCCCTGACTCACATTGTTTGTGGGGTGGTGACGCCGGTTACAGCATGGAGAGAGATCTCGGGTGGGTCGTCCTGAGATGGGGTGTCAACAAGCGGGTGTTGAATGTCGACCTAATCATCTACTGTATCTAGAGATTCTTCATCAAGTTTTGAGGTAGGAAGAGAATCCACATCCAAGAGATAGAGATTTTGTTGAACACATCTATGTCCCAGAGTGAATTTCTCGTCACAATTATAACAAAGCCCCTTTTCTCGGCGTGCCGGCATCTCTGTTTCAGACAACTGCTTGATAGGAGTTGGTTGAGGAGTAGGCGTGATGGGAGGTCGTTCGGAACCCATATTTCTGAAGGGAACAAAGGTGGGTTTGAAGTGTTATTGAGCTGCAATATTGTCCTTTGCCAACTTAGCCAACCCTAGGACTTCCATCATTGTGTTGGGACAGAACATTTTGACCTCTGAGCAGATTTCATCCTTGAGACCACTGATAAAACAACTCATGTAGAATTCATCAGACAATCCTTCTGTGTGATTGGCCAATTTATCAAATTCTGTCTGATACTCTCTCACTATTCCAATTTGGTAAAGTTTAGTGAGTGCTCCCGTGAATTCATCAAAAGCACTAGGACCAAATCGTGGCAAAAGGAGTTGGCAAAAATCTGTCTAGTTTGGTTCGGGATGAGCTTTGATGTACCAATGGTACCATTGAAGGGCTTCTTGTTCCAAATGAAAGGATGCAAGTGGAACGTTCTGGACATCAAATTTATTATGCAGACTGAAATATTGTTCTGCTCGATATATCCATCCAGTCAGATCAATACCATTGAAGCGAGGAAAATCAAGCTTCAACCCACGAAAATTGCTGGAAGAAGAGAACCTGGTGGCTGCAAAAGATTCTAGCTGTCGGTTATTGTTCATGGCTGAATACTAAAGATGGAGGCTGAGAAATTTCTCATACAGATCTTGGAGTTTAGTTTGGATGGCTGCAAGTTATTCCTCCATGGTGTTTGCTCCTGCGCGGGTGACAACCACAATCAAGAATTTTTTTTTTTTTTTGGGGGGGGAGATGGATAGAAAAACACAAACAAAAGCTTATTTAGTAAAGGAATATTTGGATTTGGGAAAAAATCGGATGGGTAATTGGGGTATGACTAGGTTTTGGACACTTTCTGATGGATAAGGAAGCAAAACATGGGGATTTCAGAAAGGGGGTGAAAGAATGAGAAAATTTGGTAGATAGCCACAAAGAAGTAGAATTAGGAAAGGAACACGGTGGCAAAATTTGAAGGCGTTTGGGTGAAAATTGAATGAGTTATGGAAAACCCTAAAAATAGACAAATGTGGGATTTCTGGTCTTGGGAAGTGTTATTTGGGATAGGGTCTTCAGGAATGAAATATGCAGAATGGGATTGCAGGAATGTCAGTGAAGTTTCAGGGAAAACAGAGTTGAAACAAGGGAGATATGGCCGAAAAACAGAATTTTTTTTTATTTTTTATTTTTTATTTTTTTTCCAGAAATGGATCGACAACATCGGTGCAGAAGGGATCGAAAACGGCTGGCTCTGAAATGGTGACTAGATCTGGAACAAATTTCAAAATAGATATGAAATGGCTAGATCTGGAGCGGAAGTGATCGGCAACAGTTCAACTGAAAATAGATATGGACCCCAGGTATGTGCTGCTTCCTGTCAGTTCAGGGGATTCACTCGGCCACCAATGTTGTCTGATGGCTTGCGTATTGGGGCAGTACCCCTCACTCCACGGCTCAGGTAAAACTGATAACCGCTTTGCCACAAATGACAGCTCTTGGTTTACCTCACGGGTTGGAACTAGTCAATCAGGTAGGGGTCGTTGCCCTTTTAGCTGGTAGGTCCTCTCAATGGGCCAGCTACTTTGGAGTTCCTGTGGTACTCCTCACAATGAGTTTTAGGGATTATTCCCAAGTACTTCCCACAGTTAAGCGGATAGGGGTTATCCCTAGATCCGAATTTGCAACATATGCGAAAAAAACATTTGGCAGAAATTCCACCTAACGAGCCCAAAAAAGTGCTCTGATACCAGATGTGATGAACCTGCAATAATTAATTAATGCAAATACACAAGATATTAGAAATAATAGAACTCAGAATCACTTTTATATTGATCATGGGCCACTTCGAGGAGGCAACCTCTTTTGAGCAAGTTCAATACAATTAACTTCACGGTGCCTTTAATGACCTCAACACACACTTATATACTAAGTCTATGCCCAATACTATGGGTCAAAACCATGGGACATATAATACTACGGGACGACTTACAAAGCATATGCGTCCAATACTATGGGTCAATACTATGGGCTAATATAAACTATGGATCAATAAATACTACGGGACGACTTACAAAGCATATGCGTCCAACAACAATATACTAACATAGTAAAGAGAAGGGTTGACACGGGTTCCTAACAGGAAGGTCCCCTTCTCTGCTGCACAGTCCCTCAGGTGCCCCTTCCCTCCAGTGCTCGTCAGGGTGGGCATAGAAAGGTCTAGCTGCTAGTTTCTTGAGATTCTATCATTCACTGTGTTTATCAAGCAAACCCAACCTCTGCTCAGTCATTCACACTTGGATTCCTCACAATTCTGTTATCAAAATAACTCAATCCCGTCACTGAACTTCGGGGCTATCAAAAATAGGTTTTTCTATAGATTTCAGGGTATCTAATACTCTCAATTTTTCCCCAAGGTTCATATATGTGGATCCCCCATTGGATTTTACTGTCAATACCAAATTCTGGGCGTTTATGGCTCTTCAAAATGTGGGTTCTGCAAAGTTGCGATTTCTGGTTTTGCTCACTATTGGGAATTCATAATGGATGAAGACTGATGTCGGGGTCTTCAACAATGGAATGGGATGAGAAAGAACCAATTCCCATGAGGTAGAGTGACTTGTGGTACAAGAAAAATAGATCCCATACTTGCCATACGAATTTCTGGGATGCCCATGCTCCATTGAAGCCATGGACTAAATTCTTCAACAACTTCCTTACAACAGAATTAAATGTTAGCAAGGAAAGTCAAATGGGTTCACAAGATGACATATGGCAGCCTATGGTTCAATCCCACATCCCCCTCACCACTCCCTAGTGGAATACACATGGCCCCTTCTCATTCGTTGCTTCCATAGCTAGTTTTGGTATTTTATTGCAATATCAAATATTTACATCATTTACAATATTGCATGGCTTAATAGCTCATGGGTAATACAATATCAAATACTTGTTCATTTTAAATAAAATCCAAACATACACTAGCGGGGCCTTGGCCTTGAGCTCCACGCTAGGGAAACATACATCGCATGTATACAATATTTACATTAAAAGCCAATATTTCAGAAGGGTCAAAATTGGGGTATTACAGACGCTTTATTCAAGTTTCTAAAATTGACACATAATCGAATCTCTCCTGATTTATTTCTTATGGGGACCAAATTAGCCACCCATTCAAAGTGTTGAACCTTGAAAATGATCTTAGCATTCAACAACTTCTTTAATTCCTTTTGTATTAGTGGTTCAAGTGTTGGATGCATCTTTCTAAGTTGCTATTGAAATGGCTTTACTCTTGGCTTAATTGGTATCACATGTTATATGATACGTGTGTCATACGTCTTCAAATCTTCATAAGTCCATGCGAACACATCTTTATATTGCTGAAAAAGTTTGATAAAATTACTTCTTCGCCAGGTGAACAACATTTTCCTAGATTAACATATTTAGGTTTCGCCTTTGTACCTAGGTTTACTAGCTCATGCTGCATTGAGGAGCTATTTGTCTTAACATTGGATGGTCTTCTGAATTGATTCTATAAATCGAACAATCCTTCAAGAATGCTTACTCCTTTCGGCATTAAATTCCCTTTATTTGTGTCCTTATTCTACAAATCCAACAAGTGTTCCTCTTCATCAATTATAGATTCCTTGAAAGCATCCTCGTTTGCCAAGAAACTGATAATCTGTTTATTGTCGTCGAACACCCTCAGATTTGTAACGTTATCTGGTACTGGTAGCCTGAAAATTAATTCAATAGAGCATTTTTTATTTATCGAAACTAATATAGAAGCATAAGTATCTTATCAATCAGCTGCAACATTCTATAATCTCAAAATGGAGTATATGTTAATAACATCAAATTGTGAAATCAAATTCCAAACTTCAGATTGATATCCTTTTAAGTGCAGTGACAGACAATGAATTATATTTCTTATCTGTCTGACAATTATTTTTGAGTCACCAAAGAATTTTAAATTCTTGACTTTTAAATCAATGGTTCTTTTTAGTCCTTGGACTAGATCTTCATATTCAGTTTTGTTGTTTGTACATTCAAACTCTAGCCTACAAGAGAGAAATTTTTTGTTTCCTCCAGGATCAACAAGAACACAACTGGCTCCTGATCTCTCTTGTGTTTTGGAACCATCAAAATATAAATTCCAAAATTTATTTTTTTATTTTAATAAGTTAGTACTATCTTCTAAGTTAGTAACTAATTCTACTATGTTACAATCAACATCATTAGTCCACGAAAATCGAAGGATATCGGACTGTTTGTATGAATCATGACTAACATCTTCCGTTTGATAGTTTCCAGGCTCAATTTCTAAGAAATAATTCCCCAAAACTAAAGATGAGAAGTTTACCAGTTCATTTTTTTCTTCTAACTGAGTTACATTCTGTTTCATGTGAGGCTCTGTTAGTACTTTAATCTGATTTTGTCTATTTTGGTACATCAGCCACAAATGGGACAAATCTGTTGCAAACTAACCATTTAGTTCATAGACTAGTCCCTACTCAATATCAGACCATAAGCTTAAGGAATGTCCACCACCATGATATCTATAAATTGACACACCCTCGGATCTGCAGATAATCTAATGAGTGCGTTCTTCATTTCCCCTATAACCTTAACAACTGGTCTGTCTAGTTGTATGATCTAAGAAGGGGATGTTGTGGGTTTCCCATTGATTTTCTTACAAATGGATAGTGGCATAACATTGGAAGAGGCCTTGGAATCTACTGAGCAATTATGCAGATTATGATTGAAAATATCAAAATTCAAAAGGAAAGGCAAGTTTTGAGATTTTGATTTCCAACCAATGCTTGCTTCGTTAATCTCATTATCTGACTCAACTGTCTTTATTGTATTGCTTGGTTGTGGGTTAAATGCTTCTAACAGTTTATTCCTCTATTGTGGGAGATTACATAATTCAAACAAGGATATGTTGGATTTGGTTTTCTTAATGTCTTCCACAATGTCATATCCCATATTGTTAGGAACCCGTGTCAACCCTTCTCTTTACTTTGTTAGTATATTGTTGTTGGACGCATATGCTTTGTAAGTCGTCCAATAGTATTTGTTGATCCATAGTTTATATTAGCCCATAGTATTGACCCATAGTATTGGATGCATATGCTTTGTAAGTCATCCCGTAGTATTATATGTCCCATGGTTTTCACTCATAGTATTGGGCATAAACTTAGTATATAAGTGTGTGTTGAGGTCATTGAAGGCACCGTGAAGTTAATTGTATTGAGCTTGCTCAAAGGAGGTTGCCCCCTTGAAGTGGCCCGTGATCAATATAAAAGTGATTCTGAGTTCTATTATTTCTAATATCTCGTATATTTGCATTAATTAATTATTGCAGGTTCATCACATCTGGTATCAGAGCACTTTCTTGGGCTCGTTACGTGAAATTTCTGCCAATTTTTTTTTTTCGCATCTGTTGCTGGTTTGGATTTGGGAATAATCCCTATCCGCTTAACTGTGGGAAGTACTTGGGCATAAGCCCTAAAACTCATTGTGAGGAGTACCACAGGAATCTCAAAGTAGCTGGCCCATTGAGAGGACCTGCTAGCAAAAAGGGAAACGACCCCTACCTAGTTGACTAGTTCCCACCCGTGAGGTAAACCAAGAATTGTCGTTTGTGGCAAAGCGGTTATCAGTTTTACCTGAACCGTAGAGTGAGGGGTACTGCCCCAATATGCAAGCCGTCAGACATCATTGGTGGTCGAGTGAAACCCCTGAACTGTTAGGAAGCCGCACATACCTGGGGTCCATATCTATTTTCAGCTGAACTATTGTCGATCACTGCTGCACCATTTCAGATCTATTTCAGATCCATCCATTTTCGATCCCTTCGGCATTGTTTCAGATCCCTTTGTTTCCGCTCACTTCCAGACTATTGTAGATCTTTCTGTTTCAGATCTCTTTCGAGCCGTAGCCGCTCCATTCTGAAGAAGAAGAAAAAAAACCAGTTTTTTCTCCATATCTCCCTTGTTTTCACTCCGTTTCCCTTTAAATTTCCAAGGAATGCCTATACTCCCATTTGAGCCGAAAAAAAAAAAAAAAAAAAGGAAGTTTTCACTCTGTTTCCCTTGAAATTTCCCGAGAATGCCTATACTCCATTCTGGAAAAAAAAAAAAAAAGGAAAAAAAAAGGGAAGTTTTCACTCTGTTTCCCTTGAAATTTCCCGGGAATACCTATACTCCCATTTGAGCCGTAGCCGCTCCATTCTGAAGAAGAAGGAAAAAAAGGAAGTTTTTTCTCCATGTCTCCCTTGTTTTCAGTGTGTTTCCTTGAAATTTCTCGGGAATGCCTATACTCCCATTCTGCACATTTCATTCTTGACAACCCTACCCCCAATTCCACTTCCCAAAGCCCGAAATCCCACATTTGTCTATTTTTAGGGTTTTCCATAACTTCCTCAGATTTCACCCAATCACCTTCAAATTTTACCACAGAGTTCCTTTCCTAATTCTGCTTCTTTGTCTCTCTCTGCCAAATTTTCCCTTTCTTTCACCTCGCTTTTGAAATCCCCATTTCTTACTTCCCTATTTATCAGAAAGTCTCCAAATCCTAGTCAAACTCCAATTACCAATCCGAGTTTTTCCCAAATCCAAATTTTCCTTTACTAAATAAGCTTTTGTTTGTGTTTTTCTATCCATTTCCCCCCTCCCCCCCCAAAAAAACTCCTAGTTGTGGTTGTCATCCGCGCAGGAGCAAAAACCATGGAAGAAGCACTTACAACCATCCAAACCAAAGTCCAAGATCTGGATGAAAAATTTCTCAGCCTCCATCTTCAGCATTCAGCTAGAATCTTTTGCAGCCACCAGGTTCTCTTCTTCCAGCAATTTTTGTGGGCCGAAGCTTGCTTTTCCTCGCTTCAATGGTATTGATCCAACTGGATGGATATACCGAGCAGAACAATATTTCAGTCCGCATAATACTTTTGATGTCTAGAAAGTTCCATTTGCATCCTTTCATTTGGAACAGGAAGCCCTTCAATCGTACTGTTGGTACATCAAAGCTCATCTCGAGCCAAACTAGACAAATTTTTTCCAACTCCTTTTGTCACGATTTGGTCCTAGTGCTTTTGACGACTTCACAGGAGCACTCACTAAACTTCACCAAACTGGCATAGTGAGAGAGTATCAAACAGAATTTGAGAAACTAGCCAATCACACAGAAGGATTGTCTGATGAATTCTACAGTAGTTGTTTTATCAGTGGTCTCAAGGATGAAATCCGCTCAGAGGTCAAAATGTTCTATCCCAACACAATGATGGAAGTCCTAGGGTTGGCTAAGCTAGCTGAGGACAAGATCGCAGCTCAACAATGCTCCAAATCCACCTTTGTTCTCTTCAGAAATATGGGTTCCCAACGACCTCCCATCACGCCTGCTCCTCGACCAACTCCTATCAAGCATTTGTTTGAAACAGAGATGTAGGCAAGCCGAGAAAAAGGGCTTTGTTATAATTGTGATGAGAAATTCACTCGGGGACATAGATGTGTTCAACAAAAGCTCTATCTCTTGGATGTGGATTCTCTGCCTTCCTCTGAACTTGGTGAAGAAGCTCTAGATACAGTAGATGATCAGGTTGACATTTAGCACCCTCCTGTTGACAGGTCATCTCAGGACGACCCACCCAATATCTCTCTCCATGCTGTAACCGGCGTCACCACTTCACAAACAATGCGGGTCAGGGGATACTTCAAGAATCTCCCTCTTACCATACTCATTGATTATGGTAGCACTCATAACTTCATTGACCCTCGGATTGCCAAACAGGATGATTGTTTTGCCCATCCTTGCTCCTACTTTGAATTCATGGTTGCCAATAGGGGCACCTTACCTTGCAAGGGGAAGTGTCACAATGTGCGTATCTCTATGGAATATTATAACCTATGCTCTGACATGTTTGCCTTGTCCTTAGGAAGATGTGATGTCATTTTGGGCATTCAATGGTTACGCACACTTGGCCCCATCTTATGGGATTTTGCTCAACTTTGGATGCAGTTTTCAGTCAATGGGGCACAACACAAATTTATGTGATTACAACCAGGGTCTCTCTGCATCATCAGTTCACATCACCTGGAAAAAATCCTTAAGAAGAATTCACATTGTGTCATCGCTCAGCTCCATTCCATTCAGATGCACCCTTCAATAGTCTCCAGTACTTCCTTGGATAGATATGCAGGTGTCTTTGCTGAACCAATGAGCTTGCTGCCTTCAAGAGACCTTTCTGGTAAGAATTTAGCCGCATCTACCTATCAGCAGAAAATGATGGCTATTTTGCATGTAGTACATAAGTGGCAGCCATACCTATTAGGGAATTATTTCTGCATCAAGACTGATGTCTAGGGTCTAGAAAATTTCCTGGAATAATGGGTCTCCTCCCCAACACACCTGAAATGGATTATCCAACTCATGGGTTATCCCTATGCAATCACTTACAATAAGGGTAAGCACAGATGATGACCCAGTTTCTCTTACAGCTATTTCTTTGCTTAATCAAATTGGTTGCAATATGTTCACCAGGGCTATCTCTTCTATGAACCTCATGTTTCTTCATCAGCAGGGCACTCTGGGTTCTTCAAAATGTATGAACGGGAACAATGTAACTTCTTTTGGAAGGGACTGAAAATGACAATTCAACAGATGGTGGCTGACTGTGATACTTTCCAGGTCAACAAGGGTGAAACGACACTCCTTTTGGAACTGCTCAAACCCTTGCCCATCCCTACACAGATTCGGACAACTATTTCTATGGATTTCTTAGAAGCGCTCTGGTGGTACAATACCACATCTACAAGGACACCATATGAAGCAGTCTATGGATAGACACCACCGGTTCTTCTTCCATACACCCTTACCAGCTCCCCAGTTCAGGCAATTGACTCGGTTCTTCGAAACCGTGATCAGATTCTTCTCATTCTGCAGGACAATCTTCACATGGCCAGAATTCAATTGCAACAACAAGCCGATCAACACCATTCTGAGCGCACTTTTCACACAGTTGATATGGTTCTTCGTCTACAGCCTTCCAAGCAATCCTCCCTGAAACTCCAAAGGTGTCAGTGGCCTGAAATGCAACCCGAGGATGCTACCAAGGAACCATTCATTCAGATTCTACATCAATTTCCCCAACCAAAGCTTTGAGGACAAAGCTTTTTCTAAGGGAGAGGGGATGTTAAGAACCCGTGTCAACCCTTCTCTTTACTTTATTAGTATATTGTTGTTGGATGCATATGCTTTGTAAGTCGTCCCGTAGTATTATATGTCCCATGGTTTTGACTCAAAGTATTGGGCATAGACTTAGTATATAAGTGTGTGTTGAGGTTATTGAAGGCACCATGAAGTTAATTGTATTGAGCTTGATCAAAGGAGGTTGCCCCCTCGAAGTGGCCCGTGATCAATATAAAAGTGATTATGAGTTCTATTATTTATGATATCTCGTATATTTGCATTAATTAATTATTGCAGGTTCATCACACATATTATGATCTACCATACCCTTTTCACCACTATCACATTTTTTTTGGTGGGTTTCACTTGCTTGTTTACCAACGATATTGTTTCTTTTGTAATTCCAGACTTAACTTTGGGTTGGGACTGATTCAAGCCATTGTTTCCTTTTATGTTTTCTTTTGTTGTCCTAACTTTAGGAAATATTATGCTTTGGTATTCAATTGGCTCTTTGCTTCTAGTAGCAAAGTTCACAGATGATACTTGAATTTCTTCCACCTCTTCTTCGTCATTCAATCCTAAAGTAGGTTCCCAGTCCCATAATACCATAGTGGTTTCCTCATTTTTATTTTGCTATCCGTGAGCTTGATCATCTTCTTGGTATTCCTAGTCTATTAACTGTGTATTTAAGAATTGGTTCATCACTAAATTCATTGAGTTAATCCATTGTGGGCAATTCTTTTCAGAGTGATGTTCTTGATGGAAAGTGCAGAAATTATCCATGCCAACTTCATTCAAATTCAAAACATTAGAGTTATTCGATGGTGGTTGGGACTGCTCATTTTCTTCCCTTTTCTTGTAGAAAGGTTTGAATGGTTTTCTTTCTATACTAACTGCCTTTTCCTTTTCCAAATCTACTATCTTGTTAGATAATTTTTGTACCATTTTAACCATGTTTTTTAAATTGTTGGAGGATTCCTCTTTGGGTATGGATAGTATCAAAGGATTCTTACTTTCCATTGGTTATACTTCCAAATCCATTGCGTGTTTTGTGATATTGTCCAACTCGACCTCTACCTTCTTGGATTCCTTGTAGTTTTCTACCAATGTGGCCTTAACTGATCTCTTGACAAACATGGATATTGGTGGATAAATTGTTGTAGTGTAATATTCTACCAATGCTTCTTTTGCAGGTTTTGTTGCAACACTGAAACTATTTAATAAGGTAGTGAATCTCTGGTTGAATTCCTGAACCATTTCTTTCTTTTCCATCCTAATAGACAATAGTTCTTTCATAAGTGTAGCGACAGTCTTTTGGTTTCCAAATTTGCTTATAAAAACCTTTTTCAGAACCATCTCATTCTGCTATAGAATTTGCTTGCAAACTGAAATACCATGAGGATTCCCTAGGCTCAAAAGTGCAAGGGAAAAGTCTACAAACTACATATTTTTGTTTAACATTCAAAATATTCAGAGCCAAATAAAAACTTTTAAGGTGGTCCTCTACAGAAATACCTTTTCCTAGATCAAATTTTGGTAACACTCTTTATGGGTGCTTAGGAAAATCGTTTAAAGGTGTAGCCAAGTTAAGTGGCCCTCTAGCTCTCCACGCAGGTTGGTTAACATTTCCAGCCATGATACGCGGTGGGGAATGCAGTGGTGAGTGATGTGGGGTATGAGGTGGTGTGTGAGGTACCGTGTGATACTGTGGAGACTCGGTTAACTGATTAAGAGGATTTGGGATTTCTTGTAACGATAAATCAAACAACTCCTCTAAATTTATACAAGCATGGAGTCTCTTGTGTACAAGATCTCTTTCTTGGGAGCTCTCCTTCTAGGTAATGTAGGAATTACAAACAATCCTCTAATATTTCTCACGTAAGACCTTGTATGTCTTCGTAAATGGTCTATTTCCCCGAATGGGGCAACGTATAAGTGTTTAGGATCTAACTTTTTCAGTTTCAGGAATCACTTACTTCGACGCAGTCGTATCTAATGGGGACCCAGAAAAATTTCTTGTTGAAAATGAGCTTCCTCTGTCAGCCATGCACTCAAGGCCCTCCTTCTAGCACCAAAATTGTTGATGCCCAGGACTTCTTAGCATTGATAGTAGGAATTCTCCCCGGTAAATAATCCCAATTAGATCGTTCCCCGTTTGGTGTAGGGAATCCGTCCATTTTATGGTTCAGCTATCGTGAATATATTTGTTTAAATACTTTACTGTTTGCAGTCCGTTCCATCGTTTATAATTTTAATTTAAGTTATGAAATGCAACTGCCCTAGCTAATGCATTTAATCTAGAATTGACATGCAGAAGCCTCAGCAAGTGATGTGTAGGTTCTTACCTCCCATCTTATCACTCCTACCCAATCAATTCATTTATTTCGAATCTAAACTAACTATTATATCCTTGCAAGGAGCAAATTTAAAGTGAGAGTAATAAGCTAAAATGTTCAAGTAGATTTAACAGATAGCCATTAAAATAAACATTCACATTTCAAGTAGAAATTATCAAAGATAGCTTTGATTTTATTAAAGAAATTTATTACTCTTATACACATAAACATTTGCATCAAATAAAGAAACCATTCATCATCATTGAAATAGTTCGACATAATTAGAAAGATCTCACAGTATGATATAAGCAGAAAAAGAAATAGTTTTGTTTCAACAATCACACGTTCCAGGAAAACATCAGTGCAAGATTTTCCCTAGCGAATAAGTCCTCTTTCATTAGCAAAGAAATAGTTCTTTTACAAAATTCCTTAAGCATATCATTCACTAGCAAAAAAATATTTTCTTAGTATTCCTCACCTTTTATTTATATTACAAAAGATTTGTCCTCATGTGGCTGTTCCTTTCACCTGACCTAACCTTTGGAATTCCAAAATTCATCCTCTAGTGTTTACACAAAAATATTACAATAAATTACAAAAAAATAATTTTCAGTTGGTCTTTCCAGACTAGAGATAGTTCTTTTACAAAATTCCTTTAGCATATCATTCATTAGCAAACAAATTCTTTTCTTAGTATCCCTCACCTTCTATTTATATTACAAAATATTTGTCCTCATGTGGTTGTTCGTTTCACCTGACCTAAATTTTGGACTTCCAAAATTCATCCTCTAGTGTTTACACACCAATATTACAATAAATTACAAAAAATTAATTTACAGCTGGTCTTTCCAAACTATATATATACTTGACCCACATGTCAGTCTCTTCAGAAATAATATTACACTGTATAGGTTCTAAAACTTCAAAGTTATCTCATGAAGTGACAACTCTTTTTACACACTCTTCACTACTTATGATGCTGCTTTGTAGTTGTCCTCTAGAAAATAAGCGTTGATGGACGCTTTCCCAATGAACTGATGGATATCTTCCCCTATCAACATGTCCAATTTTTTAATGTATTCCAGGTCATCTTTCATCACATTCTGCAACTTCATCAAACGTTGATCCCTGTCAGGAAGCTCATCCATAGTTGGATGCACAGCGAGCTGACATTTTTTGTGAATCTGTTGAATCCTATGGTAGAAACCCACACACTTTTTGATAGTATTAGGGATTCTATAATTTATCCTTTTGCTAGCTTTTCTGAAAAAATCAATAAGAGCTATGTCTAGATTAGACTCTCCAATCGTCTTTTGAGGTAGGTGATCAGGGAATTATGCTTTCCCTTCTCTCCACTTCATCTGCTTCCTAATCTTAGTTGCAGTGTTCACTTATATTTTCCTAATACTCATTGCTTCTACATAAATCTCTTTCATCCTTGCTATCATAATTTTCATCTTGTATATCTCTTCAATGATCAATTCTTGTGAGTGACATATTTTCTCCTAAATTTTGCATTCCTGCTCATGGAAAGGAGTCATATCTTATTTCCGATTTTTTACCAGCTCCATTTGTTCTATCACAAACTCCTTTTCTTTAACTAGCTTTTCCATCTAAACTTTCAATTCTTCGACCTGTTGATTTGTGGTTGACTCTCTTGTTTCTAATTCATTGATTCGAGCTTTGAAGTCACTACTTTCACCCTCCACTATCACTAATTGTACAGTCATTGCATCTTTCTTTGCGTCCAGAGCTTGATTGTTAGACAACAATCTATCCTTTTCTACGATTTTAGCCTCATAATCCCTTTTCAACTATATACCTTCTCCACACATCTTAACCAAGTTATCCTTTAATTTCATCATTTTTCCCTTGTTGTGCTAGATATCATTCAATAGCTTGTCTACATTGTCTGCACTTGCTTGTACAAATCCTATACTTACATAGGCTGTGAATTTAGGGTCCTTATGAATACCCTCCATGATCATTTTTTCCTGGATAGCAACAACATCAGGCTAGGTGCCCATTTTCAATCTCTCTCTATCCTCCTTGTGATAATCTTTCTCCCTGGAAAAAAAAAATCGTGTCTAATATGGCCACGGTATGTTGCTTTGACGGGGTGAAAGGTGTGATCCCTAGCTCTGGAGATGGGAGGTGACCTCCAGTCAGTGAGACATTTGATACTTCAGGTGTGTTTATGCCCATGTGTTGTATATTTGGGCTTCCACCTCGAGTTTCCATGATCTGCACAACTTCCTTGGATTTATATTCTCTTTCTTTCTTCTCAGCTGCTTCTCTTTGTTCTTATTGTCCTTTTTCCTCCTCTTCTTTCTTTGTCATTCCTCTTCTATTCTTTGCAACTTGTGGGCCTCCTCTATCTGCTTCTTTTATGTTTCTTATTTCAGCTTCAGTTCAGCTTCTTCCTTCAGATTTTGCTTTGCTTCTGCCACTTGTAGCCTTATGGCTTCTTCTCTATGCTTTTGTTTCCTTTTTGTTTACGCTGCAGTAGTGGCAGCATGGCTAGGGTCGCCGCTGCTCTTCCTACCAAAACGTTTTTTCAGCTCAGATATGTTGCTTTCTCTTTTGTATACCTCTTCATCTTTATCGAAGTAATTGGAATATTCATAGTGTATTTTGATTGACGCACAATGCTCGGAAACCTTACCATAGCTGTCATTTCTCGCAAAAATATTCTCTCCAAAGTGAAATGCTTCCAAATCTTTAATGAAAGCTTCAACACCTTTAACCTTGGTAAATTTGTAAGCCCCAATACCAAAGGGTAACGGTGAGAAGGAGGCCTTTTTGCTATCATGCAAAAAAATACCAATGCCATTAATGAAAAATTGCCTCACAGCTTCTTTGTGGACCACAAAATATGTCACATACTTGGGCATTAGGGATGGAGCCCTGGAACACCCATACATTCTGATATAAGTGCCTTCTTGCAAAAATTAATAATCTTTGTATTCATTTATGACATCCATTTCGTTTTCAGATAGGTAGTTTGGTTACTTATTGAAAATCAACCAATAAAGAGGGACGATAAACTCTTCACAGATAAGTTTATATTGGCTGACATATCTGTGGGCCCATAAGATCTGGTAGGCCACATAAATGGGAGACTCATCCTGATTCCAAATAAATCCCAGCTTAGGGAATGGATTCTTGACTTGTATACAGTCTAAGAGGTATGATGATATGTAAAATTCTACTTTCCCTTGGGTTAGTCCTCCCTGTGCCACTGCTATTGTCGATGCCATGCTTTCTGAGATGACGTCTTCCCATTTGAAGAACGTGTTGTGGAAGGATATGCAATAAATCAGGGGTACCAAATTTAGCTTATAGATGTTTCCATTAGCTTTGCCGAAAATTCTGCTTAGCAACAGAGCTATAATTCTGAAAGGGGTTCTCAGGATTTCACTTTTATACTCCCCACTTGATTTCTGCCTCAGTGGCATCCCTGATACTACCATTTTCTTCGCATATTCTAAGTGGTCCATGTTTATAATTTTGATCCAGTTTTCACTTAACATGACCTTGGGCAGTGGCAGTTTGTATGCTTTTGTTATATGACAAGGATGGAAAGAGGCGAATCCTTCCCCTTTTGAGTCTAAGATGATGATCGATATGACATCCACATACGATAGGATCCATCCAATGAATTTTGAGCAAGGAAAACGTTTTGGGCATGTGGATGCTTTGGTGATACCTGATTTCTTAATGTTTTTTTACAAGACCATTTCTTCAAGAGCTGCATTAGGAATATTCTGGTCCCGGATCATCTAATGCAATTCTCCCCACTTTAATTCTAGGACAATTCCCGTTACTGCTTTAGTATCTTCGAACATGGTTTCTATCGTGGTGTCAACTACAATCTCCACATTTGATTCTGATTCAAATGCCTTAGACTTCCTCTTGGAACTCTTTTTTGGAATTTCTAAATCCTAATGAAAAAGTGAAAACAATGTGTAAGCAAAACTCAAACAGAAGTTTGTAAAGCATTTTCTTTCATACTATTGACAAAAAGTTTAGTTGAGATAAAAATTACTTCCATGTTGTTTGGTAAATGATGTCAATGTTTGTTTTAGTTTTAAACCACAATGGCGTGTGAAAGTCTCAAATGCAACCGCAAGAACAAACGAAAGATGTTTATCTTAAAGGTTTTTTTATAAATTTCGGTTGACTCTAAACTCCTTATTCCTTGTATGAATGACGAAAAATGTTTTCGGGGTTAGTCGACAAAAGATTTAAGTTTCAATCATGTTTGGATAGTGTGCGCGTAAAATCAAACTCTATATGCATCAAAGGGAGAGGTTAAGAGCAATAATGTTCAAAGGTAGAAAACAACTCAAATTTGGATTGTTTAACTTGTATTTAAGAATTTATTCCACATGAGGTGATGCAGAGTTATAGTATGTGGAGGAAAGCGCTTCTTATGAGTCTGGTTTTTATATAACTGTGAGATTGACCATACTGATGGGAAAAGAAAACCAGAAGGAGCTACCCTGAGAGGTTTGAACCGCAAAAAATGACCACATAAATCCGCTACGTTTTGCATTAAAACTGGAAAAAATGGCTTAGGGCAGACTGGATGGGATGAACTCGGTAGCCCTAGGTTGAGACTTTTATCTAACAAAATGGGGTGCGACTAATGAAAATTCCCAACTGGAAAGGACCAATGTTTAAATACAAAATATAAATAGCGAAAAATGCCTAAACCCATGGAAAAAAACCGAATGAAAGTACCAACAATAAAAAATGACCACAAAGGTAGGATAATGGCCTACTTGTCAGTCTACGAATGGCTACAAGTGTGATTCAAAATGGCGTCGATGCTTGGATTATGGTGGTTGGTTGAGGATGAACTCGCTAAATGGCATTTGTTTTTTCAAATGTTAAACAAATGGACCTTACAAGTGTGATTTGATACCATTTATCCTGAAGATGGACTCAACTATAGAGTCTGAAATGCGTCAAGAACAAAAACTCCACATAGGTCTCCAATTCCCCTTGAAAATCACCCCACGAGTTTCAATGGTGCCATTTTGCGAGTTTCATATTTTGCTTGCTACTATTTCAGCGACCTTTTCCAAGTTTAGCCGAAACATTGGTGTTGCTTCTCGAGTTTGCCTTTGTAATATTGCATCGGCGCTCTCGTTCTTTTCTTTTCGTTGGTGATTTTTCACGTTTCGACAAAACTCACCAAGTTGTTGCGAAATGGATCGTGGCCCTAAGCATCTTTCACTGAGATTTCATCGGTGTGACTGGCGTTTTCCTGCCAACCTGTTTCAGCATGATTGAAGCTTTATCACCGAAACAGTCGGTGTGACTTACTCATCTGTTCTGACCATGCACAACTCCAAAAACATTTAAGTGTTTCGGCGTTTGCGAAAGTACTCCAAATTTTTCGGCAGCACTCATCGAGCTGCTCCAACCGTGTCGGCTCAACTCACCGATTTGCTTTGAAACAAGAACTTCATCCAAAAAACCAATTTTCATTTTGACCGTGTCGGCTCAACTTGCCTAGTTTCTTCGATTGTTTCGGCGGAAAAACCTAATTTTTACTTAGTTAAAAAATTGCCTTCTTTGCTTGATTTTCAGGAGAAAATCTAAGTGTTCAAAGATGAATTTATCTAGAATGATTTAAACTCTAAGTCTTCTAAAAAATTAAAGGGGGGGGGGCTACAATTTTAAGAAAATTTTGGGGAGATGGTTGCAGCAGCAACACCATGCTATCAACATTTCTTTGGATGAATTATTTTGACGATTTTATCGTCCGAGTATTTCAAAATAGATTTCCTTAGTCTTCAAACATTTGACGTAGGTCCTTCCATCCATAATGTCCTTTTGTGTGAGTTATGAGTTTTCTTTATTTTTCAGACTCACGGATGGAGAAGAACCTTCTGGAGTATCATCTGGTGTATCTTCTTGATTCGATGTATTTAAATTTTCCATACCATTTCTTTGATAGGGATGGAATCCTTTTATCAATTTTGACTCTTGATTTTAAGCCTTTTGGCTGTAACTTTCGTAGCATGGGATCATTTTAACTGCCATACATCAACAAGACTTGCTTCCTTTCCATGGGTCAGTTATAGTAGGATTCCTAATATAGGCATTTATGTGTGAGTGAATGGAGCCCCAAGATAGTAATTTAGAATTCGTGAATCCTGGTTATTTCACAAGGTTTATGCCAACACAAATTAAAACAGGAAGCAATTTTCCCCTTTTTAAAACAAAGAAACAATAAAAATCACTAATGACATTGTTGTTACAAAAGCAATTCATTTTGCTATAAATCCGATTCTAATCCTTCAGTGATTATGATCAATTCATATGATATTGTTCAAATCTTTGCAATTATGCACATCACTCTCAAAGTTGAGATGGGATTTATTTTTAAAAGAATCAAACAAACAAAGTAAAATCAAAACAAAAAAGAGATAAGGCTAAAGCTAACTATCCTAGAAAAAGAATAACTAAAATCAAAACAAATCTAAGAAACAACAAAAAATATTTATGTACAACAAGTTTCCCTAAACCTAAGAAAAGTATTGTTTGAGGAATAGGGAGTTGACATGGAGGTTTTCCTCATCCCCTTGTAAAACTTGTAACTTATAAGTGGTTGGGCCAAGCTTCTCTACAACCTGATAAGGACCAAGTCATAGTTGTTGAAATTTTGTATGTTTTCCCTTTTCTTCTTGAGGATGGTCCCACTTTAGAACTAAGTCTCCTACCTCAAACATTTTCTTTCCATATTTTCGTTTATCGAACCACCTCTTAACAATGTCTTGGTGATGTTGGAATCTGTCTTTGGCCTTTTCCATGCCTCCTCAAGTTTTACCAAAGTATTTATCCTTGACTACATGATTTCTCTATTTGATCCTTGAGATGCCTAAGCTAACTTTAGGGAAGAAAGTAGTATGTTTGGAAGAAGAATATCTTCTTTCCCATATACTAAGGTGTAAGGAGAAACCCCTTAAGAATTTTTTGGAGTGACCCTATCTTCCCATAAAGCATTAGGAAGGGCTACATGCCAATTTCTTTGGTTTTCAATAACTGTTTTATTCAAAATTCATATGAGATTCTTATTGGTAGATTCTTCCAACCCATTACCTTGAGGATAACAGTTAGATGAATAATTCAATTTAATTCCTTGATCCATATCAAATGTACTTAACTTAGCAGAAGAAAAAATAAGATGCATTATCAAAAACTAACAAAATTGGAACCCCAAACCTAGTTATTATGTTTTCTTGACAAAATCGGATGACCACATCTTCATTCACTTTACATAAAGGATTTGCTTCAGTGAAACTCGTGAAATAATGAATGGCTATGAGAATATACTAGTGTTGTAATGAATATTTGGAATTGATTTCCCTGATGATATCTAAACCCCACTGCTCAAATGGTTCTGAAATGATAAGTGGTTTTAGTGGCTCTGTTGATTTTGGTAGTCTGCTAGCACTTCTCTGACACACATCACATCACATCTCCTTGCATAAGCATGAGCCTCCTTAAACATAGTTGGCCAATAATATCCAACTCTTAATATTTTATGAGTAGTGGTTTCCCAAGAATAATGTCCCCCTACAATGCCATCAGGTAACTCCTTTACCACTTTATCTGAATCATCCTTTTCAAGACATCTGAGAAAAAGTCCATCGAACTTATTTCTGAATAGTACTCCATTTATTATTTGATATGACGCTAACTTCAATCGGAGTGCCCTTCTTTTCTTTGAACTCCAATGATCCGGCAAATATCCATTTTGAATATAATGAATTAAGTCTCTATACCAAGACTCTGGAGTGGTGAAAGTAGAATAGACTTCAATTAGGTTCATTTCTGATTCATTTTCCCATCCTTGATATTTATCAATCGCATTTTCATTTAGAAACTTGCATAATCCTTGACCTTTGATGATATTGGCTGGTGTTGGAGGGGACTCTTCGGGATCCTTAGTTGTCATTAGTTACTTATGTAAAAGTCTAGTTAAAGAAGCAGTTGGAGCAGGTGCAACCACTCCAACCACATATAAGATGTATAAATAATACCATCAAGATGAATATAACTAGTTGGATGCATTCAACTCATCTCTCTTGTCTTGATTATATCTTTGTGTATGCATGTACTCTTTGCTTGAATACAACATCTGGCACCGTTGCCTCTTTCATGCTGTCTGGGTGACAGCAACAACGTGTGGAAGATGGATCGAACCTGCAAAGAGATGCAAAAGATCGTGAGAATCCTTGCAAGAAATGCTCAAAAATGATGATGCTGCTTGATCGAATCTGAAGGAAATCGTGCAATGTTTGTTGAAGAAACCTGCAAGAAAATACAAATATCTGCCCAAGAAAGTGCGTGTGAGATGCTTGAAGCCTGCACGAAGAAGCTGAAGAGAGGCAAGTCATTTCCTTATAAAGCGCATGCGATTGCTCTGTCGATCGAATTCAATTGAATGAGACTCGTCGATCTCTCATTTGTGGATACTATGGCGGAAATAAAGATAAGTTATTAGTTTTGATGGGCTATTTTCCTTAGAGATTATTTGTTAATCTATTTAGTTGAAGATTTTGTTGATTGATATTCCAACAACATAAGCAATAATCCGTTGGCTGTTAGATTTTGAGCATTAATTCACAATACTCTAGGATCTTTACTGAGAGAATAACATATACAGTATATCAATGCATGACAATCACAATAAGTATGACAAGCATCACAAGAATCAAAAGCATAAGAGACAAGAGACATAGAGTTTCCGTGAGGAAAACCCTAAGGTGACAAACCCCACAACTTCCTCAGAGATAGAGACAGTAATGGCTCAACCAAAGTACAACCAAAATACACTGACATAGTCTCCTGGTAGCATATAATCCTCCTCCTCACTAGTGCGCCACTTTCTGAGTGAGAGAGATGTACTTTTCCGAATGATCTAAATAGAGATCACCTGATCTCTATTTATACTAACCTGTTTGCCCAGTGACATTATGGGGCCGACTTGTCTAGCTAGGTACATCCACATTATAATATATATTTCAAGGCCGACCCCACACATGGTGGTCTAATAACCCATCGGCAAGTACACACACTTGTGACACATGTCAATCCACATGATGACACTTCCTTATAGAGGAATGACACATCTCTTATAAGGGTACAATAAATATATATATAATACACTAATGAAATACATTTCGAAGTTACATATACATCAACACTCCCTCTTAACTAGGAAGGTATTTCTCGACACAGATCTGCTAGACAAGTCTTCTTCTCGGGATCATCATCATCGATGCATGGTCATCATCATTGTCACTGCTACTGCTATCTCAACCAATATTTGAATCTACTCGTCATAGGAAGTTCTACAGAGCCAGTCCTTTTTCATACTGGATGTAGGCCCACCTCTTGCAGGTCTTCATCATCACTGGACATACTGTGGAATTCTCAGGACTTATTACGTGCGTCACAAAACCTGGCTGCAGCATCCCAGGCTATTACGAGCACAAAGCTCTACCTGGAGGATCTCCCAGGAGCACATTACATGTGACCCATCACAAAACCTGGCTGAAGCATCCCAAGTTGTTACGAGCACACAGCTCTACCTGTCGAATCTCCCAGGAGCACATTACATGTGATCTCACCACAAAACCTGGCTGAAGCATCCTAGGTTGTTACGAGCACACAGCTCTACCTGTCGGATCTCCCAGGAGAACATTACATGTGGTCCACCACAAAACCTGGCTGAAGCATCTAAGGCATTTTTCATCCTGTCCAGATCTCCCAGGAGCAAATTACATGTGATCATGGAAAAACATGGCTGAAGCATCTGAGGCCTTTTTCATCCTGTCTAGATCTCCCAGGAGCAAATTACATGCCATAGGACAAAACCTCACAAGATCATCTTAGGATGTTACGGGTACAAAACTCTGACCTGAACATCTCCCAGGGCACAAATTAAATGTCCTCCTAGAGCAATGTCTCGAAAGAGCATCCCAGGCTGTTATGGGTACGCAACTCTGACCTATAGGATATCCCAGACATGCTCATCTACAGAACCTGATCCACAGCCACAAAGTATCATCTGATACTCATCATACATCATCCTGATGTACACATGATCATCCTGATCATCATCACTGCAACATCCTGTTGCATGTCATCTAGAGAAGCTCGTCATCCACGATCACCCTGATCATGCAATGCACACCAAGTATCTACCTGATACATATCATTATACACAGTGTATCCATCTGATACATAGATACATGATCCACACAATGTATCCATCAACATATATGATCTACCTGATCATACAATGTATCCACTTGATACATATACAGATACATGGTCCAAGCATCCAACATGATGCATATACAAAATACATACACATGATCCAACCGATCATATCCAGCATCCAACATGATGTGTACATACATATAAATGATCCAACTAATCATATCCGGCATCCAACATGATGCGTACATACATATACATATAAATGATCCAACTGATCATACAAAGCAGAAACTAGAACATCATCCTGATGCTCATCATCCAACGCTTACATCCATAGCCATGTGAAGGATCCTCCTTCCAACATGCTTGGAATGGCTTCAGCAAATGTGTCCATCACTTCTTCCTCGAAGTGTCCTCGATCTGAAGAACACCAAGCCTCTCCCTGAAGTACTCAAACTTCACCCTAGCTAGTGGCTTCGTCAGCACATTTGCAATCTGCTCATTCGTCGCAACATACAGGAGCTTCACAGCTCCTCTCTGCACCATATCCTTGATATAGTGTTATTTGATCTCTATGTGTTTCGACTTGTCATGAAACATTGGATTCTCGGACAGCTTCACACAACTCTGGTTATCACAGAAAATACCAGTAGCATCCAACGGGAGATCAAATAACTCAAACAGTAGCTTCCGTAGCCATACTGCCTCAAAACTAGCGGAATAGGATGCAACATACTCTGCCTCAGCTGTACTCAGTGCTATGCAGGACTGCTTCCTGCTAAACCAAGAGATCACACCTAATTCCATACTGAAGAAGCACCCAGATGTGTTCTTCCTATCTGCAGCACTGCCAGCCCAATCTGAATCAACATAACCCTGCAGGTTAAACTTTTGATTCACTTCATACTTCAGCCCATAATCCACTGTACCCTTCAGGTACCTCAGAACATGCTTTACAGCAACCAGGTGAACACTCCTCGGATTCGTCAGGAACTGACTCAATGTGTTCACAGCAAATCAAATGTTTGGTCTCGTGTTCTTCAGGTACATCAAGGACCCAATCATCTAACGATACATAGAGACATCAACCGTCTCAAATGAAGCATCGCATAGAAGCTTCATATTCGATGCCATAGGTGTGGCCATGGCCTTGCAATCCACCATCCCAAATCTCTTCAGGATATCTACTGTGTACTTCCCTTGACCAAGGAAGATCCCACCTGCACTCTGCCACACCTCCATACCTAGGAAATAATTCATCATTTCCAAATCTTTCATATCGAACTCAGAAGCAAGCTTCCTCTTAGTATCTGCAATCAATATGTCATCTCCTGTTACAAATAAGTCATCCACATACAGGAGTAGAACCACAGGATTCCCTTCTTCAACCTTGTAGTAAAGGTTGGAATATGCTTTACTCTTAGTAAAGCCCAAACTAGATAGGAAACTGTCCATCCTACCATACCAGGTTCTGGGAGCTTATTTCAAGCCATACAAGGCTTTCTTTAATCTGCACACATATGACTCCCTGTCATGTATTTCGAAACTGAGTGGCTGCTCCACATATACTTCTTCAACTACACCATTCAAGAAAGCAGTCTTGACATCCATCTGGTGTATTTTCCATTTCATCATTGCAGCTAGGGCAAGTATTGTTCTGATGGAAGTATATCTGGCTACAGGTGCAAAAGTTTCTTCATAATCTATTCCCTCTTTCTGAGAGAAGCCACGAGCTACAAATCTTGCCTTGTATTTCTCCACACTACCATCTGCGGCATGCTTGATTTTGTAAATCCATTTGGAAGTCACAACAGACTTCTCTTTAGTTCTTGGCACAACATCCCAAACATAATTCTTCATTATTGATTGATATTCCTCAACCATGGCATCCTTCCATTCTTTCTTTTCCGCTGCTTCTTCATAACTGGAAGGCTCTTTGTTCATAATGTCACAAAGTAAAGCAACATAGCTGGTATATGATCTGGTTCTCTTCTTTGCTCTGTGTTCCTCTTCTGGAATGCCAAATCTTTCTGCATCTTGAATGAGCTCTCTAGCACATGCAGGTTTCCTCTTGTGAGAGTTATCCTCACGGGGTGGATCTATAGGTTCTTGCGGATCTTCAAACTCACGAACAACTTTTGGAACTGCTTCAGTCATGGTACTGTCTTGAAATCTAGTTTCCTTAGGTTCTTCATAAACTTCGATCAGTGCCTTGCTTGATTTGATGAATGTTGAGTTCTCATCAAATGTCACATCCCTGCTGACATCAATCTTCTTGAACTCTGGAAAGTATATTCTGTAAGCCTTCGAGCTTACACTGTAACCCACAAAGATACCCTTCTTTCCTAAAGGATCTAGTTTGGTCCTCTTTTCCTTTGGGACATGAGTGAATACTGGACAACCAAATATTCTGAGATGGCTAACTTCAGGTTTCTTACCAAAAAAGACCTCTTCTGGTGTCTTGTTGTCCAATGTCTTGTGGGGTGTTCTGTTCTGCACATATACAGTTGTTCTAGCTGCTTCTGCCTATAGATGCATAGGTAGATCCTGGTCATGGAGCATTGCTCTTGCTGCTTCCATGATTGTTCTATTCTTCCTTTCCACAACTCCATTCTGTTGTGGATTGTAAGGAGCAGTCAACTCCCTTTTAATCCCTGAATCACTGCAAAGCCTCTTGAAGTCACCTAAGGTGAATTCTCCACCATTGTCGGATCTGAATGTTTTGATCTTCTTTTCAGTTTAATTCTCCATCAAGGTTTTGAATTCCTTGAACTTATCAAATACCTCATATTTGTTCTTCAAGAAGTAGACCCAAGTCTTCCTGGAGAAGTCATCAATAAATGAGACATAGTAAACATACCCACTTAGAGAACTGGATGTCATAGGACCACATAAATCTGAGTGGATGATTTCCAGGATATCTTTTTCCTTGCTTTCACTGCTTGGGAAAGCCTTCTTGATGTTCTTACCTTTTGCACATCCTTTGCAAACACCTTCATGTTTGGTCTTGATTTCAGGAAGACCCTCTACAGCCTTGCTTGCAATTAGAAGTGCTCTATAGTGCATATGAGCAAGTCGTCTATGCCAAAGTTCACTTGGCTCCATGGATTCATGTATCATGGCATGTTCAGGTTGTCCCTTCAATTTATACAAACCTCCCTCTTGCTCTCCAATCACTATTGCATCATCTATGTTCTTTCCCTTTGGCCACATTAGGACTTGGCCATCCACAAATGCAACCCTCATGCCTTTTGCATCCAATGCAGAGATGGAGAGTAAGTTCTTCTTGAGCCCAGGTACATAAAGAAATTCTTTAATCTTCAAAGATTTTCCAGAATCTAGGTTGTAGGAGGCTTCACCACTTCCTTTGATTGGGTATTGATAATCATCCCCAAGTTTCACCTTATGGGGTGATTCATGTTCAGATAGTTTCACAAAATATTCCTTAAACCCGGTCATGTGTTTGGAAGCCCCACTATCAATCAACCAATCATTACAACCATGGGAGATGGTACCTGTGAGAGCAGAGATCAGAACATACTCTTCTTCACTTGATGAGTTATCATCACTTTCTACCCTAGCCTTCTTCTTGGGTGGTTCATCATCCTCGACAGCATGAGCATGAAACCTTCTTTTGCTGCCCTTCTTCTTCTTGTTGGAGTTGTTGTTGTTCTTCTTGTTCTTGGGACAATTTATGGCAATATGTCCTTTCTCATTACAGGTGAAGCATATTCTTCTTTCTTTGAAGTGATGTGAATATTTCTTGGAGTGAGATGGCTCTCTCTTGGACTTCCCTTTCTTGGTGTGAGCTGTGAGAGCTTGATCTTCATTCCCCATCTTTTCTTCTCGTGCCACAAGCCTTGCTTCTTCTTGTGAGCATTCTTCCCGTAGTCTACTGAAGGAAATCAACTTCTTTCTTGCACAGATTCCTTGAATGAAGGAGTCCCATGACCTAGGTAAGCCATTCAGAGTGGTCATGACAGCTTCACCATTCTCTACCATTTCATCCACTGCTTCTATTTGTTCCTTGATCTGGGAGACTCTTGAAAAATAAGATTGAATGGTTTCTCCATTCTGAAACTTTACCCCTTTCAATTGGTTCTGCAGGGTCATCTTCCGATTTATGTTCTTCCCTTCAAATAGCTTGGTCAAAGAGTCAAACATCTCTTTGGGTGTCTTTAGAGAAGACACATGGGGTATGAGATGGTCTTTGATAGAATCAACAATGATTCTTTTTGCCTTGACCAAGTTCTTCTTATGCAATACTTTAGCTTCTTCATCCTCTGGGATAGGGATATCTTCTTTTATATATGAGTCCAACTCATTCTCTTCCAAGATTAACCCAATCCTATACTTCCAAGCTCGGAAGTTATCAGCCCCTTCAAGCTTATCCTCAAGCTTGGTGTAGTGAGACATCTTAAAGAGTACTTCAAATGGAAATAGAAAATATTTAGGTCTTACCACTTGAAATGCCAAAAACTGGATCTAGTCCTAGATTAGGGTTTGTCGAAAAAACCCTAAAAATTCAAAATGTGAATTTCAAATTTATGAAAGGATAGAAAGATGCGCCTTGATGAGCTAATCAGCCTGGTGCATTCATAATTTGAGATCAGCAGAGATTTACCCTTCATATTTGTCTTTTTGTCCTCCCGGGTTCACTAGGGAGAGCCCTGAATTAGGGTTTGAGTTTCCCGAAGATCTACCCAGCCAAAAATCTCGATACAAAGCTCTAAACTTCGATTTTTGCAAGGAGCTTCCAACTATGTCTTCAGATTTCAGAAATTCCTATTTTTGTGGAAACCCTAATTTTTAGGGCCAAATCTGAAAAAGCTCAAAATTGAATTCTGATTGGATAGATAGATGCGCCTTGATGAGTAGAGTCAATCTACTATACTGCTTTTCCAAAATCTGTGGAGCGAAATGCAATAAACAAGAAACTCAAGTTTTCGTCACTGCAAAATGTCTTCTTCTCAGGTTAGCTCTGATACCATGTTATATTTTGAGCATTAATTCACAATACTCTAGGATCTTTACCGAGAGAATAACATATACAGTATATCAATGCATGACAATCACAATAAGTATGACAAGCATCACAAGAATTAAAAGCATAAGAGACAAGAGACACAGAGTTTCCGTGGGGAAAACCCTAAGGTGAAAAACCCCACAACTTCCTCAGAGATAGAGAGAGCAATGGCTCAACCAAAGTACAACAAAAATACACTGAGATAGTCTCCTAGTAGCAGATAATCCTCCTCCTCACTAGTGCGCCACTTTCTGAGTGAGAGAGATGTACTTTTCCGAATGATCTAAATAGAGATCACCTAATCTCTATTTATACTAACCTGTTTTCCCAGTGACCTTATGGGGCCGACTTGTCTAGCTAGGTACATCCACATTATAATATATATTTCAAGGCTGACCCCACACATGGTGGTCTAATAACCTATTGGCAAGTACACACACTTGCGACACTTATCAATCCACATGACGACACTTCCTTATAGAGGAATGACACATTTCTTATAAGGGTACAATAAATATATATAAAATACATAGATGAAATACATTCCAAAGTTACATATACATCAACACTGGCTTGAATAAGTCTTCCCGACTAAGCATTGGAATCAAAATTTCTATACTTGTCGAGCATTGGAATCATGGCAGAGACTGTTCGCATCAACCGTTTGCATGCTTGTCGACCCATAGATTTCGGAGAAGACGTCGACTGACATGACGACCTCGATCAAAGTAGTAATCCGACACTTGTTACTTGAAGCTCACATCGGATCTATCTATCATTCGACAAGGATAACGCAGATGACTGATGATCGATGTTTGCAAAGATCAAGGATATCAATTTATCATTCGAAGCACAATTGGAAGATAACATAATCAAGATCACTGATGTTTTGATTGCAAAGGGAGGATTGTTCCAAAGCAGTCAGCATCAAGCAGCCGATTATTTCAGTGGATCAGAAGCCGACCATTCCAGTTGATACGTAGTCGACCACGTGCACACATGTTATGTATTGACTAATCATTCTTGGTAAAAGAAACCTATCTCCAATGGAATCTCATTCACAATGTAAAGGATTGTTGCTCGACCACAACTACAATAACAATTGCCATGAACCACCTGCTAAGTACTAGGTCTATCGAGCAATGCATCTGACCAATAAAATAAGTGACTGTGTTGTCAACCCATTGACCATAAGTCATATATATTATTTGGTTGACAAGTATTTTCATGGCGCAAGAGATTGGACGACGATGTGGTGTAGCTTGTTGAAGGAGCATGGGTGAATATTCTGCTAACTTTTAACATCTACCACCAAGTATACTAACAGAAGCATGCAATGGACCGAACATCAGAAATTATTTACATCAATTTCGATATTGTTGCTTACAAATAGGTTGCAAGAATTTCTTCAGTCCTGGTATTTTATAAATATTTTTGGGTTGTCATAATTTGTTTTCCAAGACAGATTATCTTTTGGTAATGATGACAAATGTTTTTGGTCTATAGTATTGGTCTTGGAGTCGACGAAATTATATATATATTTGTAATTGTGGTCGAAGCTTTTAATGATCGATATAATACGATCGACAAAATTGTATTGTTTTGGTCGGTACTAAAAGTGGTTGAAACTCAAAATAGTCGGGTCATTTTTTGATATTGTAAGTGGTTGAGTATTTTAATATGGTCGAGGGCTGACCTTTTTGTATTATAATTTTGTAATTCAGTCGATCTCTAGCCAACTTAATAAGTCATGTCGAGTGAAGTAAGTCTTGTTGAGTCAGGTCGACCAACATCAGTCAGTATCAACCACAAGTAGCAGCGACACATTTGAAACTTGCATGAAGGCTCATGACAGCTGAATCTACGAAAACCATGTATTCAAGTAGAAGACATCTATACCACACATAGAAAGTGCTTCACATTTAATAATGACAAAAGAACACTTAAATTGATCAAGCCCCCCGGTGCTGAAACACATAAACATCTATTCAGTGTCATTTCAGAATTTTTTCAGGCAGTGGGTGAGTTGGTGTAATGGCAGAGCGTGGAATCCCAAAAGTTCTTGGACCGATGAAGAGAATACCGGTCAGAAGGTGAAAGGGTGAGGCTCGATTTCCCACTACCAGACTACTGACTAAAGGAATCATAGTTTGTGGTTGTTCATTTTTTCTTCGAGACGAAGAAATATTTTTAGGTGGGGGAGATGTTGGAGGGGACCCTGCAGGCTCCTTAGTTGTCATTAGTTAGTTATGTAATAGTCTAGTTAAAGAGGCAGTTGGAGTGGGTGCAACTACTCGAAACACATATAACATGTATAAATAATACCGTCAATATGAATATAACCAGTTGGATGCATTCGACTCATCTCTCTTTTCTTGATTATATCTCTGTGTATGCATTTACTCTTTGCTTGAATACAACAACCGGCTTAAATTCTAGGTCATATTCTTGGAGTGCAGTCACCCAATTTCCTCGTCTTTCTCCCAAATCCTTCTGAATAAATAGAGATCTAACAGTTGGGTAAGGTATTACAACCTTTATTCTATTTTTCAGAATATAAGGTCTGTTGGAGGGGCCTAGGTTGGCCTGTCGACTAGGCCCTCCACCCGACCACTTTGAAGCATATGTTGACAGGTCGCATCGACTAGTATAGGTCGAGTTGGTCAGTTAGACCGACAGACGATTATATAATTGTATTGACAAGATATATATATAGGCTATTGAGCCGATGTACTAGAGAGATTGGTTCTATGATTGTATTCTGCTCTTACTGGTTAATATAAAGGATTGCACTCTCTCTATCTATATCGTCTCTTGTATCTGTATCATTGTGTATGCTTGCTTATAACATGTAATGTATCTTTGGTAACCACCTTAACCTTGGGACTACAACAAGGTATGAACTGCTTTACTTCCTTAAAAACTGCATATGCTTGTTTATCCACAGCTGGGTAATTCAGTTGAGCTCCTTGTAAACCAGTGCTCATAAAAGATAATGGGTATTCATCTCCTTGCTCCGCTTTCTGTGTGAGCACTACTGCAAGAGAAAAATATGAATCAAATGTGTATATAATAAAATATTTATCAAAATATAGACTACTCAATGAGGGTGCGTGAGCAATGGAATTTTTTATTTCTTTAGATGCATTCTTCTCAATATCAGTCCATTTAAACTTCACACTTTGCTTCACCATTTGTTGCAAAGGTTTTACAATCTATGCAAAATCTGGTACAAACCTTTGCACAAAGTTTATTGTGCCCATAAATGATTTCATAGTCTTCTTATTATGGGGCATGTTAATTTGAGTTATATCTTGAATTCTTTCGGGTTCTATAGAGATTCCCTTTTTAGAGATTATGTTCCCTAATAGTTTTCCCTCAAGAAAAGAAAAAATGCTTTTCTTAGGGTTCAGAGATATACCATACTTTCTGCAACATTCAAAAATATGTTTCAAATGGAAAGCATGATCTTCCCTTTTCTTAGAAAAAAATGTTACATCATCTAAATAAAGGACAACACAATGGCCAACCAAACCTCGAAATGCAATATCCATGGCCCTTTGAAATGTGGCTCTAGCATTCATAAGGCCGAAAGGAATTCTTCTATAAGAAAATGTTCCTCATTTCGTGCGAAAGGTAGTTTTGAGCCTATCCTTCTCGGCCACTATCACTTGATTATAACCTGAAAATCCATCTAAAAGGGAGAACATTTCTGATCCTAATACCATATGTAAAATTTGTTCCATGGGTGGGACGAGATAGTTGTCTTTATCTGATGACCTGTTCAAATTTCAAAAATCAACACAGAGTCTAATTTCTCCTTATTTCTTTCTTACAGGAACCAAGTTTTCCTCCCATTCAGAATTTCTAACCTTGAAAATAATCTTAGCATCCAACGGCTTTTTTAATATTTTTGTATTAATGGTTCAAGTGTAGGATGCATCTTTCAAAGTTGTTGCTGAAATAGTTTTTCTCCTTGTTTGATGGGTATCACATGTTGGATGATGTGTGTAACATAAGTTTTCAAATATTCATATGTCCATGCAAAAATATATTTGTACTTCTGAAACAATTAAATAAACATGCATATTTCACCAGGTGAGCAACATTTTCCCAAATTGACATATTTGGGATCTTGTTTTGTACCTAAGTTTACTAAATCATATTGCATCGAGGAGTTATTTGCCTTGACATTTGCAAGATTTCTGAACTTGTGTTGTAAGGCAAATAATCCTTCAAGAGTTCTAACTCCTTTTGGCATAAAATTTCCTTTTCTAGTACCCTCATTTTTTAATTATGGCTGGTGTTCATCTTCTTCAATGATTGATTCTTTGAAGTTATCTTCATTTGTCAGAAAAATGATAATCTGCTCATCATCATCGAACAGTCTCAAATTTGTAATGTTGTCATGTACAGATGGCATAAAAACCAAATCAATAGAACATTTGTTATTGGTTGGTACTAACCGTGAAGCATAAACAACTAGTAAATCAACAACGATGTTTTGTAATATAGGGATGTCATTTATATTGAAAGAATTAAAATTTGATATTAACTTCCATACTTCAGAATGATACCCTTTCAAGTGTGGAGACACAGAATGAATGCTGTTTCTTATTTTCCTAACAACTATTTCCAAGTCACCATCAACTTTTAAATTCTTAATATTCAAATCAATGGATTTTTTCAATCCTTGCACTAAAGCTTCATATTCTACAGTATTATTCGTGCATTCAAATTCTAATCTACAAGAGATAGAATGTTTGTTCCCTTGGGAATCAACAAGAACACAACCAGCTCCTACTCCCTCTTGTGTCTTGGATCCATCAATGTCTAAAATCCAAAATTTATCATCTAACTCAACTATGTTAGTCAGAATATCCAAGTCAATAACTAATTCTACTATATTACAGTCAATATCGTCAGCCCATGAAAATTGGAGATCGGAATGTTTGTCTGAATCATGGCCAACATCTTCTGCCTGATAATTCCCTAGCTCTATTTCCAAAAAATAACTCCCAAAAGCTAAAGATGAAAAATTCATTGGCTCATTTTTTTCTTCTAACTGAGTCACATTATGTTTCATATGAGGTTCTCTTAGTACCTTGATTTAATTCTTCTTATTTTGATAAGGAAACCATGGGTGAGACCAATCAGTTGTAGAATAACCATTCAACTTGTTTGACCAATCTCTACTCAGTATTAACCCATAAGCCTCTCGTATATCCACTACCATGATATCGATAAATTGACACACTCGAGGGTCTGTAGATAATTTGATCAAGACATTTTTCATTTCCCCGCTGACTTTAACATCAAATCTATGAAGTTGAATAATCCGAGAAGGGGATGAAGTGGGTTGCCCATTTATCTTCTTGCAAATGGATAGTGGCATAATGTTAGATGAAGCCCCAGAGTCTACCAAGAAAGTATGCACATTATAATTGAATATTTCAAAATTTAAAAGGAAAGGGAGAGTTTGAGATTTCGATTTACCACCAATACTTGCCTCATTAATTTCGGTAGCTGATTCCACCCTTTCTGACTGTTTATTAACTATACTGCTTGATTTTATGTCAAAATCTTCCAATAATTTTTTCCTCTGTTGTGGGAGATTACATAATTCAAACAGATATATATTTGATTTAGTTTTCTTTATATCTTACACAATGTCATACCCCATATTGCGATTTTCTACAACCTTTTTACACTATCAAATTTTTTTATCACAAGGTTTACTTGTTTATTGCTTACTGGGTTAGTTTCCTTAATGATCCCAGAATTTGCTTTCGGTTGTGACTGATTTAAACCATTATTCTTCTTAATATTTTCTTTGAACGCCTTCATTTTGGGTAGTATCGTACTTTGTTCTTCTATTGGTCCCTTACTCCTTGTGGCATAATACGCAAATGATATTTGTACTTCTTCCACCTTTTCTTCATCATATAAATCCAAAGCTAGTGCCCAATCCCATAATACCAAGGTATTTTCTTCATTTGGTTCTTCTGGTTCATTAATTTGATATTCTTCCTAGTCTTCATGATCTATTAGTTGTGCATCTAATAACTGATTCATTACCAAGGTCATTGAATTAATCCACTGGGGACATCTTTTCTCGAAATGATTCCCTCGATGAAATGTGAAAAAGTGGTCCATGCCAACTTCATTCAAATTGAAAACAACAGGATTATTTACGGGTGGTTTGGTTGTGTGCTTTACTGGTGGTTTGGTTGTGTGCTTTCTTCTTTTTTATTATAGAAAGGATTAAATGGTTTTCTTCTTGAAGAACTAGCAACCTTTTCCTTTTCCAAGTCCACTATTTTGTTGGATAAATTTTGAACCATTTTGACCACATTTTCTAATTCATTTGCAGATTCTTCTTTAGGCCTGGTCAATATTAAAGGATTCTTACTTGTTGTGAGTTTTACTTCCAAATCGAAAGAATTTTTTATAATATTATCGATGTCAGCCTCTACTTTATTTGCTTCATCATAATTTTCTTCTAGAGTAGTTTTAACAGGTCTTTTGAAAAACATAGCTATGGATGGGAGAAGCACTGTAGTGTAATATTCTACTAATACTTCTTCATTAGGTTTAGTTGCAGTGCTAAAACTATTCAAAATCATAGTAAATCTTTGATTAAAATATTGAAATTTCTCCTTCTTTTCCATCTGCATAGACAACAATTCTTTCATAAGAGAAGCCACAATATTTTCAGTACCAAAATTATTCATGAAAACATTTTCAAAACTATCCCAATCTGCTATAGAATTAGCTTGTAAGCTAAAATACCAGGATGATGCTCCTGGTTCGAAAGTGTAAGGGAACAATCTGCACACTACATCCTCATGTTCCACATTTAACAGGCTCAATGCCAAATAAAACCATTTCAGGTGATCTTCAACAAAGATCCATTTTCCAGGGTCAAGCTTAGGTAGAACTCGTTCAAGATGCTTAGGTAAGTCATGCAAAGGAGAAGCTAAGTTATGCGTACCTCTGGCTCTCCACGCAAGCAGTTGATTGACTTTGTGAGCCATGTTATCAATACGCCTAGGAGAATGTGGGGGTGTATGGGGTGGTGGTGTATGAGGTGGTGTGTGAGACTGTGTGCATGAAGTAGTGTTTGTTCCTGGATAATTAGGCCTCAATTGATTAATGGGATCTGGTATCTCTTTCAATTATAAATCAAATAATTCTTCCAAAGATTCCACAAGCACAGAATCCCTAGTTTGCACAACTTGTCTTCTAGGAGCTTGCCTTCTAGGTAATAAAGGCACCACTATTAATCCACCAAGTTTCCTCATGTATGATCTAGTATGTATTCTGAAATTATCTACTTCTGTGTGAGGGACATCATATAAACGTTTGGTATTATTAGTCTCAGAATCCAACTTTTCCTGGTGATCAATTTCAGAAATTAAATCTTTTGGTTGGTTTATTCCCAATGGAGACCCAGAGAAATTTCCTCTTGAAAATGGAATTCCTCTACCAACCACCATACATAGGTGGTCCTCCTTCTAGCGCCAAAAACTATTGATACCCAGAAAATATTAGCATCTATAGTAGGAATTATCCCCAATGAATAATCCCAATTAGATCACTCACCGTTTGGTATGGGGAACCCGTCCAGTTAACGGTCCGACTGCTATAGTTGTGTATGTTTAATTGTGTATCGGTTGCATCCTATCCCATCGTTTATATTTTATGTTAATATTATTATTATGCAAGTGCTTTCTAACTAATGCATATAATTGATAGGTAGAAACCACACTATCGATGCGTAGGTTCTTACCTCTCATCTTACCGCTCCTACCTTATCAATTATCTAATCATATTCTACACTAAGCTAACCTATCCTTGCAAGGAGAAAAAATTAATAAGAGTAATAATATGAAAATGCTCATACAAATCCAACAAATAGCTATGGAGATAAAATATGCACATTCCCAACAGACAAATTACCAAAGATAGCTTCGATGTTAATTAACACAATTTATTACTCTGTTAACACATGGATATTTGCATAGATAAATAAATCATTCACCATTATTGAAATAGTTCAACAAAATCAGAAAGATCTCACAGTATGAATATAAATAGAAGAAGAAATAGTTATTCTCTTTCCACCACAACTTTCCATGCAAAACCAGTGCAAGCTTTTCCCAGCAAACAAGTCTTTCTTCATTAGCAGAAAAATAGTTTTCTTACAAAATGCATCTAGTCTCTAATTCTCTAGAAAAAGTCCTTTTATAATGTCCCCCACCCCTATATTTATATAACAATGGATTTTGTATCTACGTGATTAATCACTTCAGCTACCCCCGACCTTTGGACTGCCAAAATTTGTCCTTTTTTGTTTGCACAAAATACAATTAATTACAATTTAAAAAATCAAATTCTTGGTGGGCATTCTGAGATGAAAATGTAGTTATCCCACAAATCTGTTTCCTGAAATATGATATTGCTTTGTGTTGGCTCTAATAATTTTAAGGACACATCATGAATGGATAATTCCCCTTTCACACTTTCCACTCCTTTAGTAGCAGCTTTGTAGCTTTCCTCCAGGAAATACGCATTGATAGATGCTTTACCAATGTGTTGGTTTAGGTCCTCTTCACTTAACACATCTAATTTTTGGATATACTCCAAATATTCTTTTAGGCCATTTCTCAGTTCCATTAAGCGTTGATCCTTCATAGGAAATGTTGGAATATTCTCACCATCATCAATTGTATTTGCATGCATACAGTCATCAGTATGGTAGTTTCCCAGCACCTAGTGCTTATTTTTCATCCCCCTGGAGCATGTTTCTGCTCAGTTTTATCCCTCCTAGCCATAGATGTGCCCTTGTTTTCATCAATGGAGTACAACTGTGCCTTCTTCTACCTATTTAGGAGTTCTATCAGTCAGTTCCATGATTAGTGTATCAGTTCCTTGATTTGAGGACTGATTTCTTACTTAACTCACTGCAGATCTTAGATTGACTACTACAGAGACTAGTTCAGCTCTACTAACCACTGATAGCTCCTCATGCGCCCACCTTGGAGTATCATTCCCTAGATTTGTGCTCACATGACTCAGTTAGACTCACATTGACGAATATTTCACTATCTGTGACTACTACCACTGATTGGGTGATGTCTCCAATGCATTCCAAGCCACACCTTGAGGAGAATTCGAATCACCTTTGGGGTAATCAAATTCATTCTATTGTACTCTCATATTTTTACAGCTTACAGTTGATGAATGACATTACAACATTTTTCCACATTCTTTGAGTTTCATGTGTGAATATTGAGTCAATTTTATCTCTTCTTCTCTGCAATTCTTTGAGTGAATTTACGATTTTTGTTCAAGATGAATGGTCTACACTTGTAGAAATTCACATGGTATCAGAGGTTGATACAACTATTCAAATTTCAATAGTTGGAGCAGTTTATTGAACATTTGTTTTTCAGCAGAGCACTAGAATTCTCTGGATTTCCATAGCAAATCCTGGTGCCATTGCATTGAATTCACTGGAGAAATCCAGTGAGGTCTATCTAGGTGTGAAGGATCCAGTCACATGTGCCCACTATCCTAAAGCAGTGTTCTTTAGATTCTGCAACAAATCTCCATCAAAATTTCCTTGTTTTATTGTAGTTTATTCCATCTTCAGCATATTCGAATTCAACAACTACTATGGATTTAAAACTCACCTCATTCAACTATTTCGAATGGAAAGGAAGTCCAAAATCCTTTCCAAAGTGTTGAATGGTACTGCAGTTGATACCATTGGAGCAGTTGAGAAATCTAAGTATCTTGATAAACTTAATGAAGTAGTTGGACTGCTACTCCTCAGTATTTCCGATGATCTACATTTTCATGTCATTGATCTCAAAAATCCTAAAGAAGTTTGGGACAAGCTCAAATATATGTTTGGGAAGAAATATTATTTGAAGGGTCACCAATTGGAAAATGATCTTATATCTCTGAGGCCCAGTAGTTTCGATTCAAACAATGAGTTCTTCACAACATTCAAAAATATGGTTTCACAATTGAAGTCATATGGAATAGAGAAAGAAGAGAAGTTACTTATCCTTGCCATTCTATCAAAATCGGGGGTTGATTACTCAGTTTCTTTCTCCACCTTCCAATCGGTGAATCTATCCATTCCAAATTGGAAATTACCCACTCTTGAATCCTTCATACAGTCTCTCTCAAAAGAGAAAGACAAACTAGTGCATATGGGAGTGATCAAACCAAGAATGGATTCAGCACTTACAGCTACAGAAGGGAAGAATGTGAATGCCAAAGGGAAGGAAAAAGTTAAAGAAAAGAATTTGAGTGAGCATAATCCAAGAGAGGTTCCCTATCAGTAAGAAGGGGCTTCAAATTCTAAGAGAGGAAAGCAATCTCAAAAGGAGAAGAGAAAATTCCCCCCTATTGCAACATGGGCTTTCATCCTGAGAGTTCTTTTATGAAGAAGACAATAGATCTCATGGAATAGCTACTGGAGAAGAACAATATTCCAGTACCAATGAATGCTAGAAGAAAATTTGATCCAATAGATGAGGACAAGGAGAGGTGTCATGCACTCATGGCAGGAACTTCAAATGAATCCTCCTTTATCATTGATTCTGGAGCATCAAGACACATCTCTGCTTGTAAGAATCTATTATCTGATTTCGAATCCACAACTGGCCCTTCAATCTTGATGGGAAATGATTCTGAGATATTCTATGAGGGGATTGGAAGGATCAACATTGAGCATGGGTATTTCAATGATGTACTCTATGTTCCTACTCTTGCAGCAAATCTACTTTCTGTCTACTAAATGACTCATACAGGAGTACCCAAGAAGGTCATCTTCACTCCTAATGAGGTCGATATCCAAGAGATATCAGCTGGAAACACCATTGCAAAATTTATTTCTGATCATCATTCGAAACTCTATGACTTTTCTCACTTTCTACCTTACTCAAAGTCGAATGCATTGCTCACACATGCAAATGAAGAGAGTAGACTTTGGCATGAAATATTTGGGCACCTCAACTACAAGTACTTGCAAAACATCCAAAGGAACCTGTAAAGGTTGATTGATGGGAAAGCATCCAGAGCATAAGTTTGAGAAAGGCAAGGAGAGGAAAGCCTCTCAACCTCTTGAACTAATTGAAAGTGATGTTTCAGGGCCACTTCTAGATCTGTCTTTGAAAAATGCAAGGTATATCTTAACTTTCATAGATGACTATTCTAGATTCAGTTGGGTGTATTTTATTAAATTAAAATATGAATTTTTTGTATACTTCAAGTTCTTCAAAGTTTCTATCGAAAGGTTCTCCGATGGGAAGATCAAGGTCCTTCGCACTGATAATGGAGGAGAGTATGTGAAGGATGAGTTTCAAACCTTTTGTGCAGATGAAGGTATAGAGATGCAGCACATTGTTCCCTACACACCACAGCAAAATGGTGTTGTGGAGAGAAAGAACAGAAACTTGAAAGAGATGTCAACCTACATGCTAGAATCTAAAGGATTGCATCCTAGTGTTTGGGAAGAAGTTGTTAATTGTGTTGATTATCTATAGAATACAGTTCATCACAAAGGAATACAAGGTAATACTCCTTTCGAAGCATGGATGGGTTACAAACCTGATGTATATTATCTTAGAGTATTTGGATCCAAAGCCTGGGCTAGGATTCCAACATAGAAAAGGAGAGCCTTGGAACCACATAGTAGAGAGTGTATTCTTGTTGGTTATGCACTCAGTGCAAAATCCTACAAGCTTCTAGATATATCTACCATGCAAACATTTATTGAGAGAAGTGTACAGTTTGAAAAATGGCCTCTACATAATGCTCATCTTGTTGAGCAAAACAGCTTTCCTACCACACCACCACTGCTTGATGAGCAAGAGAGTGAAGCTTCATCTCAAGAAAGTTCAGATTCAGATTCTGAAAGTGAAAGTGATGAAGAGGGAATGCTAGATCCATATCCACAAGAACCTGAAGATCTAGCAACTGATAGTGAAGATGAGCGAATGCTAGATCCAACTCCACAAGAAACTAAAGATATAGCAACTGATGATCCAACTCCACTACCTAGATGGGATGCCACAACTCTTAGATATTCTAGTGATCTTGTTGGAGATCCACTTGATCCAAGGAGAACCAGATCTGATTTTCAGAATGGAAGGTTTCATCCTTCTCACATTGATCCATTTATTTTCGATAGATCCTTTCTCAATAAAGAAGGTCACTTGCCTCCTTTTAGGGTGAGTGATGCACATGCTTGATTAGCTTTCTACAATCTATATTGAGGGGGGGATTTCTTCCCATTGGGTTTTCCCTCTTTCCTCACATTTTTATTTAGATTGTTGTATGGGGTGACCTTTTGTTTGAGTTACTAGGGCCCTACTTTTTTCAGTTCTACTTCCTCCTAGTCCGGCTTGACGGGGAGTGTTGGAATATTCTCACCATCATCATTTGTATTTGCATGCATTGCATGCATCAATATGGTAGTCTCCCGTCACCTAGTGCTTATTTTTTAGCCCCTGGATCCTGTTTCTGCTTAGTTTCATGCCTCCTAGCCACAGATGCGCCCTTGTTTCCATCACTGGAGTACAAATTCACCCTCTTCCACCTATTTAGGAGTTCTATCAGTTAGTTCCATGATTAATGGATCAGTTCCTTGATTTGAGGATTTCTTTCTTAGTTAGCTGATTGTAGCTCTTAGATTGACTACTACAGAGACTAGTTCAGCTCCATTGACCACTGATAGCTCCTCATGCACCCACCTTGGAGTCTCCTTCCCTATATTTTTTCTCACATGACTCACTTAGACTCAGTTAGACTCACATTGACTGATATTTGACAATCTGTGACTACTACCACTGATTGGGTGATGTCTCCAATGAAGTCCAAGCCACACCTTGAGGAGAATTAGAATCACCTTTGGAGTAACTGAATTCATTCTATTGTACTCTCATATTTTTTCCAGCTAATAGCTGATGAATGGCATTATAGCAGTTTTCCACATTCTTTGAGTTTCATGTGTGAATATTGATTCAATTCTATCTCTTCTTCTCTGCAATTCTTTGAGTGAATTTGTGAGGTTTGTTCAAGCTGAGTGATCTACACTGGTAGAATTTCACAGGAAACTCATTTATATTTGGATTCAGTGTAATATGTAATTTGTCATGTATCTGATGGATCCTTTTGTAGAAATCCTCACATTTCGTGATGGATTTTGGTATTTCTATATGCATTTTCCTGGAAGCCCTCCTGCAGTTTTCTGAGAATGCTACATCCAGTTTGAGTTCATCATCTCTTTTGTTTGGAAAATGATCATGGACAGATGGATGCTCTCCCTTACAGGCTATCACTCTTTTCATCTTTTTATAAGTATCAACTAACTTTTGTCTTACTGACATTGCACCTACAGATATCTCTTTCATCTTATAAATTTATTTAGTTAATAATTCCTGTAAGTGGCATATATGTTCATGTATCTTACACTCATGTTCATGAAAAGGACTCATGTGTTTCTTTTGATTATGTGCCAATTTGACCTGTTCCAATAGAAATTTCTTCTCCCTAACCAACTCGTCCATATGAGATTGCAAGGTTTCTACTTGTTGATTTTTTGTTATTTCTTTTCCTACCAATTCATTAATCCAGGCATATAAATCACTTCTCTCACCCTCCATAATTACGAGTTGTACATTCAAATCATCTTTGTCATTTTCAATATTCTGCAAATTAGATAGTAATATGTTCCTTTCAGATACTATAGCATCATGTTTTATTTTCAATTATATCCCTTCACCTCTTACTTTTACTGGGTTGTCTTTCATCTTTAGCATTTTGTCTTTTTTGCACTCCAAGTCACCCATCAGATTATCAAAATTATTAGCACTTAATTGAGCAACTTCTTTATTTACTGATGCCATAAAATTGGGGTCTTTATGAGTTCCTTCCATTATAGTGTTCTCCTGAATGATCACTACAACGGGATGTGCGCCCATCTTTAATATTTTCTCTGTCCTCATGGTTATTGTCTTCCTTTTTTATTCGAATACTATTGTATCTATATTTTCCACCGAATTTTGTTTTGAGGGAGTGAACCGGATGATCCCAAGCTCAGAAAATGGGAGGTGTCCTCTTGTCAGTGTGATTCCAAGAAAACCAGGTGGGTCTATGTCCATATCTGGGAGGTTTTTTCCTCCTCCTTGGACTTCTTATTCTTCCACAGATTTCTTGATCATGTATTCTTCTTCCCTTTGCTTTTCTAATTCTGTTACTTCTTGTTCTTCTTTCTCTTTTCTAGCTTTTTTTTTTCTTTTATCTTCTTCTTCTTTCTTGTGCCTTTCCGCTTCCTCTAATCCATGCATCTCCTCTTCCTATGGTTGTAGCCTTACTGATTCTTCTCTTGACTTCTGCAATTCAGTTTCTTTGGAAGTATCTATGGCATGACTAGAGCCTCCTCCACTCTTCCGACAAAAATTTTTATTTAACGTTGTCATATTATTCTCCCTCCGATACACTTCCTCATCTTTAAGAAAATGGTCTTTGTATTCAAACTTAATCTTGCATGATGCACAATGTCGAGCGACATTTTTCTAATTGTTATTCCTTACGAAGACCTTTTCTCCGAAATGAAATGCCTCTAGGTATTTTACAAAACTTTCTGCTCCTTTAACCTTGGGGAATTTATAAGCCCCGATGAAAAAAGGCAATGGCTAATAGGAGGCCTTCTTATGTTCATTTAAAAAATTACCTATCTCGTTAATGAAAACGTGTCTCACTGCCTCTTTGTGCACCACATAATTAGTTACATACTTCAACATTAGAGAGGGATCCTTTGTACCTACATACATCCTAATATAATTACCTTCTAGGAAAAAGTAGAAATCCCTGTATTCATTTATAACATTCATGGCATTATCTGACAAGCAATTTGGTTCTTCATTAAAAATTTACCAATACATAGGGATGATAAGTTCTTCACAGATGAGCTTGTAGTAGCTTGCATACTTGTGATCCCATGTGATCTGGTAATCCACATAGAGTGGTGTATCAATTGGGATCCAAAAACACCCCAACCTAGGGAAACGATGTCTAACCAAGATGCAGTCAATAAGATATGACGATATGAAGAATTTTTCTTTCTTTTGGATGATTCCTCCTTGAGCTGCTGCTATCATTGATGCCATACTTTTTGATATAATATCCTCCCAATTAAAGATGGTACCATGAGAGGTGATGTGATACATAAGGGGTACCCAGCTGGGATTATATATATTTCCATTTTCCATATCGAATATTCTTCCTAACATCAAGGCTATGATTCTGGATGGAGTTTTCAAACTCTGAGTGTCATATTCTTCATTCGCCCTCTGTCTCGATTGCTTTCTTGGAATCAACATATTATTGGCGTATCCAAAGTGATCTACGTTGACTCCTCTTATTTAGTCATCTGTCAACATGACTTTGGGAGAGGGTAACTTATATGCTGCAGAAATATGACCAGGTTGGAATGAAGCAAATCCTTCCCCACATGCTCCATCTATGATCCTGGTGCCAACGTCCACATGAGGTAGAATCCAACCAATGACTTTGGAGCAAGGGAAGAGCTCTGGTCGGGTGGCATCTTTGTGAACACCAGATCTTTTAATGTTTTGATATACCATCATCTCCTCAATGGATGCATTTGGTACATTCATATCCTGGATGAGGCGATATACTTCTCCCCATTGATATTCAGGGATGATCCCCGTCACTTCTTTGGTGTATTCAAATACTATCTCCATTTGAGTTTCTCAGACAACTTTGACATCAGAATCCGATTTTGTTGTCTTGAGCTTTCGCTTGGAAGTTTTCTTTGGGATATTGGAGTCCTCAGGATACAACAAAGTCACTGTGTAAGCATACTTTTAACGATAAAACAACAAATTTAAGCAACATGAAAGGATATCCCTTGTCAATATTATTTACATGAAAACAAAGTTAGTAGATTCATTACTTCCATGGTGTCCACTGAGTTTGATGTTGGTTATGGTTTATCACAGTAATGACAACCTAATTCACAATGAGTGATACAATGCATCCATCGATCCTTATGTGAAGTAACTCTTATTTTCCAATGCACCATTAGCTAAAACAATAACAATTTAAAATGCAAATATGCCTTTACTCCTATACAGAATTATGGAACAAGGTATATTAGCGATATAGCATGCCATTGTTAAGATGATGCAAAACCTAGACTCTCTCTTCAAATAGAAACGTATGTTTCACTTGTTTAAGTGACTTGGGAATATTCAAGGCTTTTGAAAAACTTGAGGAACTGCCCTAGCTTCAATTGAATCTGGGATCCTTTGTTAAATCTAAGTCAGAACACAACCCTCTCATACATTTCCTAGAGGTCCCTTCTACCTAAAAAGGCTGCGGCAATGAACCTAATTGGGCTTGCCTCTATGGTGACCTGTGTTATCATAAGACGGTGGGAAGCAAAAAACCAGTGATGCAGGTGTTAAAAACAAGGAAGATAGCTAAACTTAGCAAGCTCTAGTTGAGAAGTGTTTTAGTCGTTAAATTCAATGCGTACTCTCCCAACCCGAAAGCATAAATTCTGAAAAATAGGGACGTCCCGATGCAGTCATCGAAAGGGAAAACCCCATCATTTTTCGGCCGAGAACATCCTACTTATAATGCTACCAGAATCTATCAAAAAAATCCTTTCCCTATTCCTAACTAAAAAAAAACAATGGTTCCCTTAATTTTTTGGGGCTAATGTAAAAAACTAACTCTGCCTCCATAACCTTTCAAAAATCACAATTTAAATATAAATAGGGCACCAATGGTGGGTCGTGAATTCCTTTTAACCAAGATGAAAACACTATTTCCAAACATGGAATAAATGGTAAAAAAAAAACCACCTGGTGGTGAAATATTGGTCCAACTGTGATGCTCAATGGCATTGGGTGCTTGTTGGCATCTGGTGATAGATTATATTGTGAACGACGTTACAAATGGCATGTCACAACACACAAGTTTTACCCTTTATATAAAACAAACCGTAACCCTAGTCATAAATAATCAGTGTACTTGTGCTAATGGGGCCCACAATGTTTCTTGACGTCGTTTCAGGCACTTTCAAATTCTCCACTGATCATGTTTCGCAGCCATTTTCATTTCATGCCAATTTAGTTTCACAGACCAGTTCTTAAATGGCATCGATTATTATTTTGAATCATACTTTAAATTTACATCGATTTGCATTGATACCGTTTTGGATCTTTTTTTATTTTACGCCAAAATCTCTTTTATAGCTATATCGGAGGAATTTTCATTCCATCTATGAGAATGCATCGGAGGAATTTTCCTTTTGTCAACGAGACGTTTCGATGGACCTTCCAAAGTATGTTGATCTGCTTTGGCAGACTTTCCAAAGTATGGCGCTTTGTTTCGGCGTGATACCAATAACTCGCCTGAATAGAAGCATTTACAGCAGAAAATAAAGATTATCAAAGATAGCTCTGATAGAGACAAACATTCTATTACCCATTTAACACATAAATTTTGCAAAGAAAATGAAACAATTCATAGTCGAGAATTAATTCACAATAGCGAGGAAAGATCTCACATGAAATGTATGAAATATGCATAAATAGTTCAACAATTATCCAACATGATCCCAAGCAAAGTGCTATGCAGGCTCCCACAGGCCAAAACGATTTTCTTATTCATGTAGCAGAAATAGTTCACATACAAGATAGAAATGTCCTTTCACCTGCCAAAAGTCCTTCTATTCTCCTCTATTAAGCTATATATAGCTTTACAAAATGCTCCAAGAACTGCCACCTAAACCCTAACTGTTTATATTCCTCTAATTTGTCTTGTAGTGCCCATGCCACAAAAAAGAGAATAAAACCCAAAATATTACAAAAATGGACGTTACTGAGGGACCAATGTCATTTAATCATTAATACATAGGAAAACTAAAATAATAGATGCTAGTCGTAGGCCCATAGAGTAAGGCAGAAGATAGAATATTCATGAGTTAATGCCTTTTGCTGACTTGGGCGCTTTTGCTAAGGCTGATACTCATGCTGGGGCTTGAACTACTTGTGTTGTTGTTGAAGTTGATGTTTCTGCTTCTCCTGTTGTAACTTGATGTGTTCCAGCTGTTAGCATAATGTCTATCTCTACTATATACTTCACCCAGACACTGGTTTCTGTTATGATATTGCTTGCATCTAGGGGAAGCATGGTTTTCAATGAAACCTCATGCTTGGCTAGTGCTTCTTCAAGATTAGCGACTTCCATCATTGTAGCTTGGATACTTTCACTTAGGAGATGTGTGTGAATCACATCTTGACCAATCGAATCATGGAGATCCTCAGCGGTCAGAACATATATCTTCTTTACATAATATATTTTAGCATTCAACCCATCCTTTAGATCAGACAAACGTTGGGATTTGTCTGGGAACTCCTCTATAGTTTGAGGCATTTTCACCTAGCACTCTTCATGGCTGGTTCATATTTTCAAATACAAATTCCCACATTGTTCAAGTGTAGCCAAGGCCACTTTGTTCAACTTTACTCCATAATTCTGGAAAAACCCCAAGAGGCGGATATCTGCTTTGAAACCAGAGATCGACTTGAGAGGGAGTCTTTCTGGGAATCCTGACCTTCCTTCTCTCCATTCCATTTGCCTATGAATGTCTTCACTAATGCGTGCATATTTTTATCTACACCTAGTGGCTTCAACATTTATGACTTTGATTCTAGCCACCACTTGCTTTAACTTGCAAACCTCCTCCGTCATGAGTTCTTGGATATCGTATGTCTTCCTCACAATTTCACAAGCCTGCTCATGAAAGGGTCCCAATTCTCCAACCTTTTTGGTTGCGAGTTGTAATTGATACTCTAGCATTTCCTCCTTTTCTTCCAGCTTCTCAACACTCTTCTTTAGGTCATCAATCTGTTGAGCGATATCAAACTTCTCTGACTCTAACTGTAGGTTATGGCTTTCTAGAGTTTTTTTCTCCGTCTCCAGAGTTCTCTTCTGTATCACCAAAGCTCTCTTTTCAACTTCTAGATGTTGAAGCCTTCTGTTAAGTTCTTCCTTTTCTTGCACAAGGGTGTCACATTTCTCAACCACCAAATTTGAATAATTCTGCTCTTTAACTAGAGTTTCCTGAAGATGATGGGCTTTCTCCTTTTCTGATTCCAACTTATCTGATAATATGTCGACATTGTCGACAGTTGCTAGCACAGAGGCCACATAGATAGATGCCATGAGTTTGTGCACAAGTTGGGTACCTTGCATGACTGTGGTTTCATGCCTGGTGACAACGTCTGGTTGAAAATGCCTCTTCATTCTAGTCATTGTTTCCTTAACAATGGATTTCCTTTTCTTGTTGTAAGTAAACTTATCCCATTGGGACACTGTACTATTCTTGGAGGATATGAAAGGGACATTTTGGATTTTTTTTTAATTCATGACTTTAGTCACTTTGATTCTTCTAGAAATAATTCCTTCTGCTTTTGATAATTGATATAAGTTCTTCAATACAAAATGTCCTTTTGTGTGAGTAGAAGATTTGTTTGATTTCATGCTTCATGGACGGAGAAGAACCCTGTTGGGATGGTTTATTTGAACAACTTCCTTCAGCTTCCTTGATTTACAAGTTTCCTTGATTTTCTCAGCCATGCTTTAATTGAGGCGAGAATTTCTGGAAACCAGATTCTTTGACATATGCCTTGGCTTTACTTGCAGCATGGGATCATTTTAAATACCATATATCTGTGAGACATGCTTCCTCTCCATGGGTTCGCCATAGTGAACTTCTTGAGACAGTTATTAATGTAGAGTGAGTGGGGCCCTGAGATAGTCAGAAGGAAATGCTAGATCTTAGCTATTTGATAGGGGTTACTTTGACCAAATAGAAAATAGGATCGCTGCATTCTAGGAAACCAATCAATGAAAGCAAAGCTACAAATATGTATTCCCTTTATCAGTGAGCTTCTTTATGACCATCTTTCTGAGTTTTTCTGGAGTCTCATTCATTCAGCTACACCACAATTGAGCTTGGCTTTATTTAAACAAAGGAATTAATAAAAAAGGGAAACAAACAAAACAAAAGAAAACAAATCAAGCTAACTAGCAAACTAAAAGGTAATCAAAGCAATTAAAATAAAAAAAAACAAAAGAAACAAACCAAAATAGAAAAGATAGTGTTTTATTTATGTACAAGAGCCCGCTGAGGGCTCATGCGAAGTATTGTTTCAAGGTGAGGCCGTTGAAAGGAATATTTACTTCCTCCCCTTGTAGGTCTTTCAATTTATAGGTCGACGAGCAAAGCTTTTCGGAAATTTGGTAAGGTCCAACCCATAAGTGTTGAAATTTCGTGTGCATTCCCCTACCATCATGCTAGTGGTCCCATTTCAGAACTAAGTCACCTACCTCGAAATTCCTCTTACCATATTTTTTCTTATCAAACCATCTTTTGACTATGTCTTGGTGATGGTGGAATTGGTCTTTGGCCTTTTGTCGTGATTCTTCAAGTTTCAGCAGGGTGTCGATTCATGATTGGAGGGCTTGACTACTAGAACCTTGGGAAGCTTGGGACAACTATAAAGATGGGAGTAAAATATTCGGAGGGAGAATGGCTTCCTTACCCTAGAACAAAGTGAAAGGAGAAACGCCTAAGGAATTCTTGGGAGTGACCCTATCTTCCCATAAAGCATTTGGGAAGGCTATGTGCCAGCTTCTCTGGTTGTCAATCACAGTTTTCTTAAGGATCCGGATGAGATTTTTATTGGTAGAATCAACTAATCCATTCCCTTGGGGATAGTAATTGGCTGAATAATGCAGTTTAATTCCTTTCTCATACATGAATTCATTAATCTTTATTGACAAAAAATAAGGTGCATTATCAAAGACTAGGGAAATTGGAACCCCAAACCTAGTTATGATAAGTTCCTCCAGGAAATTGATAACCACATCTTCGTTTACTTTACGTAGCGGGATAGCTTCAATTCATCTTGTAAAATAAATTGTAGCTGTTAGAATATAACGGTGTTGGAGCGAGGAATTGGGGTTGATTTCACTGATAATGTCTATACTCCATTGCTTGAATGGTTCAGAGATAATAACTGGCTGTAAGGGTATAGCTGCCTTTGGTAACTTTTCAGCACTTCTTTGGCATACATCATTTCTAGCATAGGTGTGGGCATCCCTGAACAAGGTAGGCCAATAGTACCTGGGAATGAGAATTTTATGGGTTGTAGTATCTCAAGAGTAGTGTACCCCGGCGGGGCCATGATGTAATTATTTGACCACATTGCTTGCATCTGCTTTCTCCAAACATCTGAGGAAAATGCCATCGTAATTCTTCCTAAAGAGCACTCCTTCAATGATCTGGTATACTGTTGATTTGAGATGGAGAGCTCTTCTTCGCTTCGGGTTCCAGTGCTCTGGCAAGTAACTTGACTGTAGATAATGCACTAGGTCCCTAAACCAAGACTCTGACATTGTAAAAATTGGACATACATCAATCATGTTCAGTTTGGCTTCATCCCTCCAATCTAGCTCTTCATGAGCTGGATTTTCAGTAATCAATTTGCATAAACCTTGGCCTTTGATAATAGTAGTTGGTTTGAATTCTAAGTCATACTCTTGAAGTGCAGTGACCTAGTTTCCTCTTCTTTCTCCCAATTCTTTATGAACAAAAAGAGATCTGACGGTGGGATGAGGAACTATGACTTTAGTTCTATTTTTTAGAATATATGGCCTACTTTACTGCTTTGAAAACTGCATATGCTTTCTTATCTACCATGGGGTAGTTCAATTCAGCGCCCTGTAGACCAATGCTCATAAAAGAAATTGGGTATTCATCTCCTAATTCTGCCTTTTGAGTAAGCACAACTGCGAGAGAGTTATTAGAAGCAAAAGTGTACATTATAAAGTCTTTATCGAAATCTGGACTTCTTAAAGAAGGTGCCTTGGCTATAGCAACCTTGACTTCTTTAAATGCAACCTTTTCCTTGTCTATCCACTTAAATTGTACACTCTGCTTGATCATTTGTTGCAAAGGCTTAACGATCTGAGCGAAGTATGGTACGAACCTTCGAACAAAATTTATGGTGCACATGAATGATTACATAGAATTTTTACTGTGGGGCATGGGAATCTTTTCGATAGCTTGTACTCCCTCTTGATCTATCGAGATTCCCTCCTTTGAAATTATACGACCCAAAAGTTTCCCCTCAAGAATAGTGAAAACACTTTTCTTAGGGTTTAAAGAAATACCATACTTCTTGCAGTGATCAAAGATTTGCTTTAGGTGGAAAACATGGTTTTCCCTTTTCTTTGAGAAAATTGTTACATTATCCAAATATAGTACAACACATTGACCACCCAATCCTCGGAAAGTAATATCCATGGCTTGCTAAAAGGTAGCTCCTGCATTGATTAATCCAAAAGGCATTCTTCGATATGCGAAGGTTCCCCACTTTGTACGAAAAGTGGTTTTTAGTCAGTCCTCTTCTGCTACTAGCACTTGGTTGTAACCAGAAAAAACCATCTAGTAAAGAGAAAAGTTCTAATCCTGACACCATCTGCAAGATTTGTTCCATTGGGGGCACAAGATAGTTGTCTTTATTTGAAGCTCTGTTTAAGTTCCGAAAATCAACACACAGTATGATCTCCCCCGATTTATTCCGCATGGGAACTAAATTAGCCACCCATTCAGAATGTCAGACTTTAAAAATAATCTTGGCATCCAACAATTTTTTTAACTCTTTCTGAATTAGAGGCTCGAGTGTCGGATGCATCCTTCTTAATTGTTGCTGAAAAGGTTTGACACCTTCCTTCATCGGTATTATGTGTTGAATGATGCGGGTATCATATGTCTTCAGATCATCATAGGTCCAAGCAAACACATATTTATAGTGCTGGAAAAGTTTAATGAACTTCCTCCTTTCTTCCGGTGTACAACATTTACCAAGATTAATATACTTTGGTTCAGCTTCTGTGCCCAGGTTTATTAATTCGTGCTGCATGGATGAGCTATGGGTTTTGGCATTTACAGGTCTCCTAAACTTTCCTTTCAAATCGAACAGTGCTTCTAGAGTTCTCACTCCTCTGGGCATGAAGTTCCCTCTCACAGTATCTTTATTTTGTAAATCTGAATCATGCTGCGCTTCATCTATTATAGCCTCTTGGAAGACATCTTCATTTGTGAAGAAATCAATGATCTGATCATCATCATCAAATACCCTGAGATTTGTGATGTTATCTGGAATAGAGGGCCTGAAAATTAATTCAATAGAACATTTGTTATTAGTGGGGACTAATCTGGAAGCAGAAGTAGCTAACATATCAGCTGCAGCGTTTTACAATCTTGGGATGGAATTGATATTAAAAGCATCAAAACACGGAATTAAATTCCAAACTTCAGCTTGATAACCTTTTAAATGTGGTGAAAGACAATGAATCATATTTCTTATTTGCCTAACAACAATTTCAGAATCAACAAAGACTTTCAAAAACTTGAAATTAAGACCAATGGCTTTCTTCAACCCATGAATGAGAGCTTCGTATTTTGTAATATTATTAGTACACTCAAATTCCAATCTACATGATAAAAAATGTTTGTTTCCATCAGGATCAATTAAAATGCAACCAGCTCTAGATCTTTCCTGAGTCTTGGAGCCATCAAAGTAAAGAGTCTAGAAAATATTCTCTTCTTTAACTAAGTTAGTTTCATTATTGTCTAAATTAGTAACTAAATTTACTATGTTACAATCAATATCATCAGCCCGTGAAAACTGAAGGAGATCGGACTGTTTTTCTGAAATATGGCTAACCTCTTCTGATTGGTAATTCCCAGGTTTGATTTCCAAGAAGTAATTCCCTAGAACTGAAGACGAAAAAGCTACATCTTCATTCTTTTTCTTCTAGCTGAGTAACATTTTGTTTCATGTGTGGCTCCCTTAGTATTTTGATTTGGTTTTGTCTATTTTGATAGGGAAACCACAAATGAGACCAATCTATTGCAAAATAACCATTTAGTTTCGCAGACCAGTCTCTACTCAAAATTAAACCATATGTCTCAGGGATATCGACCACCATTATATCAATGAATTGACATACTCTAGGATCAGATGACAACCTAATAAGTACATCTTTCAGTTCACCAATAACCTTGACAGCAGTTCTATCTAATTGAATGATTTGAGATGGGGATGGGATTGCTTGTCCATTAATCCTTTTGCAAATTGACAAAGGCATGACATTCGAACTAGCACCTGAGTCTACCAAACAATTATGCACATTGTGATTAAAAATATCAAAGATTAAGAGAAAAGGAAGAGTTTGAGATTTCGATTTTCCGCTAATATTTGCTTCATTAATTTCTGGGTTCTCGTCAGTTTTTTCTACTAAGGCACTCGTTTGTGGATCAAAGGTCTCCATCAATCTCTTCCTCTGCTGCGGAAAGCTACACATATAAAAAATGGAAACGTTTGCTTTTGTTTTCTTAATATCCTCGATTATATCATAGCTCATCTCACATTCCTTTGAAATCTTCGATTGATTTTATGTTTTGTATGAAGAAGCTTGTGGCTATTTGATTATTTCTAAGTTTGGTTCTTTAGTCACCATAGGAGCAACTGCTGGGTTTGTCTTAGGTTGGGGAGGAATGAAAGTTATGTGCCATATCGGTATTTGATTGGATCTTGCTTTATGTGCCTCTATTGTTGGATCGATCACTGGGCCTTTACTTCTGGTAGTGATGTTGATAGATGTTGTTTTCACTTCATCTATGAAATCTTCACAAGATGGCTCTTGGGTAGGAGTCCAATCCCAAAGGATCATCGTAGTGTCGGGAGTAGGTTCTTCACTCTCAAGAATTGGTTCTTGTTGGGGGGTCGTCTATTTAAGAATTTGTGCATCTAACATTTGGTTCATTACTAAGTTCATCGAATTGATCCACTGTGGACAGCTTTTCTCCCAGTGTTGTTCTTGATGGAAAGTGCAGAAGTGGTCCATGCCTATTTCATTTAAATTTAGTACAGCTGAATTATTTACTGGTGGGGTTGACTATCCATTTTCTTCTTTCTTTTTATAGAAAGGATTGAAAGGTGGCCTTGAAGAACTCGTTGCGTTATCCTTTTCTAGATCCACAATTTTATTGGAGAGTTTCTACATCATTTTTATGACATTGTCTAAATCTATTGCGGGTTCTTCTTTATCCCTAGTTAACAAAAAAGGTTTCTTAACGGCTGCTGTCTTGGCCTCTACATCGAGAGTGTGTTTTGCAATGCTATCAGCCTCCTCTTCTACTTTCTTGGCTTCTTTGAAATTTTCTATCAGGGTAGGTTTTTTCGTTCTCTTGACGAACATTGCTAGCAGGGATTTAAGAGTTGTTGTATAATATTCTACTAAGAATTCCTCAACAGGCTTTGCTGCATCACTAAAATTATTTAACAATGTTGTGAACCTTTGGTTAAAATCTTGAACTTTCTCATTCTTTTCCATTCTCATAGACAACAATTCTTTCATAAGAGTAGCTACAATTTTCTGATTGCCATACTTTTTAAGAAAACATTTCTCAAAATCTTCCCAACTTGTTATCGAACTAGCTTGCAAACTAAAATACCAGTAAGATACTTTGGGTTCGAAAGTATAAGGAAAGAGGCGACAAACCATGTCTTTGTATTCCACATTTAGAAGATTTAGATCTAAATAAAAACTTTTAAGGTGATCCTCAACAGAAATTCCTTTGCCAAGGTCATACTTAGGTAAAACCTTTTCTGGGTTTTTGTGTTGATGTATATGTAACTTCGGAATGTATTTCATCTATGTATTTCATATATATTTATTGTACCCTTATTAGAGATGTGTTATTCCTCTATAAGGAAGTGTCATCAAGTGGATTGACAAGTGTCGCAAGTGTGTGTACTTACCGATGGGTTATTATACCACCATGTGTGGGGTTGGCCCTGAAATATATATATTATAATGTGGATGTACCTAGCTAGACAAGTCGGCCCCATAAGGTCATTGGGCAAACATGTTAGTATAAATAGAGATTAGGTGATCTCTATTTAGATCATTCGGAAAGTCATATCTCTCTCACTCAGAAAGTGGCACACTAGTGAGGAGGAGGATCATCTGCTACTAGGAGACTATCTCAGTGTATTTTGGTTGTACTTTGGTTGACCCATTGCTCTCTCTATCTCTGAGGAAGTTGTGGGGTTTTTCACCTTAGGTTTTTCCCCACGGAAACTCTGTGTCTCTTGTCTCTCATGCTTTTGATTCTTGTGATTCTTGCCATGCTTATTGTGATTTTTATGCATTGATATACTGTACATGTTATTCTCTCAGTGAAGATCCTAGAGTATTGTGAATTAATGCTCAAAATTTAACATGGTATCAGAGCTAACCTAAGAAGAAGACATTTTGCAGTGACGGAAACTTGAGTTTCTTGTTTATTGGGTTTCTCTCCACAGATTTTGGAAACGCAGTATAGTAGATTGACTCTACTCATTAAGGAGAATATATTTGTCCAATCAGAATTCAATTCTGAGCATTTTCAGATTTGGCCCTAAAAATTAGGGTTTCCACAAAAATAGGAATTTCTGAAATCTGAAGACATAGCTGGAAGCTCCTTGCACAAATCGAAGTTTAGAGCTTTGGATCGAGATTTTTGGCTGGGTAGATCTCTGATAAACTCAAACCCTAATTCAGGGCTCTCCCTAGTGAACCCGGGAGGACAAAAAGGAAAATATGAAGGGTAAAACTTTTCTGATCTCAAATTATGAATGCACCGGGCTGATCAGCTCATCAAAGCGCATCTTTCTATCCTTTTAGAAAATTGAAATTCACATTTTGAATTTTTAGGGTTTTTCCGACAAACCCTAATCCAGGACCAGATCCAGTTTTCAGCATTTCAAGTGGTAAGACCTAAATCTTTTCTATTTCCATTTGAAGTACTCTTTAAGATGTCTCACCACACCAAGCTTGAGGATAAGCTTGAAGGGGCTGATAACTTCCGAGCTTGGAAGTATAGGATTGGGTTAATCCTAGAAGAGAATGAGTTGGACTCATATATAAAAGAAGACATCCCTATCCCAGAGGATGAAGAGGCCAAGGTATTGCATAAGAAGAACTTGGTCAAGGAAAAGAGAATCATTGTTGATTCTATCAAAGACCATCTCATACCCCATGTGTCTTCTCTAAAGACACCCAAGGAGATGTTTGACTCTTTGACCAAGCTATTTGAAGGGAAGAACATAAATCGGAAGATGACTCTGTGGAATCAATTGAAAGGGGTCAAGATGTTGAATGGAGAAACCATTCAATCTTACTTCTCCAATGTCTCTCAGATCAAGGAGCAACTTGAAGCTATGCATGAAGTAGTGGACAATGGTGAAGTTGTTATGACCACTCTGAATGGCCTACCTAGGTCATGGGACTCCTTTATTCAAGGAATCTGTGCAAGAAAGAAATTGATCTCTTTCAGTAAACTATGGGATGAATGCTCTCAAGAAGAAGCTGGACTTGTAGCTCATGAGGAAAAGATGGGAGGTGAAGATCAAGCTCTCGCAACTCACACCAAAAGAAGCAATCCCAAGAAGGATCACTCTCACTGCAAAAGATCCTATCAAAATAATAAGAAGGATCTAAGATGCTTCACATGCAATGAGAAGGGTCACTTTGCTTCATATTGTCCCAAGAACAAAAGGGATAATAACAAAAACTTCAGCAAGAAGAAGAAGGGCATAAAAAGAAAGTTCCATGCTCATGATGCCGAGGATGATGAACCTCCAAAGAAGAAGGCTAGGGAAGAAAGTGATGATGACTCATCAAGTGAAGAAGCATATGTTCTAATCTCTGCTCTCACAGGTACTATCTCCCATGGTTGTAATGATTGGTTGATTGATGGTGGGGCTTCCAAACACATGACTGGGTTTAAGGAATCTTTTGTGAATCTATCTGAACATGAATCACCCCATAAGGTAAAAATTAGGGATGATTGTCAATACCCAATCAAAGGAAGTGGTGAAGCCTCCTACAACCTAGATTCTGGAAAATCTTTGAAGATGAAAGAAGTCCTTTATGTACCTGGGCTCAAGAAGAACTTACTCTCCATCTCTGCATTGGATGCAAAAGGTATGAGGGTTGCATTTGTGGATAGCCAAGTCCTAATGTGGCCAAAGGGAAAGACCATAGATGATGCAGTAGTGATTGGAGAGCAAGAGGGAGGTTTGTATAAATTGAAGGGACAACCTGAACATGCCATGGTACATGAATCCATGGAGCCAAGTGAACTTTGGCATAGAAGACTTGCTCATATGCACTATAGGGCACTTCCAATTGCAAGCAAGGCTATAGAGGGTCTTCCTGAAATCAAGACCAAACATGAAGGTGTTTGCAAAGGATGTGCAAAAGGTAAGAACATTAAGAAGGCTTTCCCAAGCAGTGAAAGCAAGGAAAAAGACATCCTAGAAATCATCCACTCAGATGTATGTGGTCCTATGTCATCCAGTTCTCTGAGTTGGTATGTTTACTATGTCTCATTTATTGATGACTTCTCCAGGAAGAATTGGGTATAATTCTTGAAGAACAAAGATGAGGTGTTTGATAAATTCAAGGAATTCAAAACCTTGATGGAAAATAAAACTGACAAGAAGATCAAAACATTCAGATCCGACAATGGTGGAGAATTCACCTCAGGTGACTTCAAGAAGCTTTGTAGTGATTCAAGGATTAAGAGGGAGTTGACTGCTCCTTATAATCCTCAACAGAATGGAGTTGCAGAAAGGAAGAATAGAACAATCATGGAAGCAACAAGGGAAATGCTACATGACCAGGATCTACCTATGCATCTATGGGCAGAAGCAGCTAGAACAGCTGTATATGTGCAGAACAGAACACCCCACAAGATATTGGACAACAAGACACCAGAAGATGTCTTTTCTGGTAAGAAACCTGAAGTCATCCATCTCAGAATATTTGGTTGTCCAGTAAACACTCATGTCCCAAAGGAAAAGAGGACTAAACTAGATCCTTCAGGAAAGAAGGGTATCTTTGTGGGTTATAGTGAAAGCTCGAAGGTTTACAGAATATACTTTCCAGGGTTCAAGAAGATTGATGTCAGTAGGGATGTAACATTTGATGAAAACTCAACCTTCATCAAATCAAGGAAGGCACCTATCGAAGTTTATGAAGAACCTAAGGAAACTAGATTTCAAGACACTACCATGACTGAAGCAGTTCCAGAAGTTGTTTGTGAGTTTGAAGATCCGCAAGAACCTATAGATCCACCCCATGAGGATAACTCTCAAAAGAGGAAACCTGCATGGGCTAGAGAGCTCATTCAAGATGCAAAAAGATTTGGCATTCCAGAAGAAGAACACAGAGCAAAGAAGAGAACCAGATCACATACCAACTATGTTGCTTTACTCTGTGACATTATGAACAAAGAGCCTTCCAGTTATGAAGAAGCAGTGGAAAAGAAAGAATGGAAGGATGCCATGGTTGAGGAATACCAATCAATAATGAAGAATGGTGTTTGGGATGTTGTCCCAAGACCTAGAGAGAAGTCTGTTGTGACTTCCAAATGGATCTTCAAAATCAAGCATGCTGCAGATGGCAGTGTAGAAAAATACAAAGCAAGATTCGTAGCTCGTGGCTTCTCTCAAAAAGAGGGAATAGATTATGAAGAAAATTTTGCACCTGTAGCCAGGTATACTTCCATCAGAACAGTACTTACCGTAGCTGTAGCGATGAAATGGAAAATACACCAGATGGATGTCAAGACTGCCTTCTTGAATGGTGTAGTTGAAGAGGAAGTATATGTGGAGCAGCCACTTGGTTTTGAAATACATGACAGGGAGTCGTATGTGTGCAGATTGAAGAAAGCCTTGTATGGCTTGAAGCAAGTTCCCAGAACTTGGTATGGCAGAATGGACAGTTTCCTATCTAGTTTTGGATTTACCAAGAGTAAAGGGGATTCCAACCTTTACTACAAGGTTGAGGAAGGGAATACTAAGATTCTACTCCTGTATGTGGATGACTTATTTGTAACAGGAGATAACAGATTGATTGCAGATACGAAGAGGAAGCTTGCTACTGAGTTCGATATGAAAGATTTGGGAATGATGCATTATTTCCTAGGTATGGAGGTGTGGCAGAGTACAGGTGGGATCTTCCTTGGTAAAGGGAAGTACACAGTAGATATCTTGAAGAGATTCGGCATGATGGATTGCAAGGCCATGGCCACACCTATGGCATCGAATCTGAAGCTTCTATGTGATGCTTCATCTGAGTCGTTTGATGTCTCTATGTATCGTCAGATGATTAGGTCCTTGATGTACCTGATAAACACGAGACCATATATTTGCTTTGCGGTGAACACATTGATTCAGTTCCTGACAAATCCGAGGAGTGTTCATCTGGTTGCTGTAAAGCATGTTCTGAGGTACCTGAAGGGTAGAGTGGATTATGGGCTCAAGTATGAGGCGAATCAAAAGTTTAACCTGCAGGGTTATGTTGATTCAGATTGGGCTGGCAGTGCTGTAGATAGGAAGAGCACATATGGGTGCTACTTCAGTATGGGATTAGGTGTGATCTCTTGGTTTAGCAAGAAGAAGTCCTGCGTAGCACTGAGTACAGCTGAGGCAGAGTATGTTGTAGCCTGTTCATCTAGTTGTGAGGCAGTATGGCTACAAAAGCTATTGTTTGAGTTATTTGATCTCCCATTGGATGCTACTGGTATCTTCTGTGATAACCAGAGTTGTGTGAAGCTATCTGAGAACCCAGTGTTTCATGACAGGTCGAAACACATAGAGATCAAATATCACTATATCAGGGATATGGTGCAGAGAGGAGCTGTGAAGCTCTTGTATGTTGCGACGGATGAGCAAATTGTAGATGTGCTGACGAAGCCACTAGCCAGGGTGAAGTTCGAGTACTTCAGAGAGAGGCTTGGTGTTCTTCGGATTGATGACACTTCGAGGAAGAAGTGATGGACACATTTGCTAAAGCCATTCCAAGCATGTTAGAAGGAGGATCCTTCACATGGCTGTGGATGTAAGCGCTGGATGATGAGCATTAGGATGATGTTCTGGTTTATGTTGGATATGATCAGTTGGATCATTTATATGTATATGTATGTATGCATCATGTTGGATGCTGGATATGATCAGTTGGATCATTTATATGTATATGTATGTATGCATCATGTTGGATGCTGGATATGATCAGTTGGATCATTTATATGTATATGTATGTACGCATCATGTTGGATGCTTGGACCATGTATCTGTATATGTATCAGGTGGATACATTGTATGATCAGGTGGATCATGTATGGTGATATGTATCATGTATTTGTATTTGTATCAGGTGGATCATGTATGATGATATGTATCAGGTAGATACTTGGTATGCATCAGGTAGATGCATTGTATGATCAGGATGATCATGAATGACGAGCTTCAAGATGTTGCTTCAGATGACATGCAGTAGGATGTTGCAGTGATGATGATCAGGATGATCATGTGTACATCAGGATGATGTATGGTGAGTATCAGGTTGATATGCTATGGCCGTGGATCAGGTTGTGAAGATGAGCATATAATTTGGCCCTGGGATATTTGGCAAATGCTCTTTCGAGGTTTTCCTCTGGGAGGACATATAATTTGGCCCTAGGAGATCTGCAGATAGTCTTTCCAGGTTTTGTCCTATGGCATATAATATGTCCTTGGAGATCCGATAGGTTGGGCTGTGTGCCTGTAATAAGTCCTGGGATGCTCTTTCAAGGTTTTTCCATAACCACATATAATCTGTCCCTGGGAGATCTTATAGGTAAAGATGTGTGCTCATAATAGCCTGGGATGCTCTTGCGAGGTTTTGTGGTGACCACATATAATTTGTCCCTGGGAGATCCTATAGGTAGAGCTGTGTGCTCGTAACAGCCTGGGATGCTCTTGCGAGGTTTTGTGGTGAGGTCACATATAATATGGCCCTGGGAGATCCTATAGGTAGAGTCGTGTGCTCGTAACAACCTGGGATGCTCTTTTGAGGTTTTGTGATGCACATAATAAGTCCTGAGGATTCCACAGTATGGCCAGTGGTGACGAAGACCTGCAGGTGGTGGGCCTACATCCAGTATGAAAAAGGACTGGCTCTGTACAACTTCCTATGACGAGTAGAGTCAAATATTGGTTGAGATAGCAGCAGTAGTGACGCTGACGATGATGATGCATTGATAACGATGATCCCGAGAAGAAGACTTGTCTAGCAGACCTGTGTTGAGAAATACCTTCCTAGTTAAGAGGGAGTGTTGATGTATATGTAACTTCAAAATGTATTTAATCTATGTATTTCATATATATTTATTGTACCCTTATTAGAGATGTGTTATTCCTCTATAAGGAAGTGTCGTCAAGTGGATTGACAAGTGTCGCAAGTGTGTTTACTTGCCGATGGGTTATTAGACCACCATGTGTGGGGTCAGCCCTGAAATATATATATTATAATGTGGATGTACCTAGCTAGACAAGTTGGCCCTATAAGGTCACTAGGCAAACAAGTTAGTATAAATAGAGATCAGGTGATCTCTATTTAGATCATTCGGAAAGTCATATCTCTCTCACTCAGAAAGTGGTGCACTAGTGAGGAGGAGGATCATCTGCTACTAGGAGACTATCTTAGTGTATTTTGGTTGTACTTTGGTTGAGCCATTGCTTTCTCTATCTCTGAGGAAGTTGTGGGGTTTTTCACCTTAAGGTTTTCCCCACGGAAACTCTGTGTCTCTTGTCTCTCATGCTTTTGATTCTTGTGATGCTTGTCATGCTTATTGTGATTGTTATGCATTGATATACTATACATGTTATTCTCTCAGTGAAGATCCTAGAGTATTGTGAATTAATGCTCAAAATTTAACATTTTGGGAAAATCGTGGAATGGTCCAACTACATTTAATGCTCCCCTCGCTCTCCAAGCGGGTACGACCATGACTCTCGGTGGAGAATGTGGTGGTGTATGTGGTGGTGAGTTAAGAGGAGTATGCCTTGGAGTGTGCTACTGTTCTGGATTCGTGGGAGTCTTGGGTCTAACTTCGCCAAAAGGTTCAGTGATTTCCTCTAGAGATAAATCTAAGAATTCTTCTAGACTTTGAATGAGAATGAAATCCCTTGTACATTGAGTATTTTTTCGAGGAGCTCTGATTCTGGGTAACAGAGGAACTGTGGTTAGTCCTCCAAGACTTCTAACGTACGAGCGAGTATGTATTCTAAAGCGATTTACTTCCTCAAAAGGGACAACATACAATGTTTCTTGTTGTTCTATCTCAGAATTAGGATTTGATTCCAGATCTGGAATGTCCGAGATAACTGTTTCATATGGTTTTTCAGTGGAAAAATTTCTTACAAAAGGGTCTCTTCTACTAGCAATGCACTGGTGGCCCTCCTTCTAGCGCCAAAAACTGTTGATGCCTTGAAAATTGTTGCATCAATCAGCAAGGGATTCTCCCCAGTAAGGGATCCCAATTAGATCTCCCACCATTTGGTGTAGGGAATCCATCCGATTAATGATTTCGACTACCATGTGAGGTTTAAAGATTTTTTTGTTTTGCACCGGTTGCGGCTCGATCCATCGTTTATATTTTATGTTTAAGATGATATGCATGTGCCCTAAATTAAATGCACGCGTCAAACAAGTCTATTCTAAGCTACTTAAATATAAATTAACCTATCCTTATGAGGAGAAAATGTAAAGGATGAGTAATAAAGTGGAAATGCAACCAAGAACTCCATAGATAGCTGTTAAATTGAATAGAAGCACTTACAGTAGAAAATAAAGATTATCAAAGATAGATCTGATAGAGACAAACATTCTATTACCCATTTAACACATAAATTTTGCAAAGGAAATGAAACCATTCATAGCCAAGAATTAATTCACAATAGCCAGGAAAGATCTCATAGGAAATGTATGAAAGATGCAGAAATAGTTCAGCAATTATCCAACACGATCCCAAGCAAAGTGTTGTGTAGGATTCCACAGGCCAAAATGATTTTCTTATTCATGTAGCAAAAATAGTTCACATACAATACAGAACGTCCTTTCACCTGCCAAAAGTCCTTCTATTCTCCTCTATTCAGCTATATATAGCTTTACAAAATGCTCCAAGAGTTGCCACCTAAACCCTAACCGTTTATATTCCTCTAATTTGTCTTGTAGTGCTCATGCCACAAAAAAGAGAATAAAACCCAAAATATTACAAAAATGGACGTTACTGAGGGACCAATGTCATTTAATCATTAATACATAGGAAAATTGAAGGAATAGATGCTGGTTGTAGACCCACCAAGTAAGGCAGAAGATAGATTATTCATGAGTTAATTCCTTTTGCTGACTTAGGCGCTTCTGCTGAGGCTGATACTCCTGCTGGGGATTGAACTAGTGGTGTTGCTGTTGAAGTTGATGTTTATGCTTCTCTTGTTGTAACTTGTTGTGTTCTAGCTATTAGCATACTGTCTATCTCTACTATATACTTCACCCATGCAACGATTTCTTTTATGATATTGTTTGCATCCAGGGGAAGCATGGTTTTCAGTGAAACCTCATGCTTGGCCAGTTCTTCTTCAAGATTAGTGACTTCCATCATTGTAGCTTAGATACTTTCACTTAGGAGATGTGTGTGAATCGAAGCTTGGCCAATCCAATCATGGAGATCCTCAGTGGTCAGAATATATATCTTCTTTACATAATCTATTTCAGCATTCAACCCATCCTTTAGATCAGACAAACGTTGGGTTTTGTCTGGGAACTCCTCTATAGTTTGAGGCATTTTCACCTGGCACTCTTAATGGGTGGTTCGTATTTTCAAATACAAATTCCCACACTGTTCAAGTGTAGCCAAGGCCACTTTGTTCAACTTTACTCCATAATTCTGGCAAAACCCCAAGAGGCGGATATCTGCTTTGAAACAAGAGATAGACTTAAGAGGGAGTCTTTCCAAGAATCCTGACCTTCCTTCTCTCCATTCCATTTGTCTCTGAATGTCTTCACTAATGCATGCATTATTTTTTCTACGCCTAGTGGCTTCATCATTTATTACTTTGATTCTGGCCACCACTTGCTTTAACTTACAAACCTCCTCCATCATGAGTTCTTAGATATCGTATGTCTTCCTCATAATTTCACAAGCCTACTCATGAAAGGGTCCCAAGTATCCAACCTTGTTGGTTGCGAGTTGTAATTGATACTCTATCAGTTCCTCCTTTTCTTCCAGCTTCTCAATGCTCTCCTTTAGGTCATCAATCTGTTGAGCGGTATCAAACTTCTCTGACTCTAACTATAGGTTGTGGCTTTCTAGATATTTTTTCTCCATCTCCAGAGTTCTCTTCTGTATCACCAAGGCTCTCTTTTTAGCTTCTAGATGCTAAAGCCTTCTATTAAGTTCTTCATTTTCTTGCACAAGGGTGTCACATTTCTCAACCACCAAATTTGAATAATTTTGTTCTTTAACCAGAGTTTCCTGTAGATGATGGGCTTTCTCCTTTTCTGATTCCAACTTATCTGATAATATGTCGACATTGTCGGCAGCTGCTAAAACAGAGGCCAGAGAGATAGATTCCACGAGTTTGTGCGCATATTGGGTACCTTACATGACTATGGTTTCATGCCTAGTGACAAAGTCTGGTTGAAAATGCTTCTTCATTCTAGTCACTGTTTCCTTAACAATGGATTTCCTTTTCTTGTTGTAAGTAAACTTATCCATTGGGACACTATACTATTCTTGGAGGGTGTGAAAGGGACAATGGGGAGGCCCCTTAAGGGGGAACCCATATCTAAGTCTTGCATGCTTGGGCTTTTGGCGTCAGCATCCTCTTTGGATTTATTTTCTTCTTCTTCTTTTCTTTGTGCCTCTTCCTCCTGCTCCCTTCTTAGTGTGTCATCTTCTTCCTGCTTCAAATTTATTTCTAATCTGATCCTCTCTTCTTCTTGAATCCTCTTTGCTTCAGCTTCAGCTGCTTGGGCTCTTAAAGTCTCTTCTTCTCGGAGTTTATCCTCTTTTGCCTTGTTGATTCTTTTCTCAGCTTCCTCTTGGATTTTCTTGGCTTGTTCCTAGAGCCTTTGTTCTTCTTTCTGCTTGTTTATTTTCTCCACAACATTAGAGCTCGAGCTGGCTCCTCCTTTTCCAAGTTGAAAAATCCGTAGCTCAATCATATTTCTAACCCCTCTATATACTTCCTCATCTTGATCATAATGGTTAGAATATTCAAAGGGAGTGGATATTTATTTGCAATGTTGTGCAACTTTGCCTTGTTGATCATTTCTGTGAAAAACATTTTCCCCAAAATGAAAGCTTTTCAACTCTGCAACAAAATCTTCTACAGTTGCAATTCCTTAGAACTTGTAGGCCCCAACATAGAAAGGTAAAGGAGGGAAAGTAGCCTTCTTGGCCTTATACAAGGTACTACCAATTCTATCAATGAATACCTGTCTTACTGCCTCCTTGTGGACTATATAATCCGTAGCATACCTAGGTACGATATACGGGGTTTTGGAGCCTCCGTACATTCTTATGTAGGTACCTTCTGGTGAAAAATAGAAATCACCATATTTCTCCAAAACTTCCATGGCATTCTCAGATAGGCAGTTGGGTTCTTCATTAAACATTAATTCATATAGGGGCATGATAAATGCCTCACAAAGGAGTTTGTAATGCCTTTTGTAATTCTAAGCCCAAAATATTTTGTAGGCGATGAACACTGAGCTATCCGTCGAGTTCCATATGCATCCCATCTTGGGAAAGGGGCATTTTACCACAATGCAATCTATCAAGTAAGATTCCATATAACATTCTTCCTTCCTCTCCACTAACCCTTCCCGTGCAGCCATTATAGATGATGACAGGCTATCCGAGAGAATATCAGCCCAGTTGAAAACCGTCCCTTTGAAAGCTACGTAGTGGATGATGGGAACCCATTGCAGCATGAACATCGTCCCATAGGGTCTTCTAAATATTCTACTCAACATGAGAGTGATCAGTATAAAAGGGGGCCTCAAATTCTGAACCTCGTATTCTTGACTATCCTTTTTCCTGATTTGTTTGCCCAAAATTAACAGCTTCCTAGCCATGTCTAGATTATCCATTTGGATCTCTTCCAACCGTGCATCATCAAGCCGCTGTTGGGATTTGGGCAACTTGTAAGCCATTGAGATATAAGATGGGTGAAATGAGGAAAAATATTTCCCTTTGTTGTCTACTATAACTCTTGTCTCGGTGTTCACATGCTGCTAAATCCATCCAATTACTTACGAGCATGGGAAGATCTCTGGACGTGTGGCCGCCTTGGATATACAAGAGTTTCTAATGTTCTGATATAAATATTCTTCCTCAAGAAGAGCTTTAGGGAAGTCCTGATCTCTTCTAATACGGTATACGTCTCCCCAGTTTACTTCTAGGGGCATGCCTGTGGTGCACTTGGTATCCTGGAATGTAGTTTCTACTCTTGTGCTTTCGTCAGTTGCCTTTGAATTTCTCTTGCCACCTTTGGCCATTTTTGAAAAATCCTGTAGACATACGAGGCAATGTCAGCAATTATCATTCTACTCATATTATTGAGGCCTAAAATGCCGACTGAAAGCTTCAAATTTGTTTCACTACTGATTTGCAAACTTTAAATGGCTCTTCTATTCTAGTTTAAACATTTATATATGCTATTTCATAATCCATGTGCAAAACTAAAAATGTTTCAGTAGGGCGCTATATTTCACTTATGAAAATAAAGGACATGTGTGAGTATTTTGATCACAGAAGATCGAGGAGCTATGGAGAACCTCACAAAATCGAATTAATTTGCAAAAACTGTGGAAAAACTTGAAAAAAGAGATAAATTTACACACAATGTATGTTGAAACCTTTGATTAACTGACTGTCTAACATGTGAAAATGTTAGTAACAGGTTTTTATTACATCCATGAGAAAATCAAGAGCATTAGGTGGCTCAAGCTGAGTGTACAAGTCATCAATGCCAAATTGGCCTCAATCCCCCCTAGGTGGGTCCAACTCAATCCCAATCACCCCAAACAGCTACGAATTCTGGTGTGCAGGTGGCTGAAGCATGCTGAGTCATTAATTAGCTCAAGGCAGGCGTGGGTGAGCAAATAGAGGAGGTTTGGGGGCCCAAGGGAGCATTAAATGCTCCAAATCTAGCCAAAAGTGGGCAAAAATCCACCCTAGCGCCCTTGGTCAACTAAATTCCCCAAAACAAGGAGAGAGGGCGCACCAGCAATAAATGAGGGCGCACTTGTGGACAAAACTGGAGGCTGGGTGAACTGGTTTGCTCAGAAGTGGGTGTGAACACTCTCAAAGTGGGTTTTTGACCAACTATAGTCACTTAATCCAAAACATGGTTTAATTAAGCACATGGGCAATTAAAAATTTATGGATTATGGTACTAAGTGTGGTTACTGTTCTAACACCCCCCCTTAACCATAACTTTGTACATCTCATGAAAGATAAGTGGGAGGCCTTGGCAACAAAGGCTCAAGTCACCTCAATACAAACAGAAATTTTATTTGTCCATATGAACCGAGGAAAAGAAGTAAAACCTCATGGGATAAAAACTTCCCTCAAAAATGGACATGGGGCTGAACCTGCAATTAAATTGCAGCAATCACCATCCATCACTCACTCCAAGCAAAGCTCTCAGGTGAGTGAAGGTCTTCTCAGTAAAGCACTTGGTGAAAATATCAGCAGTTTGCTCGGTGGATGGGCAATACTGCAGTGAAATCACCCTGTCATGCACCAAGCCCCGAATGTAATGCATGTGGATCTCAATGTGCTTTGTTCTTTGCCTCTGTACTGGATCAGTAGATATCTTGATGGCACTTTGATTATCCACCCAAATATTGGTTGGAGAATCAATAGCAACACCAAACTCCCGAAGAATGCCTTGCAACCAAACACACTGTGTGGCTGCGTTCACTGCTGCCCTGTACTCGGCCTCTGCTGATGAAAGAGAAATTGTATGCTGTTTCTTACTTGACCAGCAAATAGGACCTTCAGCAAACATAAACACAAAACCTGAAGTGGACTTTCTATCGATGGGATCTCCCGCCCAATCGGAATCAGAAAATCCAGCTAGTTGAAGTGAAGAACCAGCTGCATAGTGTACCCCGAAGCTCTTTGTTCCTTGGACATAATGAAGGATTCTTTTGGCTGCCTTCCAATGGATCTCATGTGGCTGCTGCATATACCTTGCTACAGCACTTACAGCATAAGACAAATCAGGTCTTGTATGTGTAAGGTACAGCAAACTTCCAACTAGCTGCCTATAGAGAGTGCAATCCACCACCGGAGAGTCTTCAAATTCACCTAGTTTTATGCCTGAAAGGAATGGGCACTTGGCTGCCTTACATTCAGCCATTTTGAACTTGAATAACAGGTCTGAAGCATACTTATATTGACTCAGCAATATACCTCTCTCAGATTGCTCAATTTCCAAACCCAAAAATTGCCTTAGCAATCTTAGGTCGCTCATGGCAAATTCACTGTGCAAAGAAGCTTTAATTGAGCCAATTTGTTTGGTACAGCTCCCTGTAATTAAGAGATCATCAACATACAGTACAATGACCTGCAAATTATCATCACAATGCTGCAAATAAACATTTGGATCAGACTTGCATTGACAGAAACCAATTGAGAGCAAAAAAGCATCCATTTTGGCATACCAAGCCCTGAGGGCTTGCTTGAGTCCATAGAGTGACTTCTTCAACCTTCATACAAGTGTGGGATCCTCTTGGAATCCTTCAGGCTGCTGCATATATATCTCTTCCTGTAGCTCACCATGCAAGAATGCACTTTTGACATCCATGTGGTGAACTTCCCAACCTTTACTAGCTGCCATGGCTAGAGCTAGTCTAATTGAGTCCATCTTTGCAACCGGTGCAAAGGTCTCTGTATAATCCACACCATGGATTTGTGAGTATCCCTTAGCCACTAACCTAGCCTTATATTTCAGATCATAACCATCAGCAACAGGTTTGGTTCGAAAAATCCACTTACATTGCACTAGTTTCCTCTTGGGAGGAAGAGGCACCAAATCCCATGTTTTGTTCTCTTGGAGAGATTGGAATTCTTCTTGCATTGCTTCCCTCCACCTTGGATCATGATGAGCTTCCTGATATGATGTTGGATCAGATCCAATCATCATATAACAGTGATCAGCAAGCTCACTCTCATTTGCAAAGGAAGCATTGATTGTTTGGGATCTAGTCTTCCTAGGCTCTTGGGGATTGCCTGCCAATTCACCTGCAGCTTCTATGATTTTTTCAGCCCACTTGGGCCTTGATGGTGACTCATGTATAGCAATGTCATCTTCATCTATGTCATCTTCAGCAATATCAGAAAAATCAGAGGAAGAATCATCACTAATCTCATTGAGGTGTGGAGGAGAGGAGCTTTCCCCCGGTGCAAGCTCAAAATATGGAATTGGTTCTTCTTCGAATTGCACACTTCTCTCAATGAAAGTTTTAAGTGTGGATGTGTCAAAGAGCTTGTAGCCCTTTGTGTCCTCACCATATCCAACCATGATACATTCCCTGCTCTGTGGCTCCAAAGCCTTCCTCTTTTCTGATGGAATTCGAGCCCATGCTCTAGACCCAAAAATCCTGAAATTTGACACATTTGGTTTTTGGCCAAACCATGCCTCATAGGGGGTTTTTCCTTTGACTGATTTGTTAAAGGATCTGTTCTGAATATGAGCAGCACAATTGATGGCTTCAACCCATAGCTTAGGGCTTAGATCCCTAGCTTCAATCATGCAAGTAGCCATCTCCTTGAGAGATCTATTTTTCCTCTCTGCCACACCATTTTGCTGAGGTGTGTAGGGGATTGAATGTTGCATTTGGATGCCACATTCCTCACAAAGGTGATGAATGTTATTATTCACATATTCCTTTCCATTATCAGTCCTAAGGATCTTTATCTTATGACCACTATGGTTCTCCACTAGGGCTTTCCAAATCTTCAGTTTCTCAAACACTTCTGACTTCAATTTAAGGAAGTAAACCCAGCAGAATCGAGAGTAGTCATCTATGAATGTAAGTACATACCTTGATCCACCATATGATGGAGTGGGAAGAGGACCAATGAGGTCTGAATGTACCAATCCAAGTGGTTGAGTGGCTCTCCTTGCCATTCCCTTCTCATAGCTGCGCTCAGGATGCTTTCCAACTACACACCCAATGCATGCACCATTTGATGACTTGATTTCTGGAAGCCCTTCCACCATCTCGTCCTTGTGCAATTGCTGGAGGTATTTGTAGTTCATGTGGCCAAATCTTTCATGCCATAACTTGTAGGTCTCGTTGGCATGAGAGACAAGAGCATGGTCACTAGAATTTGGAATGAAATTTGAGAATTTGTACATTCTCTCATCATGACCTGCATACCCTACTGCCACAACTTGATTTGAGGAGATTTCTGAGATTTCTACCAAATCTGGAGTGAATGTCACTCTCTTGGATTCTCCTGTATGGGTCATTTGATAGACTGATAGCAAATTTGCAGCCAATGAAGGTACATAGAGAACATCACTGAAATAGCCATGCTCCATGTCAATCCTTCCAATCCCCTTGGTTTGGAGTTCTGAATCATCTCCCATTCGAACTGTTGGGCCACCATTCGAATGCAAAGAGGAGAAGAGCTCTCTAGATGAAACCATATGTCTGGAAGCTCCTGAATCAATGATGAAGGAAGAGAGATTCGAAGTACCTGCTACCAAAGCATGACACTTCTCCTTATTGTCAGGGTTTGAGGTGCTCTCTTTCTTCCTTGCGCCCTCAGGGACTGGGATGTTGTTCTTCTCCAGCAGCTGCGCCATTGAGTCAATGGTTTTCTTCATACATGAGCTCTCTGGATGCCATCCCCTATGACAATAGGTGCATTTGGTCTTTTCTTTTCCCTTCTTGTCCTTCTCCTTTGACAGATTCGAACCCCCATCTGCAGACTTGGTCTTGTCAAACTTCCTCTTCTCTTGCTGCTTCGAATTCTTGGCTTTCTGCTTTCCTTTGCTTGCATTTGAAACACCCATTGCCAATGCTTGGTCCTTTGATTTTATGGTGCCCATCTGAACTAGTTTGTCCTGCTCCTGAGTGAGACACTCCATGAAGGTAGCTAGTGATGGCATTTGCCAATTTCGAAGGGTCATTTTGGCTGAGTGAAATGTGCTAACAAATACTGAAAACTCTGGGCCTAGCTTCGAAAGGATGGACAGAATCAGTTGTTCCTCCTTCTTAACAATTCCACATTGTTGCAGTTGAAGCACCAGTGACTTGAATTTCGTGAAGAACTCCTGGATGGTTTCAAAATGCGCTGGGCTCAAGCTAATGAGCTCGTTTTCAAGCTGGTGGCCTCTCAGTTCATCAGTTTTCCCAAAGAGTGATTCTAGCTTCACCCATACTTCATTGGGGGTTGTCAAACTGTCTGTATGAAACAAGAGTTCCCTTGAAATGCTCAGGCATAGCAATCCATAAGCTTCATCAAGTCGATTGTAGTACTTTGCTTTCTCCACAGCAGAATTTGGCTCCACTTCTGTGCCCATGGTCACTCTATAGAGACCCTTAGATCTCAGCTTGATGACCATCTCAGCCTTCCAATCAAAAAAATTGAAGGGTGTGAGCAACATTTGGTTTGCTTCCATGACTGCTGCGTTAATGGTGAGAAAGCTACTGAAACACCTGCAAAAAACACTCAATTTTTATCTGGAAATCCTCTCTAGAATGCAGTTCAACGCTCAATGTTGGCCTGCAACTCACTAAATCCACGATGGATCTGATACCATGTGATTATTTTGATCACAGAAGATCGAGGAGCTATGGAGAACCTCACAAAATCGAATTAATTTGCAAAAACTGTGGAAAAACTTGAAAAAAGAGATAAATTTACACACAATGTATGCTGAAACCTTTGATTAACTGACTGTCTAACATGTGAAAATGTTAGTAACAGGTTTTTATTACATCCATGAGAAAATCGAGAGCATTAGGTGGCTCAAGCTGAGTGTACAAGTCATCAATGCCAAATTGGCCTCAATCCCCCCTAGGTGGGTCCAACTCAATCCCAATCACCCCAAACAGCTACGAATTCTGGTGTGGAGGTGGCTGAAGCATTCTGAGTCATTAATTAGCTCAAGGCAGGCGTGGGTGAGCAAATAGAGGAGGTTTGGGGGCCCAAGGGAGCATTAAATGCTCCAAATCTAGCCAAAAGTGGGCAAAAATCCACCCTAGCGCCCTTGGTCAACTAAATTCCCCAAAACAAGGAGAGAGGGCGCACCAGCAATAAATGAGGGTGCACTTGTGGACAAAACTGGAGGCTGGGTGAACTGGTTTGCTCAGAAGTGGGTGTGAACACTCTCAAAGTGGGTTTTTGACCAACTATAGTCACTTAATCCAAAACATGGTTTAATTAAGCACATGGGCAATTAAAAATTTATGGATTATGGTACTAAGTGTGGTTACTGTTCTAACAACATGCATTTCAAAATGACAAATCGTAAGTGCAAAGCGATTCTGAGTACTATGTTCCAAAGCGCAAAGCAACATAAACCTTCACAGTTGGGTAAGAATATTGATGCTCTTCATAGAAGGGTGGATGGGGCTAGTTTGGAGATTTACAAAACTGACGGCTTAATGGGTGCCCAGGGTCCTGGGGTGTCCACGTTCATACGAGCAAGACTTTGGTGCATTTGAACAAAAAAAGGGTATGGGTTGCTTCGGCCCTGGTCAAACTACACAACTTGACACGGATAAGGAAAAAAGAATAGAACCATGCACATAACATTTACCTTAACCACACAATCTAGTACATGAGGCTTGACATGGTACTTACTTGTTGAAAGATGATGGTAGGTAGGCATTGATACCTCGACGGAATCGATGATCCTATAATAGGTGCTTACAAACTTAGATGGGAACGGAATGAGCGCTCTTGACCAATGGAAATAATGAAAACCCAATGGGGTTCATGCCCTATATAAATAAAATGGTATGTGCAAGCCATTATTAGGGTGGTTGCAAGCCATTAAAATGGGGTTAAAGCAGTGTATGGATGGGTCAAATCGACCTTTTTCTTAATAAATGCAACCACCAAAAATCAGAAAGACTTGGTTAAGGTCTCCGTCTCCTGCGGAAAGAAAGGCTGAGTTTGCCTGCCGTTGCGGGAGAATTGTCCGAACTTTTCCGTGAAAGGAAAGTGTGACGCTATGCATCGGCCAACTTAAGTGAGTTTTTCCGCTTGTGCAGAAGAGTTACTTGAATACCTTTGCTATTTCAGGAAAGATAGATGAGTCCTCCCGCAAAGATGACTTTTTTGTAAATTTTCGATTGTTTGCGGAAGAGTTAGACGAATTCTCCCGCCATTGCAGAGAAACTTGGTGAATTGCGTCCGCCGCGAGCTCACTTGGTCAAAGGTTTTGATTTTTCGAAACTTAAGATGAGTCTTCTGCCACGCTTGACTTGGTCCTTTTCTTCCGTTGTTTCGAAAATTTTGGACCAACCCTTCCGCCGTTGCGGAAAAGTTAGCTCAAAACTTATGTCGTTTTGGCTCAAGATCTTGAGTTTTACATAAGAAAAAAGAAAAAAAACTCAAAGAGTAAGGTAAGTAAAAGACCTTTCTTCATGGGAAAAGCTATGTAAGGAAAGACTATGATGCTCAGATATTCCTAGGAAAACTTCCTCTCAAAAAAAAAAGGAGGGGGCCCCAATGTTTTTCAAAAAATCTATGGGGGGGGATGTTGCAGCATCAACAACCCTCCTTCTTCTTTGAACTTTCTGGAAGAGGAATGTTATTCTTCTAGAGGATATGGGTCATTTTATCAATAGTTTTCAACATGCATGCACTTTTAGGATGCCAAACCTTTTTACAGTAAGTGAATTTGGTATTTTCTTTCTTCTTTCCCTTGTATTTGATAGGATTCGAACTCCCATCAGAATATTTGGGCCTCTCCTTGTCTTTATTCTTCTCTTAGTGTTTTGAACCCTTGGGATTTTGCTTTCCTCTAGCTTGCTTCAAATCTCCAACTATAAGAACTTGGTACTTCTGCTTAATGGAACCCATTAGAACCAGTTTATCTTTTTCTTGAGTTAGCATTTCCATGAAATTAACCAAAGATGGCATATTCCAATTGTGAACTGTAAGCTTGGTGGAGTTAAATGTAGAGAAAAATACTGAGTAATCAGGACCCAATTTCGAAATTATGGAGAGAGCCAACTATTCTTCCTTCTTATCAATGCCACACTACTTGATCTGCAAGACCAAGGATTTGAACTTGGTGAAGAAGTCTTGGATGGATTTGAAGTTGCTTGGACTCAGTGAGATCAACTCATTCTCAAGTTGGTGGCCCCTCATCTCATCAGTATTCCCAAACAAAGACTCAAGCTTGATCCATGCTTCATTTGGAGTATTAATACTATCAATATGAAACATGATGTCTCTTGAAATGCTGAGACAAAGCATGCCAAAATCTTCATCCATTCTGTTGAAGAACTTGGAATTCTCTACTACAGAGTTTGGCTCAAGCTCAGTTGCCATGGTGATTATGAAGAGACTCTTGGATCTTAGCTAGATAACCATTTCGACCTTCCACTCAAAATAGTTGAATGGAGTGAGCAATTTAACATGATATTTCTCCACCTTCTGTATCTTGCGCACTTGGTGACAATGAACAAGTCTTTGAAACTGCAATGCAAACTCTCAACACGCAGGAGGGGATCCTAACTAGCTAATTCGAACCCTGCATTGACAAAAGGAACATTCGGGAGAGCGTCACACCCTGGGTAGACTCCAAAGTATTTCTCCAATTGCTTCAAGGAAGTGGCCCCGGGGAATTATGTGGTTTCTCCACTACTTCCGGTGCACTTTTGAAGTAGTCTTGGTTCGAATAGAAGCTCCAAAAGATCCGATACCATGTGAACTATTAGTCACAGTAGGATATAGTAGATAAATATTACCTCAAAATCAATAAATTTGGCTTAGTATGCAATAAAATAGTGCAAAAATAATTATGGAAAACAAATGATCAAAAACCAGTAACAAATGATCAAAAACCAAAACACAAATGATCAAATAGCATGTTTATTATAACTGTCCAACCTAGAAATTAGTTTTGAATACATTTATATAGCATTTGGAAGAATTCGTTTTCCTTTGGAGGCAGCTACAGGTGGCTAGCTTAGATTGGACCTCAATCCCCCCTAGGTTGACCAATAGGATCCCAAATCACCCCAAACAGGTGCGAATTATCCATGTGAACATTGGGTAGGAATGGGAATACATAAATGAGGGTCACACATGTGGTGGATAATATTTGGTGGAGGTTAGGTGGCCAAGGATAGGCTAAAACAACCAAGAAAGGGGGGAAATTTCCACAGACATTGCATGGGGACCTTAAGTCACAGACAGCTTCATTAAAAAAGGGAAATAGGGCTCCTTTTCTCAAGAGGTGGTAATAAATGTTGGAGGTGGCCATTAATAAGGTGCCCAACAACTATTTTGACCATATTTTGGCCCAGAAGTGGTAGATTGGTCATAATTAGCCCCAACTAACTTCTAACAACCTTGGATTGTCATCATTAACCTTATTTTGGACCATTTAATCAACAAATTAATGTATGACTAAGGTCCTAAGGTGTAAAAATGCTCTAAAAAAAATATCATTATTCTATTAAGATAGAATACATGTCACTTCCCCATCCACCGATCCATCCAGCATGAGGGGACATTAACTAAAACAGGGCCTCAAAATGTCGCCCCACAAACACAATTATGAATTGATAACATATAAAATGCATGTGCATACATGTAAACAAAAATCACATAGTGGAATAAACTCAATCCACACACACAACATGCAATTTACAGGCATAATTATCACATGGATACAAATAAAAATCATTGCACATCATAATACTTATCTTTAAACAAATAAGATCCAAGCAATTGGATGTGTAAGAGCGATTTTCAACCCATCCATAGGCACTATTTCCATCATATGCTCTTTATGATGAGAGGACACCCCCAAGTTGGGCTACGAGGCCACTAGGGAAAAGGAACAGTTCTCAATTAAAGCTCTATAGGGGTTTTACTAATCTTTCACAGCCATGGCATGCCTTCCAACTTCCCCAACCAACATAAGGAAGGAAATTCCCTTGATTGATCCATAGTTCCCTTAGGAAATCCAACCCTTACAATGTTTACCAATGTGTGCAGTAAGAGTCCAACTTGTTGTAAGCTATTGGAGAACCTCCTGCATCATTAATCAATGGCTTCTCAAGCATACAAAAGTATCAGAACTCAACTGGTAAAGGTTCCTAGCTTACCCAACCTTCATGTTCACCTATAGCCATCTTATTTACCTTCCAAAAATGTAGCTCTCTCTCCAAATTCGAATTTCTAGGTTGAACACGGTCTAGTAATGGACATGAACAGCAATTGAAAACTCTACGTAGTGTAGGAACATGTGTGAGAGAGTGATCAAAAGAGTGTTGACTGCAAGGATATGAAGTAAGGGTTAAAAGAGAACTGGCATAGCTTCTGACCATAGAATAAATAGGACTGCTAACAAATGACATAACTGTCACAACCCCCATGCTTCAATAACTACATGAAGTGACTTTTCACACCAACCTCACATATGCATTCAATGATTGTATTTAATAGTCAAGGGAAGGTAATTGGATTATTTAAGTCACATGGTAGATTTTGGATGAGTTCTAAGGTTGACACATGGAAACATAGGATTTGGTTTCCCCATATGCCCCCTTCCTCTTCCCCTCTGGTGGAATCATAGCCCCTCTAGTGCTCTTTACACAGCCATCTTGGACCATTTTATTAAATTTCAACATAATATTTACATACATTTCAAATTGGCATGATAATCCAACCATATGGTCTAAATAAAAATATATACGTCATACATGCATAGCCATTCACTAGTTGGGCCTTGGTCTTGAACTCCACACTAGGAATCCATACTAGCATATGTACATCATTTACATAATTTTGATTAAATGCATTCCAAGTCAAAACTAGGGGTATTACAATCCCCTCCCCCTTGGAATAACATCATCCTCGGTGTTTTCTCAAAAAAAAAAAAAAGGGTATCCCTCTTTCATGGAATCCTCCAACTCCCACATAGCCTCATCAGGACCAAAGTTTTTTCATTGCACCTTTACCTATCTGATGGCTCAGTTCCATAGTAATGTTACCTTCCCATCTAGGATGTATAATGGATTGGTTTGGAACTCTCTTTTGGGTTCCACTTGAATCAAATCCCAATTGTAATACCCCATTTTTCCCTTGATGTAAATACTGCTTATGTACAGTATGTGTAATTGCCCTAGTGTGGAGCTCAAGGCCAAGGCCCCACTAGTGGATGTTTCGGTTTATTGCTTAGGCAAGTATTGATGCAGTTTGATTATTCATGGGCTGCTAAGCCATGAAAGAATGTAAATGATGTAATTATTACTGAACGAATAAAATAACCAAGAAGCTGGCTAAGGAGGCAACGAACGAGAAGGGCGCTATGTGTATCCACTAGGGAGAGGTGAGGGGGTTTGTGATTCATTGACCATGTTGCCACATGTTTGACTGAGAACCCATTTGAACTCCCTACTGACATTAATGCAATTTCAGAGGGTGGTTGAGAACCAACTTCTGAATCTGATGGACTATGGAGCATGCCTGTGATTTCGTATGGAAGGGCATGGCTCTAATCACTTGTCCGTGAAGGCATTGAATTGCCTGGGAAAAACTCGCAAAGCCTATTGTGAACAAGGGGGGGGAATATTCAGACACTCATCCATTGATGACTCACGCATTCTCAGTTCCCTGTTTTTGGAATGCTCGCGCTACCACTATGGAGACCATTAACCCTCATAGAGGATTCACCTGCGTGTTTTCCTATAAGTGGCATTCCCCTTTGTGTGAGAACTACCCAAGAATGAGCAGCTATGACACCCTGTGTGTAGAACCCTAGTGCAACGACGGGTAGAGTCAATAGGGAAGGTTGCACAATTGTTTGTGTAGAACAACCATGGGAAAATCCCAAACCAGAATATGTCTTTTTGTAAACTGCGGGAAAAAGGTTGGATTGCTGGAGAAACTCAATGAAGGATATAGTCTCAATGAACTAGTGACTGGACCTTTCTATGCCCATCCTAGAATAGCACTGGAAGGGAAGGACCTTGTGAGACTGTACAACAATGATAGGATCTTCCTTGTGTTGGATGTGGTAGGTATTGTGGGTGCTAGGTCGACTGTGAGTGACTAGACCTTTCTATGCCCATCCTGGAATAGCAATGGAAGGGAAGATGCCTTGAGAGATTGTGTGATTGTGCAGTAGGTCTTCCTTGTGTTGGATGTGGTAGTTATTGTAATGTCCCCAGCTTGACCCTATTGCATTAATATTGTAAATGATGCAAATATTGTTATTTAGTCATGGTGAGGAGCTCAAGGCCAAGGCCCCGCCACTGATTTATCGTTCTATGTATCGGCAATTAGAATAGATGCATAGAGTTCTTGTGCTAGCTATGCACAATGTAAAATCGGACATCATGTAAATATGCAATTTTAATGAAAAACCCCACAACCAGCTACGTAATGCAACAAAGAGATGGGGGCATGATCTTTACAAGGAATGGGGAGGAAAAATAACCAAACCCTTGAGCCATGGTGTTAATCCATTTCATTGAGAAAACCCGTGAACTCTCAACTACCCATTTGGTCTCATGAACCCAATCATTTAATTCTTCCAAGAATTGGTTGAGACAATTAATGCCTTGGGATGGGAGAAATATGACTGTCAATTTTCGTGTATGGGCAAGACAGCAACCTAGGGAATCGAGTTTTGGTTTGCTGGGCAAGAAAACCCCCATGAAATTGTGCCCAAAGCCATTCTTGCCATTCTTCACCCATGGAATTCATCCTCTCACGCAGTCTGAGCTTGTTGGGGTTTTATCCTTCACGTTTTTTCACCATTTCCTGCATTATTCCATGTCTGCAAACTCGTTTTTGGTTAGCTCAGTGGCTGGGAGAAGAGAGCCACGATTTTTGGGGTTATGGAGGCTGTTTCTGCCCACGAAATTCCCATGAGCATTTTCTGAAAACGATTCTGCTCTCCTGGGGTTGATTTCCCATTTCCTCCTTTTTCATTTTTGGTTGCCCACGTTTTTCTGGAACTGGTAGAAACCCATTGTTGGGAATTTCTCTATATAATCGTTTTCTCATGCCCAACACTTATGCTTTTGATGTTATATGCATCCATCTCTTAACATCCTGAGAAACCCAATTGCTGATTGGCTTGGCTGATTCTGGTATACCTTTGGTTATGTGAGAGCCTGCTTTCCCCTTTTCCTTGTGGAGATCATGCCCATCTCAGGGGTGGCAGTGGTGCTGAGAGATTGAGGAGCACACTGGCCTACGGTTGGGTGGAACGTTGCAGAAATGTAGCTGGTTTCTCAGGGACTACTTGGTTTAAGATAAGTATTCTCATTCGATAATTTGATATTTCTTAATTGATGAATGACATGAAAATCTGGAGTGTATGATGAATGAGTAATTAATATTACTTCTGCTGTATTTTTATTGTAATTATACATTTCCATATGTTAGCTGAATGCTTACTTAATAAGTTCATGGGCTAGATGCCCTGTTTTAGCATCAATGATCCTCTCTATCATGTTGGTATGATAGGAGGGGACATTACAGTTATTGTGGGTGCTAGGTCAATTGAGTGTTGAGATGCCTCCAGTTCTGTGGTTGAACTCACTAGTTTAGCAATACCTCCTTGTTATCCTTGTGTGCTGAAGAATCCTTGTAGGTTGGCTTAGCATGCGTAGGTGCCCTGGAATGCTTGGTAAATCCAACTACATACTGGTTTAGCATGTGAATGGAGCCTTGACTATGAGAGAACCTACTAGCCCTCCTTAGTGGATACACTGCCTAGCTCGGGGGTGATCTCTCAAACGAAAGAGTATAGGCTGCACAAAGATCTAAGGTTGGGTGGAACATTGTTCTCACTTAGCCAGTTGCTTTGGAATTCAAAGATAAGTATTATGTTATGGTAAATGATGTGGTTTCATTATTATGATAAATGCTTGTATAGTCATGGAATGGTTGTATGTATGGTTATATGAATGGTTGACATGAAGTCATGTACAGGCCTGAGTAACAAGTTGAATCCACTGTGTGTATTTATCTTGTATTGCAGTAACGAATGCTTGTAATTACTGCATATGATAGATGTGTGAGTTAAGTTTGTGGATGCATTTTACATGTGATGTTGTATGATAGAGATCCATCATTTTTTGCAATGAATGTGATGTGTACTAACCCTATGAAGGAAAAATATATCTATATTGATCCTTGATAAGTTAGAGAAGCGCTGAGAGTGATTTCAGGAACCTCTATGGGTCTGATAGCAGGAAGGGACCTTGGCAGGTTGAAGGTTGGAATGTTCAAGTGTGGATAGGAACAGAACTTCAGAGAAGGAAATGAGAAGGTTAGATGCCTCACCTGATCAAGAGGATGCTACCATTGGATAGAGTTCTCCATGAGCTTTCCATTGGTACCAACCTTACCTCATTTGGATACTGGAGGGAGGAGTTATGCCACTTGGAAGATTGATGAAGTTAGCCTTGCAGAAGCGGGGTTCCGCACGCATGATTTCGCGGGTTGGGGGTTGCGGGCATGTCAAATCCGCGTTGAGATTTTTTGGCCTCCCGCAATCCTTAACCTGAAAATAGCGGGTTTCAGGTTTCGAGATTGTCAAAGCTTGCACAACGGGATTTAGGCCTCCCGCAACCCCGCACTCGACATTTGCGGGTTTCGGGTTGTGGGTTCATCAAACTCACGCTATTGTGTTTGGACTTTCCACAATCTCGAACCCGAAACCATGGGACCCATCGTTGCGATATTCGCCTTTCAAGCATCTTTGTGCGGGATGCGCATTTTGGGATTCGTTGTTGCGTATCCAAGTTCTCTGACTGTGTGTATGGGCGCTCAGTCAATGGTTTTGGAGAAAACAAATGGATCATGGTCTCCAGCCAGCCAGGTGGGTCGAAGGGGAAGTGACAGAGTGGTATCAGAGCTTCGGTTGTAGCACTGCGAGCTGTTTGGGCCAGACAGCATATGAATTTTGGTCAAGAAATGCGCCCAGTGCGTGATTTCTCTATGAACTTAATTGCTTGATTTATTGCTCAGATGAATAAATCCTGGTTTAGATGAGTATGATACAGTTTATTTGCATGTTTATGATGTCTAATAGAAAGTATGTGATATACACAGAATTAGCAGCAACTGTCAGACAATTGTACCACGGTGCTGTGCATGGTACGAGGTGAGAATGGCTACCTTGAATGATGTGTAGGACCCATTTGGGCCAGAAGATGATGTATTGGTTGAGAATGTGCAAGAAGCATATACAAAATCCAAGTCTGATGGAAGAAGGGTGAAAGTAATGCCCCCAAACTTAGTTGAAACTATGGTTAGCCTCAATGAGTGGATGATGAAAGCGGAAGAAGAGCATCATCAGCTCAATGCATCCATTTTGCAGAGTCTCATGGACTTATAGCAAAGGATTAATGTTGGTTCTAAGCCGAGCCACAGAGGTCGAGAAGGAAGAAATGCAGAAAGTCAGTCTAGGGGTCGTTCCATGAAAAGAACTCCAAGCCCTAGAAGGGGTTCTGTGGGCCGGAAGCATAGGACACACTCTCTTAAGATTTTTTCCAGTAGGTCAGAGGATTCTGAGGGTTCTCAAGAGAGCCCAGGACGCACTGCCAGTAAGAGTAAAGGCAGGAAGAAGCACAAAGGTATTCCACAAGGTGAATTCAACAAGGCTAGGCCTCCTACTTTTGATGGTGAAAGTAAAGAAGGTCAAGAAGAAAATGTATGGCCTCTTGGGATGAAGAAGTACTTCAAAATGCATGAGTATTCGGAGAATGAAAAGGCTAAGGTCACTATCTAAAACCTTAGTGGGAGAGCTTCTATCTTGTGGGATCACCTCATGTAGCTGAAGGGAATCAGTGAAAGACGAGTCAACTGGGGTAGGTTCCAAAGGTACTTTCAGGAGAAATACCTATCATCTAGATATTATGATAATAAGAGGAAAGAGTTCAATGAACTCAAACTTGGACATAACACTATGGATGAGCATGTTCACAACTTTCTGGAGTTACTGAGGTATGTAGAATACATCAGGGATGAAAGAGTGAAGATCCAATGCTTCCTTGGTAGTCTTCCACTGAATTACAGAGACAGGATAGAGTTTGTAAATCCACCAAGCTTGGATGAAGCTATCAAGATGGCAGAGCATTGCTATGAGCAGAATACAGGTAAGGCTGAGGCACAGCCACCGTGGAGAGGTAAACCCAAGGGAAGGTTTGATCAGAAGAAAGGTGAGTCTAAACCACCACTCAGGGAACAACCTAGGAGATTTCAACAGGGCCAGCATGCAAGAAACGAATTCAAACCAGCAATGAACAGGACACCAATGGGGCCACTTCAGTGTTGGGGTTGTGGAGAGAACTACAGGCTTAGAGATTGCCCAACCACAAGAAAAGAACCCCAGGGTCTTGCACAATGTTAGAAGAGAAGCTACAGTAAGAGATATGGCCAGAGAAACACCCAGGATTTATGCAGAACTGGATGATCGCCAAGCAGACCACCAGTCAGCAATAGTAGAAGTTGCAGGTAAGGTTGCTGAGCACCCTATTTCTGTGTTGATTGATCTAGGGTCTACTCAAAGTTATGTATCTCCTAAGGTAATTGAGAGTTGTTCCCTTGGTAAAGTGAAGCATGACAATGCTTGGTTAGTTCAACTAGCCACCGATACCAAGAGAAAGGTTAGTGAAATGGTGAAGGAATGTCCTATAGAATTGAATGGACTCCTCACACATGCAGAATTGAATGTCTTGCCATTTGGGTCATACGATGCCCTGATTAGCATGGACTGGTTGGAAAGGAATAGGGCCAAGGTGGACTGTTGTGATAAAGCATTTGAATGTCTTAATGATGGAGGCAAGCCAAGGTTGGTTAAAGGGATTCCAAAGCATGTTTCAGTAAGACAAATTTCAGCTCTGCAATTGAGGAAGTTTCATAGAAAGGGTTGCCAGTTATATGTTGTACATATATCAAGTTCAGCAGAGGATAAGGGACCTAGGATAGAATACTTCCAGATATTGCAGGAGTTCCAGGACGTGTTTCCATATGAGGTTCCTGGATTTCCACCTAAGAGGGACTGTGATTTTTCTATTAATCTTGTTCTGAGAGCAGCACCCATCTCCAAAGCTCCTTATCGAATGAGCACACCAGAGTTGGTAGAGTTGAAGATGTAGCTGCAAGAATTGATAGACAAAGAATATGTCAAACCGAGTGTATCCCCATGGGGTGCACTAGTATTGTTTGTTAAGAAAAAGGATGGAACGTTGAGGCTATGTATTGATTATAGGCAGCTCAATAAGGTGACAGTTAAGAACAAGTATCCCTTGCCAAGGATTGATGACTTGTTCGATCAGATGAAGGAATCTAGAGTATTCTCCAAGATTGACTTGAGGTCGAGGTACCATCAAGTAAGGATAAAGGATGAAGACATTCATAAGACAACCTTCAGGACTAGGTATGGTCATTATGAATTTACAGTGGTGCCGTTTGGTCTTACCAATGCACCTGCTACATTCATGTGTCTCATGAATAATGTCTTCAACAAGTATCTGGATAGGTTTGTGATTGTGTTCTTGGATGACATTCTTGTGTATTCCAAGAATGAGGAAGAGCATGATGAGCATTTGAGGATGGTGTTACAAGTCTTTAGGGAGCACCAGTTGAATGCTAAGCTAAGTAAATGTAACTTCTACAAAAAGAAGGTACAGTATTTATCACATTATATTTGCAGAAGGTATTGCTGTAGATCCTGAGAAGATTGAGGCCATTATGGGTTGGTCCACTCCAAGGAATGCAGTGGATGTTATATCTTTCATGGGCCTTGTTGGTTACTACAGAAGGTTCATTGAGGGCTTCTCTAAGATAGCCAACCCCATCACTTCATTGCAGAGGAAGAACATTAAATTCGCATGGTGTGAAAAATGTGAAAGAAGTTTCCAGCGGCTGAAAGAGTTGCTTACTAGTGGACCTGTTTTGAAGATCGCAGATCCAAGTAAGGATTTCGTGGTATGCACAGATGCTTGCATTGAGGGACTCGGTGGAGTGCTAATGCAAGAAGGTTCTGTAATATGTTATGAGTCAAGGAAACTGAAAGAGAATGAAAGGAACTATGCCACCCATGACTTAGAGCTAGCAGCCATAATTCACGTTCTCAAGAGATGGAGGCATCATCTTTTGGGAAGAAGGTTTGAGCTCCAAACTGATCACATGAGTTTGAAATAGTTGTTCAACCAGCCAAACCTAAATGCAAGGAAGACTAGATCGATGGAGTTCCTTTGCGAGTTTGATTTGGAGATCAAGCATGTCAAAGGTAAAGAGAATAAAGTTGTTGATGCACTCAGCGGGAGATTCCATATTGCAGCCATAAGCAGATGTGAATCAGATTTGAAAGAAAGAATTTTAGAGGCTCAGGATAGTGATGAAGTCTATCTCTAGATTAAAGAGAAATTGCAACAGAATATTATAGAGAAGAAGTGTGCAAGATATCAGCTGGGTAAGGATAATGTTCTCGTCTATCAGAACACCAGGCTCTACATTCCAGATAGTGCAGACTTAAATAAAATGGTGATGGATGAGATAAATTAGAAGCCATACTCAGGACACCCAGGGTATCAGAAGACTATAATAGCAACAAGGAAGCAGTATTTTTGGAACGGTATGAAGTACATAGTTGAGTATATTGCTAAATGTTAGAAGTGTCAACTGGTCAAGGCAGAGCATCAATATCCAGCGGGATTGTTGCAGCACTTACCCATTCCAGAGTGGAAGTGGGAAGTGATTTCCATGGATTTTGTAAATACTGCCCATGATAGTGAGGAAGCATGATTCAATCATGGTTGTGGTGGACAAGCTATAAAAGGTAGCTCATTTCATCCCAGTCAAGTCCACTCACAAGGCTAGTGATGTTACAGATATCTTCATGAGGGAGATATTCAGATTGCATGGATTGCCCAAGGGAATAGTTTTAGATCGTGACACCAAGTTCACATCCAATTTCTGGAAAGGTTTGTTCCAAGAGTTGGGAACTCATTTGAAATTTAGTACATCCTATCATTCTCAGACAGATGGTCTGACTAAGAGAGTGAATCAGATCCTTGAAGATATGCTAAGGATGTATGTGATGGATAAGCCATCTAAGTGGGAAGACTATCTACACTTAGTGGAATTTGCTTACAACAATGGGCATCAAGCATCATTGAAGATGAGTCCTTTTGAAGTGTTGTATGGTAGAGGATGCAGAACTCCAGTGAGTTGGGACAGCCTAGTGAATAGACTAATGCTTGGACCAGAGATGGTTGAGTAAATGGAATAGGAAGTTGTTAAGATCAGGTAGAATCTGAAGGCAGCATAAGACAGGAAGAAGAGTTATGCGGATCTGAAAAGAGTGCATAAGGAGTTTTAAATTGGGGATCATGTCTACTTGAGAGTGAGACCCATGAAGAGTTCCATGAAGTTTTGAAGTTGTGCCAAGTTGGCACCAAGATATTGTGGTCCATTTGAAGTCCTCGATAGGATAGGGCTAGTTGCATGTAGAATTGCATTGCCTACTAACATGAAATCTCATAATGTTTTCCATGTATCTTTACTTAATAAATATGTACATGATCCTAATCATATCATTGATTGGCATGTGATACAGGTAGAACCCGACGGAGAGTTCCAGGTGGAGCCTACCTGCATCCTCGACAAGAAGGTTACCTTACTCCGGAACCGGGCCATAGGGTAGGTAAAGGTGCAATGGAGACACCTTAGTGCAGAGGAGGCCACGTGGGAGCTGGAGGATGCCATGAGGGAGGCATTTCCATTTTTGTTTAGTTTTGAGAACACCGAGGACAGTGTTATTTTAAGGGAGAGGGAGTTGTAATACCCCATCTTTCCCTTGATGTAAATACTGCTTATGTACAGTATGTGTAATTTCCCTAGTGTGGGGCTCAAGGCCAATGCCCCACTGGTTGATGTTTCAGTTTATTGCTAAGGAAAGTATTGATGCAGTTTGATTATTCATGGGTTGCTAAGCCATGAAAGAATTTAAATGATGTAATTATTACTGAACGAATTAAATAACCAATAAGATGGCTAAGGAGGCAACGAATGAGAAGGGGGCTATGTGTATCCAATAGGGAGAGGTGAGGGGGTTTGTGATTGGTTGACCATGTTCCACATGTATGACTGAGAACCCGTTTGAACTCCTTGGTGACATTAATGCGATTTCAGAGGGTGGTTGAGAACCAAATGCTGAATCTGATGGAGTATGGAGCATGCCTGTGATTTTGTATGGCAGGGCATGGCTCTGATCACTTGTGTGTGAAGGCATCGAATTGCCTAGGAAAAACTTGCAGAGCCTGTTTTGAACCGGGGGGGGGGGAGATTCACACACTCATCCATTGACGACTCACTCACTCTCAGTTCCCTATTTTTGGAACGCTCGCAGTGCCACTGTGGAGACCATTAACCGTCACAAAGGATTCACCTGCGTGTTTTCCTGTAAGTGGCGTTACCCTGTGTGTGAGAACTACCCAAGAATGAGCATCTGTGACACCCTGTGTGTAGAACCCTGGTGCAACGACGAGTAGAGTCAATAGGGAAGGTTGCAGAACGGTTTGCGCAGAACAACCATGGGAAAATCCAAAGCCAAAATATGTCTTGTTGTAAACTGCGGGAGAAAGGTTGGATTGGTGGAGAAACTTAGTGAAGGCTATAGTCTCAATGAACTAGTGACTAGACCTTTCTATGCCCATCCTGGAATAGCACTGGAAGGGAAGGTCCTTGTGAGTCTATACAACAGTGATAGGATCTTCCTTGTGTTGGATGTGGTAGGTATTGTGGGTGCTAGGTTGACTGTGAGTGACTAGACCTTTCTATGCCCATCCTGGAATAGAACTGGAAGGGAGGATGCCTTGAGAGACTATGTGATTGTGCAGTAGGTCTTCCTTGCATTGGATGTGGTAGGTATTGTGTGTGCCAGGTCAACTGAGTGCTGAGATGCCTATAGTTCTATGGTTGAACTCACTGGTTTAGCAATACCTCCTTGTTATCTCTGTGTGCTAAACAAACCCTGTAGGTTGGCTTAGCATGGGTAGGTGCCCTGGAATGCTTGGTTTAGCATGTGAATGGAGCCTTGACTATGAGAGAACCTACTAGCCCTCCTTAGTGGATACACTCCCCAGCTCGGGGGTGATCTCTCAACCGAAAGAGCATATGTTGGACAAATATCTAAGGTTGGGTGAAACGTTGCTCTCACTTAGCCAGTTGCTTCGGAATTCAAAGATAAGTATTATGCTATGGTAAATGATGTGGTTTCATTATTATGATAAATGCTTGTATAGTCATGGAATGGTTGTATGTATGGTTATATGAATGGTTGACATGAAGTCATGTACAGGCCTAAGTAACAGGATGAATCCATTGTGTGTATTTATCTTGTATTACAGGAACGAATGCTTTTAATTCCTGCATATGATAGATGTGTGAGTTAAGTCTGTGTATGCATTTTACATGTGATGTTGTATGATAGAGCTCCATCGTTTTTGGCAATGAATGTGATGTGTACTAACCCTATTAAGGAAAGATATATCTATATTGATCCTTGAGAAGTTAGACAAGCCCTGAGAGTGGTTTCAGGAACCTCTGTGGGTTTGATAGCAGGAAGGGACCTTGGCAAGTTGAAGGTTGGAATGTTCAACTGTGGATAGGAAAAAAGCTTTAGAGAAGGAAATGATAAGGTTAGATGCCTCACCGGGTCAAGGGGATGCTACCATTCGATATAGTTCTCCATGAGCTTTCCAGCAGTACCAACCTTGCCTCATTTGGATACCGGAGGGAGGAGTTATGCCCCTTGGAAGATTGATAAAGTTACCCTTGTAGAAGCGGGGTTCCACAAGCATGATTCCACGGGTTGCGGGCATGCCAAATCCCGTTGAGAGTTTTCGGCCTCCCACAATCCCGAACCCGAAAGTAGTGGGTTTCGAGTTCGTTAAAGCTCGCACGATGGGATTTAGGCCTCCCGCAACCCCGCACCCGACATTGGCGGGTTTCAGGTTGCGTGTTATTCAAAGTCGCTCTATGGTGTTTGGACTTTCCGCAATCCTGAACCCGAAACCATGGGACCCATCGTTGCGGGATTCTCCTTTCGGGAATCATTGTGTGGGATGCGCATTTTGGGATTCATTGTTGTGGATCTAGGTTCTCTGACTGTGTGTATGGGCACTCAGTCAATGGTTTTGGAGAAAAAAAATGGATCACGGTCTCCAGCTAGCAAGGTGGGTCGGAGGGGACGTGACAAAGTGGTATCAAAGATTCGGTTGCAGCACTGGGAGCTGTTTAGGCCAGACGGCATATGAATTTTGGTCAAGAAATGTGACCAGGGTGTGATTTCTCTATGAACTTAATTGCTTGATTTATTGCTCAGATGAATAATTCCTGGTTTAGATGATTATGATACAATTTATTTGCATGTTTATGATGTCTAATAGATTGTATGTGATATACACAGAATTAGCAGCAACTGTTAGACAATTGTATCACGGTGCAACATATGGTACGAGGTGAGAATGGTTACCCTGAATGATGCGCAGGACCCATTTGGGCCGGAAGATGATGTATTGCGTGAGAATGTGCAAGAATCATATACAGAAGTCGAGTCTGATGGAAGAAGGGAGCAAGTAGTGCCCCCAAACTTAGCTGAAACTATGGTTAGCTTCAATGAGCAAATGATGAAAGCACAAGAAGAGCAGCATCAACTCAATGCAACCATTTTCCAAATTCTCATGGACTTACAACAAAGGATTAATGGTGGTCCTAACCCGAGCCATGGAGGCCAAGAAGGAAGAAATGTAGAAAATCAGTGTAGGGGCCATTCCATGAAAAGAACTCCAAGCCCTAGAAGGTGTTCTGTGGGCCGAAAGCACAAGACACCCTCTCCTAAGATTTCTTCCAGTAGGTCAGAGGATTCTGAGGGTTCTCAAGAGAGCCCAGACTCACTTCCAGTAAGAGTAAAGGCGGGAAGAAGCACAAAGGTATTCCACAAGGTGAATTCAACAAGGCTAGGCCTCCTACTTTTGATGGTGAAAGTAAAGAAGGTCAAGAAACAGAGGAATGGCTTCTTGGGATGAAGAAGTACTTCAGAATCCATGAGTATTCAGAGATTGAAAATCCTAAGGTCGCTCTCTACAACCTTAGTGGAGGAGCTTCTATCTGGTGGGATCACCTCATGCAGCTGAAGGGAATCAGTGAAAGACGAGTCAGCTGGGGTAGGTTCCAAAGGTACTTCCAAGAGAAATACCTATCAGCTAGATATTATGATAAAAAGAGGAAAGAGTTCAATGAACTCAAACTTGGACAGAACACTATCGATGAGCATGTTCACAAGTTTCTGGAGTTATTGAGGTATGTAGACTACATCAGGGATGAAAGAGTGAAGATCCAATGCTTCCTTGGTAGTCTTCCATAGAATTACAGAGACAAGATAGAGTTTGTAAATCCACCAAGCTTGGATGAAGCTATTAGAATGGTAGAGCATTGCTATGAGCAGAATAAAGGTAAGGCTAAGTGTTAACACCCAAAATGTGCTCACTAGCTCATTCCCTTATTCACAAGACCCATTTGTCCACTTTTTCCACCATCTGAGCCTCTAAAGCCAACAAAAGGTCACCAAAAGACCTTAATACACCCCTTTTCCTACTCAAAAATATTATTTTTCCTAAAAAAGCATAAAAAACCTCAAAAAGGGTCCAAAATTCTCAAAAATATTAAAAAGGGAATAAAAATATTAATTTTATTCAAAAAAGGAAAAAGGAGGAAAAAGTACCTAAACCATGTTGGTCAATACCATTGGTTTCCACAAAACCATAATGGTATTCCCCACCACCAAAACCTATAAAAAGGTGGTAGGGGCTCCTCATTTCACATCCATCCATCTTCCTATCCTCATGCTGCCAAAATCTCCCTCGAGCTTTTAACCATTGTAGCAACCTTGGAGAAAGGACCCTTTGGAGTTTGGAGCTGCTCACCCTTGGAGCTTCTCAACTATCTTCATCACTTGGAGGTATTATTATTGCAAGCACTTGCTTGCCCCCATTTTCAATACAAAATTATTTCTTATATTTCTTGTTCTTGTTTTTTAATTCAAAAATGCACATGCTAGTTTAGTTTAGATTTAGATTTAGTTTATTGTTTTTACTTAAATATTGAAACTGATGCTACTAGTTAGCAGGTGCCCATAGCACTAAGCTTGGTTGCAAAACCAAGCCAACATTTTTTGGCGACTCCGCTGCTTTCGAATTTTTAGATCTCACTTTTGCTTTAGATCTTAGTTTTTGATAGTATTAGTTAGTTTAATTCATAGATCTGCCACCCTAGACAGCAGATCCATTGCTGTTCTAGATTTTGGCCCATTTTTTTGCCATTAACAGCCCAAAATTCTCAATTTTTGGGTTCATTTTTCGGCGTCCGCGTACAGCTTTCGCCTCGCGGCTTTTTGCCCAACAGTCGCGCAGCTCATCGCGACTGCGGGGCCCTTTTCTGCGCGGTTCACCGTGGCTTCGCGGCCAGTTAACGCGCTGCACATCGCGGCTTCGCGGACATTTTCCGCGCTGCACATCGCGACTGTGTGATGAAATCCCGCACGGTCCATCGCGGCTTCGGGGCCGAAATCCACGCTGCCCATCGCGACTGTGCGACAGAAACCCGCGCGGTCCATTGCGACTGTTTTGTCAAAACCCGCGATACCAATTTTTTCCATTTGGCCGATTCGTTTAAAAAATTAATTTTTTACTGTATTTTCTTCCCACATAGCACATTTTACAGTACTAAAATTCCAGCATTGTTTACAGCCATAGGAAAATTTTACTATTTAGAATGCACATTTGAAAAAGTCTTTTTAAAAATTTTCAGAAATTGAAAGAAGGATTTATTTGCATTTTATCTAGATTAAAATTTTGTTGTTTACTTCTTTGATATTTTGCCCATAGCAATTTTTAAAGAAAGAAATCCATTTATTTCTTAAAGAAGTCATATTATTTTCTTTCCTATTTCAAAAGATCCTTTGTTTTTTGAATAGTTTTTGCAAAGCATTTAATTTTCATTTATTGAAGAAGTCATATTATTTGCTTTTCTATTTCAAAAGATCCTTTGTTTTTTGAATACTTATCATTTACTTTTTCAATTTCAGTTTAAAATATCACACATGCACCCACTCAAACACATAATTTAAACTGAGCCTTCAAACTTACCCTAACTTCAACCCACTTTTAACCGCACTTGGGGAACATTAAAAGAACTTTGTAGCTAGGTAGTATTGAGGGGATAGGTGTTCCAATAACACCCCTCAGTTATTACATCTGAGACATAGCTGTTGTCCATTAGGGAACCAAAATATCCTAGTATTTATTGACACGGTCATAACCAGTTTATCGGAAGGCCTCTCCCCTAGGAGGGTTGAAGTCGCGAGGATGGTTCCAGAAGTCTAAGTGGAATACTGAAATCCATTCAGTAACCGAAGGCTACCATTCGCAGTTCTCGGGATATCCCTGTATGGGGATATTGCGGTAAAAGGACCAAACGACAGATTTACCTTTTCTGGACGTGTCATGAATGAAGTATCCTAGTTGCCATTCTTTAGGATTGATTACCCGGTGTCCCTCCCGGTAGGGGGATATCTAGCCGTTGATTCAACACTCAATATTGTCTGACTTAGATTTCATCACCTTGCAGAGAATATCATTTGTTGATTCACAATACTTTTAGTTAGGTGTTTGCATGATACAATCCACCTTTGGTCTAGTAGCACCTCTTTTTTCTAGAAGTTGTTTGCATGTTGGTATTCTAACCATTTTTTGCATCCCTCCACTTATTATAGCATAGCTGCTATAATAAGTGCCTTTTGAGGTTCATTTTTTGGCCCGAGAGCCTTCATTTTCACTCCCCTTCTTGCACCCTTGGTTGCATTAGGGTTTTGAGTTTTTTATATATTACCATTTTACACATAAGATTTTTACACAAAAAACTTATTTCTCACCATTGAGAATTTTAGACGCTCTCGTCGTCTTCAGGGCGAACTCCCAGAGTTCAGTCTACTTGGCTCTCCACGTCACCGACGTCGAGCCTTATCCCTTGACTCGACACATCGTCGGTCGAACAGACAGTCATCCGATTCTGACACACCTCATTTCACATCTAATTTTGAGGCAGAATCCGAAAACCCTACCGAGTTATTACCAACCAACCTCATGGCTGGGACACAATTCAACCCACTTTTTACCAGCACCATAGGTGATACATCCACAGACCCTTCTTCTGCGGTGCCATCCAGGGAAACAACCACCCCCCTGGGTATGCCTAATATGGGGGACACTCCATTTTTAGGGATGCCCAACACAGGACCACCTCCTATTACGGGTATGCTGAACATAGGGGTCACACCCCCTCTCATTTCCACAAACCATATCCCAGGAATCCCTACTGCTATTCCTAACCCTGGTGTAACCCATGTTGCACTAGGAAATGCTAGCCCATACCAGACCACAACCATTGGAGGACACATACCTTCAATACCTAGCATACCTTCAAGCACTACTGGACCCCCACATCATACCACCATGACTAGTCATGTCCCAGTCACTACGCCACATTCATCTGCTAGCTTACCATACATGGCAAGTCTGAACTTACCAGACTTAGCCAGGTTAACCAATGATCCGATCAGACACGACCCTCCGTGGCCACACATGCCCACCAAACTCCCCTCCGACATCCCTAAGTTTGAGGGCAAGGCATGTGAGGACCCCCATAACCATATCATGTCCTTCCATCTATGGTGTTCCTCCAACTCCATAGTGGACGACTCTATCCGCCTTCGTCTGTTACAGCGCACCTTCACTGGCTCTGTAGCTAAGTGGTATATTGAGCAGCCCCATGGGACCCATGCCACCTTTACCTCCCTTGCCTTGAACTTCCTGCAGTTCTTCCAGTTACCCGTCCGCTATGACGCGGGAGTTGAGATCCTACTGTCTTGCAGACAGAACACGGCCACCCACATCACTGGCCACATTCATGAGTGGTGTCGACGTCGAAGCCTCTGCAAAATCAAGTTAGACGACCGCATCTTCTTAGATGGGTTTCTCAAATCCCTCCTCCCTCTCATCGCCAAGGATGTGGCATCCTAAACACCCCAGTCTGAAGAAGAGGCCATCCTCAAAGCCTAACAATTTGACCTCATATACGTCCAGTCGGGTTATCTATATACCATTATATTAGATGCCCCTCGGGGCGAGTCATCCCAACATGATGCGCCGGGGGCATCCCATGCCGCTGATGGCATCATCAGTAGTATGGCCTAGCATCCCCAACCCTTTTCCATTGCAAATACTAGCCATGGTCCCGACCTTTTGCGGGCTACATCTCAATCTGGAGCAACCAGTTCATATGCTCCCATGGAACATCACCACCATACCGACGGACCTTCATGTCCACCTCAGTGCTTCGGTCATGCACCACCTGCATACGCCCCCCCAGCCGCACCTCAACCAATGTATTACCCACAGCAAGCTGCGCCAGCTATCCCAACACCTCCAATAGCTCAGGGTTACCAACAACCCCAGCAGGTAACTGGACCACCTCCAGCCCCGCCAGCTTATTATGCACCGCAACTTGCTCCCGCACCTGCGGTAAACCAAAATCCTCCCACTGCTCAAGGGAAATTGTACACACAACACAACCAGCCCCAGCACCAAAACAACCAGTGCAACCAGGGTGGGCAACCAAACCATGGAAGAGGATGTAACCACGGTAACAACCAACAACAACATCAAGGTCCTCCACCTCCCAATCCTCCACAAAATAACAACGCTGCTCCTCCTAACTAGAATCCGGATCGTAATCCCAGGCATCCCAAAAACAGTAACCTTAGAACAAACCATCCTTGTTCTATTTGCGGGGTCTATGGCCATTACACACATGCTTGTCCACATTTGGAGCGAGCTCGGCAACTCTGGACTGACGATACCCATCGTCAAGGACAAGCGGCTCCTCAGCCGCCACCCAACCCTCCACCACCTCAACATCAACCTTTGGTGCTGCAAAACCCCTTTCCAAACCAAGGCATAGTGAACACTCAGCCGTTAGCTCCCCCTCACGGCAACGCACCACCATAACAAATCACTTATGCCGCTCCTGATCAACCCATGTTTGATTCAGATACCCACCACTTGTTGATGATGTCATCCGCAGATGCCAACCTCCAAACCCGCCGGAACCAATATGGCTCCACCCCTGAAGCCCCTCCCACCGACAAGAACACTAACGTTCATCCCACAGATCAAACGTTACGTATACCTCCAGCTCCACTCGATGGCGCTTCTAAAGCACCTCGCTTCCCACTTCGTCGCATCAAAAATAATCCCAATGCTCATGCTGCGTTGAACTACAACATTGTAGATGACTTAGCCCAGTCTCCTGTAGCCATGTCTGCTTTAGAAGTCTTAAAAAACTGTCCTTCACAGCGCAAGAATTTAGTTAGGTCATCCAACCCATCGGTGTCCATAGTTACCTGCATTACAGGAACACATGTAAATGCTTGACAATGACCCCAACATCCCGGTTGTCAAAATTGACCCAAACCCCATGCCTCGTGATAAATCACTGCGTACCAACCACCCTTGTGCGATATGCGGTATTTACGGCCACTACTCACATCACTGTCCTGTCATCCCAGATTACAGAGCAGCTATCTATGAGATGAATAATTTGGACCTTGAGACGGCACCTCCCACAATTGAGGAGATATTCCCTCCCGTATCATCCTCATCCGGAGAGATTAACACCATTTATATGATCTCTTCGACTACCCAAAACTTGTTAACTGACTTGACCACTCACAGCTTCGGCAATGATGAGGAGATTCTCGAGACTCGTACTGCTCTTGATGCCTCTCAGGAAATTAACATGGCCAATATTTCTCCCATCATCCACATTGACATCTCTGACCCACATGGTGCCCTTCATACCATTACGTTAGGAGCCTCTCATAGTGAGCCTGGAATTGGAGAATACAAAAAACTATTCCAAGAATTCACTAATGTCTTTACTTGGTCAGATACCAAAATGCCTGGCCTTGACCCCACCATTTATACAATCTCCATTGGATACCCTGCTGTCCGGTCGACCCCTTCCATTGATCTCGTTCGCACACATGTTCCACTATGCTACGTCGGTTTCGCTGATGGTGCAAGCCGTTGGTCCCCCAATCTGGCCTCCGCAGCTTGGGTAATATATTCCCCTTTACATGAGTTGATCCACATCGATGGAGTGTGTTTAGGTGCTGCCACCAACAACCAAGCTGAATACGACGCCGTGACCAGTCTCTTGGCCGCAGCTCTCCAATTGAGCATACAACACCTTAACGTTTTTCTGGACTCACAACTCCTTGTTTCCCAGCTCAACAATGATTACCACGTACGCAATCCCTGCCTCTTCAGAAAATTCCTGCGCACTAAACAAATGGTTAGATAGTTTGAATCAATTTCATTTACACACGTCCCAAAAAACCTCAATAGTGTAGTGGACCATATGGCCAACAACATTCTAGACTGGCACACTCATCACATCATACCATAAACAAATAATGCATCCACATGCATAACATGTGCCTCCACGGGCATATACCGAAACAAAATATGCATCCACGTGCATAACATGTGCCTCCACGGGCATATACCAAAAACAAAATGTGCATCCACGTGCATACCATGTGCCTCCACGGGCATACAGAAAATCAAACATGCCTCCACGGGCGAACGGAAAGACAACAAGTGCATCCATGTGCATACATGACTATATACCAACATCAAATATATATATATATACATCACTGTATAAGTCAATACATGTCAGAGGTGCCCTCAGCACCCAATATACAAAAACTACATCAACCATACAAAAAGGTGCTTCCCCATATGCTCATCAGCATTTGGGGGCAAGTACATATCATCTAGTCATCAAGGTCCCTGGGCTCCTCTGGCGCCTCCTCCGCTGGTCCCACCGGATCATGCCGAGCCCGGACTCGCCTCTCCGCTGGCCCCGCTGGATCATCCCGTAATCGAATTCTGCCCTCCACCGGCCCTGCCTGTTCCCGTCGAAGCCTATCCCTCAATTTGGCCTCCATCACTGCCGCTCTCAACAACATCGAGCGCCACTCACGAGGTGCCTCGAAACATCGCTCGACGATGTCCCGATCCAGGTCCCTCCAACCATCCTCTAGGAACCCTGCTACAATCATACCCAGTGTCTCTTGGACACCATCAACAACATCATCTCGACGGCCAACCCCTCGGCCACGAGCCCCAAATCCTCGACCAGGTGGAGGCGGTACCGCTGCGCGAGGGGGGGAAACCACCATCGCCCGTCCCCTGCGAGCCACATAATCAGCCGGTGGTACAGGACCAATATCTGCACAATGCAAGTAAACCATCATATACATATCTAACTATAATCATAGCCAATAAATCAACAAACACAAGATATAGTAGAGAACAAAACGTACCATCTAAACCCCAGGCCTGTCCCTGGGCTCGCGGCATCTCAGGATCTCCTCGATAATCCATACCAGTGTATGGATAGTCCTCAATCACCAGGGGCATCTGCTCCCACTGCTCATAAATCTCCTGCGAGAAGAAACCCCGGATACCACCACCTCCGCGAGGCATCATCTGCCTCCACTGCACCATGCGCGGCTCACTAACCAAACCATCACGAATGGGCACCCGTGGTCGCAAAGTCGGTACCCGCTCAAATAAAAAAGAACACAGAAAGGAGGCATAACAGAACTCTCCCCCCTCCTGGCTGGCCTTGTCCAGATCTCTCCGGACACCAGCTAAGAACATCTGAGCACATGCATAATAAGTCCCCCTCAACACCAAATCCACCATCATCGTTTGTCCCCCTGAAAAACGATGTGGCGCCGCGGCACCCAGCACCTGCAGCACACATGCCCCAACAACCCTCATGTCCCACTCTCGCAGAGATCTCAGACTCAGCGAGATGTTCTGCAAAATAGACCCAGGGACACAAAAGGTCTCCAGGAGATCCTCCATGTCAACATCTGCCGGGATCCTCGGCAGAAGATCCCCCACCTCCCCTAAGCGAGACAACCCAGTAAGAAAATAAACATTTGTGAGGGTGATCTCCAACCTCTCACCTCCAACAACAAAATCATCCTCTGTAGGCACCCACCAACTCACCAACTTGTTTAGTAACGGTCTTACTGAACGCATTGGTGGAACCTGAGCGAACTTCAAGAGTCCACTCACCGCCAGGGTTTGCCGGACCCCTTGATCAGTTCGAATCCTCTTCATCAGATCCTCGTCTATCTCCCGCTCTCTCCATGAAGTCAATGGTCTCCTCAACATCCTACCAAAAAATAGAATAAATTTTTAGCACCAGGGCAAAATTTTCAAAAAACACCATTGCAGCTTTTCCACCAAAAGCCGCGATGATCATCGCGGCTTCCATACAAAAACCCGTGATGATCATCGCGGGTATTTTCCAGACAGTCGCGATGAACATCGCGACTGTCAGCCTCAAACCCACGATGTCCATCGCGGAAAAGGAGCCGAAACCCGCGATATTCCACGTTGGAAGGCCAACATGGAATTTCACGGCCTTCGGGGGCCCGCCGCTAACCAAAAAGAAAATAATTGAAAAGGCTAAGGCAAATAGGGTTACCTGAAACTCACGGAATCGAAAACCAACGGTGAAATCTCCCGAAAATCAAGAAAGAGCTCTGACTGCTCTGCCAAACTCGCACGTAACAATGACACGTCATATGGGCCCCACGCACTATTTATAGAAATTCCACCATTTTTCAAACAACCATTTCGGTGTCATACGATGTCCGTTTCTCAAACCGTTGGTACCATTGGAATCCGAACAGCGAGAACTTCATGACAGTTCTTTCCTTTTCCTGTTTTCACCAGGTCCATTTTTTGACCATTTTTTCATGCCCTCGTTGCCTCGGTTTGCGTGCCACATCGGCCATCATCCATTTTTGACGAGTCTTATATCGACGGATTCAGTTTTCTGCGCTCGTGATGATGTTTGAGATCATTTCTCGCTCTCACGCCCAATTTTTTTGGGCATTTTTTCATGCCCCCCCTCGTCGCCTCGGTTTGCATGCCACATCGGCCATCGTCCATTTTTGACAAGTCTTATATCGTCGAATTCAGTTTTCTGCACTCGTGATGATGCTTGAGATCATTTCTCGCTCTCACACCTAGATTTTTTGGGCATTTTTCCCATGCCCCCTTGTCGCCTCGGTTTGCATGCCACATCGGTCGTCGTCCGTTTTTGACATGCCTTATATCGCCGGATTCAGTTTTCCGCGCTCGTGATGACGCTTGAGATCATTTCTTGCCCTCACCTCCAGATTTTTCAGGCATTTTTTAATGTCACTCATCACCTCGGTTTGCGTGCCACATTGGCCGTGGCCTGTTTTTTACAATCTTTATGTCACTAGATTCAGTTTTCCGCACTCATGATGACACTTGAGACCTTTTATCGCTCTCATCAATCCCCTTTGTTCGGTATAATTTTACCCCTTTTTCGGGCCGAGCAATCCCTTTTACGAAAAAGGCACTTAGGGAGTTTCTGTTAAGCTCTTTTCTGACTCCTAAAACAATGAAAAGATTGCCGAGTAACCTTGCTTCCTTTCATGCTCGCTAAACGTATCTGAAAGGGAGTCTACCTGGCATAAGTTTACCCCTTTTCCGAACCTTGTAGACTAATTACGAAAAAAGTAATACTCTAGTCACATTGGCTAGAAGAGTTCTCCATTTGCATCATTTTATGCATTTTCGGGCCTTGGAGACTAACTTATGAAAAAGAACACCAATGGAGTCCACTTACTGCTTTCAGACTCTCTAAACATGAAAGCGACCATGAGAAATCACCATCCTGGGCTCGTAAAACCAACAGGACAATAGTCATAATCACTGCAGAGTCTTCTTATCGTTTTCAAACTCCTTAAAAATGAAAGCACCAATGAGCACGAACAGTCCTGGGCTCATAAAATCCATAGGACAGTACCATTTCAGAGCACACTTTTATACCTTCTTGGAGCTCATTAAAACTACGAAGAAGGACCCAATGGTGCTTCTCGGTGCCACAACAGATCACGTCTACTCATATGGCAGCTTCCCCATTTTGGTCGCCTTTGTTCAGAGTATTCTACAGTATGTCACCCTGAGAATCCCTCGACAACACCCATCAACTTGACCCCCCCAGAGTCAATACATACCCTTCAGTCCCTAACAGCAATGATACGAACACCTACAAGTCAATTCCCTACGCTGCCAGGTCAACCATGTCATCATGCTCTGAACAAAGGAAGTTTGAGTCTACCCACTATATGACCCCAGTTACTTCCCATCCCCACAAGTATGTCAGTCCTACAATCAGTACTACCACACTTCAGTTCTACACCTCGCGCTCCTATCAAGGAAACATCATTACCTTGGTAGTTGCTGGTCTCCCTCTGTCGACGACAATCAAATTTATTCCATAGGATCGACCTAGAGGTCCCTGTGTCTTGGACTCATCACCATTTATGATGAGTGCCTACGAATCATTTCGAGAAGAGTCCTCAGTGCCTCTCCAAATGGTTGTTTCTCACATGCTTGACTTCAACACCTTGATCGCATCGTTGAGACTCGCACAGGGTATTGGTCCTTTCAGTTATTAGTCGAAGACCCCGGATACCTCTTGACTCTTCCACATTTGAGAGTCTACATATGGCAACAACCAGTTACATTTTTTCTATAGATATCCGGGTTGCTCATGGCGACAGTATTCAAATGTACCCCAGTTTTATACTCCCTCGAGTATATAGTTACATGTACATGTACTTCTCAGAGATGACTCTCAGTCATTGATTCCCTACAGATGTTGGACACCTTCAGTTTCAGCAGTTCATCAACCCTTCTGAGACCTTCGTCAGAACGGTTGCTGCTCTATTCCAGTGTATCAGTTATTCAGATCAACCATCTTATGATCATGAGTAAATCCCAAAATGATGTCCCCTCTGGACCATTATGATGTACCAGCAGATTTTTTATGTATTTTCTCAGGTCCCCCTTCTTGGGACTAATTGTTTATCTATGTCTTGATACGAGCATGGGTATGCCCGCCTCGTCCATTATCAGGATTATTCCTCATTCATATTGAGGCCATGTAATATTGTTTATTTTTTGCAGCTTCCAAGGGTCGCGGATCCAATCTCCAATCGATCTCTTCTCCTCCCCAAAACCACAGAAAAAAGACAAAAGAACTATGATGTCTATCGGCCATACGATGAGCTCTTGCCCTCACACATCAGGGGGCAATCTGTTAACACCCAAAAAGTGCTCACTAGCTCATTCCCTTATTCACATGACCCATTTGTCCACTTTTTCCACCATCTGAGCCTCTAAAGCCAACAAAAGGTCACCAAAAGACCTTAATACACCCCTTTTCCTACTCAAAAAGATTATTTTTCCTAAAAAAGCATAAAAAACCCTCAAAAATGGTCCAAAATTCCCAAAAATATTAAAAAGGGAATAAAAATATTAATTTTATTCAAAAAAGGAAAAAGGAGGGAAAAGTACCTAAACCATGTTGGTCAATACCATTGGTTTCCACAAAACCATAATGGTATTCCCCACCACCAAAACCTATAAAAAGGTGGTAGGGGCTCCTCATTTCACATCCATCCATCTTCCTATCCTCATGCTGCCAAAATCTCCCTCGAGCTTTTAACCATTGTAGCAACCTTGGAGAAAGGACCCTTTGGAGTTTGGAGCTGCTCACCCTTGGAGCTTCTCAACTATCTTCATCATTTGGAGGTATTATTATTGCAAGCACTTGCTTGCCCCAATTTTCAATACAAAATTATTTCTTATATTTCTTGTTCTTGTTTTTTAATTCAAAAATGCACATGCTAGTTTAGTTTAGATTTAGATTTAGTTTATTGTTTTTACTTAAATATTGAAACTGCTGCTACTAGTTAGCAGGTGCCCATAGCACTAAGCTTGGTTGCAAAACCAAGCCAACACTAAGGCACAACCACCGTGGAGAGGTAAACCCAAGGGAAGGGTTGATTAGAAGAAAGGTGAGTCTAAACCACCACTCAGGGATCAACCTAGGAGATTTCCACAGGGCCAGCAAGCAAGAAGAGAATTCATACCAGCAACAAATAGGACACCAATGGGGCCACTTCAGTGTTGGGGTTGTGGAGAGAACCACAGGCTCAGAGATTGCCCAAGTGCAAGGAAGAACCCCAGGGTCTTGCACAATGTTAGAAAAAAAGCTACAATAAGGGATATGGCCAGAGCAACACCCAAGATTTATGCAGCACTAGATGATCGCTAAGCAGACCATCAGTCAGTCGTAGTAGAAGTTGCAGGTAAGATTGCTGAGCAGCGTATTTTTGTTTTGATTGATCCAGGGTCTACTCACAGTTATGTATCTCCTAAGGTAATTGAGATTTTTTCCCTTGGTAAAGTGAAGCATGACAATGCTTGGTTAGTTCAACTAGCCACCGGTACCAAGAGAAAGGTTAGTGAAATGGTGAAGGAATGTCCTATAGAATTGAATGGACTCCTCACACATGCAGAATTGAATGTCTTTCCATTTGGGTCATATGATGACCTGATTGGCATGGACTAGTTGGAAAGGCATAGAGCCAAGGTGGGCTATTATGATAAAGCCTTGGAATGTCTTGATGATGGAGGCAAGTCAAGGTTGGTTAAAGGGATTCCAAAGCATGTTTCGGTAAGCCAGATTTCAACTTTGCAATTGACGAAGTTTCATAGAAAGGGTTGCCAGTTATATGCTGTACATATATCAGGTTCAACAGAGGATAAGGAACCTAGGACAGAAGACTTCCAGATATTGCAAGAGTTCCAGGACGTCTTTCCAGATGAGGTTCTAGGATTTCCACCTAAGAGGGACATTGATTTTTCTATTAATCTTGTTTCGAGAGCAGCACCCATCTCCAAAGCTCCTTATCGAATGATCACACCAGAGTTGGTAGAGTTGAAGATGCAGCTGCAGGAATTGATAGACAAAGAATATGTCAGACCGAGTGTATCCCCATGGGGTGCACCAGCATTGTTTGTTAAGAAGAAGGATGGAATGTTGAGGCTATGTATTGATTACAGGCAGCTCAATAAGGTGACAGTTAAGAACAAGTATCCCTTGCCAAGGATTGATGACTTGTTCGATCAGATGAAGGAAGCTAGAGTATTCTCCAAGATTGAATTGAGGTTGGGGTACCATCAAGTAAGGATAAAGGATGAAGACATTCATAAGATAGCCTTCAAGACTAGGTATGGTCATTATGAATTTACAGTGGTGTCATTTGGTCTTACCAATGCACGTGCTACATTCATGTGTCTCATGAATAACATCTTCAACAAGTATCTTTATAGGTTTGTGATTGTGTTCTTGGATGACATTCTTGTGTATTCCAAGAATGAGGAAGAGCATGATGAGCATTTGAGGATGGTGTTACAAGAACTTAGGGAGCACCAGCTGTATGCTAAGCTAAGTAAATGTAACTTCTAAAAAGAAGGTATAGTATTTGGGTCACATTATATCAACAGAAGGTATTGCTGTAGATCCTGAGAATATTGAGGCCATTATGGGTTGGTCCACTCGAAGGAATGCAAGAGATGTTAGATCTTTCATGGGCCTTGTTGGTTACTACAGAAGGTTCATTGAGGGCTTCTCTAAGATAGCCAACCCCATCACTTCACTGCAGAGGAAGAACATTAAATTTGCATGGTCTGAAAAATGTGAAAGAAGTTTCCAGCGGCTGAAGGAGTTGCTTACTAGTTCACCTGTTTTGAAGATCCTAGGTCCAAGTAAGGATTTCATGGTATGCACAGATGCTTGCATTGAGGGACTCAGTGGAGTGCTAATGCAAGAAGGTTTTGTAATCTGTTATGATTCAAGGAAACTGAAAGAGCATGAAAGGAACTATGCCACCCATGACTTAGAGCTAGCAGCCATAATTCACGCTTTCAAGAGATGGAGGCATTATCTTTTGGGAAGAAGGTTTGAGCTCCGAACTGATCACATGAGTTTGAAATAGTTGTTCGACCAACCAAACCTGAACGCAAGGTAGACTAGATGAATGGAGTTCATTTGCGAGTTTGATTTGGAGATCAAGCATGTCAAAGGTAAAGAGAATAAAGTTGCTGATGCACTCAACAGGAGATTCCATATTGCAGCCATAAGCAAATGTGAATCAGATTTGAAAGAAAGAATTTTAGAGGCTCAGGATAGTGATGAACTCTATCTCCAGATTAAAGAGAAATTGCAGCAGAATATTATAGAGAAGAAGAGTGCAAGATATCAGCTAGGTAAGGATAATGTTATCATCTATCAGAACACCAGGCTCTACATTCCAGATAGTGCAGACTTAAGTAAAATGGTGATGGATGAGATAAATTAGAAGCCATACTCAGGACACCCAGGGTATCAAAAGACTATAAGAGAAGCAAGGAAGCAGTATTTTTGGAACGGTATGAAGGACATAGTTGAGTATATTGCTAAATGTCAGAAGTGTCAACTGGTCAAGGCAGAGCATCAATATCCAGTGGGATTGTTGCAGCACTTACCCATTCCAGAGTGGAAGTGGGAAGTGATTTCCATGGATATTGTAACCGGACTGCCCATGACAGTGAGGAAGCATGATTCAATCATGGTTGTGGTGGACAAGCTATCAAAGGTAGCTCATTTCAGCTTGGTCAAGTCCACTCACAAGGCTAGTGACATTGTAGATATCTTCATGAGGGAGATATTTAGATTGCATGGATTACTTAAGGTAATAGTTTCAAATCGTGACACCAAGTTCACATTCAATTTCTGGAAAGGTTTGTTCCAAGAGTTGGGAACTCAATTGAAATTTAGTACATCCTATCATCCTCAGAAAGATGGTCAGACTAAGAAAGTGAATTAGATCCTTGAAGATATGCTAAGGATGTATGTGATGGATAAGCCATCTAAGTGGGAAGACTATCTACACTTAGTGGAATTTGCTTACAACAATGGGCATCAAGCATCATTGAAGATGAGTCCTTTTGAAGTGTTGTATGGCAAAGGATGCAGAACTCTAGTGAGTTGGGACAGCCCAGTGAACAGAGCAGTGCTTATACCATATATGGTTGAGGAAATGGAACAAGAAGTTGTTAAGATAAGGTAGAATTTGAAGGCAGCACAAGACAGGCAGAAGAGTTATGTAGATCTGAAAAGAGTGCATAAGGAGTTTCAAACTGGGGATCATGTCTACTTGAGAGTGAGACCCAGGAAGAGTTCCATGAAATTAAGAAGTTGTGCCAAGTTGGCACCAAGATATTGTGGTCCATTTGAAGTCCTTGATAGGATAGGACCAGTTGCATATAGAATTGCATTGCCTGCTAACATGAAATCTCATAATGTTTTCCATCTATCTTTACTTAATAAATATGTACATGATCCTAATCATATCATTGATTGGAATGTGATACAGGTGGAACCAGAGGGAGAGTTCCAGGTGGAGCCTATGTGCATCCTCGATAGGAAGGTTACCTTACTACGGAACCATGCCATAGGGTAGGTAAATGTGCAATGGAGACACCTTAGTCCAGAGGAGGCCACATGGGAGCTGGAGGATGCCATGAGGGAGGCATTTCCATTTTTGTTCAGTTTTGAGAACACCGAGGACGGTATTATTTTAAGGGAGAGGGAGTTGTAATACCCCATTTTTCCCTTGATGTAAATACTGCTTATGTACAGCATGTGTAATTTCCCTAGTGTGAAGCTCAAGGCCAAGGCCCCACTATTGGATGTTTTAGTTTATTGCTTAGGCAAGTATTGATGTAGTTTGATTATTCATGGGATGCTAAATCATGAAAGAATGTAAATGATGTAATTATTACTGAACAAATAAAATAACCAAGAAGCTGGCTAATGAGGAAACGAACGAGAACGGGGCTGTGTGTATCCACTACAAAGAGGTGAGGGGGTTTGTGATTGGTTGACCATGTTGCCACATGTATGACTGAGAACTCGTTTGAACTCCCTGGTGACATTAATGCGATTTCAGAGGGTGGTTGAGAACTAACTACTGAATCTAATGGAGTATGGAGCATGCTTGGTATTTCGTATGGCAGGGCATGGATCTGATCACTTGTGCGTGAAGGCATCGAACTTCCTGGGAAACACTTGCAGATCCTGTTGTGAACCTGGGGGGGGGAGATTCAGACACTCATTTATTGACGACTCACACACTCTCAGTTCCCTATTTTTGGAACACTCGCGCTACTATTGTGGAGACCATTAACCCTCGCAGAGGATTCACCTACGTGTTTTCTTGTAAATGGCGTTCCCCTGTGTGTGAGAACTACCTAGGAATGTGTAGCCATGACACCCTGTGTGTAGAACCTTGGTGCAGTGATGGGCAGAGTCAATAGGGAAGGTTGCAGAATGGTTTGCGCAGAACAACCGTGGAAAAATCCCAAGCCAGAATATGTCTTGTTGTAAATTGTGGGAGAAAGGTTGGATTGCTGGAGAAACTCAGTGAAGGCTATAGTCTCAATGAACTAGTGACTGGACCTTTCAATGCCCATCCTAGAATAGCACTGGAAGGGAGGGACAATGTGATACTATACAACAGTGATAGGATCTTCTTTGTGTTGGATGTGGTAGGTATTGTGGGTGTTAGGTCGGCTGTAAGCGACTAGACTTTTCTATGCCCATCCTAGAATAGCACTGGAAGGGAAGATGCCTTGAGAGACTGTGTGATTGTGTAGTAGGTCTTCCTTATGTTGGATGTGGTAGGTATTGTGGGTTCCAGGTAAACTGAGTGCTGAGATGCCTGCAATTCTGTGGTTCAACTCACTTGTTTAGCATTACCTCCTTGTTATCCTTGTGTGCTGAAGAACCCCTATAGGTTGGCTTAGCATGGGTAGGTTCCCTGGAATGCTTGGTAAACCCAACTACAGACTGGTTTAGCATGTGAATGGAGCCTTGACTGTGAGAGAACCTACTAGCCCTCCTTAGTGGATACACTGCCTAGCTCGGGGGTGATCTCTCAGCCGAAAGAGTATAGGCTGGACAGAGATCTAAGGTTGGGTGGAATGTTACTCTCACTTAGCCAGTTGCTTTGGAATTCAAAGATAAGTATTCTGTTATGGTAAATGATGTGGTGTCATTATTATGATAAATGCTTGTATAGTCATGGAATGGTTGTATGTATGGTTATATGAATGGTTGACATGAAGTCATGTACAGGCCTGAGTAACAGGCTGAATCCACTGTGTGTATTTATCTTGTATTGCAGGAATAAATGTTTGTAATTTCTGCATATGATAGATGTGTGAGTTAAGTCTGTGGATGCATTTTATATGTGATTTTGTATGATAGAGCTCCATCATTTTTGGAAATGAATGTGATGTGTACTAACCCTGTGAAGGAAAGATATATCTATATTGATCCTTGAGAAGTTAGAGAAGCCCTGAGAGTGGTTTCAGGAACCTCTGTGGGTCTGATAGCAGGAAGGGACCTTGGCAAGTTGAAGGTTGGAATGTTCAAGTGTGGATAGGAACAGAAATTCAGTTAAGTAAATGAGAAGGTTAGATTCCTCACCTGGTCAAGGGGATGCTACCATTGGATAGATTTATCCATGAGCTTTCCAGCGGAACCAACCTTGCCTCATTTGGATACCGGAGGGAGGAGTTATGCCCCTTGGAAGATTGATAAAGTTACCCTTGCAAAAGTGGGGTTCCGCATGCATGATTCCACAGGTTTCCGGCATGCCAAATCCGCATTGAGAGTTTTGGGCCTCCCTAAATCCCGAACCCGAAAGTAGTGGTTTTCGGGTTCGTCAAAGCTCGCACGATGGGATTTAGGCCTCCCACACCCGACATTGGCAGGTTTCGGGTTGTGGGTTCGTCAAACTCATGCTACAGTGTTTGGACTTTCCGCAATCCCGAACCCGAAACCTTGGGACCCATCATTGTAGGATTCTTCTTTCGGGAATCATTGTGCAGGATGCGCGTTTTGGGATTCGTTGTTGCGGGTCCAAGTTCTCTGACTGTGTGTATGGGAACTTAGTCAATGGTTTTGGAGAAAAAAAATGGATCATGGTCTCCAGCCGCCTAGGTGGGTCGGAGGGGACGTGACACCAATCAATCACACAGTTAGGATCATGTACATATTTCTTAAGCAAAAAAACATGAAAAACATTATGAGCTCTAGTGTTAGCCGGAAATGCAATTCTATATGCAATTGGCCCTATTCTTTAAAGCACTTCAAATGGCCCACAATATCTTGGTGACATCTTGGCACAACTTCCAATATTCAAGGAACTCTTCCTTGGTCTCACTCTAAGGTAAACGTAATCCCCAACTCGGAATTCTCTATGCATTATATTCGTATATGCATAGCTTTTCTTCCTATCTTGGGTTGCCTTTAAATTTTGCCTAATTCTTGCAACCTCTTGTTCCAATTCCTTAAGCAATTTTGGCCCAATTACAATTATGTTCACTGTATTATCCCATGTCACTAGTCTCCTGCACTTTTTTCCATATAAAACTTCAAATGGACTCATGCCCAATGAAGCTTGTTTCCCATTGTTATATGCAAACTCTACCAAGTGTACATAATCTTCCTAATTGGATGGTTTGTCCATCACCTACATACGAATCATATCTTCAAGAATCTAATTTACTCTTTCAGTTTGTCCATCTTGTTAGAAATCAAATTAACACCCTTAACAAAGTGAAAGGTAGAAGCACATTTTACTATGCACCCGCAACATGAAGACAGAAGACAAGCACATAAGAAAACAGTCCTCTCTTATCTAAGCACTACTTCCATGATCGAAAGGATTAAGTGAAGAAATAAGGATCCTAAAGAGACATGGTTCAGTGATTGAAGTGCTCAATTGAAGTTTCAAATTTATTCTCCATCATTCAACAGTGAGAAGAAATGCACAATATTTCATTAATTGTGCTTGAGAATTCTGAGTTTGTGACAAAATCCTGAAAATTCTATGGAAAGTGGGTTTTTGAGTAAAAGGAATAAAAAAATAAGAAAAGGGATTATCCCACATTGAGAATTAAAACTTGAGATCCCATTTCCCAATACTATAAAACAAAGACATTTGGGAAATGGTAAAAGGAGGACAAAGGGAGAGCAAAGGCATGCTAGGGAGATTTCAAGATTGGAAAGCTCATCTTAATCAAAGGAAAAGATGGAGAAGGATAGCTCAAAGAAAGGGAGGATGGATGCATCTCAAGCAAGGTTGTAAGTAATTCTATTTTCTCGTTTCATATCAAATGAAACAATTCAATTTTCCTTCCATTCATGAGTTTATGTTTTTCTTCTCAAGTTTAGTTTGAATTCATAATGGTTAAAGATCTTAGGAAATGTTAGATAATTGGTTTAATATCTTAGGAAATGTTAGATAATTGTTCATTTCTGACATTAAACTTCACCTACTCATAGTAAGATAGTCAATTAAGTGTAGACAGATCCCTACCTTAAATGCTATTATCACATCTGTTTGTGGATTAAAATTCAGTTTTGTTCCCAAGTATGCAAAAATACTTTTCCAAAAATTTGAAGTAAATTTGGTATCCCTCTCTAAAATTATTGCCTTGGGATATCCATGCAATCTAAGAATTTCCTTCATAAAAATATTTGCAATGGAATCTGTTTTATATGTGGATTTAACAAGAATAAAGTGTGCTGATTTTTACAATTTATCCACCACAACCATGATAGAATTATGTTGTCTCACAATCATTGGAAAACCTGCAATAAAATCCATGGAAATTACTTCCCATTTCCATTCTGGAATTGGAAAAGGATGCAACAAACCTACTAGGTGTTTATGCTCAGTTTCCACTTGGTGACATTTCATACATCTTGAAATATACTCAGTAATATATTTCTTCATCCCCAACCAAAAATATTGTTTCCTAGTGGTAGCAATTGTTTTCTGATATCCTAGGTGAGCAGAATATGGCATTTTATGGATTTCAGCCATAACAATTCTCCTCAAGTATACCACATTTGGAATATATTTTTTTTTATATAAATAAGAAGTACATCCTCTTCAAAATGATAGTCTTCATAACTCGTTTCTAAATTATGTTGCTACGGTTTTTCTTTTATTTGCAGATATAATTCATCTTCAGCAAGATAATTAATAGTCTATTGTCTCAAATATGATTGGCAAGTTGTGATCGATGCCATATGCATTTCATGCACCTTTCTGTTGAGTGTATCAACCACTTTATTTTATTTTCCTTTTATCTGATTGATCTCAAAATAAAACTCACATAAAAATTCCATCCATCTAGCTTTCCTGACATTTAATGTTGGTTGCTCAAATAAATATTTCAGACCACAATGGTTTGTCCTCAAATCGAATTTTTTTCCCTTTAAATAGTGTCTGCTCATTTTTAAAGCATGCACTATGGCTGGAAGTTCCAGATCATGTGTTGCATAATTATTTTCATGCTCCTTTAATTTTCTAGACTCCTACCACACCACATGGTTTTCTTGCATAAGAACTCCTCTAAGTCCTTGTTTACATGCATCTATACACATCCCAAATTCTTTTTCTGAGTTTACAATTTTCATAATTAGAGCACTTGTGAAAAGCTTCTTCAATACATGGAATATTTCTTCACATTTTTGGGTCCATTCAAATTTTGTTCCCTTCTTTTGCAAATAAGTGATTGGGTGTGAAACCTTAGAGAGTCCTTCAATGAATATTCTATAGTAACCAGCAAGGCCCATAAAGTATCTCACATCTGTCACATTCCTTGGAGTTGGCCAATTCATAATGGATTCAATATTTTCTGGATCCATTGACATTCCTTCCTCTGAAATAATGTGACCCAAATAATGAATTTGATTTCTATAAAAGTCACATTTACTTAGATTTATACAACTTATGCTCCCTTAACAATTTCAAATCCATTCTCAAATGTTCTTCGTGATTCTCTTCATTCTTAGAGTAAATATGAATGTCATCTAGAAAAACAAGAACAAACTTGTCCAAATATTTGTGGAAACTGCTATTCATGAGACACATGAAGGTAGTTGGTGCATTAGTGAGACCAAATGGTAGCACTACAAATTCATAGTGTCCATACCTTGTTCTAATGTATATATTGTGAATGTCTTCTTCCTTGATCCTTACCTGATGGTAACCAGAAGTCAATATTTGAAAATACCTTTTCCTCTCTCATTTGATCAAAAAGATCATCAATTTGAGGCAATGGAGACTTTTTTTTCATCGTCATTTTATTTAGTTGTCTGTAATCAATACATGACCTGAGTGTACCTTCTTTCTTCTTTACAAATAGTACTACTGCTCCCCATGGAGACACACTTGGCCTTATGTACTTATTTTCCAATAATTCTTGCAATTGCATTTTCAACTCTAATAATTATAGTGTGATCATTATGTAGGGTATCTTAGACACTAGTGTAGCTTCTGGAACAAGATCAATTGTGAAATCAATGTCCCTCTTGGTAGGAAGTCCTGGCACTTCATCAAGAAACACATCCTTGAATTCTTGTAGCACGTGATAGTCCTCCAATTTTAAAATTTCATTTTCTGATTTGTCCAATATATGTGCTGCATACAATTGACAACCTTTCCTACAAGACTTCTTCAGCTGCATGGTTGAAATATGCCTAACAAAAATTTTCTTTGGAATTCCTCTCACAACCTTGGGTGTTCTTCATCATCAATTCTTTCAAAACTCTTGTTGTAGCAGTCTAGTTTTACTTTGTGTGCTTCCAAAAAGTCCATTCCAATAAGAATGTCATATGAACCAAGTGGTAAAATATTCAAATATGAACAAGTGGAAATTCCACCCATTTCTAATGGACATTTACACACTATCTCACTAACATTTATGTTGGTTCCTGTGGCTAGTTTAACCAACCATGACTTACTATGACTGGTTTTCTTAAAAGCACAAATATCAAATTTTAGGACTGATATAACTATGAGTAGATCCATAGTCATAAAAAATTAAAAATATATTGCTTAGCAATCTTAACTTCAATCTCAACCACAGTTGATTGATTATATGCTTGGAGGTCCTCTAGTGCAGCATAAATCCTAAGGACAGTCCTTGCCACTTGACCCACTGTTTCAACCTCTTGGATGTTGTGATATTGCTTTGCACTCCCATTCCAATGTGGACAATTTCTAAGTAAATGGTCCTCTCCACATCCCCAACATTGAAGTGGCTCTTTTGGATCTCTTGGCTTGTATCCCATCATCCTAGCTGGCTTTGTCCACTAGGTTTTTTGGACCCAAAATATGATGGCCACAAAGTTGGATTTTCTACATCTTGTGGTCAACTATCCGACAATCTCAGTATTTTTTAAATGTTGGTCCAAATTTGGATTAAAACCGACGTCTCAGATGTCGTCGGTTCTTCGACACCATTGAACGTCGGATAATTGATGCCCATCACAACTGAAAATGTCTTGCATCCGATGTCTTTTTTCCATCAGATCCATGGCATACTCGTCGGTATTTTTCACTACTATCGTCGAATAACCGACGCCACTCAAAACTGAAAATGGTTGAGCACCGATGTCTTTTGGCATCGGATCTATGGCAAATTCATCGGTTTTGTGCACTATGGAGGTCGAAAAAATGACACCCATCCCACTTGAAAATGGTTGAGCACCGACGTCATTTTTCGTCGGATCTATGGAAAAGTAGTCGGTTTTGTGCACTGTGGAGGTAGAAAAACCGACGCCCATCCCACTTGAAAATGGTTGAGCATCAACGTCATTTGCCGTCAAATCTATGGAAAATTCATCGGTTGTTATGGCCGTTGGTTATCCGACACCGTTGGGAAATTAAAAAAAAAAACATTATTGTTTGGAAGTGTATGTTGATATAATTCCAAATAAAGGTGTAGAAGAATTAATTGTAGCAAAATACAATAAGGAAAAGATTGTGGGTAAAGGTCGAGCTTGTACAAGAAAATCAAGAAACAATGGAAAAGTTGTAATGGATATATGTTGCAGTAGTGAGTGGTGTTACTGTAGAAGATGACACTATAGAAGAGAGTGGTGTTACAATGGTGGAGTTGCAAGGAGATGATATTTAATTAGATGTAGTAGTGGAAGAGTCAAATGTGAATGTCTTATTCCCATAATGTGTAGTGTGTTGATATCATTACAGATGAATTTGAAAGTGCAACAAAAGAAAACATAGTGGATAAAACCAAAGTAAAAATATAGCAGTTGTATAATAAGAGTTTATGGAAAAGAGTGGAGATGAAGTAGAGCAACATTGTGTTGAATATGATTGCAATAGAGGAGTTCTTGAATTAAAAAGAAACAAAATGAGGAGATGATTGAGAATTCCAAGCATTTGTGGAGTTTGTTTCTTGAAAATGGTAATGTTGTAGAAGAGGGACGATGGAGAGGCATTAAGCACGATTCAAAAAAAAATGAGAGAGAGTGAGAGATTTGAGGGAGTATGGAATGATGATGCATGCTTACCTTTTATGAATTTACTTGACAGAACCTTGTTGAAGTTTGAAGTAGCATAAGGGGGAGCATTTTAGCATGAAAAAACCAACAGCAAAATCTTGATGAAGATGGCAAGGTACAAGGATAATTTACAAGACACAATATCAAGATCAGTCAATAGTCGGAGTAGTCGAAGCAAATGAACTTTTACTTCATTTGCTCCTACTACTCCCCCTATCATATGAACTTGTCCCGCCGTATCCAACTAGTCTTACCTTGATTTCAAGAGGCGACTGTGAAGTTGGATTGTCATAATGCATCGTTTCATATATCTCTGGTTTTCTCAAAACTTTAGAATGAACATAAAGAGGATTTCAACTGTAATATATTCCATATTCCAAACCTATCAAGTGCACTTTTAGGTCAGCAATTTTGACATCTTCGAACTGTGGTAGCTTTATGGCCATGATTTTCACTTTGTAAATTTAAGGATTCCTGCAAACACAAACCAATATGTTACGCGAACTTCTTTCAAGGCTTTGTTACATTTGCTTCTAAGATCTTTCATCGCTTTGTTACAAGAATATTTTTGACATAAAAGTACACTTGATAGGTTTGGATGGAACAGATTTCCGTGGAAATCCTCTTTACATTCATTCTCAAGTGACTCGATATTAACAATTCTGATTATCACAAGGGGATACATAATGTTAAAAAAGGAAAATAAAGAAAACACATAAAGTGATATGTAAAGTTGACAAAGGAATATAAATAAAATCTATAATTTGCATCGAAAGAATAACTGGGTACAAACTGAACTGAGGAGATTCGAACCTGTGATCTATGTCTAGTCGCAAGGCTACCACCTTCAAGCCTAACCTTATCAATCAATTCCCATCGCCATTTACTCTCATACGAAGTCCCACAACCATTTCTCTTGACACCCAGTACTCTTCATTCATTCTGCATGCATTTCACTATGCAACGATTTCAGATTCACTATGTTTTTTCCTTAATTAGTGTCTCAATTCAATATGACCCATGCCCGTAGTCCAAGGAGTGTTGCCAACGATCTTGAGTTTCATCGTGGCAATGGTGACAATTCATGGTATTATGTTTCCCTTCAGCTGTAATATGGAAAACTCATAGTCCACTGCGAAGGTTTTTCTGACAAATATGACTGTTTGGTTCATGTTGAATCGAGAAACCAAAACCATCACATTTGTCAAACAAACCTTCGTATGAGAGCTTTGACTTTGTCATATTGCAGCCAAAGGGAAACATAATACCATGAATCGTCACCGTTGCCAGAATGAAACTCTAGACCGCTGGAAACACTCCTTGGACGGCGGGCGTCGGTCATGCTAAATCAAGAAACTAATTGAGGGAAAGTGCAGAGGGAATTTGATACTGTTGCATAGTGAAATGCATGCATAATGAATCAATCAAGGTGGTATCCCGTTGTCTCCCACTATGAAATGCATGTAGAATAAATCAAGCTGCTTGAAGGTGGTCTCCCATTGTCAGTTGCACTTCAAGCTTGAAGGTGTTAGCCTTGGGACTAGACATAGGTCACAGGTTCGAATCTCCTCGGTTAAGTTGCATCCCTAAAAAATGATGAAAATTGACAAAACGTAGCATATTTCTAATTGTTGTTGGTGTATGCTAGATTAGTCAAAAATATCATGCTGCAGAAGCCAGGCTTCAATGGTAAATAGACCATTTTGGAAGTGTTTAATGTGAGGTTAAGGATATTGATTCCAAGGAAATTAAAGAGAAGGTTAAGGATATTGATTCCAGTGCATCATTTACTCAGCCTTTGAAGTTGTGGAAACTCAAAATTGGTTATGATGAGCAACCAGACATCACAACCAGCTCCAAGAAATTGTCAAAATTTAGATGACACGCGAGTGGGTTGTAGAAAGACAGCATCGTAGCCATTCATTGAGCTCCTCTCTATTTTGAGAATAATTTAATATTCTCTACTAAAGAGGGCCAACCACGTGAAGGTTGAAGCTCTTATGGCCCTTTCCCCCCTCACATCGCTCTCAATTCCCCATACCCAATGCATGTACTTGAAAAAAACAAATACGTGCAAATTCATGCATATTTCATCATGAACTTTCATCTACCATTCATTTAATAAAGGCTAACATTCATTAAACCATTGTTTCATTCAGTCAACACATACATACAATAAAAGATAAAATTCAATAAACCATTCATTCATTCAGTCAACACATTCATTCAATAAAAACTGACATTCAATAAAGGTAACAGTTTACTACACCGAATCATTAAACCATTAAACCATTCATTCATTCATTAGGCCAAAAATCATGGACGATATATTGTTATCAAAAATAATTAGACGACATTTTTCCCGTCACTTCTTTTTACTTGTTTTTCTCCTCTTTGGTAAATAATCTCTAAGAGGAGCATCTACATCTGGACTTTCTCTTCTAGTTCTTGGTTCTTCATCAGGCGCTTGTGGTGTTGTCTTCATCCTAGAGTGTTGATCTAGACGTGGATTTTGCGGAAAGGGGTTCGGATTTGCTGCAACAATGTGAAAATGTTACATCATTGTATTTTGATATTGTAATGACAAGTATTTCATTTAAAAAAAACATTACAAAGGTGTTTTTTTACCTCGTGTGGCCACATCATGTAGTTCATGTTCTTGTCCATGCTCAACCTATACAGTTTCACCCTCTACATGCTCTACAGTTGAAATATGGTGAACTACAATTAATGTTCACTATTTGCAATGCTATACATAATATTGTAGCATATGAATAAATTCATTACCAGGATTCGAAGAATGATCTCCGATTTGTTGTTCTCCCTCCTCGACATTAAGGGGATCACTACTTTCCTGCTCAAAACAGAGTCAATATTTTGTGTCAAGTATTTATAACGAATAGATTGCACAAGCGGTTAATCTTCAATAAAGTATATAGATTCTATTTACCTATGCACCGGATGGATTGGTAACAGACAACTGTGCATGGCCAGAGAAGCTTTTTCGGCATTCAACAACAGCTCCAAAGCCTTCCTTAAAGCCAAGCTTCATGTATTCCTCAGTGGCCTGTTCATTGAATCATTCAGCTTGCATATTTGCATAACGTCATTAATTAACATTTTTCGGTGCAATAAAATGAAAAATAATTTGCAATTTATTATTTGTATGCATTATTGGTTTTTCTAAACTTACAAATCGTGCCGCGAAATCAGAATAACCACCAGGTCCAAGCTTGTGCTAACCTATTTTCTCAAGTCTTGCCTTTGTGGCCTTTGATGTGTCTGGCAGCCTATGTAAGTGTTGAAATACGTTAGATGTTCCAAGTTCGATATAGAAATATTCGATAATAATAAGGTTTTGAATTACATTGCGAAAAGTATTGCATACCTCCTTGTGCTTGGTGTTATCTTTCCTTCTCTTCTCTGAGCCCTCTCCCTTCCATCCTACATTAGAGCTCTCCAATCCATTGTTGGAATCATTGGAGAGCGCTCATACCTAGGGTTTTTTTTCAGGTGGGTCCTATATTGGTCTCGGACAACCTTCACATGTAGTCCAGCCTTTTTCACGACCTCGACTTTATTGAAGGTCTTGTCACCGAACAGGCCAGCCAACCGATTAGTGAGTTCATCTTCTAAACATTTTGGTTGTTTATCCCACCTTTCATGGATGGTGGGCCCAAATATCTCCAAGCATGCGTCATTCATTTGTTTATAGAAAACATCATTTCTTGCGAAACGATTATGCCATGATCATAATTAGTTAAAAGAAAATGTTTTATCGGTATATTACAAAGAAGTTATAAACACTAACTTGATCAACGTTTATTAATTACCTGGGACCTTATCAATATTTATTGGGACGAGATTTGCATCGACCAAAAATGTTACCTCCATTGTTCCCGTGCTAATGACATAGGAAGATCTTGGAAATGTAGCTACGTCGATATCAATATTACCAGGATTTTGATCGATGTCGACCCCTTCTTCTGGAGGATCCAGTGTATATCGGTCACTAGCGGCCAGTTTGCTCATAGTTGGGGTTTGTGGTGTGTCAAAACATGTTGCCGATTGTTCAGTCGACAACAATGGCGACGGAGTAGTCGATGCACGTGGAGTCATTTTCTCATGATGCCATGTCTCTCCACGAGCCTCGCTAGGGCCAACATCGCCTCCACCACTATTATGTGTTTTTCGATAATTCTGTAAATACGAACCACGTCTTACACATTCAGTACTATCATATAAAAGAGAAAAACATAAAGTCATAAATGAATTATTGTATGAATCAAGATTCCTCAACTTACTTCCAAGGATTCAGATTTCCGTTCCAACAATTAAATCCTTGTTAGGTTCTGGCTTGTCTGTGGAATCTTGATTAGCAGAGAAACGAGTTACGCACTATATTTTTCCAACAATTTGTCTATCATCTTAATCATGTTTGTGGCTTCACCAATTACGTGGGAATATTTAACGATCTCAGCCACTTCAAGATCTACTGAACATTCTTCTGATATTGTTTCATACAATGATTCACTGGGCTACAACAAAAATATATAAAACACTATTAAGTTATATCATGATAAATTCCTAAAATTATTATATTAACAAAACATATCTATGATCATGATAGATTACTAAAATTACAACTAGGTTTACTTGGTGCTTGGACAATGGTGTCGTCTGATCCACAGCACGGGGGCTTCACTAGAAGGCAATATAATACCAGGTTCATTCATATTGCGGTATTAAATATCCATGAAAACCTAAAAATTATATTGCTTATATATTAAGGGGAAAAGGTTTTTTTTATTTAATGTAACAATACAAAAATACTTTGGGGTCTTTTTTATATGGGTGGGCTAACAAATATCCTCCAAATGGAGATGGCTAGATCACGACTGGATGAGAAATTGGGTTGAGGCAAGGCTCGAACTTACCAGTACATAGGGAAATCGCGGCTTGAGGCATGCTCGAGGCCAGGGGTTTTGTGGTGAAGTGGGTTTCCAGCCAATCATATTCAAGAGACAGTGGTCATTAACAACCAATTGTTACTAATAACACTCAGCCAATTGTTACCAATGGCCTTGGGAAGCTCTAAGCCTCCAGGGCCTGTTATAGGCCCTCAATAGGCCTTGGGGACTTGAATACCCAACCACTCATGCCTATTACTGGCCTTGGGAGGTTTAGTCAGCCTCCTAGGGCTTGTTACAGGCCCTGACAGCTTGCATACCTATCCTACAGCAGGATTAGTCAACGATTAGGGAACGACAACATGCAATCTAAATGTTGTACTATGTGCATTGGCTCTAGTGACATACAAGAAGTGATCTCCTATCTCTTCATTAGACCATTAGATGTTGCAAATCATAATGATATGTGGTTGATTAATTGCATTGTGGGTGAAGTAATGTGCATCCACAATATACATCGAAAGAAGCAAGGTGCATTGTAGAATGCATGTGGGGTCATAAGAGGGGTATCGTATCAATATACTAGGTAGAAATATAAAGGGGCATGAAAAATGTTAATGAAAAAATTGATACATACAATATCTAGTGAAAATAGGGGTTTTTTAAAATTGGGAAGGCATATTGGGAGGGGGTTAAAAAATGATTTTGGAAGGTACTTTCCAATATTTAGTGAAATTAGGGGTATTGTTTCATATGCCATGAATGAACGTGATATGATAGCGGTTTATTGAGTGAATCCCCCATGATCCACAACTATTGACTTCCCCCAATCATCGGGCCCCTGCAAAAAAGAATTAGAAAACATTATCACAACGAAACCAGTATACACATGCAAAATACATAACAAAATAAACATTATGCTACGTATTATATTGGTACAATTCCAATGGATTATACCTGCAACGTACAGGATAGTGATCCACTCATCGGATCGATGCTCATAGGTGACTTGCCCTAATCTTCTAATATCTAAGAGCCGCCCCTTACAGATACCTAAATAAAAAACATAGTGAAAGTGATCACCTAAACGAATCCAAAACTAATCATGAGAAAATGCATCAATTAAAAACTATTATTAAGTATTATATTTTTACTATTACAAAGGATATGTATACCTATTGCATCGAGGGCACTGTGACCCTTGCAGAACTGGACTGCATCAAAAACATAGAGAAAATTATTACGTAAACGAAATAATTAGATAACATTATAGGAACGAAGCCAATATACTAATAATGAAAAAACAAAGGAAAAAAAAACTATTTTTTCTTATTATATTTGCACTATTACAAATATGTATACTTGATCTCTCAAGGAAGATGTACTCCTTCGACCATCTACTGGCGAGTTTTTATCTCGATCACTAGCCTGCAAAGTAAATATGGAAAATTTAAACGAAATAAACTAACGAAAAAATCCTTAATATGTTAAATTCATTAATAAAAGGTTGGGTAAATTGTTATATGTACCACTCCCATAGTAACCTTTTTTGTATCTACTCGGTTCAAATTGTAATTAATAAGCAACCCTTCCCCTCCAGATATTAATTTAATGGAAACTACAAAAACACGGTTTACTTCATGCCCCTCAAATTCGTAGTTTGGTTGCTTAATTGTAGACCCTGGTTGTGTACTATTTATAAACCTCGCAATATTCCCTATGGCCTTTGGCCTTCCATCCATGTACAACGTTGCTCCTTTATTTTGATTTTTGTCTTTCAACTGTAAATAGTTTGTTGAGAATCCATAGCTACGCATACGTTTTGTAAATTGGACCAGGTGCATCCAATCTGTGTAGCTGTAACAAGGTCCAACATAATCCATCAATTATGTACATGTGTTGTAAGGGACCCTTATGCCATCCATGTTGAACAACCTAAAACCATGTATTGACGATGGTGCTATTCGATATATCCTCTCATTCACACAAAAATTTGTGTTCGGTTGAGGAAGATACTTGGGTACCCATTGTTTCACTAAATGTCTACACCTCAAGGGCACCTTGAGGTCGTCTTTTGTCTCATCACCATAGGAACATGACCCCCCTCGACCATGAAAAAATTCATTGCGTTTATCAAATTTTCTTCTGGTCTTTTGACATCTAGTTGATACAAATCTTCTAGACCTACTGGATGTCTCACTTTCCTATGGACTTCCTAAACTCCCCTCGCTCGAGGAAGACATATCTGACAAATACCTGTTTGGTTCTACCTGCATCATGGATAAAAATTTTAGATACGACCGCAAGGCATAGCGCCTCTTAAAAGGTGACGTACTGTAGCACCTTTTATAATGTTACTTGATCCTCTTTCCCTTTCTCAACATGTAGGCATTTAAACGATGAGGAAGATGATCACTTTATCTTTCTTATGAGTACAAATTCACGCAATTATGAGCTTTCTTTTATTGCTCCTATGTGTCTTGACTCCCATATCAAACCATCCAACTATCAACTTTGTTGTCATAGCCCTAAAGTCTCTCTCATCCCATCAGTTTGGGTTCATCAACTCGGTAGTTGAAGTCCAGTCACATTTAGTAAGATATTTATATTCAGCAATAATAATATAAAATAAAAATCACTAACCATTATGAAAACGTCTAAAAGTTTTTATGACTTTCAAAAGTAATATATTTTAGGTGGTTAATAAGTGTTCAAAAATATTCAAAAATAATATTTTGTATAATGTTGTGGAACTTGTATAATCTTATTCAAGCATGGTCTTCTTAGATGACTGAAAGTAATTGAATTAAGCAAAAATGGAACCGTAAACATGTAAGTTGCTTTGAAAAATGGGAGCTTTCAGTCATACCCCCAACTAATGCTGCCTTTGGACAATTACTTGCAATATTGACTTAGGGTATTTAATTCATAACATAGATTTTCAATCATATTGACATAGAGAAAAGTAGGGATTTATTTATATTATCATGACATAGTTACAAATACTTTCTTTTCAATCTTTATGACAATTTGAATGGACAGGACCCACTCATAGCCAAGTACTTTTGAGATATTTACAACTCATTGGAGTATGGGGGACCATATAATTCTCGAAAGACATTGGATTCAACAACCCATGCATTTGAATAAACAGACTTCAGGACCACGTGTCTATTCTGATGCATGTGGACATCTATGTGGGTTTTGACAAGCCACTGTCGTTCGTTTTTAACGTAGTACGCAAGGATTTGAGCCTCAGTAAGCTTTGTCTAAAAAATACCTTTGACATGTTCAAGAGATTCTCCAACTTCCCGTTTTAGATTATAAATAGCACCTAGATCTAATGCTGTTAGGTTGATGCTGAATGACCGCCGCCAGTCTCTAGTCCAGTCAGGGACAAACCATGTAGGATCCTCATGGATATGTGTCATTTGAGGTCCAAACATTAGCATGGTATAATATGTTCTATATGTATTTTCTTTTCTCAAGAATTTCCACCATAATTTTTTATATTTTTCATAAGTGTGTGTATACTGGGAAACCGGAGACTAGCATCTTGATGTGGCCATGCTTCCAAAGAACGTATCTGGTTAATATAGTAGTATTGTTGTTCTAGTTGTAGCCCGGGGTGAGGTGTAGAGCCCTCCGTCGAGATTAAGTTAATATCATTGTATAGGTGAGTTAACCAATTGCTTGCATCAGTTGCTTTTCTCAAGGAGTTGTTGTAAATCATCTTTGGTACAATATTGGATCCCATAGGCATTCTTTTGAGTTCTGGCACTAGTCTAATAAAAGCATCAGATCCTTGTAAGTTAGCATCTAACACTTCAGCATGTCTCAAATCCCACCTAGGTTTCCAGTCTTTCATATAATCCAACCAACTCATATTATCATTGATAGTATAGATATGATTTTTTGCTCTGGTCCAAGCAGAGATTTTCATGTTTACTTGTGGGTTATGGGCCCACTGGATTCCACTTTGAACTTCTACGCTCGCTTTCCTTGTGCTCGCTTGCACCAGGCTCACTTATTTCAGGCTCGCTTGCTTTAGGCCTGCTTCTTAAAAATTAACAATACACTGTTGTGTCAAATATTCTCTTGTTAAAAAGTCAGGAATGATTTTTGCTTTCCCAAAAATGTGCTCATGAAAAATACAGTTGTAACATCAAAACAATGCTTTCCATCTTGCAAACTTTCCTTTTGTTGTTTCAAATTTTACTATATTGTTTAGCACAAATGGAAGTCTGGAGCAATCTGTTCTAGTTATGATAAGGTCATGGTTCAACAAATAAAGTCATAGTTCTACTCAGTTTTCTGTCAGGACACTTATTCTCCAAGATAATTTTCCTCACAAGTTCAATCGAGGTCGAGTTCCACAACTCTTAAAATTATTTACCAACAAATATAATTTGATCACCAACAATTTTGTCTGACATGACAAACCATAACTACTTAATTCAAATTATTTACCACATATTTGATTACTAACCATTTTATTAATTAAGTCTTATAACCAACACATATTTGATTACCTGGGTGTAGACATTTCCTGTAATATACTCAGAAGAGTTACTTTCAGAAATGACTGTGCCTCTTAGAGGCCAGTCAACTCTAGGAACCAAGTGACCCTATTATAGGGTTAGTACAAACCAGAGAGAGAGAGATGATTGGGATATAGGACGGTCAATCAAAGAGATGGAATAGCAATAGCTCCTTGTAACTACCTGTTATTTGACATGACAAAGAGATGGAAGGTCAAATAATGTCAAATATATGCATGAATAACTCCTTGTAACTACTTCTTATATGCAATAGCTCCTTGTAACTACCTCTTATATGCAATATCTCCTTGTAACTACCTCTTGTAACTCAAATAGGACCACCAAAATGTATTATAGCAAGAAACATTCCTAACCAAGGTCTAGAGGGTGGTATGAAGTGGGTATAAAGACTCATAACAACTATGGACAAATGGGGTGTACCTCAAATGTGGACAAACTAGCATAGTACCCACAAGACCAAAAACATAAAAGGTGGTACAAATCAAAAGATATACCAATATGAGTAAAAGACCCAAAAGGTAAAAGGAAAGGTACAAATCAAAAGATATATTAAGATCAGTAAAAGGCCCAAAAGGTGAGAGGCAAGGTACCACAAAAAAATGAAGGACCAAAATTAAAGGACAAGCTACCATAAGACCAATAAACAACAGGGTGTAAGGACCAAAAGTAAATCAACCATTGTGGGGAAGGTACAAATAAGGTCAAATATATATTCCCATAGCTCCTTGTAAATACCTGTTATTTGACATGCCAAAGAGATGGAAGGTCAAATAATGTCAAATATATGCAATAGCTCCTTGTAACTACCTCTTGTAACTCAAATAGGACCACCAAAAGGTATGATAGCAAGCAACCTTCCTAACTAAGGTCTGGAGGGTGGTACAAAGTGGGTATAAAAACTCATAACAACTATGGACAAAGGGGATGTACCTCAAATGTGGAAAAACTACTGCAGTACCCACAAGACCAAAAACATAAAAGATGGTACAAATCAAAATATATACCAAGATGAGTAAAAGACCCAAAAGGTAAAAGGCAAGGTATCACAAAAATATTATCGACAAAATGGAAATACCATAAGACAATCAACCAAGGTGGGGTACAACCAATCATCTCTCTCTCAAATGTACCATTGTTGCATATAACCTGAAAGACCATCATCACAGTAAACAAAAAAGTCCACACGAATGATGTGATCACGTGGTCCTCTAGACTACTCCTAAGGTCAAGCGTTAGTGGCTCCATCAAGAGGTGTTTATTCCCTTGAGAAGACCATCTAACTCAACCATCTCGAACACCTAGGAGAAGAGGACATCACACATCATCAGATAATTGGTAACTGAACGTGTAAGAACTCAAAAACCCGAAAGCAACCAAGCGTGCAGAAGGGGAGCTAGGAAAATACAAGGCTCGCGGGCCAAAAAAGCAAGCTCAAAAACCTGTACTGGGACCGGTGTCACAGTAAGCGAGCTAAAACAAAAGTGGCCAGAATGCCAACAAGAAACACTAAAAAGAAAAATACCCTCTAAAAAGGTGAAATAGCAAGCAAAACCTGCTAACTAAGAGCTGGAGACCTCAACAAGTTGTATCCTTTGCAAGGTGATGAAATCCAAGTCGAACAATACAAAATGAGAGACCAATAATGTAAGGATATCCCTCTACCGAAAGGGATCCGGGTAAATAGCCCTAGAAGAAAAGCTACTAAGCTACCTCGTTCATGGCACGTCAAAGAAGGATACTGGCACTTTTTGCCTTATCACCCTTGTATCACTAGTATGGTGGCTAGAAAATACAAGGAAGACAATGGATTGATATGCCTTAGGAGCTAAGTGGAGAGCAGTATTCCAAAAAGTCCGTCTGGAACCAATCCTTGTGGCGTACCCCCGAAACGATGGGAGGCCCTTTCCACAAACTGGTCAATGACCGTGTCAATAAATACTAGAGGATTTTAGTACCCTAGAGGACAACAACTATGTCTCAAATGAAAATGACAAGGGAGAATTATTTGGATTCCTATCCCCAGTGTCCTACCTAACTACCAAATTCTTTTTATCCTCAAGCGAGGTTAAAGTGTGTTGAGTTAACGAGTTAAATTTTAATGGTTGTATTACTCAGTTGGGTAATGGAAGTGCAACTCATGGTGTGACGACTGAATCAAACCATGCAAATGCATATGAATAAAATAAGCCTTTCCTTTCAATGAATTCTAGTTAAGGCGAGGAGAGAGTTCTTTCAAACTATAACTACTCTTTCAAATTAAATGAATGCAACAAGTGTTCAAGTTCATTCATGGAACCTCAAGGAGAGCTTCAAATATACTCAAGTCATGCAAATGAATTCATCACATAAAACAAAGTGATAATAAATATAAGGAATTGTATATATCCATGTTCATAATTCTTTAGGCACACTTATAACATTCTTCAATCATTCATCACAAAAGCACAGTGATAGTAGAAACAATAAACTGCATATAAATGTTCATGAGCTTAATAAAAAAATAGTAACCACAACTAGGGAATATCATGATGCTAATAGTGTTATATGATCTATCTCACATGGTTCTACTTCATAATGGGATGGGGCCAATTAATCTTACTTTCAAAACTCATATGGTGGCACCATGAAAGAAAAACATTATGGGGGCTCCAACCTACAAGGTTATTTGAATTTACATTAAGGATGGATTTGTAGTCCTTTTGATCCCAAACACTGATATTCTCAATTACGCGCCAGTACCTTAGCAGTGAATCCATACCTTACTCATGGAATTGCAACCCACCAAGTGCTCAAAGCAACCAAAATATGCCCACATTAGCCTCCTCCAAAGGCTTCCGTCAAGATTACTTGTTCAATAAGCAAGGTCCTCAAAGGGGGTTTGCACCCATCAAGATTGTCCACTTTGGAAAATGAAGCAACCATCCATGTACACCTAATAACAAATAAAAGTCTTCACATGTGGAAACAAATTTTGAAATTTTTCCCAAACTAGAGGGATGTTAAGTATGAAATAGTACCCCACACCTAAGAGCTAAGTAAGACATGGAGCCCTACAACTCCTCTTCCTCCAGGAAACCATAAAATACATCTAATTACATCATTCATTATGCAGGACAAAATTGTGAACTTAAAGAACAGTCATTTACTAGTACTAATTACAATGTGAATCGATCCGAGGAGTGTTGCCAGTGGTCTTGAGTTTAAGCATGGCAACGGTGATGACTGGCGTGGGTCACCATTGCCAAGCTGAAACTCAAGACCCCTGGAAACAAAACTATAGGCCAACTTTATTTGATAGCCAAATTAACTATTAGATGGTTTTAGATAATTTTGCACCAATTTCAAATGGAAATCAAAATTTATAGGGAATAACACACATAACGTTTAGAACCACTAATAACACACATAACGTTCAAAATTTATAGGGATCAACACACATAATGGAACTCACTACTACTTCACTAATAACACACCCAACGTTAAAAACCACAATCAGGGAATACAATTTAAAGGAAGCTAACACTGGAGTTGAAAAATTGAATGTGGGGATTCACTTTTCTTCTAGAACGCAAGCATTTTGAAGCAATGAAGAAAGAACCATCTCAACATATTATTGTCGAAAACTAGAACAATATCATGAAGCAATGCAGAAAGAACCGTCTCAACATATTTTAGGCTTCCTTTTATAGCCAAGCTCCAATCCAATATGGGGATGATCAAGTTTGACCTTGTCTCCCATGTAAAATAAAATATATGTTTTACTAACTACCCATACTATAAATAGAAAAAAAACAAAACAAAAACCTAATTCATGTGTTCCATGTCTTCTTGCCTTGGTCCCTATACCAATTCCTCCCTATTTGAACACACAAGTGTTGCTACTTGCAAAATCATATGTGGAAAGCATGTAGTAAATTCATCCTCTAAAATCCACTTATCCTGCATGTAGCTTACCCTGGATGCCAACTAAGTGGTGATGATGTTGAGTCAAGTGGTCTATGTGCATTGTCCACTTGATAGGAGATAGGTAGCTCTTCTTCCAGTTGGGAGGGTTCATATAGCTTAAATTGTGATACATTGATTATATGATGAATACCAAGCTACGGTGGCAAATCTAGTTTGAAGGCATTGTCTCCCAGCATTTGCAAAATTGTATAGGGACTATAGCAAAGTGAGTGGAGTTTGTGATGCTTTCCCCCCTGAAAATGTTGCTTCTAAAGGTACAAGTTACAACTAGATGCAATCTCTAATCTGTAATGGAGAGGAAACTTGATGGTGATCTCTAGGTTTATTCACATGCTCTTGATTTTGCTGGAGCACTGCACATACTTGAAGATGAATCTAAGCAATCTGTAAGACAAAGAAGTGGCCTGTTGTTGGGTATTGAGCTATTGTGGAGAACCATGAGGCAACAGTAAAGATATAATCTCATAGGTTTCTACTGCTATAGGACAATAATCATAACAAATTTCAAAAGGGGAGTGTCACGTGACTGAGTGAACGACCCTATTGTAACAATGTTGCGATTGTGAAGGGCATTATCCCCTTGTCGATTTTTGGAGTATGCTATGCAAATAAACTGAAACAAGGTGTGATTAGCTACCTATGTTTAGACATATGTTTGGGGATTAAACATGGAGGAGTACCAAAGCTTGCATTCCAAAAATTGCCAAAGATATTTCCTCCATTGGCCGAGGAAATGAGCATCCCTATCAAGAATGATAGTGTGCAAAAATCCAAATCATACCCAAACATGTCTAAAGAAAATACCTATGGTTTGTTATGTTATAATTGTCTTGGTGCACGGAAGAAACAACACCATTTTGGATAAGTGGCAGACAACTACAAAAACACAGTCATGTTTCTGGAATATCATAAGAAGACCAAAAATTAAATCCCTAGAGATGGCCTCCCATGTCCGAGAAGGAATCAAAGTGATTGATACAACCCAAGCATATGGTGTGCAAATTTGTTCCGACTACACAAGTTGCAGCGATGAGCAAATTCATTGACTTGTTGTTGCATGGAGGGCCAAAATAAATGTTTTTGCAAATGTTGAAGTGTTTTATTATTGCCAAAATGCCCCTTGTATAGAGAAGAATGTGCTCTACATGTCAACATAAGCCTAGCATCTGAATTGGGCACACAAAACTGCTAAAGCTTATACAACAATCCCTCCCCGACCATACAATATATAAATGGAGCTTGGTTGATTGCAGTAGGTTGTTGGAGAGTTGATAAGATGGGTCCAAAGTAAGGATTAGAGGTATATTGGTGTTACCAATCATCATAGGAAGGAACCCACATGTCCAGGATATGCAATTTCCAGGCAAGTGGGTGACTAAGGATATCAGAAACCTAATTGGTACAACCCTTCTTGTATTTAATCACCCAATGAGATTGTTGTATGTAAGTCACCTATTTAAGTTGCTGCTCATCTTGGATATTGTATTAGGTGTTGATAAATATCAAAGGATGATGGTATGTGTGAAGGACCATTTATTTTCCCAATAGACAGTACCAACAATGTTTCAAACTCTTCACTAATGCAAAAAATTCCTTGTCATAGGTGTTGTAGTTGAGTTTGGCATCTGATCAACTTTATGAATAATGGGCCATTGGATGGCCTACCTATTTAAGCACAACTCCAATGGAATTATTGGAGGCATCACATTCAATCTCAAAGAGTTGTTGGAGGTATGGGAGACCTAGAAGTAAAATAGGAGGCACAAGATAATTATGAAAATCCCTCTCAGATTTTTAGTTTTTTTATGGTTTCTACCTAATTTGAAACTAGGAATCAAACTGAAAGCGAAAACCATGGCCTGCCTAAAATAGCACCAATTTTTGTCCCTGAGACAGATGTATGATACCTTTCAAAAGGGAAAAGGGTCCCAACATAAAAATATATAAGGGATGAAACAAGACATAATTTCATGGAGGATAGGAGTGTTGGAGTTGGAGACCCTAAAAAACAATGAGGAGGTGCACAAGAGTCAAAAGAGCCCTAAAATCTTGGAAAGGTTCCTAGGGTTGTATACCCTAGGTAAGTGGATGTTTCATGCATTTAAAATATTTTTTCTACTCTTTGAACACTAAAAATACTAAACCCTAGTTTAGGGTTTACAAAGGATGGAAGCTTGTAACTATTCCATGAGAGTTAACTCTTGCTAGAGAATTTATTAGAGATAGTTATTTAGTTGACCCTTGCAAAATACATACACACTATGTGGAAAAATTATTAGAAATTCCTCCTTGCTTATATAGGTAGAGAGCTCTTGTCTAACCACTCTTTTCCCATAACTTGATTCTGAATATTTAATAAATGCAACATTTTAAAGAAGAAGAAAAATATTTCGAGTGCCTATGTATAATATTTCCATTTCTTCATAGATCCTAATCTTTATCACCTTTCGATAACGTTGGTAATATGGTATAGGAGTTGATTTTGCACTCCCAATTTGTACTTACATTGGATGCACCCTTTTAGTCCCTGTGACCTACTTATTGTGGGCATTCATTGGACATTAATAAAATTATCTCATCTATCTTTTCATATAGTAATGTTAGTGTGTTTTTCCATGGGCATTTCCTCATTCTCCGCCCTTTTCCCATTTTCATGACTCAGTCGATGTGTTCTTGTGAATGTTATCAAGAGTCCTCATCAATCCCCAGTGTTAGATGTACTTAATGAGTTATAAGATTAGTACATCTAAAACACTACATTCTATAAGACTTGTGAGTTTTTTTGAAGAAAAAACTCAAAAAAACTGAATCATAGAAAAGTGGAAACCTTAAGGAGCCTTTGATTGATCCCTTCTATGAAGAGGTTACTTTTTTGTGATTTTTGCTTCAGAATGCAGAGTAGGAGAGAGGTTTTGACAAAGGTCCATGGTTCAAACTTCATGAATAGGGTAGGATTATTCATGAAATATTGGGCCACTGGTTTCAATCCAAGGATGAACCATCCTATATTCCACTATTGTTTGGGTTTGTTTACCATTTCTACCCTTCAAATTCTGGAATCATTGAAATAACTTCAGAAGGGAAGTTGGCAACATATGTCCAAATTTCTGTTATTCAATAGAAGTGATTCAGAATGCTCCATTGTAATGGCAATTTTCTATGGTGGCCCAAAATATCAAGAAGGGGTACCTCTCTCTCTTCATTATCAAAACCACCTTCATTTGCTAAGGAGAATGACACATTGTTGTTTTTGGGATCTATCATTCCAAGGTAATAAATGTTGAAAGCATCCCTGTGAGGGGAAGGAGTAGGATCAGTAGTTCCATTGCATCCCTGTGAGGACAAAGGGATACCATCAGTAGTTCCATTGCATCCCGGTGAGGGACACGAGTAGCAAAGAAAGAAGGGTTCAATGGGTGGAGAAGCCTTCAGTATCCTACTAGGTGGATAGTGGGTTCACGTGGGGCTTTCCCCATGGTAGCTTGACCTGACATGAGAGCTATGAAGTTCAAACACAATATTGCTTGACCTGACATGAGCCATGATATGTTGTAATTCTCTGTAAACGTTGGTAATAATAGACTGAGCATCGCCATTCAAACTTGCTTTCCCCAGATTGGGTTATAAGGCCGTAAATCGTACTACCCTACTAGCACCTAAATGAGAAATTCCCTACTCAGTGAGAGCTCTATAGGTCATGAGTAGTGTGAATCCCTACAGTTGTTTCGATAGGCCCACACATTGGATAAAAGGAAAGGGGTTTGGCCCTATAGGGCATGTTTGTGCTCCGCAAAACATTGTTTCATGCCCAAATGAAAAATGTGCTACTCAATCCATAGCTAATTGCATTTATTAAAAATTCAAACGCAGATGAATGAATAACAAGGGTTTGCTAGTTTAGAAGCAACTAACCTTGGTTATTGTAATCCTCCCCTGCTCGCAGTTGAATGAAAAATTCCCTACTCGCTCTCTACTCGCGCCCAAATAAAAATGCGATACTCAATATAAGTCTTGGTATTGGTCTTGTAGCTACTCACATCAATGCGGTCTCACTGTTGGAATAAACGAGAAATTCCAGCCTACTCGCTCTCTACTCGCGCCCAAATTAAAACATTGCTACCCAATCTCAATCTTGGCCATATTGGTACTGTAGCTCATCACATCAATGCGGTCTATATCTTTCTCACATAATGAAATATTGGATATGTTGGTGTCGGTCTGGTCTTTGTATCGATTTCTTCTCTGGTCTGGCCAATGTTTCCATATGACAACACTTTTTGTGTTACCTCATCCTCGCCTACCTTTGAGCAATTCTTCCAATGAGAGTAAATTCCTAGATTTGATCCCAAGTTATGCAAAGTGAATTATCTCTGTGTTAAACCTCATATTATGCTTCAGGGATCTCGAGGAGCGCCCGAAAAACCCAAGATTACAACCCTTAACATGCAGAAATAGTACATGAAAATGTTGAGTGCCAAAAGCCCCTAACTCATGGAATTATTTACAATTTATAGACTCAAATGGGATTATCCTTGAACTTCTTATATATTCCCTAGTGGATTTTGATATTGTATTACTTAATAAATGATAAGAAATACATTTAATGTACCCATTTGGTGAACTTTAGAATCCTTAAAATAGAAAATTAATATGACACTTGTGTTCCACCTTTTGTCTTTCTCACTTGTTTCAAATTCCCCTTTTAGATTTTTCATGAAGTATAGTAAACGTAAATTTCATATTTAATACGTAATGGTAAGATGATCCCTTAATTTGTATGTGCATGTGAATTGTTTCCCCACATTACCATATAATCCTTAACCATACTTATTTCATAATAATTTGCACCATATAAGATCCTTAGTCAAAACAATCTCCCTGGTTGTTAATGCTATGGTCTTATTTTGGATTGAAATTTCTATACGATTTGGTATATAATCTATGAAAAAGATAATCGATAGGTCGTAGCTCTCATCGATACCTTTCCAATGGTATAAAAATGATTGAAATAGAGCCCCAAGTCAATAATTATGGCTAAATTATAGAAATGACATTTCACTATGTCATCTTCATCGCACTTTGGAGCATTAAGCATTATCGAAAACTGATGAATTTAGAGTTATCACCCATCATTGGTGGCAAATTAGTTTCTTTGCAAGTGATATTTGTATTTTGCATGAGCTTCACTTGTGCATTTACTCTTCTAGGAAAACATGCAATGACTTCTTCAAAATGACCATCTTTCCAAGCATCCTTTCCAATGAATATATACATTTATTGAATATGTGGAAAAATTAATTTATTATTTTAAAGCATGGGTAAGTTGTGCCTAATTCGAAAAGATCCCAAAAGTTGTCTAGTCATTTTAAATACAAAAAAGGGGAAGTTTGAATAATATTTTATTTGTTTTTATTATTGTGTTGTTTTTTTAAGTTTTATTTCCCTTTAAATAAATATATTTTAAGAATTTTGTAACCTTAAGGATCCAAAATTTTAACTTTCTAACTAGTGCGAGGATAGATCAATGGATTGACGTTTAGGATGAAAAAAATCTGCAGAGACTCAGATTATGTCATCTTCACATTAAATTCCATTTAATCAACTTGCATTCTCTTTCATTGATGATTCAAAAATTGTTGCACAACTTGCTTCTTTAGTGAAAGGGATATTCTAATAGATAGTGGATATTTAGAAATTAATGAACACTTAGACAACATCCACGTGATAAGATCAGTTTTCATGAAGGGGCCTAACCTTCGAAATGATGTGGATTGACAGTTGGCTTGTTCAGGAAATCATCAGTGGAATTTTGGCACTTCCGAAAATTGTATTTTAATGATGATGATGATGACGATTATGATGATGACGATGATGATGATATTGACAATGTTGATGATGAGGATGATGATGATATTGACGATGTTGATGATGATGATGATGATGATGATGATGATGATGATGACTAAGATGATGATTATGATCATGGTGATGATGATGATGATGGTGATGATGATGATGAAGATGATGAGTATGATGATGATAAAGTGACGATGTTGATGATGATGATGATGATGACGATGCTGATGATATTGACGATGTTGATGATGATGATGATGATGATGATGATTAAGATGATGATCATGATCAAGGTGATGATGATGATGATGAGGAGGAGGAGGATGATGAAGATGATGATGATGATGAAGATGATGAAGAAGACGATGATGGTGGTGATGATGATGAAGATGATGATCATGATGAAGATGATGAGGATGATGATGACGATGACGATGATGACGATGGCAATGACGATGATGATGATGTTGATATTGACGATGTTGATGATGATGATAATTGTAATTACGATGATTATGATGATGAGGATGATTATCATGATTAAGATGATTATGATGATGATGATGATTATCATGGTGATGTTTGAGTCTTGATAATTGTGCATTTCCTTACTAAGTTTCTCTTTGTTTGGAGAATAATTTAATATTATCTACTAAATAGGGCCAACCACGTGAAGGTGGAAGCTCTTATGGCCCCTCCCCCCCCTCACATCACTCTCAATTCCCCATAACCCAACAAAAATATCTATGTACAAAAATTTTGAATGTGTTTTTTGACATACTCTAAAACAAGCAATGTTTCTAATTATATCATATAGAAAAATGGAAACTCACTAAGAAACAATTAATTTATTATTACTGCATACCTCGTAAACTTCAATCGTCTTCATCATCTTCTTCATATGGGTCATCGTCTGTACTATCATCCGATGATCCATATTCAACATTGTAAGGATTGGCCATATCATCCTTGTCGTCGATGTCAGTTATAGTCATCATGTCATCGTCAATATCATCTTCATGGACATTGTCTAATACATCATCTGATTCAATAAGTTCTTCGAAATCTTCTTTTGGACCATCATCATCTAACTCATGTTGATCATGATCATCTTCTACGGCATCTTCTTCTATGAGAATGTCTTCATTACCTTCATCTATGTTATACTTACCGGCCTTCCCCTTGGATCGTGTCTCACAGAAAATGACCACCCTACTCTACCTAGAACCTTAGAGTAAAATACATGTTTACATTGGGTTGGAAGAACATAGGGCTCCGTTCCTAGCTCAAACAACCTTGTATTTACCATGGTAAATCCATTATCATGTTCAATTATTGTTTTATCGGGATCACGTTGATTCAATCGAAACCTGTACCATTTGAAAATGAACAGAAATACGTTGAAGGAGTTAAAGTCACATTGAAGTGTATTCCAGATACCCATAGTATCGATTTTTAGAGAGTTCTTGATTTCGATCACTTCTAGAAGAAACATTGGTCACCTCAAAGACTGCAGATATCCCATAATCAGATGTTTTCTTTGTTTCATTCAAATTTTTGATTCGATATCTACATCCATTGCACCACATAGCCTTATGGTGTTTTACCTACAACAAGCCATACAGGAAAAGATTACATAATGATCCAATATTTATGATTAACTAGTGCATGCTTATAATGCCATACAATGAGAAAAACAACATGACATACAACGACATTATTTTTTACAAAAAAAAATAGTGTGGATGATTAATATGCTTACCTTATTATATTTTAAACCTCTTGCTAAATCGATTTCCCTTTGTGTTAGATTGGTGTCTTCATTGCGATGTGCAGCTTTAACCAATGAAGCCACACCTTTCCATGATATTCCATGTGTTAACACCTAAAAAGTGCTCACTAGCTCATTCCCTTATTCACATGACCCATTTGTCCACTTTTCCACCATCTGAGCCTCTTAAGCCAACAAAAGGTCACCAAAAGACCTTAATACACCCCTTTTTCCCACTCAAAAAGATTATTTTTCCTAAAAAAGCATAAAAAACCCTCAAAAAGGGTCCAAAATTCCCAAAATTAAAAAGGGAATAAAAATAATAAAAATATTCAAAAAAAAGAAAAAAGGAGGGAAAAGTACCTAAATCATGTTGGTCAATACCATTGGTTTCCACAAAACCACAAATGGTATTCCCCACCACCAAAACCTATAAAAAGGTGGTAGGGGCTCCTCATTTCACATCCATCCATATTCCTATCCTCATGCTGCCAAAATCTCCCTTGAGTTTTTGGCCATTGTAGCAACCTTGGAGAAAGGACCCATTGGAGATTGGAGCTGCTCACCTTCATCACTTGGAGGTATTTTTATTGCAAGCACTTGCTTGCCCCCATTTTCAATACAAAAATTATTTCTTATGTTTCTTGTTCTTGTTTTTTAATTCATAAATGCACATGCTAGTTTAGTTTAGTTTAGATTTAGTTTATTGTTTTTTGTTTAATATTGAGACTACTGCTACTAGTTAGCAGATGCCCATAGCACTAAGCTTGGTTGCAAAACCAAGCCAACAGTTTTTGGCGACTCCGCTGCTTTTCGAATCTTTAGATCTCACTTTTTCTTTAGATCTTAGTTTTTTATTGTATTAGTTAGTTTAATTCATAGATCTGCCACCCTAGACAGCAGATCCATTGCTGTTCTAGATCTTGGCCCATTTTTTAGCCATTAACAGCCCTAAATTCTCAATTTTTGAGTTTGTTTTTCGGCGTCCGCGTACGGCTTTCGCCTCGCAGCTTTTTTCCCAACAGTCGCGCGGCTCATCGCGACTGCTCAGCTTTTTTCCGCGCGGTTCACCGCGGCTTCGTGGTCATTTAGCGCACTGCACATCGTGGCTTCGCGGACATTTTCCGCGCTACACATCACGAGTGTGTGACGAAATCCCGTGCAGTCCATCGTGGCTTCGCGGCCAAAACCCGCGCTGTCCATCGCGACTGTGAGACAGAAACCCGCGCTGTCCATCGCGACTGTGAGACAAAAACCCGCGCGGTCCATCGCGGCTGTTCTGTCAAAACCCGCGATGCCAATTTTTTCATTCAGCCGATCCGTTTAAAAAATTAATTTTTTACTGTTTTTTCTGCCCACATAGCACATTTTATAGTACTAAGATTCCAACATTGTTTACAGCCATAGGAAAATTTTACTATTTAGAATGCACATGTGAAAAAGTCTTTTTAAAAATTTTCAGAAATTAAAAGAAGGGTTTATTTTGCATTTTATCTAGATTACAAATTTCTGTTGTTTACTTCTTTAATATTTTGCCCATAGCAATTTTTGAAAAAGAAATCCCTTTATTTCTTAAAGAAGTTATATTATTTGCTTTCCTATTTCAAAAGATCCTTTGTTTTTTTTAATAGTCCTTGAAAAGCATTTAATTTCCATTTATTGAAAAAGTCATATTATTTGCTTTTCTATTTCAAAAGATCCTTTGTTTTTTTAATACTTAGCATTTACTTTTTCAATTTCAGTTTAAAATATCACACGTGCACCCACTCAAACACATAATTTAAACTAAGCCTTAAAACTTACCCTAACTTCAAACCCACTTTTAACTCCACTTGGGGAACACTAAAAGAACTTTGTAGCTAGGTAGTATTGAGGGGATAGGTGTTCCAATAACACCCCTCAGTTATTACATTTGAGACATAGAAGTTGTCCATTAGCGAGCCAAAATCTCCTAGTATTTATTGGCACGGTCACAACCGGTTTGTGGGAAGGCCTCTCCCCTAGGAGGGTTGAAGTCACGAGGATGGTTCCGAAAGCCTGAGTGGAATACCGAAATCCATTCAGTAACCGAAGGGCTACCATCCGCAATTCTCAGGATATCCCTGTATGGGGATATTGCGGTAAAAGGACCAAACGACAGATTTACCTTTTCTCGACGTGTCATGAACGGAGTATCCTAGTAGCCATTCTTTAGGATTGATTACCCGGTGTCCCTCCCGGTAGGGGGATATCTAGCCATTGAATCAACACTCAATATTGTCTGACTTGGATTTCATCACCTTGCAGAGAATATAGTTTGTTGATTCACAATACTTTTAGTTAGGTGTTTGCATGATACAATCCACCTTTGGTCTAGTTACACCTATTTTTTCTAGAAGCTGTTTGCATGTTGGTACTCTGACCATTTTTTGCATCCCTCCACTTATTATAGCACATCTGCTATAATAAGTTCCCTTTTTGAGGTTGATTTTTTGGCCTGAGAGCCTTCATTTTCACTCCCCTTCTTGCACCCTTGGTTGCATTAGGGTTTTGAGTTTTTTATACATTACCATTTTTACACATAAGATTTTTTACACAAAAACTTATTTCTCACCATTGAGAATTTTAGACGCTCTAATCGTCTTCAGGGCAAACTCCCAGAGTTCAGTCTACTTGGCTCGCCACGTCACCGACGAGGAGCCTTAACCCTTGACTCGACACATCGTCGGTCAACCAGACAGTCATCCCATTCTGACACGCCTCACTTCACATCTAATTCTGAGGCAGAATCCAAAAACCCCACTATGTTATTCCCAACCAACCTTATGGTTGGAACACCATTTGACCCACTCTTTACCAACACCATAGGTGAGACATCCACAGACCCTTCTGTTGCGGTGCCATCCATGGAAACCACCACCCCCCTAGGTATGCCTAATACGACAGATACTCCACATTTAGGAATGCCCAACACAGGGCCACCTCCTGTTATAGGAATTCCCAACAAAGGGCCACCACCTGTTATGGGTATGCCCAACATAGGGGTCACACCCCCTCTGATTCCCACAACCCAGATTCCAGGAATCACCACTACTATTCCTAACCCAAGTGTAACCCATGTTGCACTTGGAAGCGCTAGCCCATACCAGACCACACCTATTGGAGGACACATACCTTCAATACCTACCATACCTTTAGGCGCTACTGGACCCCTACATCATACCACCATGACTAGGCATGTCCCAGTCCCAGTCACTACATCTGCTAGCTTACCGTACATGGTGAGTCTGAACTTACGAGACTTATCCAGGCTCACCAATGATCCTATCCGACACGATCCTGCGTGGCCTCAAATGCCCACCAAACTCCCCTCCGACATCCCTAAGTTTGAGGGAAAGGCAGGTGAGGACCCACGGAACCATATCATGTCCTTCCATCTATGGTGTTCCTCCAACTCCATAGTGGACGACTCTGTCCTCCTCCGTCTGTTACAGCGCACCTTCACTGGCTCTGTAGCTAAGTGGTATATCGAGCAACCCCATGGGACGCATGCCACCTTTACCTCCCTTGCCTCGACCTTCCTGCAGTTCTTCCAGTTACCTATCTGCTATGATGTGGGAGTTGAGATCCTACTGTCTTGCAGACAGAACACGGCCACCCACATCACTGACCACATTCATGAGTGGCGTCGACGCCGAAGCCTCTGCAAAATCAAGTTAGACAACCGTATCTTCTTAGATTGGTTTCTCAAATCCATCCTCCCTCTCATTGCGAAGGATGTGGCATCCGAACGACCCCAATCTGAAGAAGAGGCCATCCTCAAAGCCCAACAGTTTGACCTCATTTACGCCCAATCGGGTTATCTGTATACCATTATACCAGATGCCCCTCGGGGTGAGTCATCCCAACATGATGCACCGGGGGCATCCCATGCTGCTGATGGCATCATTGGTCGTATGGCCTCGCATCCCCAACCCTTTTCCGTTGCACATCCTAGCCATGGTCCTGACCTTTCGCAGGCTACATCTCAATCTGGAGCAACCAGTTCATATACTCCCATGGCACATCACCACCATACCCATGGACCTTCATGTCCACCTCAGTGCTTTGGTCATGCACCACCTGCATACGCCCCCCTAGCTGCACCTCAACCAATGTATTACCTGCAGCAAGCTGCGACAGCTAACCCAACACCTCCAATAGCTCAGGGTTTCCAACAACCCCAGCAGGTAACTGGACCACCTCCAGCCCCGCCTACTTATTATGCACCACAACCTGCTCCCACACCTGCGGTGAACCAAAATCCTCCCACTGCTCAAGCGCAAGTGTACACACAGCACAACCAGCCCCAGCACCAGAACAACCAACGAAACCAAGGTGCGCAACAGAACCGTGGAAGAGGACGTAGCCGCGGTAATAACCAACAACATCAGCAAGGTCCTCCACATCCCAATCCTACGCAAAATAACAATGCTGCTCCTCCCAACCGCAATCCGGATTGGAATCCCAAGTAGCCTAGAAATAATAACCTCAGAACAAACCACCCTTGTTCTATCTGCGGGGTCTATGGTCATTACAGACATTCTTGCCCACATTTGGAGTGAGCTCGGCAACTCTGGACTGACGATGCCCATCGTCAAGGGAAAGCGGCTCCTCAGCCGCCACCCAACCCTCCACCACCTCAACATCAACCTTTGGTGCTGCAAAACCCATTTCCAAACCAGGGTGTAGTGAACACTCAGCCGTTATCTCCCCCTTAGGGCAACGTGCCACCACAACAGATCACTTATGCAGCCCTTGATCAACCCATGTTCAATTCACGTACTCACCACTTGTTGATGATGTCAACCGTCGATGCCAACCTCCAAACCCGTCGGAACCAATATGGCTCCACTTCTGAAGCCCCTTCTCACCGAAAAAAACACTAACGTTAATCCCACAGATCAAACGTTATGTATACCTCCGGCTCCACTTGATGGCGCTGCCAAAGCACCTCGCTTCCCACTTCGTCGCATCAACAATAATCCCAATGCTCGTGCTGCGTCGAATTACAACATAGTAGATGACTTAGCCCAGTCTCCTACAGCCATGTCTGCTTTGGAAGTTTTAAAAAACTGTCCTTTGCAGCGCAAGACTTTGCTTTCTGCCATTGGCGCTATTGACCCCAATGATTCACAACTGATCGCATTCGATTCAGACCAGTCCGAACCACGCCTGCCTTCCTCTTTAGCATTCCAAGTTTCCGTTTCTGTTCGGAATCTTGTCATGCATCGGTGCATTATCGATGAAGGGGCCTCTACATGCGTCATGTCCATATTCGTTTGGCAGAAGTTGGGATCCCCTACTCTCCAGCAGTCCACCACTACATTACGAGCCTACGACGGCCGTTCGGCTCAACCCCAAGGTCTCTTAGCTAATGCCCCCATCCAGCTGGCGGGTAAAACCGTGCTCATCGACATTGAGGTCATCAATGCCCAACTTGACTATAAACTTTTACTTGGTCGTAGCTACATGTATGCCATGCAGGCTGTTGCCTCATCCATTTTTCGTACCATGCAGTTCCCCCATGAGGGACACGTGGTCAAGGTCGACCAACTTACCTATTACGACCCCAAGGCCCCCGCCACACCTGAAAATGTTCTCCCCATGGTTGAACAACCTATTTGTGGTGCAAATACCTCGTTCGTTTCCTCAGTAGGACCCGGACTTTACTCCGAGGCACCGATGACATCTACATTCCAATCTATTCCACCACCGTCACCAGAGACCCACGTCGCTGACCTCTGTACTCTTTCCCACAATCCACAAACACCTGGTAATCAACCACCATTGGTCCCTAGTCACATCGGTGTTACACCCATCCACACAATCCCCTTTCTATTTCCTCCCTCAGGTGTAGTAAGCGCTACGGTTATGGCTACCCTTAGTCTCCTCGGGTTAACATTGGGATTACCCGTGTGGTATATTTTTCCTCCCATTCCCCCGCCGACACCAAATGTCATCCTGCAACCGGTGCAACCCATTGTCACTTCTACCCAACCACCTCCCGGTATCACTACTCCTTCGTCATCGACGAATCCCCCTCCACTCATCAGGCCCACTGGGGGCAGAGGCCCACAACTATACACTTCAGTACCCCCACCCAAGGCAGTTAAACCTCCCCTCGTGTTTCGTGCTCCTCCCAAATGCTCGTTGTGTGATGAGTTAGGCCATCCAACCCATCAGTGTCCATAGTTACCTGCATTACAGGAACACATGCAAATGCTTGACGACGACCCCAACATCCCGGTTGTCAAAATCGACTCAAACCCCAAACCTCGTGATAAATCATTACACACAAACCATCCTTGTGCAATATGTGGAATCTACGGCCATTATTCACATCACTGCCCTGATCTCCTAGATTACAGAGCAGCACTGTACGAGTTGAATAATGTCGACCTAGAGATATCCCCTCTTCTCATTGAGGAAATTCATCCCCCACCATATTCCTCCTCGGAAGAAATTAACACCATTTACACGATTTCCACTGGATACCCCTCTGTCTGGTCAGCCCCTTCCATTGATCCCTTTGACACACAGGTTCAACCCTTTCAAATCGACCAGGAAACCACATGTCCACAACATGGGGGCAGGCCCAAAACCTTGCCTACTCATCATCATCGTGATCCTCGTCGGAGATACTGGGGGAATCCACCCCACAAAGGGAATCCCCCATCATCATATCATCACTTCAGTATGCCACCATGACCCACGGCCTCATGGTATAACACCCCGCCAGCAGTTGCTCAATGACCTATTGATCTCTCTCTGAGACAACATCTGCACCACATTGACACCTCTGAGTTAGGGGGCATAATAGATTACCTCAACCCCGGGATAGGGGTCATGATCAATCATTTTGAACCTTCCGCATCATCTCTATCTCAACACCTCAATGAGCCCATCGTTCAAACCAACACATATGTGATCCACAATCACAAACCCCATGCACATAGCATGGGGACAGGTCATTAACCCTGCTCACTTTTTCATATTCGTGATCTCAACCTTTTTTGTGGTCACGTGTCACTTGTATATTTGAGTTGATTTTATACACATAGTATTTCCCCCCGCGGGTCATCATTTCTCCCCACCACTGCATCATTGGCTTGGTGGGATCACCTTTATTTGTAGCAATTTTTTAACCTAGTTATTTGCTTTGACCATTCTGAATTCCTTATGACCTCTGTTTTTCGCACCATTTGTATCGCCGGATTCAGTTTTCTGCGCTCATGATGACGCTTGAGATCATTTCTCGCTCTCATGCCTAGATTTTTTGGGCATTTTTCCCATGCCCCCTCGTCGCCTCAGTTTACGTGCCACATCGGTCGTCGTCCATTTTTTACGAGTCTTATATCGTCGGATTCATTTTTTCACGCTCGTGATGATGCTTGAGATCATTTCTCGCTCTCACTCCCATATTTTTATGGCATTTTTCCATGCCCCCTCGTCGCCTCGGTTTGCGTGCCACATCGACCGTCGTCTGTTTTTGACAAGCCTTATATCGCCAGATCCAGTTTTCCGTGCTCGTGATGATGCTTGAGATCATTTCTCACTCTCACCTCCATATTGTTTGGGCATTTTTCCCATGACCCCTCGTCGCCTCGGTTTGCGTGCCACATTAGCTGTTGCCCCTTTTTGACAATCTTTATGTCACCAGATTCATTTTTCCGCACTCATGATGATGCTTGAGACCTTTTCTCGCTATAATCAATCCCTTTTTGTTCGGTATAATTTTACCCCTTTTTCAGGCTGAGCAATCCCTTTTACGAAAAAGGCACTTATGGAGTTTCTGTTAAGCTCTTTTCTGACTCCTAAAACAATGAAAAGATTGCCGAGCAACCTTGCTTCCTTTCATGCTCGCTAAACGTATCTGAAAGGGCGTCTACCTGGTATAAGTTTACCCCTTTTCCGGACCTAGTAGACTAATTACGAAAAATGAATACTCTAGTCACATCGGCTAGAAGAGTTCTCCATTTGCATCATTTTATGCTTTTTCGGGCCTTGGAGACTAACTTACGAAAAAGAACACCAATGGAGTCCACTTACCGCTTTCAGACTCTCTAAACATGAAAGCGACCACGAGCAATCACCATCCTAGGCTCGTAAAACCAACAGGACAGTAGTCATAACCATTGCAGAGTCTTCTTATCGTTTTCAGACTCCTTAAAAAATGAAAGCACCAATGAGCACGAACAGTCTATTCGGATATCCACATCATCTTTTTCAGGATCTTGCATGCAATTAGGGTTTGCATGCACCTGCATGCACTTGCATGCATCCCAGTCACCAGTTTGATGCCTCCAGCACCTTATCCACCTTATTCTAGCACCCGGGAGCCACTTACTACAGAGTTTTAGCCCTCCTAGGCTGAAAGGCACCCACTTCTCACCTACTGCCAGAGAAGGGCGCACTTGTTCACCTACCACTGCAGTTCCACTTCAGTTACATTCAGTTAGCTCCGATTCTCCCTGATTTGAGGCTAGTTTCACTCCCGACTGACTGTTTCACTTCTCTTGGACCTCCAGATTGACTAGATGACTTGTTCTGACTTCAGTTAGCCTCCCATGCACCCCCACTGAGCCTCCTTCTCCTTAATCAGTGCTACACACTTCAGTTACACTTATTACACTCAGTTAGACTCAGATTGACACCTGGATGAATGGTTCTTGTGCATTGATGACCACCACCGATTGATGATGAGGACTCCTAGTTGGAGTCAAGCTACTCCATTCAGTGATTCGAATGGCCTACTTAGTCAATTCGAATTGCTCATTGACATATATTGTATTCTATTGTAATTCATTCACCCTTTATGGGATATTGAGCACTGCTGCATGTTTTGCACAGTTTTACACCATATTTTCTATGTTCATCTGTTGTGATTGATTTACTTGTTCATTAGATCTACTGTGACTAATTTTACATGGTATCAGAGCCATTGCAGGGACAAGATCTCTTTTCTACAGGTGTTTCTACAAGAAGATTTGACTGAATTGCTCAAATTGCAAAAAGTTTTGGCATGAGATATCTCAAGGGCATTTGCTCCTGTGCATGCAAAGCTTAAAAATACTTCCAATACCACTCTAGAAGCTTGAGTTTCCACATAATTCCTGGATCTGATACATTGGACCCATTCAACATTTTTTGATCTCCAATCCCAGGTGTGATGCAACTCTAAAAGGGTGGATTGTTCGACCTTACGGTTCTTGGTTTGATTGTGATTTGCAGGTTATCAAGCTCCTCTTTTGCATTCGCTACACTGTGCATGCAAACTCCTCTTTTGCATTCGCTACTCTCTGCATGCAAGCTCATCTACATCAGTTTGACTCGCTCCTAGCAATGGAATACTCTTCTTCAAAGCCTATCCTCGCCCCATTCAATTATTTTGATTGGAAAGATGATATGGAGATCATATTACGTTCAAAAGGTTACTACCGAGTCACTCTTGGTCTTGAATTAGAGCCAAACAATGTGTCAGATCGAACCAAACACTACAACAAGCTTGATGAAACTTATGGTCTTCTTTGTCTCTGCATCTCCAAAGATCTTCACTTCCATCTCAGCGGATTGAAGACTCCAAAAGCCATATGGGAGCAACTTGAAACACTATTTGGCAAGCAGGATGAGCTTAGGGCTTTTCAATTAGAGAATGAATTGATTGGCCTTAATCCTGAGAATTTCGAGACCATCAATGAATTCTTCACAAAATTCAAGAACTTGAACTTGCAATTGAAGAACAGTGGAGTTATCAAAGAGGATAAACAATTGATCCTCTCCATTCTAAGCAAGCTTGGGAAAGATTATTCGTTATTTGTCTCTACTTTCAATTCCGGTCGGCTAACTACCCCGAATTGGAAGATGCCTACCTTGAATGCCTTCATTGAGTCCGTCACAAAAGAGCATGACAAGTTGATTCAAATGGGGTCCATAAGCTCCAAAGATTCAGCCCTATATGTTCAAGGACCCAAGATCTCGAATGGTAAATGAAAGCAAAAGAAGGAGAAGCCCAAATTCGAGCCTCACAAGCAAAAAGACAAAGGCAAACAAACGGATGCACCATCCAGTTCGAAGTTCAAGCAAAAGGGCAAAGAAGGTAACCAAAAATCTAAATGTACTTATTGCAATCGTGGCTTTCATCCCGAAATTTCATGTATGAAGAAGACTATAGATCAAATGGCCCTCCTTTTGGAAAAGAACAACATAACTCTTCCCGATGGTGCAAGGAAGAAGGATAGGAATGATGATCATGAAAGAGGACAAGCACTCATGGAAACGGTTTCGAAGCCCACTACTCTCTTGATAGATTCGGGTGCATCAAATCATATGGCTGAAAATATTGATTCTTTTTCCTCATTCGATCCAAACAGCTCCATCCCCATCCATTTGGGAGATGACTCAAAAATTTCTTCAAAGGGCAAAGGTACGATTCATGTAGATCATGGAAGCTTTCAGAATGTTCTCTATGTGCCTTCCTTGGCTTCAAATCTCCTTTCTGTGTATCAAATGACACACACTGGTGAACCAAAGCAAGTTACATTCAGCCCTAATACAGTTGAAATTTCTGATATCAAAAGTGGAAGACTAGTTGCAGTCGGAAAGGCAAATCACACTGCAAAATGCTATGAGTTTTCACACTTTATTCCGCTTGCAAAGCCCACTGCTCTTCGCACACATGGTAATGAGGTTAGTAGGCTTTGGCATGAAATATTTGGACATCTTAATTATAATTATTTTCTGCTGCTATCAAACAAATCCATGGTAGATGGCCTTCCACAACTCAGTTCCTCGAAGGGAATATGCACCGGTTGCATCATTGGGAAGCACCCCGAGCACAGATTCGACCGCGGCAAAGCTAGCAGAGCTTCTACTATTTTGGGGTTGATCCATTCTTATATCAGTGGTCCGCTGCCCCATATGTCATTAAATGGTTCAAGGTATGTTTTGACATTTATTGATGATTTTTCCCGCTTTACATGGGTGTTCTTTCTCAAAAACAAGTCAGAAGTACTTGGAAAATTCAAGGATTTTAAGGCTTCTGTTGAGACCGCCACTGAGAGCAAGATCAAAGCTCTTAGATCTGATAATGGTGGAGAATATATTAAATCTGAGTTGCTGCAACTTTGTTCCCAAAGCGGAATTCAGATCCAACATACAGTTCCCTACACACCCCAGCAGAACGGTGTAGCGGAAAGGAAAAACCGGTCACTGAAAGAGATGGCTACATGCATGATTGAATCAAAAGGTTTGGCTGCAAATCTTTGGGCTGAAGCAATCAATGTTGCTGCATACATACAGAACCGAGTTCCACATTAATCCGTGAAAGGTATGACTCCTTTCGAATCATTCTTTGGTCACAAACCGGATGTGTCAAATTTGAGAGTTTTTGGCTCTACTGCATGGGCTAGAATGCCTTCTCAGAAGAGACGAGCTTTGGATCCACAAAGTAGCAAGTGCATACTGATAGGATATGGGGAAGAATCAAAAGCATATAAACTCATGGATATCAGATCTAAAAGGATATTCATAGAGCGCAGTGTGCAATTTGAAGAACCGCTTCAAGAATTGCAACTAGTCGAGGAAAAGACTGTTGATTCACCGCCTTCACCAGAAGAAGATCCGTGCAGCGATAATGAAGGTATGAGTTCTGATATTTCTGATATTTCAGCAGCATATGATGATCATGACATATCAGGTTCAGAATCCAACCATTATGATCCTCCTCAGTTACCAAAGTGGGCCCAAAACACTCTCCAATCTGCTGGTTCGAACCTTGGAAATCCTGCTGATCCGAGACGAACAAGAGTAGACTTTCAAAGAGAAGGTATGGCACTATCTATTGTTGATCCATTAATTCTTGATATTTGTTATTTGATGGCTGGTTCAGATCCCACATCATACTATTCTGCTCACCGAGATCCGAGATGGCAAAGTTCCATGGATGAAGAGTACAGTTCTCTTCAAAAGAACAACACATGGGAGCTAGTTTCTCTTCCACCTGGAAGAAAATTAGTGAAGTGTAAATGGGTCTACCACACGAAAGTTGCTGCTGATGGCTCTATCAGCAAATACAAAGCAAGTTTGGTGGCAAAAGGTTTCTCCCAAGTCCAAGGAGTGGACTACGCTGAGACTTTTGCACCAGTTGCAAAGATGGATTCCATCCGCCTTGTTTTAGCTGTTGCCGCATCTAAGCACTGGGAAGTGCACCACATGGATGTGAAGAGTGCATTTTTACATGGAGACCTTGCTGAAGAGGTATATATGCATCAGCCAGGGGTCTACACATCAGATCCATCATTAGTTTGCAGATTGAAGAAATCTTTGTATGGGTTAAAACAGGCCCCAAGAGCTTGGTACGCAAAGATGGGCTCCTTCCTTCTTTCTCAGAATTTCCAAAGATGCAAATCTGATCCGAATGTGTATCTTCAGCGAGTTAAAGGTAATTTGTTGGTTATTGTACTTTATGTTGATGATCTTCTCATTACTGGTAGCACACCTACTTCAATAAACAAGCTAAAATCTGCCTTAAATCTAGCTTTTGACATGAGCGATTTGGGCTTGCTGAGTCACTTTTTGGGCTTGGAGATAGCTCAAAATTTTGATGGGATCACTATATCTCAGCAAAAATATGCTTCCAACCTGTTATTGAATTTTAATATGGCTGAATGTAAGGCAGCCCCATTCCCATTCCTCTCAGGAATCAGTCTTGAGGAGGGAGATTCTACACCGCTTGCAGATTGCAGTATGTATCGACAGTTGATTGGTTCACTACTTTATTTGACACACTCACGGCCTGATATCTCATATGCCGTGAGTGCCGTGTCAAGATATATGCAGCATCCACATGAGCTTCATTGGCGAGCAGCCAAGCGGATCTTGCAGTATGTGCAAGGTACGAGACAGTTTGGCATACATTATGCTGCAGATTCTGAGCTAGATTTCATTGGTTTTACTGATTCGGATTGGGCAGGTGATAGCATTGATCGGAAGTCCACTTCCGGTTATGTTTTCATGATTGGTCATGGTGCTATTTGCTGGTCCAGCAAAAAGCAAGCAGCCATTGCACTTTCTTCAGCAGAGGCAGAGTATCGAGGGGCAGTCAATGCCTGCATTCAGGCAGTTTGGTTGCAGGGTATTCTTTCCGAGTTTGGTTTTGGTGGCACTACTTCGACTGTCCTATTTTGTGACAATCAAATGTTAGGATATTCCTATACTCCATCCTAGTCCCACCAGTATTTTGATCATTTACATTTTCAGTCATGCATGCACCTTTTAGGGTTTGCATGCATTCTAGGGTTTGCATGCATTTTGCATGCATCCCAGTCATCAGTCCAGCACCTAGCCCTCAGTTAGCCAGCCCCCAGGAGCTTCTCACTATTCAGTTTTAGCCCTCCAGTTGCTTAGTGCGCCCTTCTTCCTTGATTTTAGGGAGCAACTCGCCCTTCTTCACCTACCAGTTCAGTTACACTCAGTTACAGTCAGTTACAGTCAGTTACACTCAGTTACATTGAGTTACACTCAGTTACACTCAGTTACATTCAGTTACAGTCAGTTACACTCAGTTACACTCAGTTACACTCAGTTACATTGAGTTACACTCAGTTACACTCAGTTACATTCAGTTACTCTTAGTTACATTGAGTTACACTTAGTTACATTGAGTTACACTCAGTTACACTCAGTTACACTTAGTTACACTGAGTTACACTTAGTTACACTGAGTTACACCTACCAGAGTTAGTTTGACTGATGGTTGACAGTTACTTGAGCATTGATGACTCCAATGATGATGATGAAGACTTCTAGTTGCACTCCGATGATCATGAGGACACCTAGTTGTGCTCCGATGACACTCCAGTGATCCTTTGATCACTCCATGAAGGCTAATTCGAATTGCCACCTTAGGCATTCGAATTCCTCATGCATTGTATTATTTATATGTCCATTTGTGATTAATAATCTAGTATGACCGAAGTATTATTGCTTCTATCTGAGTTCTACTGTACCATATTATTCTGTTGCTCATTATACTGCATGTATCACTCTTCTTCTATTTTCTTGCTTAATCATAATTATTCTCTTGTGAGATACATCATCTCTTAGATCTGCTGTGAGGATTTTCACATGGTATCAGAGCATGTTGAGAGTATTGTTTATCTCCATTTTTGAGAGTTTTTTGCAGGTTATTACCAAGATTTCGAGTGCAGCAGTTGCAGCAGAATCTGCATTTTTGCAGCAGTAGCAGTTGCAGTTATTCTATATTGTTTTTGCAGGTCTTCCACATCTTCAATGTATCCTGAATTAGAAGAAATCACTCCTCTTTCTCTATTCAACTATGATGAATGGAAACCAAAAATAATAGCATATTTAAAGAGCCATGATCTCTTTGATTGCTATTTTGAAAGAGAGTTCGAATCCTCTACAAAGAAGATTAAATGGTTGAATAAAGGTGACATGCACATTGGAAGAATGAAGCTTACTATGACTGATTACATATTGTACCCGACCATCTTTGAAATTGAAACTCCAAAAGAGTTATGGGCTCATCTGGATGAAAGATTCGGCAAAAAGAATGATGGTTTTGGTCCAAATCCCTTCAAAAGCAAGCAAGTTGATGCATTCGCTCCACTTGATGGTCTCTCAGATCATGATGCATTCGCTCCTCCTGATGGTCTCTCAGATCATGTTGCATTCGCTCCCCTTGATGATCTCTTAGATCATGAACCAGTATCATCTCATATTGAAGTTGTTGACAAAGAACTTGCAGATTCTCCGCTCATGCTCAAACCTTCTTCTCTTTCTGTGCCAGCTCACACTCTAGATATTGCAGAAGGTCCTAAATCCTCTCTTGCACCAGATTTTGTTGGTTCGCATCATGATCACATGATTATTTCGGAGGTAACATCAGCTATTGGAGGTAATGCATTCGCTCCTCTTCAGCAAACATCTCTTATTTACTACTATATGATCATTAGCACATGCTTTCAGAAGGTTATTGAAGAATATGGCAATTGCCACCCGCTTGAGATAATTTCTCATGCATCATATGATAGTTTTGATCTCACCCCTGTTGGTTCAAAGGAGATCTCAAGAAACTGTTTTGAAAGTCTTAAATCTGATTTTGATTTCAAGCAAACATGTAATAGTTCTTTTTGGCATAATCTCACCCATGGTGGTTCGAAGGAGAAGACAAAGGACTATATGCACATTCAAAAATTTGATCCTACCTCAGCTGATTCGAATCACAGGTTCAAGGATCATTCTCATACTATTGGATTTGTTCTCATCACATTCGATCTGAAGAGCAAGTACAAGCACATGCTTTTTGAGCATGATCCACTTCTTCCCAAGAAGAAGATACCTCCAGACATATGACCAAGCATCACACATGCTTGAGTTTGGAGCTTTTATTTTTTTTTATGTGTGCCTTACAGTCTATTTTTGAGGAGGGGGTATGTTTCCCATGAAATTTTCCCACTTCCTTGGTTTATTGATTGTTATTATTCATTGTATTGGGTGACCTTTGGTCTTAGTTACCAGGGCCCAGGATGGATTAAGGGGGGGTGTTAGGATATTCCTATACTCCATCCTAGTCCCACCAGTATTTTGATCATTTACATTTTCAGTCATGCATGCACCTTTTAGGGTTTGCATGCATTCTAGGGTTTGCATGCATTTTGCATGCATCCCAGTCATCAGTCCAGCACCTAGCCCTCAGTTAGCCAGCCCCCAGGAGCTTCTCACTATTCAGTTTTAGCCCTCCAGTTGCTTAGTGCGCCCTTCTTCCTTGATTTTAGGGAGCAACTCGCCCTTCTTCACCTACCAGTTCAGTTACACTCAGTTACAGTCAGTTACAGTCAGTTACACTCAGTTACATTGAGTTACACTCAGTTACACTCAGTTACATTCAGTTACAGTCAGTTACACTCAGTTACACTCAGTTACATTGAGTTACACTCAGTTACACTCAGTTACATTCAGTTACTCTTAGTTACATTGAGTTACACTTAGTTACATTGAGTTACACTCAGTTACACTCAGTTACACTTAGTTACACTGAGTTACACTTAGTTACACTGAGTTACACCTACCAGAGTTAGTTTGACTGATGGTTGACAGTTACTTGAGCATTGATGACTCCAATGATGATGATGAAGACTTCTAGTTGCACTCCGATGATCATGAGGACACCTAGTTGTGCTCCGATGACACTCCAGTGATCCTTTGATCACTCCATGAAGGCTAATTCGAATTGCCACCTTAGGCATTCGAATTCCTCATGCATTGTATTATTTATATGTCCATTTGTGATTAATAATCTAGTATGACCGAAGTATTATTGCTTCTATCTGAGTTCTACTGTACCATATTATTCTGTTGCTCATTATACTGCATGTATCACTCTTCTTCTATTTTCTTGCTTAATCATAATTATTCTCTTGTGAGATACATCATCTCTTAGATCTGCTGTGAGGATTTTCACATCAAAGTGCTATCAAGATCTCCACAGATCCAGTTCAGCGGCAGAGGACCAAACACATTGATATTCATATGCATTACATTCGACAGTTGGTGCATGACCGCACCATCATTCTGCAATATTGCCCTACTGATGAGCAAATTGCAGACATCTTCACCAAGAGCTTCACTGAGAAGAAGTTCTCTTACCTCCGTTCACTGTTGGGGGTGAGTTCCATCATGGTGGAGACAGATTGATTCATTATTATGCTTTAGCTTGAGGGGGGGCTTTCTTCCCACTGGGTTTTCCCTCTTTCCTCACTTAGTTATTTTCAGCATTTTTTGGATTATTGTATTGGGGTGACCTTTGGTCTTAGTTACCAGGGCCCCACATTATTTTTTGCACATCATAGTCTAGCTTGAGGGGGGGTGTTCGGATATCCACATCATCTTTTTCAGGATCTTGCATGCAATTAGGGTTTGCATGCAAAATATAGGGTTTGCATGCACCTGCATGCACTTGCATGCATCCCAGTCACCAGTTTGATGCCTCCAGTACCTTATCCACCTTATTCTAGCACCCGGGAGCCACTTACTACAGAGTTTTAGCCCTCATAGGCGGAAAGGCACCCACTTCTCACCTACTACCAGAGAAGGGCGCACTTGTTCACCTACCACTGCAGTTCCACTTCAGTTACATTCAGTTAGCTCCGATTCTCCCTGATTTGAGGCTAGTTTCACTCCCAACTGACTGTTTCACTTCCGTTGGACCTCCAGATTGACTAGATGACTTGTTCTGACTTCAGTTAGCCTCCCATGCGCCCCCACTGAGCCTCCTTCTCCTTAATCAGTGTTACACACTTCAGTTACACTTATTACACTCAGTTAGACTCAGATTGACACCTGGATGACTGGTTCTTGTGCATTGATGACCACCACCGATTGATGATGAGGACTCCTAGTTGGAGTCAAGCTACTCCATTCAGTGATTCGAATGGCCTACTTAGTCAATTCGAATTGCTCATTGACAGATATTGTATTCTATTGTAATTCATTCACCCTTTATGGGATATTGAGCACTGCTGCATGTTTTGCACAGTTTTACACCATATTTTCTATGTTCATCTGTTGTGATTGATTTACTTGTTCATTAGATCTGCTGTGACTAATTTTACATAGTCCTGGGCTCACAAATACACAGGACAATACCATTTCAGAGCACACTTTTATCCCTTCTTGGAGCTCATTAAAACTACGAAGAAGGACCCAATGGTGCTTCTCGGTGCCATGACAGATCACGTCTACTCATATGGCAGCTTCCCCATTTTGGTCGCCTTTGTTCAGAGTATTCTGCAGTATGTCACCCTGAGAATCCCTCGACAGCACCCATCAGCTTGACCCCTCCAGAGTCAATACATACCCTTCAATCCTTAAAAGCTATGATCCCCACACCTACAAGTCAGTTCCCTACGCTACCAGGTCAACCAGGTCATCATGCTCTGAACAAAGGAAGTTTGAGTCTACCCACTATATGACCCCAGTTACTTCCCATCCCCACAAGTATGCCAGTCCTACCATCAATACTACCACACTTCAGTTCTACACCTCGCACTCCTATCAAGGAAACATCATTGCCTTGTTATTTGTTGGTCTCCCTCTGTCGACGACAACCAAATTTATTCCAGAGGATAGACCTAGAGGTCCCTGTGTCTTGGACTCATCACCATTTATGATGAGTGCCTATGAATCATTTCGAGAAGAGTCCTCAGTGCCTCTCCAAATGGTTGTTTCTCACATGCTCGACTTCAACACATTGATCGCATCATTGAGACTCACACAGGGCATTGGTTCGTTCAGTTATCAGTCGAAGACCTCGGATACCACCTGTCTCTTCCACATTCGAGAGTCTACTTATGGAAACAACCAGTTACAATTTTTCTATAGATATCCGGGTTGCGCATGGCGATAGTATTCAGATGTACCCCAATTTTATACTCCCTCGAGTATACAGTTACATATACTTCCCAGAGATGGCTCACAGTCATTACGTCCCTACAGATGTTGGACACCTTCAGTTCTAGCAGTTCATCAGTTATTCCAGTGTATTAGATATTGAAATCAGTCATGTCATGATCATGAGTACATCCCAAAATAATGTACCCTATGGACCATTATGATGTACCAGTAAATTTTTTATGTATTAGATCCCCCTTCTTGGGACTAATTGTTATGTATATGTCTTGATACGAGCATGGGTATGCCCACCTCGTCCATTATCAGAGATTATTCCTCATTCATATTGAGGCCATGTAATATTGTTTATTTTTTGCAGCTTCCAAGGGCCGCGGATCCAGTCTCCAATCGGTCTCTTCTCCTCCCCAAAACCCCAGAAAAAAGACAAAAGAACTATGATGTCTATCGGCCATACGATGAGCTCCTGCCCTCACACATCAGGGGGCAATCTGTTAACACCTAAAAAGTGCTCACTAGCTCATTCCCTTATTCACATGACCCATTTGTCCACTTTTCCACCATCTGAGCCTCTGAAGCCAACAAAAGGTCACCAAAAGACCTTAATACACCCCTTTTTCCCACTCAAAAAGATTATTTTTCCTAAAAAAGCATAAAAAACCCTAAAAAAGGGTCCAAAATTCCCAAAATTAAAAAGGGAATAAAAATAATAAAAATATTCAAAAAAAAGGAAAAAGGAGGAAAAAGTACCTAAACCATGTTGGTCAATACCATTGGTTTCCACTAAACCACAAATGGTATTCCCCACCACCAAAACCTATAAAAAGGTGGTAGGGGCTCCTCATTTCACATCCATCCATATTCCTATCCTCATGCTGCCAAAATCTCCCTTGAGTTTTTGGCCATTGTAGAAACCTTGCAGAAAGGACCCATTGGAGATTGGAGCTGCTCACCATTTGAGTTACTCAACAACCTTCATCACTTGGAGGTATTTTTATTGCAAGCACTTGCTTGCCCCCATTTTCAATACAAATATTATTTCTTATGTTTCTTGTTCTTGTTTTTTAATTCAAAAATGCACATGCTAGTTTAGTTTAGTTTAGATTTAGTTTATTGTTTTTTGTTTAATATTGAGACTGCTGCTACTAGATAGCAGGTGCCCATAGCACTAAGCTTGGTTGCAAAACCAAGCCAACACCATGACTAGATTATTCACATCATTCGATCCATACCTTCATCCAGTCAAGATTGTTTGCGATGTATAAAAGAATTGCATCCCACTCTCGACCAACTGTTTCATGACAATAAAATTAAAATTCAATACAAATGTAATAGTAACTTAACAAAGTATATTACACTCTAAATTTATGCAAAATACTGAATATAAAAATAGAATATGTATGATATTATATATACATAAAAAATCACTAGTCAAATGTGTTATATTACCTTTCACCTTCCTTGATCTACCTTTCCCCTTCAGGTACTCCCCTTCGAAACTCTTATTGCATTCCAGATGACAAATGCGACGTAAATTGAGCTTTTCTGCTAATTTAGGAAGATATTCACTAATATACAGCATGTTTTGGTATACCATATATCCGTCCATCATAGAACCCTCAACATATGCTCGTTTTCTGACCAAACCCTTCATAAATTTCAAGTGCCTCTCAACCATCCACATGGACTTTGAGTGTGCAGGTCCACACAGTTCAATCTCTTCAACTTGGTGTATGGGGTAGTGTTCTTGTGCATTGAAAAATGTCGAAGGTATATGCTTCTGCATTTCACACATGAGACTGGTATTTTCTCTCCTCCAATACTTTATGTCTTCTTTATGGAATTATTTAGATGACAACCATCTACAAGTGATCACATGACTACCAAATCAAGAGATTAAAGAAAAAAAACAATATATTACATAACAACATGAATTACAAAATGAAAATCAAATATAAGTTCTATGTTGAATTAAACAAACACTAAGCGCATGGAAAAAATCACCACTTACCTCATGTATTTCCCGAGACTATATATTATTTGCTTGACATTGTTGTCAAAGTTGTCCGGGATAGAGAGAGGTAGAACATACTGTAACAAGAATATACAGATCGTTTCATTTTATCAACAAAGAGTAGACAAATAAAAAATATACCAACCATATTCACTAGAATATGAATTAAAAAAATAAAAAATCTATACCATAATAATTACCTTCTTTGTTATGATATTCTTCATGTTTGCATAAAATCCGGTGGGAAATTTAATTTTTCGAATGACTTCTTTTACAACATTACTTTGCTGCTCCGTTAACATCCATGGAAGTGAGTTTATATTATATTTCTCTCCGTTTCTATGAAATTGAATGATGTCTTTCATTGCATGGTTGCTATCTTGAATGTCTTTGCAAATTTTGACAATTTTTTCTTTGTCACTCCCATCCAATATTCGCCATAATATTTCGGTCACATTCTTTCTGATATGCATTGTATCAAATAGATGAGCAGTTTGTAGGTGCTCATAGTAGGGCAATCTACTGAATTGTCTAGGATAACTTTTCAGTCCTCGTGGAATCCCATTAATGCCTTCATGATCACATGAACGACAATCATGAAATTACATAAATTAATGTCAATTACAGTAAAAAACACACAATGTAAAAAAATACAATATAAGATATCATATACGATGATTCATTATATGTACCTCAACGATTTCTATTATATTGCAACTTCCATAGGCGAGGTGTCATTCTTTGCGGTTTTAATGCAGTCTCTTGCTTTCCATTGAACATATGTTTTTCGGTAGTTCGATACCTATGATTTTTGTAGAGAAAGTGCCTATACTCATCAAACACCTCCTTTGCTAAGCTTTTTGAACGACGAGATTTGATCTTAGGACCACAAACTGGACATGCAAATTTCCCCTTTGTCTGAAGACCTACATAAAGAGATAGAATATCTATGTCAATTATAATTATATACAAAATGACTGTATTATTTAGAAAAACATGCGTGCGTAGTAGATCTTGAAGTATTTCTTGAATTTCTTCCGAACAGTTTCCCTTTCATTGATCTTCTTCACTTTCCTAAGGTGATCCCAACAAATAGATGCTCTTCCATTCAGATTTAAGATGGCCACTCTTGGTTTCATATTTCTAGAGTAGTATTGGACTTGGAAATACTTCCTCATACCAAGAATCCAAGCCTCAGCTTCTCGACCAAATTTTATCTCACCATCAAATGCATGATGTTTGGCCTTCCTAATTTATTCATGTGATTTGTTCTTGGAAGACCTCTTCCTCTCCTTCCTATGATATGAAGAGCTTGATACTTTAGTGGAATCCTTAGACTCTAATGACTCACTAGAATATATTTCTAGAGTATATGACCTGCCTCTAGAAACTCTTCTTGAACTATGGGACCTCTTGTGAGAATGCCTTGTTGAGATACTCCCACTCTTCTTCTGATTTTCAGAATGATGTCTAGAGTTAATCTCCCTCTGAATGTTTGTAAAAATTTGGATCATACTGGCATTTAGTTGATTATCCTTTTCTTGAGCTCTAAGTAGCCTCTCATTGTCTGCTCTATAACTCTACAGCTCCACCCTTAAGATCCTCATGGTTTTTTCAAGGCCTGGGGGAGTCACTTGGTTTTTCCTACCATTGGATTATGTATCTTCATTCTCAATCTGTAAATTCTCTCCCATTGCATCAGCCTCAACTTCATAAGGATCTTGTGCATCATCCATGATGATAACCTTATTGGTCTAACCAAGACCCAAGATTTTTCCAACTACACTATACTCACTGCTAACCCCTTAACAAACACTGATATAATTTTGAATCTACAAAAGTTTTGATATAAACACAGTTGTTAGATTTATTAAGTTCTCAGGAAATCAAAATTTATTTTTTCACATATTTTGGAAATTACCCATATTGACAGTTTTTGTCAATTATGGCTACATACACTTTTCTGATCAAATTGTAGAAGCATATGAGTCATCAATTCATAATTGCTATCTGTAAAAAAATTCCCCTTTGGATAAAATTTCCAATGACTATAAGAATGCTCAATTCTAATTCCCAGGGACAAAGTTACAGTCCTTCAAAATTGTTAATCTGGTCCAAATTTTGAACTTTTCCTATAGGTGCATTTAACCCAAAATGCCAACTTCATGAACCTATTGGATAGCCAAGCTAAAATCCTTATTGGATTAGATAATATATGTGACCAATATTACTCAAAAATTTTCCATTCCTTGATCTAATGCTCTAGTCACCTGCTATAAAATTCTGGAATTCACTACTTTTGTGTTTCTCATTCTTCTTCCAGACTTAACAAATACTGCAATTTTGTAATACACCCTCACAACCCAAAATGTTTACCCCAAATTTGTGTTTCTCCAATGGAATTTGTTAAAATCCATATCCAACTTTGTTGATAAAAAAAAATTGGGGGTCAAGGCGGCTTTCCCCCTTAAGGACTCCCTGTGCCACTATAGGGAGAGTCGAGGGAAACACCCTCTTTTGTTTTTGTAAATAGTTCAATTTCACGCAATCTGACGCATAATAAAATATGATTTTTTGATTATGTGGTAAGGGTGACGACGTGGCCTGACATGTGCCCATTGATTTTTAGACAGGCCTACCTGTCACCCTATGAAGTGGCCATGTCACCTCCCACCAACCATCATGATCCCACACCACCATACCACTCATCTATCGGCGTTGGTCGTTTTCCCTTTTACCATAAGTGGTAAGGTGCCCCTGCAAGGTGGTTTTGGAAAACAACTCTTGGGGAGGCATTGTCAATTAAAAAGTGACACATGATCCAAGTTGTTTTGGGATCAAAGTGCCCCACATCCCTTTTTATCCATTGTTTACTTTATCGGCGTGCGATGAACTATGCCCATTGATCTCCCTCATTAAACAACAGTTATATATTCCTCTTCCCACTATTAAACATCGTGCAAATTTCCCATGGGATCTGAGTCACGATCGTTGATCTGCCCCACCATCCAATGGTTAGATCTTCATCCTCCCCACACTTCATCCTGAGCATCCTTTTGTGTGTGGTTCTGATGTGGAAAGTTGTTAGCACCCACAAAGTGCTCACCATCTCATCTCCCTCATTACATGACTCATTTGTTTATATGTCTTACCATACTTGCCACCAAAACCTCAAAAAACCATTAAAAAGCCACCAGAAGGCCAAAAAAAACCCTTTTTTTCCCCCAAAATAATTTAAATTTCCTCAAAAGATAGCAAAAACCCTCTAAAAGGGCCCTAAATTCCCAAAAATCAAATAAAAGGGAATAAAAAATATAAAAAAAAAAGAGAAAAAAGAGGGAAAAAGGCAGCAAAAATCCTAAACAATTGACTTAAACCATATGGTGTCAAAAACCATGGGTCAATACTCCACCACTAAAAACCTATAAATAGGTGATGGAGGCTCCCCATTTCACATCGACAATCTATCCTATCCTCACTCTGCCAAAATCACTCTTGAAACCCTAGCTTACCATTTGAGCTAGTTTTTCCCATTTGAGTGCCCCTTTTGGCCCATTATTCAAACACCTTGGAGAAGGAGAAGGAACCCATTGGAGCACAGAAGCAGCCCTCCTGGACTACTACAAGAGCTTCACCAACCTCAACACTTGAGGTAAATGTAATCTTGATCATTTCATAATACAAAAAGAAACTTTCTATTACATTGTCATTGTCTTTTTATTTCTATTGATGCACATGTTAGCTTAGATTTTATTGTTTTATTGTTTAAATTTATTGTTTATTGAACTGCTACTAAGGAGTCCCTTCTCCTTAGTAGGTGCTCATTTGCACAAGCTAGGATGAAAACCCTAGCTACAGTTTTGGCAACTCCACTAGTGTTCCTTTGAATTTCTGGTTAAAATTTTAATAGTTTTTATTTTCTGCAAGTATTTTTTTGTTTTCCCTGTTCGGCTGTGGCTTCGCCCAGTTGGGTTTTTAGCCGCGACCCAGATCGCAGCTTTCAGCCATTTTTCCGTGATCCATATCGCAACTGTTTGATCTTTTCCCATGGCCTAGACCGCTACTTTCTGTCGTTGTTCTGTGACCTGAGCGAAGCCTTCTGCCTCTTTCTTGCGACCCAGACCACAGCTTTCTACCCTTTTGTCGTGCTCTAGACCACGCATTTTAGCGCTAGAACTGCGATCCAACCACAGCTTTCTGCCCCTTTGTCACGCTCCAAAGCGCACATTGTGGCCATAAACCCGCGATCCAACCGTAGCTCTTCCTCCTTTAGCCGCGCCTCTTGACCACAGACCCGTGATCTGACCACAGAGTTCATTCCTACAGCCGCGCCCCAAACCGTGCCTTTCGGCCACAGACCAGCGATCCGACTGTAGGTTTCACTCCTACAGCTACGCTCCAGACCACGCATTTCAGTCGCAGACCCGCGATCTATTTTCTGCATTTTTACCCCTTTTTGAACCCAGAATTTTGCTGCAATATTTTTTGCACCTGCACAACCACCTGTTCTATCTGCAGCCACACTTACCTATAGCCTTTTTCTGCAGTTTGCTTTCTGTTCCATTTACATAATTTTTTAAGTTTAAGCATTTACATTGAAAAAAGAAAATTTTTCATTGCAAGTTAAATTTCTGCATTATTATTGGTTAAAATGTTTCCCCTCCCATGGCACTTTTGATTGGGTTCATTACCTCACATGCACACACTCTGTCACCTAATTCAAGTGGGCCTTAAAACACTACTTAACACAACCAACATTCTAACCCCACTTAGGGAACACATAAGAATATTGTAGTTAGGTAGGACAGGGGGGATAGGCATCCAAATAACACCCCTCGGTCACTTACACTTGAGACATGTAATGTCCCCTCCTATCATACCAGTATGATAGAGAGGATCATGATGCTAAAACTGGGCATCTAGCCCATGAACTTACTAAGTAAGCATTGAGATAACATATGGAAATGTATAATACAAGAAAAACACAACGGAAGTACTATTAATTTCACATTCATCATACATTCCAGATTTTCATGTCATTCCTCAATTAAGCAATATCAAATCATCAAATGAGAATACTTATCTTAAACCAAAGTAGCCCCTGAGAAACCAACTATGCTTCTGCAACGTTCCACCTAATCGTAGGCCAGTGTGCTCCTCAATCTCTCAGCACCACTGCCACCACCGAGCTGGGCATGATCTCCATAAGGAAAAAGGGAAAGAAGGCTCTCACATAGCCAAAGATATACCAGAATCAGCCAAGCCAATCAGCAATTGGGTTTCTCAGGTTGTTAAGAGATGGACAGAGGTGAATTACTAGCTAGTGGCTCACCCATTGAGCTATGGATACTTAATTGGGCTCATCAAGCCAAATCTGTCCTCTTCCACTCCTGAATCTCCTGCTCACAGGTTCAAACCAAGGATGGGGTTTCTACCAGCTCAGAAAAATGTGGGAACACACAAAAACGAAATGGGAAGATTGGGAAACAACCTAGGAAAGCCAAATCCATTTTTAGAAAAACATCCTTGGACATTCGGGGGCAAAAACGACCTCCATACAATCCCCAAATCGTGGCCCTTCTCTCCCAAGCTACTATATATGAAAAAATGAGTTACCAGCATGGGAAAATGCAGGGGAATTGAGAAAAACATGAGGGATAAAACCCCAACAAGCTCAGACTGCGTGAGAGGATGAATTCCATGGGTGGAGAATGGCTTTGGGCCAATTTCGTGGGGGTTTTCTTGCCCAGCAAGCCCAAAACTTGATTTCCCAGGTTGTTGTATTGCCCATACACGAAAATTGACAGCCATACCTCTCCCATCCCAAGGCATTAATTGTCTCAACCAATTCTTGGAAGAATTAAATGATTGGGTGCATGAGACCAAATGGGTAGTTGAGAGTTCATGGGTTTCCTCAATGAAATGGCTTAACACCATGGCTCAAGGGTTTGGTTATTTTCCCTCCCTATTCCTTGTAAAGATCATGCCCCCATCTCTTTGTTGCATTGCGTAGCTGGTTGTGGATTTTTCATTAAAAGTTGCATATTTACATGATGTCCGATTTTACATTGTGCACCGCTAGCACAAGAACTCTATGCATTTATTCTAATTGTCGATACATAGAATGATAAATCAATGGCGGGGCCTTGGCCTTGAGCTCCTCACCATGACTAAATAACAATATTTACATCATTTACAATATTAAAGCAATAGGGTCAATCTGGGGACATTACAAGACATAGTTGTTGTCCTTTAGGGTACCAAAATCCCTTAGTATTTTTTGACACTGTCACAACCAGTTTATCAGAGGGCCTCTCCCTTAGGAGGGTTGAAGTAGCCAGACTAGTTCCAGAGGCCTGAGTGGAATACTGCAATCCATTCAGTAACCGAAGGCTACCTACTTGTTGGTCTACATGTGGTGATCCCTTTTAGGCCCACACGCTGATAGGACTAGAGCTGCAAATTCACCTTTTCTGGACGTGTCATGAATGGGGTATCTTAGTTTCCTTTCTTCTAGGATTTTCATACCTGGTATCCCTCTCGGTAGGGGGGTATCTTTAGCCACTTGGCTTTACTATCCATATTGCCTAAATTGGATTTTATCACCTTGCAAAGGATATGTCTGGTTGAGTCAGAATACTATTTAGCTAGGTGTTTGCATGCTCCCTTACCTCCCTTTGGTCTAGTGAGTCCACTATTTTTATTTTTTACCAAACCGGCTGCTTGTTGGTATTCTGACCATTGTTGTTGATGCTCTGCTTATTGTAGCACAGTTGTTATAGTAAGCATTTTGAGCTGGTTGTTGGCCTGAGTGCCATTTTTTTTTTTTGTGCTCTCCTTCTGCACACTCAGCTGCATTAGGGTTTTTGAGCTATTTTTCACTCAACACAACCCCTAGATACTTGACATCATATGTCACCACTGAGTCACCGAGACACTCTCGGCGCCTCTGAGGCGAGCCCCGCAGCACGATTCACTTGACATCACCTATCATAGATGTAGAGCTTCATCACTTGATACCACTCGTCATAGACCTCGAGCTTCATCACTTGACTCTACTCATCGATGACATAGAGCTCCGTCCCCCAGCTCTGACACCCCTTATTTCACATATGATTCAGAGGCAGAGTTCGAAAACCCCACTTATATTGCACCAACCAGCCCCATGGCTGGCATGACTTCCAACCCGTTCTTTGTAGGGACCATTGGTGGAGCATCCACAACCACCCCAGCCACCACACCTGCTTTGGGTATGCCCTCTATGGGGCCCACACCCACCATTCTGATTACTGTGCCAATTCCAATGGCTAGCATAGCCAACCCAACCCCATTGGTGACTCACACTACGCTTAGTGGTGTAAGACCATCCCATACCACCTCCAACCCCCCATTTGGGGTCACTTCCCTATCACAAACCCAACCCCTACACTTGGGGGCATCATCCCCAACATGGCCACGACCACCAGTATGTCACATTTTTCTACCAGTTTTCCATTCATGGCTAGTCTCAACCTTCCTGACCTACCTAGACTGATCAACGGTCCCATCAGACACGATCCTACGTGGCCTCACATGCCCCCCAAGCTCCCATCAGACATCCCTAAGTTTGAGAGCAAGGCAGGTGAAGACTCCCAGAACGACATTATGTCCTTCCATCTATGGTGTTCCTCCAACTCCATAGTCGACGACTCTATCCGACTCTGTCTGTTACAACGAACTCTCACTGGCTCTGCATCCAAGTGGTACATCGAGCAGCCCCATGGGACCCATGCCACCTTTACTTCCCTTGCCTCGACCTTCCTGCAATTCTTCTAGTTACTTGTCCGCTATGATGCGGGAGTTGAAATCCTACTGTCTTGCAGACAGAATACGGCCACCCACATCATTGACCACATTCATGAGTGGTGTCAATGCTGAAGCCTGTGCAAAATCAAGTTAGATGACCGTATCTTCCTATATTAAATCTCTCATCCCCGTCATTGCTAAGGATGTGGCATCCGAGCAACCCCAGTCCGAGGAAGAGGCCATCCTAAAATCCTAACAGTTTGACCTTATCTATGCCCAGTCTAGTTACCTATACACCATTATACCCAATGCCCCCCGTGGCGACTCTTCTGGAACCGATGCACTGGGGGCATCCCATGCTGCTGATGGCATCATTGATCGTATTACCTCGCATAACCAACCCTTTTCCATGACACATACTAGTAATGGCCCCGACCTTTCGTGGGCTACATCCCACTCTGGAGCAACCAATTCATATTCCCCCATGGCGCATAACCGCCATTCCCACGGACCCTCATGTCCACCTCAGTGCTTCGACCATGCCTCCCCCGCTTACAATCCCCTGGTTGCACCTCAACCATATTACCACCCGCAAGTCGCACATGCTCCTGTATCCTCTCAAGCCCCCCCCACTTATTATCCGCCCTAGGTAGCACCTACGGCAAATCAACCACCCGTCCCACATACTTATCAACAACCCCCACAAGGTGCCGCACCTACACCGCCTCCACCCCCACTCACTTATTTTCCGCTGCAACTTGCTCCCGCACCTGCACAACCCCAGAACCCACCTACCACCCAAGGGAAAGTGTACATGCAACAAAATCCGCAACATAACCAAAATAACCAACACCAACAAAGCCAGCAAAAACATGGAAAAGGATGTAACCGCGGGAACAACCCCCCTCCATACCAAGGCAGCCAGCCACCTAATCCCCCAAACAATAACAACACGGCACCTGCCAACCAAAACCCTGATAGGCTGCCAAAGCAAGCTAAAAACCCTAACTTACGAACGAACAACCCTTGTTCTATTTGCGGTGTCTATGGCCATTACACACATGCTTTCCCACATTTGGAGCAGGCATGACAACTCTGGACCGATGATGCCCACCGCCAAGGGAACGCGGCACCTCAAGCACCACCTAACCCCCCACCACCTCAAATTAAACCCGGGGTGCTACAAAACCCTTTACCAACCCAAGGAGTGGTGAACACTCAACCGTTAGCTCCCCCTCAAGGGAATGCGCCACCACAATAGCAAGTCACGTACACTGTGCCTACCCACCCCGCTGTAGACTCAGGTACCCATCACTTGTTGATGATTTCATCCATCGATGTCAATCTTCAAACCCGCTGGAACCAATATGGCTCCACCCCTGAAGCCCCTCTCAAAAACAAAACCATCAATGCTTTTCCCACCGATCAGCCATCACACATACCTCTGGCCCCATTAGATGGCATGCCAAAAGCCCCTCGCTTCCCACTTCACCGTATCAACAATAACCCCAATGCTCGTGCTGCGTCCAGTTACAACATTGTAGATGACTTAGCCAAGTCCCCCGCAGCCATGTCTGCATTAGAGGTCTTAAAAACCTGTCCTACATAGCGCAAGATTTTGTTATCAGCCATTGGTGCTATCAACCCGACTAATTCATGAATTATGGCCTTTGAATTGGACCAATCCAAACCACTCCTGCCTTCCACATTAGCATTCCAAGTTTCTGTATCCATTCGGAACCTTATAATCCATCAGTGCATCATTGATGAGGGTACCTCTACATGCATTATGTCCACATTCGTTTGGCAGAAATTGGGATTTCCTACTCTCTAGCTGTACACCACTGCGTTGCGAGCCTACGATGGTCGTTCGGCTCAACCCCAAGGTCTCTTAACTAATGTCCCCGTTTAGTTGGCTGGTAAAACATTGCTTATTGACATAGAGGTCATCAACGCCCAACTTGATTATAACCTCTTACTTGGTTGCAGTTACATGTATGCCATGTGGGTAGTTGCCTCTTCTGTTTTTCGTACCATGATGTTCCCCCATGAAGGATGAGTGATCAAGATTGATCAACTCACCTATTACGATCTCAATGGCCCCTGCTGCACCCGAAAACGTTCTTCCCATGGTTGAATAACCTATTTGCGGTGCATCTACCTCGTTGGTTTCCTCAGTTGGACCCGAAGTTTACTTAGATACGACGATGAATTCCACATTCCAATCTATTCCACTCCCATCACCAGTGACCAAAATATCTGACTTATGTACCCTCTCGCACAATACCCAAACACCCAACCATCAACCTCACTTGTTGCCCCAACCCCTGTTGGTACCTAGTCATGTCGGTGTAACACCCATCCATACAATCCCATTCCTATTCCCCCCTTCGGGAATAGTGAGCACCTCGGTTATGGCCACTCTCAGTCTCCCAGGGTTAACTTTAGGACTACCGGTGTGGTACATCACACCTCCCATTTCCCCTCCGACACCAAATGTCATCCTACAACCAGTACAACCCATTACCACTCAGATTCAACCACCTCTCGGTGTCGATACTCCTTCCTCATCCACTAACCCACCCCCTCTTGCCAAACACACTGGGGGCAGAGGCCCACAACCGTATACCGCTTTACCACTGCCCAAAATAGTTAAAAATGCCCCTGCGTTTCGCACTCCTCCCAAATGCTCTTTGTGTGATGAGTTGGGCCATGCTACCCATCAATGTCCACAATTACCCGCACTACAGGAGCACATGCAAATGCTTGATGATGACCCCAACATCCTGGTTGTTCAAGTCAACCCTACCCCTAAGCCTTGCGATAAATCATTGCGTACCAATAACCCTTGTGCAATATGCGGTATTTATGGTCATTACTCACATCACTGCCCTGATCTCCCGGATTACAGAGCCACCCTCTATGAGATGAATAAATTGGACCTCGAGACGTCTCCTCCCACCATTGAAGAGATCCACCCCCCAGCATCTCCGCCAACATGAGAGGTCAATACAATTTATATGATCTCTATTTCCAACATGCCCTCATCAAACGATTTAACTACAAAACGTTTCCATAATGATGAGGAAATTATCGAGGCTCTTACCGCACCTGCTTACCCATGGGAGGATATGCACCATTGTTCCTATTTCCTCCCGAAGGAGTCCTCCCCCACCACAGCCATCCAATTTTCGGTTGAGACCAAATATTTCCTCCCAACCAAGGTCGATTGGTTTAAAGAGCTTATTCCTGCTCCCGATGCCTTCGAGAAAGGTAACATGGTCAACATATCACCTACGTGCCACATTGATATCTCTACCCGAGTTGGTGCCCCTAAAATCATTACTTTGGGAGCCTCCTGCACCGAGTACGAGATCGGAGAGTACAAAAAACTTTTCCAGGAGTTCCGTGATGTCTTTTCCTGGTCCTACACCTAAAAGCTTAGTCTTGACCCTACTATCATAGAGAACCACATTGACACGTTGCCAGATGTGCCTCCCGTTCGCCAAAAACAGTGCCCCATTCACCCATCAAAGCTCCCTGCTGTTAATGCAGATATTGAGAAACTTCGTGCAGCGGGTTTCATTTATCCTATTGCATACACCACTTGGGTTTCTAACCCCATCCCTATTAACAAAAACAAGGCACCATCAGGGTATATACTGACTTCCATGATTTAAACCGAGCATGTCCCAAAGACAACTTCCCCACGCCATTTATTGACCAACTCATCGATGCGTGTGCAGGGCATGAAGTCCTATCCTTCATGGATGGTTTCTCTGGGTATAATCAGATTCAGATACGCAAGGAAGATCAATACAAGACCACCTTCAACACCCCATGGGGCACCTTTGCCTATCGTGTCATGCCTTTTGGCCTTAAAAATGCTAGGGCCACCTTCCAGAAAGAAATGACCTATTTTTTTCATGACTTGGTCCATATCCTATTAGTCTATCTTGATGATCTCAAAACACATTCCAAGAAATGATCCGACCACCTTAACAACCTCCAACAAGTTTTTCTGCGTTGTCGCAAGTATCAAAACCGCTTGAACCCACTTAAGTGTGTCTTTTGTGTTCCGACAAGCTGGTTGTTTGGTTTCATTGTTTTAAACAAAGGAATCGCTGTCGAACCTCTCAAAGTTCAAGCCATATTAGACCTTCCCGCACCACGCACGCTCCGGAAACTATAGAGCTTACATGGGAAATCTAATTTCCTCCGTCGCTTCGTCCCTGATTATGCCACCATAGTTCATGGTTTCTTACATCTGCTTCGTACTCACATACCCTTTTTTTGGGACGATCAGGCGCAAGCTGCATTCGAAGCCCTTAAAAAATCTCTTGCACAAGCCCCTTTGATCTCCCCTCTGGATTTCTCTCAGGACTTCATCCTTTACGTCTCAGCATCTGACCACGCCGTGTCAAGGGTCCTTGTTCAAGAAGACCCTGCTTGCCAGGAGCATGTCATTTATTATGTCAACCAAACCTTGTCTGTACCACCCCTACGTTACCCATATGAGGAAAGATTGGCCCTTTCCATCGTCTTTTCTGTCCAAAAATTGCACCATTACATTTTACTCAGTCATACTAAATTTGTCGCCAACTCCAACCCCATGGTCTACCTCTTGAACCAGTGACTTCTGCAAGATCATGTAGCTAAATGGGTAATTATCCTCCAAGAATATGACCTAACTTTCACAACCCCTAAGAGTACTAAAGCCCTCGCGCTTTCCCAGCTCATAATCGACCTCCCATCCCTTTTGCCATCCCCGCCCATCTTCGATGAGTTACCAGACAATCATTTGTTCATCATCTCGTTAGATGACCCATGGTACGGTGATATTCTGCTATACCTTCGCATGCAAAAGTTTCGACTAGACAAAAATCATGATGGACACCGCTGTATCCATCACCATGCCTCTCGGTATCTCCTCTTGGGCAACGTCCTTTACTGACGAGGAGTTGATACTATCCTCCATCGTTTCCTTACACATGAGGAAGCCAAACAAGTCCTCAATGACTGTCATAGCGACACCTGTGGCGGACATTTCTCAAGGATGGCCACCGCCCAGAAGGTCATCCACGCCGGATACTTCTGCACCACACTGTTTACCGACTACATCACAATAGTCAAGCATTTCCATAATTGCCAACTCTTTGCACCTAAGGCATAGACACCACCTCCCCAACTTCACCCAGTCGTCACCATTGGCCCATTTTGCAAATGGGCCATTGAATTTATGGATTGTAAACCCTCATCCACAAACGGCCATAAGTACATCATTATCACCATCGACTACTTCACCAAATGGGATGAAGCCATGCCCACCTTCAACTGTAAAGCCGACACTGCTTCTTGTTTCTTTTTTAACCATGTTGTTACACGATTCGGGGTCCCAAAACAGCTTGTCTCAAACCATCGTTCACATTTTAAAGATGCCATTTGGAATGAGCTGTCAACTCTCCTTAAGTTCAAACATCAATATGCCTCTGCTTACTACCCCCAAGGAACGGACAGGTTGAGGCCATTAACAAAATTTTGAAAACAATCCTCCAACGCACTATTGACCAACATAAGTCCAATTGGCATCACATGCTTTTTCCCGCATTATGGGCTTACCGTACATCAACTAAGACCGCCACCGGTTTGACCCCTTTTCACTTAGTTCACGGTGTCGAATCTGTCCTTCCCATCGAGTGTCAGATCCCTGCCCTACATATCACTATTGAACTTCTCCCCGACACCTCCCCACTTCAACAATTCCTACTGTTATTAGAACAAGTTGATGAGGACCGTCGCGCAACCCTCCAAGCCATTGAAGCTGCCAAGAACCACTCCAAAGATAGTTATGACAAACATGTCCACCCACGAACGTTCCATGAAGGAGATCTAGTCCTCGTTTATGACCAAGCCCACGAAAAGACAAGTAAAGGGAAGTTTGAATCCATGTGGCAAGACTCTTACATAGTGCATACCTACCTTGGACATGGGGCATATAATCTAACAGAATCAGAAGGACACCCCTTGCGCAACCCCCGTAATGGGTTGTATCTTAAATGCTTTTATCCTTAACAATTCCGCGGACCCGTTGGTTCGTATTGTACAGTTTGATTTCTTTTTGTTTTTCACTTTTTTACCGCAACCTTACATTCATCATTTTGGCATGATCACAGATGGACCATCTTCCACCTTATTACATTTGCTTCGCTGATGGAGAAAGCCATTGGTCTCCTAACCTAGCCTCTGCAACTTGGGTCTTATATTCCCCTTCACATGAGTTGATTCACCTTGACGGAATGTGCATAGGTGTTGCTACCAATAACCGAGCTGAGTATGATGTTGTGACCAGTCTCCTGACTTCTGCCCTTAAGATGGGTATACGTCACCTTCATGTGTTCCTTGACTACCAGCTGCTTGTCTCCCATCTCAACAGCTACAACCAGGTGCATGATCCTTGCCTCTTTAGAAAGTTCCTGCGCACAAAAAAGCTAAGCCGACAGTTTGAATCCATCACATTCACTCATGTCCCAAGAGCTCAAAATAGTGTCGTAGATCAAATGACTAACAACATCCTCGACTGGCATATCAATCACACCATGTAAATCATCCATCATGCATAATCATCACATACATCAAAAACATAAAAATCCCAAAAAGACTGCATTTACAACAAAGGGCATCCACGTGCCTATCATAACCAATCATTTGCATCCATGTGCAATAAACAACACAAAACAATACAGGCGCATCCACATGCGTACACAAAATAATCACCACAAAAAATGCATCCATGTGCATATCTATATAAATATATCATCGTCATCTACATGTCATGAGTGTACCAGCACTCAGCTATACAAACAATATACATCAAAGAGCCCCAATAGAATCCCTGTCATAAAATACATGCCCTATATACAAAAAATCCTGAATTCCCATATGCATCGGGGGGGAGTCCCCAACCCTCCCTAATGAGAGTCATATCCCCCATCCGAACCATCCTCACCCTCCTCCTCTGCTATGGACTCCTCCTCTCCTCTCTCCTCCTCTGGATCCTCCTCATCCTCTTGTCGATCCTGACCCCTCCTATCCTTGGCCATAACTGCCACCCAAATCAAGATAGACATCCAATCTCATGGAGCCTCATGACAGGCCTCGACCACCTCCCGATCCATCTCCCTCCACCCCTCGTCGGAGACCCCAACTAGTAGTCGGTCGAAGGTAACTCGCAAGGCCTCCAAAGTCCCCACTGCATCCCGTCGTCGTACCTCCCCCCGATCTGGCAAGGATGGCACTGCTATATGACCCCGACGCTCCCTATGCCCTGGTGGTGGCAGCAGTCCCACATCTGCATCAAACCAAATCACAAAAAGTCAGAATCATCACATATCTCTAACATCAAAACATCCAATATAAAACAATCAAGCAACTAGATACATACCATCTAGACCCCAAGCCTGCCCTAGGGGTCATGGTGCCTCCAGATCTCACCGAGAGTCCATACCACGGTACGGATAATCATCAAAAGCCAATGGCATCTACAACCACTGGAAATAAAGCTCCTGCGTAAAGTACCGCCCCACCTCTCCCCCACCTCGTCGGCACATCATCTGACCCCACCGCACCATCTGCGGCTCCCTCAAACCCCAAGCCCGGACTGACACTCGTGGTCATAGTGTCGAAACTCGCTCCATGAAGAACGAGCATAAAAAAGACACATAGCAGAACCCTTTTCTAGATACCTTCACCAAGCTCAGCTATTGCTGAAAAAAGGTGAGGAACATCTGGCCCCAAGAAAAGAAGGTACCCTGTAATACTCGCTCTACCTCTTGCATCTGTCCCCCCGACACCCGATTGGGCCTCTGTGACCCCAACACATGGACCACACATGCTGCGATCGCCTGAATTAATGGCTCCTCCAATTCACAAATCAAGAGTGCATTCTTATGCACTCTTTCCATAGGGAGGCAGTACCGATCCAGCATCTCCTCCATGTCCACATTTGCGGACACCCGTGGCTGAGTATCTGCCACCCTACCCAAACACGACAGCCCCGTCAAAAAGTATATATCTGCCAAGGTGAGCTCCGATCTCTCCCCTTGCACCATGAAGCACTGACCTTTGAGCTCCCAGAATCCCACCAACCTGTTCAGCAATAGTGCTATTGAACGCATCATCGACACCTGCATTAACTTCAATAGCCCGCACAACCCCAAGGTCCCCCCGACATGTCAGTCATCCTGTATGTAGTCCATCAGATCGTCAGGTATCTCACACTCTCTCCATAGTACTCTTGACATCCTGTCAATCCCATAATTAAAACTCATCAGCACATCATCAAATAAACCATTATCCCCACCGGTATGACTCCACAATCTCGATCCAGATCGCGACTGTGGGGCCCAATGTCACGATCCCAAATCGCATCTATCGGGATTGCAGCCACGGTTGCAGATTGCACATGTGGGGGCCACAGCTGCGATCGCAGATCACGGCTGTCCAGGCCACAGCTGTTATTGCAGATCGCGGCTTTCCAAGCCACAGCCGCGAGCGCGCATCGTGACTATCCATGCCATAGCCGCGATCCCGGATTGCAGCTATGGAGGCCATAGTTGCGATCGCAAATCACATCCATCGCCTCGAAACCCGCGATCCACACCCACGTGGACCATACCACCCTCCCTGAGGACCCACTACCCACCTTAATTGAGAAAAAATTAAAGGTATGAGTTCAGTTAAATACCTGCAACTCGCGGAAATGAAATCGACCAGTCCAATCGCCCAGAAATGCCAAATCCACTATGGCCCACCACACTCTCTTGTCAAAGTCAACCACACAAATGACACTTGGCATTATGGGTCCACTTACTATTTATAGACAATTGATTTTTTCTTGATTTGGCCATTATGGATCCATACCGATTCCATTTTCAAAACCGTTTCCACCACTGGAATCAGAACGACGAGACCTTCAAAATGGTCGACTCGGTTTCTCATTTTCTCCCCCTTTTTTGGAATTTTTTCCATGCACGTCACCATCTCGATTTACGTACAACATCGGCTGTTGTCAATTTTTAGCATTCCTTATACCATCGGATTCAGTTTTCCAAGCCCCTGATGATCCTTGAGATCATTTCCCGCTCTCACCCCCATATTTTTTGGGCATTTTTCACCAGCCCCTAGTCATCTCGGTTTGCGCGCCACCTTGGCTGTTACCCGTTTTTGACGCTTTTTATATCACCGGATTTAGTTTTCCGAGTTCGTGATGATGCTTGAGATCATTTCTCGCACTCACCAGAAACAGTTCCAACATTGTTTCCCAACACCTTGCTACCTTGGTTTGCGCACCACATCGGCCGCCATCGAATTGTTACACATTTATACATGAGCCATTCACTCCATTCATACTCCAATTATTTCATTATTTTGCCACCATTCATCATCCCGCAAGGAGGCCCATCAGTGTTCCCCCCCAACCCTCGCTCTTGGTTCTCATCGATGTCCCTTGATTGAACACTCTCTCCTTGCTTGACCATTCCTTTTGTTCGGTATAATTTTATCCCTTTTCGGGCCAAACAAGTCCTTTACAAAAAAGGCACTTAGGGAGTTTCTGTTAAGCTCTTTTCTGACTCCTAAAAGAATGAAAAAATCGTTGAGCAATATTTCTTCCTTTCATGCTCATTAAAGTACCTAAAAGGGCGTCTATCTGGTATAAGTTTAACCCTTTTCTGGACTTGGTAGACTAACTACAAAAAATGAATACTCTAGTCACACCGGCTAGAAGAGTTCTTCATTGCATCCTTTTATTCTTTTTCGGGCCTTAGAGACTAACACACGAAAAAGAACCCCCCTGGAGTCTTCTTATTACTTTCAGACTCTCTAAAATTGAAAGCAACCACGAGCATGCACTGTCCTGGGCTCATACAAATCCACACGATGGTACCATTCCATCATTTCAGAGTCTTCTTATCGCTTTCAAACTCCTTAAAATTGAAAGCAATCACGAGCATGAACTATCCTAGGATCGTATAAATCCACATGACAATACCATTTTGAGCACACTTCTTCCATCTCCTTAAACCATGAAGAAGCCCCCACCGGTGCCCCTCGGCACTATGATCAATCATCTCAGTAGCACCCCCAATAAGGTCACCTTTGTTCAGAGTATTCTGCGATAAACCACCCTCAGAGTCTCCTGCAATCTTACACCAACTTGAGTATCACTCATCCCAGTCACCATCCCTGATCCATTAAAGCTATGATCCCCTTCCCACCAGTTAGTTTCCTATGTTGCCCGATCATCCCCGCCATCATACTCTGAACAAAGGAAGTTTGAGTCCACCCACTCTATTTTCCCAGTTATTCCCCACCTCCACAGTATGTCAGTCCTACCATCAATACTCTCCCACTTCGATTATCCACCTCGTGCTCCTATCAAGGAAACATCATTGCCTTGCTAGTTACAGGTCTCCCTCTATTGACGACATCCCATCTATTCCATAGGATAGGCCTAGAGGTCCCTGTGCCTTGGACTCATCACCATCTGTGGTGAGTTCCTACGGACCATTTTGAGCGGAGTCATCAGTGCCTCTCCGAATGGTTGTTTCTCACATGCTCAACTTCAACACCTTGATCTCATCGTTGAAACTCGTGCAGGGTATATATCCCTTCATTTATTGGTCGAAGACCTCGGACTTCCCCCGATTCTAGCACATTGGTGAGTCACCTAGGAACACCCAGTTATATGTTCCCATGGATATCCGGGTTGCGTTGGCGATTGTATTTGGAAGCAACTCACTCAGATGCTTCCTTGAGTACCCAGTATAGCTCCAGTCCAGTGTACCATTGAGGGTATGAATCCCCATCATTTTGATCCACTAGTTCATCAGTTCCTCTGGTACCACACTCAGCAACACTATTATTATTCCAATGTATTATTTCTTCAGCTCAGACATGGTCAAGACCGGCAGTATGTCCCAGATTTGTGTCCCCTCTAGACCCTTATGATGAACACAGTAGTTCTCCATGTATCTTTCAGGTCCCCTTTTTTGGACCTCATTTTTATTTTATATATCTTGATACGAGCATGAGTATTCCCACCTCGTCCATATATTGAGATTATTCCTCATTCATTATTGAGGTCATGTATTTTCAGTTTTTGCAATTTGTTCAGGATCGTTGTTTCGGGCTCTAGTTCGTTTCTTTTCTTCTCCACACCCTATGAAAACCATAAAATACCTATGATGTCTATCTTCCATACGATGATCTCCTACCCTCACACATCGGGGGGCAATCTGTTAACACCCAAAAAGTGCTCACCATCTCATCTCCCCCATTACATGACTCATTTATCTATATTTCCTACCATATTTGCCTCCAAAACCTCAAAAAACCATTAAAAAGCCACCAAAAGGCCAAAAAACCCCTTTTTTCCCCTAAAATAATTTAAATTTCCTCAAAAGATAGCAAACACCCTCTAAAAGGGCCCTAAATTCCCAAAAATCAAATAAAAGAGAATAAAAATATAAAAAAAAAGAGGAAAAAGAGGGAAAAAGGCAGCAAAAACTCTAAACAATTGACCTAAACCATATGGTGTCAAAAACCATGGGTCAATACTCCACCACTAAAAACCTATAAATAGGTGATGGAGGCTCGCCATTTCACATCCACAATCTATCCTATCCTCACTCTTCCAAAATCACTCTTGAAACCCTAGCTTACCATTTGAATATCTTCTATTAAGGTGATATGACAAGTCCAGTAATTAATCAAGATTGTACTGTAATGATATGAAGACAAACATGTAATTACTTCAATCTGATCTAGGATCTTAACTGAGAGAACAACATGTACAACAAATCTACAGCATATAAATCATGGACACAATAATGCAAGCACACAAGAGACACATAGTTTACTTGGGGAAAACCATAAAGGTGAAAAACCCCAATAACTTCCTCAAAGATAGATAGAGCAATGATACAACCAGAATACAAGAGATGGTCTTCTCCTAGCAGTAGAGCCTCCTCCTCCACAAGTGCGCCACTCTCCAAAGTGTGAGTGAGAATAGAATGTGTAAAATGAGAGAGACACACTCTCTATTTATACACTAACTTGACTTGACCTTTACTCAACTAGGTCGGCCTCAACTTAACCACTTAACATAATGCTGACTAAGCCGACCCCCACTAGGGTGGTCTAATAACCCTTTGACCCACATGGCCGACCCCCAATAGGGTGGTCTAATAACCCTTTGACCCACATGACTTATACAGGGCCGACCCCAACAAGGTTGTCTAATAACCCATCAAGTATAAGTTACGACACTTACAATATAAATGACGACACTTACGTATAGAGGATTAATAAAATATCTATAGGAATACAATATACATATATGTGAAATACATTCTGAAGTTACATATACATCAACACTCCCTCTTAAATAGGAAGGTATTTCTCGACATAGGTCTTCTAGCACAAGTCATCTTCTCTGGATCATCGTCACTGGATAATCGTCATCGAGTCATCATCATCATCACTGCTGCTGCTATCTCAATCAATCTCTGAATCTACTCATCATAGGAATTTCTACAGAGCCAGTCCTTTTTCATACTGGATGTAGGCCCACCACCTGCAGGTCGTCGTCATCACTGGCCATACTATGGAAATCGCAGGACTTATTACGTGCGTCACAAAACCTTAAAAGAGTCTCTTGACTAGCAAGAACCCTAAAGAGCATCTGAGGCCTTTTTCATCCTATCCAGATCTCTAGGACTTATTACATGTGACCCCACCACAAAACCGTGAAAGAAAATCCCAGGACTGATTACGAGCACAAGGCTCAACCTATCGGATCTCCCAGGGCACAAATTACATGTGGTCACCACAAAACCTCGAAAGTGCATCCCAGGACTGATTACGAGCACAAGGCTCAACCTATCGGATCTCCCAGAGAAAAAATTACATGTGGTCATGGCAAAACCTCGAAAGAGCATCCCAGGACTGATTACGAGCACACGGCTCAACCTATCGGATCTCCCAGGGCACAAATTACATGCCATAGGACAAAACCTTGAAAGAACATCTGCCAGATATCCCAGGGCACAAATTACATGCCATAAGCAAAACCTCGAAAGACTATCTGCAGATCTCCTAGGGCACAAATTATATTTCTTCCCAAGCAAAACCTCGAAAGAGCATTTTCCAGATATCCCAGGGTACAAATTACATGCCATAGGCAAAACCTTGAAAGAGCATTTTCTAGATATCCCAAGGTACAAATTACATGCCATAGGCAAAGCCTCGAAAGACTATCTGCAAATCTCCCAGGGCACAAATTACATGCTTATCTACACAACCTGTTCCACGACCATAGAGTATCAACCTGATACTCACCATACATCATCCTGATGTACACATGATCATCCTGATCATCATCACTACAACATCCTGCTGCATGTCATCTGGAGCAACATCCTAAAGCTCGTCATCCATGATCATCCTGATCATACAATGCATCTACTTGATGCACACCAAGTATCTACCTGATACATATCATCATACATGATCCACCTGATCATACAGTGTATCCACTTGATACAAATACAAATACATGATACATATCACCATACATGATCCACCTGATCATACAATGTATCCACCTGATACATATATAGATACATGGTCCAAGCATACAACATGATGCATATACACAAATACATACAAGTGATCCACTCGATCATATCCAGCATCCAACATGATGCGTACATACATATAAATGATCCTACTGATCATATCCAGCATCCAACATGATGCATACACAGAGCAGTGACTAGAGCATTGTCCTGATGCTCATCATCCATGATCCTCCTGATCATCATAGCATCATCCTCTTCAGATCATCTCATTGTCCACGAAGCACAGCCTATATGCACATCATCCAACACTTACACCACCGACATGGGAGAACACATCTACCACCATTCGGGGAAGGCTCCAGCCATTACTTTTTCACCATCGGAGAACACATCTACCACCATGTGAAAAATGTCTTCATCCCTTACATCTACACCATGGGAGAACACATCTACCACCATGTGAGAATGGCTCAGCAATTACATCATGACCATGGGAAAATACATCAACCATGTCAAAAAAAAGCTCATGTGCATCTACATCTTCCAGACTCATCACTTCCCTTTGGAAGGAACCTCGATCTGAAGTGCACCAAGCCTCTCTCTGAAGTACTCAAAACTGCACTCTGGCCAACGGCTTGGTCAATACATCTGCAACCTGCTCATCCTTCACAACATACTCTCCTTTGGCTATACTCAGTGCTACGCAGGACTGGTTCCTGCTAAACCAAGAGATCACACCTGATCCCATACTGAAGCAGCACCCAAGAGTGCTCTTCTTATCTGCAGCACTTCCTGCCCAATCTGAATCAACATAACCCTACAGGTTAAACTTTTGATTTGCATCATATTTGAGCCCATAATCAACTGTACCCTTTAGGTACCTCAGAATATGCTTTACAGCAACCAGGTGAACACTCCTCGGATCTATCAGGAACTGGCTCAATGTGTTCACCGCAAAGAAAATATCTGGTCTCATGTTCGTTAGGTACATCAAGGACCCAATCATCTGACGATGCATAGTGACATCAACCGGTTAAGATGAAGCATCACACAGAAGCTTCAGGTTTGATGCCATAGCCTCGCAGTCCATCATCCCGAACCTCTTCAGGATCTCTACTACATACTTCCCTTGTCCAAGAAAGATTCCATCTGCACTCTGCCACACCGCCATACCTATAAAGTGGTGCATCATACCCAAGTTCTTCACATATATGACTCCTTGTCATGTGTCTCAGAACCAAGTGGCTGCTCCACATACACTTCTTCTTCAACTACACCATTCAAGAAAGCTGTCTTGAAATCCATCTGGTGTATCTTCTATTTCATCACTTTTATATTTCTCTATGCTTCCATTTGTAGCATGCTTGATCTTGATAGATCCATATGGAAGTCATAACAAACTTCCCTTTAGGTCTTGGGACTACATCCCAAACATCATTCTTCATGATCGACGGATCATGGCATTCTTCCCATATCCTGGGAACTTCAATATCTTCAATAGATAATTTTGTTGCTGAACAAATGTTGCAGTTCTTCTTTCGTAGGTGATGGCATACGATCTTTCCTACACAACAAGTTAAATTGTATGATTAGAAAACATCTCATAGTTTTCAGAACAAATTCTTACACATAAAGAAATATGTCATACAGTCATGCAATTATCTTAGCCAATGCTTCAATACAACATTTATCCATATCCCGTAACTTTCTAGATGCCTTCCAATCTCTACCAGAACATTGTTAAGAGTGTGCACAACTCCCAACATGTCAGCAAAGAGGTTTCATTCTAGATAAGTAGCAAAGGAATGTTGTATAGTACCATAGGCCACTTACCCATGCATATTAGTAGTATACTGTTCATCAATGAAACTATTCTAATATGCATAATACACAACCTAATTCTAGGAACATCAGTATATACATTATTGAACAGTATTATTTAAACAATAAAATATGCAAGTAATGACAATTCAAATATTTATCTTTGTTTGTTTGTTGGGTTGACTCCCTCTCAGTCTTTGCTTCTTTTTTGCAAATCCATTCTTATGTGGATTGTGAGAAGTGGTCAACTCCCTCTGAATATCTGCATCCTTGCAAAAACTACTGACGTGTGCTCCTTTGATTTCTTGCAGGAACAACTGGAGTGTGCTCCCTCTTGATATTTGCTTCCTGGATTACTTGTCCTTGAACTTACATCCATCCTTAATCACTATGCATGCTTATTAGTATCATCATTGTGTTATCCTTGAGGTCTCATACATAATCACACATTTATTAGTATAATCTTAATACTATCAAAACACAATAATCTTAAACATGTATATTCATGATCATTCACAGATAATAAACATTACTATTCAAGGTTTCAGGGAAGTCTTCTTTTACTCATAGAGATTCTTATTTGATCATAGGACTCTTCTAGTTAGTTGAATCATCAATCAAGATAAGAGATATAATATGCATAAAACCCATGATTATTCAAACCTATACCTTCATGATTCTTCTGATTAGTCATATCATCAATTATGGTAAGAAACATAATATGCATACAACCATGATTATTCAAACCTATGACTTCATGAATAATCATTATCAACAACACAACAGTATAAGATCCTAACACAAGGTAGGATTCTAGCTTGATATAGGAAAAACATACCTGGATTAGCATGCTAGCTAGTTATGTCTAACATACCCGCATAATGTCTTCTGGTTCTCTTCAGTGACTTGTGCTAGTAACCTGCATGTCTCATAAGTTAACCATTGTAGAACCAAGTTATACATACCTCGAAAGTAGATCTTCTATGTGATCAATGACAATGGATGAATCTTTGTCTTCATGTCACCATGAGCATATGTTCTTGAAGTAGAACATGATTTGATTTTCTTGGTGTACCTTTTGTGTTAGCAAACAACATAAACCTCATACAACATCACAATGCATTAGTACAATCATAAGTGTCAAAACCTTAATCAATGAATATCTTCTATTACGGTGATACGACAAGTCCAGTAATTAATCAAGATTGTAATGTAATGATATGAAGACAAACATATAATAAACTTAACCATGAAACATACCTGTAAGCCATCCCTGTCAAGATTGCTTGTAATCTTCTTATGGAAGGCCTTAGCCTCATCTCCCTCTGAGACAGGAACTTATTCACTTATGCAAGTGACCAATCTATCTTCTTCTAGGATTAACCCAATCCACTTGATTTACAAGAGCTGGATTAGGGTTTGTCAAAGAAACCCCAAAAATTCAAACTTTGAATTTCAAAATTCCGAAAGGATAGAAATATGCGCCTTGATGAGCTGATCAAGTTGGTATATTCAGAATTTGAAAACTGCAAAGTTTCACCCCTCGAAATTGCCTTATAGATTTTCGGATTCACTAGGGAGGACCCTGAATTAGGGTTTGAGTTTCCCGGAGCTTCACCCAACCAAAATATTTGATTCAAAACTCTAAGCTTCAATTTTTCTGAGGAGCTTCCAGTCGTGGTCATGGATTTCAATTTTTGCAGAAGCCCTAATTTTCCATCTTTCCGATCAAAGTCCCGAACTGGGGTTTGATCAAGCTCGGCCTTCTGCCCAACCAAAAAATATGATCTTGGTCTTTAAATTTCGATTTTGATGAGTAGCATCCAACCATGGTCTCCTATTACAAAAATTCCAACTTTCTCCGAAGCCCTAAATTCCGGAAGCCATGAATGAAGGTACTCAAAAATAATTTTGTTTTGACAGAAATATGTACCTGATTGTTTCTGGTGTAACTCCAAACTTTTCGATCCATAGGGTCTGAAATGTTTTCCTGAGATATCTCGACCTATTATCTTTCCATCCCGATAGTTCTGACCTCAATTGGATTCTCTGAGAGAGAGTTATGCCAAGTGTCGCAATGTGACATGTTTATGGGATAATACAGGAGAGCGAACTTGTACAGCGTGCCACGTGTCACTCGTTCAACTTCGGCCTCTGAACAATTTTCCTAAGATATCCTGACTTATTATCTTTCCATCTTGATAGGTTTGACCTCAATTGGATTCTCTGAGAGAGATTTATGCCAAGTGTCGCAACGTGACCTGTTTATGGAATAATACAGGAGAGCAAAATTGTATGGCGTGCCACGTGTCACTGGTTCAACTTCGGCCTCTAAAAAATTCTCTTGATATATTACAGTCTATGTACTACCTGTCACTTTTTACGAAATTTCATTTGGAGCTTCCTAGCCCAAGTTATGACCTTTTTCCCAAGGTCACCGGATTTTGACTCAGATCTGGAAGAGGCAGAAACCCTATATTGTACAGATCATAAATCACAAAGTACAATGAGTTAGAGGTTGTCCTTTGGACACATGGTACATGGGGATCTGATCTTCGACTTGTAAAAGTTTCAGATCCAAAAAATTCACCAAAATGGATTTACAACGAAAGTGCTACGATGGCTGGTTTTTACTATATCAAGCCCTAGCATCGTAAGTGCAACAAGTGTCATACATGCCACATCATTCCTTCTTTCAGGCTAGCTCTGATACCATGTTAAATTTTCTGAATTTACTTCAATCTGATCTAGTATCTTAACTGAGAAAACAACATGTACAGCAAATCTACAGCATATCAATCATAGACACAATAATGCAAGCACACAAGAGACACAGAGTTTACTTGGGGAAACCATAAAGGTGAAAAACCCCAATAACTTCCTCAGAGATAGATAGAGCAATGATACAACCAGAATACAAGAGATAGTCTTCTCCTAGCAATAGAGCCTCCTCCTCCACAAGTGCACCACTCTCCAAAGTGTGAGTGAGAGAATAGAATGTGTAAAATGAGAGAGACACACTCTCTATTTATACACTAACATGACTTGACCTTTACTCAACTAGGTCGGCCTCAACTTAACCACTTAACATAATGCTGACTAGGATGACCCCCACTAGGGTGGTCTAATAACCCTTTGACTCACATGGTCAACCCCCAATAGGGTTGTCTAATAACCCTTTGACCCACATGACTTATACAGGGCCGACCCCAACAAGGTTGTCTAATAACCCATCAAGTATAAGTTACGACACTTACAATATAAATAACGACACTTCCGTATAGAGGAATAATAACATCTCTATAGGAATACAATATACATATATGTGAAATACATTCTGAAGTTACATATACATCAACAGATGTCTATCGTCCATACGATGATCTCCTGCCCTCACACATCAGGGGGCAATCTGTTAACACCCAAAAAGTGCTCACCATCTCATCTCCCCCATTACATGACTTATTTGTCTATATTTCCTACCATATTTGTCTCCAAAACCTCAAAAAACCATTAAAAAGCCACCAAAAGGCCAAAAGAACCATTTTTTCCCCAAAATAATTTAAATTTCCTCAAAAGATAGCAAACACCCTCTAAAAGGGCCCTAAATTCCCAAAAATCAAATAAAAGAGAATAAAAAATATTAAAAAAAGAGGAAAAAGAGGGGAAAAGGTAGCAAAAACTCTAAACAATTGACCTAAACCATATGGTGTCAAAAACCATGGGTCAATACTCCACCACTAACAACCTATAATAGGTGATGGAGGCTCGCCATTTCACATCCACAATCTATCCTATCCTCACTCTACCAAAATCACTCTTGAAACCCTAGCTTACCATTTGAGCTAGTTTTTCCCATTTGAGTGCGCCTTTTGGCCCATTATTCAAACACCTTGGAGAAGGAGAAGGAACCCATTGGAGCACGGAAGCAGCCCTCCTGGACTACTGCAAGAGCTCCACCAACTTCAACACTTGAGGTAAATGTAATCTTGATCATTTCATAATACAAAAAGAAACTTTCTATTACATTGTCATTGTCTTTTTATTTATGTTGATGCACATGTTAGCTTAGATTTTACTGTTTTATTGTTTAAATTTATTGTTTATTGAACTGCTACTAAGGAGGCCCTTCTCCTTAGTAGGTGCTCATTTGCACAAGATAGGGTGAAAACCCTAGCTACAAAAGTACACATCATTCCTCTGGCTCACATGGATCTTCCACATCACCCATCCATGTGTCATGAATGGGGCCCACTTAAAAGTATCCCAAAATTTTAAAATTTTGGATTTGTATGAAATTTTAATTCATCAATAAGGGGGTTGTTACCAAATTGACTATGGCCCCTTATTCATCATTTAACATAATTCGACATCTACAGGAGTATTTCATCTGCAACTCGTGTTCTTTTCCTATAAATGTGCATTTTTGGCCCATACATCTTTGGTGTTACAACCAGAAGCTCTGATGCCACTCTTTCATGTCCCCATCCCTCAATTTGGACAGTGGGAGGGGACATTAACTAAAAAAAGGCCTGAAAATTTCACCCCATAAACACAATTATGAATTGATAACATATAAAATGTATGTGCAAACATGTAAATAAAAAACATACAGTGGAATAAACTCAATCCACACACACAACATGCAATTTACAAGCATAATTATCACATGAATACAAATAAAAATCATTGCACATCAAATACATCATAATACTTATCTTTAAACAAAGAATATCCAAGCAACTGGCTATGTAAGAGCGATTTTACACCAAGTCATAGGCAGCCTTTCTACTAACAGGCCACCCCCAAGTTGGGCTATGAGGCCACCAGGGCGGAGGAACACCTACAGGCTTCTCTCTCTCAGCCCACAACCCATTATGCTCATTGTTCTTAGCCAAAATCTCAACTAGAGATCTACAGGGGTCTCACTAATCCTTCACAGCCATGGAACGCCTTCCAGCTTCCCCACACAACATATGGAAGCCATTTCCCTTCATTGATCCACAGTTCCCTCGGGAAATCCAACCCTTACAAAGCTTACCAATGTGTGTAGTAAGAATCCAACCTACTGTAATCTATTGGAGAATCTCCTGCAACATTAATCCATGACTTCTCAAGCATCCACAAGTACTAGAAATAAATGGGTAAAGGTTCCTATCTTTCCCAACCTCCATGCTCACCTATAGCCATCTATTTCTCCTTCCAAAAATGTAGCTCTGTCTCCAAATTCGAATTTCCAGGTTGATCACAGTATGGTAATGGACATGAACAACAATGAAAAACTCTATGTAGTGTACGAACATGCATGAGAGAGTGATCAAAAGAGTGTTGACTCCAAGGATATGAGTTAAGGGTCAAAATACAACTGACACAGCTTATGACAATAGAAGAAATAGGACTGCTAATAGCTGACATAACTATCACAACCCCCATGCTTCAATAAATACATGAAGTGACTTTACCCACTAGGGTTATTTTTAAGGATTATAAAAGTATACTTAAGTATAGTATTCTAGGCAATTATTTTTTATTGAAAAAAACATATATATAGATTGGTAGGCGAATATAAATATGAAACATACAATTTACTACCAAAACCTATAAATTTTGGCAAATATTGTGATAAAAAAACATATTTTATGTAAATATAGGCGATATTAGAGACTAAAAATGACCAAATAGAAAATTTAATTTTTGGAAAAAAGGTCCCAAAAATAGCGAATTGGAGAAATTTCGCCCCTAAAAATTTCCCTCTTTCCCACCAACCTCACATATGCATTCAATGATTGGATTTAATAGTCAAGAGAAGGTAATTGGATTATTTAAGGCACATGGAATATTTGGAATGATTTCTAATGTTGACACATGGAAACATAGGATTTGGTTTTCCCATAGGCCCCCTTCATCTTCTCCTCTGGTGGAATCATAGCCCCTCTAGTGTTCTTTACATAGCCATCTTGGACAATTTTTTTAATTTTCAACATAATATTTACATACATTTCGAATTGGCATGATAAGCCAACCATATGGCCCAAAAAAAAAATATACATCATACGTTCCTAACCATTTATTAATTGGGCCATGGTCTTGATCTCTACACTAGGAATCCATACTAGCATATTTACATCATTTACATAATTTTGATTAAATGCGTTCCAAGTCAAAATTGGGGGTATTACAATACATATTAATACAATATTATGACTCTTGTATTCACATTCCAAGACGTCTCTTGGACTTCTGAGATGACTCTTCATATTCACCTAACGCTAATGGGTTAGGTTCCAACAAACCCCCCCACCCCCCTTAATCTAAAGGGGTGTATAGGATTCCAAGAAGAGAGCTGAAATCTAGAGCTACAAATGGCTAAAGATTATCTTTGAATCAAAATCTAGCAGAAGATGATGTATTCTACTAAATTGGTGGTTTAAGGATTGCCACAAACTATGGAACTTGGCCCGAAAGCTCATTGGTTCTCTCTAGAACTTGGCGTGAAGGCTCAATGGTTCCCTCTTGAAAATGGTGATTTAAGGAAGACCACAAACCAAATCATGCTCATGGGGAACATGGCTCTAATTCTAGCTCTAGATGCAGCTCTGAATCCTTGTAGGTCTCTTTGGATCGAGGATCTGGGAACTAGAACAAGGTTCTAGATACAACTCTAGAACTATTTTAGGATCACTTGCTCCAACTCATTTGTTCTCACTCGATTGTTTATGACTTTCATTCATACCCTCTGTCAAGAACAAGGTGAGGAGGAGAAAATATCTCAACTTTAATATGTTTCATTTCTCAAGAATGAACTTTTCGGTATAACATATATATCTTCTTGGTTGTAGACGACCATTGCAAAGAAGCAATCCACGCATAGTGAATCTTCTCTCTTGTGGGCTTCTTCAAAATGAAGCATCTCTCTGAAGAGTGGGTATGATTTCCATAGTGCTTACAAGGTTGCAGATCAAAACATTGATCTTTCATGTGGCCAACTCAATCACAATGTTGGCAATTCGTACTTTGAACTGGAGTATAAGAAGATGAACTTTATTTTAAGAACCAAACACTCTAAAATTGGATTGTCTTGGATTAATCTGAAATGTGAAATGGCACATCCTTATCCTATCCAATATCACTTATGTGCTTATTGTGTACAATTTCTTCCTGATATCTAGTGATGGGCTAGGAAAGAAAAACATGAACATGTGTATGGAAAACATCAACTTCTTTTTCTTTTTCTTATGAAGTGGATCCACTAATTTGATTGTGTTCTTCTAAAGTGGCATCATTATGTGCAAGCTATTGGAAGGAATCACAAAGAAGATTGTTCTAAATAGGAACAAGTTCATAATGTATTTCTTCTTGTTGGAGCTACGACTCAATTTGTAGAAACTCAAGTGTGTCTTGTGAATCTTGTACACAATTTTGAATATGAGTGAGAGTTTCCTTTTCAACTATGACAATGTTTTCGATAGAAGAGAGAAGTAGAGTGTTCACTAATGTAATGTCCCCATTAAAATAATTGCATAGCAGGACAATCCCATCAATCCTACCAGTTCCCTAGGTTGAATGGGTACATTTGGAATTATAATAAGGGAGCAAATGAATAATGTTTATACATTATAATAGTTCAAGTATTTAATAAAGAGGTTGAATAAATAAATTCAAGAGAAACTCTAGGTGGCAAATGGTTTTGAATACATAGGGAGAATGTGGGACCCACACTAGCTTGATTTGTCACTACCACATGGCACATCTCTCTTGCCATTTCGAATCCACGAGAAGGAAAACATTATTGGGTGATTTGGTAAGTCATACACATGGAATTGATCATCTTAGCTCGAATTGGGATGGAATGGTAACCTCCATGGAAGAGGAAGAGTCAAATTGGAAGTTTGTGGACACTTGGGATAGATTCCCTAGCCCTTATGACAACAATAATGAAGCATCTATGACAAAATTCAGATCTGACTTCTGAAATCTGACCATTATGACATGTCATCCCCAAAAATAGGCTCCAAGAAGGTGCTCATGGGAGTTGGAGAAGCCAAAGAGGTCCCTACTCGAATTGGGAGAAGATGGAAGGTTGGGAACTAGGGAGACAAGTGGCAAATGTGGAATATTTCCTAAGTGGAAATATATAGAAGATAATGGGAAGAATTTGAACCATAGGAGGATAAGGTTGGTTATAAAATGCAGAAATCAAGCATGAGAATGGCTTTTGATCATTTGAGAAAAATTGCATTTGTGAAGAGAGAGCTAGTGGATGACTAGTTTCTTGCCTTAGCCAATTTCGAGGGTGAAAGATTCTCATCCAAGTTAGTGTTTGGAGAGTCCACTCAGGTCTTTAATGGATATTTAATGGAGTTTTTAGCTGTAGTTTTAATATACATGGAAGCTCGTGGTTTCTTCTAGTGCAGCACTTTCCCTCAACCATTTCCCGTTTTGATGGCATATTCTTGCTCCTTGAGGGAGGGCGTTTTTGGTGAGCTATTGTACTCTTTGGGAGAGATTCTCATGAACCATTTATGATTGAAATAATATTAATATACTCAGTTATTCATCTTTGAAAAGTATCAGGTCGAAATACCAAGTGGTTGTATGTAAAAATGATGATTAATGAGAAAACCATGACCGTTTCCCCTCTACATTGATGTATGCCATTGTAATGTTGATGATTTCAAATGAAATAATGTTTCTCTAATATATTTATGATAAATGGACATCCATTGATGAGTGTTACAATTTTTATGTTCAGCACTTAAGTATTTGAAGTCATTTTGCTCAATTTATTTGCATTTGGAAGAGATTTGGTGCCATTTCCCCAAGGGTCGAATTAGGGATTTTTGTTGTTGTTTGGGAGAATGTTAGAATAGATTTAATAAATGATTAATGGTGCATATGAGACCTTATTAATTTTCATGAGACATACCCTACCTCTTTTCTGAATTTTGAATGGGTTTGGAGGCATTTGGAGAGACATTTTCAGCACGTACCCTGGGGGGATTTGATTCCCAAATTGCTAGTTAAACTCCATACTTTGTCCAGAATATTAAACAAGTTGGAAGAAGTATTTGGAGGATAATAAATAATCCTTGAATATCATATTCAAGTCTTAATATAATTCATACACCCTCACAGAATATTTGGTACCATTTGGATCAATTTGGAGACTTAGACATCAAAACTAGTCAAAGGTCGAAATTGGGGAAAAAGTGAAAAATTGGGCATTTCAATAAAAATTCAAAAAAGGGACATTACAATGAGATTTACTAAACAATTGATTCAAGCCATTGATAAAATATGATGAAAGAGCCACTCAAATAAATAAGGGATTCTTCATTAGAGCAAATTTAGGGTCTAAAACGGGCCTTATAAGAATATGAGCCACCTCGTAAGAAAACGAGCCACCTCATAAGAAAAAGAGCCATTGAATTCAAGAACTAATAGAATTTCAAGAAAAGAGTCAACCATAATGGTTGACATGGCATATTGACATAAAATAATAGTTAAAATAATAAAATAATATTTGTGAATTTTGGAGGAAAAGAGAAAATAACTATATTTGTTTTGTATTTTCAACATATCTCCCTGTCGTTTTACTCAAATTTTGAGTGGGAGTACTCGTTGGATGCAGAATTTAATTACACATACAATGAGTATCCACACTACATACTTTTGAAGTACCCCACTCCACGAAAGTAACACTTTTTTTTATGTATTTCTCATTTTTCATGTGGTTGGGTACCTCAAAAAGTATGCATTGTGGGTATCCGTTGGATGCGTAGTTAAATTTTCCATCCAAAGAGTGCTCCTGCTTGAAATTTGAGTAAAACAATAGGGAGATATGTTGAAAATACAAAGAAAAAATGTAGTTTTTTTTTCTTCTCTTTTCCTCCAAAATTCATAAATATTATTTTATTATTTTAACTATTATTTTATTATTTTCCTTAGGAGGCCCATTTTAGACCTCAAATTTTATCTAATGGAAACTCCACCCTTTTACAAACAGATTCAACAATTGAAGTCTCAAACTTAGCAGCTGGAGGGTGTCATCTTCTATTGAAAATGCACCCAAGTACAATGCAGTTCAACTTAATTTTGAAAGGTATAAAAGACTAGTTGCAAATTACAAAACACAAATGAACTTACGATTATTATTGATTATGAATTCAAATTGATGATGCTTCAATAGTTGGGGAACCTCTTTACCTTGAACTATAGAATAGAAAACAATATGTCATAAGGGGACCATATTCCAAGAAGAGAGGTGGTGTCTAAAGACACCGATACAACACTTAAGTGAAGTGCATTGTGATCAGAACATCACAATGAATCATTGATACTTAAGTCAAAAACATATTAAAGCATATAAACACAACCCATAGGTTCGTTCTTTAAATTATAGTCTCCATATCTAATGAAATCCCTTGAAATGAGGAAGATATGGTCCACAAATAGGATTTGTTGGTTCTAAGTATTTCCAAAAAATCCACAACATCCCATATTTCTAGTTGGATATGGCATTCAATCCTACCACGGCCTCGTTGACCATCCAATCGAGCCTCCACTCGACTGCTTCAATATTCGACTGTCGTCTAGCGATTAATTGTCTCCAGAATATCCAGCAGTGTGATGAACCTACATAACCTTAGGTTCCAACACCCTCCTATCAGCACAACTCTCTAGACATTCAGGAGATGTAATTACATTCTCTTAACATCCCCCCATAATTATAGCTTCATAATTCCCAAGCATATCCCTAAGTTTCACAAAATTAGCTTATGGTAGAGGCTTTGTAAATATATCAGCAACCTGATCATCTATCCTCTAATAAACAAGTGAGACAATATTATCATGAACCAATTATCGCAAATTATGAACATGAATTTCAACATGTTTCATCTTGCTATGAGCTATAGGATTATGAGAAACATGTACTTGTTGATGCCTCGGATGTGCAGGTTACTGCGAGGTGCTGGAAAGGGTTCCATGGCACACAACAGGGGATGAAAACCCATCCAAAGGCTTCGAAAGACCCTATGCAAGGGCAATTCTATCCTCAAGTTGTTTGGTGTGGTAATCACCCATGGATATTCGGCCTCCGCTGGCACTCTATGAGTAAGTGGTTTGATCTATTAGATCAGTTTCCCAATTAAGGAAAACAAAGATATGAAAAAAACAATAAACAATTCTAACTTAACCTATTTAGAAATAAAGATCTAATCTTAAGTCAGACCTATTCTAAGATGAAAAGCTTGTCGTTTATGCAGATCAACCCTGAGGTGTAAAGAACAAATAGTTTATCACCCTTAACAGAAATGCCTTCAGATGAGATATTTGCTAACTTAAATTATGATTATTTAATGAAAATCAAACAATGATAATTCAAGCTTAAGGACCATCAAGATATAACCTGTTATCTCTTTGTTGATTGAAAAATCAACAATAATTGAATGTATATCCGATCAATTGCAGAAATCGATAAAGAGAGTATTTAATTAAAGAAATTCCATCAAATATTTTCATACATACATCAGTTATACAGAAAAATAAATACAACAGATTTATGCATTCATTAGATATCTAACAAGATATCATATATATAGCGGATGATAATATGGAAAATAAAATCAGAAATTCTCAAAGAAATTTGAGTAACAACCAGAAAATGGATCCAAAGATAACATTACTATATTAAGATGTCTTGTACCAAAATTACAATGACTCTGGCCATAGAGTATCCCCAATCTTATCTTTTGCTGAATTACAATTCCAAAAATTCCAACCCCTTTCTAAGAGAGGTATTCCTCCTTAAATAAAAATATAACAATAGAGTACAATGAGAAATTCCCAAAAGATAGGGATCCAAAAATCACGAATGAGTCTATTGGGCCAGAAAATCCTACCACTTATCATATATCTCTAACAACTCATCTATGTTTGGATAGTTGATAGATTCTAAGTGTTGGTTGTGGAGCCAGATCTTCTAGTCTCATAGATGATATTGTATCAGCCGTGTTTGTACCCTAGTTTTATATGATATGTAGGTGGACTGTACAGTCACCCTAGCGAGGGGGTGTGGGGGGGCATCGCCCCCAACGGGGTAAGAAAATTTTTTGGGGCTGTTTTCGCTAGCTGTTTTGCGGGCCCATGGTTTTGGGTATCCTGTAGTATTTTCCCATTGTATTTCCCTTATAAAATAAAGACATTGTAATACGGCTAGGGATTATGATGTATTAGGTTTTATGCATTGTAAAGATCTATGAGATTAGGAGAGAGACTGTGAAACAAAGAAGAGGAAGTGCAGCGGTTGTGCTGCAGGTTGTATCCCTTCACCTTCCTGGACGGTAATAATAATAAGGACTGGCAAATTCAGTGTGGACGTAGCCCAAGTTGGGTGAACCACGATATATATGTGTCTCTCTTGTAATGTGTATGTGTGATTATATTTGCATTTATGTTTATTGTTATTGCTCTGCGATCCTTCTTTTCTAACAATTGGTATCAGAGCCAAAGGTCTATTTGGCAGTTAAACACGCAGGAAGCTAGGGTTTCTGGTTCGAGTGGGATCAATGGAAGAAGAAGGAAAGTTTAAGGTCGAGAAGTTTAACGGCCAAAACTTCGGGTTATGGAAGATGCAAATGGAGGACTATCTGTACCAGAAGGATCTATTCCTACCGTTGGGAGGAAAAGCAAAGCAGCCGACGGCTATGAAGGACGAAGAATGGGAGGTTCTTGACAGAAAGGCTCTGGGAACAATACAGTTGATCCTGGCTTCATCGGTGGCTTTCAATATCTCAAAAGAAATGACAACGGAGGGTTTGATGAGCGCATTGGGTAAGCTGTATGAAAAACCCTCGGCCTCCAACAAGGTATTTCTAATGAAGCGTTTATTTAATATGAAGATGTCTGAAGGTGGATCTGTTACTGATCATTTAAATGAGCTTAATACGGTTACAAATCAGCTAAGTTCTGTATGTGTGAACTTTGATGATGAGGTTAGGGCTCTTCTAATCTTGTGTTCATTGCCAGAAAGTTGGAATAGCTTGGTCATGGCTATAAGTAACTCTGTCTCTGGTTCAAACACTTTGAAATTTGATTATGTTATTGGTGTTATTCTTAGCGAGGAAATGCGAAGGAAAAGCATAGGTGAGACATCAGGTAATGCGTTGACCATGGAGAGCAGGGGAAGACAAAAGGAGAGAGGAAAGATCCAAGGTAATCACGGAAAGTCTAAAACGGGAAGATCCAAGTCCAGACTGGGAAAGATAGAGTGTTGGAACTGTGGAAAGAAAGGACATCTGAAGAAAGACTACAAATCTCTAAAGAAGAAAGGAGATGCATAGAAGGAAACTACCCAGGAAGCAAATGTAGCAGGTGATGTGTTACAAGATGCTTTGATTCTTGCATTAGATAATACTAGTGATTATTGGATAGTAGATTCAGGAGATTCATGTCATGCTACACCCCATAGGAAATACTTTCATGAGTATGTTCCTGGCGACTTTGGACATGTTTTATTGGGTGATGATGAGCCATGTAAAATTGTTGGAATGGGTAAGGTATGGATAAAAGTTAAGAATGGAACTGATTGGTTGTTGAAAGAAGTTAGGCATATTCCTGCTATGAAAAGAAATCTGATCTCAACAGGGCAGTTGGGAGATGGCCGCTGTCTATCTACGTTCAGACAAAAGTGGTGGAAGATCACTAAAGGATCAATGGTGATAGCAAAAGGAGACAGAGTAGGTACGTTGTATTTATGTCCTCATAATACTGACCATTCTATCTCTTTAGCTTCCACAGGAATAGATACAGCATTGTGGCATCATAGGCTTGGCCACATGAGTGAGAAGGGGATGCAGATTCTCCACTCAAGGAAGTTGCTGCCGGATTTGAAGCAGGTAAGTTTGGAATTCTGTGAAAACTATGTTTATGGAAAACAAAAGAGAGTCAGATTTCTCAGGGTTGGGAAACAGAAGAAGAATGAAAAATTAGAGCTTGTGCATACAGATGTATGGGGACTGGCTCAGGTACAATCTCTTGGTGGCTCTCATTATTATGTTACATTTATTGATGATGCAACTAGAAAAACTTGGGTTTATTGCATTAGACAGAAATCTGATGTGTTTGCTACTTTTAAGAAGTGGAAAGCTTTGGTTGAGAATGAGACAGGAAAAAGATTGAAGTGTCTCAGATCTGATAATGGAGGTGAGTACTGCGGAAAGGAATTTGATAGTTACTATTCATACCATGGGATTCGTAGAGAGAAGACAGTCCCAGGAACACCATAGAAAAATGGTGTGTCAGAAAGGATGAACAGAATGATCATAGAGCGTGCAAGGTGTATGAGACTGCATGCAGGGTTGCCCTTACAGTTTTGGGTGGATGCTATAAATACTGTTGTTTATTTAATAAACAGAGGACCTTCAAGTGCTTTGGATGGTGGTATTCCAGAGGAAGGATGGACAAATAAAAAGGTAAACTACTCATTTCTGAGAACATTTGGTTGTGAAGCATTTGTCCATATTGATAAAGAAAATAGAACAAAGCTTGAACCTAAATCCAAGAAATGTACCTTTATTGGATATGGGGTTGATGAATTTGGTTATCGTTTATGGGATTATGAAAATAACAAAATCATCAGGAGTAGAGATGTGATATTCAATGAAAAGGTCATGTATAAAGATCAGTTGCAGGGAAAGAAATAGGAAAAGGAAAACACAGAGTACATAGTGCTTAATGAAATTAAAGAAAATGAAGTTCCGAAGGTGCCAGAAAATCAAGAGCAGCAACAAGTACCTGAAACTCCTACAACTGTAAGAAGATCTACCAAGTTAAGTAGACTCCCTGAACGATACTCTCCTTCAATGTATTATTTATTGGTGACTGATTCTGGTGAACCAGAATGTTATGAAGAAGCAATGCAAGTGGAAACTAGAAAGAAGTGGGAGCAAGGCATGAATGAGGAGATGGACTCATTGGTAGGAAACCAAACTTGGGATTTGGTTCAGTTGCATGCTGGTAAAAGAGCATTGCAAAACAAATGGATTTACAGGTTGAAGGAAGAAGGAGGTAAGAAGCGGTACAAGGCCAGACTTGTTGTAAAGGGGTTTGCATAGAAGAATGGTATATATTTTGATGAAATATTTTCTCCTATTGTTAAGATGACTTCAATTAGGACTATCTTAAGTCTAGTGGCGGTAGAATATTTGCATCTTGAACAGTTAGATGTGAAAAAAACCTTCTTCCATGGGGATTTGGAGGAAGAAATATGTATGCAGCAGCCACAAGGGTATGAGGTCAAAGGTAAGGAGGATCTGGTATGCAAGTTGAAAAAGAGCTTGTATGGCTTGAAACAAGCTCCAAGGAAGTGGTATCTAATGTTTGAAAGGTTTATGACAGAACAAGGTTATAGTAGATGTCATTCTGACCACTGTGTTTATTTCAAGAAGCTAGACAATGGAAGATATATTATCTTGTTATTGTATGTGGATGACATGCTTGTTGCAGGGTCTGACATGTAGGATATAAATGTACTCAAAAGGAAGCTAGCTAATTCATTTACAATGAAGGATTTGGGTGCTGCAAAGCAAATCCTTGGTATGAGAATAACAAGAGACAGGAAAAATCGCAAATTGACATTGTCTCAAAGTGAGTACATACAAAAGGTGTTGGAGAGGTTCAGAATGCAGAATGCAAAACCTGTAAGTACAACTTTGGCTAGCCATTTCAGTCTAAGTAAGGAAATGTGTCCCAAGACACAAGAAGAGACAGATTACATGTCCAAGATTCCCTATCAATCAGTAGTTGGCAGCTTGATGTATGCCATGGTGTGCACAAGACTAGATATTGCACATGCAGTGGGAGTTGTGAGCAGATATATGAACAATCCAGGTAAAGAACATTGGAAGGAAGTACAGTGGATTCTCAGGTATTTGAGAGGTACTACCACTAAGGCATTATGTTTTGGAGGTTCAGACACTGTTCTATAGGGATATGTTGATGCAGATATGGCAGGTGACAAGGATAGCAGGAGGAGCACCACAGGGTATGTGTTTACTGTAGGTGGAACAACAGTAAGCTGGATTTCAAAACTATAGAAGGTTGTTGCACTTTCAACAATAGAAGCAGAGTATGTTGCCATTACAGAGGCTAGTAAAGAGATGATTTGGTTGCAGAGGTTTATGGAGGAAGTGGGTAAGAAGCAGAAGGATAGCAGATTGTATAGTGATAGCCAGAGTGCCATTCAACTTGCAAAGAACTCAGCATTCCATTCCAGGACTAAACATATACAGCTCAAGTACCATTTCATACGCTCTGTTCTGGAAGATGAACTGTTAAAGCTGGAAAAGATACATACTAGCTAGAATCCTGCAGACATGTTCACAAAGGTAGTGACCAGAGAAAAACTGAGTTTGTGCTCAGTTTCAATTGGCCTTCTAACATGAAGGTGAAGAGGAGAAATTTTCCAAGTCCAAGTCCAGCAGCGGTGGAGTTGCTGTGATTAGTCTCCAAGTGGGATATTGTTGGTTGTGGAGCCAGATCTTCTAGTCTCATAGATGATATTGTATCAGCCATGTTTGTACCCCATTTTTATATGATATGTAGGTGGATTGTACAGTCACCCTAGCGATGGGGTGTGGTGGGGCATCACCCCCCCACGGGGTAAGAAAATTTTTTGGGGCTGTTTTCGCTAGCTGTTTTGCGGGCCCATGGTTTTGGGTATCCCGTGATATTTTCCCATTGTATTTCCCTTATAAAATAAAGACATTGTAATACGACTAGGGATGATGATGTATTAGGTTTTATGCATTGTAAAGATCTCTGAGATCAGGAGAGAGACTGTGAAACAGAGAAGAGGAAGTGCAGTGGTTGTGCTGCAGGTTGTATCCCTTCACCTTGCTGGACGGTAATAATAATAAGGACTGGCGAATTCAGTGTGGACATAGCCCAAGTTGGGTGAACCACGATATATCTGTGTCTCTCTTGTAATGTGTATGTGTGATTATATTTGCATTTCTGTTTATTGTTATTGCTCTACGATCCTGTTTTTCTAACACTAAGCCTATCTAGGCATTACATATGTTGTTCTCCATGTCATGCTTGGCGAGCTTATGCCAAGTATGAAGGTAAAAATAGATCTTGCTCTCAAAGGAGAGAGGTTTCCTGATCATCTCATCCATGTGATTAATGTTGACTTCTTCAATAGCCTGGATCTTCTGTGCAGTTTCTTCACTTCACGCTCCACTTCTTCCAGCTTACATTTAGGTGGAAGGGCCTTCAAAATAGGATCCAAGTATTGGAGATGTAGAGCTTCCATGATGTTGTCAGCTGCATACCAGTGTTGAGTACAAAGTTCTTTGGATTTTCTAATGATCTCTTCAACAGAGTCATTGAATTCGATCCAGGTATTCAGGGAGGCTTTGTTCTTCTTCATCTGAAGACTGCTAAGAATTGGGAGGTCCGCTAGGATGTTTTTAATAACCTTGCCATTCACTAACCTCGTCCTGAGCTTTGGAAGCTTGAATTCTCTTGATTTTTTGTACCTTAAGGTCAGAAGACAGTTTGTCAAAGATAATAAACGTCTCCCTAATTTGATCTTGTGCAATGTACAACTTTTCAAGCAATTGATAATGTCCATGATTAACCTCCAAGGCCAGATCCTTGAACTCCTGTGGTGCAAACTTAGAAAAGCTAGTTGAAGCTGCATTTGCAGTTACAACTCCAACTTGGATTTCCAAGGTTGCTATCTTTTCTGCATGGATGGAGTTCTGAGTTTTTTCTGTGTTAAGATGATTCTAAAGGGATATGTTCGCCTTTTTTGATGCATGTAAGCGTTCCATCCATTCCTGCCTGATATTATCCACATGGAGGCTATGTTCATCCTTAATCTTAGCAAACTCATCTTCAAGTTCATTAATTCTTTCCTTTTTAAGATCAACCTCTCTGTTCAGCAACTGAAATGAATCTATATTGGCACCAGCGAAATCTCCCAAAACTGTTGTTGCTTCAATGGCTCTAGCCTGAGGATCACCACTTTGCCGAGCCCATAAGACTTGAATCAGAGCAGGTGATTCCAATGCCTACTCATCTTTACTTCTCTTCCTCATTTTCTTAAATACTATCCTCTCTTCCTTGTTATAGAAATAACTTCCAATAGGAACCACATCTTCATCTACATATTCATCAACCCCCTCAGTAGTGATGGGAATAACATTAATAGTGGAAATTATTGAAGGTGTCATAATACCACTAGGGTGAGGGATAGACATAGTAACTTGGGGAACAGCCACTGAGATAGAAACATCTTGGACAAGTGACTGGACCTGTGTAGGTGAAGGGACCTAAATGGAAACTTTGGATAGAAGAGTTTGTTCTTTAGAATTGGGAGCTAATGACAGGGAAGGAACTATAGGTGGCTCCTCAAAGCTAGGTGAAATAGAGATAGCTAATGGTAGAGATTGAGGAATTGCAGAAAGCTTATACTGAATTGTGATAGAGGATAGAATGGGAAGGGGAATGGAGGTGAATTGATCTATGGAATGTATTAGCAAAATGGGTTTAGGTGACTGTGTAGGAATGGTAGTGGTTTGAGCTTCTGGCACCATGGACTTAGGAATAGAGAAAAACTCTTGACTACCTGAAAGTGTAGTGGAAGAAGAAGTTATACTGTTGAACAATTGAGACAATCAAAAGGGAGGTAGGTGCTCTGAAAATGAAGCAGAACATTGTTGAATTGATGTTAACTAAGATGTTGAAACCAGAGAATGCTGAACAGAGATGTCTTCAAATGACTATTCCTTAGCAGAGCAGTCCACCTCAATAACATTTAACAAATCTGTGAGCATCTTGGATTGTTCTGTAATCTCCTTAGTTACTGAAACTGGGGGTTCAGGCTCTTAAGCAATACCACAGTCACTAATCTGAACATTAGGGAGTGGATTGGCATGGATCCTTTTCCTTTTTGTTGAGCTAGCATGGGTAACCACCGAATCATCGTTTTCTTGCACAACTGCACTAATGATTTCAGGAGGGTTTGAAGGATCCAACATTTGAGAATCCACAATAACTTCCTGGGATTCAACAACATGTGTCTTCAATACCGATGTCAATCGTGCCAGATCTTTCTTAACTGTTGAGAAGTATATAACATGGACTTGACCTGTTCTGCTGTTTTCTTGGGAGGAGAATCCTTGATGGGGGGTTTTCCTTTCCCTTTCATGAATGAACCACCATTTGAAGAGAATTAGATTCCAGAGCTTCTCTTTCTTCTCTTTCTCTTCTTACTTTATCCAACAAGTCCAACTCCAATTTCCTATAGCTTAACACCCTGAGCTTCAATTCCTTCCGATATTGCGGAATGTTATGCTGCTCTTTTGGGTTTTTTTCTCTAGCAAGAACTTCAGAAAATGAATTGACTCCATAATAGATAGAGTCATCTGGGATGTTTTCATGCATCTAGTCCATTTTAATATGGGTTTGCTTGAAGTGTGCATGCAATAACTTCTTGGGGTCATGCTTTCTTTTAGGGGAAAATCCCAATTTGAAATCAACCATTTGGTCACCCAGGATCATTTCCCAATTGGAGTTTGGGATGACCAATGACCCAAGGTTCAAAGGTAATTTAGGCCATCCCTTCTTTCTAGGACCTGTAAGCTTCTTATACATACCATCAGTCACAGTTTGAAATGAAACTTCCTACAAAGCCAATCTGTCAGGGAAAATTCTGGGTAACAGATGCACAGTATTACTAACCCTAACCCTGATATACGAGAAATACTCAAACACATACCACTCACCGATAGTATTGATGAGTTCCTTGGCATCATCTAAAAATGCTGGTGCTTCTTCCTTAAAAACCTTGAAATAGACAATGCCCAAGAATTGATCACATATATCATACAATATAGGGATAAAGTTTTCTTCCCATAAGATTGAATGATAGATGTGCACAAGTGGGTCTGCTGGAGTCCAATTCCAGTTCAAGTTGGAGTATTGAAATTCTGAGCAGAAAACATCAATTACATAGGAAGATAAAAATAAATGTGGTTTTCTGAAGGCAGGAGACTTCTGGTAATCTTCGATAGCATTTTTTAGTTTTGAGGACAAGATGGAATCCCATGGGAAGGACTCGCCGGTAGTCAATACATGGTGCGGTATAGGCACCCATTCAACTTTAAATAACGAACAGTTGGGGAGTCCGAACAGGCGACACAACATAGCCACTAGCAAAGAATAAGGTTCCTTGAACCAGGAAATTGGATACAGGTTATCAGGCTTAAGCACGAAAGCATTAGGTTTTATCATTCAGGACTTCATCATTTCGGAAAAATTGTAACGGGACATGGAGGATTGGATGAATTTAGGAGATAGGGTCTGCTCATGTGGCCTGGGAGAAAAAGCTCGGGTAAAAACCTCAGGGCGGAAATGAGTCAATTGATTACCCAAAGTGTCATTTAAAGACCGGTCTTTGACACTAGCATTCTCAACTATCCACTTCACTGCATCCGTATAAGGTAAGATAGCGGGCCGTGTAGCAATAGCATGAATCTGGGAATCCCTAATCTTCTCATAGGCAGGCCTATCAATTTCTACCTGCGAAAGGTCATTGTTGTCGAATATAGCATAAATCCAAAACCAATCCAATTGATAAGTCTCGGTGACCTTCCCACTAGTATCTGAGAAGATACCAAAGTTGGGGTCTTTAGTTAGGGTATCTCTCAGAACGGCCCTGGACCGGGTACTTCTTGACATAGTGGAAACTTCGTAATTTCTGATGAAATAAAGAAAACAACAATCACAAATAGCCAAGAGACTAACCGAAAATGAAATGACAACAATCCTACCTATGATAACTGAAAATCGACAATTAGCTGAAGCAAGAAATCCACGGTAAAATCAACACAGCGTAGTAATTTTTGGCGAGTAAAAATGATAACGAAAGTAAATAAAAACCTATATTTACCAATTTACCTAAGTTAAATCACGACCGTAGGATTGGGAATAACAAACGGCTGAGATGAACCAATGCAAGATGCGGGATTGGGTTCAAAAACACAATAAAAAAGTTTTATATACCATTCCCGAAAATTGAAAACCAACACTAGCGGGTTTCGGGTTTCAAAATATAACCAAATCAAAACCAGGTTCCCGAAAGCCATAACCCAACAGTTGCCGGTTGAGGGTTTTGGAACACAATCAAACACAAAGTTAAAAAGGCAATTTCCAAATCCCGAAATGCGACATTGTCAGGTTTTGGGTTGATTAAAACTAACAATCAAAAATCTACATTCCCGCAATGCGACATTATCGGGTTTTGGGTTTCGGGTTTATATAAAATGAACTTCGAAAAAATGAAATCCTGCACCCGCAACTTTTGGGTTGCGGGTTTCGGGATGAAGAAAATCCAAAAATGAGAACACCAACTTCCCACACCCGAAACTTTCGGGTTTTGAGTTGTCCAAGTGTCGGGTTTCGGGTTGGTAGAGAAAAAGTTAAAATACTCAAAATTTAAAGATTTATGCAAACCAAACACTTAGAGATAATCCATATCAGGCAAAAAAATGGAGCAAGAAGGTATGGGCATTAGACTTAAAGAGATCTAAACTGAAAACTCATATTCACAAAGGAAAACTTACCCATATACCTTCGAATTTATTAAAAATGGGGCTCCTGTGCTTTAGCTAAGCATGGGATTTGTTGTGGCCACAACAAATGGCGACTGGCTAGGAAGAACCAGTTATCTCTGCAATCAAATCCGACTAAAGACAACATGTTAATCAACCAATTTTTTGAAACTCAATTCAAATAAAATACTCAAAAGATAACAGCCAACAAACAGTAAATATGAAAATGGATAAATCTCAAGCAGTGACCATTTTAAAGATAACACCCATCTGATAAGGAGATTTAGAGAACAATACCGAATCTTTACCATGATGTAATCATAGAAAACCAGCTTGTGTGGAACCTAGAAACAGTCTTAGAAATGCTCATGGATATCCTAATTACAGATCGCCTTGGTTTATTAGATGCATGTATATTCAGTGATCCTCTTTGGGTTATATACACTTCTTTATCTTTTTTTTTCCTCCTTTTTTTTATTATGCTCTTTTTCCCCCTTTTTTTTTTAGATTTAAAAGATGGATTATACATAAAACCATGTTGATACAAGACCACTATAATGACTTGGTGATCAGATAAAATAGTGCCATTCACAAGCCTGATCTAGAAACTGGTCAAGCTAGCTCGATGACGAGACTCCTTGTCTTCCGGCTGTAAGACCAAAATAAATTATCATGGCTTGGTGACCACATTATGATAACTCCAGTCCAAGGTCAAACCCATGATCATAGCAGGGATGGCTTGTGATAAGACCCCCTGTTCTTGTAGGCAACAAAATCCTATAAATGAAAGACCCAGAAACAATTTATTTTGGCATAAGCTACAAGGCATTACCATGGCTTGGTGACCATATCGTGGTAATGTTACTCACTAGTGCTTTGTAGATCATGAATGGACCAACCTGTAATAGGATCTTCCATATTCCAGCAGAACTGAAAGTCATCTTCCAAGTGTGGTGGCTTGATGTGAAGATGTCATTCCACTTAAACACCTATGAACCTAATAGGCTGGCTTGATAGCAAGACCACCCACCTTGTAACTTATAATTTTAAAACAAAATTTATAATCAAAGTGATTGTAAAAGGATCCATGAGCAATCGGAGCTGGTAAGGTTAATATGATATGTTATTCAACTATGAAACACCAGATAAAGAAATGATGACCATCCTCCATACCTCAATTATACAAAAAAATTATTGTGAAAGATAATGATCAAAGTGAAAAGTATCCAAAAGTACTGCACTTATTGACTATTTATTCTTCAGAGCAAATTCTAATCATAAGCCAGAAACTAAGCTTGATAGCAATGCTGAGACTTCAGAGACAATTGTTGCTAAGAAAAGTGATCATAAGACATTGCCAAATGTGTGAAGCCTTATTAATGAAAAAATAAACAAAACGAAAAGACTAATCAAGATGTCAATACAAGAAAAACAAATGATTAAAAAAAAAAACCACACCTATATACAAGTGCACCAGATTGTTCAGACAAAATACTTCTTGAGAAGAGACACATTCACTGGGTAGGTGTCCACAACTCCGTCTAGTGTCTATAATCGAATAGTGTTGGGACCAATCTTTTTTGTAATAATGAAAGGCCTGAGCCAAAGGAGCTAAAACTTGGTATACTAGTTCTTATCTTTATGTTGCTTATCCCACCTCAGAACCAAGTCACCAATAGAAAATTCCCTTTCAGATGAATATTTTTCATCAAACCATCTTTCCACCATCTGTTGATGATGATACAATTTGTTCTTAGCTATTTCCCTGTCCTCCTCTAGCTTCAAAAGAGTGTCAATTCTTTGTTGGAGAGGAGAAGAATCATCTTCTTGGACATATTGGGCCAATTGTAGTGAAGGGATAGTGAGGTTAGTAGGAAGGATGGCTTCCTTGCCATAAACTAGACAGTAGGGAGAATTTGCAATTGCTTCCTTTGGGGTAATTCAATCTACCCATAAAGCATTATATAACTGTGTGTGCCAATTTCTGTGATGAGAAGCTATAGTCTTTTTGAGAATATTTATCAGATTTTTGTTTGACGATTTAGCCAAACCATTTCCTTGAGGGTAATAATTGGTAGAAAACTTAAGCTTAATCCCCTTTTCAAAGGCATATTCAGTTATATCGATTGAAGAGAAGTAGGATGCATTATCTAAAACTAGGAACTGTGGAGCGCCAAAGCATGTGACGATCTGACTGTCAAGGAAGGAGATTACTTGATTGGCATTACATTGTTTAAGAGGGGTTGCCTCCACCCATCTGGTGAAGTAGTCAGTTTCTGTAAGAATATATTTATGTTGGAGGGACAAAGCAAGGTTTATAGGCCTAACAAAATCCAGTCCCCATTATTGAAATGGAAACTGAATTGTGACTGGTTGAAGAGAAAATGCAGGTTTCTTGAACTTCCCTGTGCATTTCTGGCATGGTTCACACCTCCTTACATAAGCATAAGTATCTTTAAACAACATGGGCCAATAATATCCATCCCTGAGGATCTTATGTGCTGTAGTCTCACCTGAAAAATGGCCTCCAGCAAGTCCTACATGAAATTGGAATAAGATTCATCAGTTTCATGTTTTTCCAAGCACCTAAGAAATACTCCATCATAAATTTTCCTAAAAAGAACTTGATCAATAAACTGATAAGGAGCAGCTTTTAGTCTCAAAGCCCTTCGTTTCTTAAAATCAAGGGTTTCGGGAGCAAACCCATGGTTCAGAAAAAATCTGATATCATCATACCATTCTAATGTCAAGGCATCGATAGCGTTAACAACACCTAAGGGAATTTGTTCCTCCTCATCCCATTCAGATTGTTGTTGTGTAGGATCATTGGATTGAGCGGTAAGAAGACAAAGGCCTTTCCCTTTGACAATTTTAGCTAGTCTTATCTCTAGATGATATTCTTGCAGGTTCGTCATCCAATGGGCCCTCTTTTCCCCTAACTCTTTCTAGATCAGGACGTTTCTAATAGCAGAATATGGGACAATGACTTTGGTTCGAGATTTCAACAAGTAGGGCTTGTAATGTTTGACAGAATTATAGATCGCATATGCTTGCTTATTAATCTGTGAGTAATTAAACTCTGCACCTTTGAATGTTGAGCTCATAAAAGAGATCGGGATCTCTGCATCATTCTCATGCTTTTGTGTTGGGACAGCCGCATAAGAAAAGTCAGTGGCAAAAGTATAAAGAATGAAATCCTTATCAAAATATGGGGACATGAGAGCAGGAGCTTCAGCGATAGCCTTTTCAATTTCGATAAATGCATCTCTCTGTTCCTACGACCAGGTAAACTGCACATCTTTCTTGACCAAAAGATGTAACGGTTTGACTATCTGAGCAAAATTTGGTACAAATCTACGTACAAAATTAATCTTACCCAAGAAGGATTGCATTGCTTTGCGCGAGCCTGGTAACCCAATCTTTGAAATAGCCTCTGTGCGTTCAGGATCAATAATCATACCTTCTTTTGAAACAATGAAGCCCAAAATATTTCCTTCTATTACTGCGAAAATAGATTTCTTCGGGTTGAGAGAAATACCGAATTTCCTATAGCGATCAAAAACCTGTTTCATAGAAAACACATGTTCATGTCTTTTTTTTGAGTAAATAGTGATATCTTTAAGATATACTACGACAGAATTATGCATTAACCCTCGGAAAGCTATGTCCATAGCTCTTTGAAAAGTGGCTCCTGCATTGATCAACCCGAAAGGCATCTGCCTGTAGGCGAAAGTACCCCAAGGAGTCTTGAAAGATGCTTTTTATTGGTCTTCTGGGGCAACCATAACCTGGTTATATCCTGAAAAATAGTCTAGGAGGGAAAACATCTCCGACCCAGCTACCTTTTGAAGAATCTGCTCCATAGGTGGAACAGGATAGTTGTCTTTCTCAAAATCCCAATTCAGGTTCCTGAACTCGATACACAATCGAATTTCACCGCTTTTCTTGCGTACAGGCACTAAGTTGGCTATCCATTGAGTGTGCCTGACTGGAAAGACAATTTGAGCTATGAGCAGCTTCTCCAACTCATTTTTTACCGAAGGATCTAAACTGGGGTGCATCTTCCGCAGCTTTTGTTGAAATGGCTTAACCTCTGGATTCATGGGTATATTATGGAACATGACGCTAGTGTCAAATGTTTTCAATTCATCATAAGTCCAGGAAAAAACATATTTATACTGTTTACACAATGCGATGATGGCTCTCTGTCCTTCAGGGGTACAATCAACTCCCAAATTGATAAAGCAGGGTTCCTGCTCGGTGCCTAAATTGACTCGCTCATAGTTCAAAGATGAGCTTTGAATTTTACAATTAGTCTAATGTTTGAACTTGTCTTGCAAATCATAAAACTTTTCTAGATTGATCACTGACTTCGGGATAACGTTTGAGGGATTAGTCAGTGACTTTTCATGTTCTACTTCATCAATGGCCATATCTTGGAATGTATCATGAGCCATGAGGAAGTCAAGTATTTGTCAGTCATCATCAAACACTTTCCAATTAGTCACATTATCTAGAATGGAGGGTCTGTACATCAATTCAATCGAAAAACATTTGAGGAGACATGCCTTCTGGCGGGATCAGTCTAGACGTTGTGTTTGCTAATAGGTTTGCATCGAAATTTTGTGATCTGAGAATAGATTTAATATTGATTGCTAAAAATGAGTTGGTTAGATCCCTTACCATCTTTTGATAATTAGCCAAACGCGGAGATAAGCAGTGTATTTTATTTCTGACTTGCTTAACTATAATTTTGGAATCTCCATAGCATTCTATTGCCTGCACACCTAAATCAATAGCCTTCTTGAGCCCCTGTACCAAATCCTCATACTCAACTACATTATTAGTGCAATCAAATTCTATCCTGCAAGAAATCATAATTTCCATTCCCTTAGGATCAATAAGGACACAACCTGCTCCAACTACATCCTTGGAATTGGAACCATAAAAAAATAAGGTCCATGAGACAGGGTCTATTCTAAACTTTGTATTTACATTATACACATTATGCACAATTTCACCAGAAAAAGGTATAGAAGTTACATGAGTAATATGTGATTTGTTTTGAATGCTTTCTTCTGGTGAGGCATCAGCCAGGAATTCACCAAAAAGGTATCAAATGTAAAATTCTCTACACGAGAGGTGAGATAACCAGCAGGTTTGCTTGAGTCATTAAGATCAGTGATTGTCTGTTTCATAAAACGTTCTCTACTGATCTTAATTTTATTTGGTTGACCATTGTAAGGAAACCATAAATGGGACCAGTCGGTGGAAAAGTAACCCTTAAGTTTCTCGGACCAATCCCTTCTTAACCACATCTCATAGGCTTTCGGGATGTCAGCTACCACAAGGTCAATTGTCTGGTGGATCCTGGGATCAGCTGACAGTGTAAGCAAAACATTTCTCAATTTACCTACCACTCTGACTTTGGATCTGTCAAGTTGCACAATCTGAGTTGGGCAGGATTCCAACGTTGCATTCAATTTCCTGCAAATAGAGAGGGGCATCACATTTGATGACGCTCCTGAATCTATCATGCAATTTTGCACATTCCGGTTGAAAATCTCAAAGGTAAGCAAGAAAGGAGGAGTCCTCTTGCTTGCTGGTTTCTGATCATCAGTTTTAGTAACAAAGTCTAGGTTGTTACTTTGTGACTCTCTAGGCTGTTTGACTATCAAGTTTTTAGGTAAGGAATCCCTCATAGCAGGGATCTTAAGTCGCTCAAACAGAGAGATGTTCGCTTTGACTCTTTTTAAGTCTTCAACTAGATTGTACTCCATTTCAGGGAGGACTGTATCCTTTTGAGGAACAGTCTTGTTTTTGGTGGGAACTGGAGTAGAGGATGAAGGTTCTTGAGGTGGTTGTGGTCTTGACCTTTTGTTATAAGGGTGATGTGCATTAAACACCGCCTCGGGTTCTTCTTCTTCTTCACACATAGGAAGTTCTTAAAAGAAACTCACAATATCGACTTGTGGATCACCTTCTTCATCTTCTACAGGTAATTGTGGATCTGGAATGGTCTGATCATTGGAAGTGTCAGGAGTGACTTGAGATTCTGCTACCAAGGCTCTAAATATAGAATAGAGTTCGTCGTTTGTGAGTCCATCTGTCGGATTCGGTGTGGTGGATTTTGTGGAGGCTGGTAAGGTCTCCTAAATGGTGGCCTTACAAAACCTATGTTTTGGTTCTAATTATCATTAGTGTTCTTCTTCAAATCCACCATCTCATTTGACATTTTTTGAATGAATTTCTTCATGTCAGCCATATCAAATGGATCCTTATTCTGAACAGTGGGTTTTGGGATGTTCTCAACTCTTTTCCTAGAAGTAGAAGGCTTCTCTTCTGAAATTTCAGGGCTGTCTTTCAGACAAAACATGTCCTTCTCAACTTGGATTGCTTCATCAAATGCCTCCAGTAAAGTACCTTTCTATGCCCTTTTGACCCACATTGCAATAGGGGCAGACAAACCTTTTTCATAATAGGCTACCAACAATTCTTCAGCAGGAAGAAGATTGGTAGGAATTCTGTTTTTGAGATAAGAGAACCTTTGGTTAAAGTCTTTTACCCTTTCTTTTCCTTTGATTTTCATAGAGGATAATTCTAAGACAAGATCATGCGGTGTTTTATCATCCCCAAATTTTCTGGGTGAAATATTTCTTGAACTCGTCCCAGGATTTTATAGATTGGGCTAGTAAGGCAAAATACCAGGTGGCCGCCCTACCCTCAAAAGTATAGGGAAAGAGTCTGCATACTACATCCTCATGTACCATGCTTCTAAGTCTGATTGCCTGCATGAAAGTTTTTATTTGATCCAATACGAGTGTCTTATCCTCAGGGTTGAATTTAGGCAGCCATTTCTCAGGATTCTTCGGTAATCTATGTTGATCTCCTAATATGAAAACTGCACCTTGGTTAAGCCAAGGTCTATTTTGACCTTCTCCAGCCATCGGAGGTTCTTCTTCTTCTTCTTCTGACAACGAGCTAGAAGAATTTTCACCGTCTGAGGAAGATGATGAAGATGAAGGAGGGGATGGTGGTGGACCACTAGCTCCAACTTTTGGTTGACCTTGTGTTTCTATGAGAGTGGTCTCACGGTTATATTCAGGAGAATCCGGTTGATCAATCATCTCTTTGTTTTTAGGTTGTTGATCAACTGTATGTTGATCCTCTGTATTTAGATCAGTGGTATGCAGAATATGTGGGTCACTGGTCTGTGAAGCGGAAATTTGTTGATCTTCCTGACCACTAGTCTGCAAAATGTCTTCTAAATTTATGGCTGCTAGACTACGTCTTCTTTGATCGGCACGCCGTTGTTCTGCTCTTAAGACCCGATCAGCAGATGTTTTCAATATCTGCTCTAATAAGATGGGTCCCTTGTAGGTGATGTGAAAATGATATCCCTTTTGTTCTCCTGTTGTATCACAGGTGTGACATGTATAACTGAAGGTTGGGCAGACATGACAGGGAAAACTATAGGTTGTGTATGAGTTGATTGTTCAGATGTTGAAGCCCTAGACTGGCTTCGGGTTTGAACCGTTGAAGTATTTGCTAGAGGAGGTTTATTAGCGGTTTGCTTAGGAATGTTATACTAGTGGCCCTCCTTCTAGTGACATTTGTTGATGCCTCGGATGTGTAGGTTACTGCGAGGTGCTAGAAAGGGTTCCAAGGCACACAACAGGGGATGAAAACCCAGCCAAAGGCTTCGAAAGACCCTACACAAGGGAAATTCTATCCTTGAGCTATTTAGTGTGGTAATCACCCATGGATATTCGGCCTCCACTGGCACTCCATGAGTAAGTGGTTTGATCTACTAGATCAGTTTCCCAATTAAGGAAAACAAAGATATGAAAAAAACAATAAACAATTCTAACTTAACCTATTTAGAAATAAAGATCTAATTTTAAGTCAGACCTATTCTAAGTGTGTTGGAGAAAACTTACTATGGCTTGGGGTATACCACAACAGACAGATGACTACCAGAAATCAACTCAATTCTCAGAACTATGCTATATAAATGACAATGCTAAGATAATGAAGAAGATAACCAACCTTGATCCAAACGTTTGATGTAGATCCACATTAGAGCTTTTCAATCCGTGCATTTGAATCTGCAAATTAGTCTTGACAGCCAATATAAAACAAGTACATATAATATATAAACGACATTAACATCATTAATAGCAATGGCCCATGATATAACAAGTAAATGCAACCCAATATAAGATAAACAACATTTACAACATTAATGGACGAGAATATGAGTATTTCTATTAATAAACAAGAAGATATACAAAGTGATACGACCTCTTGCTGGCAACCAATATGAACCAAGATCTAGATCAATCCACTTGTGCCTCCACCACTTCAATCCTCCATTAAAGGCAAACTCAAACTAGATAGGAGTTTGGAAGGTGAACATAAAGGGTTCACAACTACAAGGATCAATGAGTTTAGACTCAAGATAGGGAAAAAATCCGCTAGAGTTCTCTTGCTCTTCTTTCTCCTCCCGTCCATAAGCCATATGTGCTCAATATATAGTCCTCTCAAAGGTAAGTGAAATGACACATTGAGATGTTACTTGGGAAGATGAAGAGCCAAAGGTCACCCAATGACCGCTTTTTGGGAGTAAAAAGTAATAAACTAGTGAGTTTTACCATTTTACTTGATACCCGCGGGCTATAATGATGCAAATCGCAGTTACGCATGCTATAGTGATGCAACATGCGGGTAGGAATAAAAATAGGGAAAAATAGTATCTCTGGAGGATATAAGTGGATCTGAGTCGGTGAAATGGATCCTACAGGACAAAGAATGTTGATGCTCATAGGGTGGAATATTACATTGTAACAGATGCCCCTTAATGTGTGAGGTCAGAGACTAATGATATGATGGCCGAAATACATTATAAAACTAAGAAGTGGAGTGATGGAGACACAAGTGGAAAGAGTAGCTCACTCGTCATAGTACAATCGTATCCCTGAATACATGTCGGGAGTACAACAATTTGATACAATGGCCATGAATAGGCAGTACATAGTGAATACATGTCATAAGTGATCATAGCCATGATCCCTGTACAGTAAGATATGGTCTCCTGCTGAAAAGGAAACAACTGGTGCAAACTGGAGGTATAAACTCCTGATATCTGAGAGGTGATATCTCAGATGTAGAGTCAAAGTCATAAGTAGCATACTGAATGCCACTATCGCCTGGGGTCTTCTACACAAGTCTTCAATGGTGCAAGTCCCATCAAGTTAATAAAGGAGTTGGGGTCGAACCTGATGTGACATCGTCTGATTACCGGTCAATGATGTATACCATTAACAGACGCAAGATAACCCACCAATAATGAAAATGGGCATCAAGGCACAGAGTACAATCATCGGAGTGTGAATAAATGAGTTGAAGTCGAACACTAGGATGAATCCATCAATCAGGGGACATTAATGTATTCCCAAATCTATCGATGGCGAGAGAAACTGCCACTAATGACTGCAATCCTCAACATACTCAACCAAACTCTAAGCCTCAAGTCCCGGAATAAATGAGTTGAAGTCAACGGAACGAGACTCGCTGGAAGGAGGGAATTAAGGAATCCCCCATCAACTAGCATGAGGTATCAGCTACGTTGAAATATTTGGAAGAACTCAGGTGAAACGGACTGACTTAATAAGGATGGCCGACATGCAATAGTCAAGAGATATGAGGAGTGGCTGACACTGGTTCAGGACTTCCTTTGAACAAGAGCATGAGCAAATGGATAGACTCAAGCAGCATAAACTTGACATAAACTGTGCAATGCAGGAGGCATTACAAAGGGCTCCATAATGACTGGAAGCTTAACAATCGGTGGAGAGAACTGAGAAATAAGTACAGCTCCTAAGGTCCAACTATAGTCCCGACTCATAATGTACGGAGTGGAATGAATGCTCTGTTAAAAAGGTGACATAACAGTTGCCAACAAAAAGTAGTAACCATAATCCCGTCCGGCTTTTTGGAATATTTGATTTTTTTGGTCTTTTTCATATTTGGGAAAAGCTTGAAAAAGAATAAAATTGATTATAGTACAACAAGTGAGGGAACGAGTGTCAAATAGCGAGCAGACTAGTTCCAAGCAGTGGAACATACCTATGATCAATGCAAGGAAGTGCATGCAAGATGTGGACACTTGGGGGAGGTTCCCTCAGGGTCAAAAGGTGATCAAATTGTGAAGGGAAAATATATAAGCTCTGCAGGGCTCGACAGGGAACAGTGCTCAGGCACCAGGCTAACAACTGAGTAAGCGAGAGCTGGCACAAGGCTCAAGCGGCAAGCAGGATGATGCAATGAAATCACAACATGATATAACTGAGGGGAGTCCTTAAGGGAGATGGCCAACATAAGACAAAGTAGAGTATGAGTCTTTATCGCAATGTCATGGCGTAAATACAAAGGACTCCCAATTCTAAGGACAAACAATAGCATGGGCACCAAAATGCACAACGGGGATCTAACTAGGGTACCCATGTTCGGAAAAACCCTACCGCCACATAACGACACTTCTATAGCAGTGTGAAGGTTCTGTGTCAGTTACGAAGCGGGGTCGCACCTAGGGTTTATGAAAGTGGTCAAAAGGTCAAATGCATAATGCACATGGAAATGGTATCTAACCTATATGCCAAGTGTGAAACGTACCTACCGTAGGTGTGAAATGGTCCAGAACAGCTTTCGTCGAAGAAATTTGATTAAAAAAAACTACTCCAAGACATTATATTAGTCCATAATGGCACAAAACGGTAAAAACTATAAACAAGTGGGTCCTGAAAATTATAAATAGTAATAAAAAATTACAATTTACAATTCATTTTTACTATTCACCCATTTGGAGCTTTTGGTTAGTTTTCACCTGAAGTTCAGTTACCGATTCTGGGAGCTACGAGCGACCATTCATCGAACCGTCTGGAGCAGGTTGGTAGTCTCATCCATACCTTTCATTTCAATGCTTTCATTTTGATTTTCAGCAGTGGGACTTTTTGTTTGGTCAAGCCCTAAATGGCTTCGGCGCTACCCGTGGGCTGTAGCTATGCAGGTCGCGGGTAGGGCACAAAACACGCAGTCAACGCAAAGGTTGACCATGGGTACCTGCACCTGTATACAAATTATCCCACAGGTACGGCCTTATAGTTGGTTTTTTAAAATAATTTGACTAAAATGTTTGTTTTTCTTCACTCCAGGATGGTTCTAGAGTGGAGGGAGAGGGAGCATGACCAAGTTGATGAGGCCATGCGCAACGATGTGCAAGCACAGCAGGCATTGTAAGCATGTGGGTTGTACAAATTCTGGAGTATAAGGGGTTTGAAGGCCCAAAGCATATTAATCCAGCGCTTGATCGATTATTGGGATGTTGATGCACAAAACTTCAATCTCAATGGGAAAATCCTCACACTGGAAGTGGACGACATCTACTTCATTACCGGTTTGTCCCGTCGAGGTGAGGAGGCTAGTCTTCGATCTCATACTGTGGGTGGTGGGATGACCGTCCTTGACTACATAGCATGGTATTTCCCCGCAAAAACACGCACGGTGGGAAGTCAGGTGCCCATCAATGCTATAGTGAATCTGAGCATGAAGATCATTGTGGCTACCTTAGTGCAGATCACGGGATCCAAATCTTTGCACTAGGCATCTAGGCCGGTGATGTTCTATGCATCACAATTCATGCAGCCTATAGTGTTTAACTGGTGTACCACACTACTGGGGTCTATGAAGACCCAACTGATAGAATGCAAAGAAGGGAAGGTTAAAAAATTCAGGTATGGTAGTATCCTATGCAGTTTCTTCTTTGAGAGGGTTTCAGGGCTTAGTTCGAGGGTGGATGTCCCTCCTCATAGTCTCCGGGATCCAGCCTTGACCCGGTGGTCTGATATCTTGACACGACAAGGTGGTGTCCGTCGAGCATCACCATATACCGAGGAGTTCCTCCACTGGTGGGACCGGCAGGTCATTTCCATAGAGTACTAACGCTATGCAGGGATAGACTTCCACCAGGATAGGAACATGCCACTCCCACCAGATGCCACATTCAGAGACATTGGTGAGTACTCTTTTTGGTTTTCTTCTATTAAATTTTTATGGATTTTTTATTATAGATGCAAATGCAAAAATATTTTTGGTGGTAGTATCATATGTTAATGGTTGACTGTTTGCTCGTAGACAAAGGCCTAGTGATACCTGATGGCTTCCCGAGACATGGTCATCAGGGTAGGAGTGAGGAGGCAGGCAATGTTGTAGTAGGACACACACTACAGACCTTGCGGCACAACCTCACACAGATGGTTGCTAGGGTTCCACAAATAGAGGTGGTGAGACTACCTGAGGCCATGCAGCGCTAAGTAGTGGGTGTTTTGGGTGACTAGGTGCGGCTACTACAGCTGGCAGCCAATGCAGTACAGTATTTCTATGAGACACATCTTGTCAGGGCGGCAGCTAGGCCTCCTCGTAGGGATTAGTTATCTCAGGATCTCATTTTTTGTATCGATATGTATATTTTTTAGGGCTACGAGCTCCAGTTTTGTATGACACTACCATTTTTGGACATATTTATATATATATAAAACTTTGGTTCTCTGGTTCTACTATATGTGTGTATGTACAAATGTATGAATGTCTTCTTATATTTTTGTGCTTCATGGTGAATGTGACAAATGCCAATCTATCACATAGTTAGCATATGCATCAAATATGTGATTAACACTTCTTGGAACATGTATGTATGTAATTGAAACAAAATATCGTTCCAAGAGTCTTACCCTTAGGAATTTTCGTAATAGCATAGGATCTCGTACACGGTATTGCCCATTCAACTGAGACACAACTAGTTGTGAATCCAGGAAGACTTCTAAAGATTGGACACCATGGGAAATGGCATCATGAAGTAGCTCAATCATGGCACTATACTCAGCCGCATTGTTAGATGTAGGACCAAGGAAAGCACCTCCTGAGGACACAACTAGGTGGTCAAGTGAGAAAATAACCCAGACAGCAGAAGCAAGCTACTGCGTATGATGGCTAGCACCATTTGTGAATCCTAAGAATGTCGAAAACTCTGTTGACATCTGTCAATCAAACATAAGCTAATCAGTAGACCCGAAAACTGAAAGAAATCTAAACTATGTATAGAAGCAACTATACAATAGTATACAAATGTATCATCCTAAACCAGAGGTTCAAGCGTAATACCGCTTGAGGTAGAGCCCATTTCTAGGCTCCTTCAAGACAGTCCCCTCATAGTCTTCTAACTCATAGGCTCCTTTTTCCACGACACACCTTACGATGTAAGGACCGTGCCACATGGGCTTGGACTTTCCTTGCCCTAGGGGTTCTTTAGCTTGGTCATATAAGAGGACCAAGTCACCTTCAGCATCTTGCCAGGGACGGACAGACCTATCATATTGAACCTTAATACGACGTTTGTTGGCATCTATAGACACAGCAGCATCTCAACATTGCTCGTCAAGTTGCTCAAGGTGGATTAAACTTTGCTTAAGACCCGTTGTATCAGGGAGGAGCTCTATGGCTAGTTTAAGTGAAGGGATCTCGCATTCAATCAATAAAATTGACTCCACACCATGAACTAGCTGAAACGGTGAGAACTCGGTGACAGTGTTGACTGCGGTTCGATACGCCCACAAAGCAGGATATAACATGATGTGCCAATCGGTCTTGCTTTGCTGGATGGTACGTTGGAGAATGGTCTTCAAAGACTTATTGACTGCTTCCACTTGACTATTCGCTTGGGGATAATAAGAATATGAGTGTTCTTGAAGAAACCCAAGCCCGAGGGACAAATCCTCCATCATCTTCTTTTAAAAGTAACTGCCATGGTCAGTGCCAATCTCTTTCGGAATACCGAACCGAGTTATAATTTGATTGAATACGAAGTGGGATGCTATAGCACCATCGGCTTTAACGGTAGGCATGGCCTCATCCCATTTGGAAAAATAGTCCACGGCCACTATGATATGGTGATGCCCCCCAGCTGAAGCTGGTTTGCAATTCATGAAATCCACCCCCCACTTGGTGAAGGGACCGACAGTGACGACCGAATGAAGGGGCACTAGATGCAAGTGTATGTTCCGAGAAGGCACCTAGCAAGGGTGACATCTCTTCACAGCATTAACACAATCCTTAAAAATGGAAGGCCAGAAATAACCAGCTCGCATAATACGTTGGGCTATAGCAAGCCCAGATAAGTGACCGCCACACACCCCAGCATGGAAATCGTTAAGCACCCGCTCCGCTTCTTCATTATTTAAGCAACAACGGAGGATGGAATCCTTTCCTCAGCGATACAAAGTGTCATCGATGATAGTATAATCTTTAGCATGATGTTTCACACGCCGTCGCTCATCTCGTGAATAGTGCAGAGGAAACTTCAAAGTTTGGAGATATACGATGACATCCCCATACCAAGGGTCCTCTAACGAGATAAGAAATAAGTGTTCATCCACAAAGGAATCTTCATGAATGACATCCTCATCAATTCTTGGAAGGTTCAACAAAATCTCAACAAATACCAATGATTTCACCGACTTTGCCAAATCAAAATCGAGATCAAATTCCTGAAGGATAACAATCCATTTATTATAGTTCCCCCCGATAAGGCATCGTGATAGCACAAACTGAAACAGACTAATATGCGTGACAACTATGGTGGTTCTAAGCAAAATGTAATGTCGTAACCACTGGAATGAATGAACAATCGCAAGTGCCAGCTTTTCCACATGAGTATATCTTAGCTCAACGTCTACTAGATTTCGACTAAGGTAATAGATTACATGCTTGACAAGCGCATCATCCACCTGAACCAAGACCATGCCAATCGTCTCTTGAGACATGGCCACATAAAGGATAAAATCTCATGCGAAGTCTGGTGGACTAAGCACAGGGGCTGATACCAAATCTTTCTTAAGGGCATCGAAAGACTGCTGGGCTCGCTCATCCCAAATAAAAGGTGTGTCCTTCTTCAATAAGCGTGCGAAACCTTTGGTAATATTAGCATAATTGATTATGAAATGGCATAGAAAAGTGGCTCTCCCTTGGAGGATCTGAAGTTGTAACAAATTACGTGGAGGAGGCAACTGAAGTATTGCCTCAACTTTTAGAGGATCAACTCTAATACCCTCTTTCGAAACTATGAAGCCCAGAAGGCGACCCGTCCTTACAGCAAAGATGAATTTGTTAGGATTCAATCGAATCTTGTATCGTATACATCGTTTGAGAATCATGCAGAGGTGCTTGGGGTGGTCCATTCTCTTGCGAGAATGGCCGACAAGATCATCCAAGAAAGCCTCCATAATCATTTTAAGATCGTGAAAGGCGTAGGTCATGGCGCGCTGAAACGTAGCTCCAACGTTTTTAAGGCCGAAGGGAATTTTTTGGTATGCAAATGTCCCCCAAGGACAAATAAAAGTTGTGTTATGTTGATCCTTGGGTTTGATTTGAATCTGGTTATATCCAGAAAATCCGTCCATGAAGGAAAAAATCTCACTTTCGGCACAAGCATCTAAGATTTGGTTTATGAATGGTGTGGGGAAGTTGTCTTTCGGACATGCATGGTTCAAATCTTTAAAGTTGGTGCATACATGGATCATTCCCTGCTTCTTATCCACAGGAACGAGGTTTGACACCCATTCGGTAAGGGGAATGGGGTAGATGAAACCAGCCTTGAGCAGTTTCTCCACCTCTGCCTTGATAGCAGCTGCTTTTCTAGGGTTCACAGCACGTAAGCGTTGTCGAACTGGTTTAGCGTTGGGATACATTCTAATCTCATGTTCAACAATGCGGGGATCTATTCCTGGCATCTCCTCATATGACCAGGCGAAAGCTTCCTGAATTTTTGTAAACAATTCAGTGTAAATAGCAATCTCCTCAGGAGTGAAATCGTCATCAATGTAGACATTCCCAACCAGTCCGAGAGTACGAGAGATATTGATCGACCTAGTTGGGGAAATGTTAGCCATATTCCCTTCCGCAAACACATCATGCGACTCCAAAAGAGCCACAGGGTGACCAACCATCTCTTCTAGAGTTGTCCTAAACTCTTCTCGTTCGACGAGCTCGAGTTTGGGAAGGAAATAGGAGCGATGGTGCATATCTTCCCAAGGTCTCTCACTACCACACATGGCCTCCATAATAGCTTCATCAGAAGGCAAAGTATCATCGAGGAAAGCATGGGAACAAGACGAGTTGGCAGCCCAAACTGGCAGTGTAACAGGATCTTGCTCGACTGTCTAAGAAGAAGAGAGACCCGGCTCTGCAGTGGCTTGTTGAATATGTTGGTAAGCAAGCTCAGCTACAGACAGTGGCATAGACATCCCGACATGCAAAACGTTTCCAGACGTGGAACTCGTGGACGGTAAAGTCCACATATCATCAAGATAAGAAGTCTGGAATGACATATTATGCGAAGGAGGAGACGCATCATCGTTAATGGTTCCAATAAAATTCACAGGTGCGGCAAAATCATAAGTTCCCAATGAAGGGTACATGCCAACACCCATGTTCCTAGTTGCCGGCTGAGAATGAGTAACCTGCGGGACTATGGATCCTATGGATGTTGTGGAAGAGGAGTTAACGTAATCCACCTGATCGATGGTCACAATCTTGCCTTCATGAGGAAAGCAGATAACTTTGAATACAGTAGACGCAACAGCTTTCATGGCATACATCCAATTCCGACCCAGTAAAAGGTTGTAGTCAATGGGCGCATCAACCACCTCGACTTCAATAGGCACAGACTTACCTCCCAAGGAGACAACAATGGAAGGGATAATTCCATGTGGATTAAATGAATTACCATCGAATGCAGTGAGCGTGGTTCTAGATGCGAGTAGAGAAGGAGAGCCAAGAGCTTTCCAACAAGCTAATGACATTACTGATGCAAAGGCACCTTTGTCAACCATAGTACGTTTGACAAAACTATGAAGGCACACCACCTGGATTTGAAAAGCCATGTGGTAGGGTAAGCGAGGTTGAACATCAATAGTATCAAACTTGATAACAGTGGGACTTCCCCCATCCTGAACTCCTAACGCACTCAGAAGAGCGTGCTTCTGAAAAGGACAAGCTTGCAAAACTTCAAGAGCCGACATGGTGCACAGAGTTTGGCTCAAATCTTCTAAGATGGAGTAGTTGTGGGCGGCTCGAGCATTAGGATTATGCGTAGAGCACTTAAGAACACCTTTTGGTATTTGCAGCATAATAGAGGGCTTCTCAATATGCAAGGAATTGTCAGGAGGAGGGGGAGGCTCACTCCCCAAATTGGGTTGTGGTGAATCATAATCGCGCTGACGAGTGGAAACATTAACCTCTGACTGAATCATGTTCACACATCCATAACCACTAGTGTTGGAAGAAGATGTTGTCATCTCAGTAGGTCCATAACCGGTGGTGGGAGCATGTGAAGCCATGTTTTGGTGATGAGGTAGGGGATCCTTCAACACAGCTGGGCTCTGTGCCAAGTGCTTCAATGCTTCTTCAATACGAGGACATAAGTGAGTAAGATGGTCTTCCCCACAGAGCTTGCAAGGAAACTTCACCTTATTCCTAGGTTTATGGTCCTCACCAGTGTTTCCGCCTTCCCAAGGAGGGTTGGCATTATCCTTACGGGGGGTATTGCGATTGCTATTGTTATTCCCATTGTTTCCACCCTTACGATTATTTCTCCCCTTTTTCTTACCACCAGGTTGTTGGTTACCTGACTGGTTCGTTATTTGCACACTGTGTACATCGGACGATGGAGTGGAAGTGGACAAGGTGTGAACCTATCTGGGAGTAGACTGGTTTAGCGACAAACTATGCATTTGATTAGCTACCAAATATATGGGGCGAGTACTTGCAGATCCAATGATGCCATCGGCATGCGGTCCGGGAACTAACGTAGGCTCATGATGTGTGCGCAGTGCGTCAGGGATGCTGTCATACAAAATGCTAGATTGAGAGTATAATAAGTCTAACTGCTGGACTTTCAAGATAGCTTGTTCCTCAATCACAATGTTGGACATCGAAACATCCTTAGAAATGTATGGGAGTAGAGACCTGAGGAACCATTCCAATAGGAACTCTAGAGGAATGTTGGCTTTCACTAACCTCTTCCACCGACACCACTCTTGAACGTGGTCAAAAATATGCGTGGCCTTGTTCTGATGGAAGGTAGATAAAAGTTCAGTGCCAGTATCATAGCGAACCAGTAACTGGAAATGATCTAAGAAAACCAAAGCGAACTCGTTAAAACCCCTATAGGTGTTTCCAGGCAACTTGACGTACCACTTTGCGGCTGCCCCCGTGAGGGTGCATTGAAATAGTCACAATCTAATGTAATCATGATTCAATGAGATGGAGAAGCACCAAAGGTGAAATGTCATGACATGATCTCCCGGGTCCTCACCACCTTTCCCCTCAAACTTAGGAATGTCTGAAGGGAGCTTGGTAGGGACCAGGGGCCAAGTGGGGTCATGACACACTAGATCATTCATGAGATTCAAAAGATCCAAAAGATTCAAGTGTGCAAGGAACGGGAGCTGAGGCTAGAAAGCTTGATTATAAGCCCCCATAAAAGGTTGGTTAAATGGAACCGTGTTATAAGATGGACCAAAAGATTGACCATGAGGATTAAACTACTGATAATAAGGACCTGACAGACCATAAGCTTTCCCATGGCCATAGGATTGATAACCTCCTCCTTCCTGACCCATTTGAGATTAAGCAGGTATGTGCGTGTTTTGGGCACCGTATTGGGGTGGTGGGTTATACTGGTGGCCAGCACCGGCTGTGTTGTAGTAAGGGTTTCCACCATGAGTATGGGGCATATATGTACTATTCATAGTGGGAACTGTGTTGTAATGACCATAATGGTATGGTATGTTCCCACCCCCAGCATTAGGATTAGCTTGAGCAGTCATGTGGTGACCAGAAGCATGAGATGTGTTCCTAGCCCCAATATTGGTGTGACTAGTAGTAGGGATGGTGGCATGATGTCCATGTGGATAGGAGATATTCCCACCCCCTACATTAGCATTACTAGTGGCAGCAGTGGACGCAAAAGTATGCAGTATATTTCCACCCCCATGGTTGCGAGGAGCATTAACATCCGTAAAAGTAGTCCTGGGTTGACGAGTAGTGGCATGTGTATTAGGTGGTGGATGGCGAGTCGTGTTTCGAACAGCATTCCTATTAGGTTGGGAAATCCTAGGAGGTGGTCGTCTTCCAACATTAGCATTGTTAGGAGGAACATGACCAGTCCCCATACTATGTGTGTGGGTGGACAACGTAATGCCCCCAGTGAGGGTAGTGCCCCCAGTGGGTATAGTATGGCTAACACCATGACTAGTGCCAGCGTGACTACCAAACATGGTGGAAGGTTCAACAGTACTATGACTAGGCATACCAAAAGAGAGTTTTGTCGAGTTGATCGTAGGGCCGGTGTCATCATGTAACTCTGGCATCCCGTGTCTATAGTTGCGTGGAAACGAAGGAATGAACGTGTCGTCTTGTTCTTCATTTTTGGGTAAGGTTGGCATTCCGTAAAGATAATTATCCAGATTCGAAGGATCGAACGGATATTGTTCAAGTGGATTAGGCCAAATAGAACCAGGTTGAGTCTCAGGTGGATCACCTCCCCACTCCTCACGAGGAGTATGGGGATTGAAAGTGTGGTCAAATCTACCCGATGGAATCAAAGGTTTTTCCTCAATATCGGAATATGTGGTAGTCGCAATGTCTTGGACGTAAGCCTCATAAGAGTCTGAAGACTCAGAGGGAGCCCTCTAGCGTCCTCTAGAAATACGACGTGTAACCTCGGTCGGCTTTAAACCAGCCAACCGATAGGACCGGTAGAGATTAGGGATTCGCACCACGATATCTCTGGAGAGAATATATAATCAAAATGTCCCCTAAAGGCCAACTATAGATCAAAAACAATAAATCAAAAGCACACACCTAGAGAAACTACAGCCAAGAGAAGACAAACAGAGTGGCTAAATGAGCTCCCAACACTAGAGCCGGTATGTCTCACCTAGGAGAGGCTTGAGACTCCCAAACTATAGCCGGAGGTAACAGAACAATTATAGAGACACCCAGGCTTCACTGTAGGTACAGGTCAAGTCCACTGCACAAACACAACTGTGTTGTCCAATCCCTATCTGACTCAGGACACAAACAGTATAACCACTGCAAGTACCCTATGCGATACCTAGGTAAGGCAAATATGGTCACCGCAATATAACCAATGCTCAGGGGGACAGTCGCAGGTGGGATCCATCGTATGGGTAGGGTAGCTGAGCTCGAAACTCAATGAGGGTCAAATCCCCCAAGAATCCCTAGATACGAACAAATATTGGAAATATCTCAGACGTTAAGCCAGTATCAGAGGGATATCCCTTCAACCAACCTCTCGTGACCTCGTGCTTAATTTTGGCTTGAGTAGAGCTTCCTGAGAACACCGATCTATACCATGGATTCCTCCACTACCTGGTCAGACACCTAATGTTTCATCTATTAGTCTTGGATTGTTAACTCACAATGATCTATTCCAAGACTCTAAACCTATGCTAGTTTGTGTACCCTATAAATAAAATCGATCTAATCAACTTTAAGATTAAGCGTTAATTTTAATAGTTGTGATTACTCAAGGGATATGATCGTGAAACTAGTGATGTGTAAGACTCAATGTATGCAAAATCGTCAAATCCTAGACTCATCTATCCAATGAAAATAATGCCCCTAATATGCACAATCAAACCAATGATTTCGAAATAAATATGCAATCCTTTTATATTTCTTTCAATGCACAATCAGAATCTAAATGAAGGTAGAAATCACTCAATGCAATATGCAATACATAAAAGCAAAAACTTTTTGTATTTTCTCTTATAAACGAAAGGAAAATGCAAAAACTATGTATTTTTTTGTATTTTTCAATATATGGAAATGAAAAATGCAAGCAAAATCCTACTATCTAGTCACTAATATGCCAAGGAGATCACTAAGACAACCAGGAAGATACCAAATAGTAAGACTCAGCCAAAGGAATGAGCTCAAAAGGAAAAAACCAACAAGGCTAAATCCAAAGATGGGTAAAAAACCAACAAGGCTCAACCAAAAGAAACAAAGAGTTCTAGTCACAACCAAGGCATGGAACAGTCAAGAAATAGGCCAACAAAGACTTAGGATCAAGAAAAACCAACCCAACAACAACCAAAGGTCATGAATCAACCAAATCCAGAGTTGTACGCTACTGTTGAAGGAATACCTGCAGGTACCCGCGAGTAGTAGAGTAAACAGATGCGGGTGTACGCGGGAAGAGCTAAGCTAGCCCACAGGTGAGGAAAGGTAAAATGGAAAACAGAGAGTCCAATGGCTCAGAAAAAAGCAAGTTTTCTATAGCATATCTCAACGGCAGATAAGTGACACAGAGCTTCGACAAACAACAACTCTAATTATGGACTAATGCTCAAAAATTCCCCAAGATGGATGTTTTCCCCAGCGGAGTCACCATTTTTGTGTTGGAGAAAACTCACTATGGCTTGGGGTATACCACAACAGACAAATGACTACCAGAAATCAACTCAATTCTCATAACTATGCTATATAAATGGCAATGCTAAGATAATGAAGAAGATAGCCAACCTCGATCCAAACGTTTGATGTAGATCCCCATTGGAGATTTTCAATCCGCGCACTTGAATCTACAAATTAGTCTTGACAACCAATATACAACAAGTACATATAATATATAAACGACATTAACATCATCAATAGCAATGGCCCATGATAGAACAAGTAAATGCAACCCAATGTAAGATAAACAACATTTACAACATTAATGGATGAGAATATGAGTATTTCTATTAATAAACAAGAAGAAGTACAAAGTGATACGACCTCTTGCCGACAACCAATATGAACCAAGATCTGGATCAATCCACTTGTTCCTCAACCACTTCAATCCTCCATGAAAGGAAAACTCAAACTAGATAGGATTTTGGAAGGTGAACATAAAGGGTTCACAACAACAAGGATCAATGAGTGTAGACTCAAGATAGGGAAAAAATCTACTAGAGTTCTCTTGCTCTTCTTTCTCCTCCTGTCCATAAGCCATATGTTCTCAATAAATAGTCCTCTCAAAGGTAAGTGAAAGGACACATCGAGATGTTACTTGGGCAGATGGAGAGCCAAAGGTCACCCAATGACCGCTTTTTGGGAGTAAAAGTAATAAACTAGTGATTTTTACCATTTTACTTGATACCCCCGGGCTATAATGATGCAAATCGCGGGTATGCATGCTATAGTGATGCAACATGCGGGTAGGAATAAAAATAGGGAAAAATAGTATCTCTGAAGGATATAAGCAGATCTGAATCGATGAAATGGATCCTACAGGCCAAAGAATGTTGATGCTCACAGGGTGGAAGATTACGTTGTAACACTAAGATGAAAAGCTTGTCGTTTATGCAGATCAACCCTGAGGTGTAAAGAAAAAATAGTTTATCACCCTTAACAGAAATGCCTTCAGATGAGATATTTGCTAACTTAACTTATTATTACTTAATGAAAATCAAACAATGATAATTCAAGCTTAAGGACCATCAAGATATAACCTGTTATCTCTTTGTTGATTGAAAAATCAACAATAATTGAATGTATATCCGATCAATTGCAGAAATCGATAAAGAAAGTATTCAATTAAAAAATTCAATGCAACATATTTATGCATTCATTAGATATCTAACAAGAGATCACATATATAGAAGATGATAATCTGGAATATAAAATCAGAAATTCTCAAAAAAATTTGAGTAACAACCAGAAGATGGATCCAAAGATAACATTACTGTATTAAGATGTCTTGTACCAAAATTACAATGACTCTGGCCACAGAGTATCCCCAGTCTTATCTTCTGCTGAATTACAATTCCAAAAATTTCAACCCCTTTCTAAGAGAGGTATTCCTCCTTAAATAAAAATATAACAACAGAGTACAATGAGAAATTCCCAAAAGATATGGATCCCAAAATCACGAATGAGTCTATTGGCCCAGAAAATCCTGCCACTTATCATATATGTCTAACAACTCATCTATGTTTGGATAGTTGATAGATTGTAAGCCTATCTGGGCATTACATATGTTGTTCTCCATGTCATGTTTGGCAATTTTATGCCAAGTACGAAGGTAAAAATGGATCTTGCTCTCAAATTAGAGTGGTTTCCTAATCAGCTCATCCACGTGATCAATGTTGACTACTTCAATAGCCCATATCTTCTGTGTAGTTTCTTCACATTCACGCTCCACTTCTTCCAGCTTACATTTAGGTGGAAGGGCCTTCAAAATAGGATCCATGTATGGGATATGTAGAGCTTCCATGATGTTGTCGGCTGCATACCAACGTCGAGTACAAAGATCTTTGGATTTCTGATGATCTCTTCAGCAGAGTCATTGAATTCGATCCAGGTATTCAGGGAAGCTTTGTTCTTCTTCATCTGAAGAATGCTAAGAATTGGGAGGTCCGGTGGGATGTTTTTAATAACCTTTCCATTCACTAAACTCGTCCTGAGCTTTGGAAGCTTGAATTCTCTTGATTTTTTGTACCTCAAGGTTAGAAGACAGTTTGTCAAAGATAATAAACGTCTCCCTAATTTGATCTTGTGCAATGTACAACTTTTCAAGCAATTGATAATGTCCATGATTAACCTCCAAGGCCAGATCCTTGAACTCCTATGGTGCAAACTTAGAAAAACTAGCTGAAGCTGCATTTGTAGTTACAACTCCAACTTGGATCTCCAAGGTTGCTATCTTTTCTGCATGGATGGAGTTCTGAGTTTTTTCTATGTTAAGTTGATTCTGAAGGGAGATGTTCTCCTGCTATGATGCATGTAAGCATTCCATCGATTCCTGCCTAATATTAGCCACATGGAGGCTATGTTCATCCTTAATCCTGGCCAACTCATCTTCAAGTTCCTTAATTCTTTCCTTTTTAAGATCAACCTCTTTGTTCATCAACTGAACTGAATCTATATTGGCAACAACGAAAGCTCCCAAATCTGTTGCTGCTTCAATGGCTCCAGCCTGAGGATCACCAGTTTGTTGAGCCTATAAGACTTGAATCGGAGTAGGTGATTCCAATGCCTACTCATCTTTACTTCTCTTCCTCGTTTTCTTAAATATTGTCCTCTCTTCCTTGTCATAGAAATAGCTTCCAATAGGAACCACATCTTCATCTACATATTCATCCACCCCCTCAGTAGTGATGGGGATAACATTAACAGTGGAAATTATTGAAGGTGTCATAATACCACTAGGGTGAGGGATAGACATAGTAACTTGGGGAACGACCACTAAGACAGAAACATCTTGGACAAGTGACTGGACCTGTGTAGGTGAAGGGACATAAATGGAAACTTCAGACAGAAGAGTCTGTTCTTTAGCATTGGGAGCTAATGATAGGGAGGGAACTATAGGTGGTTCCTTGATGCTAGGTGAAACAGAGATAGCTAATGGTATAGATTGAGGAATTGCAGAAAGCTTATCGGGAATTCTAATAGAGGATGGAATGGGAAGGGGAATGGAGGTGAATTGATCTATGGAAGGTATTAGCAGAATGGGTTTAGGTGACTGTGTAGGAATGGTAGTGGTTTGAGCTTCTGGCACCATGGACTTAGGAATAGAGAAAAACTATTGACTACCTGAAAGTGTAGTGGAAGAAGAAGTTATATTGTTGAACAGTTGAGACAATGAAAAGGGAGGTAGGTGCTCTGAAAATGAAGCAGAAAATTGTTGAACTAAGGTTATTTGAGATGTTGAAACCGGAGAATGTTGAATAGAGGTGTATTAAAATGACTGTTCCTGAGCAAAGTAGTCCACCTCAATAACATTTAACAAGTCTATGAGCATCTTGGATTGTTCTGTAATCTCCTCAGTTACTGAAACTGGGGGTTCAGGCTCTTCAGCAATATCATAGTCAATAATCTGGACATTAGGGAGTGGATTGGCATGGATCCTTTGCCTTTTTGTTGAGCTAGCATGGGTGACCACTGAATCATCGTTTTATTGCACAGCTGCACTGATGATTTGAGGAGGGTTTGAAGGCTCCAACATTTGAGAATCCATAATAACTTCCTGGGTTCAACAACATGAGTCTTCAATACTAATGTCAATTGTGCCAGATCTTTCTGAAAATGCTGAGAAGTATATAAAAGGGACTTGACCTATTTTGTTGTTTTTTTGGGAGGAGAATCTTCGATGGGGGTTTTGTCTTTTCCTTGTTCTAAATGAACCACCATTTGAAGAGAATTGGCTTTCATAGCTTCTCTTTCTCTTCTTACTTTATCCAACAAGTCCAACTCCAATTTCCTATAGCTTAGCACCCTGAGCTTTAATTCCTTCTGATATTGCAGAATGTTATGCTACTCTTCTGGGTCTTTTGCTCTAGCAAGAACTTCATAAAATGAATTGACTCCATGATATATAGAGTCATCAAGGATGTTTTCATGCACGTAGTCCATTTTAATATGGGTTTTCTTGAAGTGTGCATCCAATAACTTCTTGGGGTCAAGCTTTCTTTTAGGGGAAAATCCCAATTTGAAATCAACCATTTGGTTACCCAGGATCGTTTCCCAATTGGAGGTTGGGATGACAAATGACCCAAGGTTCAAAGGGAATTTAGGCCATCCCTTCTTTCTAGGACTTGTAAGCTTCTTATACATACCATCAGTCACAGTTTGAAATGAAACTTCCTACAAAGCCAATCTGTCTGGGACAATTATGGGTAACAGATGCACAGTATTAGTAGCCTAGACCCTGATATACAAGAAATACTCACACAAATACCACTCACCGATAGTGTTGATGAGTGCCTTGGCATCATCCAAAAATGTTGGTGCTTCTTGCTTAAAAACCTTGAAATAGACAATGCCCAAGAATTGATCACATTTATCATACAGTAGATGGATAAAGTTTTCTTCCCATAAGATTGAATGATAGATGTGCACAGGTGGGTTTGCTGGAGTCCAATTCCAATTCAAGTTGGGGTATTGAAATTCTGAGCAAAAAACATCAATTACATAGGCATATAAAACGAAATGTGGTTTTCTGAAGGCAGGAGACTTCTGGTAATATTCCATAGCATTTTTTAGTTCTGAGGACAAGATGGAAGCCCATGGGAAGGACTTGCTGGTAGTCAAGACATGATGCACTATAGGTGCCCATTCAGCTTTAAACAATGAACAGTTGGGTAGTCCGAACAGGCGACACAACATAGCCGCTAGCAAAGAATAAGGTTCCTTGAACCAGGAAATTGGATACAGGTTATCAGGCTTAAGCACGAAAGCATTAGGTTTTATCATCCAAGACTTCATCATTTCGGAAAAATTGTAACGGGACTTGGAGGATTGCATGAAGTTAGGAGATAGGGTCTGCTCATGTGGCATGAGAGAAAAAGCTCGGGTAAAAACCTCAGGACGGAAATGAGTCAATTGATTCCCCAGAGTATCATTGAAAGACCGGTCTTTGACACTAGCATTCTCAACTATCCACTTCATTGCATCCGTATAAGGTAAGATAGCGGGCCGTGCAGCAATAGCATTAATCTGGTAAGCCCTAATCTTCTCATAGGCAAGCCTATCAATTTCTACCTACGAAAGGTCATTGTTGTCGAATATATCATAAATCCGATACCAATCTAGTTGATAAGTCTCGGTGACCTTCCCACTAGTATCTGAGAAGATACCAAAGTTGGGGTCTTTAGTTGGGGTATCTCTGAGAACGGCCCTGGACCGGGTACTTCTTGACATAGTGGCAAACTTCGTAATTTCTGACGAAATAAAGAAAAAAACAATCACAAACAGCCAAGAGACCAACCAAAAATAAAATGACAGCAATCCTACTTGTGATAACTGAAAATCGACAATCAGCTGAAGAAAGAAATCCACGGTAAAATCAGCACAGCGGAGTAATTTTCGGCAAGTAAAAATGATAACGAAAGTAAATAAAAACCTATATTTATCAATTTACCCAAGTTAAATCACGACCGTAGGATTGGGAATAACGAACGGATAAGATGAACCGATGCAAGATGCGGGATCGGGTTCAGAAACACAGTAAAAACGTTTTATATACCAGTCCCGAAAGCCGAAAATCGACACTGGTGGGTTTCGGGTTTCGAGTTTCAAAATATAACCAAATCAAAACCAGGTTCCTGAAAGCCGCAACCCGACAGTTGCGGGTTGCAGGTTTCGGAACACAATCAAACGCAAAGTTAAAAAGGTAATTTCTGAATCTCGAAACGCGACATTGTCGGGTTTCGGGTTTCGGGTTTCGGGTTTATATAAAACAAACTTCGAAAAAATGAAATCTCGCACCCGCAACTTTCGGGTTGCGGGTTTCGGGATGACGAAAATCCAAAAATGAGAACACCAATTTCCTGCACCCAAAACTTTCAGGTTTCGGGTTGTCCAAGTGTCGGGTTTCGGGTTGTCCACATCAAGCAGGAAAATGGAGCAAAAAGGTATGGGAATTAAACTTAAAGAGATCTAAACCGAAAACTCATATTCACAAAGGAAAACTTACCCATATACCTTCGAATTTATTAAAAATGGGGCTCCCGTGCTTTAGCTAAGCATGGGATCTGTTGTGGCCACAACAGTACTGTACTCTAATTATCATAGTAAATAACAGTCGAGGCCTGAATAGAAAAACCAAGCACTTCCAAAAGCTAACGGATCCAAACTATCTATGTGCCTACATTGACAAGTCCACAATACTCTGGTTCTATAGTTGAAAGAGACACTACCTTTTGTTTCTTGCATGACCAAACCAAGTGTCCAAAACTCAGTCGAAACACATATCCATAAGTGTACTTACAGTCGTCAATGTCACCTCCCTAGTCGGAATCAATAAACCCGACCAATGGTTCTGTATTGTGACAATACTTAATACCATACTAATAAGTTACTTTGATATAGTGAACAATTCTCTTTGTATCTTTCCATTGGCTTTCTCGAGGGTCCCGCTTGAATTGGGAGACCACACTAATAGAAAAGGGGAGACCTGGTTGACTATGAGTTAAGTAAATTATTCTACTGACCAATTGTCTATAAAGGGTGGCGTCAACTCATGGAGAGTCATAGTATTTTGACAACTTTACACCCAATTGATAAGGTGTAAAACAAGACTTACAGTCGTCCATCTTGAAGCATTTCAAAAGATCCAAAACATATTTTGGATGAGAAATAAAGATACCATCATGATGATCCATTTGCAAAATTTGAATGCCCAAAAAGAACTGCAACAAACCAAGATTAGTCATTTCAGAAGTATCTACAAGTTATTTCTTCAAACCAAAAATTAGATTGGCAGTATTACCAGTTATGATTAAATCATAAACATATAATGGCACAATTAAAATATCACCATGAAAATGTAATACATAAATATTGTGATTATATTCACAAGTTTGAATCCAATATTGGAAAATAAATTAGCAATCTTCTCATACCATGCACAAGGTGCTTGTTTCAAACCATACAACAACTTTTTGAGTCAATGCACAAGACCAGAATCTATCACAAAGCGAGGAGGTTGTTCCATATGAATTTCTCCAAGAAAGTCTCCATGAAGAAAAGAAATTTTTACATCCATTTGATGAAGTTCCCATCAAATCAAACAGAGTTACTCTTGCAATAGGGGCAAAGGTTTCATTTTATTCGATGCCTTCTTTTTGAGAGAAACCTTTGGCTACCAAACGAGCCTTATGGAATTCAATAGTGTCGTTGGAAGTAAGATCGGTCTTATAGACCAATCGACACTTCATAACATTCTTTCCTTATGGTTGAGGAACAAGTTCCCAAGTATGATTCTTCTTCAAGGAAGAAATTTCAACAACCATAGAATTTTCCCATTCAGGCACTCCTAAGCATTAGCATAAGCATTAGGATCACAAGTTTCAAGAACATGTGCCATCAATGCAACATTGACATGTTGTTTTTTATAGTGAGTCTGCCGACCAATAGCAGCATCTCCAATATTCGGTCCAGTGGCTTCAATATTTTTAGAATCCCACCAAGGTAAGCAAGTATGAGGTGATTGAGGTTGGTGATGGTCATTCGATTGAGTCGATGTGTTGATGACTTTAGTCGTGGTAGACTAACTACCATTCGAATAAGGAGTATAATTGTTTGGTCTGGGAGAAACTCCATAAAAGGGTATAGTCAATCCAAATTCTTCAAGAATATCAAAAATATCATTATGCGCTAGACTGGAGGAGGAATTCAACAGCTCATTACTTGAAATATTTTCATCAAATAACACATTTTTGCTCAAAATGATATGTTGTTTGATAGGGTCAAACAGTTGATAGGCCTTTTATTCATTATAATATCCCATCATGATGCAAGCATGACTCTTCACATCCAACTTCTTTCTACAATTGTCACTAATATGTGTTGGAGAAACACATTCAAAGGTTCTAAGGTGTTTGACAGAGTTCTTGCTTCCATTACACTTCTCGACTAGAGTCACAACTACTCCATTCGAAATAAGGTTTAGAATATAGTTTGAGAAATAAACATATTTTTCCCAAAATTTAGTTGGGATATCTTTGGTCTACACTAGACACTGATCCATTTCTACCAAAGACCTATTCTTTTACTCTGCGACTCCATTCTACTGAGGGGTGTGAGGGACAAATCTCTTCCAAGAAATTCAATTTTGCTAGAGATACTCCTCAAATTGTCGACTCACATATTCACCATCATTTTCCGATCTCAAACATTTGATAGGTTAGCCACATTTATTTTCATCCAAGTCCCTAAATTCCTTTAATATTTCAAATACATGACTCTTATTCTTCAATAAATATACCCAAGCAAATATAGAGAAATCATCAATAAAGGTCAAAATATATTTTGCACCTTCTAATGATGGTTTGTTCATGCAACAGAGATCACTTTGACCAAGTTCCATTCAATGTTGTGCATTCCATGCTTTCCTTGAATCGAAGGCTGCCTAATGATGCTTTCCAAGAGCACATCCTCTGCAAACTCCATCAGGTGGGATAGTCTTTGGGAGGCCAATAACCATATTTTTTTTTACCATCATATTCAAACTACAAAAGTTTAGATGTCCAAGTCGTTCATGCCATATTCGACTTCTTGTCGCCAGTTTGAGCAATGATTGGAGTCAATCTAGTCATCCAATAAATATTCATGGGAGGATCACGGAACTTGGAAACCTCGTATTTGGAATCTAAATATTCAGAAGCAGCAATCATCGCCCCAATCCTTATATCCTCTAGAATAAAGTGATCTGACCAAAACTCAACAGTATTCTTAGTTTGTGTAAGTTGAGAAACCAACAAAAAATTAGCACTCAATCTAGGCACATGATAGACATTGGATATTCAACCATGCTAGAATTCTACATATCCACTTCTAGCAACTTGAAGAGCATAATCATTAGATATATAAATCTTATATTCTGAATCTCCACTCAAGAAAGAGAACAAGGATGCATCCTTATCCATGTGATGAGTACATCCTATATTGGCTATCCATTCTATTTATAAGATTTGAGCATTCATAGATCTAGATGCAAAAGCTAGCAAGATATGATGATTAAATCAATAAAGAACAATTGTGCAATAATTAAGCTGAACCATTACATAGTAACCTTGAAAAGAAGAAGAGACAATGATTGTATTATCAAAGTGATTAATTAATGAAAATAGATTATAAGATATAGGAGACCAATTTGAATTAGGTTAAGGATTAATTCGAATTGTGCATGCCATGTAGAGAGGGTTCATGCTATTCAGAGAGGGCTAGTTAGGATTAACTATGAGAAGATAAACCTAATTAGTCATGCATGCACTCATAAACTAAGTTTAACTTATTAAGGAACTCACCGATCGCTCAATTTAACTTAATAATCCATGTATTTTCCTAAAATCACTCAAACGAGGGTGCTAATAGACTAATCGGGGCACTAATGAGTGTTTTCGGTATTTCGGTGTTAGTTAGTACTTAGTGTAGTGCAGTAACTTAATTCTTAACTGATACACACTCCTTAAAATAGGGGAAAAAACCCCAAATCAGGGAATGCACCCGCTAAATCAAGGAAGGCACCCCCAAAACTAGGGTTTTGTCTCATGGATGATTCAGGAGGTGTTTTTGGGTGTGGTTGGACCCATTAGACTCATCAACACATGATCTAGGAGGTTTATTTAATCTAACACCCCCCATAAGCCTAACCAGGGAAAAATAAGAAAAATAAATGAGTTCCAGCAATTTGCAGACATATTAGGTACTCATGCACAAAAAATAGAAAGATTATTTGTAAATTAGGAAAGAGGTAAAAAAACTAGTGGGGAAAAAAAACCATAAAAGAGAATGTAGAAAGAATATTAGAAGAAGGTTTTAAGGATCCTCCTCCAAAACTTATTTGACTCCCAAGGAAGTTCTTATCAAGATGAATAACTTTCCAGAAAATAAATTGGTAAAAATATCTGCAATCTGCTCAGGGGGAGGGAAGAACTTTAAATCTTTGAGCCCATCATGGATCAATCCTCTGATATAGTTCATATGGATTTCTATGTTCTTCGTCCGTTGGAATTGAATGGGCTCTCTTTAAATCTAAATGGCTTCCTGGTTGTCACAAAATATGATGGTAGGTCTATGAAACTCTATTCCAAACTCAATGAGAATATGTTGTAACCAAATGGCTTATGTTGCAACATTTACTACTCCTCTATACTATGCTTCCATTGTTGATAGAGAAATAGTTGCTTGTGTTTTACTTGACCAAAAAATAGGTCTTAATCCCAAACTGAAGAAGTAACCAAAGGTGGACTTGTGGTCTGTTCCATCTCCATCCCAATCATAATCTATGTATCCAACTAAGTCAAATTTGCAAGCAGCATCATAGTGAATTCCATAATTATATGTCCCTTTTACATAATGGAGTATTCTTTTGGTGGCCTTAGACTATGTTAGTGTGACCACAAAATATGATTGGGTGATTTGGATTCCAAGAAATAATTGTAATAGTATTAAGTCAGTCATGAAAAATCTATCATGCAAGGCATATTTGAACCATGCAATGGATGTAGTGGAGATCCCGGTAATGAGGATTTCATACACATAGATTACAATAAGAAATAGAGAGTTGTGTTCTCGAAGCATATACACATTTGGATCTTATTTACATCTTGATAAGTTTTTTGGACAAAAGAAAAGAATCCATTATTGTATACCAAGCTCGAGGATCTTGTTTCAGTCCATATAAATATTTCTTTAATTTTCATACCAGAGATGAGTTTTGAATGTACCCTAGTGGCTTTTCCATGTAGATCTCTTCTTCAAGGTCCCTATGAAGAAAGGACCTTTTCACCTACTATGGACCTCCCATTTTTGTGTAGCTGCTATGGAAAAAACAAGTCAAAGTGAATCCATCTTCACAACTGGAGCAAAATTTTATGTGTAGTCAATGCCATGTATTTGAGAGAATCCTTTGGCCACCAATATTTATTTGTACTTGTTTATAAGTCCATTGGATTCCATATTGGTTTTATATATCCATTTGCCTCAAATCAATTTTCTCTCTTTTGGAAGAGGTACCAAATCCCAATTTTTGTTGTCCATGAGGGACTGATTCTTTTCATCCATGGAAGTCTCCCAATGAGTATTTCCATAGGCTTCCCCATGGATTTGAGAATCATATGAGGCCACTATGTATCAATAAATGGAAGCAATGGATCTATTTCTTCAAGAGTGTGAGTGGCATCATAAAACTAAGAACAGATTCTTCGAGTATCGACAGGATCACTCACTAGTTCACCAACTACTTTTAGTGTTTGTTTTTCCTAATGAGGTTGAATTATTGGGTATACAACACTCTCATTTGCAGAAATCTCATCATCATATGTATGATAATCTGAATATGTATATGAATCATGTCTTGAGTGTGTGATGAAAGCTATATTTTCTGATAGAGAAAAAAGCAAAACATATTGAAATTGCCCACCATTTTGTAAAATATTACCTTTTCCACATACCTTGTGTTAACACCCAAAAAATATTCACCTAGCTCATCCCCCTAGTCACATAACCCATTTATCCCTTTTTCCTACATTTTTGGACTCCAAAACCCCAAAAATCCTTAAATTGGTAATCAAATGGGCAAACAATAATTATTTCCCTCATCAATTAATGAAAATCCTTCAAAAAAGGTTAAAATCCCACAAAACATGGTCAAAATCCCCAAAAACGAAAAAGAAAAAGTGGAAATTATTCAAAATAAAGGAAAATGAGGGAAAAATCAAAATAGCACAAACCAATACTAGTGGTTTCCCAATACCATGGGTCAATACTCCACCACCCAAAATTTATATAAAAAGGTGATGGAGGCCCCCCATTTCACATCCATACATCATTCACTCTTCCCTACCGAAACTTTGCCAAAATTCCTATTGAACTCTAGTCTAACGCTTTGAGATTTTGTTCCCATTTAGTTGAGTTTTGGCCACCATTTGAGCATTCGAAGAAGAGCGAGGAACCTTGGAGACCCGGAGCACTACTCTTTGTATAGCTTCGAGGGCCCCCACCTACTCACCTTTTGAGGTAAATATACATTGTAAACCATTTTTTACAAAGTAATACAAAATCAATATTTGATTCATGGGTTCCTATTTTTTTGTTATGTTATTGCAGTAGTTAGTTAGACTGATTTTTTACTTTTATTTGCATTCACACATTATTCATTTACGAGACTCTACTAAGGGTTACATAATACTTAGCAGGTTCCCTTTTGCACAAGATGGTGTGAAAACACTAGCTACAGTTTTTGCCGACTCCATTGGGTCGATTCCCATCGAGCTATGGTTTGGTGTGATCTCTAGTTATTTTTAGTTTTGTACTTTTTGTTTTGCTTGCATTTTACTTCTATGGCCTAGCCTTAAACCATGTACTTGAGATATGGCCCTTGTCATCGCATTAACTTTCATTATTTCCATTTTATGGCCCAGCCTTGTTGAATATTGTAACTTCTAAGAATATTATATTTTGTACTTTATTATTCCGGAGATGGTTCATCCCTCCAAGGTTATTCTATTATGTATCCGGAGATGTTTATTCCTCTAATGGTTTGTGGTAACTAAGGTTATTAGACCCACCATATGGGGGTCGGCCCTGAGTTTGTTATTTAGGGGTTATTAGACTTCTCTAGGAGAGGTCGGCCCCATTAGGGATTTTGGTAAGTCGGGAACTAGTATAAGTAGAGGAGGAGAGCTCCACATTTGATACACTTCCACAACTCAGAAAGTAGCGCACTTGTGTCTGGGAGGTCTGCATGTGAGGTAGAGAAGAAGGACAAGTCTTGGAGCACATCTTGTATTTTGGTTGATCATCTTATTGAGGAAAGCTTTGTTGGGTTTTCTACCCCATGAGGGTTTCCTAGGGTAAATTCTGTGTCTATCTTGTGATTATGTTTCTTTCAGTGATATTGCTAGTCGATTTGGTTTAAACTTAACATGATATCAGAGCTAGCCTGAATAAAATATCTTTCACAAGGTGAAATTATATTTCTCTCTCTCTCCCAAAATTAGGGTTTCTACAAAAGTTAGTATTTTTGGATTCTAGTTGCATGGCTAAATAGCCCTTCTAAAGATCTATCTTTTGATCCTTGGATCAAGGTTTTTGGTTTGGTAGAACTCTGGGAAAGTCAAACCCTAGTTTTACCAAAAGTGCGATAAACCAAGAATTATGTTGCAGATCCGGAAAAGTAAAAAGTTAAAGTTTCTGGGTAAGTACTACTCTATCTCTTATCTCTTGGACTCCCCCAAGAAAAGATGGCTCCAAGCACTAAGCTTGAAGACAAGCTAGAAGGTATCGAGAATTTCTAGGCATGGAAATACAGAATTGGTCTCATTCTTGAAGAGAATGATCTTGCTCATTATATCAAGGATGAAGTTGCAAAACCTAAAGGAGATGAAGCCAAAGAGAAGCATAGGAAAGATTTGATCAGGGCAAAGATAATCATAGCTGATTCTATTAAAGCCCACTTGATTCCCCAATTGGCTTCCAAGAAGACTCCGAAGGAAATGTATGATGCCCTAGGAAGAATGTATGAAGGAAAGAACATCAATAGGAAGATGAACCTAAGAACTCAATTGAAGAGTACCAAGATGCACAAAGGAGAATCCATTCAAGACTACTTCTCAAGGGTCTCCCAAATCAAGGAGTAATTAGATGCCATTAGTGATACTCAAGATGAAGATGAACTTGTGATGACTGCTCTAAATGGTCTCACTAGACCTTGGGAGTCATTTATACAAACTATGTGTACCAGAAAATAAAGTATGAAGTTTGATGTAGTATGGGAGGATTGTGTTCAAGAAGAGACTAGGGTAGCCAACAGAGAAGCCCTTCTCAAGGAGGATGACCAAGCCTTGGTTACTCACACCAAAACAAGAAGAAAGGGTCACTTCAAGAAAGTTGACCACAAAGGATCTCAACCCTTCTCTAAATTTAAAAAGGGAAGAGGACCCAACCTAGAAAGAGACCTCTCCACAGTCCAGTGTTTCAATTGTCTTAAACTAGGACACATTTCCAGATTTTGTCCTTCACAAAAGAAGAAGAAGTTTGTCCACAAAAGACACCATGCACATATGGCAAAACATGATAATGAAGAAGAGGAAGAGGAAAGGCCTCGAAAGAAAAGATCTAAAGTAAAGAAAGAAGATCCAGAAGAATATGTCCTATTCTCTGCACTCTTTGGATCTATATCTCCTAAAGAAGATACATGGCTCATTGATAGTGGTGCTTCAAAGCACATGACAGGTCAAAAGAAAACTCTCTCAAAACTTGAAGAAAAGTCTTCTCCACAAAAGGTATCTCTAGGAGATGATTATCAATATCCCATCAAGGGAATTGGTGAAGCAAGCTACAAGCTTGATTCTAGAACACCCTTGAAGATGAAAGAAATTTTATATGTACCAGGTTTGAAGAAGAACCTACTCTCTATCTTAGCACTAGATAATAAAGGTTTTAGAGTTTCTTTCATAGATGGACAAGTACTTATGTGGCCCAAAGGAAAATCAATTGAAGATGCAATTGTCATTGGTGAAGAGGAAGGAGGTCTCTATAAGCTCAAGGGACATCCAGAAGTTGCCTTTGCTCATGAAACCTCTAGCCCCAATGAGCTATGGCATAAAAGATTAGCTCACATTAACTATAAATCCCTACCCTATGTAAGCAAGGTGGTCAGAGGATTACCATATTTGAAGGTTGATCATAATGGCTCATGTAAAGGATGTGAAAAAGGGAAGAATGTCAAGAACCCTTTTCCAAAGAGTGAAACAAAGACTAAGAACATTTTGGAGCTAATACACTCAGATGTATGTGGACCAATGCCCACCACTTCCCTAAGTGGGTTTGAATACTATCTCTCATTCATTGATGACTATTCGAGGAAGACTTGGATATACTTTCTAAAAGGTAAGAATGAAGTCTTTGAAAAATTCAAAGAGTTCAAGGACTTAATAGAAAATCTCTCAGAAAAGAAAATCAAGATTCTCAGAATAGATAATGGCGGAGAATATACTTCAAAGGACTTTGAATACTTTTGTAAGGAAGCTGGAATCAAGAGGGAACTAACCACTCCCTACAATCCCCAACAAAATGGGGTTGTTGAAAGAAAGAATAGAACCATAATGGAAGTTGTAAAGACTATGATACATGACCAAGATCTACCCATGTATCTATGGGCTGAAGCAGATAGGACAACATTCTATGTGCAAAATAGAGTATCCCATGGTGCTCTTGAATTCAAAACTCCAGAAGAAGTGTTCATAGGAAAGAAGCCTGAGGTAAGTCATCTCAAAATATTTGGATTTCCTGTGTACATTCACATTCCAAAAGAAAATAGAACCAAGTTGGATCCTTCTGGTAAGAAGGGAATATTTGTTGGATATTGTGAATCATCCAAAGCCTTCAGAATTTACATACCAGGTTTTCATCATATGGAAATAAGTAGAGATGTAACATTTGATGAATAAGCAGCTCTCAAGAAATCCAGGAAGTGCCAACTTGAAGAAATCTATGAAGAAGATACACCTCCTAGAATCACAGAAGTTGTGCCCATCCCTAAAGATGATACACCAGAGGACCATGACATGTTGGAACCACAAGAACCCCTTATTACAAACTTATCTAGGAAAAGAAGGCCAGCATGGGCTAGAGACATTATTCAAGGAGTTGAAAGATATGGAGCTCCTGAAGGCTCCACTAGAGAAAGAAAGAAACCAAATCTAGTATCCAACTATGTGGCCTTGATGTGTGATCTTGTGGATCAACAACCTACTATCTATGAAGAGGCAGCTCAGAAGAAAGAATGGGTAGAAGCAATGACAGAAGAATATCAGTCAATAATGAAAAATGATGTTTGGGATATAGTTCCCAAACCAAAAGATAAAAGTGTGGTTTCTTCCAAATGGATTTTCAAGATAAAACATGCTGCAGATGGTAGCATTGAAAAATACAAGGCAAGATATGTAGCCAAAGGATTCTCTCAGAAAGAGGGAATTGACTATGAAGAAACATTTGCACCAGTTTCTAGGTATACTTCAATTAGAACTATCATGGCACTTGCATCTATGATGAAGTGGAAATTACACCAAATGGATGTTAAGACATCTTTTCTGAATGGTGTAATTGAACAAGAAGTGTACATAGAGAAACCACAAGGGTTTGAGGTTAAAGACGGGAGAACTCATGTATGCAAACTGAAAAAGGCATTATATGGATTGAAGCAATCTCCCAGAGCTTGGTGCGGAAGGATTGACAATTTCTTAACAAGCATGGGCTTTACCAAGAGTAAAGCTAACCCTAATCTTTATCTCAAGGTGATGGATGATGAACTAGTTATACTATTATTTAATGTAGATGATCTATTTCTAACTGGAAATGAGAAACAAATTATTGAATGCAAGAAGAAGATTTCTTCAAAATTCGAGATGAAAGATCTCGGATTAATGCACTACTTCTTAGGTCTAGAAGTATGGCAAGAACCAAAAGGAATCTTTCTAAATCAAGGCAAGTATGTTGTGGAGATTCTAAAAAGATTTGAGATGTTGGAGTGTAAATCCATGGCCACTCCCATGGACTCCAACTTGAAATTATTAGTTAATGACTCATCAGAATTAGTGGACATAACTCTATATAGACAAATCATTGGGTCATTGATGTATTTAACAAATACTAGGCCAGATATATGCTTTGTTGTAAATACCCTGAGTCAATATCTAGTAGAACCTAGAAAGGTTCACTTAATAGCTGCAAAGCATGTAATGAGGTACCTAAAGGGTACATTAGATTTTGGTCTATATTATCTTGGAAATCATGAACTCAGATTACATGGTTACTCAGATTTTGATTGGGTAGGAAGTGTCTCAGATAGAAAGAGTACATCAGGTGGATGTTATGGTCTTGGATCTGCCATGATCTCATGGTTCAGCAAGAAACAATCTAGTGTGGCTCTCAGTACTGCTGAAGTAGAATACATAGCTTTTTGCTCTGCTAGCTGTGAAGCGGTGTGGCTTCGGAAATTATTATCTGGAGTGTTTGACTTAGAGATGGATCCCACTGTGATCATGTGTGACAATCAAAGTTGTATCAAAATGACAGAAAATCATGTATTCCATGATAAGTCAAAACACATAGAGATCCGATACTTTTATATACGAGACATGGTGCAGAGAGGAGCTATCAAACTCGAGTATGTGAGTACTGAGGAACAAATTGCTGATATATTAACCAAACATCTATCTCGTGTGAAATTTGAATACTTCCGAGACAAGCTTGGTGTAGTTCAAAAGGACCCTCCTCGAAAGGGGGAGTAGTATCGTCACTGATGATGAGGATACCTATTTACCACTCTTAGATATTTATGATTATTTAGATTTAGGTTTCTTACACTTAGAATACTTATATTACTTTTCTTTTACTTTGATGATATATGTATTGATGAGGATACATGTTATGATGATATATGTATTGGTGAGGATACATGCTTTGATGATATATGTGCTTTGATGTATTGATGAGGATACATGCTTTGATGATATATGTATTGGTGAGGATACATGCTTTGATGATATATGTGCCTTGATGTATTGATGAGGATACATGTTTTGATGATGTATGTATTGATAAGGATACTTGTATTATTACATATTGATGTATTGATGAGAATACTTGTATTGATGATATATGCACATATATTAATGTACTTGTATGGATGAAGATACTTGTACCTGTATTGATGAGAGGATTGGATCATCCTTGGACTTCATTCCTAAAGAGAGCCGTAGACGTATGTCTTGGAGAATGAAGTCCTTAGTGGACATGAGAGGATTGGATCATCCTTGGACTTCATTCCTAAAGAGAGTCGTAGATGTATGTCTTCGAGAATGAAGTCCTTAGTGGACATGAGAGGATTAAGTCATCCTTGGACATGGTCCTAAATGTACGGTTGAGGACTAATTCATCCTTGGACATAGTCCTAAATGTACGGCGGGGATTGGATTGTCTCCGGACTTTGGTCCCTTGAATTGAGCCATAGACATGATGTCTCCGAGAATGGGGATTGGATCATCCCCGGACTTTGGTCCCTTGAATTGAGCCAAAGACATGATGTCTCCGAGAATGGGGATTGGATCGTCTCTGGAATTCGGTCCCTTGAATTGAAACATAGACATGATGTCTCCAAGAATGGGGATTGGATCGTCCCCGGAATTCGGTCCCTTGAATTGAGTCGTAGACATGATGTCTTCGAGAATGGGGATTGGATTCTCCCCAGACTTTGGTCCCTTGAATTGAGTCGTAGACAATAGGTCTCCGAGAATTGAATGATAGTACTGGATCGTCCCTGGACCTCGGTTCAAAAGGTACATGATAGGACTAGATCGTCCCTAGACCTCGGTTCAAAAGGTACATGATACGACTGGATCATCCCTGGACCTCAGTTCAAAAGTTACATGATAGGACTGGATCGTCCATGGACCTCGGTTCAAAAGGTACATGATAGGACTGGATCGTCCCTGGACCTCGGTTCAAAAGGTACATGATAGGACTGGATCATCCCTGGACCTCAGTTCAAAAGGTACATGATAGGACTGGATCGTACCTGAACCTCGGTTCAAAAGGTACATGGTAGGACTAGATCGTCCTTGGACCTCGGTTCAAAAAGTACATGACAGGATTGCATCATCCATGGACCTATGTCCTAAAGAGAGCAGGACTGATCATCCTGTAATATGATCGTGTGTATTGCAGGGTATACGATGCTGATGATCCACTCACCAGGAGTAGTGGTCTTGACCTTTTGCGCCCCACAACCCATTCTGGAGAAACACCTTCGTATGCTCCCCCTGAAGGAACAAAAGTTCCTCAATAAAAGAATATCCAGTACAAGTAACGTAATAAATCCATAAATGGCTAGTAGTAATGTAAAAATCTAATGTATGATAGATGATTAATAGTTACATAGGTTTGGGCTTTATATAAGCCCGCCATGCACCTTTTCATAATAGGGCATGACTATTGAATTTAGATAGTCTTTAATTAATATTAATATTAATTTATTATTTTAATGTTACATTGCCTTCCCCTTAAGGGAAGCTTTGTCCTCAAAGATTCATTGACAACAATGTCTAATTTTGCTTGAACTGTTATCTCTGGATCGTTTGTGACACTTGATGAAATAAGACAATATGAGTTCCGGATTCCCTAGGAGAATTGTTGCATCGTATCTATTGTGGTCCATCCCAGATCTATTTTGATCGGACCTCTGAAACCATTTTTGGAAATGGGTCGTCTCAATTGTTGGTTAGTCTGTCGAACTATTTTCCTATCAACATAACTCTTTTGTGAATGCTCATTTTGACCCTGTGGTTGGTCAAAATGACGATTATAATTGGGATGTCTGTAAGGCGTATGTGTTGTTTGTTTTTCCTTCTTTTGAACTGCGGCGAGGACTTCCTTCACTTCCTCGATTTGATTTTTGGATTCATCTTCTTGGATTTACGCTTCTTGGTTCTCTAGTAAATTGTTATGATTCTAAATCTTTTTTATTCTTTCATCTTGCGACTATTTGTCAATTTCTAACTTCTTGATTTGAATCTCTAGTTCTTGATTATGATTATTTAGACATTTGTTTTCTTCTTTCTTTTCTAGTATTCTTCCTTCGAGGTCTTCACCGAAGTGTTCTGTGATGAACCTGCAATAATTAATTAATGCAAATACACAAGATATCAGAAATAATAGAACTTAGAATCACTTTTATATTGATCACGGGCCACTTCGAAAGGGAAACCTCCTTTGAGCAAGCTCAATACAATTAACTTCACGGTGCCTTCATAGGCCTCAACACACACTTATATACTAAGTCTAGGTGCCAATACCATGGGTCAATACTATGCGTCAATACAAACCATGGGCTAAGTCTAGGCGCCAATACTATGAGTCAAAACCATGGGACATATAATACTATGGGACAACTTACAAAGCATATGCGTCCAATACTATGGGTCAATACTATGGGCTAATATAAACTATGGATCAACAAATACTACGGGATGACTTACAAAGCATATGCGTCCAACAACAATATACTAACAAAGTAAAGACATGGGTTCCTAACATCCCCTCTCCCTTAGAAAAAGCTTTTTCCTCAAAGCTTTAGATGTGGAAATTGATGCAGAATCTGAAGGAGTGGGTCCCCTATAGCATCCTCGGGTTCCATTCTGAGGCACTAGCATCTTTGGAGTTTTAGCGAGGATTGCATGGAAGGCTGTAGACAAAAAAGAACCATATCAGTGATGTGAAAAGTGCGCTCAGAACGGTGCTGATTGGCTTGTTGTTTCAGTCGAATTCTTGCCACGTGAAAATTGTCCTGTAGAATAAGAAGAAGCTAATCACAGTTTCGAAGAATTGAGTCAATTGCCTAAACTGGGGAGCTGCTGAAGGTGTATGGAAGAAGAATTGGTGGTGCCTGTCCAGAGACTACTTCATATGGTGTCCTTTGAGATGTGTTACTATACCACTGGAGTGCTTCTAGGAAATCCATAGAAATAGTTGTCCAAATCCATGGAGGGATGGGCAAGCATTCGAGCAGTCCCGAAAGGAGGGTCGTTTCACCCTTGTTGACCTGAAAAGTATCACAGTCAACCACCATCCGTTGAATTGTAATTTTGAGTCCCTGACAAAAGAAGTTACATTGTTCCTAGTCATACATTTTGAGGAACCCAGAGTGCCCTACTGATGAAGAAGCATGGAGTTCATAGAAGAGATAGCCCCATTGAACAGATTGCAACCAATGTGGAACAAGCAAAGAAATAGCTGTAAGAGAAACTGGGTCATCAGATGTGCGAGGAGGAGCATCTTCCACCATATTGTCCTTACCCTTTTGGTAAGTGGTCACATAGTCATAACCCATGACTTGGATAACCCATTTCAGGTGTGTTGGAGAGGAGACCCATTGTTCTAGGAAAGTTTCCAAACTCTGAAGATCAATCTTGATGCAGAAACAATTCCCCAATAGGGATGGCTGCCACTTCTGTATTGTATGCAAAATAGTCATCATTTCCTACTGAGAGGTAGATGCGGCTAAATTCTTACCGGAAAGGTCTCTTGAAGGAAACAAGCTCATTGGTTCAGCAAAGACACCTGCATATCTATCCAAGGAAGTAGTGGAGACTGTTGATGGGTGCATCTGAATGTAATGGAGCTGAGCGATGACACCATGTGAATTCTTCTTATGTATTTTTTCCAGGCGATGTGAACTGATGAGGCAGAGAGAACCTGGTTGTAAGCCCATAAATTTGTGTTGTGCCCCATTGACTGAAAACTGCATCCAAATTTAAGCAAAATCCCATAAGATGGGGCCAAGTGTGTGTAACCATTGAATTCCCAAAACCACATCACATCCACCTAAGGAAAAGGAAAACATGTGAGAGCGCAGGTTATAATCTTCCATAGAGATACGCACATTGTGACACTTCCCCTTGCAAGGTAAGGTGCCCCCATTGGCAACCATGACTTCAAAGTTGGAGCAAGGATGGAAAAAACAATCAGCCTGTTTGGAAATCCAAGGATCAATGAAGTTATGAGTGCTACCAGAATCAATGAGTATTGTAAGAGGGATCTTCTTGAAGTATCCCCTGACTCGCATTGTTTGTGGGGTGGTGACTCCGGTTACAGCATGGAGAGAGATCTCAGGTGGGTCGTCCTGAGATGGGGTGTCAACAGGAGGGTGTTGAATGTCGACCTGATCATCTACTGTATCTGGAGCTTCTTCATCAAGTTCTGAGGCAGGCGGAGAATCCAATTCCAAGAGATAGAGATTTTTTTGAACACATCTATGTCCCCGAGTGAATTTCTCATCACAATTATAACAAAGCCTTTTTTCTCAGCATGCCTTCATCTCTGTTTCAGACAATTGCTTGATAGGAGTTGGTTGAGGAGCAGGCGTGATAGGAGGTCGTTGGGAACCCATATTTCTGAAGGGAACAAAGGTGGGTTTGGAGCGTTGTTGATCTGTGATATTGTCCTCGGCCAACTTAGCTAACCCTAGGACTTCCATCATTGTGTTGGGACAAAACATTTTGACCTATGAGCGGATTTCATCCTTGAGACCACTTGAAAAAACAACTCTTGTAGAATTCATCAGACAATCCTTCTGTGTGATTGGCTAGTTTCTCAAGTTCTGTCTGATACTCTCTCACTGTGCCAGTTCGGTGAAGTTTAGTGAGTGCTCCTATGAAGTCGTCAAAAGCACTAGGACCAAATCGTGGCAAAAGGAGTTGGCAAAAATCTGTCCAGTTTGGCTTGGGATGAGCTTTGATGTACCAACGGTACCATTGAAAGGCTTCCTGTTCCAAATGAAAGGATGCAAGTGGAACTTTTTGGACATCAAAATTATTATGCAGATTGAAATATTGTTCTGCTTGGTATATCCATCCAGTCGGATCAGTACCATTGAAGCGAGGAAAATCAAGCTTTGGCCCATGAAAATTGCTGGAAAAAGAGAACCCGCTGGCTGCAAAAGATTCTGGCTATCGGTTATTGTTCATGGTTGAATGTTGAAGATGGAGGCTGAGAAATTTTTCATCCAGATATTGGAGTTTGGTTTGGACGGCTGCAAGTGCTTCCTCCATGGTGTTTTCTCCTGTGCGAGTGACAACCATAACTAGTAATTTTTTTTTTTGTCGGGGGGGGAATGGATAGAAAAACACAAACACAAGCTTACTTAGTAAGGGGAAATTTGGATTTGGGAAAAACTCGGAGGGGTAATTGGGGTTTGACTAGGTTTTTGACACTTTCTGAGGGACATGGAAGCAAAAAATGGGGATTTCAGAAGCTGGAATTCTATGGTAAAATTTGAAGGCAATCGGGTGAAAATTGAAGAAGTTATGGCAAACCCTAAAAATAGACAAATGTGGGATTTCTGGTCTTAGGAAGTGGAATTTGGGATAGGGTCTTCAGGAATGAAATATGTAGAATGGGATTGTAGGGATGTCAGTGAAGTTTCAGGGAAAATAGAGTTGAAACAAGGGAGATATGGCCGAAAAACAGTTTTTTTTTTTTTAGAAATGGATCGGCAATAATGGCGCAGAAGGGATCCGCAACAGATGGATCTGCAATGACGCGGAAGCGATTGAAAATGGCTGGATCTAAAACGGTGACTAGATCTGGAACAACTTTCAGAATAGATCTGAAATGGTTGGATCTAGAGCGGAAGTGATCGGCAACAGTTCAACTGAAAATAGATATGGACCCCAGGTATGTATGGCTTCCTAACAGTTCAGGTGTTTCACTCGGCCACCAATGCTGTCTGACGGCTTGTGTATTGGGGCAGTACCCCTCACTCCACGGCTCAAGCAAAACTGATAACCACTTTGCCACAAACAACAGCTCTTGGTTTACCTCATGGGTGGGAACTAGTCAATCAAGCAGGGGTCATTGCCCTTTTCGCTGGTAGGTCCTCTCAATGGGCCAGCTACTTTGGGGTTCCTGTGGTACTCCTCACAATGAGTTTTAGGGCTTATTCCCAAGTACTTCCCACAGTTAAGTGGATAGGGATTATTCCCAAATCCGAAGCTGCAACAGAAGCGAAAAAAAAATTTGGCAGAAATTCCACCCAACGAGCCCAAGAAAGTGCTCTGATATCAGATGTGATGAACCTGCAATAATTAATTAATGCAAATACACGAGATATCAGAAATAATAGAACTCAGAATCACTTTTATATTGATCATGGGCCACTTCGAGGGGGAAACCTCCTTTGAGCAAGCTCAATACAATTAACTTCACGGTGCCTTCATAGGCCTCAACACACACTTATATACTAAGTCTAGGCACCAATACCATGGGTCAATACTATGCGTCAATACAAACCATGGGCTAAGTCTAGCCGCCAATACTATGAGTCAAAACCATGGGACATATAATACTATGGGACGACTTACAAAGCATATGCATCCAATACTATGGGTCAATACTATGGGCTAATATAAACTATGGATCAACAAATACTACGGGATGACTTACAAAGCATATGCGTCCAACAACAATATACTAACAAAGTAAAGACATGGGTTCCTAACATGTTCCCTCTTGCTATTGTTTTTCAATTTTTTTATCTTTGTAATTAGTGTTTTGTTATGAATTCGTAGTCAAAAAATTTCTTCAATATTGTTTGATAACACCTTGTTGACTTTTGTCAGTTCCAACTTATGTGTCTTCTTACTGTCGTCATACTACTGCTGGAGTTTTTCTTTTTGTTGTTGATGATGATGTAACTTTGTTTCTTGATTTTTTTAACTTTTCATGTACTTGCGCCAATTCGTCTTCTTTGTCCATGAAGATTTTGTTAAGACAACTAATTTCCTCTTCTAAGAAAAGAATATTTCCATACGGATCTTCTCCGACTTTGTTGGGTTTTTTTCTCTGGTCTTCAATTTGTTGAATGATACCTTCTAGATGTGATATTTTCTCGTCCTTATCTGATAAATTTTTTGTGAGGTTTTATCTACTATCTTCCAATGATTGAATTCGTAATTCTAATGTAATAATATGTTCTTTTTGAAAACCATTAATTTGTTTATGATTGTCAAACTGGAGTTGTAGAACACTATTAGCTAGTTCACACGTTTTTAGCTTGGCCAAAACTGTTCGTAACTGTGATTGCAATTGTGAGGGACTTGGATCGTCCCTCATAATAAAACGTTTATCAGATATTGGACAGGATCAGTTGCAATTTTTAAACGCTGTCGGATATTGGAATTCCATTTCGCAATAAGGACTCTTAGTCCAAAATTTGAATTTATATATGTCTTCCATAATTTCTTCAAATAGATCCTTAATATCTTCTTTGACTTCTTTGATCTTTAGATTGCCTTTGTCTTTGACTTTTCTTTTCCTTGATTTTTTTCCAATAATAATAATTATTATTAAAAAATTAATAATAATAATAATTAATATATATTATATAGCAGAAAATATTTTTTAATAAAAACAATAATAATATAACAAATATTAATGTTATTATATGTTATTTATTTTCATTAAAAATGTATTTATAATTCATATAAATTTGAATGGAGGCGGGGAGATGAAAAATTAGTGTTTAATGGGGATGTTGGAGGTATGCGGAGGGAGGGGTCAGGCTATTGGTGGAGGGCACAGTTGTGAAGGTTGTGGGATGTGGCGGAGGAGGGAGGTCAAGAGTGGGGGAAGCAGCGGCTTGGGAGACGACAGGAGTAGGGTGGGTGCAGATGGGAGCTGCGCAGAGGAGGGTTGCACGGGGGTGGCAGCTAAGGAGGGGAGCACTGAGTGGGAGGTAGATGGGAATGGAAAGCATGGGGAGCTAGGGAGTGGCGAGGAGGAGAGGCGTGGTAAGGAGTAGGAGGGAGCACGGTGGAGTTGGCAGCATGCGGGGTAATGAGGTGGAGGAAAGGAAGGAGAAGGGTAGAGTGGAGGAGCTGGCGTGGCGTGGAGAGCGGCGAGAGCTGCATAAGTGGAGGACAAGCGAGATTCTGTAGGGATGATGGGAAGAGGTGTGGAATTGGGGATGTTTGCGTATGGGAGGGAGGATTAGCAAGTGTGGTGGTGGTGGGCGATGGAGAAGGGTAGGGAGGATGGAGGATGGGGTGCAGAAGGGTGGCGAGGATGAGATGGGGAGAAGGGATGCAGGTATTTGTGGCGTGATAAGAGCTGCAAGGGTGATCGCGGAGTTAGGGAGGAGTAGAGGTGAACGTGGAGAGTGGGTGGATGCATGAGTGAGATGTAGCGCGGGGAACTAACACGGAGGGGTTGAGTGGCATGGAGAGTAGATGAACATGTTTGGGGGGGGGTGTGGAGAGTAATGGGAATACGTGGGAGATGTATGGAAAAGGGAGTGAGAGCGTGAAATGGAGTGAAGGAGATGAGGGTTGTGGCCAAGGGCCTCTAGTCGATTAAAAATAGTGATTCAAAGAAACTCTGATGAAGTAGCCAGTAGCTAGAATCAGGGAGGGCCGAAAAAGCTCTAATACCATTAACAGAACAAAATTTCCTCAATAAAAGAATAGCCAGTACAAGTAACGTAAGAAATCCATAAATGCCTAAGTAGTAATGTAAAAATATAATGTATCATAGATGATTAATAGTTACATAGGTTTGGGCTTTATATAAGCGCACCATGCACCTTTTCGTAATAGGGCATGACTATTGACTTTAGATAGTCTTTAATTAATAATAAATTAATATTAATATTTATTTATTACTTTATTGTTACACCCCCATCCCAAGCCCCTCATATAGATGGACCTTCTTGTCTGACACATTTCTATGGTCATACCCTGCCAGCATATGCCCCCTCCCACACCAGCTACCTACTACCATCCACCAGTTGTACCCGCTCCCTCGCAACCTCAATCCCCTCCTGCTTATTATCCACCAATATCTACCCCTGCACCCTCCCAACTGCAAACCCCCCCTCCCCCTCGTTCCCCAAGGGAAATTTTATTCCCAACAAAACCAACCACGGAACCAGCCTGCCCACAGAACCAACAAGTACAACAAATAGGAGATGCGAATGTAACCAAGGTAATAACCAGACTCCCGGCAGAGGCGGTCCACTCACCACCTTTTAATGATGTCTTCGTCTAATATCAACCTTCAGCCATGTCGTAACCAGTATGGTTCAACCACCGAAACCATTTATGTAGACAAGGATGCTAACACTACTCCCATAGATCAATCATTACGTATACCCCCATTGCATATAGAGGGATCCCCCAAAGCTCCTTGATTTCCCCTGCACTGCATCAATAATAACCCCAATGCTCACGTTGCCCCCAACTATAATATTGTGGATGAATTAGCCCAATCCCCCATTTCTATGTCATCCTTAGAAGTTTTAAATAACTAACCAGCACTGCGCAAAACAATTTTTTCCACCATAGGTTAAATCGACCCTTCTAGCTCACGGATGATGGCATTCGAATTAGACCAATATGAACCCTACATGCCTTAGACCCTAGCATTTCAGATATCAGTTTCAATATGGAACCTCGTTATCCATCGATGCATTATCGACGAGGATGCCTCTACATGCATCATGTCTACATTCCTTTGGAAGAAGCTAGGATCCCCTCCCCTAAATCCATCCATGACTTCCCTACGAGCCTATGGTGGTAACTCATCTTAGCTACAAGGCCTTCTGGCTAATGTTCTAGTCCAATTACGTGGAAAAACTATCATGATTGACATTGAAGTCGATAATGCACAGCTCGAGTACAACCTACTCCTAGGACAAAGCTACATGTACACCATGAAGGTTGTTTCTTCATCTATGTTTCATCTTATGATGTTCCCCCATAAGGGACAAGTTAACAAAATCGACCAGGTCACTTACTATGACCCTAATGCACCCGTTACACCCAAGGATGTCCTCCCCATGGTCGAAAAACCTGTATTTGGTGTGTATGCCCCTTTGATTTCCCCTATGGGGATTGGACTTTATTTATAGGCTCCCATGATCTCCATCTTTCATTCCTTACCCCCTCCTCCTCCGGCCATTGATATTTCTGACTTGAGTACCATTATGTCAAGTCAATTGGTCCCGAACTCACAACCCACCACTCCATCGACACCTCAAATTCCACCTCGGTCTCAACCCCCATCAGTACCTATCCACATGGGAACCACACCGATCCATACAATCCCTTTCTTGTTTCCACTATCAAGGGTAGTAAGTATTCTCCAATGCCAAAAGTCATTATTCAACCGATCCAACCAATCACCACCGCCAATCATCCACCTCTCGATGTGTTGGAAACATCTTCCCCAAAAACCTTCCCTCAATCGTCCAAGAACACTAGGGTAAAATCCACGCAAACTCATACTACACCAAATACGACTAAAACCGCGCACCCCTCTCTTCCACCATGCATGCCTCCCAAGAATTCCTTATGCGATGATTTGGGCCATGCAACCCATCATTGTCCACAATTTCCCAACATTCAAAAACATGTGAATACAATGGAAAATGACTCCAATATACCAGTTGTGGAACTACCAACCACTCCCCCACCACATAACAAATCATTGCACACCAACCACTCCTGTGCCATACGCGGTGTCTATGTCCATTACTCCCATAATTGTCCCGAATTAGAGTATTAGTTGGTGCTTCATGAAATGAGTCGGCCTTCTTTAGAATCATCAATTACTACCATCGAGGGGATTCACCTACCTGAATCCTCCTCCTCAGCAGAGGTTAAAAATATTTATCTGATTTCCAAAAGCGGCAAACCAACCATTCCCCTGACCTCCATCTCTACCTATTCCGATATTTCCACACACTGCTTTCACAGTGATGAAGAAATCCTTGAATCCCTAACCACACCTGACTTCCCTTAGTATGACATGCATCACAGCGCCTACTCCATTCCCTAGGATCCCACTCTTTTTACGGCCGACCAAATTTCGGTCGATTCAAAAGACTTCATCCGTAGCCAAGTAGACTAGTTCAAGAGCCCCATCTCAGCTCCTGATGCCTTCGAAGAAGGTAACATGTCTAACATCTCTCCCACCATACAAGTCAATATTTTCGTCACACCTGGTATATTTGAGAACATTATGCTAGGTGCCCCATGTACTCCTGACGAAGTAGCTACCTATAAGAAGCTCTTCCAAGAGTTCTGTGATATTTTTTCTTGGTCATATACTGAGATTCCTGGTCTTGAACTTGCCATTGTTGAGAACTGTATTGATACTTGGCTTGACATCCAGCTTGTCCACCAAAAGCAATGGCCCATTCACCCCTCTAAACTACTAGCAATGAAGGCCAAAATTGAAAAATTACATCAAGTTGCGTTCATTTATCCCATTGCTTACACCATATGGGTTTCCAATCCAATGTTCATTAACAAAAAACAGGGCACCATTCATGTATGTACCGATTTTTGTGATCTAAATTTATCTTGTCCCAAAGACAACTTTCCTATGCCTTTCATCAATCAACTCGTCAATGCATGTGCAGGTCATGAGATTCTATGCTTCATGGATGGTTTCTCTAGATACAATCAGATTCAAATTCGTAAAGAGGATCAGTATAAGACTTCCTTCACTACACCATGGGGCATCTTTGCCTACTGTGTTATGCCATTTGGTCTTAAAAATGTTGGCACCACGTTTCAACGGGCCATGACTTTTTTTTTCATGAATTAGTCCATATTATCCTTGTACACTTGGACGATGTCACCACTTGATCCAAGAAATGATCCAGCCACTTGGATGATCTCTCACAAGTCTTTTTGCATTGTCGCAAATATAACATTTGATTGAACCCCCTCAAGTGTATTTTTTGTGTTCCTGACAGCCAGTTATTGGGTTTTATTGTTTCCCAAAAAGGGATTATTGTCAACCCTTTGAAGTTTCAATCCATTCTTGACCTCCCATCCCCACATACATTACACCAATTACAAATCCTTCAAGGAAAGGCCAATTTTCTCTATCACTTCATTCCTGACTATACTATGAAAGTTCATGGTTTCCTTTGCTTGCTTCGGACCATCGTTCCCTTCATTTGGGAAGAACGGGCATAAGGGGATTTTGAAGCATTAAAACAAGCCTTGACTTCTCCTCCCTTGATTTCACCTCTTGATTTCTCGAAGGATTTTATCCTTTATGTTTTGGCATTTGAATATGTTATTTCTGGTGTATTAGTCCAGGAAGATAGTGCGCGTCAAGATCGTGTCATATATTATGTGAGTCAGACGTTTCTTGGTCCACCACTACGTTACCCCCATTAGGAGAAGTTGGCCCTAGCTGTCCTCTTATCTGTTCAGAAGGTACGCCACTACATTATTATATTCCTAACTACAATTGTGACAAACTCCAACCCCATGCTCTATCTCTTGATTCGCTGCCTCCTTCAAGGTTGTGTGTCTAAATGGATCGTTATCCTTCAAGAATATGACCTGACATTTGTTACACCTAAGAGTACCAAAGCCCTTGCACTAGCACATCTCATGACCGAATTTCATCGGCATCACCCCTGATCATCACTAACTTTCTCGATGAACACTTGTTCACCATTTTGTCAGATGACCCATGGTATGGCGACATCCTTGTATACCTATGAATGCAGAAGTTTCAATCCCACATCGACCTCAATGATCGACATTGCATAGGCCATCATGCTTCACGATACCTCCTTCTCAATGATGTCCTTTATTGATGCGGCGTCGACACCATTTTAGATCGATGCCTCACACATGACGAGGCTGAACAAGTTTTGAATGGTTGTCATAGCGGATCCTGTGGTGGCCACTTCTATGGAATGGAAACTGCCCAAAAGGTCATCCGCCCTGGGTATTTTTGGCCCACCCTTTTCACTGATTGCATTACAGCAGTCAAACATTGCATAAATTTGCAACTCTTTTCCCCCAAATATAGGACCCCTCCCACCCCTTTCCATCCAGTAGTTACCATCATCCCTTTCCATAAATGGTCCATTTATTTTATGGAGTGCAACCCCCCCTTGGCAAGTGGCCATAAGTACATCATTGTGGTTGTTGATTATTTCACTAAATGGGTTGAGGCCATGCCCACATTTAACTTCCAGGACAAGGCTGTGGCATGTTTCTTTTTTAACCATGTTATTGATTAGTTCGGGGTCCCTAAACTACTCATGTCCAACCATGGCAAACATTTCGAAGACATCATTTGGAAATATTTATCCACTTTCATGAAGTCTGACCACTAGTACACCTCATCCTACTACCCTCAAGGGAATGACCTTGGTAGTTGCAAACCTCTCTCTATCACTGCAAGCACATCTATTCCATAGGATACACCCAGAGGTCCATGTACCTTGGCCTCATCTCCATCAGTGGTGAGTTCGTATGGACCATTTGAGAGGAGTCCTTAGTTCCTCTTAGAATGGTTGTTTCTCATGTTCTCTACTTCAACTCCATTATCGCACCATTGAGATTCTTACAGGGTATTGGTCCCTTTAGTTAATGTTCGAAGACCTCGGATGTCCTCTGAATCTAGCACATTAGTGAGTCTATTTGGAACCCCTCATTTTTTTGTTCCTGTGGATATACGGGATGCGTTGGCAACATTGTTCAGAATCCCTTCAGCTATATGATTCCTAGAGTAGCCAGTTCAGATGCAGTTCAGTGTACCTTTGAAATTCCAACTCTCATTCGTTGAGTCCATACAGTTGTTGGACACCTTAATATCTAGTAGATAATTATTTGATATGGTACCGCATTCCAGATGGATGTCATTTTTTCCATCTATCAGTTCTTCATATCAGTCATGGTTGTCCCATGAGTATGTCCCATATTTTTGTCCCCTCTAGACCATTATGATGTACACATCAGTTCTTTATGTATTGTTTAGGTCCCCTTTTGGATTCTCCATTATTTGTATATCTTGATACGAGCATGGGTGTTCCTGCCTCGTCCATATATTTTATATTATGTTCCTCATCCATTATTGAGGTGATATATTTCCAGTTTTATCCCTTATAGTTTGTATGAAGCACGTGTTTCGGTCTCCAACCAATTTCTTCTCTCCTCCACCATAATTCTCCCACCACTAGAAAAATTTAGAACCTATGATGTCTATCGGCCATGCAATGATCTCCTGCCCTCACACATCAGGGGGAAATCCATTAACACCCAAAAATAGTTCACCTAGCTCATCCCCCTAGTCACATAACCCATTTCTCCCTTTTCCCTACATTTTTGGCCTCCAAAAACCCAAAAATCCCTAAATTGGTAACCAAATGGGAAAAAAAAATCATTATTTCCCTCATCAATTAATGAAAATCCTTCAAACAAGTTTAAAATCCCACATAAAATGGTCAAAATCCCCAAAATAGAAAAAGAAAAAGGGGAAATTATTCAAAATAAAGGAAAAATTAGGGGAAAATGAGGGAAAACTCAAAATACCACAAACCAATGCTAGTGGTTTCCCAATACCATGGGTCAATAGTCCACCACCCAAAATTGCTATAAAAAGGTGATGGAGGCCCCCCATTTCACATCCATACATCATTCAATCTTCCATACCGAAATTCCTATTGAACTCTAACCTAACTCTTTGAGATTTTGTTCCCATTTAATTGAGTTATGGCCACCATTTGAGCATTCAGAGAAGAGCAAGGAACCTTGGATAACCGGAGCACTACTCTTCGTACATCTGCGAGGGCCCCCACCTAATCACCTTTTGAGGTAAATATACATTGTAAACCATTTTTTACAAAGTAATACAAAATCAATATTCGATTCATGGGTTCCTTTTTTATTGTTATGCTATTGCAATAATTAGTTAGATTAGTTTTTTATTTTTATTTTCATTCACATATTATCCATTTATGAGCTGCTACTAAGGGTTCCATAATCCTTAGTAGGTGCCATTTTCCACAAGTTGGTGTGAAAAACTATCTACACCTTGATTGGAGTGTTCTCTCCCATCTTGGACAGAGGATGGCTGCAAGGAGGTAAACATTTCCTTGGAATCCATATGATTTGAAGCTCCGGAATCTAGGATTGAAAGAGGTTGATTTTGAAGTTGAAGTTTTTATGAGCACATGTCCCCTTTTAGGAGGATATCTTGAATTGTGTACTTTGTCTTCATTTTCTATAAATAATTTCTTAAACCTGGAATTTTATTCTTTGTGAGGTCCCTTTTTGTAGTAGGGACATATGGGAAGCTCTTTCCCTTCTTTGTCGTAAAATAACTTGCATTTTTTCTCCTTCTTGCCTCTGTATGAGGGATTATGTTGAGTGGCTTTCTTCTTGTGTTCATTTGCTACAAGTGCATGAGAATTTAAGGACCTATGTAGGCCCATATGACAAAGCTTATCATGTTCTTGAATAAGAGAGGCATCAAAGACATATTGAGAAGGCATTGTGAAGGATGCTCCATGTGCTAATCTAGTATAGTGAAATGAAGAAACAAAAGTATGCCTAAATTTAGGACCCAATTTAGAAAGGATGGAGAGTGCCATTTGAGTTTCTTCTTTGGTGATGTTGCACATATTGAGATGAAATATGATGGATCTAAACTTTTCAAAGAACTCTCGTGCATAATCGAACTCACTTGGTCTCGGATTCAGTAACTCTACCTCGAAAACATGACCCCTCATTGTAATGTCCCCATTTTGACCCCCTTTGCATTAAATCGTAAATGATGTAAATATTGTTATTTAATCATGGTGAGGAGCTCAAGGCCAAGGCCCCACCATTGATTTAGCATTTTATGTATCGGAAATTAAAAATAGGTGCCTATGGTTCTTGTGCTAGACATGCACAATGTAAATTAAGACATCGTGTAAATACAAATTTTAATGAAATACCCACAACTAGCCATACAATGCAACAAAGAGATGGGGGCATGATTCTACAAGGAATATGGAGGGAAATTATTCAAACCCTTGAGCCAATGGTGATAACCCAAATGTTAATGAATGAACCCCAACTATCCATTCTGACTTATGCACCCAATCATTTAATTCTTCCAGGAGTTGGTTGAGGTAGTTAATGCCTTGGGAATGAAGAGGTATGGCAGCCAATTTCATGCATGGGCAAGCCATCAACCTGGGAAAACGTACTTTTGCTTCTAGGGGCAAGAAAACACCCACAAAATTGTGCCCAAAGCCATTCTTCACCCATTGTCTTTCCTCTCTCATGCAGTCTGAGCTAGGGGGTCTGTCTCCTTCACGTTTTCTACCATTTTCATGCATTTTTCATAGTTGGGAGCTCGTTTTTGTATTGCACAGTGGCTGGGGGAAGGGGGGTCACGTTTTGGGAGTTTATAGAGGTCGTTTTTGCCCCTGGTAGATAAATGTTTTCTGAAAACAAATTTTCTCTCCCAGGGTGGATTCCCCATCTAACAGTTCATTTTTGGTTGCCCACATTTTTCAGCACTTGTGTTTTTGTTGTTGGGTGCATCCCTGTGTTGGTTTGAAATTGTGAGAAAGAGTTAGGAGTGGAAGTGGACCAAAATTGGCTTGATAAACCTAGTGAGGAGGTAACCTCTCAAGAAGCTCAAAAAGGTTGGTTGCTCTTCTATGCACACCTTGAAGAACACTAGCATGGAAGCTATGGCCTAAGGGACTATATAGTAGTGAAGGGAATACTTCCTTGTGCCAGGTGTGTAGGTATTGTGGGGACCAAGCTAGATAGATCTTGTAGAGGGTGTCCATATCTCTGTTTTTTAGCTCACTAGCTTAGCAACTCTTCATTTCCATTGCCTTAGCAGCCTGATAAACCCAACTGTAGATTGGTTTGGCTAATTTTGGTGCATATTGGGCTATGTGTGAGTCTGTTGTTCCCTTTTTCCTTGTAGATATCATGCCCAACTCGGGGGTAGCAGTTGTGATGAGAGATTGATGATCACAGCTGGCCTATGGTTGGGTGGAACGTTGCAGTTGCATAGCCAGTTGCTCGGGACTACTTTGTTATAAGATAAGTACTCTCTTGTGTTAACTCTGCAATGTATTTCTTTGATGTTATCATGAATATATTGAAAGTATGATAGATGTGTAATTGAATTTACTTCCGTTGTCTTACATTTATACATCTGCATATGTCTCTTTATATTATGTGAATGTTTATTTAGTGATTATGGGGCCAAATGCTCAGCTTTATCATTATGTTCTCTCCATCACGCTGGTATGATGGGAGGGGACATTACACTCATCTCATCTTGTGTACCGAAGAGTTTGGATAGGGAGGTCCATATTTCATTAGGGGTATTCTTGTATTGAATATGATAAAGTAGATATGAAGACATGCAATAGAATAGCATCCCATGTGATTCATCCATCCAATTAATATACTTGGATTTCTCAACAAGAGACATTGGTTCCAACTCATGTCCCATGGTCATTCGGTACAACTCCTTATTTCTTAAGAGCATCTCCACTCTTGGATTCCATTAAAATTAATTGAAGGAGGTTAGTAGCTGACAAGAAGGTAGATCCATGGCTGCAAGAAACTTATTTTATGGCTGAAAAAGCTTCTTTAATGGATACAACAAACTTGTTTCCTTGGTGGAGCCAAAGGAGACTTCTTCAAACTAAAAAGTGGTGTTTTTAAAAAAACTTTTTTAAAGGCAGAAAAGGGCCCCTTTTGGTGGCTGAAAAATCCTTGTTTAGTAGCTGCAAAATATTTTTTGGACGATGCAAAATCCTCCTTGGTGGATACAAAATCCCAGCTATGAAATCCTTCTCAACCTACAAAAACTTGATAAACAATACTGAGCATACTAGCTAGTTTAGCACTCCCTAGCTCTAATACCATATAATATTTGACCATTCATAGATCTAGATGCAAAAGCTAGCAAGATATGATGATTAAATCAATAAATAACAATTGTACAATAATTAAAATGAACAATTACATAGTAAAATTGAAGAGAAGAAGATACAATGATTGTATTATTAGAGTGATGAATTTGTTGGAGTATTAAAAAAAACCCACCTATACCATTTTAGACTTAGGATAAATTAATTAATCATTTATGATTAATTTCTTGAGTTTTGACTAGGTAAAATAGGCCATTTTTGTCTTTTAGCGGACCACTTTCCATCCTAAGTCACTAGGGTGCACTTGAGAATATTATGGATAAGATTTCATTGGATTCTCTCTGATTTCTTTCCTTTTCTGGTTTAGAAGGTGCTTTCCTGATTTAGTTAGCTTTGTCCTATTTTTTATGCTTTCTAGTGGAAAAGGTAAATCTAGATGACTTAGAAACTTTTTTCACTTGACCAATTCGACCTCCACATCATATCCACTCTCCTACACATCATATCCACTCTCCTAAATCCATAAATACATTCTATTTAGAAAATTCGGGAGCCTCTAGGACAGTTTTGGAAACTTCTTTTGCAACCTAGGGGGTTTTTTGCCTTATCTAAGCCTTTTCTTTTTGCTCTTTCCAAATTGAATCCAAGGCATTCAATTTTCTCCATGGAATATGTATTATATATTGTTATCATATTGATGAATAAAATACATATTTATTTCCACAATTTATCTTCTCTAGTCTTCTTCTCTCATTGCCTGAAATATTCCATGTGAAATTGTCTTGTGAGTCTAGATCTTAGAAATTGAAAATCTCACATGGTGTCAGACCTAGATTGATTCAAAACAATTTCCAAGAGTTTTTTTTGTAGGTATTTCCATCTCCAAGAGCACATCAGTATGGATCAAAATCAAGCTAAATCTGTGACTCTTATTCCCTTCAACTACTTTGACTGGAAGGCGCATATGATCATCCAGCTTGGAAGCAAAGGATTGTATAGAGTCATTATGGGGCTTGAAACTGAGACAGTAGTTGTTGCATTAAAATCAAAATGGTTCAATAGGATTGATGAAGATTATGGGTTACTTTGTCTCTCTGTATCTCCAGAACTTCTATTCCATATTGATTCTCTATCCACTCCAAATCAAGTGTGGACAAAGCTAGAGTCTCTCTTTGGAAAACAGGACGAGCTCAGAGGTCATTTATTGGAGATTGAGCCGATCTAGGCTTATTCCAAGTAATTTTGATTCAATGGAAGAGTTCATATCAAAATTCAATAACCTAGTGTAATGTCCCCCATTTTGACCCTTGTAATATTTTGGGCTATAATGTAAATAATGTATGCATATTATGTATGATTCCTAGCATGGAGCTCAAGGCCAAGGCCCCGCTAGTGAATGCTCGATCTAGAAGAGGTAAGTATTTGATATTATGCTACCCATGTCCTAGTGAACCATGGGAATTGTAAATATGAATTTTAATATAAAATCCCACAACTAGCTATGCAATGCAACAAGAGATGTGGGCATGATGTTACAAGGAAATTGGGAGGGAAATATTCAAACCCTTGAGCCAATCAAGTCAAACCAAGTGTCAATGAGAGAACCCATCAAACCCTCAACTACCCATGTTGACTTTTGTACCCAATCATTGATTTCTCCCAAGAGTTGGTTGAGGTAGTTAATGCCTTGGGGAATGGGAGGTATGGCTGTCCAAATTCGGGTATGGGCAAGCCACCTTGCATGGAAAAACGTGTTTTGCTTCTTGGGAAAGAAAAGAGCCATGAATTGCTCCCCAAGCCATTACCCATCAACCAACTTTGCTCTCCCACGAGTTTAGAGCTACTTGGGTGTTTTCTCCATGGTTTTTGCTATGTTTCCTTCATTATCCTAGCTAGGAAGGGTGTTTTTGTGTTGTATAACAGTGGGGAAAGAAAGGGAAATCGATTTGGGGACCATAGAGGTTGTCTTGGATCACTGATTGTTGGTATATCTATGGGAGAAATCATTTTCTTCCCTATGGTCGATTTTCCCTCTCACAAATCCATTTTTTGTGTGCCTATGTTTTTTGGAAAACCCCTATCCATCTAGTTCCTAAGCCCCATTGTTGAAATTGTGTTTCCCAGCCCATATCTAAGTTTTGGTTGCAAGAGAATACTGGGGTTAAGTTGGGTATCCATTGCTTTGGGTTGTGTTGTGCTTGAGGGTTCCCTTTTCCTTGTAGATATCATGCCCAGCTCTAAGGTGGTCTTCTAGTGCTGAAAGAATACAGGCTGGGCAGAGACCTATGGCTGGGAGGAACGTTGCAGCAACATAGCTAGTTGTTTGGGACAGCATTTCATCAAGATGAGTATTTTATTGTGTATTTACTTCTGCAAATGTGTTAATTTGTTGGCTGTGTTAAATTGATTAACAGTCATGTCATATGTGTGTGGATGAGTTCATTTCCGTTGTGCATGTTTGTTTGATTTCCATCTACACACATCTCTTTTATGGCTGTGAATCTAATGAATTGGCTGAGTTTTATGAAAATATCCATAGAACGAAATCAAGTTACCTTCCTTGCATTGGGTCCAAGGGTGGGGACATTACATTTGGTATCAGAGCTACTGGTTGCATCATTGGGACTTCATGGGATACCTATCACAACTTGCAGAGGTAAGTATGCTTCCTGCTCCGCAGTAATCGTTAAGAAAATTTCAAAAATTAAAAAAAAAAAAAATTCTAAGTGTTTTGCCTAACTATTTCGGTGAGTCTTGTGGAGTTGAGCCGACGTGTTTCGGTGAACCTCACTGAGTTGCACCGAAGTTGCCGGCTAGAACTGGTGAGTTTGTGCCGAAGTTGGCGGCGAAACATGGTGAGTTGCTCTGCAACGAATCGGGAGAGAATCAATAAGTTTATTGAAAAAGAAGGAAAAATTCCGGTGGAAAGTTATGAGTTTTGGTCCGCAATGATAGAAGAACTCGGTGAGTTGGTCCACAATGGTGGAAGGACTCGATTGGTCCGAAAATTTTCAAAAAATTTTCTAAGTGTTAAACGGCCGAAAAAGTTGGTGAGTTTTTTGCCAAAATGGATCGGAAGGAAAAGCTGAGTTCGTCGACCGAAAGAACTCAGCGAGTTGTTCCACAACAAGTCGGAAGAGATGGATGAGTTCACCGATTGGAAGAACTCAGCAAGTTGCTCCGCAACATGGCGGTAGAACTCGGCAAGTTGCTCCGCAACACGGCAGCAGAACTTGGCGAGTTGCTCCGCAAAACGGTGGCATAACTCGGCGAGTTGCTCCGCAACACGGCGGCATAATTCGGCGAGTTGATCTGTAACAGGTCAAAAGAACTCAGCGATTTTGTCCGTAACGGGCCGGAGGAGAATTTCCAAGTCCCCGAAACAGAGAATTCCAGCTGTTTTCCAGGAAGATTTTTCAGGTGTCAAAAGTTGAAAAATGGCTTTGAACTCATGCACCAGATTGCGCGAAATTGAAGGATTTACAAAAAAAAAAAAATGAGGGCGCTACCCTCGACCCACCCTGCAATGGCACAGGGAAGCCACAAGGGGGCAAGCCCCCTTCACCCCCGTCGTCCCCTTGAGATGTCGTCAATGGTGAGAAAGATTCTATGGGAGATAAGTAAGACAATGCTGATAAAGAGGGAAGCTTCTCACCTTAACTATTTCTGTTATAGCATAGGAATTGCATGCTTGCAAAGTAGCAACTAAGAATGTTTCACATTTGTATTAAATTGCTACTTGGTGAAAAATGACAGCTAATGATACCTTGTGTGCATGGTAGAGAGCCCATGAAACTGGATCAGCTATGATGCGGAAGAGGAAATTCCATGCTACTATGAGGAATTGAAAAGGGGAATTCCTTAACTCCTCTCTTGCTATTGTATTTATATTTCCTATGTTTTATTAAGTTGAAAATTATGGCATAGGGATGTTGGAAATGCAAGAGAGTAATGCATATGAATTAATGGGCATGATTAAGGAGTCATTGCATAGTGCATGTGAATCGCTTATGCATAAAGCATGATATTGCATATGGGTAAAGGAAGTGAAAGTTACACATGCAATAGCCCATTAATGGTATTGCTTATGGTTGATCACCAGTAATGTTGTTGATAATGGTTGTATGAATCAGACCGTAGAAGCATGATTAAAAATGTAAGGGATTAGATAGCTGAAATGAATATGCGCTACATGGCATATTGATAAACATTTCACAGTGCATGGAAAAATACTTGTGTATATATATGATATTGCATATTGGTAGAATAGTGAGGTTTTGCATATGCAATGAGCCACTTGAAGATGATTATGGTGGTTGTTAAATAACTAGTCGTGTTTGTAATGGTTATAGGACCAAAGACAACCGAAGCATGACTAAGGGCGTGGATGATGATTATTGCATATGACTAACAACCTTATGAGGAAAATATGGTGCAACAAATCTATGAGAATGAGGTTGGAAAAATAACTGTGAAGCCTTGGTAAGAGGCCAATTGATCAGGTAACATCAAACAATGTTAATGACAACCATGCAGGTAATGGTTATTTGTGCTTAATTCCATGAATGTTGAAAGAGGATTTGGTAAGATCCCTTCAACTATGTTCAACTATGTTGATTTGATTGGCATATGGTATTGAGTGCCTGAATGTGAATGTTAATACTGAAAGAATTTCATGAGCTGCTATGAATGCAGGAGAAAGATTGCATGGAATGTGAAGTAATGAGTACTTACAATTTATTTAAATTGCACGGATAGTGTACCCATGTATTGCAATTTTATTGATGATAACAATGCATATATACATATATACATATATTTCATTGCACCTCAAATGCTAACAGCTGAAGGTTTTTGAATTATTGAGTGTTATAATTATGAGATCACTTCAGTGACTGTTGTAGCAATGAAAGGATTATATGCATATATACTCACAACATGTTTGGCTGATTGAAGTTTCAGATTTCGGGTAGATTGTTTTGGGCATGGAAAATGTGGGTAAGTCCATGATGAATATTGGAATCTACCATGAGAAAGATCCAAACGATATGAGAACAGACTCATGGCTAAGCAAATCGATTCTGCAGAGGACAAAATTGAAAATTCATACTTGAATTTAATTATTAATGTGATCGAATGATTAAGGAAAATCAGATTTGAATTTTATTGAATGCTGCTGACTATTTGGCTATTTGATAAATGTGCCAGGAAGACACATTGCAGGAAGACCATGTGTGATGACCTGCAAAAGCCAAACGCCATGGGAAGGACCCCATGCTTTGGAAATGGGTTTCGGGTGAAACACCATTTCATATTTTAAGGATGACATCTCAGTTGAGTTGTATGTTGGAAAACCATGAGAGTGAGATGGTAGAACTATGCTAAGAAGGCATGTATGGATTGTGGAACATGGAAAGATTGGGGTGGCAAACTGAAGAACTGTTGACTCAGAGAAGGGAGCCCCCATTCTTCGCAAATGAAGAAAAGATACATCTACAAAATGAATGAGTATTCTGTGACCCTAGATAAGAACATGCATATCTAAACTATTAGGGTTAATATGCAGAGCATGCTCTAATTTATTATATCATTTCAGACTGCTTGAGTATGATTAGGGCCTACATGGCTCACATTGGAAAGGGGGTGCACACCCTTTCTGGTGCTGGGTCATGATAGGTTTTTCAATATTGACTACACCCTAAGGGAATGGACGCATTCCTAGTGTTTCAATACTTGATAGTGAATGTTATGGAATGCGGATACAATTTTAAGAAGCAATATTGATAAGTCTGCTTATCCTTCTTGTGTTGTCAGCCTACATACATGCCAATTGGTACTGCACATTAAGAGGCAAAGTAAAGAAGGGTATGCAGAAGGATTGTATAGGAATTGGTAACCTTTCTATGCTCGCACTAAATAATACTGGAAGGGATGGACAAACCCAAGGAGCTGTGTAGTAAAAAGGGGTATCATCCTTATGCGAATGGGGCTGTTAACACCCAAAAAGTGTTCACTACCTCATCTACCACATTACATGGCTCATTTGTCCATTTTCCTACCATATTTCCCTTAAAAACCCTAAAAATCCCACTAAAAAGCCTCCAAAAGGCCTAAAACGCCTCCAAAAGGCCACAAAACCATCAAAATAGCCTCAAAAAGGCTAAAAAACCCCTTTTTCCTCCAAAAATATCCAAAATTCCTCTAAAATAGCAAAAATCCCCTAAAAAGGGAATAAAAAATATAAAATAATGAGGAAAAGGAGGAAAAAACCCTATACAGCTGCCCCAAACCATATGGTTCCCAAAACCATGGGCTAGCACTCCACCACCAAAAAACTATAAATAGGTGATGGAGAACCCTTATTCCATATCCACAATCAAGTATACCCTTACTCTGCCAAAATCTCTCTTGAAACCCTAGCTCACCATTGAGCCACTTTCACCTTGAGAGCCCCTTTTGGCCCATTTCCACCATTGGAGAAAGAGAAGGAGCACATTGGAGCTTGGAGCAACCCTCTTGGACATTGAAAGAGCTTCACCAACCTCCACATTGGAGGTAATATCAATACAAAAACCATTATTTACATTTTGTTGTTTATGTTTCATGCACATGTTTTAGATTAGTTTACATTTATGTTTTTGTTTAATAATTTCCATTTACTGAACTGCTACTAAGGAGTCCATTCTCCTTAGTAGGTGCTCATTTGCACAAGCTAGGGGTAAAACCCTAGCTACAGTTTTGGCGACTCCACTAAGTTTGAATTTTCCGTTACAATTTTTAAATCTTTTTTCTGTTCGGCTGTCCCTTTCGGTCGCCGTATACCGTGTTTTTTCCCCCAATAGTCGCGTCCCGACCGCGTCTTTCAGGCACTTACCTGTGACCTAACCGCGGCTCTCAGACTGTTTCCGGCGACCTGCCGACCGCTTTCAGTCTGTTACCTGCGATTCGGCCGCGGCTATTAGCCTGTTTGATCCAGTCTAACTGCGGCTATTTCCCTGTTTTCGGCGTCCCGCCTGCGGCTTTCGTCCAGTTTCCCGCAACCCGCCGGCACCTTTCGGCGTCTTTCCTGCGTCCCGCCTATGGCTTTCGACCAGTTTCCTGCAACCCGCCGGCGCCTTTCGGCGTCTTTCCTGCGTCCCGCCTACGGCTTTCAGCCAATTTCCCGCAACCCGCCTACATTTTTCATCCCCTTTGATGCATCCCGACTGTGTCTGTCTTCTGAAAACCTGCGTCCTGTCCGCGCCTGTTTCCTTCAAACCCGCGGTCCGACTGCTAAATTTTGCCACAGACCCGCGGTCCGATTTCTGCATTTTTTCCAGTTTTGAGCCCAAAAATTTGCTACACTATTTTCTGCACCAGCACAGCCCTCTGTCCTACCTGCAGCCACCCTTCCTTACAACATTTTTCTGCAGTTTTTTTCTGTTTCATTTATAGATTTCATTTTTAGCATTTTAAATTTGAAAAAGAAAATTGTGCATTTTAAAAGTTAATCTCTGTATTGTTATTGCTAGATAGAAATTTTCCCTCCCTAGTGGCACTTTCTACTTGGGTTCATCATCATCTCACGAGCACACACTCTGTCACATAATTCAAGTGAGCCTTAAAAAACTATCTAACTCAACCAATATTCTAACCCCACTTGGGGAACACAAAAGAATCTTTGTAGTTAGGTAGGATCGGGGGGATAGGCTTCCAATAACACCCCTCGGTTACTTACACTTGAGACATAGTTGTTGTCCAAATAGGGAACCAAAATCCCCTAGTACTTTTTGGCACGGTCACAACCAGTTTACCAGAGGGCCTCTCCCCTAGGAGGGTTGAAGTCGCGAGACTGGTTCCGGAGGCCTGAGTGGAATACCGCACTCCATTCAGTAATCGAAGGGCTACCTTTCGCAGTTCTCGGGATATCCCTGTATTGGGGTATTGCGGTAAAAGGACCAAACGGTAGATTCACCTTCATGAACGGGGTATCTTAGTTGTTATTCTTCTAGGATTGACTACCCGGTGTCCCTCCCGGTAGGGGGGACATCTTAGCCACTTGGATTTCCTATTCATATTGTCTGACTTGGATTTCATCACCTTGCAGAGGATATGTCTAGTTGAGTCAGAATACTTTTAGTTAGGTGTTTGCATGCTCCCTTACCTCCGTTTGGTCTAGTGAGTTCACCATTTTTTATTTTTAGGCAACCTACTGCTTGTTGGTATTCTGACCACTTTGTTGACACTCCACCTATTGTAGCACAGCTGTTACAGTAGGTGTTTTGAGTTGGTTGTTGGCCTAAGTGCCTTGATTTTTGAGCTCTCCTTCTGCACACTCGGTTGCATTAGGGTTTTTGAGCTATTTTTTACTCACCTCAACCCACAGATATTCGACACCATCTGTCACCATTGAGTCCCCGAGACATTCTCGGTGCCTCAGGGGCGAGCCCCCACAGCATGGTTCACTTGACACCACCCGTCATCGCCACAGATCATCATCACTTGATACCACTTATCACAGATCTAGAGCCTTGTCACTTGACTCCACTCGTCAATGGCATAGGACTCTGTCACCAGATATTGACACCCCTTACTTTACCTCTGATTCTGAAGAAGAGTTTGAGAACCCTATTTACACTGCCCCTACTAGCCCCATGGTTGGCGCGACCTCCACTCCTTTCATTGTAGGGACCATTGGTGGCACATCCACCACTACACCAGTTACCACACCTGCTTTGGGAATGCCCTCGATGGGGGCCACATCCACCATCCCGGTCACCATTCCCATTCCCGTAGCTGGCATACATACCACCACTCCACCAGTGACTCACACTACCCATGGTGGTGCAGGCCCATCCTCTACTCCCTTAGTTCCCCCACTTGGGGGCAACATTCCCAACCCTACCCCTCTACTTGGGGGCATGGGCCCCAACTTGGTCCAACCCACTCCTGTGTCACATCCTTCTTCCAGTCTGCCATTCATGGCTAGCCTCAACCTACCTAACCTAGCCAGACTGACCAACGATCCTATCCGACACGACCCTACATGACCTCACATGCCTACCAAGCTCCCCTCTGACATCCCTAAGTTTGAGGGCAAGGCGGGTGAGGACCCACAAAACCATATCATGTCCTTCCATCTATGGTGTTCCTCCAACTCCATAGTGGATGACTCTATTCGCCTCCGTTTGTTACAGCGCACCTTCACTGGCTCTGCAGCCAAGTGGTATATCGAGCAACCCCATGGGAGCCATGCCACCTTTACTTCCCTTGCCTCGACCTTCCTGCAGTTCTTCCAGTTACCTGTCCGCTATGACGCGGGCGTTGAGATCCTCCTATCATGCAGACAAAACACGGCTACCCACATCACGGACCACATTCATGAGTGGCGTAGACACCGTAGCTTATGCAAGATCAAATTAGACGATCGTATCTTCCTAGATTGGTTCCTCAAGTCCCTTCTTCCTGTTATTGCTAAGGATGTAGCTTCCGAAAGACCCCAGACTGAAGAAGAGGCCATCCTTAAGGCACAGCAGTTCGACCTCATTTACGCCCAGTCGAGTTACCTCTATACCATTATACCTGACGCCCCTCGCGGTGAGTCCTCCCATCATGATGCGTCGGGGGCATCCCACGCCGCAGATGGCATCAATGGTCGTGTTTCTTCGCATCCCCAACCCTTTTCCATAGCACGTCCTGCCCTGGGCCCCGACCTTTCGCGGGCCACCTCACAGTCTGGGGCCACCAACTCATATGCTCCTATGACACATCACCATCATTCCCATGGACCCAGCTGTCCACCTCAGTGCTTCGGTCATGCGCCCCCTGTTTACATCCCCCCAGTCGCACCTCAGCCCTATTACCACCAGCAGGCTGCACCAGCTCCTGCGCCTTCTCCGGCCCAACCCGCTTATTACCACCAGCAGGTTGCACCAGCTCCTGTGCCTTCCCAAGCCCAACCAGCTTATTACCCGCCACAAGCAGCCCCTGCAGCAAACCCACAACCTGCTCCGCAGACATATCAGCAACCTCCTCAAGGTTCCGCACCTGCGCAGCCTCCACCTACATATCACCCACCGCAGCCTGCTCCCGCACCTGCACAACCTCAAAACCCACTTGCTGCTCAAGGGAAAGTTTACGCCCAAAACAACCCGCAGCAAAACCAGAACAACCAAAGCAACCAGGGCCAACAAAATCGCGGCAAGGGCCGTAATCGTGGGAACAACCAACCTACAGACCAAGGTGGTCAACCGGCTAATCCCCCAGACAACAACAATGCGGACCCCGTTAACCAAAACCCTGATCACCCCCCCAAGCAGGCTAAAAACCCTAATTTGCGAACGAACCATCCTTATTCTATCTGCGGGGTCTATGGCCACTACACACATACTTGCCCACATTTGGAGCGATCTCGGCAACTTTGGGTTGATGATGCCCATCGCCAAGGGCATGCGGCTCCTCAAGCACCGCCCAACCCCCCACAACCTCAGCAGCCTCCTTTGGTGCTGCAAAACCCCTTACCAACCCAAGGCGTGGTGAACACTCAGCCGTTGGCCCCCCCTCAAGCCAATGCGCAACCCCAACAACAACAGATCACATACGCCGCCCCTTATCAACTCATGTTTGACTCAGGTACCCACCATTTGTTGATGATGTCTTCCGCTGATGTCAACCTCCAGACCCATCGGAACCAATATGGCTCCACCTCTGAAGCCCCTCCCACTGATAAAACCCCTAATGCTCATCCCACTGATTAAGTGTTACGTATCCCTCCCCCTCCGGTAGATGGCGCTTCCAAAGCAGCTCGTTTCCCACTTTGCCGTATCAACAACAACCCCAATGCGTGCGCTGCATCCAACTACAACATTGTAGACGACCTAGCCCAATCTCCCGCAGCCATGTCTGCGTTAGAAGTCTTGAAGAACTGCCCTTCCCAGCGCAAGACTTTACTCTCAGCCATTGGGGCTATTGACCCAAATGATTCGAATTTGATGGCATTTGATTTGGACCAGTCTGAACCACGCCTGCCTTCCACCTTAGCATTCCAAGTTTCTGTTTCCATTCGGAATCTTGTCATCCATCGGTGCATCATCGATGAAGGTGCCTCCACATGCGTTATGTCTACATTCGTATGGCAGAAGTTGGGATCCCCTACCCTCCAACAGTCCACCACTGCGTTACGCGCCTACGACGGTCGTTCAGCTCAGCCCCAAGGTCTCCTAGCCAATGTCCCCGTCCAGTTAGGCGGTAAAACCGTCCTCATCGATATTGAGGTCATCAACGCCCAGCTTGATTACAACCTCTTACTCGGTCGCAGCTACATGTATGCTATGCGGGCGGTCACTTCCTCTGTCTTTCGTACCATGATGTTCCCCCATGATGGACGCGTGGTTAAGATCGACCAACTCACTTACTATGATCCAAATGCTCCCGCTGCACCCGAAAATGTTCTCCCCATGGTTGAACAACCGGTCATTGGTGCTGCTACCTCATTTGTTTCCTCTTTGGGACCTGGATTTTACTCAGACCCGCCGATGACATCCACCTTCCAATCCATTCCTCCCCCGTCATCTACGCCCGAAGTGTCTGACTTATGTACCCTCTCCCACGATAACCAAACAACTACCAATCAGCCACCCTTGTTGCCTAAACCACCACTGGTACCTAGCCACATTGGTGTTACACCTATCCATACTATCCCCTTCCTAGTCCCTCCATCGGGAGTAGTAAGCGCCCCGGTTATGGCTACCCTTAGCCTCCCTGGGCTAACCTTGGGATTACCTGTCTGGTATCTTTCGCCTCCCGTTCCCCCACCGACACCAAGCGTCGTCCTCCAACCAGTGCAACCCATGGCTACTACCACTCAGCCACCCCCCGATGTCTCTACCCCATCATCCTCCACGAATCCCCCTCCTACTCCCAAACCCACTGGGGGCAGAGGTCCCCAACCTTACACTGCTGTACCACCTCCCAAGACAGTAAAAAACCCCCTAGTATTTCATGCTCCTCCCAAATTCTCATTGTGCGACGAGTTAGGCCATGCGACTCACCAATGTCCACAGTTACCTGCATTACAGGAACACATGCAGATGCTCGATGATGACCCCAGTTTCCCGGTTGTCAAACTAGATCCCACCCCCAACCCTAAAGATAAATCACTGCGCACTAACCACCCCTGTGCCATATGCGGTATTTACGGGCATTATTCACATCATTGTCCCGATCTCCCCGATTACAGAGCAGCTCTCTATGAGATGAACAATCTGGATCTTGAGACAGCACCAACCACCATTGAAGAGATTCACCCCCCGATCTCACCCCCGTCAGGGGAGGTCAACACCATTTACATGATCTCTTCAACTACCATTCCCTTGTCAACCGATTTGATGGTCCAAACTTTCCGTACTGATGAGGAGATTCTTGAGGCACTCACTGCCCTAGAGTATCCCTGGGATGACATGCACCATCGTTCATATTTCCTCCCAGAAGCATCTTCCTCTAGCATCGCTACCCAATTTGCGGTTGAATCTAAAGACTTCCTTCCCACCAAAGTCGACTGGTTCAAGGATCCTATTCCTCCTTTTGAGGCTTTTGAGGAAGGTAACATGGCCAACATCTCTCCCCTTATCCACATAGATATCTCTGCCCTCGGAGGTGCCCCTGAACTCATCACTTTAGGAGCCTCCTGCAGTGAGTCTGAGATTGGAGAGTTCAAAAAACATTTCCAAGAGTTCTGTGATGTCTTTTCTTGGTCCTATACCGAAATGCCCGGTCTTGACCCCGCCATCATAGAGCACCACCTTGACACCTCTGAGTCAAGGGGCATAATAGATTCCCTCGACCCTGGGATAGGGGGCATGATCAATCATTTTGAACCTTCCCCATCACATCTATCTCAGCACGTCAATGAACCCATTGTTCAAACCCACACATATGTGATCCACAATCACAAACTCCATGCACATAGCATGGGGGCAGGTCATTAACCCTGCTCACTTTTTTCACATTTGTGATCTCAACCATTTTTTAGGTCACTTATCACTTGTATATTTAATTTTATACACCTAGTTATTTCCTTTGACCATTCCGGAGTCCTTATGACCTCCGTTTTTCGCACCATTTGCACTGTCGGATTCATATTTCCATGCCCGTGATGATGCTTGAGATCATTTCTCGCTCTCACCAGGACCAATATCAACATTGTGTCCCGACACCTTGTCACCTCGGTTTGCGTGCCACATCTTTCGTTCTCCATTTTTCGCATATTTTATATCATCGAATTCATTTTTCCAAGCCGGTGATGATGCTTGAGATCATTTCTCACTCTCACCCCCAGATTTTTTGGGTCTTTTTTCCAAAACACCCCCCACCTCGGTTTGCATGCCACATCGCCCGTTCTCCATTTTTTACACTCTTTATATCGTCGGATTCATTTTTCTGAGCTCGTGATGATGCTTGAGATAATTTCTCACTCTCACCTGGTACAATTTCAACATTGTGTCTCGACACCTTGTTGCCTCGGTTTGCGCACCACATCGGCCGCCATCGGATTGTTCCACACTTTTACATGAGCCATTCACTCCTGTCATACTGCAAATGTTTCGGTATTTTTCCACCATTCCATTCACCCCGCAAGGAGGCCCACCAGTGTTACCCCCACCCTTGTTCTTGGTCATCATACATGTCCCTTGATTGAACACTTCCTCCTTGTCTGGCCATTTCTTTTGTTCGGTATAATTTTATCCCTTTTTCGGGCCGGACAAGTCCTTTACGAAAAAGGCACTTAGGGAGTTTCTGTTAAGTTCTTTTCTGACTCCTAAAAACAATGAAAAGATTGCCGAGCAATCTTGCTTCCTTTCATGCTCGTTAAAGTACCTGAAAGGGCGTCTATCTGGTATAAGTTTACCCCTTTTCCGGACTTGGTAGACTAATTACGAAAAAGGAATACTCTAGTCACACCGGCTAGAAGAGTTCTTCATTGCATCCTTTTATGCTTCTTTGGGCCTTGGAGACTAACTCACGAAAAAGTAACCCCCTGGAGTCTTCTTATCGCTTTCAGACTCTCTAAAATTGAAAGCAACCACGAGCACGAACTGTCCTGGGCTCGTAAAATCCACACGACAGTACCATTCCATTACTTCAGAGTCTTCTTATCGCTTTCAGACTCCTTAAAATTGAAAGCAACCACGAGCATGAACTGTCCTGGGCTTGTTTCAATCCACACGATAGTGCCATTTTACACACACTTCTTCTAGTTCCTTAACCCATGAAGAAGTCATCCCATGCCTCCAGGCACTATGATCGATCATCTGGACAGCACCCCCAATCAGGTCGTCTTTGTTCAGAGTATTCTGTAGTCGCCTGCCATTTTACCCCAGCCTGAGTCTCCCTCAACCCAGTTACCCTCCCTGATCCAATACATCTATGATCCCTTTCCCTTCAGTCAATTTCATATGCTGCCAGATCATCCCCCTTATCATACTCTGAACAAAGGAATTTTGAGTCCACCCCCTCTACTTGCCCAGTTGTCCCCCCACAGTTTGGTCAGTCCTGCCATCAGTACTATCACATTTCGGTTCTCTACCTCGCGCTTCTATCAAGGAAACATCATTTCCTTGATAGGGACAGGTCTCCCTCTGTCGACGACAACCCCTCTATTCCAGAGGATAGGCCCAGAGGTCCCTATGCCTTGGACTTATCACCATCTGTGGTAAGTGCCTACGGACTATTCTGAGAGGAGTCATCATTGCCTCTCCGAGTGGTTGTTTCTCACATGCTCGACTTCAGCACCTTGATCGCATCGTCGAGAATCGCGTAGGGTTACATTCCTTCAGTTTTTAGTTGAAGACCCCGGATTTCCCCCGACTCTAGCACATTAGTGAGTCACTTCGGAACACCCAGTTATATGTTCCCGCAGATGTTCGGGATGCGTTGGCGATTGTATTCAGAAGCCATCCAGTTACATGCTTCCTTGAGTACCCAGTTTCAGTCCCAGATCAGTTCCAGTTCAGTGTACCATTGCGAGTGTACCCTTTGTCACTCTGATCCAGCAGCCCATCAGTGCCTTTGGTACTACATTCAGTCGCACTGTCATGATTCCAGTGTATCAGTTGTACAGCTCAGACATGGTCAGCCCCGCAGTATGTCCCAGATTTTGTGTCCCCTCTGGAGACTTATGATGTACACAGTGGTTATCTATGTATCTTACAGGTCCCTCTTTTTGGGCCTCACAGTTCTTTTTATGTATCTTGACACGAGCATGGGTATGCCCGCCTCGTCCATATATTGAGATTATTCCTCATTCAGTTTTTGAGGTCATGTATATGTTAGGTCCCCATTTTTTGGACCCCATTGTTATTATTATGTTATATCCTGATACAAGCATGGGAATGCCTGCCTCATCCATATGATCAGATGATTCCTCATCCATTATTGAGGTTATGTACTTTTAGTTCTTGCAGTTTGTTCGGGATCATTGTTCCGGGCTTCAGTTTGTTTCTTCTCTTCTCTCCACACCCCAGGAAAACCATACATGACTTATGATGTCCATCGGCCATACGATGAGCTCCTGCCCTCGCACATCAGGGGGCAATCTGTTAACACCCAAAAAGTGTTCACTACCTCATCTACCACATTACATGGCTCATTTGTCCATTTTCCTACCATATTTCCCTTAAAAACCCCTAAAAATCCCACTAAAAAGCCTCCAAAAGGCCACAAAACCATCAAAATAGCCTCAAAAAGGCTAAAAAAACCCCTTTTTCCTCCAAAAATATCCAAAATTCCTCTAAAATAGCAAAAATCCCCTAAAAAGGGAATAAAAAATATAAAATAATGAGAAAAAGGAGGAAAAAACCCTATACAGCTGCCCTAAACCATATGGTTCCCAAAACCATGGGCTAGCACTCCACCACCAAAAAACTATAAATAGGTGATGGAGAACCATTATTCCATATCCACAATCAAGTATACCCTTACTCTGCCAAAATCTCTCTTGAAACCCTAGCTCACCATTGAGCCACTTTCACCTTGAGAGCCCCTTTTGGCCCATTTCCACCATTGGAGAAAGAGAAGGAGCACATTGGAGCTTGGAGCAACCCTCTTGGACATTGCAAGAGCTTCACCAACCTCCACATTGGAGGTAATATCAATACAAAAACCATTATTTACATTTTGTTGTTTATGTTTCATGCACATGTTTTAGATTAGTTTACATTTCTGTTTTAGTTTAATAATTTCCATTTACTGAACTGCTACTAAGGAGTCCATTCTCCTTAGTAGGTGCTCATTTGCACAAGCTAGGGGTAAAACCCTAGCTACAGGGGCCATGCTAACCTGCAGTCAAGAAAGTCACCTATAAAGTTCCTAAAAGGAACCACCAATTTGCACAATAGAAGGAGTGGTGTCCTTGTATAAATGAAGAGTTGATGTGTGTGTGAAGGGTTGTGGTGCAAAAGGGTGTGGTGACATTGGTGAAGGCATAAAATATCTATCAGGTCAGCAATAGAAAGGGGGCGCCAAGACTGACTGAAAACCCTGAGATGCCTATGGCTCCATAGTAGAGCCTTGACCTATAATGGTCGGTGGCGCAGTTTCCTTCCATTGGTCGATGACCCAGACGAATGTGCTGGCTTGGCACTAGAGAGGGCCAACCATGTATGGGACTGGTTGGGAACCACCAAATGCTTGGTAAATCTAGTTGGCATGAAGGTGTAACTGGTTAAGCATTAACTACATCAAAGTCCATAGGCGATTCCAAGGCTTGCAAAGCGAAGCAGGACCCTGTGGACCAGAGGGGAAACACACAATACAGACAAGTATTCGTTTTCATTTATGTCTTGTTTGAAATAATGAATATTTCAGGTATAAGACTTCTAACAGCTAAGCTGATACACTATTGTTTCTTTGTTGGAAACCTTGGTCATTGCAGGAAAGCAAGACCCTGAAAGAACTATAAGTTACTGGTAAATCCAGAGAGTAAATGAGTGGGCGATATAAATTACTGGTAAAATCCAGAGAGTAAATGAGTCGGCGATATAAATTATGTAGAAATCGAGGAAGTAACTGGTTGAATGCTATAAAGTTCTTGATAAGTCCAGAGAGTGACTAGTTGGGAATTAACTACTTGATATTGTAAAGCAATGTGTATGCTGTCCCAACATTCCTTAATTAATTAATAAAACCAGTCAGAGCACTGGCCTAGCATATTGCTAAAGGAAATGATTGATAAACCCAGTTGGCGTACTGGCCTAGCATTTCCTATTCGAATGATTGTGGAGTAGCCTACGTGATGGCCCAACATTCATAATTGTGTTCACGGGAAATCCAAGGCTCGTAAAGTAAAGAAGGATCCCGTGGAATAAGCTGAAAATAGATTGTGTTCAATTGCTTGAAATGAATTGTGAATGCTGAAATAGTAAACTTCCTGTGAAAGGATGAACATGAATGAGTTCATGTGTATGTTGGGAAAGCATTAAAAGTGTAGAAGTCCCATGAATAAAGCATGGACATTCCATGTCAATTGGGAAAATAATTGACTAATTTTAAATGTTTATGTTATGCTTGTCCTAACAAGGAATTTCCATGATGAATTTCATAGGTAAGAAAGTGAAACAATTGGTTGCAGCCGACACAAGAAAGTGTTGATAGTAAGCAAAGTGTGGTCAGTTGTGCCCATTAACCGTGGTAGAAGACTGAGGGCTATAAGAGTTGGCTGAAATTATTCTTCAAACAATTGCCAGGACCCAAAAAAATCTTGGAGAAATGCTCAATCTACAAAAGCAACAGAATGAGATGAACCACAAGGTTTTGCAGGACTCTATTCATCTGTAAAAAGAGGTAAAAAGCATTCTCAGATCAATTAGTAAGGGAAAGGAAAGTGTGTCCATGAAGAAGCATTTATCCAATCGATCGATTAAGAAATGTTCCAGGTGGGAAGATTCAAAGGAAATCGAGCAGAAAAAGGTAAATCCATGAATGAAATGTTGGGGATGTGGAGGAAATCATTGCCTCCGCGACTGCCCAACAATGGAACATCAAGAGGGTAGCCGCCATAAAGTTTCCAGACTTGTAGATCAGCGGGAAGGTAAAGAAAGGGAAGGGATTGTTTTGGAACAATGCCCTCATGTAGAACTAGAAGGTCCCAGCCAGCAGGAGCAGTTTGTGAAGACCAAAGGACTTGGTCCCAAAAACCCAAGTAAAGGGTGAAATGCAGGACAGACCTACCATATTTTGAGAATTTTGGACATGTATATAGCGTGTATGTATTCCTAGGTATGGGAACACCAAGGACGGTGTTATTCCAAGGGGAGGGGAATGTAATGTCCCCCATTTTGACCCTTGTAATATTCTGGGCTATAATGTAAATAATGTATGCATATTATGTATGATTCCTAGCGTGGAGCTCAAGGCCAAGGCCCCGCTAGTGAATGCTCGATCTAGAAGAGGCAATTATTTGATATTATGCTACCTATGTGCTAGTGAACCATGGGAATTGTAAATATGAATTTTAATATAAAATCCCACAAATAGCTATGCAATGCAACAAGAGATGTGGGAATGATGTTACAAGTAAATTGGGAGGGAAATATTCAAACCCTTGAGCCAATCAAGTCAAGCCAAGTGTCAATGAGAGAACCCATCAAACCCTCAACTACCCATGTTGACTTTTGTACCCAATCATTGATTTCTCCCAAGAGTTGGTTGAGGTAGCTAATTCCTTGGGGAATGGGAAGTATGGTTGTCCAAATTCAGGTATGGGAAAGCCACCCTACATGGAAAAACGTGTTTTGCTTCTTGGTCAAGAAAAGAGCCATGAATTGCTCCCCAAGCCATTACCCATCAACTAGATTTGCTCTCCCACGAGTTTAGTGCTACCTGGGCGTTTTCTCCATGGTTTTTGTTGTGTTTCCTTCATTATACTAGCTGGGAAGGGCGTTTTTGTGTTGTATAACAGTGGGGAAAGAAAGGGAAATCGATTGGGGGACCATAGAGGGTGTCTTGGCTCACTGATTGCTGGTATATCTGTGGGATAAATCATTTTCTTCCCTATGGTCAAGTTTCCCTCTCACATATCCATTGTTGGTGTGCCTACATTTTTGGGAAAACCCCTGTCCGTCTAGTTCCTAATCCCCATTGTTGAAATTGTGTTTCCCAGCCCATATCTGAGTTTTGGGTGCAAGAGAATGCTGGGGTTGAGTTGGGTATCCATTTCTTTGGGTTGTGTTGTGCTTGAGGGTTCCCTTTTCCTTGTAGATATCATGCCCAACTCGGGGGTGGTCTCTGAGTGCTGAAATAATACAGGCTAGGCAGAGACCTATGGCTGGGAGGAACGTTGCAGCGACATAGCTAGTTGTTTGGGACAGCATTGCATCAAGATGAGTATTTTATTGTGTATTTACTTCTGCAAATGTGTTAATTTGTTGACTGTGTTAAATTGAATAACAATCATGTAATATGTGTGTGGATGAGTTCATTTCTGTTGTGCATGTTTGTTTGATTTTTATCTGCACACATCTCTCTTATGGCTATGAATCTAATGAATTTGATGAGTTTTATGAAAATCCCCATAGAACTGCATCCGGTTCCCTTCCTTGCATTGGGTCCAAGGGTGGGGACATTACACCTAGTGCTTCAACTCAAGCAATGTGGCATAGATAAGAAGTATGAGCAGTTAATCCTTACCATTATGTCAAAACGGAGCTCTGAATAGTCAGTATTTGTGTCTACTTTCCATACTACAAGACTTGCAGTTCCTAATTGGACAATTCCAAGCTTGCATTCATTCATTGATTCACTCACTAAGGAGAAGGAAAATATGGTCCAAATGAGGTATCTAACACCCTCCAAGGACTTTGCACTTGCTTCTCATGGAGCAAGGAGTTTCAAGAATGACAAATCCAAACAGAAGATGTTATCAGATGAAGAGGATTCTGATGAAGATTCCAAATCCAAGAAGATGAATAAGGAGAAGCCCAAGTGTTATTATTGCTGCAAAGGCACTCATCCTGAGAAATATTGTTTCAAATATAAATTGGACATCATGGCCAAGATGCTTGAAGAACATAACATAGATGTTCCTAACTTTGCAAGAAAAGAACAAGGCAAGCTTGTTGTAGAACAAGAACATTGTTTCCAAGCTTGTCCCAAAGGTAATCATGATTATGCCTTGAGTACTAGAGTGAATGATAAATCTTATGTCTCTGATTTTGATTCACATTCTGATATATCAGAATCAAAAACCTCCACCTCTTCCTTGGTACAATCTTCAATCCGTTCACCCAAGTCTACTCTCAAAACTAGTCATTTTTTACTAGCTTCTCACTTGCCTTCTGAAAGGTCTTTCCACCTCCATTCAAATATTTGAGATTCTAATTTTGAATATTATATATAGTATTATATGCAGGTCATGACACCTTCCTCACAATTTTCCCAACCATTGGATTCACAAAAGACCCTACAACCCCAAGTTATCCAGTCAGGAAACTACACAATTCCATGTCTTCCTACACAGTATCGCTTGCCTCTGTTGCTATTATGTATTTCATATATTTCATTGGTTGGAAATACATGTCTTTGGAAATAATTGGACTTATATTCCACACATATTGACCTGACCCCATAACTCATGGTTCAAAAGTCAAGTCCTCACACTCTCTAGGCTCGCTCAGCTGTTAAGGTGACCTAGTTTCTCACACTTTTCCTACCGAAGCTATGTTCGATGATGGAGACTCCACATCCTTATTGATTTCTGATCCATATGACTCTAATTCTGATATTTCATAGCTGCATGATCTCCTTTTCAATATCATAAAGTTCCTTACATCATTTTGAGAAGAAGGTACAAGAACTAGTGCACCACATTGCAGCTAAAGAAGAAATTGATCATGTTGAGTTCATTGATTTTCCTTGGGAAGGAATTTGCATATATCTTCTTTCCATGATTGATTATGTTTTCATATATGATTATATATGTTACAACAGAAATAAAAATTAATATGATGCTCCTCCATCATCAGAAAATGAGCTTCATGGAGCCTCTACACATGATTCTTGCCAACACCACATTGATGCATTGATGCATGATCATGACATCCACAATATCTTCATCAATTATGTTACTCAAAAGCATCCCATTCAGCTCATTCAACTCCTCTAAATGAGAAACAAGATAGTATGAAGACATCCAAGCATGTCCATTTTTTAAGGAGAGTTTTGTTCCCATGAGGTTTTCCTTGTTTCCTCGTTTTACATGGACTAGTTATTTTTGTATTGGGGTGACCATAAGACTTGTTGCTTGGGCCCTATATTTTTGATATTTTTACTATTTCCATCACATAAATTTAGGCTTAACGAGGGGTGTTGGAGTATTAAAAAAAACCTACCTATACCATTTTAGACTTAGGGTAAATTAATTAATCATTTATGATTAATTTCCTGAGTTTTGACTAGGTAAAATAGGCTAGTTTTGTCTTTTAGTGGACCACTTTCCATCCTAAGTCACTAGGGTGCACTTGAGAATATTCTAGATAAGATTTCATTGGATTCTATATGATTTATTTCCATTTCTAGTTTAGAAGGTGCTTTCCTGATTTAGTTAGCTTTGTCCTGTTTTTTCTTCTTTCTAGTGGAAAAGGTAAAGCTAGTTGACTTAGAAACTTTTTCCACTTGACCAATTTGACCTCCACATCATATCCAATATCCTAAATCCATCAAAACATTCTATTTACCTCGCTCATGAGCTTCCATACCATACCTATCAAATTCGTGAGCCTCTAGGACAGTTTTGAAAACTACTTTTGCCACCTAGGGGGTTTTTTGTCTTATCTAAGCCTTTTCTTTTTGCTCTTTTCAAATTGCTTCCAAGGCATTCGATTTTATCCATGTAATATGTATTATATATTTTTATCATATTGATGAATAAAATATGGAGTGATTTCCACAATTTATCTTCTCTATTCTTCTTCTCTCATTGCCTGAAATATTCCATGTGAAATTTTCTTATGAATGTAGATCTTAGCAATTGAAAATCTCACAGAATTAATGAAAAGAGGTTACATAATATAGGAGACCAATTCGAATTAGTTTAAGGATCAATTCAAATTTTCCATGCCATGTAGAGAGGGTTCATGCTATGCAAAGAGGGCTATTCAGGATTAACTGAGAGTAGATAACCCTAATCAGTCATGTGTGCACTCCTAAACTAAGTTTAATTGATTAAGGAACTCATTGATCACGCAGTTTAACTAAATAATGCATGTATTTACCTAAAATCACTTAAAAGAGGGTGCTACTACACCAACTGGGGAACTAATGAGTGTTTGGTGTAGTTGGGTGTCCATTAGGACTTAGTTTAGTGGAGTAAATTAAGTCTTAATTGGGGCACATTCCTTAAATCAGGGGAAAAAACCCCAAATCAGGGAATATTCCCACTAAATCAAGGAAGGCACCCCATAACTAGGATTTTGTATCATGGGTGATTCAGGGGGATTTTTTGGGTGTGGTTGGACCCATTAGCCTCATGAACACATGCTATAAGAGGGTTATTTACTCTAACACTATCTGAGTAATATGGGTGTAGCTAGGGTTTTACCCCTAGCTTGTGCCAATGAGCACCTACTAAGGAGAATGGGCTCCTTAGTAGCAGTTCAATAATGATTAAATGATTAAGCTAAAACAACAATTAAAAAACTACTTTAAACATTGCATGAGACATAAATGAAAGATGTAAAAAATGGTTTTATATTAATGTTACCTTGAGTGTCAAGGTTGATGAAGCCCTTTGCAGTGTCCAAGAGGATGCTCCAAGCTTCAGAATGCTCCTTTCTCCTTCTCCAATGTTGGGGATGGGCCAAAGGTGGCTCTCAAGGTGAAAATAGTTCAAAGGTGAACTAGGGTTTCGAGAGAGATTTTGGCAGAGTAAGGGTGCTTGTGATTGTGGATATGGAATAAGGGTTCTCCATCACCTATTTATAGTTTTTTGGTGGTGGAGTGCTGACCCATGGTTTTAGGAAACACATGGTTTTAGGCAGCTGTATAGGGTTTTTTCCTCCTTTTCCTCATTATTTTATATTTTTATTCCCTTTTTAGGGGATTTTTGCTATTTTTGGAGGAAAAGGGGGTTTTTTAGCCTTTTTTAGGCTATTTTGATGGTTTTGTGGCCTTTTGGAGGCATTTTAGGCCTTTTGGAGGCTTTTTAATGGGATTTTTTGGGATTTTAATGGAAATATGGTAGGAAAATGGACAAATGAGCCATATAATGTGGTAAATGAGCTAGTGAGCACTTTTTGGGTGTTAACAGATTGCCCCCTGATGTGCGAGGTCAGGAGCTCATCGTATGGCCGATGGACATCATAAGTCATGAATGGTTTTCCTGGGTGTGGAGAAAAGAGAAGAAACAAACCGAAGCCCGGAACAACGATCCCGAACAACTGCAAGGACTAAAAGTACATAACCTCAATAATGGATGAGGAATCATCTGATCATATGGACGAGGCGGGCATACCCATGCTCGTATCAGGATATAACATAACAATAACAATGGGGTCCAAAACATGGGGACCTGAAATATACATGACCTCAAATACTGACTGAGGAATAATCTCAATATATGGACGAGGCGGGCATACCCATGCTCGTATCAAGATACATAAACAGAAGTGTAAGGCCCGAAAAGGGGGACCTATAAGATACATGATCACTATGTACATCATAAGAGTCCAGAGGGGACACAAATCTGGGACATACTGCTGAGCTGATCATGTGTGAACTGCAGCACTGGTGCACTGGAACAATCAACAGTGCTACTGAGTGTGGTACCAAAGGAACTGATGAGCTGCTGGATCATAGTGACTGGGGTCAAACTCTCCATGGTACACTGAACTGGAACTGATCTGGAACTGAAACTAGGTACTCAAGGAAGCATGGAACTGGATGGCTTCCGAATACAAACGCCAACGCAGCCCGGACATCCACGGGAACATATAACTGGTCGTTCCGAAGTGACTCACCAATGTGCTAGAGTCAGGGGAAATCCGGGGTCTTCGACAAAAACTGATGGGATATAATCCTACGCGATCCTCAACGATGCGATCAAGGTGCTGAAGTCGAGCATGTGAGGAACAACCACTCAGAGAGGCAATGATGACTCCTCTCAGAATGGTCCGTAGGCACTTACCACAGATGGTGATAAGTCCAAGGCGTAGGGACCTCTGGGCCTATCCTCTGGAATAGAGGAGCTGTCGTCGACAGAGGGAGACCTGCAACTATCAAGGCAATCATGTTTCCTTGACAGGAGCGCGAGGTACAAGACCGAAATGTGATAGTGCTGATGGCAGGACTGATAAACTGTGGGGGGACAACTGGGCAAGTAGAGCGGGTGGACACAAACTTCCTTTGTTCAGAGTATGATAATGGGAATGATCTGGCAGCATATGAAACTAACTGAGGGGAAAGGGATCATAGCTGTATTGGATCTGGGAGGGTAACTGGCTGAGGGAGACTCAATCTGGTGTAAAATGGCAGAAGACTGCTGAATACTCTGAACAAAGGCGACCTGATTGGGGGTGCTGCCGAGATGATCGATCATAGTGCCAGGAGGCACGGGAGGAGACTTCTTCATGGGTTAAGGAACTAGAAGAAGTTTGTGTAAAAAATGATACTGTCGTGTGGATTTTACGAGCCCAGGACAGTTCATGCTCGTGGTTGCTTTCAATTTTAAGGAGTCTGAAAGCGGTAAGAAGACTCTGAAATGATGGAATGGTACTGTCGTGTGGATTTTACGAGCCCAGGACAGTTCATGCTCGTGGGTGCTTTCAATTTTAGAGAGTCTGAAAGCAAATAAGAAGACTCCAGGGGGTTTCTTTTTCATAGATTTAGTCTCCAAGGCCCAAAGAAGCATAAAAGGATGCAATGAAGAACTCTTCTAGCCGGTGTGACTAGAGTATTCCTTTTTCGTAATTAGTCTACCAGGTCCAGAAAAGGGTTAAACTTATACCAGATAGACGCCCTTTCAGGTACTTTAACGAGCATGAAAGGAAGCAAGATTGCTCGGCGATCTTTTCATTCTTTTAGGAGTCAGAAAAGAGCTTAACGGAAACTCCCTAAGTGCCTTTTTCGTAAAGGACTTGTCCGGCCCGAAAAAGGGATAAAATTATACCGAACAAAGGAAATGGCCAGGCAAGGAGGAAGTGTTCAATCAAGGATCAATAATGGTGACCAAGAACGAGGGTAGGTGGGAACACTGGTGGACCTCCTTGCGGGGTAGATGAAATGGTGGCAAAATAACGAGACATTTGCAGTATGACAGGAGTGACTGGCTCATGTAAAAAATGTGGAACAATCCGATGGTGGCCGATGTGGCACGCAAACCGAGCCAGCAAGGTGTTGGGACACAATGTTGAAATTGTACCAAGTGAGAGCGAGAAATGATCTCAAGCGTCATCACGAGCTCGGAAAAATGAATCCGGCGATATAAAGGATGTCAAAAACGGGTGACGGCCGTTGTGGCACGCACACCGAGGTGACGAGGGAATTTTGGAAAAATACCCAAAAAACCTGGGGGTGAGAGTGAGAAATGATCTCAAGCATCATCACGGGCACGGAAATATGAATCCGACGGTGCAAATGGTGCGAAATACGGAGGTCATAAGGACTCCGGAATGGTTAAAGGAAATTACTAGGTGTATAAAATCAAATATATAAGTGATATGTGACCTCACAAATGGTTAAGATCACAAGTGTGAAAAAGTAAACAGGGTTAATGACTTGCCCCCATGCTATGTGCATGGGGTTTGTGATTATGGATCACATATGTGTTTGTTTGAACGATGGGTTCATGGACGTGCTGAGATAGATGTGATGGGGAAGGTTCAAAATGATTGATCATGCCCCTTATCCCAGGGTCGAGGGAATCTATTATGCCCCTTGACTCAGAGGTGTCAAGGTGGTGCTCTATAATGGCGGGGTCGAGACCGGGCATCTCAGTATAGGACCAGGTAAAGACATCACGGAATTCCTGGAAGAGTTTTTGGTACTCTTCAATCTCTTGTTTACTGCAGAATGCTCCTAAAGTGATGAGTTCAGGGGCACGTCCTGGGGCAGCGATATCAACTTGGATGACAGGTGAGATGTTGGCCATGTTGCCCTCCTCGAAGGCATCAGGAGCAGGGATAGGGTCCTTGAACCAGTCAACCTTGGTTGGGAGGAAGTCTTTAGACTCAACTGTGAATTATTTAGCTGTGCTAGAGGAGGATTCTTCTGGGATGAAATAGGAACGATGGTGCATATCGTCCCAGGGATAATCCGGGGCAGTTAGGGCCTCAAGAACTTCCTCATCGGTACGGAAAGTTTGCGTCGTCAAATCGTTTGACGAGGGGGTAGTGGTGGAAGAGATCATATAGATGGTATTAACCTCTCCGGAAGGTGAAGAGTCTGGGGGATAGATCTCCTCAATGGTAGGTGGTGCCGTCTCAAGATCCAGATTGTTCATCTCATAGAGAGCCGCTCTGTAATCCGGGAGATCGGGACAATGATGTGAATAGTGCCCGTAAATACCGCAGATGGCGCAGGAGTGGTTGGTACGTAGGGACTTATCTTTAGGCTTAGGAGTGGGATTTAGTTCGATAGTTGGGATGTTGGGGTCATCATCGAGCATTTGTATGTGCTTCTGCAATGCGGGTAACTGTGGGCATTGGTGGGTCGCATGGCCCAACTCGTCACACAGCGAGCATTTGGGAGGAGCACGAAACACTGGAGGGTTTTTTACTGTCTTGGGAGGTGGTACGGTAGTGTAAGGTTGTGGACCTCTGCCCCCAGTGGGTTTGGGAGTAGGAGGAGGTGTCGTGGAGGATGAAGGGGTAGAGACACCGGGAGGTGGCTGAGTGGTAGTAGCCATGGGTTGCACCGGCTGGAGGACGACATCTGGTGTCGGAGGGCGAACGGGAGGCGAAAGATACCATACAGGTAATCCCAAGGTTAACCCCGGGAGGCTAAGGGTAGCCATGACCGGGGCGCTTACTACTCCGGCGGGAGGAACTAGGAAGGGGATCGTATGGATCGGTGTAACACCAATGTGACTAGGTACCAATGGTGGTTTAGGCAACAAGGATGGTTGATTGTTAGGTGGTAGGATGTCATGGGACAAGGTACATAAGTCAGACATTTCGGGCGTAGATGATGGCGGAGGAATGGATTGAAAGGTGGAGGTCATCAGCGCGTCTGAGTAGACTCTAGGCCCCGTAGAGGAAACAAACGAGGTGGGGGCACTAGAAACAGGTTGTTCAACCATGGGGAGAACATTTTCCGGTGCCGCCGGAGCACTGGGATCATAGTAGGTGAGCTGGTCAATCTTAACCACGCGTCCTTCATGGGGGAACATCATGGTGCGAAAGACAGAAGAGGCAACCGCCCGCATGGCATACATGTAGCTGCGGCCAAGTAGAAGGTTGTAATCCAATTGGGCATTGATTACCTCTATGTCAATAAGAACTGTTTTACCACCTAAATGGACTGGAACGTTGGGTAGAAGGCCTTGGGGCTGGGCCGAACGACCGTCGTAGGCACGTAATGCAGTGGTGGACTGCTGGAGAGGAGGGGATCCTAGCTTCTGCCATACAAATGTAGACATAACGCATGTGGAGGCACCCTCATCGATGATGCACCGATGGATAACAAGGTTCCTAACGGAGACTGTAACTTGGAATGCTAAGCTGGAAGGTAGGCGTGGTTCAGACTGGTCTAAATCAAACGCCATCAAATGTGAATCGGTTGGGTCAATCCCCCCAATGGCGGAAAGTAAAGTCTTGCGCTGGGAAGGGCAGTTCTTCAAGACTTCCAACGCAGACATGGCTGCGGGAGATTGGGCTAGGTCGTCTACGATGTTGTAGTTTGACGCAGCGCGCGCATTAGGGTTATTGTTGATTCGGCGAAGTGGGAAACGAGGTGCTTTCGCGGCGCCGTCTATGGGAGGCGGAGGTATACGTAACGCCTGATCGGTGGGGTGAGCATTAGTAGTTTTATCCGTGGGAGTGGCTTCAGAAGTGGAGCCATATTGGTTCCGACGGGTCTGGAGGTTGACGTCAGCGGATGACATCATCAGTAAGTGGTGGGTACCTGAGTCAAACATGGGTTGATCAGGAGCAGCGTAAGTGATCTGTTGTTGTTGGGGTGCATTGGCTTGCTGGGGAGCCAACGGCTGAGTGTTCACTACGCCTTGGGTCGGTAATGGGTTTTGCAGCACCAAAGGGGGTTGTTGAGGTTGGGGGGGTTGGGTGGCGCTTGGGGAGCCGCATGCCCTTGGCGATGGGCCTCGTCAACCCAGAGCTGCCGAGCTCGCTCCAAGTGTGGGCAAGCATGTGTGTAATGTCCATAGACGCCGCAAATAGAACAAGGGTGGTTTGTTCGCAGATTGGGGTTTTTGGCCTGCTTGGGCGGGCGGTCAGGGTTTTGATTAGCGGGGGCCGCATTGTTGTTGTCAGGGGGATTAGCCGGTTGACCAGCTTGATCTGCAGGTTGGTTGTTTCCCCGATTACGGCCCTTGCCGCGGTTCTGTTGGCCCTGGTTACGTTGGTTGTTCTGGTTTTGCTGCGGATTCTGTTGGGCGTAAACTTGCCCTTGGGCAGCAGGTGGATTCTGAGGTTGCGCAGGTGCAGGAGCAGGCTGTGGGGGATGATATGCAGGTTGAGGCTGAGCAGGTGCAGCAACTTGAGGGGGTTGCTGATAGGACTGCGGAGCAGGTTGTGGATGTGCCGCAGGGGCTGCCTGGGGCGGATAATAAGCTGGTGGGGCTTGTGAAGGCGCAGGAGCTGGGGCAGTCTGCTGATGGTAGTAAGGCTGAGGGGCGACTGGAGGAGCATAAGCAGGAGTCGCATACCCGAAGCACTGAGGTGGACATGAGGGTCCATGGGAATGGTGATGTGTCATGGGAGCATATGAGTTGGTTGCTCCAGACTGGGAGGTAGCCCTCGACAGGTCGGGGCCAGGGGTAGGATGTGCTATAGAAAATGGTTGGGGATGCGAAGAAACACGGCCAATGATACCATCTGCAGCGTGGGATGCCCCCGGCGCATCATGATGGGATGACTCGCCGCGAGGGGCGTCAGGTATAATGGTATAAAGGTAACCCGATTGGGCGTAAATGAGGTCGAACTGTTGTGCCTTAAGGATGGCTTCTTCTTCAGACTGGGGTCTTTCTGAGGCCACATCCTTAGCAATAACAGGGAGAAGGGATTTGAGGAACCAATCTAGGAAGATACGGTCGTCAAGTTTGATCTTGAATAAGCTACGGCGTCTACGCCACTCATGGATATGGTCCGTGATATGGGTAGCCGTGTTTTGTCTGCAGGATAGGAGGATCTCAACGCCCGCGTCATAGCGGACAGGCAACTGGAAGAACTGCAGGAAGGTAGAGGCAAGGGAGGCAAAGGTGGCGTGGGTCCCATGTGGTTGCTCAATATACCATTTGGCTGCAGAGCCAGTAAAGGTGCGCTGTAAGAGACGGAGGCGAACAGAGTCGTCCACGATGGAGTTAGAGGAACACCATAGGTGGAAAGACATGATATGGTTTTGTGGGTCCTCACCAGCCTTGCCCTCGAACTTAGGGATGTCCGAGGGAAGCTTGGTAGGCATATGAGGCCACGTGGGGTCGTGTCGAATAGGATCGTTGGTCAATCTGGCCAGGTCAGGTAGGTTGAGGCTAGCCATGAATGGCAAACTGGAAGAAGGTTGTGACACAGTAGTGCTATGGACCAAGTTGGGGCCAGTGCCCCCAAGTAGAGGGGCAAGATTTAGGGTGGTGCCCCCAAGTGGGGGGACTGAGGTAGTGAAGGATGGTCCAGCACCACCATTGGTAGTGTGAGCCACTGATGTAGTGGGGATAGGTATTCCCGCTGTGGGAATAGGTACCGTGAGGGGTACAGTAGATGGGTTCCCCATGGAGGGCATACCCAACACAGGTGTAGTAACTGGTGTAGTGGTGGATGTGCCACCAATGGTCCCTATGACAAATGGAGTGGAAGTCGTGCCAGCCATGGGGCTAGTAGGGGCAGTATAAATAGGGTTCTCAGACTCTTCGTCAGAATCAGAGGTAAAGTAAGGTGCGTCACTATCTGGTGACGGAGACCTACGTCGCTGACGAGTGGAGTCAAGTGACAAGGCTCTAGATCTGTGATGAGTGGTATCAACGGACAATGATCGGAATCTATGACGAGTGGTGTCAAGAGAACCGTGCTGTGGGGGCTCGCCCCTGAGGCACCGAGAATGTCTCGGGGACTCAATGGTGACAGATGGTGTCTAGTCTCTGTGGGTTGAGGTGAGTATAAAAACAGCTCAAAAAATCCTAATGCAACCGTGTGTGCAGAAGGAGAGCTAAAAAGCAAGGCACTCAGGCCAACAACCAACTCAAAACACCCACTGTAACAGCTGTGCTACAATAGGTGGAGTGTCAACAAAGATGGTCAGAATACCAACAAGCAGCAGGTTTCCTAAAAAGAAAAAATGGTGGACTCACTAGACCAAAGGGAGGTAAAGGAGCATGCAAACACCTAACTAAAAGTATTCTGACTCAACTAAACATATCCTCTGCAAGGTGATGAAATCCAAGTCAGACAATATGAGTAGGAAAGCCAAGTGGCTATGATATCCCCCTACCGGGAGGGATACCGGGTAGTCAATCCTAGAAGAATGGCAACTAAGATACCCCGTTCATGACACGTCCAGAAAGGTGAATCTGCCGTTTAGTTCGTTGACCGCAATACCCCTATACAGGGATATCCCGCGAACCGCGAAAGGTAGCCCTTCGGTTACTGAATGGAGTGCGGTATTCCACTCAGGCCTCCGGAACCAGTCTCCCGACTTCAACCCTCCTAAGGGAGAGGCCCTCTGATAAACTGGTCGTGACCGTGCCAAAAAGTACTAGGGGATTTTGGTTCCCTATTTGGACAATAACTATGTCTCAAGTGAAAGTGACCGAGGGGTGTTATTGGAAGCCTATCCCCCCGACCCTACCTAACTACAATGATTCTTTTGTGTTCCCCAAGTGGGGTTAGAATGTTGGTTTAGTTAGGTACTTTTTAAGGCTCACTTGATTTTATGTGACAGAGTGTGTGCTCGTGAGGTGTTGAACCCAAAAAAATAGAAGTGCCACAAGGGGGGCAACTTCCAATCTATCAATAATATGGAAATTGAAAGTTTAACTTGCAAAATTTTCTGAATTTAAAAAACACTAAAATTTTTAAAAGAATTCTGTAAAGGGAACAGAAATTATATTGCAGAAAGGCTGGTAAGGTAGTGGGCTGCAGGTGGGACAGAGGGCTGTTCAAATGCAGAAAATATTGCAGCAAGAGGGGCTGGGCTCAAAACAGGAAAAGAGCAGAAATCAGACCGCGGGTCTGTGGCGGATCAGAACAGGCCGACCGCGGGTTTGAGGGAAACAGCGGCGGTCAGGTCGCGGCTATTGGGCCAACAGAGGCAGTCGGGACGTCGGAAACAGGGGAAAAGACACAGTCGGGTCGCGGCTATCGGGCCAACAGTGGCAGTCGGGATGCAGGAAAAAATGGAAAAAGACACAGTCGGGTCGCGGCAAAAAGGGCTAACAGGCGCAGTCGGGACGCCCGAAAGAGGCAGAAAGCCGCAGTCGGGACGCGTGAAAAAGGCCGACAGGCGCAGTCAGATCGCGGCAAACAGGCTGATTAGCCACGGTCGGATCGCAGGTAACAGACTTGAATCCGCCGGCGGAGCGTCGGAAGCAGTCTGAGAGCCACGGTCGGATCGCGGGTAAAGGTCTGAAAGGCGTGGTCGGGACGCGACTGCAGAGGGAAAAAACGCGGTATGCGGCGGCCGAAAGGGACAGCCGAAAAGAAAAAATTTAAAAAACGGAAACCAGAAATTTGAAAACTAGGGGAGTCGCCAAAACTGTAGCTAGGGTTTTACCCCTAGCTTGTGCCAATGAGCACCTACTAAGGAGAATGGGCTCCTTAGTAGCAGTTCAATAATGATTAAATGATTAAGCTAAAACAACAATTAAAAAACTACTTTAAACATTGCATGAGACATAAATGAAAGATGTAAAAAATGGTTTTATATTAATGTTACCTTGAGTGTCAAGGTTGATGAAGCCCTTTGCAGTGTCCAAGAGGATGCTCCAAGCTTCAGAATGCTCCTTTCTCCTTCTCCAATGTTGGGGATGGGCCAAAGGTGGCTCTCAAGGTGAAAATAGTTCAAAGGTGAACTAGGGTTTCGAGAGAGATTTTGGCAGAGTAAGGGTGCTTGTGATTGTGGATATGGAATAAGGGTTCTCCATCACCTATTTATAGTTTTTTGGTGGTGGAGTGCTGACCCATGGTTTTAGGAAACACATGGTTTTAGGCAGCTGTATAGGGTTTTTTCCTCCTTTTCCTCATTATTTTATATTTTTATTCCCTTTTTAGGGGATTTTTGCTATTTTTGGAGGAAAAGGGGGTTTTTTTAGCCTTTTTTAGGCTATTTTGATGGTTTTGTGGCCTTTTGGAGGCATTTTAGGCCTTTTGGAGGCTTTTTAATGGGATTTTTTGGGATTTTAATGGAAATATGGTAGGAAAATGGACAAATGAGCCATATAATGTGGTAAATGAGCTAGTGAGCACTTTTTGGGTGTTAACAATGGGCATGTAATTCCTGGGAAGTGCTAACAGAGAAGGTAATTTTTTTAGCAGGTTGATTGACCGATTGACCAATTGATTCACTATCCTCAAGGTTCTTGACATTTCCTTCCAAATCATTCATCTTCTTCTAGAAGGTTTTCTAAATATGTCCCACTTTCCCATAGTAGTGATAGGTTTTCTTCTTTCGATCCTTCTTTTTCGATGATGACTCTCTGATCCATTCTTTAGTAGGTTTGTCCATACATTATAGTCAATGATTAGGTCGACCATGTTCTTTAGAATTGTGCTTGGCATTCCTTTTAAGCAAGTGAGCCTAATTCTTTCTACCAAGCTTCCCTTCTTCAAGCAAATTTTGTTGGTATTTAATAAACACGCCACAAAATACATCAAAGGTAAATTCCTTACCATATTGCTTGCATGACATCCAATTGGAGAGAAAGGAGGATCAGAATACATCATACCATGGCCTCAAATTCATCAGGACCAGTTCAATCAGTTCTCCATCCTTCTTCGTAAAATCCTTACCACATTCACACAATTTCAATTGTAGCTCCTTAATGTTAGCTAAATAGTCATGAATCCTTTCAAAGGAATGTTATTTAATTACTTGAATTTCATTAAACTTGTTGAACATGGTCTTTATCTTATTCCGGACGACATGAGGATAGTCGATCCTGCTTGTATGAAAGTGAATCTCCCTTGAAATGTAGATCGTAATGACCCCAATAGCCTCATCCTTCTTTATGTCGATGATAAACTTAACATCGACATCCATCATATTTCAATGGCTACCTTCACGTATTGCCACAATCCCTTACTTTTCAACAAAGTATCCATATCTAGTGCTTAGACTGCCTAGTTGTGTCCATTTAGCGCAACAATTTTCATCCTAGAAGTCATCCTTTTGATCAAATAGATATGGTCCAAGTTCAAGAAGAGGTATCAGTAGGAAAATATTCTACCTAGATTCGATCAATCCTAGATCTACCTCAACACAATTCGCAGACAACATGCTAGGTCAAAACCAATAGCTATGATACCATGTTGGGGAACTTATTTACCTTGAACTGTAGAATGGAAAAGAAGATGTCAGAAGGGAATAGTATTCCAAGAAGAGAGGTGGTGTCTAAAGACACTATTACAACACTTAATCATAGTGCATTGTGATTAGAACATCACAATTCATCATTGATACATAAGACAAAAAACATATTCAATCATATAAACACAACCCATAGGGTCATTATTTTATAGTCTCCATATCTAACAAATTCCCTTGAAGTGAGGAAGATCTAGTCCATAGATAGAAGTCGTTGGTTCTAACTGTTTCCACAAAATATGACAATGTCCCATAGTTTAGTTGGTTGTGGTAGTTATTTATGCACGTAATATTTACATATATTCTAAATTAGCATGACAAGCCAACGACACAATCCAAATAAAAATATATGCATCATACATTCCTATTCATTCACTAGTTGGGCCTTGGCCTTGAGTTCTGCAATAGGAATCCACACTAGAATATTTACATCATTTTGGTTAAATATATTCCAAGTCAAAACTAGGGGTATTACATCTTCTAGATGACTATTGTTTATCGACTAGTTGTCTCCAAAAGATCCAAAAGTGTGATGAAGCTGCATAACCCTAGGTTCCAAAAGATGTTGATGTATGATTGCTTGATTGTTGCTTCCTTGATGTGATGTTGTTGTCAATTACATGTGCTTGATTGTCTTCTTGGAGGTGTTGTGTTTTATTACAAATGAGATCGATAAAACTTATTATATATCCTTCAATGCAAACCCTTATAACTCCACCACAAATATTAGGAAAAATAAATAATCTCCAATAAAATTCGAGCATGAAAAATGTCTTTGATCCCCTTATTCAATTTCCATGCTGGATCAAGGTCATGCCAAAAATAATTATATTGTTCTTTTTGACATTATCCAATTTTTTCTACTCAATCTATGCATCTAAATGCTCAAACTCACCAACCAATTAGGAGCACATATCCCATATGCTCCACACAATATACATTCATGTTTCCACATGTGGATGGTTGTAGGTTAAATGGTAGGTTAAAAAGGTATAATTCCTTTGTAACTTCTCACTCAAATTCCTTGACAAACTTGTTACTCAAATGCTTTGAAAAACTTGAAATATTACTTAAGTTTGTTTGATTTTGATTGTAATAAACACTATGTATGAAAAAAAATGATCTAAATGATTTAGCCAAAACTTTGAATAGCGGGACCAATATTTGTTATTTTAACCTAATACTTAACTTTTTTTTGCAGAGACCAAGTGATCAATAGAACAAAGTCAATAACAATTATATCCGATGCAAAGATGGGACATTCTTTTATGTGCAATCTCTTCTAATTCTGAAGCATAAACCAACAAAAACAACTGACCAATATGTGAATAATCTAAGAAAAACCCCTCACCTCTCACAAAGTCAAACAAGTCTCTTAAGTGATGGGATTATTGGATTAGCGTTTTCATCTCCTCCATGCAGCCAGTAATCCTCCACGCATAGGTGTATCCAAATCGTCCACACGAAGTGTTCAAAGGGAGTGCCCAGCCTTCAAATTTTCAGATTCCTCCACTAACTTTCTTTTCTCTGTATACTCGACCAGAAAAGAAGATGGTGTGCTTAATTCTATGGTTCTTCAAGGATGACCAAGACTACAAAAATTTATCTCTTCTCTTGGACAATTTTTTCTTCAATAAACATTCCTACAATGACAATCTTCTTTCAAATTGTTGAGACAAACTTTATTTCCAATAAATATTTGTTTGACTCCAACAAAGATTAAAACATTAGAGAAAATTTGGGGTCTAAAGTGTGTCTCCTAAGGAAAATAATAAAATAATAGTTAAAATAATAAAATAATCTTTATGAATTTTGGAGGAAGAGAGAAAAAAAACTACTTCTTATTCGTATTTTCAACATATATCCATGTGTTTTAACTCAAATTTCAAGCAGGAGCACTCCTTGGATGCGTAATTTAATTTTTCATCCAATGAGTTCTCCCTCATGAAATTTGACTAAAACCATAGGGAGATATGTTGAAAATACAAATAAAAAAAATAGTTTTTTATGACATATATGCAAAGTCAACCATTATGGTTAACACTTTTTCTTGAAATTCTATTGGTTCTTGAATTCCAACTCATCAAAAAACTATGGTTGGCTCTTTTCTTATGAGGCTCATTTTAGACCCCAAATTTGCTCTAATGTTAATAAACACAATGAAAATATTTGAGAAGAAATCATGTAGCCACTTGCAAACATTTATGGAAGAGATATAGTCATGGAAGAGATAGTCATGTTCCAATGGATTTGGTCCCAATACCCACAACTAGTTTATTAGAACCATAATTTTCAACTTAGGATTCCACCTTTTTTAGTTCATTTGACAATATTTTGAGAGCTTACCCAATTTGCAGTAGAAGTCTCGGCGTTAATTTCAAACCATGTTGTGGAGGGAACTGTGGACCCTCTTACATTCTCGATATATTCTATGGAAAACATAAAAAAAGATTCAACGCATCCAACCTAGACAACGATACACTATCAATACGCCTCTAATATAGCTCCAATGATCCACTAGCAATACACCTCTGATATAGATGTGATGTGATTGAGAGAGTTTGTAGCAATCGTATCTGGTTGGACTCTTAATGCAGCAACCGTATCCAATTGGACTCTTAATAGTCGTATCCGACTTTCATATTGAATGATAGATAAGAATAATATATTAGATGATGCTGATAAAATTACAATAAGATCGCCTTTATAGGGCTTGAGGAAGCATAGTGAAAGGTTACACCCTTTCACTAGTAACCTAATAATCTATTAATTTATAATTAATAATATTAATTAAATATTCACAGCATTGCCTTCCCCTTAGGAAATATTTGTCCTCAAAGCTTGATTATTTTCCTAATGTTGCCCTTCATTCAGATTCAGCGTCAGTATTAGAATTGGATGAGATTTCTTGTGCAGAGACTTGCACTTCCTCTCCATTGGTGATTTTGCACTATATTGTCTAGTTGTTCCTACATTTATGGCCTGGGGTCCAGTCATCACCGCATCGACGACATATGTTTTCCTTCTTTTTTCTATTATCAGAGTAACTGTTAGATGACTTTGATCTATTTTCCATTTCATAGGCATATGATTGAGGTTTGTGGCATTGATGGTCGGGTGACCAAGTATCAGCACAGTACCTACATTGTGTCTCTTTTTCTTGTCGATAATGGTTATCGCCTCTTGTTTTTATTCCTTCCAATTTGTGTTTTGCAGCTTTTGCCTTATGTCTTGCTACTTCTACGTTAGGTATGTCATGTAACTTTAACTCTTTTTGGAGGTATGGTTTAAGACCTCCTAAATAGGTTTCAATTCTTTGTTTGTCAGACAACCCAAATTGTAATGTCCCCATTCAAATAATTTCATAGTAAGACAATCCCATCAATCCTACTAGTTTCCTAGGTTGGATGGGCACATGTGGAATGGTAATAAGGAATCTAATAAATGATTTTTTGACATTAGAAGGGTTCAAGTATTTAATAAATAGAGTTAATAAATAAATTCAAGAGAAATCCTAGTTGGCAAATGGTTTTGGAGACATATGGAGGATGTGGAACCCACACTAGCTTGATTTTTCATAATACATGGTATCTCTCTCTTGCAAATTCGAATTAGTGGGAAGATGAACACTCTTGGGTGAATTGGTAAGTCATAACACATGTCATTGAGCATCTTAGGTCGAATTGGGAAGGATTGGTAACCTCCATGGAAGATAAAGAGTCAAATTGGGAGTTTGTGGACACTTGGGCTAGATTCCCTAGCCCCTATGACACCAATGATGGAGCATCTATGACAAATATGACAAATTGCAGACCTGACCTCTTAAATATGACCACTATGACATGTAATCCCCAAAAATAGGCTCAAGGAAGGCGCTCATGGGAGTTGGAGAAGCCAAAGAGACTCAAAATCAAATTTGGGAGAAGATGGAAGGTTGGAACTAGGAGACAAGTGGCAAATGTGGAATATTTTCTAAATAGAAATCTATTGAATCTATTGAGAGGATTTCGACCCTTAGAAGGATAATGTTGGTTATAAAATGTAGAAATCAAGTAGGAGAATAGGTTTTGATTATTTGAGAAAATTTGCATTTGTGAAGAGAGAGCTAGTGGATGACTAGTTTCTTGCCTTAGCCAATTTCGAGGGTGAAAGATTCCCATCCAAGTTGGTGTTTGGAGAGGCCACTCAGGTATTTCATGGTGATTTAATGGAGTTTGTATTTTCAAGTAGAAGCTACAGGAATTTTCATGGTTTGGTTTAGTGCAGCACTTTCTCTCCACCGTTTCCAGTTTTGAAGGCATATTCATGCTCCTTGAGGGAGGGCGTTTTTGGTGAGCTCTTGTGCTTCTTGGGAGAGATTCTCATTATATATTTATGATTTTAATAGATTAATATCCTCTTTTATTAATATTCATAAAGTATCAGGTCGAAATACCCACGGTTTGTATGCAAAAATATTGATTAATGAGCAAACAATGTCCATTTCCCCAATGCATTGATGTATGACACTATAATGTTGATTATTTCGAATGGATGGATGATTATCTGATATATTTGTGATAAATATACTTCCATGGATGTATTCTACAAGTTTCATGTACTGTAATTGAGCATTTGAATCATTTTTACTCAGTTTAGTTGTATTGGGAGGTGAAATAGTGCCATTTCCCCAAGGGTCGAATTGGGGATTTTTGCAGTTGAATGGGAGAGGTTGAGAACAGTTTTAATAATCCATTAATAATGCATATGAGACCTTAATAACATACTTAACACATTACATACCTATTTTAAGAAATTTGAGGGAGTTTAGAGGCATTTGGGAGGCCCTTTTCAGTGTTACCCCGGGGGGATTTGATGCACAAATTACTAGTCAAAATTGCATATATTGGTCAGAATATAAATCAAGTTTTCAGAAGTCTTTGGAAGACAATAAAACATCCCTGAACCTAATATTCAAGTCTAAATATCATTCATACACTCATACATAATATTTGGGAGCATTTGGGTTGATTTGGAGGTCAAAACAGTAAAACTAGTCAAGGGTCGAAATTGGAAAAAAAGTGGAAAATTGGGCATTTTAATAAATTTGAAAAAGGGTCATTACACAAATACTCATGTCGATAAGGATTACCACTGATGTGTGAATTCCTCCATGCTTCCAACCTATTTTAATCTGGTAAGTTTACTGAAAAATTCATCTTCTTTGATTCCTTGAAAACTATTAAAAAAATCATTTTTGAACAAGTTCCAGGTGTAGGAAAAAGTGTCTCTCTTCCACCATAAGTACCAATTATAGGCGTACCCTTCCATATGTATTGACAGATATTTCACCTTCTCCTCATCATATTGAATATTGTAGATGTCGAAGTATTCTTCCGCTTTGTTTAGCCAAGCTACGCATTGGTCTTCACTTCCATTGTATTTCGACAACTCTATTTTTTCCTTAGGTGGGTACACTATGTAAGGGTGATATTGATTGCCTTTTGCTTTATGGTTTGATGGTGGATCGGAACTATTGGATGATGTAAGTGACATATTTGAATTGATTCATTGTTGGCGGTGATTTTTAGTTTTTTTATTCTCTACTATCTTACTGATAGCTTCTATTTTTCTATTTAATCGTGCCCCCATATCTGGCAGTACTTTTGTTTCTATCTCTTGCTTAAGCGTTGCATTGTTAATTTTTATTTCTTTTTGCAATTCTTCTTGATTCTTGGCAAGTGCTTCCTGTGTGAAAATATGAAATGAGGCATCTAGCATGTCTGGACTGCTAACTTGGTATGTCTTAGGCATTATTCTTTGTAACACCTCCATTAATGTATTATGTTTATGCATCATGGTGCTCAAGTTCTAGGTTATGGTGTTTATGTTTTGAGTCATAGTACTCATTTTGTCATCCAAGTATTTTTTTTTTCTTTCCGGATGTCAAATTTTTCACCCATCTTTATTTCTAGTACTAGAACAACTTCATCTTTGATTTCTTTTTTAAGCACTGTATTGCTATTTTTCATCTCTTCCTTCAAGTTGTTTTGGTTAGCGACGAGGGATTTGATGTCCTTCTCCGTTTTTTCAATTTGCTCTTTTAGTTCCGCCATGGTTCTCGATCTTGTGTGGGGAGGTGAATATTTGGGCCCAATTTTGGCTTTATGAGGGTGGTCTTTGGGAGAATACTAAATTGATAATAATTATTATTGATGTATTTAAATAAAATAATAAATATTATATTTAAATATTTTTATTATAAGATGGAAGAATAAAATTTTAATAAATTAAAATATTATATAATAATATGAATATTATTATAATAAAATTTTGTTTTTATTAATATTGAGGATGAATGGTTGCATTTCGGGGTGGGAGCAGGCGTCGTGGGTGGAGTAGGAAGGATGGAAGAAGGGAATGCGAGTGGGATGGATCAGCGAGGGTGTAGATGCCTAGAGTTGGAAGCTATTGGAAGGGACGTGGGAAAGGGAATGCAATCATGCAGGTAGAGATGAGCAGAGAGAAATGGAGCAGGAAGAGGCGCGGGAAGAAGGAGAAGAGCGGAGGGTGGAACGGCTGCGGCATGGGGAGATGATGGCGAAGGGAAGAGGCAGTTTGGAGCAGTTAGGGCGTTTGAGTGAAAGAGGATGTGGACGTGGGGGGAAGCACTGGATCGGTGGGGAGAGAGATGGAATGGAGTGGGGAAGGAGGATGGGGGTGGACCGTGTAGGAGGCACGAGGCAGGAAGAGGAGAGGCCAAGGAAGAGGAGGTCCAAGCTAATGGGAAGTGCAGGGGTGTAGGGAGAGTTGTGTGGGAGTGAGATTAGAGGCGCTGAGTGTGGACAGGGTGCGTAGATGGATGCTGGGAGAGAGTCTGGTGGATGAATAATGGGGGAGTGTGGGTGGGGGAGCGCGAATGGGTAGGGAGAAAATGAGTAGCAATCAGGCGGTGCCTTTGGAGGAGGGAGGCGTGTGAGCAGGAGGAGGGAAGTGGCAATGAAGAGGAAAAAGGATGGCAAAAACAGCAACGTGGAGATGAGAGAGGGAGGATGAGTTGAATCCGATCTCAGGCCAAAGGAGTGAATCCGCTTTGATACCAAATGCAGCAACCGTATCCAATTGGACTCTTAATGCAGCAACCCTATTCGATTGGACTCTTAATAGTTGTATCCAACTTTCATATTGAATGTAGATAAAAATAATATATTAGATGATGCTGATAAAATTACAATAAGATCGCCCTTATAGGGCTTGAGGAAGCATAGTGAAGGGTTATGCCCTTTCACTAGTAACCTAATAATCTATTAATTTATAAATAATAATATTAATTAAATATTCACGGCAGAGTTAGAGAGGGGGCCAACACACAACTCGATGCCTCCAAGAATATGGTTGGAGATAACTTCTCACAAATAGAAAAGGCTCTCCATTTGTGGATACCAAAGAGTTGAGGAGGTTATGTGATGTAGAATGGAGGGAATGCAAATCCTAGTACATTCCATAGAGGAGATGGTTCTCACACAAGTCGATATGGTATAAAATAATGTAGCACTAGTTCTAGCGGAACCCTAGAAAAATGCAAGTGAGGGTGAACATGCACAGGTTGTAGTGGAATATCTCACACACTGTGGAATGGTCTTAAGCAAGGTGGAATGGCCTTAGGAAATATTGGGAAGCAATAAATCCAACATCCAAAGTCTTCAATGCAATGCACAATCTATAGCATGGATATGAGCAGCATGTAGATAGAGGAGATAGATAGCTAGTGGAGGGAAAACACTACAAGAGGAATACACAACAATATAGAGAAATTAGGGTTATTCACTCTAGTAACAATGGTGTATATCATAGTGGCCGCCTACAACAATAGTTCCTTATGGGAGAGCCTACTGCATTAAGACATGTTTCTAGGATGCATATACAACCATGATAGGTTAGTAGTGTCCAATGCCAGGTCATAGGAGGTCCCAGGTCATGAGGGACATGTGAAAACACACATGGATATGAAACTCATGAGAATCATGTTGGTTCTTGAATTTTGGACAATTGTTTGTGTGTCGAAGATTCCAGTTGGCCGAGAGAGGCATACCAAGGGAGGAAGTGCATGGAAATTTCACGCCACGCATTAGCAATAATATGCACGTGCCATTTTGCATGCCACCAAATTCACACACAGGCTAATGACATGGAATAGGAATACTAGCCTATTTAAAAGAGAATTTTGTAATGAGAAAGGTTTGAGTACTAAGGGAAATATGTAGAATATAAGTTGTTGAGTAGTTGATGGGATTTTGGACTTTCAGCCAAGGGATGTATATTGTATCTCTGCATGTTTTGATGATAATATAAAAATTGGTTCTCCCTTTATTTCATGTAGATATATTCCAATATGTTATTGTTTTTGTGAATGCTTTTTCCACACATATAGATGTCAATATGTTGTTTAATGTTCATGTGAATGTATGTAACAAATGAATTAATTAATTAATAAGTAGATGGAAAGAATCCCCATCCTTCCTTCACATTGCTTTCCATTGTCCCTGTAATTCCTATGCACGTCCTAGGATGGACCTTATTGTATCCTTTGGAATATTGTATATGTCGATGCCTATAGGGTATTTCTTGGTGAATCCTATCGAACCTTGGGTCTAACAAATCTAAGCCAAAAATTGGTTCCATTGTTGGGACCTGACATTGAGATTATAGTGGGAGAATGTCGAAAGGACGTGGATGTCGTCCAAAGGAGAGATTGAAGAATGGATGCAAGTAACATAAAATTAATTTGTGCAAAAGGATACCCAATTATTTCCTGTAAATCTTGAAAAGTGGAAGCAAAGGTACATATATTTTGACTTGCATAAAATTTTCTTTGCTAAGTTTTTGTGTCTTTTGCATGAATGGGTCAAGAGGAAGACTAAGACTAATAGCACACGGAGAAGGCTTGAACCCATAGTGTGGGATCAAGAGAATATAGATAGAATGAGGAATTTGGATAAAAAACGGTATAGAGAATTATATTTTTGGTTCAACAGGGTTAAACAACACTATATTATGGAATTTGTAATAGAGTGTAGTGATTCATATAGTTGTGTAGAGGATAGATTTGAAGTAGGCCCTAGAAAAATATTCCTGACAAAGATACTTTTGTGGATAAATATGATGATTTTTGAAAAGGGACTAATGGCCATGGATATCAATACCATGAAATCATAAACCCCATGCCCTCTATGGATATTGTAACAACATGGAGCATATGATGTTTGAAAGTTTGGAATGAACACCAATCACAGCTCCAGGATATGATACATGTGACAGAACAAACATACATATAGATCTAGATTCAATAACAACTTCACTTAGAATATTGCAAGAGATAGCAGAAATATGAGAAGAAGAATATTGAGACAAAACTAGAGAAATTCACTCTAGATATTTATTTCCATCATGCATTGTTAATAAAAAGCTAGTACAATATATAGATGCTCTCAGGAGACAAAATTGAGAGGCTTAGTTGAAAGTTGAGGAGATCACAATAATGAGGCTTAGATTGGACCAATTCACCCATCAATGACATGAGGCCAAGTGTAACTCATAGATTGGGCCATAATGAGTTTCAATGAACATAGATGGACGATCAGGAGGTTAGGCTAGTCAAAATAGTGTGAAATGTACCATTATGGGGGTGGATTATTTGGTTTAGGATTGAGTGGAAGTTAGGTGGCTAAGGAGTGGCCAAAATAGCCAAGGGTCAAAATGACTAGATACGGTGCATGGGTGCATATGGTCAAAGACAACTCTTTAAAACAGGGGAATCAGGGCGCCTTAGTTCAAGGAGTGGTAATAAATGTTGGAGGTGGCCATTAATAAGGCACCCAACAACTAGTTTGACTATATTTTGGCCCATATTTGGTGGATAAGTCATCATTTAACCCTAACTAACTTCTAACAACCCCAGAATAAGGAAATATGCACACTTGTGGACAAACTTGGAATTTACAGTAAACCACTAGTCTAATATGTGGACATACTCCCTAGACTAGGCACTATGAAGCCAAACCACACTAGGTAGAACAACATGAAGGTCCATGGCATGAATATGATAGTGATATTGTTCTAACACCCCCCCTTAAGCCAAAATGGTAGTGAGCATGAGAAATAGGGCCCAAGAAGCAAAAGCTTATGGTCACCCTTTACAATTTATTCATCCATGTAAGTGAGGAAAGAGGAAAAACCACATGGGAAAAATCCTCCCTCTAAAATGGACATGAAAGACACCAAAAATAAACTACTCCGAAACACAAGTAGGTGTGAACTTGTTCATATGTTTGGAGGAACCTTCTTCTTGGGAAGAAGAGGAATGTGCTCAACTAGAACATGTACATGTACAGCTGCATGATGGAAACTGAAGCCATGTAGAACAACTAAGTAACACTGATAGTAGAGCGAATGCATGGGCTCTTTAGACTTGAACTTTGAACCAACCAGGGTTACAGGTCCAAAATATACTTGATATGCTTGAGAATAAGTGACCCCAAGCAAATCATAAGGCTCATGAAGCATCAACATCAAACCAAGAGAGTTGTAATTAGCTCCAAGAAAGTGGAACAAGAGTCCCAAGTTTGCCAATGTGAAGGATAAGGATTTTCCATCTTCAAATGAACTTGAAGAAATTATGCTAGTCAAGGTGTAGGAATATATAGGAAGAAAAAGAGTGTGAAGCAATGAGAGATATTCACTTGATTTCCAAGCTTCTCCTTGATCATCTTTCGAACCAATACTCTCATAGGAAGAAAGAACCTCTTCTAGATAAGGCTCACTATGATCACCAATCAACAACCCATCTTCAACATTCGTAATAGAAGACATAGAGGATAAATTAGTGGAATGGAGAGACATATCTTCTTATTCTTCTTCAATTTGAACAACTTATTGAGAAATGCATGAGGCCAAGACCTTTGGAGGGAGAACACATCAGGAGGTGTCCATTTTCTTGATCTCCATATAGCTAATATCTTCTTTCTACATGCCAAGAGATTTATCTATATTTCTCCAAAGCTCAAATGTGTACTCAACAGAATCAATGAGATAATGCATTCTAGGAAGTATAGCCAAACACATAGTTCCATATGCTATATCACAATCATTGAGCCAATCACACTTCTCTTCATAAGACTCTGGCTCGATCACAGCACCAATGGACACATCAAAGAGAAATTTTATCTTGAGATATGCACGCATCTTTTATTTCCACTCTGAATAGTTTAATGGAGAGAGGAGAGGAAAAAATTTTGAATCCATATTGAATTTGTTGTAGGAACCTGCAAAAAACACTCAAGAAAGGATATGGAAATTGCTTTGAATCGGTCTAGATATGATACCATGTGAAAGTTTGGAATGTACACCAATCACAGCTCTGGGCTCTGATACATGTGAAAGAACAAACATAGATGTAGATATAGATTCAATAACAACTTCACTTAAAATATTTCAAGAGATAGAAGAAATTTGAGAAGAAGAATATTGAGACAAAACTAGAGAAATTCACTCTAGAGATTTATTTCCATTATGCATTATTGAGCAAAAGCTAGTACAATATTTAGATGCTATCATGAGACAAAATTGAGAGGCTTAGTGGAAATTTTAGTAGCTCACAATAATGAGGATTAGATTGGACCAATTCGCCCATCAATGACATCAGGCCAATTGTAACTCATAGATTGGGCCATAATGAGGTTCAATGAATATAGATGGACCATGAGGAGGTTAGGCTAGTCAAAATACTGTGAAAGGTACCATTATGAGGGTGGATTAGGTGGTTTAGGATTGAGTGGAAGTTAGGTGTCCAAGGAGTGGCCAAAATAGCCAAGAAAGGGTCAAAATGACTAGATACAATATATGGGCACATATGGTCAAATACAGCTCCTTAAAACAGGGGAATTAGGGTGCCTTAGTTCAAGGAGTGGTAATAAATGCTTGAGTTGGCCATTAATAAGGAACCCAATAGCTATTTTGACTATATTTTGGCACATATTTGGTGGATAAGTCATCATTTAATCCTAACTAACTTCTAACAACCCCAGAATAAGGAAATAGGCACACTTGTGGACAAACTTAGCATTTATGGTAAACCACTAGTCTAATATGTGGACAAACTCGCTAGACTACGCACTATGAAGCCAAACCACACTAGGTAAAACAACATGAAGGTCCATGGCATGAATATGATGGTGATATTGTTCCAGCATGATGGAATATTTCCCATATTTGATATCAAAATGGGAAGAGAAGAAGGGTCGATGTAACATGGTGATGGAAGAATCACGCGAAGATATTGGCGGAAAGTACCTTGCCTATGTGTTGACGACTGTAAAAATACTTGCGCCAACGGTAGCGATTCTCCCCAATGAACAATCCCAATTAGACTATTCACCGTTTGGAATGGGGAATCTGTCTGGTTAACAGTTTGTATACCGTAGATGTTTTCAACTAAATATTTACCGATTGTGGCCCGACCCACCGTTTATATTTTATATGTAGAGATGCAAATGCAAATGCTCTAATCCTAATAATGCATAAAACTATAATTGATAGGTAGAAGCCTCACAAGTGACATGCGCAATTATCACTTCTACCTTATCAATCGATTAACATTATTCTAATAAAGTACATATTCTTAACTAATTAACTAATCTATCCTTGCAAGGAGCGATTTTACAATATGAGTAATATATGATATTGTTAGTACAAATTCAATAGCTAACTGTGTGAAATAAAATATTCACAATCACAGTAAAATGATACATAAAGGTACCTTTGATATTCATTGATTTCATTTATTACTCAATTTGTTACATAGACATTTTCATTTTATAATAAAAATCACTAAAATCATTCATACTCCATTAGCATAATCCAATAAATTAAGAAATATTTCACGGCATAAAGATGAACCAAGTAAGAAGTAATTATGCGCCTTAATTCATAACATTCCATGCAAACTCCATGTAAGCTTTCACCCAGCAAAATAGTTATTTCTCATTAGCAGAAAAATAATTCTCATACAAAATATTACTTGCTTCTATTACACTATCCAAAATCCCTTTCCACTTCTAACTCCCCCTATTTATCTTTACAAAAACATTTGTCTCTGCATGACTAATCACTTCACCTCCCCTTTTACCCTTTGGTTTCCACATTTTTTCCTTTTTTTATTACTCAACCAAAAATAGATAATAAAATACAAATCACATTAATTTGCTGGAGGATTCTCTAGACTTGAAATATAATTGTCCTAAAGGTCACTTTCATAAGATATCACATTAAATTGTTGAGCTTCCAACAACTTTAAAGCAACTTTGTGAGTGGACAATTTTTTAACTATGTCGATCAGTCCTGTTGCTTCCGCCCATTTCTTTGATGTACTCCAAATCTTCACCCAAAATGTTCCTCAATTCTATCAAACATTTTTCTTTGGATGGCAATTCATCGATAGCTTTAGAAATTGGAATATGGCATTTCTCATGCGCTTGGTATACAATCTGATAAGTTTCTTCACACTTTGTAATGGACCTTTGTACTTCATTTTGCACTCTCTTGTATGACTTTCGACAACTTTCCAAGAGAGTTATATATAGCTTTAGTTCAACAGATTTCCTTTTAGGCAAGTGATCAGGAATTTCCTGGACTTTCCCTTTCCACCCAACTAGATTTTTTACCTTGTTAAATGTGTCTACCAATCTCTATTTTATAATGGCAGCTTCTGCAGAGATCTGTTTCATTCTATCCATCATTCCTCTTAATTCATAAACTTCATCTATTAATAACTCTTGGGAGTGAAAAATATGTTCTTGTAGTTCACAAGCATGTTCGCATAATGGTTCCATGCCATGCTTTTGATCCTGAGAAATCTTGATTTGTTCCATCAAAGACTCATATTTTGTCATCCATTCATCCATTTGGGCTTGCAGAGATCCATTTCAACCGTCAGGGATTATACCTGCTAATTCAACTGAGTTTCTTTTCTTTCTAACTCATTTATTCGATATTGGAAATCAGTTCTTTCCCCTTCCATAATTACTAATTGTACATTCAAGGAATAATTTTTATCTTCAAGGCCGTGGTAATCCAACAAAAGTTTTTCTTTCTCTGCTTCTATGGCATCTTCCTTTCTTGTCATCTCAATTCCTTCACTTCGAGATTGTACTAAATTATCCTTTAATTTGAACATTTTTGTTTTGATACGTTCTAAATCATCCATTAATTTATCCATATTATTTGCAATATTTTGTGCAGTAGCAATATTCACAGAAGCAGCTTGAATTTTGGATCTTTATTGGTACCTTCTACTAGAGTTCTCTCCTGCACAGTCACAATATCAGGCTGTGTACCGATCTTTAATCTCTTTTCTAATCTCCTTAGGATAGTCTTCCTTTCAGGATAAAAACAATGGTGTCAATTTTTGCCACGGAATGTTGCTTTGAGGGAGTAAATGGTATGATTCCAAGCTCAGCTAATGGGAGATGACCCCCTGTAAGTGGTATCTCTAGGTTGGATGGTTTGTCTACTTCCATATCCTGTGAATTCTGACTCTCTTATTGAATTCTCTTTTCTTCTGCGGATTTCTTGATCTTCTCTTCTTCTTCCCTTTTCTTATCATCTTCCTCTTGTAGATTTGTATGTTCTTGCTCAGCAGCTTCCTTGCCTGCCTTTTCTTGTTCTTCTTTAATTCTTGCCTCTTCTTCTCTTTTTTTCTTTATTCCTCTTGCTTCCTCTTTTCCTTTTCTACTGCCAAGGCTTCTTCTTGTGCTTTATGTTGCTCTTCCTCTTTTAAAGTTTATTTTGTCTCACTTGAACTTGTTCCTTCTTTCTTACCAAAATGCTTGTTCAATTCTGTCATGTTCTTGGATCTTCTATACACTTCCTCATCTTTCAGGAAATTATCCGTATATTCAAAATTGATCTTGCTGAGGCACAATTTTTAGCTTCTTTTTGTAACTTATCATTCCTGATAAATATATTTTCTCTCAAGTGGTATGCTTCAAGGTCCTTTACAAAATTTTCTGCTCCTTTGACCTCAATAAACGTATATGATCCAATGGTAAAAGGGAGAGGAGGATAAGATGCTTTCTTATTTTCATTTAGAAAATGTCCAACTTCATTTATGAAAACTTGTCTCACAGCTTCCTTGTGAACTATATAGTCTGTGACATATTTTGGCATCAAAGAAGGACTCTTAGTGCCTCCGTACATCCGGATGTAAGTACCCTTTGTCGTGAAATAATAATCTCCAACTCGTTGATCACCTCAAATGTGTTGTCTAACATGCAATTAGGATCCTCATCTAAAATTAATTTATATAAAGGCATTATGAACTCTTCGCTTATGAGTTTGTAAAAGCTTCCATGCTTATGAGCCCACATAATTTGGTAAGCCACATAGAGGGGAGTTTCATCTCGAACCCAATAACATCCTAATTTATAAAATGGGTTCCTAATCAAGATACAGTCAATGAGGTAAGATGACATGTAAAATTCTTCTTTATTCTGCGTTAAACCTCCTTGATTTGTTGATATTGTTGCAACCATACTCTCTGAAATGATATCTTCCCAATTAAAAATATTACCATGAGTGGCAATATGATACATGATCAGTACCCAGCTGAGCTTGTATATGTTTGCATTTTCCTTCCCAAAGAATCTGCTCAGCATCATGGCCACAATCCTGAATGGGGTCTTCAAATTCTGTGAATCATGCTCTCCAATGGCTCTCTACCTCAATTGTTTTCCATGGAGAAGCATTTTCTTGGCGTATTTCAAATTATCTATGTTAATACTCTTGATCCAGTCATCAGTTAGAAGGATTTTGGGAGCGGTTAATTTGTAAGTTGTGCTTATATGTATCGAAACGAAGTGAACCCTTTCCCATTAGCTCCCGCAACGATTCTAGATTTGGCATCTATAAAAGGAAAAATCCATCCTATTACCTCTGAGAAAGGGAATAATTCTGGGTGAGTTGCAGCTTTGTGAAGACTTGATTTCTTTATATTTTGATAAATCAACATCTCCTCAATAGAAGCATCAAGCACATCTTGATCTCTAATAAGTTGATATATTTCACCCCATTTGTATTCGGGGACTATTCTGGTTATAGCTCTGGTGTCTTCAAACAAGGTTTCCATAATAATTTATGGCACTACTTCAATGTCCGAATCGGATTCTGCAACTTTGGGTTTGCGCTTGGAAGACCTTCTATACATATTTGAATCCTGTAATAACAAAAAATATAGTATCAGTGATCATCAAGTCTACAAGAAATGAAAATAAATCAATTAATTGAGGCTCAATATTAGTTGAGTCCATTAAGATTTCTCTTTATTTAACTATTTTCTCTCAATTCGTATTATTCTATAAATAAAAAAATGTACTTGTAACAGTTTCTGTGGAAAGAGAAAAAATTAAAAAAATATTTGCGTAGGTAGTGTTCATCAAGGTGATCATTTATCCAGTGATAATTTATTATTTGAAAACTTGTTCCAATGGGCTTTAAGATTTCGTAATAAGCAAAGGATGATAAGACAACAATTCATGATCTTTACATCTACCATCAATTCTGAATCTAACTCAAAATATGCGTTGCTATGAAAACTTAAACAAAAATACAAAACTAGGGTAAAAATGGTTCATTAGAAAAAAACAATCAGAGGAACCAACGTAATATAACTTCAAAAGTTATCTTAAATATCGAAACTCTATGGTTTTACTCCCCTTTTAGACCCATGTAAACTCCAAAAAAAAAAAAATCGATGGCTTTCTATCAAGCAATTTACTGGTTTGAAACTCATCGAGGTTAACTTATTATCCCGGACGCGCTCAATGAAACTCACAAGTAAATCGGTAGGAAAAAAATGACCAATAAACGCGAATGGAAAAGGTTAAAAACTTTATTTAGCCTAGAAATTCCTAGTATCATCAACAAATAACTAAACCCTAGACCATCGAGATTAAAACGTGAAAAACTAAAACAGTTTCAACCTAAGTACAATTTTCCCGCCAATCCAAAACAAATGAATTTTTATTAACGGATGAACGGTACCTACCTGGCAGTGTAGTCGTGATTTAGTAGTGAGGAGGCTCCAGATGTCGTTGGGTTGTCTCACAAAGTTTCCCGAAATCACTTGGGAGAACGATGTTTCAACAAAGTATAAAAAATAACATGAAATTCCCCCCTTTTAAACCAAGGAATTAACCCTAAACAATTAATGTTTTCCAGTGTAGCCACCTTTTCATACAGTGTTTCCTTGAAATGGTGGTCAAATCAATTTCAAAAAAATATGTTTTGATGTCAAAACATGTTTTATCTCGGTCTAATTTCAGGTGAAAAATGAATTTTACGCCGAGACACATTTCGGAGAACTCTAACTTTTATGTCGGGTCACGTTTCGGGTGTTTGGTGGTTTTGTACTGATATGTTTCGGAGTTAAAAGCAATTCTCAAAATGGCACTGGTTCTACTTCAGAGACCAAACCAAAATTACTCCGACGTGAAAAAGAGAGCAAGCTCTGATTATGTATCGAGGAAAAAATAAGTTTGGTAGCGATCATTCGACGGACAATCGGAAATGTCATAGATCGGCGCAAAACTTCATTCTAATGCGACTATTTCAAAGAGAAATTCCATTTTTCTCCAATCTCATAGAAAAATATTCCTTCTCCGATCGTTTTGGCGACAAAATGAATTTTTCTCCAACCATTTCGATGACAAAATGAATTTTGCTCCGAAACAAAAAAAAATACAGAAAATTTTCTAAGTGTTAAACTTTTCTAAAGCAATCAAAAAACAAACTTTTTCGAAATCTAAAGAATAAAAATAATGTGAAAACTAAGAATGCATTCACAAATTAAAAGAAGCAGGGAGGGGCCCTACAATTTCATGCAAATTTTGGGGAAGTAGGTTGCAGCTGCAACACTATATAAACACAGTAACCAGTTGGGTGCCAAGACAGGGGATATATAATTGGAGTACATCATGCGGAGCAACTGGTCAATTCTAAACTAAAGAAATCTGCACAATCTTTGATGAAGTTTGATGTTATGCACTAAAATAAATCCATGTGTGATGCACAGAAAGCAGTTGAGGAAGCAGTGCTGCAAGAAGAAGAACTACGCCAGGTAAGATTTCACAAAGAAGACTAGATACATAGGTTAGGTGAAGAAGAGGATTTCCAAAAGAGAATGCGTGAGGAGTACATGTTGCGCAGCATGCGCAATGAAGGTGTTAAGATTATATGCTACCATAGACTAGATTGCAAATTCATTAGCATTCAATACATTATTCACAATAGTAGCATAATTAGGATCTCTGAAAGATACACAATCACAAAGCACAAAAACAATATACCCTGGGAAATCCTCAAGGGGAAGAAAACCCAACAAGAACTTCCTCAATATAGATGATCAAGTACAATGCCCCAAAAATATCTCACAAATAAGAGAGACAAAAATACCAAAATCTAGACTCAAGCCACTCCTTCTTCTTCACAGATATCTCTCTCTCTCCACTAATGTGAATTGCACAAGAGAGTGAATGAATAAATGAGGGAAGCTCTCCCTCTATTTATACTTTACTTTTCAGTTAACCTTTAACTTAGCTAGGCCAGCCTCAATAACCCTAACTGGTATAACTTCTTGTTAGAACTGTAATCCACACTTAGTACCATAATCCATAAATTTTTATTGCTCATGTGCTTAATTTAACCATAGTTTGGACTAGGTGACTACAGTTGGTCAAAAACCCACTTTTGAGAGTGTTCACACCCACTTCCAAGCAAACCAGTTCACCCAGCCTCTTGTTTTGTCCACAAGTGCGCCCTCATTAATTGCTGGTGCGCCCTCTCTCCTTGTTTTGGGGAATTTTAGTTGACCAAGGGCGCTAGGGTGGATTTTGCCCATTTTTGGCTAGATTTGGAGCATTTAATGCTCCCTTGGGCCCCCCAAACTCCTCTACTTGCTCACCCACGCCTGCCTTGAGCTCATTATTGACCCAGCATGCTTCAGCCACCTCCACACCAGAATTCGTGACTGTTTGGGGTGATTGGGATTGAGTTGGACCCACCTAGGGGGGATTGAGGCCAATTTGGCATTGATGACTTGTACACTCAGCTTGAGCCACCTAATGCTCTCGAATTTCTCATGGATGTAATAAAAACCTGTTACTAACATTTCCACATGTTAGACAGTCAGTTAATCAAAGGTTTCAGCATACATTGTGTGTAAAATTATCTCCTTTTTCAAGTTTTTCCACTGTTTTTGCAAACTAATTCGATTTTGTGAGGTTCTCCATAGCTCCTAGATCTTCTGTGATCAAAATACTCACATGGTATCAGATCCATCATGGATTTAGTGAGTTGCAGGTCAATATTGAGCATTGAACTGCATTCTAGAGAGGATTTCCAGACAAAAATTGAGTGTTTTTTGCAGGTGTTTCAGTAGTTTTCTCACCATTAACGCAGCAGTCATGGAAGCAAACCAAATGTTGCTCACACCCTTCAATTTTTTCGATTGGAAGGCTGAGATGGTTATCAAGCTGAGATCTAAGGGTCTCTATAGAGTAACCATGGGCACAGAAGTGGAGCCAAATTCTGCTGTGGAGAAAGCAAAGTACTACAATCGACTTGATGAAGCTTATGGATTGCTATGCCTGAGCATTTCAAGGGAACTCTTGTTTCATACATACAGTTTGACAGCCCCCAATGAAGTATGGGTGAAGCTAGAATCACTCTTTGGGAAAACTGATGAACTGAGAGGCCACCAGCTTGAAAACGAGCTCATTAGCTTGAGCCCAGCGCATTTTGAAACCATCCAGGAGTTCTTCATGAAATTCAAGTCACTGGTGCTTCAACTGCAACAATGTGGAATTGTTAAGAAGGAGGAACAACTGATTCTGTCCATCCTTTCGAAGCTAGGCCCAGAATTCTCTGTATTTGTCAGCACATTTCAATCAGCCAAAATGACCCTTCGAAATTGGCAAATGCCATCACTAGCTACCTTCATGGAGTGTCTCACTCAGGAGCAGGACAAACTAGTTCAGATGGGTACCATAAAATCAAAGGACCAAGCATTGGCAATGGGTGTTTCAAGTGCCAACAAAGGCAAGCAGAAAGCCAAGAATTCGAAGCAGCAAGAGAAGAGGAAGTCTGACAAGACCAAATCTGCAGATGGGGGTTCGAATCTGTCAAAGGAGAAGGACAAGAAGGGAAAGGAAAATACCAAATGCACCTATTGTCATAGGGGATGGCATCCAGAGAGCTCATGCATGAAGAAAACCATTGACTCAATGGCGCAGCTGCTGGAGAAGAACAACATCCCAGTCCCTGAGGGCGCAAGGAAGAAAGAGAGCACCTCAAATCCTGACAATAAAGAGAAGTGTCATGCTTTGGTAGCAGGTACTTCGAATCCCTCATCCTTTATCATTGATTCAGGAGCTTCCAGACATATGGTTTCATCCAGAGAGCTCTTCTCCTCTATGCATTCGAATGGTGGCCCAACAGTTCGAATGGGAGATGATTCAGAAATCCAGACCAAGGGGATTGGTAGGATTGACATGGAGCATGGCTATTTCAGTGATGTGCTCTATGTACCTTCATTGTCTGCAAATTTGCTATCAGTCTATCAAATGACCCATACAGGAGAAGCCAAGAGAGTAACATTTACTCCAGATTTGGTAGAAATCTCAGAAATTTCCTCAAATCAAGTTGTGGCTGTAGGGTATGCTGATCATGATGAGAGAATGTACAAATTCTCAAATTTTATTCCAAATTCTAGTGACCATGCTCTTGTCTCTCATGCCAACGAGACCTCCAAGTTGTGGCATGAAAGATTTGGCCACATGAACTACAAATATCTCCAGCAATTGCACAAGCACGAGATGGTGGAAGGGCTTCCAGAAATCAGATCTTCAAATGGTGCATGCATTGGGTGTGTAGTTGGAAAGCATCCTGAGCGCAGCTATGAGAAGGGAATGGCAAGGAGATCCACTCAACCACTTGGATTGGTACACTCAGACCTCATTGGTCCTCTTCCCACTCCATCATATGGTGGATCAAGGTATGTACTTACATTCATAGATGACTACTCTCGATTCTGCTGGGTTTACTTCCTTAAATTGAAGTCAGAAGTGTTTGAGAAATTGAAGATTTGGAAAGCCCTAGTGGAGAACCATAGTGGTCATAAGATAAAGATCCTTAGGAATGATAATGGAAAGGAATATGTGAATAACAACATTCAGAACCTTTGTGAGGAATGTGGCATCCAAATGCAACATTCAATCCCCTACACACCTCAGCAAAATGGTGTGGCAGAGAGGAAAAATAGATCTCTCAAGGAGATGGCTACTTGCATGATTGAAGCTAGGGATCTAAGCCCTAAGATATGGGCTGAAGCCATCAATTGTGCTGCTCATATTCAGAACAGAGCCTTTCACAAATCAGTCAAAGGAAAAACCCCCTATGAGGCATGGTTTGGCCAAAAACCAAATGTGTCAAATTTCAGGATTTTTGGGTCTAGAGCATGGGCTCGAATTCCATCAGAAAAGAGGAAGGCTTTGGAGCCATAGAGCAGGGAATGTATCATGGTTGGATATGGTGAGGACACAAAGGGCTACAAGCTCTTTGACACATCCACACTTAAAACTTTCATTGAGAGAAGTGTGCAATTCGAAGAAGAACCAATTCCATATTTTGAGCTTGCACCGGGGGAAAGCTCCTCTCCTCCACACCTTAATGAAATTAGTGATGATTCCACCTCTGATTTTTCTGATATTGCTGAAGATGACATGGCTGAAGATGACATTGCTGTACATGAGTCACCATCAAGGCCCAAGTGGGCTGAGAAAATCATACAAGCTGCAGGTGAATTGGCAGGCAATCCCCAAGAGCCTAGGAAGACTAGATCTCAAACAATCAATGCTTCCTTTGCAAATGAAAGTGAAATTGCTGATCACTGTTATATGATGATTGGATCTGATCCAACATCATATCAAGAAGCTCATCATGATCCAAGGTGGAGAGCAGCAATGCAAGAAGAATTCCAGTCTCTCCAAGAGAACAAAACATGGGATTTGATGCCTCTTCCTCCCAAGAGGAAACTTGTGCAATGTAAGTGGATTTTTCGAACCAAACCTGTTGCTGATGGTTCTGATCTGAAGTATAAGGCTAGGTTAGTGGCTAAGGGCTACTCACAAATCCATGGTGTGGATTATACAGAGACCTTTGCACCGGTTGCAAAGATGGACTCAATTAGACTAGCTCTAGCCATGGCAGCTAGTAAAGGTTGGGAAGTTCACCACATGTATGTCAAAAGTGCATTCTTGCATGGTGAGATACAGGAAGAGATATATATGCAGCAACCTGAAGGATTCCAAGAGGATCCCACACTTGTATGCAGGTTGAAGAAGTCACTCTATGGACTCAAGCAAGCCCCCAGGGCTTGGTATGCCAAAATGGATGCTTTTTTGCTCTCAATTGGTTTCTGTCGATGCAAGTCTGATCCAAATGTTTATTTGCAGCATTGTGATGATAATTTGCAGGTCATTGTACTGTATGTTGATGATCTCTTAATTACAGGGAGCTGCACCAAACAAATTGGCTCAATTAAAGCTTCTTTGCACAGTGAATTTGCCATGAGCGACCTAGGATTGCTAAGGCAATTTTTGGGTTTGGAAATTGAGCAATCTGAGAGAGGTATATTGCTGAGTCAACCTAAGTATGCTTCAGACCTATTATTCAAGTTTAAAATGGCTGAATGTAAGGCAGCCAAGTGCCCATTCCTTTCAGGCATAAAACTAGGTGAATTTGAAGACTCTCCATTGGTGGATTGCACACTCTACAGGCAGCTAGTCGGAAGTTTGCTGTACCTTACACATACAAGACCTGATTTGTCTTATGCTGTAAGTGATGTAGCAAGGTATATGCAGCAGCCACATGAGATCCATTGGAAGGCAGCCAAAAGGATCCTTCAATATGTCCAAGGAACAAAGAGCTTCGGGGTACACTATGCAACTGGTTCTTCACTTCAACTAGCTGGATTTTCTGATTCCGATTGGGAAGGAGATCCCATCGATAGAAAGTCCACTTCAGGTTTTGTGTTTATGTTTGCTGAAGGTCCCATTTGCTGGTCAAGTAAGAAACATCATACAATTTCTCTTTCATCAGCAGAGGCCGAGTACAGGGCAGCAGTGAACGCAGCCACACAGTGTGTTTGGTTGCAAGGCATTCTTCGGGGCTTGGTGCATGACAGGGTAATTTCACTGCAGTATTGTCCATCCACCGAGCAAACTGCAGATATTTTCACCAAGTGCTTTACTGAGAAGACCTTCACTCACTTAAGAGATTTGCTTGGAGTGAGTGATGGATGGTGATTGCTGCAATTTAATTGCAGGTTCAGCCCCATGTCCATTTTAGAGGGAAGTTTTTATCCCATGAGGTTTTACTTCTTTTCCTCGGTTCATATGGACAAATAAAATTTCTGTTTGTAATGAGGTGACTTGAGCCTTTGTTGCCAAGGCCTCCCACTTATCTTTCATGAGATGTACTAAGTTATGGTTAAGGGGGGGTGTTAGAACTGTAATCCACACTTAGTACCATAATCCATAAATTTTTATTGCTCATGTGCTTAATTTAACCATAGTTTGGACTAGGTGACTACAGTTGGTCAAAAACCCACTTTTGAGAGTGTTCACACCCACTTCCAAGCAAACCAGTTCACCCAGCCTCCTGTTTTGTCCACAAGTGTGCCCTCATTAATTGCTGGTGCACCCTCTCTCCTTGTTTTGGGGAATTTTAGTTGACCAAGGGCGCTAGGGTGGATTTTGCCCATTTTTGGCTAGATTTGGAGCATTTAATGCTCCCTTGGGCCCCCCAAACTCCTCTACTTGCTCAACCACGCCTGCCTTGAGCTCATTATTGACCCAGCATGCTTCAGCCACCTCCACACCAGAATTCGTGACTGTTTGGGGTGATTGGGATTGAGTTGGACCCAACTAGGGGGGATTGAGGCCAATTTGGCATTGATGACTTGTACACTCAGCTTGAGCCACCTAATGCTCTCGAATTTCTCATGGATGTAATAAAAACCTGTTACTAACATTTCCACATGTTAGACAGTCAGTTAATCAAAGGTTTCAGCATACATTGTGTGTAAAATTATCTCCTTTTTCAAGTTTTTCCACTGTTTTTGCAAACTAATTCGATTTTGTGAGGTTCTCCATAGCTCCTAGATCTTCTGTGATCAAAATACTCACACTTCTCTAGGGAGACTTAATTACCAATTATATTACATTTACTTGGGTGCTAACAACCTGAATTACAATGGAGGGTTAACCTCGTGACCTTTACATTACCAAATGTAATAATGACATTCCCAACGAAGGTAAAACATCCCCAACAGAGTTACAATAATAAAGTACAAGTAGAATATACTTTGAAGTTACATTAATTTAACGCTCCCCCTTAACAAGAAGGGTATTCTACTGAAAACAACAAATGTAACTCTACACAACATCATTGGATAAAGGAGGGAATCAACAACAACATCATTTGATACATCTATAAATCATTGGAAGTTCTTCAACATCTCATCTTCAGCACTAGAGAATCCTCATCTTCAACACTGGAACATCAACATCTTAAGCACTGGATAATCCTCATCTTCATCACTAGAACATCACCTGCAGCACTGGATCATCCTCATCTTCAGTACTGTAACCTCACCTGCAGCACTAGAGCATCCTCATCTTTAGTACTGGAACATCACCTGTAGCACTGGAGCATCCTCATCTTCAGTACGGGAACATCATCATCTGCAGCAATGGATCATCCTGGAACCTCATCTTCTGCAGTACTAGAGCATCCTCATCTGCAGTACTAGAATACCATCAGGATCATCACCTACAGTACACATATGATCCTTCCTTTCCGAACTAGGGATCATGGACAGTCCTTCCTTTCGGAACCTGGGATTAAGTCCAACACTAGATCAACATTTAAGACTAACATTCCTTTTGGAACTCGGGATCTTTGTCTAGGGATGATCAATCCTACTACAATCATTTAAGACTATCTCAATCTATGGATGCTCGGACCCAGCACAATCATTTAATACTATATCAGTCTAGGGATGATCGGACCCAACACAATCATTTAAGACTATCTATATCTAGGGATGATCAAACCCAAAACATTTATTTAATACATCTCTATTTAGGGACAATTGATCCCAACACAATCATTTAATACATCTTTGTCTAGGCACGATCAATCCCAACACAATTATTTAAGACATCTCTGTTTAGGGATGATCGAACCCAACACAATTATTTAATAAATCTTTGTCTAGGGATGATCAAAGCCAACACAATTATTTAAGACATCTCTGTCTAGGGACAATTGAACCCAACACAATTATTTAAGACATCTTTGTATAGGGACAATCAAACCCAACACAATTATTTAAGACATCTATGTCTAGGGACAATCGATCCCAACACAATTATTTAATACATCTATGTATAGGGACAATCGAACCCAACACAATTATTTAAGACATCTCTATCTAGGGACAATCGAACCCAACACAATTATTTAATACATCTCTATCTAGGGACAATCGAACCCAACACAATTATTTAAGACATCTCTATCTAGGGACAATCAATCCCACCACAACTCAGGATCAACATTTAAGACAATATCTGTCTAGGGATGATCAATCTCACTGCAACTCGGGATCAACATTTAAGACAATCTTTGTCTAGGGATGATTGTTGAGCCCAGAATTTGCCCCTTTTAATCATCCTCGATCACCTTTTTTTCCCCTGTTCTACACCATTTAGCATGCTAATCAGACCTGTTGTCCTCACTTTATTCCCCCAAGCTTCCCAGGTATGATTGATCATTGCTTTATCTTATTAATGCTTATGATTGTGATAATTAAAGGCTGTTTATCTCTCAATTGTGCTAACATGTTATGATTTATGAAGTTAGTTTGAGATAAGTGGACTGCAGGAAGGTGGGGATGAACAAGTCTTGAAAGGAGGGATGTTCCCTGCTTAAATAGGATCCTCGAGGTTCCAATCATCAATTAATGCACGTGGTTCTAATGCAACATTCTAGGCAGAGCTGTGACAGGGCAGCTGTAACAGAATGCGCTATAATTGGAGATCTTTAGTTATTGCTGCTCGGATATAATCGTGATCTGGAAAGATCGCCACTCCTGGGCCAATCAATAGCTTTCTCATGTTTCTCTATGTCTTTATTATGCCACATTTGTAACAGCTTGTATTATTTAGGGCGCCTGAATATCATCGATCTTCATGGCTTCCTGTTAATAGGATCGGATGTTATGATCTGCACATATAAATATGGGGAGTTGTCTCGACCCAGGGGGTTGAAAAACGGAGAATTCATTCATTGTATTAGTAGTGGAAGCAAACTGTGTAATCATTCTTCTGTTAATATAAAGAGTTACCTCTGAGTTAAAGGAACTTTACATTGTTCACCCAGCATCTCTGTGTGAAGGCTGGGCCCGTCTTCCACGGAGATTGATGAGTTAAAGTAGGACTTCTCGAATTTATTGTTGTGTGATGTTCTGTTAATGATATTTCCTTTGTACGCGGCAGTAGTAAGTGTGGTTTGCAGTATAATTAGGATTACATTTCCTTGAGATTGGTAAGTGGTACAAAGTGACAGTCGACTGAGTAGGAAACTTTCTTTATGCAATTCATGTGATAGTTGTACACAGCTTTGTTCATACTGCAGCTTAAGTTGTTATCCCATGAACCCTTGCAATTTATCTTTCCTGTTATGATTGTTAATTTTCATTCCTGTAATTCAATCTCTTAGAGTAGTTGAACTCAATCTTTTGCAATTGAATTTCTAGATTAATATTCAGTTTATGCTTATGGTTTTCAAGAGTGATCAGATTGAAGAGGTGAGTTACTTGTTCTAGGATGTGAATAGGATTTCTTTTTATCTGCAATTGTCTTTGAATCTTGTATCATTTCTTGTTGATGCATGGTAGAAAGGAATTGGAATTGTACCAATTAGAAGGCAATTGGGATTACATAGATCTTTGGGATGGACATAGTTGTTAGAGAATAAAAGTGTTCAATTATAGTGATTTGGTGTTTAAGCATAGATTGTGCATTTATCCTTTGAAATAAAAGACTTTCTCGGGTTGACAATAAATCTCGTATGCTTTGTATGTTGGTAATAATCTATCTGCATATTGGGTGCTCGACATTTTGGCGTCGTTGCCAGGGAAGGATAAAAATTAAACACTAATCATTAGTTGCATCTGGTAATTGTTTCTAGTCAATCTTTTCTTTGCTGAAATGATTCGGTTCGCATGAATACGAGGAGGGTAAAACGCAATCACCTCCCAACTCCCAAAACCCCACAAAATACTAACAGTGCAGGTGTCTCGGGTCGCGGTCAAGGACCACCATTGGGTAGAAGAACATTCATTGACGATCTTGTTGATAGAACTGATTCATCCACCAGGGCTCGTCATCAAGAAACTCCTATCAGAAGAAGCCCTGCTGATCCTGGGGCGCCAGCGTCAGGATCCACGGTGGAGAATACACGAGCGGCCGTGACTCCCTCATATATCCCTGCTGAGGAAGGCACAGCTGACGCAGCTATTACAACTGAGGAAGACACAGCTGTTACAACTGAACCCGCTGTTACAACTGAGGAAGACACAGCTGTTACAACTGGATCTGCTGGTAGAGGTCCTATCTGCCACATTTACGGGAAGGTTGTAACTGAAGAAGAGTGGACGCAGTTCCACTAGAAGTTTGCTGATCAGGAACAAAACAAGAACGAAGGAAAAAACGAGGAAAAGAACGCAGGAACGAACGAAGAGGAGAAACCAGAAGAGGAGATGAGTAACAGACACGAGTCCGATGAGGAAGAAGCGATGGTGGAAAACTATCATCATGAAAATCACTCCCTGCCTGAGGGAACGACGGCTACACTACAATTTCCGATTCGGCAGCCAGAAGGGACAGCCCCTATGAAAAACATCTCACCATCAGTGTTGCCTCTCTTCCATGGAAGGGCGGAAGAAGATCCAGACGAATTCCCTTTTGAATTCGATATCCTCTGTTGCAGCTATGATTATGTCACCGATGCCCAAAAGCTAAAACTTTTCCCGCCACCCTGAAGGACAACGCATTACGCTAGTTCATGAGCCTTGGGGGAGGAACTGTTGCTAATTGGGATAAGATGAAACAAGTGTTCCTGGAAAAATATCAGGAATATTGCAACACCAAGGACAAAAGAGAGGAATTATTCAAAATGGTGCAGAAGGAGGATGAAAGTCTGGAGGATTTTGTAGAAAAGTTGTTGTACAATGTGCAAAGAGCCGGGCAAACGAACATGGGGCTGGACGTGCTCAAGATAATTTTGCTTCGTGGGATTAGGGATGATTGTTCAGATATGTTAAACCTGCTAGGAAAAGGAGATATCTCCAAAGAACCTTTTGGGAAGATTGTGGAATTATGTAAGAGATACTCCAGGGGGTCTTCCAGGAACAATAAGCGGGACAAACGGGATAAGCTGGAATGTGATGTCTTCGACAGAACTCGGAAGTCATCCAACGGAGGAGCTGCCCATGCAGCGATAGGAAATCTCCTTGAAAATTTTAAAATAGAAATGATGAGCTCCATCTCTTCGGAGATCGATGTCCTGAAGGCAAAACAAAAACAGGCAGTGGAGGATCTCACACTAGGTGTGTTCTGTCCCCGATGTAGAAAGAATCATCCGCTGAAAGAATGCCTGCTTGACAAAGTAGAAGTATGTTAGCTGTGTGAGCTGAACCATGACATGAAAGAATGCCCCTCACTTCCCCAAGTGAAGGCTGTTCTGCAGACATCAACTCCAGAAGTGGAATCAGCCTATTTCATTGCACAGAAGAAACCTTGGCAGGGAAATCAAGGTATGCCTCTAGACTCGTTTCCATTTTTGAACAATATGAGCAATTGGAATAATAACATGCAAAATGTGAATACACAATTCCCTTCAAATTATGCTCAGTGGAATCCTTCCCAACCTGCAATGCAAAATTATAACTCATGGAGTCCCTGGACACGGCCACCACATCAACCTACGTCGTGGTCTCTTGGATGGAGGAGCTTCCATCTTGGGAACTAGTTTCCTCAACCACCTCCACCTCAACAGTCACCATATTCTCCTCCATACCCTCAATTTCCTCAATATACTCAATACCCACCTCAGCAGTCACAGCTGCAGCTGTAGAATAATTATGTCCCTAATATACCAATACGGCCTCAGCTGCCTGCCCAACCTAATACTAACCAAAATAATAAAACAGTCCATCAATTGGAAACTGTCAACATGCCGGCCTACTCCCTTTCCCCTGTACCTTGTAATGATATTCGTCTACGATCTGGGAAAAGAGTAGAACCCATAATTACAGAAGATGCTCCACCTTCTGTGCATAAAGAAGGAGGAAGTTCACAGCATCCATTCGATATAGTTCCTATCACTCAAGATGTTGAGCATCCCTTAGATGGGACAGCTGAAACATCAAACGAGAAATCAAACAATACGCAGCCTACCCAGCTGATAAGGAAACAACCATACCCCGAGAGACTAATGCTACCAAAAATAGGGGGGCAACCTCAGTTTAACCTCCTAGGGGAGTTAAGGAATCTTTACGTCAAAATCCCCCTTCTTCAAGCTCTTCAAGACGTGCCTATTTATGCTAGAACCGTTCAGGACCTGTGCACTAAGAAACCAGGGAGGAAACCCAGAGATCCTCCCACTGTTCACGTCATAGGGAATTTATCTGCTTTGATAATAGGAAAAACCCATGTGACCAAGTATGACAACCCTGGAAATCCTACTGTCACTGTTCATATAGGACAAATGTAGATACCCAACATGCTAGTCGACTTAGGAGCAGCGATCAATGTCATAACAATTGAGACTGTAAGGAAGCTTGGACTCACTAATTTTAGACCGACCCCTACCATTTTAGAATTGGCGGACAGATCCACCATTAGACCCGAAGGGATTCTGGACGACCTTGTCATCTCAGTAGATTCATAGGAGTACCCTTCTAACTTTTTGGTATTACAACAAAAATCACAGCTGGGGGGACACCCATTGATCTTGGGGAGGCCTTGGTTGGCCACAGTTGATGCTTGCATCAGCTGTCGATCAGGGTCCATAACTATATCTGACGGTACGGAGACTAAAAACCTCACCCTGTATCCTCCAGCTCGGCCAAGTCTAGAGGCTGAAACTTCCCTTTGGATAGAGCAGGAGGAGGAGGAGGATGTTCATCCACTATTAACTATAGGGAAGGCCTTAACTTTTAAAAATGAAACAAAAGACGATGCTATTAGTACTTTTATTAGTGAACCCGCTTCAGTGGATAAACAAGTCTATCAAATCCTGAACATTGCCCTTGGTAAGGAAGAACAAGAAAATCTTACGGAAGAAGCACTAATTGGTGACACAAATATAATCCCAGTTTTGAAAAATTCAAAGAGTATCCCTATTGAGGTAGAGCCTGGAAGGACTTTGAAAATCAACCTTAGTATCTCCTCAGAGGAACAGAGGCGCCTAATCAGTCTCTTGAAGGAACACAAGGGGGCATTCGCCTGGGAGTATATAGACATGAGGGGTATTCCCTCTAATCTATGCACCCACCATATTTATATTAAAAATGACTCTCGGCCTGTGTGTCAACCCCAACGACGCATGAACCCCAATCTGAGGGATATAGTGAAGGAAGAAATCTAGAAACTTTTGGAAGCAGGATTTATATATCCTATTTCAGATAGTGAGTGGGTTTCCCCACTCGTAATTGTGCCCAAGAAAAATGGTAAATGGAGGGTCTGTGTCGATTATAGGGAACTGAACAAAGCCACGCAAAAGGATCATTTCCCTTTGCCCTTTATTGACCAAGTACTTGATACCCTATCAGGGAAGAAGTTCTTCTCCTTCCTAGATGGATTCAGCGGGTACAACCAAATTCAGATTGCTCCTGAAGACCAGGATAAGACCACCTTCACTTGTCCCTGGGGAACGTTTGCCTACATGGTGCTTCCTTTTGGTTTATGTAACGCACCGGCAACGTTTCAAAGAGCTATAATTGGCATATTCTCTGAATTAGTTAATGATAGTATGGAAGTATTTATGGATGATTTTACTCCCTATGGCAAGGATTTTGAGGAAGCACTGGAAAATTTAAAGAAGGTTTTAATTCGCTGCGAACAAACTCGGCTCTCATTAAGCACTGAAAAGTGCCATATGATGATGAGTGAGGGGGTGGTATTAGGGCATTTCATCTATATCAATGGAATTCAAGTGGATCCTTCAAAAATCAAGGTGATAAAAGATATACTGACTCCTTCAACTCAAAAAGAGGTGCGAAGTTTTCTGGGACATGCTGGATATTACCGGAGGTTTATAGAAAACTTCTCCAAACTTGCTTCTCCTTTGTTTTCTCTGTTAATGAAGGATGCACAGTTTGTGTGGAGCGAAGCATGCCAGACAGCATTTGATAAGCTTAAGGAGAAGTTGTCCACAGCTCCTATCCTAAGGGGACCTAATTGGACCCTACACTTCCACATTTCCTCAGATGCTTCTGATACTGCCATTGGAGCAGTATTAGGATAGCAGGATGGTCAAGTACCTTATGCCATCTATTATGTTAGTAAAAACTTAGCCCCTGCTGAACTTAATTATACTGTTACCGAAAAAGAATTCCTTGCTATTGTTTACTCTATTAATAAATTTCGGCATTACATTACTGGGTATCCTACATTTGTGCACACCGACCACTCTGCCATTAAATATTTAATGAAAAAACCTGTCACCAATACCAGAGTGACAAGGTGGCTCTTATTATTGCAGGAATTTGATATTACCATTATAGATAAACCTGGAAAAGAAAATGTTGTTGCTGATTTTTTATCTCATTTTACTAACAGTGATGACAGTTCACCTGTTGAGGACTCTTTTCCAGATGAACATCTATTCACACTTTCATCTCATTCACCCTGGTATGCAGACGTTGCTAATTATTTGGTTGCAGGAAAGCTCCCGCCACACATGTCTAAACGAGAAAAGAGAAAAATCATTGAGCAAAGTGCCAGGTATTGTTGGCTCAATGGTCATCTCTTCTACACAGGGCCCGATCTTGAGATTAGGAGATGTGTATGGGAAGATGAGATCTTTGACATACTGAAATCCTGTCATGATGGACCTTGTGGGGGACACTTTGCAGACAAAAGAACAGGGCATAAAGCGCTGCGGATGGGATACTATTGGCCGACACTGTTTAGGGACGCTAAAAGGTATGTTCAGTCCTGTGACAGCTGCCAAAGGATGGGCCAACCTAATAAAACAGATCAGATGCCTCTACAACCTCAAGTAGTAGTTGAACCATTTGATAGATGGGCATTAGATTTTGTTGGCCCTGTCAGCCCTCCTTCCAGACAAAAAGTTTACATTCTGGTTTGTATTGATTATATGACCAAGTGGGTAGAGGCTGTAGCTTTGGCTAAGGCTAATGACCAGGAAGTGATTGATTTTCTGTATAGTGAAATATTTACCCGCTTTGGGGTACCGAAGGAAGTAGTTACCGATGGGGGGCCGCAATTCATGTCACACCAATTTGAATCCTTGCTCCAGAAGTATCATGTGCAGCATAGGGTGGCTTCACCTTACCACCCCCAGGCCAATGGTTAGGTGGAAAGTACTAATAAAGTTATTGAAGCAATCCATACTAAAAGTGTTAAGAGCCATCGAAAGGATTGGGCTGACAGGCTTTCGGAAGCATTATGGGCATATCGCACAACTTGGCGCAACACCACAGGGTTCTCTCCCTATGATTTAGTGTATGGAAAGAGTGCCATCTTTCCAATTGAGTTTGAGATCAAAACCCTGAAGACAGCCACCGAAATGAATCTGGATGTAACAGAGGCCCAAAAGAGAAGATTGAATCAACTAAATGAATTGGATGAGAAACGGTTAACTGCAGTGGACCAGACTGTGTTGCTTCAGCAACAGAGATCCAATTGGCATGACCGATTTATTAAAAAGAAAATCTTCTGTGAAGGAGACTGGGCATTACTATATGACTCCAGGTTCAAAAGGGATTTTAAGGGTAAATTACGTACAAGGTGGCTGGGTCCATATTTGGTTGATAGGGTATTTGACAACGACACTGTCCGTCTGGTGACCATCGATGAAAATCGTATACCATTACTTTCTAATGGCCACAGACTGCGACTGTATCGTAAGCCTATTTCGAAAGATGCATTCATTTCGCAAATTGCCACCGATCCAGATTATCAGCTGGCACCAGAGCAGGAATTTCTCTCTGCCTTTGCCAATCCTTAAACTGAAAATCACATTTTGAATTACTGTACATAAATAATTTTCTTTCTTTTCTGTTGTAGCGTATAATTTTTTTTTTTTCTCTTTGCATTTGATCTTTTCATTTGCTGTTGTTTTTCAAAAAATTCCAGGGAAGCGCTAGGGTAATGACCAGATTGGGCCTGTCAAACGCGATTCGTCTTCCTATGCCTTCCTGTGCTGTATTTCCCTTTTTTTTTCCTTAAAAAAAAAAAAAAATTCGGCAGCTACAACATCTTTTTCGGCAGCCGTGAACCATTTCCCAGCGGCTGCAAACATCGTTTTCCCGGTGGTCGTAAACCCTTTTTCCTGGAAGCCGTGAACCATTTCCCGACAGCTGCAACATATTTCCCAGCGGCTGCAACATCTTTTCCTGGCAGTCGTGAACCATTTCCCAACGGCTGCAAACATCGTTTTCTCGGCGGTCGTAAACCCTTTTTCCCGGCAGTCGTGACCCATTTCCTGACGGCTGCAACATATTTCCCAGTAGCTGCAACATCTTTTGCTGGCAGCCATGAACCATTTCCCAGCAGCTGCAAACATCGTTTTCCCGGTGGCCGTAAACCCTTTTTCCCCGCAGCAGTTAACCTTTTCCCGACGGCTGCAACATATCTCCCGGCGACTGCAACATATTTCCCAGTGTCGTAAAACTTTTCTCTGGCAGCCGTGACCATTTTTTTCCAATGGCTGTAAATCCTTTTTCTCGGCTACCATGAACCATTTCCGGTGACTGCGACACATTTCCCAGCAGATGCGACATATTTCCCGGCGACCGGGACATATTTCCCGGCGCTGTAAATTTTTTCCCTGACACCCGTGATTTTTCCCGATCCTGTAAATCCTTTTCCCGGTGGCCGTGAAAATTTCCTAGCGGCTGCAACATCTTTTTCATCGGCTGCGATATCATTCCTGGCAACTTGCATTGGTAACTCCTGTATTAACAAGAAGAATCGCTTCAAACATGCTAAGCTATGGCTCTGATTCATCCTATTCATGCCGGCGAACTCGTCATTCCGACCCCGAGGACGCGATGGTTTGTGTTTCAATGGCGGAAGGAATTATTGCATTATCCTGGTCATCATGACCAGATTTATGACTGTGCACGAGTTTGGTTCCGCAATGTCACCTACTGCACGCTCCACCATTCTCCGCAGGATATCTGACGCACAGTCTCATGAGGTATGGCTTTGATTTATCACGTGATTAAGTGTTGATATAATTGAACAATATCAGTCGTACCTTTATACATATCACCATTATGCCTAATTAAACCTTTCCCTTGTATGACGTAAACACTAATAACTGCCACCTTCCCCAATTCGGAATGGAAATTTCGAACGTTTTTCTCTGTTCAATTTTCCAAATTTGCCCATTTCCTCAACATCTCTGCTCAGCGATTCGTGCATCCTCTGTGCTGCAACTTCCATTCTCGGATTCTGTAATCTGCGGGATAGCAATCTCAGTCTGCAGCTAGGACCATGGGGATTCCAGTTCGTCATGAACCTTTGAATACGCAGGAACTCAGGAAAAATCTTCAAGTTTTTGCCATCTTTCAAGCCGCCGGCTGGATCGAATTTTTTGAGCGACTAGATGGATTCAATCGGGAAGTAGCCTTGCAATTTTCTTTAAACCTCACCAAAACTCACTCCAACGTGTGGGGGATGCGCATAGAAGTCTCTGAGGCCATTATATCTGAGGTTACTTCCATCCCGCAGGTGGGAATGGCATGGTTTAATCGACGAGTCCCCACGACGACTGCACGGGAAGCATTTTTACTGGAGGGGAAGAAGTTCAATCATCCAGAAGAGGGATCGCACTGCACTCATTGCCGCAGCCATGGGACCAGGTTGCTGTCTTCCTCAAGAAGTACATCACTTGTGAAGGTAGATACCAAACTGTTTATAATTATGAACTCCCTTCACTTTCTCATCTCCACCATGGCATTTTATTGAACATTCCCTATTATCTACTGCATGACTTGCGTCATATGGCGGCATTTGTCCAGTATGCTAAGCACCCACTTTCCTCCCTCACCCACCATGGCCTTATCAAATTAATAATTGTAATAACCCTTGCTCAACATCATATAACCTGGGAACAATTCACAGCTCGAGCTCAGGAACCTGCTCCCTTGCGGATTGTCCCAATACAGCAGGTACGAGTTCCACCATAGTAGGAGGACCGGAGCCCCTCCATTGAAGTAGGGGGGGGATGAAACTGTATTAGAAGAAGAGCAACCGGGGGCACAAGCAGAGCCATTGGGGGGGGATGAAACTGTATTAGAAGAAGATCAACCGGGGGGCACAAGCAGAGCCATTGGGGGGGGATGAAACTGCATTAGAAGAAGAGCAATTGGGGGCACAAGCAGAGCCATTGGAAGAGGGTGTAGATAAAAATCTTGTGGAAAACCCAAATAACAGGGAAGCTCCGACAGCAGAAGGGGAAATTGGAGCAGCACTAAATGCTGTGACAATTGAACCTCAAGGTGACAGAGCCAGGTCAATAGAAGAAAACATTGAGATGGTAATTATTGAATCCTCACCTGAGTGGGAAGGAGGAACTTTAATTGAAGAAGAACAGCATGAGGAGCAAGAAAAAATTCCTTCGACCTCAGCTGTGAATCCCTATATACCAGCTCCACAAAAGAAAACACCACAAAGGAAAAGAAAGAGACCAATCAATGAATTTAACATAACCTTACCAATCAGAAAGAAAAGAACTAGATCAGCTACAGTAGTAGAGGCATCCAGAAAAAGATGGGAAACCTTAGAGGCACAGGTTGAGCTCTCGATCCTTGTACCGAGACCAATGGATGCTCCACAAAGGCTAGTTGAGGAAGAACCCGGAATTGAAGGACTTATGGATGAAAACACACTATTAAAAGAGGACCTCCAAGTACTTCGAAGGGAATTGGAAACTTGGAAGGAAACCTGCAGAAAACTAGGTAGGTGAAAGGAAATTGTATACATTGGTAGAGGCTGCAGACCAACTGGAGGAATCAAACTCTACCAAGCCTGGAAAGGAAGATGAACGAGTAATCTGTCCCACCTATGGAGAAATATTTAAGGAGGCAGGCCACAAGATTATACTTCGTACCTGCTCAGCACAACAGCCCGCGGCCACAATAGAGGAAGCTGCAGAAAAAGAAGATGCTGCCACACAAGAACCAGCATCTTTAACCATCCTTGCTGAAGCTGCCACCAATCCTGTGACAGAGGAGATAAGGGATGAAATCATGTATGATGATGGGGATAAAGAATATACTGTAACCCCATAATGCTCCCATGACACAGAGATTATAGAGCAAATGGGAGAAGAACTTGGGACGGAAGACACTCTGGAGCTTAATAAAGAATATACTGTAACCCCATAATGCTCCCACGACACAGAGATTATAGAGAAGATGGGAGAAGAACCTGGAAGGGAGGACACTCTGGAGATTAATGAAGAATTCTATACTGTAACCCCAGAATGCTCCCATGACACAGAAATTTTAGAAGCTGAGCCACAAAGGCAAGACATTGATAAACTTGAACATGGTGCTGTAACACAAGAACCAGCAAACTTGAGCATACTTGTCCAATCGGCCGAACAAATGGGAGAAGAACCTTGGATAGAGGACACTCTGGAATTTAATGAAGAACTCTGGGTTGTAACCCCAGATGGTTCCCATGACACAGAGCTCATAGGAGAAGAATTTCAACAACAGGAGGATGAAGAGAGCCTAAAGGATGTTGCTACACAAGAACCAACATCCTTGGAGGCTACAGCAGGAACTCCTGAATTTCAATTAGAAGATAACCTTGGAATGGATATCATTCCCAATACGCAATGAAGTGAGGATGAACAGGTACAGACACAATCTTCATGTGACATCGAAATCTTGGAGGAGGAGCTGCACAATGAGAAAGATATCCAATCTCAGCAGCAGAAGGACAAAGAAGACACTGTTACACAAGAACCAGTGTCTCTAAAAGCAATGAAGGTAGCTGCTGAAGAGAGTCTAAAGGATGTTGATATTACAAAAGAACCAGCAACTCTCATATTAGACTTAGATGTGATGGAAGACACTGTCCCACAAGAACCAGTGCTTATACCTCCTAGGAATATCATTGATTTGGACTCAGATTAAGATTTCCTTTCAAGTCCTCCCCAGACACAGCATATAATGAGACTGCAGGAAGAAGTGATTTCCACTTGCACCAACTACATTTCCAGACACCAACAGATAGCATTGGAAGGGAGTAAGCACAGATGGCAGGCTGCCTCCTCTGCACTTAGAAGCCGAGATCCTTACTATTTCAAGAATTTCAAGCAGGCACTTTCTAGAGTCAAAGGCTATGTGGGAAGTATGAGGGAGAATGGAGTTAATTGGTTGGGTTTGAAATTCAATTTCCCCCTCATTTGGTGGCCAGCAAAACCATATAATATGAATTTTTCCTTGACTACGGTAGGGGAGCAGTGATGCTGGAAAGTATTGGGTTACTCACAGAGGCTTTTTAAAGACAGATGAGGTGCCTCAGTTTCCCTACAACTTTTCCTCTCTCCATGAATAGAGCTTAGTACAGGACTCAGATTCCGAATGATGCAAGTTGTTGCATGAGGACATGCAACAGGATAGTTGGGGGGAGATGTTGAGCCCAAAATTTGCTCCTTTTAATCATCCTCGATCACCTTTTCTTCCCCTGTTCTGCACCATTTAGCATGCTAATCAAACCTGTTGTCTTCACTTTATTCCCCCAAGCTGCCAAGGTATGACTGATCATTGATTTATCTTATTAATGCTTATGATTGTGATAATTAAAGGCTATTTATCTCTCAATTGTGCTAACATGTTATGATTTATGAAGTTAGTTTGAGATAAGTGGACTGCAGGAAGGTGGGGCTGAACAAGTCTTGAAAGGAGGGATGTTGGCTACTTAAATAGGATCCTCGGGGTTCCAATCATCAATTAATGCATGTGGTTCTAATGCAACATTCTAGACAAAGCTGTGACAGGGCAGCTGTAACAGAATGCGCTATAATTGGAGATCTTTAGTTATTGCTGCTCGGATATAATCGTGATCTGGAAAGATCGCCACTCCTGGGCCAATCAACAGCTTTCTCACATTTCTCTATGTCTTTACTATGCCACGTTTGTAACAGCTTGTATTATTTAGGGCGCCTGAAGATCATAGATCTTCATGGCTGCCCGTTAATAGGATCGGATGTTATGATCTGCACATATAAATATGGGGAGTTGTCTCGACCTAGGGGGTTGAACAATGGAGAATTCATTCATTGTATTAGCAGTGGAAGCAAACTGTGTAATCATTCTTCTGTTAATATAAAGAGTTACCTCTGAGTTAAAGGAACTTTACATTGTTCAGCCAGCATCTCTGTGTGAAGGCTGGGCCCGTCTTCCACAGAGAATGCTGATTTAAAGTAGGACTTCTCGAATTTATTGTTGTGTGATGTTCTGTTAATGATATTTCCTTTGTACGCAGCAGTAGTAAGTGTGGTTTGCAGTATAATTAGGATTACATTTCCTTGAGATTGGTAAGTGGTACAAAGTGACAGTCGACTGAGTAGGAAACTTTCTTTATGCAATTCGTGTGATAGTTGTACACAGCTTTGTTCATCCTACAACTTAAGTTGTTATCCCATGAACCCTTGCAATTTATCTTTCCTGTTATGATTGTTAATTTTCATTCCTGTAATTCAATCTCTTAGAGTAGTTGAACTCAATCTTTTGCAATTGAATTTCTAGATTAATATTCAGTTTATGCTTATGGTTTTCAAGAGTGATCAGATTGAAGAGGTGAGTTACTTGTTCTAGGATGTGAATAGGATTTCTTTTTATCTGCAATTGTCTTTGAATCTTATATCATTTCTTGTTGATGCATGGTAGAAAGGAATTGGAATTGTAGCAATTAGAAGGCAATTGGGATTACACAGATCTTTGGGATGGACATAGTTGTTAGAGGATAAAAGTGTTCAATTATAGTGATTTGGTGTTTAAGCATAGATTGTGCATTTATCCTTTGAAATAAAAGACTTTCTCGGGTTGACAATAAATCTCGTATGCTCTGTATGTTGGTAATAATCTATGTGCATATTGGGTGCTCGACAATGATCAATCCCACTGCAACTTAGTATCATCAGAACTACTCCCCCTTTCAAGGGAATTGCTTTTGGACTATACCAATCTTGTCACGGAAGTGCTCAAACTTCACTCGAGATAGAGTCTTAGTCAACAAATCTGCAACCTGCTCATTCATGCTCACATATTGGAGATTTAGAGATCCCCTCTACATCATATCACAGATGTACAAATACCGTATTTCTATGTGTTTTGACCTCTCATGGAACACGTGGTTCTCTGTCATTTTTATACAACTCTAGTTATCACATAGAATCACTGTGGTATCCAACTCCACATCAAACAGACTTGATAACAAATTCTAAAGCCATATGGATTCACAAATAGTAGAACAAGCTGCAATATACTCCGCCTCTGTAGTGTTGAGAGCCACACTGTACTGCTTCCTTCTTATCCATGAGATCATGGCTGACCCCAGACTGTAACATCCACCTAAATTTCTCTTCCTATCCAAGACACTTCCATCCCAATCGGAATCTGTATAAACATACAGTATGAACTCATGGTCTCGAGTATAATTTAGACCATAGTCTATTGTACCTTTTAGGTACCTCATCACATGCTTTGCAACTACAATGTGGACCCATCTGGGCTCAACCAGATATTGACTCAAGGTGTTCACAACATAGCATATATCTGGCCTCATAATCATCAGATACATTAGCGACCCAATAATCTTCCTGGATAGAGTCACATCCACTAATTCTGACGAAGTATCAAATAATTACTTCAAGTTGGTATCCATGGGTGTGGCCATGTCTTTGCACTCCAACATCTCAAATATTTTCAAGATTTCCACTGCATACTTCCCTTAGTTAAGGAAGATTCCCTCTGGGCTCTACCATACCTCGAGACCTAGAAGATAATGCATTAAGCCAAGGTATTTGATCTCGAATTCTGCAGTGAGGTTCTCTTTGCACTCTGAGATTCTCTGAAGTCATCCACATATAGAAATAATATGACTGGTTCATCATCCATAACCTTGAAGTAAAGGTTAGTATCATCTTTACTCTTAGTAAGTCCCAAGCTTGTTAGAAAACTGTCAATCCTTCCACACCAAGCTCTTGGAGCTTGATTTAACCCATACAAATCCTTCTTCAATTTGTGGACATACGTCTCTTTGTTTTCAACCTCAAAAACTTGTGGTTGTTCTATGTACACTTCCTCCTCAATAACACCATTCAGGAAAGTTGTTTTCACATCCATTTGGTGTAACTTCCAATTCATCGTGGCTTCCAGTGCCATGATGGTTCTGATAAAAGTGTACCTTGATACAGGAGCAAATGTTTCCTCATAATCAATTCCTTCATTTTGAGACAATCCTCGATCCAAAAACCTAGCTTTGTATTTCTTAATACTTCCATCCGCAGCATATTTTATCTTGTATATCCATTTGGAAGATACCACACTTTTACCTTCTGGTTTGGGAACTATGTCCCACACATCATTCTTCATTATTGACAGGTATTCTTTCATCATATCTTCTACCCATTCTTTCTTTTGAATGGCATCTTCGAAGCAAGTAGGTTATGTGTCTACAAGATCACACATCAAAGCCACAAACCTAAAAAATGGCTTTGGCCTCTTACTTTCTTTTGTGGAGCCTTCTGGAGCCCCATACCTCTATGCATCTTGAATAATTTCATGATCCCAAGATGGTTTTCTCTTGTGAGAAATATATTCATGGATGGAGGTTCTTGGGGCTCCAACATATCATGATCTTCCAGAGTCTCATCATCGTGAGAGGGTGCAACCTTTGCAGCTCTAGGAGGTACATATTTTTCATATACTTCGATCACACAGTGAGTCTAGCTATCTCATCATAGTCGACTTCCTCTACTTGATTTCATAAGTCGTGTTTATATTTGAAACATTGTCATTTGTTCTACAAAACAAGTTTCATCATTCTTCATTTGTAGGTGATCATTGTACAATACTTCCTACAAGTCAAATTCAATAGCATGGTTAGAAACATTTCATAGTTTCCAAAAACATATGCATAAAGAATAAGTCACACTATCATAATGTTATCAATAACACAACATTTATTCATACCCCACATTCATATGGTAACTTTTTAGTGTCTTCCATCTCTACCAAGACATTATTAAGAGTGTGCACTACTCCCAATATGCAAGTAAAGAGGTTTCACTCTAGATAAGTAGTAATGGAATTTTGTATAACACCATAAGCTACTTACCCATCACATGCATATCAATACAAACATGCATAACACACATCCTAAATAAATGTGTACACAACTGGACACTATCATGACAATTCAAATACTTATCTTTTTTTGTTTGGTAGGATCTCTTTTGATCCTAGTCTCCTTTCATGGATTACTGAAATGTTTGATGGTGACCTCTACTTCATCATCGAAGTTCCTGAACCAATCTTGTATGTTGCTTCTCATATTCTCCTAGTGAATCTTTCTGAGGGGAGTCATTTTCTTCAAGATTGGAGAGAGTGCTTTGAAGCACCACTATTACAAGCCATATTCTTCGAATTCTTCTTTTGCAACCTTCCTGGGAGGTTCTTCATCTTTGTTCGAATATTCTCACCATCATTTATGTATTTTCGTGCTTTGCATGCATTCGGCATGCATGCATGCATCCAGTCATCAGTATGGTAGTCTCCCCAGCACCTGGAGCCTATTTTCATCCCCCTATAGCCTGTTTTTAGCCCTAAGTAGCCCTCCTACCTACCTAGTGCACCTTGTTTTCCTCACTTGGATGACAAATGCACCCTACTACACCTACTTGGATTCCAATAGTCAGTTGTAACATTGATTGCCCAGTTCTTGCATTTCTTGCTCATTTTAACTGCCTGTAGCTTCCAGTTGTCTGTATCGGAGTGCCACTTGACCTACTGACAACCTCATGTGCCCTCCTTGGAATCTCCTTCCCTTGATTTGTGCTCACATGGATCAGTTAGACTCATTTGACTGATATTTGACTATTTGTGACTACTACCACTGATTGGGTGATGTCTCCAATGCTATCCAAGCCACACATTGAGGAGAATTCAAATGACCTCAGGCTAATTTGAATTCATTTGACAGTATTGAGTTTGTATTTAGTTTCATAGTGCCAGCTTACAACTGATGTATGATTATACTTCATATTTCACCATTTCTGAGTTTATGAGTGAATATTGTTTCAAATATTCTTCTTCTTCTCTGCAATTCTTGAGTGGAATTATTGAGGTTTGCTCTAGCTTTGAGATCTATCCTGTAGAATTTCACAATTTTCTAATTATACTTCTTCATACATTCTGGTTAGGGCATCAAATATCTCTTTTGGATTCTTCTTAGAGGACACTTAAGGAATCAAGTGATCTTTAATGGAGTCTGCTATGATCCTCATAGCCCTAATCATATCCTTCTTCTTCTTCTCCTTAGCTTCAGCTTCTTCGGGTTCATGTACAACCTCTTTAACAAACTTGGTAAGGTCATTCTATTCTAGAATGAGACCAATCCTATACTTCCAAGCATGGAAGTTCTCTATTCTTTCCAACTTGTCATCAAGCTTGGTGCTTGGTGCCATCGCAACCCGAGGAGCAGAAAATAATCAAAAAACAAAATTTCTCAAAATGAAAAACTGAACTCACCAAAAGATGCACTTGATTGAGGTGAGTATGCTGGTGTACTTGGATTTTGAAAATTCCAAAATTTCACCCTTCAAAATTGACTTGCGAATTTTGGATCTGCAGTTTTCTGGCTTTTTTCTGGTTTTCTGGTTTTTCTTGTCCAAAGTCAAATTAGGGTTTGACTTTCCGGGAGTTTCTTCCACTCAAAAATTTCGATATTGGTACCAAAATTTTTCTTTTGGAGAGGTGCACTTCCCTATGCTTGTTGCACTCAAAAATTCCACTTCTATAAGAAGCCCTAATTTTTCACTTCCGGAGAGAGAAAGAGAGTTTTACCTTGTGAAATTTGCTCTTTTCAAGAAAGCTCTGATACCATGTTAAGATTATATGCTACCATAGACTAGATTTCAAATTCATTAGCAGTCAATACATTATTCACAATAGCAGCATAATCAGGATCTCTGAAAGATACACAATCACAAAGCACAAAAACAATATACCTAGAAAACCCTCAAGGCGAAGAAAACCCAACAAGAACTTCCTCAATATAGATGATCAAGTAAAATTCCCCAAAAATATGTCTCACAAATAAGAGAGACAAAAAGACCAAACTCTGGAATCAAGCCACTCCTTCTTCTCCTTCGCATATATATCTCTCTCCACTAATGCGAATTGCACAAGTGAGTGAATGAATAAATGAGGGAAGCTCTCCCTCTATTTATACTTTACTTTTCACTTAACCCTTAACTCAGCTAGGTAGGCCTCAATAACCCTAACTGGGACGAATTCTCTAGGGAGACTCAATTACCACTTATATTACATTTACTTGGGTGCTAACGACCTGACTTACAATGGAGGGTTAACCTCATGACCTTTACAGGACCAAATGTAATAATGACATCCCCAACGGAGTTACACAAATAAAGTACAAGTAGAATATACTTCGAAGTTACATTAATTTAACAGAAGGGAAATAGCATAATGCATGACAGGAGGAAGAACTACGACACAAGAAGCCATAGAATAACCACATTGAGGATCAAGTAAGTGATTTCCTTCAATATTGTTTGAAAGTGTTGGGTGACCCTCTGGTGACAAGCAAATTAATGAATCTACTCACAAATATGGTGGCCTTGAATGAGATGGAAGAACCATTTTCACCATTGCTACTCAAGCGGAGTGTGTGATGGGTTAGCAAGAAAAGATGCAACGAGAAAGAATTCAAGCTAGCACTTGAACTAGGGGGATCATACGTCAATATATTCCCTAAGAATTCTTGGGATTCAATGGGAAAATAAAATTTAGTGTGGTCCCCCCTTCAACTTAGGTTAGCAAATTAGTACAAGACCTATCCCATTGGTAGGCTAGAGACCATCTAAGTGGATATTGACAGTGTGAAAATAGTAGCATATTTTGAGGTGATAGAGATACTTGAAGACACATATCCATATCTAGCTTTGTTGGGGATAGATTGGGAATTTGAAAACAACACTATCCTTAATTTGAAATAGTAGTGAATGTCTTTTGAAACATAGGAGTTGCGTGTGGTGGCCCCGCTCGATGTTACAGAAGGGTCACACTACAAAAAGCCAGTAAACAATGATACTAATGGCATTGAAATTGAGAACATATACAACATAACCAAACTGAGAGAAGATTATGTGAATCCAACTACAGATGGAGAATTGAATTCGCACAATATCTGTTCTTTTGACACAAAGTCTAAGGATGCATTGAAGAGATGGAATATTAGGCTATATGAAGTGTCAGCTTGGAGATGCACTATGGTCACCAAGTTCGTGTGCCGGATCAAATATGAGATGCAACAAGTTATACAACTTGACAAGAACCCGACATTGTTCTCATTTCTTGGGGGTCAATTTTAGTAGTTGTTTTTACCTCTGCTTCAAAAAGTGTGTATACTAGTAGCACCATTTTTCATTTCAAGCCATTTTTGTGATTTTGAAACTTCTTGGTCTTAAAGAAACTATAATTTTTATTTACAAATGCGTTTTTTAAAATTTTACAAAAAAAATATACATTTAGTTGCTAGTTATAATGAAAAAATACATACATTTTTTTTTTAAACATTTAGAAGCTAGTTAGAATGGAAAATATATGCATTTTCAAAGTTTTTTCATTAAAATTCTCTTAAAGAAGTCATTATTTTGGCAAAATTCTAAAAAATGAGAAGAAAAAAAAGACATTTCAAACCATTTTTCAACATATTTTCAGCTATTTGATGTATAAAAATTATATTATTTATCATTATTTTCCATTAAGTGATGATTCATATAAACTCAACAAAACGTATACCATATATTTCTAAATAGCATATTAAAAACATAATAGTTATTCTCAAATTAAAATCTTAAAGTCAAAACATTACAAAAATATCTCATCAAAAATTTGTCAACTTTGACATTTTCCTCAACAATATAAAACTATTCAACAATATCATGCAGGTTGTAAGCTTCATCGAAATTAACATTTTATGCAGCTTGGTTCTCTTCGTAGACCTCAATGTACTCTTAATAAACTTTAAAAACCATATCAAATTATTTAAACACCATAATAAAACATTTAAAAATATATATATATAAAAATATGTAATATAAAATTAAGAGATAATAGCATTAAAAAAAAACAAATCATAATGGAAAAACCAAAACCAAAATATATAATTTAAAGTTAAAATATATAATTTAAAGTTAAAACATAAACTTAAAAATTAAGTAATAAAAAAATTTATTATACATGTTTCAAAGGCTTACAAAGGGGTTTCTATCCGTGTCAATGGGGAGAGGCCATGGGGTCGATTCTCGGAATCGAGCCTCCGCCTGGGCCCCTCTCCAAGCCACCACTTGAGTGGGGCTTGGCAAGGGCTCGATTCCAAGAATCAACCCCCTTGGCCTCTCCCCATTACCTCATAACATTATCCCATAAAAGGTATGTTTCCATGTATGTTATATATTAATTATATACTTTTATGTATTGTTTTTTGTTTACTTTTTAATTATTGCTTTTTTATTTTTTATAAATATTTTATTACTTTTTATTATTTGGTTTTTTATTTATTTTTGTTTTTTATATTGTTTCTTCTTTAATTTTTTATTATTTGTTTTAATATTGTGTTATGATTTTAAAGTATAATGTAAAAAATTTAAATGTTTTTAAGAATTTTATTTTTAATTGTATTGTATTCTAATATGTTTTTAAGTGTTTTTTTTTTATATTTAATTGTTTTTTTTTTATTTAATTGTTTTTAATGTGTTTCATGTTTTTTAATTTTTTTAGTTATTTAATTGTTTTTAATGCATTATGTTTTTTTTGTATTCTGTATTTTATATTTTATATTTTTATTTTAGGAGTTTTAATTCAATAATGTTAGTTGTTAGGGTCACAGTTTGGAATAATAAGTAATTTTAATCCCTCCAAAAACTGGTGATCTAGGAACACTATTTTTTATTAAGTGGTTGATTTAGGGTTTTGATTACAATCACATTCGTTGGGGTTTTAAAAAAGTTGTAATTTTAGCTTCGAAAAAAAAAGTGATTATGGGAAAACCACTTTTTGATTGAGGGGTTTATTTAGGGTTTTGATTGCAATCACATCATATGAGTTTTCAGAAAAGTTATAATTTTAGCTCCAAAAAAAAGGGTGCTACTAGTAGCACCACTTTTCAATTTGAGGGTTGTTTTTGTTGTTTTTAACACAAAAATATCAGTTCCTCGTTTTGAGTATAAAGTTCTCATCAAGTTGTATAACATGTTATGCACGATCCACCGCAGTTTGTTGGAACGGATAGGGTGGATTTTTTAGAGAAGATGGAGGAACGGGTACCTGAATTTTAAAGATTTCAGGCTATGCATGTAGTAGTCAAGGGGATTCCTACGCATTGGTTGGAGATGCATAAGAATGACCTGCGCGGGTGGAAACAGATCAAACAATGCATCAAAGTAAGATTCTAGCCTGTGGCAAACCTAGAATTGATGAACATATTTAAAGGCATAGAAGACTTGCATGAGTATTTTTTGTACTGTGAGAAAAGATGGACAATGAAAAGTTTCCCACGAAGTTAATGGGTTCACAGGTTCATACATACCCTGGATTTCATATCGCACAGTTGTTATGTGCAACACGTGTTATAGCTTAAAATGACACTTCTCCGTCCGTGACGACACTTGCATCGCTTGGTTGCATGACGACACTTCTTGAGGTCAAGTTTAGTCACACAACAGGACACTTGTGGATTGAAGGGTCATTAGGGACATTGAATATGGTTGAAATTACCTCACTCTTGGCCCATTTGATGGTTATAACCCTTAGGAACACTTTTCCAGACCAAACCACCTCCTGAAAATCATCAGAAAACCCTGTTTTTTGCCATTTTTTCACAAAAACGCCAGTATTCTATGTGAAGAGTAGCGTTTTTCCCTTGAAAACTCTACTGTGCCTCATAAAAGTAGAGTTCAAACGTTGGTTTGCAGTAGAAAAGTAGATTTGTTTCCTAAAGCAGCTAAAATCTCAATTTTTGGTCAAATTGAGTTAGTTTTGGAACTTCCTGATCGGTTATAACTACTTTTCCTCTCCTTCATTGACTATATAAGGAAGGTAGAAGGGCCTTGAGAAGGGACCAAGCCCATAACAATGTTATGCTGGAGGAATGGAGACCCTCATTCCCCTCTCTTGTGCCTAAGTTTCTGATAAACCCTAGCACAACTGATTAGAGGTTGGGATCCTTGGAGAATAGAAGCAGGAGACCTTGAATCTAGGTTTCATGAAGTGCCAAGCTTGAAGGGAGGCTTGGATCAACCTTCTGAATAAGGTGCACATCTTTCTAACCCTAATCTCTTTGCTTACTAGTTGTACTTGCAGAACATTTGTATGTCTATCTTTCATACCTAAAATTGGTAGTTTCTCCCCAGAACTATAGGTGTATTTCCCTCACAACAGACTGGCGACTCCGTTGGGGAAAGCCTATCTACTTAGGGGTATCCAAGGTCATTTCTTTAGTTATTGTTTGAAGGTCTTTGTTCATTTTCTTGATTAGAATCGGTTATTAGGCTCTGTTGGACCCTCCTTAGCTCTTACAGACCCTTCCTAGCCTTTACAAACCCTTAGTGGCTTAGGTGTGTGGGGTTTTAGCCCCATTTTTTCAACTTTTCCCAGAAAAAAACTGCTTTTGCTTAACACAGTAGATTTTTTCTCCTGAAAAACGCTGCTTTTGCTTAACACAGTAGTTTTTTTCTCCAAAAAAACGCTGGTTTATCTCCGCAGAGTAGTTTTTTCTCCAGAAAAACGCTGGCATTAGAGAAATTTTGAGGTTAAAAAATGGCCTCAAAACAAAGAAAATGTACTATACAAAAACAACCAATCACATTCTAGTAGATGACATCATCCCCCTTGGTTGAGGTGGCATTGCATGAGTTAAAAATGCTTATTTGTCAAATTTTCTATGGTGGATGAAAACACATAGTTAACCAAGGTAGTGGTGTAAGTACTTTTAAGTCATATAGTAAAGTACTCATAATGATAGTCTTTTCATAAAATAATATTATTGTCATTTTCAAGTAAAGTACTCATAATGAATGTATTTTCACACTTTCTCATAAAATAATATTATTGTCATTTTCAAGTGAAGTACTCTTAATTCATAAAGAAAGTCATTTCACATTTGTTTATAAAATAATATATTATCATTTTTATGTTTTTAATTTTAAATTATATATTCACTCCACTCTATTTAATAACATAATGTCAAACTAATAAAGAATAATAATAGATTTAATAAATAATAATAATAATGTAATGTGGATTATAATAATATTATTAACATTTTACATGTAAATAAATTCTCAATTAAATTACATTATATTAAATTCATGAGAAAACTACTAAATATAAAAAGTCAACATAGAATTAAAAAAATAGCTCTTAAAAATGTTTTTTATTATTTAATTTCATTTGCAAGTTCAAAACAGATAAATGCTAAAGGACAATAAATTTTTGGGAATTTATAATGAATCTTAGTCACATCAATGTAGACTTATTTTATTAATTTTATTTCTAGTGAATTTTGAAAAGTAACTCAACCATGGTTATTTATATTGTGCATAGAAAATAGTGTGAGAGATGACTTGTCATATATACCTACCCCATAAAACCCCCAATTCCTAATATTTTAATATATCTCATATTTTTGTAGTACATCTCTTAGGAGACCATTTTTTGACCTCAAATTCTCTCTATTGTTTATCTCTGCACAGTAGCGTTTTTCTCCTGAAACTAAGTTTTTGAGTTTTGATCTGTTTTGGGGGGGCTGTGGCTGCATTTTTTGGGGTCCCTGATGACCCTAGGTCTTAGTTAAACCACTATAAGTGGTCTCCTATCCTTGTACGGATCTTATGTTCATGATTTGGACCTTTTTTTATCAATTTGGGCTTGTTTGGAAAGTTTTGGGGGCTTGTTGACCCAAGTTGGGGGGTTGTGGACCAGCTTGGTGTTTTGTACCTTGTGTTCGGGTACACAGGGTACTACCAAAGGATTGAACACCAAGAGCAACCACTTCACATAAATAGATCACAGATCAACACACTGATGTTTTGACGTGGTTTAAACCCTCTCGAGGGAAACACTCCACGTCCCCAGCCAAATAGCTTCTATGGAACAATTTATTATGCAAATAAAGAAAGTTACAAATGAGCTTCTCATAATCGATCAACTAAACAATGACCCTCCATACTCTTTAAATAAAGATCATGGACCAATCGGGTGTTAAGCCACGGATCAAGGTTAGGTTTGATCTAAGAGAAGTTGATCCGTCGAATCAGTCTATGTCGAGAACATATTGTAACCGTCAGATTAAGTATTTACAAATGCATACTAATGCATACTAAAGAAACACACTATCCCTAACGGATATATTACACAAGTTGATCTTAACTAACTCCTAAGTGTCTGAATATCCTAACATCCCCTCTTAAGAACAACTTGGGATAGGATTGAAGGATTTACAAAAGTGACACTATTAGGAGAAGGAAGGAGGCATTAGAGCCTATCCCCCCTTAATGACAAGTTCTTGAACTCCTAACATAGATTGAAGTTTAGAAAACTTCACTTCTGTAAGAGACTTGGTGAAGACGTCTGCAACTTGATCATCTGTAGGGAAAAAGAGTACTTCAAGAACACGATCATGAACAAGATTTCTGATGAAGTGCATATGTAGCTCAATGTGTTTGCTGCGTTGATGTAGAACTGGATCTTTGGAAAGCTTGATGGCACTTTGATTGTCGCACCAAAGTGGAGTAGGCTGCTGCTGCTCGAATCCAAACTCTGAAAGGATCTGTCGAAGCCATAAAGCTTCCTGACTGGCATTAACTGTTGCTCGATATTCTGTCTCTACTAAAGAAAGAGCAAGAGCTTGTTGTTTCTTACAATCCCAAGTAATAGGTCCAGATCCTAGACTGAAAACATAACCTGCAGTAGACTTTCGATCATCAGGATCACCGGCCCAATCTGAATCAGTGAAACCAACCAACAAAGGGTTCCCCCCTATACTGTAATGAATCCCAAACTGAACTGTACCTCAAATATATCGAAGTATTCTTTTAGCTTCTTTCCAGTGACTTTCATGAGGTGTCTGCATATAACGGGCAACACGACCAATGGTAAAGGAAAGGTCAGGACGGGAATGAGTCAACTATAAGAGACTACCAACAAGTTGACGATACAAGGTGGCATCAACTTCAGGTGAAGTACAAGTGGCAGAAAGTTTGACTCCAGACTAGAAGGGAGAAGGGGCTAGTGTACAATCTTCCATGTGAAAGCGGCGAAGAAGGTCACAAGCATACTTAGACTGAGAAAGAAAGATTCCTTCTTTGGTTTGTAGGACTTGGAGACCAAGAAAATAATGCAAATGTCCTAAGTCTGACATTTCAAAATTTTGTTTAAGACTGGATTTCACATGGGTTATAAGCTTAGGGTCACTACCAGTAAGAATAAGGTCATCAACATATAGAACAAGTATGATGAGAGGATTTCCTACTTTCTTGGTATAGACATTGGGGTCAGAATGGCATCTAGAAAAACCAGTGTCAAGGAGAAAGTTATTCATTTTGGCATACCAAGCTCTAGGAGCTTGCTTAAGGCCATATAAGGATTTCTTAAGGCGGCAGACAAGGCTAGAGTTATTCTGAACATATCCAGGAGGTTGTTCCATGTAAATTTCCTCCTGTAAATCACCATGTAAGAAGGCAAACTTGACATCCATTTGATGGACTTCTCAGTTATGTAAGGTTGCAAGGGAAAGAACAAGGCGGATGGAGTTCATTTTTGCGACGGGAGCTAAGGTTTCATTGTAGTCAATCCCTTCAACTTGGGAAAAACCTTTAGCAACTAACCTTGCCTGAGGTCTTTCAACACTTCCATCTGATACATACTTAGTTCTGTAGACCCATTTACATCTGACAAGTTTTCTTCCTTTTGGAAGAGGTACAAGATCCCAAGTATCGTTCGCCATTAAGGAACGATATTCTTCATCCATAGCGGCATCCCAATCTGTATTTTCTGAAGCTTCTGCAAAAGTTTCTAGATTATGATTCTCGGAAACTTGCGACAAAAGAGAAGAGGCTCGCTGAAACTGAGAACGTGTTCAACGTTGATCGCTAGGATCACCGGAAAGATCACCAGCTGCTTCACATGTTGAACGGACCCATCGAGGAAGCACTTGTGTTGGTGCAACTGGAGGAACATGAGCAGGCGGAGGTGGATTTTCATCCTCACTGTCATCAGCAGAAACTGGAGTTGGAAACCAGTCAAGGAAGTTGGAAGAAGAAGAAGAAGAAGGCACAAACCTTGAATCAAGCTCGCAGGCCAAAGATGGCACAATCGCCGAGTTTGGCTCGCAGGCCAAGATATTTTCATCAAATTTAACATCTCTTCTAATGATTATATCATGAGAATGTGGTTGAAGAAGTCTATAACCTTTTACATCTTCAGAATATCCAACAAATATGCACTTTTCACTTTTAGGCTGCAATGCTTTCCGTTTTTCATCCGGAATGTGAGCCCATGCTTCACTACCAAACACACGGAAGTGACTTACATCAGGTTTAGTTTTACTCCATGCTTCTTCCGGTGTTATACCTTGTAATGCTTTAGTGGGGGTGCGATTAACTATGTAATTTGCACAATTAATGGATTCGGCCCAAAATTGAAGACTTAGTCCCTTAGATTGGATCATACAATTAGCCATTTCTTTTAAAGTGCGGTTCTTCCACTCAGCTACATAATTTTGTTGTGGTGTATATGGAACAGTGTGCTGTTGTTGGATGCCTTGTTCAGTGTAGAAAGTAGTGAACTTATTGTTAACATATTCTCCTCCATTGTCAGATCTCAAGTTAATAATTTGATGACCAAATTGTTTTTCAACAAGGGCCTTGTAGACCAAGAACATGTTAAATACTTCGCTCTTAAGTTTTAGGAAATAAACCCAAGTGCGTCTGGTGTAATCATCAATGAAAGTTAAGAAATATTTGAAACAATAAAAGGAAGCAGATGGAAGAGGACCACACAAGTCACTATGCACAAGCTCCAAGGGAACCGAGGCGTGCCAAAAGGCACGTTTGTCAAAACTGTCTCGATGATGTTTTCCGAGTACACAACTGGAACAAACACCATCTCTGCAAGATACCATCGGAAGACCTGTCACCATATTTTCTTTACATAGTTGTTGCAATGAGCGATAATTTAAGTGACCAAATCGCTCATGCCAAAGTTTGCTCAAGTTATCACTATGAGCAACAAAAACTAAAGGGAAAGGTGATGACCCAAAGATGTTAAAGTTGTACAACCTGGTAATATCATCAACAATTCCGGTAGCTAGGACCTGTTGAGGATCTTTAAAATCCTTGATTACAACTTGGTGAGGTGTAAAGGTCACAGTTTTACCTTCACCAGAATGAGTGATCTGATAGACTGATAACAAATTGCAGGAAATTCTTGGAACACATAGTACATCATTAAAATGACCATTATCTACTGGAACTGTTCCAGCTCCTACAACACTTAGAGATCTATCATCACCAACAAATATTTGTTTGGTGTTACATTCATGCATAGTAGAAAAGATGGCTTGATCCTTAGCCATATGATAAGATGCTCCAGAATCAATGATCCATTCATTTGAAATAGAAGAAGAAGATGCATTATAAGAATAACCAGAAGCACAAAGTCCATGTCCATGAGAGGCAGATTCTGAAGGCAAATCTAGGCTGATGTGGTGCTTCTTCATTGCTGCTTCCAAGGTTGCCATCTTCTTGAAACACTTAGATTCATCATGATTATCTTTCCCACAATAGTTGCAATGACGCTCAGTCTTCTTGCCTTTTGGCTTAGATCCTTTGTCATTTTTTAAAGAAGGAACTGACTTAGAGGGTTTTGGACCCTTGTTTGACTTATTATTGCGAAAATTTTGTTTCTTGGGAGGCCTGGACTTTTCTTTCTGTTGGGACAATAAGGCTTTCCCAGATGTATTTTCATTGTTGATTATTCCAAGATGAATGAGTTTATCTTGCTCTCTAATCAAGGAATCACAAAAGGATTCAAGACTAGGCTCTTGATAGCTAGCTACATTCAAGGATTCTTTCATGGAGTAAAATTTTGTAGATACAAAAATAGAATATGCAAGTCCAAGTTTGGAAAGAATATGATAAATGCATTTTTTGTCTTCCCTCTTAATCTTACATTCTGCACATAAGAGTTTAAGAGTTTTATACTTAGATAAATAATCTTGAATGCATGAAAAGTCACTTGGATTTAAAGAAAACAACTCATTTTCGAGTTGGTAACCTTGAATTTCATTGTGTTTACCAAACACAGATTCCAACTTGTCCCAAGCAGCATCAGGTTCATCAATTCCAGATACGTGGAATCGCAAATCAGTAGAGATTGACATCCCAATCAATCCACGAGCTTCATCACATCTATTTGCCCATTTTATTTTCTTATCATCATCAGTGGGTTCTGTTTCTTTCCCTGAGGTAATTCTGAAAAGTCCCCTACTCCGTAGAACATCATCCATACGAGATTTTCATGAGAAATAATTGGAACTGTTAAGTAGAATATCACAAGGGGCGGCCATATTTATAAATTAATGGCTGTAAAAGCAAAAACCAATAGTGTGGATGTGAAGAGCTCAAAAAAATATGCGGTTTAAAAAAAAATGGTACTGAAAACTAACTCTGTATGATGAAATTATGCTTGAACAAAGAAACTATTGAAGATGTCCCCAATAGTGACGTGGCAGCTAGAGAATGTCCAGCGAAAAAAAGAACCCCCTCTTCCCAAGATGAACCTTTTGACAATCACTTCAGATCTGATGAAATATGCATTTATGGAGCAACCGGGAACCGTTTTCGATCACACGAAAACTATTTCCCAATGGAAACGACACTCCGAACGCAATGGAACACCTCTCATGGCCTAGAAATGCACAGAAATAACAGAACTAGAAACCCTTTCGAGTTTCGGCAACAGCAGTTCAAGATCTAGATCATAACCGGAAGCAGCACTTCATAAAAGCTCTGATACCATGTTCGGGTACACAAGGTACTACCAAAGGACCAAACACCAAGAGAACCCACTTCACATAAACAGATCACAGATCAACACACCGATATTTTGACGTTGTTTAAACCCTCTTGAGGGAAACACTCCACGGCCCCGGCCAAATAGCTTCTACGGGACAATTTATTATGCAAAGAAAGAAAGTTACAAATGAGATTCTCATAATCGATCAACTAAACAATGACCCTCCATGCTCTTTAAATAGAGATCATGGACCAATCGGGTGTTAAGCCACGGATCAAGGTTGGGTTTGATCTAAGAGAAGTTGAGTCGTCGGATCACTCTATGTCGGGAACATATCGTGACCGTCGGATTAAGTATTTACAAATGCATACTAATGCATACTAAAGAAACACACTATCCCTAACGGATATATTACACAAGTTGATCTTAACTAACTCCTAAGTGTCTGAATATTCTAACACCCTGATTTGATTTTGACTGAATGTGCTTGCTCCATTTCCACTGGATTTGAAATCTACTGAGTCTACTTGACCCTATTTGTATCTATTTGAGTGAAATTTCTCTTTAGATTGGTTTCTTATCCTCCCTTATGCTTTTAGTTTTCTTTTTGTAGTGAAAGCTCAAGTGTCTTTGATGTTGTTCAGGACCTTGACTGCATTGTTTATGTGCAGACCTAACTTTACCAAACCATACTTCTTTGTAGGTTATTTTCTTTGTTTAGGTCTAAAAGTAGGTTTCGTACGCTTTTCCCAATGGTTGGCATGCTTACATCAATGAGAATCTGAAAGTCATATTGGTAGCTTTTACTGTTTCAATAAGGAATCCTGAAAGTTCTTTGCTTTTGCTTTGATCGTAGGTTACTTTCATTTCCAGTTTTGTTTCTCACCTTTGAAAAGCATAAAAAAATTTGATTTATTTTCTGAGTAGAGTACCTTGCAAGTGGTTTAAAGGATTTAAGAGTGCTTTGCATCAAAAAGAAGAAATTTTCTTTTGCATACTTATTTGTTTGAGTAGCTGCATTCTTAGGTTTTGAGTTTAATTTTGTACATTGAGACTTTATTTTTACCTTTTTGCATTCGAAAAGACTAAAAATTGCATTTTCATATGCGATCTAGATCGTATCTTTAGGACTTGCATTGAAAAGAAAAGATTTTTTTAGTGGTAAACATTTCATTTCAGTAGTCTATCTCTAATTTAACCACTCTCACACACCCACTACCTTTTTGAGTAAGCAAGTAACCTTTAAAATGAACCCTAATAATTTTATTTTCTAGGTTACACTATTCACCAACTAGTTTTGGTTAGGATCTTGGGTTTAAAACACCTTAAACCACCCAAGATCACACATTACGCAAAAATCATAGTTCGACTATCACAGGTAAACCCACCTCATTCAAAACTTGCCTGGGATCTATGAAGTAGGTCTTGTAAGATCATATTGTCGGGAATAAGCCTCCTACTTTTTGTTTCGAGCATATACTAGGATCGGATCGTGTTTGGGGACTCTTTTGAGTTTCGGGCTCAGTTACCCTGCCCACGCCTTTTGATTCGACCAGCGACTGCTCCCCCAAGAGTTTTCAGTGTGGTGGTATCCTTAGTATCTGACCATAGGATCATACATAGGTGACGGCGGAGGGTTATATCTGATGTACCTAGGAAAGACGTGGGAGGAAATCCCTTACAAGTCTTTGGGAGGGCGGTTGGGTGATTCCAGTGCTTGCAGCCTTAGTCATTGTATTATGGACCCCAGGTAACTATCCTTCTTCCTTCGTTGATCTGTTATGGGCCCTCATCATCCCAAACTCTTCTTCGGAAGGAATCTGTTTTCCTAGTTTGATTTACTTAGGACCTTTTTTAGTGGTGTGATCTTTGTGCTACTTGTCTTAGTTTGCCTTAGAGAACTTCTTGCTCATTTGAGCAGGAAACTATGTCTAGCATTTCGATGAGCGCCAATCAAGGTACCCCTATTCCAGGGGATCCTTGTGTTGTTCCATTCATTGGAAACATTGGTACTCCCTTAATGGCTACTCAGAATCTTCCTGGATTCACTATTGGGCTGCCAGTTTGGTTGTTTTTCACTCTGAATGGCTTACATACTCCTGACGCTTCTTTTGTAAGCACCTCAAATCAAGAGCATCAGAACCTTTGGACCTTCTTTGCCAGTAACATCTTCTCCTCCTTCTCCTACCTCATGTGGAAAAAGTAGCAATACTAGTAACCAGCAATCTAAAAGGAATAGACGAAGGAAGAATAGGAAGAGGATGCCAAAACAAGAGGGCAGCAACCCAGCCACTATAATTCATGCTGGGGGAAAGCACCCTGCCTCTGCAAATAATGCAGGGGGCACCTACCCAGCCTCTAGAGGTCATGCTGGGAGAAAAATTTTAGTCACTAAAAATCACACTGAAAGTTTGTCTTCAACCACTGCCAGTCATGTTGGGGACACGTCATTGATCACTGCTAGTCATATTAATGACAAGTCACCGTTCCTGTGAGTCATACTGGAGACACTAGATCAGCCACTACAAGTCATGCTGAGGGAGTTGACATTGTCGGCAAACCCAATAAACAAAAGTATAAGTTCCCTTGCAAGTTTTGTGAGGGAGACCACCATACTTACTTGTGCCCTGTACTTCCAGAAGTGCAAAAAGTGTGGTCCTTAGTTCAAAATTCGTCTGCTTCTGAGCAACCAGCCACTGCAAGTCATGCTGGGGGAAAACTGTCAGCCAATGCTAGTCATGTTAAGAGTACTGACGTTGTAAAGGAGTCTCGACCTATAGGATAGAAACCAAAGTTCCCTTGTAAACTTTGTAAGGGAGATCACCATACTCACCGATGCCCTTCCATTCCAGAGACACGAAGAGTGTGGTCCATGTATGAAGGAATATCTATTCCTAAGTTGTTTATAGATTCCCTATAGTCAGATCAACCTTTCGTTGATAAAGTGGTTGAACCAATGCAATCTTTGGTCGACCCCACTCTTCCTTCGGAGAGTGAAGTGATCGAATCGATGCAATCTTCGGCCAATGCCATCAGTCTTGCAAAGATTGATGCACCTACTACGAAAGTCTTCTGCATTACTAGTTTGGATGTTCCTGAAAAAGGGGGCACTTCATCTGTGCCATGTGAACCCCTACCAAGCCCTGGAATTGTTTCCTTTGATTGGAATAGTCTAGCCGAACCTCGCTTTCCTTCTTCGACACCTTTCCAGATAAAGGTTGATATCGAGAACCATACGGTTGATCAATGCATTGTAGATGAAGGAGCTTCTATTAGTATCTTATCTGCTTATGTTTGGAGATATTTGGGTTTCCCTAATGTTATTCCAGCTGCTAATTGGTCGTTGACCTTCGATAGAAGACCTAGTGAATCGATCAGATTCCTCTGTCAGGTACCTGTTACTTTGGGTGGAAAAACAGTCTTAGTTTCTTTTATGGTTCTAAAGGACCCTGTGGACTTTGATATGATCCTTGGGCATGATTACGTTTATGCTATGCATGCTGTGGTGTCTACGCTCTTTCGTGTGATGCATTTTTCTCATAATGAAAGCATCGTCACTATCGACCAGCTTGCATTCATTGATCCTCCTTATTACCCAACTGTAGATCAGTCAGATCCCTCGTCATTAGGCACTACTATGTCACATGGGACTTATGTGTCATATTGTTCCTTGAGTTCAACTACTACTAACAAGAAGTCTCTGAGTTCATGCTTACCTTCTTGGGACTCAGTCCCAGCTTTTGACCAAGTGACACCTCCATCTGAATGTTTAGATATGTGTTCTATCTGGGACGATATACTTCCTTCCGATGAAGTTTTCCTAGATTCCATAGTACAGTCTTCCATTCATTTGTATGTTGATCCAGTCGCAGTTATGTCCAGCCCCGGTTTGACCTTAAAGTCTGATCTTCCTACTATTGAGTCATTGGACTCTCCTATAGATCCGCAAATCAGTGTTCCTGATGAGTTTGATTCTGCTTCTAGAATTTTCAACTCCCATGATGATGAATTTGTTTCTGTAGATTCCATCATGTCCTTCAACTTTGATCTTCATCCTGAAGTTGATCTTGTTGATTGTAATTCCTCGGGTTTGGGTACTATAGAATTTTCATCTGAAAACTCTGCCTTGTTTATGCCTGTTGTTGATGATAGTGAAGTTGAAAGTATTTCTACCACAGTGACTTGTATCGAGTCTTTGGTTACATATGTTTTAGATATGATCTTGGTACTAATGTTTCTTGGAGACAGGATTCTTAGCTGGATTTATACTTGCTTGCTGGTCCTTTTCGACACCTTGTGCGACCATGTCAGGTATATTCGAAACCTTGCATATAGGTTTAGGCTTCCCCGCTATTATGTTGCATTTGAACCTTTTTCCATCCGAATTCTCCATAGGGTCGAACCTGTTGGATATTGGTGTGTTAGCCATCTCTTTATGCATTGTGCACCAGTCCGACAGCAGAGCCTACCTAACATGGGTCACCCTAGTCAGCACCCTTATGCCATTTTGGTGCCCATGCTGAGTTTTCCTCATAGGCTCAGGAGCCTTTTTAGATTTACCATGACTTTGAAAAGAAGCCTCATATCTTTCTTCATCATATATTTCTGGCCATCCTTGATAAGGCTCCCATATTTGTGTTCAAGTTGCATATGCATCTGTTATGATCCCACTTGTGCTAATGAGCCTGATGCCAGCTTCCACGCTTTTAGCTCATTGTATAAGCGTCCATCTCTGATCTCATTTCTGCTAAGCCCTGTATCATTTTGCCTTCGTAATTTGACACCTTTTACCTAGAGGAGACACACCCTAAGTGTCCTTATCTTGATCGTGTTCTTTGCATTAGGAATAGCTTTGTTCCATGCGCTTGGAGCTAGTTTCGCATGTCCCTGACACTCGTCTCCTCCCATAACAAGCATTCTTCTACCTTTACTTCGAGCTCGTTAAAAACAGTAAGTAGGTTTCGAGCATTTCTTCTACCTTTCCTTCGAGCTCGTTAAAAATAGTAAGGAAGTTACGAGCATTCTTCTACCTTTACTTCGAGCTCATTAAAAACAGTAAGTAGGTTACAAGCATTCTTCTACCTTTACTTGAGCTCGTTAAAAATAGTAAGTAGGTTACAAGCATTCTTCTACCTTTACTTCTAGCTCGTTAAAAATATTCAATAGGTTTCGAGCATTTCCTCCATCTTCACTTCGAGCTCGTTATAAACATTAAGGAAGTTATGAGCATTTTTCTATCTCCTTTGAGCTCGTTAAAAATAGTAAGGAGGTTACGAGCATTTCTTTCACCTTTCCTTGGAGCTCGTTAAAAACAGTAAGGAGGCTATGAGCATTTCTTCCATCTTCACTTCGAGCTCATTAAAAACAGTAAGGAAGTTATGAGCATTTTTCTATCTCCTTTGAGCTCGTTAAAAACAGTAAGGAGGTCACGAGTTTACTTTTTCGGGCTCGTTAAACCTTTACGGAAAAGATCCCTATGGAGTTCTTTTAAGCCCTTTTCGACTCCTTAAATAGGAAAAGTTTGCTGAGCATAGTTTCCTTTTCGGGATCGTTAAAATAAATGAACCGACGTCCACTTAGGTATAGAATTATCTCTTTTCCGGACCTTGGTGGATAATTTACGGAAAAGGTATACTCTAGGTATACTCTGGTATGCACTAGAAGAGTTCTTATTCCATTATTTTACACTTTTTCGGGGAAGGAGACAAACTTTACGAAAAATGACCTTTAGAGGCATCTTTAGGGTTTTCAGACTCTCGAAATGTGAAAACACCAAGCGAGCATTCACCTACTCAGGCTCGATGTGAAATCCACGAGATGGTTGATAGAGGATTGTTTAATTTTTTCAACTCTATAAGTAAGAAAACACCGCCAAGCACAGACCAATCCAGGCTCAACATAAAATACACGGATGGGTGTATGGAGCTTTATTCTAGGTTTTTCAGACTCCTTAAATATGAAAATACCATCGAGCATGCTTTAGTTCTTTGTCAAGCTCGTTAAAAAATGAAAAAGGTAAGGGAAGGGAAGAATGTTAAAATATCTTTCAATATGATGGTAGCAAGTCAACTATCTCCTTGAACAAATCACCTGTTTTGATTCTATCAAACAAGTTGGGTTCTAGTGTTGGCGTTAGGATAAACCTGATCTCAGAGTTCTTACTCCTCCGTTTGGTTAGTCTTCCAATCATATGGAGAATCTGTTAATGTCTCCTACATTGCATATTTGCATCATGGTCTCTTTGTGTTAAAATCTTCCTAAGTCACTATTGTGTCGTGCTCACTGTTCAAGGATATAACCTGTGTCGGCCATTCTACAGTTTCCTTGACCTCATGCGTCAGCCATTCCTTGGTGTCAGTATGCTTCATCATGTGTTCAGTCCTGCTCCAAATCAGCTCATACCTGTTGAGTGTCCCTCGTTTTGGATGATGTAGGATGCCTTAAGGCCTCCCTTCCAATAGACTTCTTCCCATCGACTTCAACTCATTGTGCTCTGGGAATGAAGTTTAGAGTTTCGGTTAGTACCTTGGGGATTGCAGTCATTAGTGGCAGTTTTCCTCGCTATGGGATAGATGGGAATACATCAATGTATCCTATCCGATAGATTCTTCTAGTGTTCGATGGAAAGACCATTTATTTGCACTTTCTTAAATGTACTAGGTACCTTGGGTTCCATTTTCATTATTGGTGGACACCCTCACGTTTGTTAACGTTATACATCAATGAACGGTAATCAAACGATTCCTCCCATGTTCGACATCAACTCATTTATTTGCATGGATAGGTTTGTACCTTGGGTTGTTTTTGGATGAAGACCTTGGGTTGTTTTTGGATGAAGACCTTGGGATCCTCGATAGCATCATCTTATTTATGTTATCGCCCGAGTTGTGCAAGATTGAGCCACACTCTTTTTTGGCTCTTGATGAGACATAGATCCAACTTGTTCTCTATGGCTATGTTCTCCATTTTTTATATAGATCCACCTTGTATTTATGTGGCTATGTTTACACTTATGTTCCTCATGGATCCACGCTTGTATTTTAGTGGCCATGATATATGCATCAGTATTTGGATCATTATTGTATCCTTTTGGAGGTCATGTTCCACTATTTGAACATGGACAGTTACCCCAAGGATGAGTTTGTTTGACATTGCCTTTGCTTTCAGGTACTTCATTTGAGCCTATAATTCTTGGTTTCTCCAGTTCCTCCGCTTCCATGATTCAACTCACAACAACAGGAAAGAAGGAGACAAACAAGAAACTGGGAAATGGTAAGTATGTAGTTCAATGTAACATTTAAGTTTAGCATAGATGATCCCAGCTGAATAGACTTCTTCACCAAATGAAGCATTCTATTTTCGTGCAAAATCCAATGAGCCCGGCATGGATACCAATGTGTGCATATCACAAGAACCTAACACAAATAAACCAACATGTCTATTGTTCGAAGGTGGAAAACATGGGAATGGAGGTAGACGAATACCCATGCAAGGTTACATGATCTCTTCCCTACCCCTTTTACAAATGAGGTATTGAAAAATGTGGGGGGGAAAGAAGCTTACTCAGTTACTCATGGCTTCTCAGGGAACCATCAGGTGTGTATTATTGAAGAGGACCACAAGAAAACAAATTTTGTGACCGAATGTGGGTCTTTTGCATACAATATCATGTCATTCAAGTTGAAGAATGCATCAACAATGTTCTCTAGGATTGTTGTCACAGCATTCAAGGAATTCATGCACAAGTTTTTGGAGGTTTACTTAGATGACTGGACAATGTTCAGTATGTTGAAGAATCACTTACATGTTCTAAGATTGATTTTAGATAGATGGAAATTTCATTGAATTTGAAGAAATGTTTATTATGTACCCCATTCGATTCTTTTGGGGCATATTGTGTGCAAAGAAGGATTACTAGTAGATCCAACAAAGGTCATAGTGATACTAAACCTACTAGACCCAACATTAGTCAACGAGTTGTGCACCACTCTGGGCCATACTAGATACTACTGGAATTTTTTTTGAAATTATGCTAGTATTACAACACCATTGGAGGTATTGTTAAAGAAGGAAATCAAGTACCTGTGGACTAAGGAGTGTCAACAGGAATTGGACATCCTAAAGGAAAAGATAGTCACGACGCCCATCTTGATTTTCCCTGATTGGACACACATGTTACATGTACATATTGATTTGTAATCCGTCACTCTCAACATAGTGTTGGCATATCCTGATGATGGGAACGTCGACCACCCAATCTTGTTTGCAAGTTGGAAACTTTCTCAGGTGGAGAGAAATTGCATATCAATGGAGCGTCAAGGTTTGGCCATGGTATATGCACTCCATAAATTTAGGCATTATCTACTCGAGATTCTTCAAGTTCTTTACATACCACTCAGTGTTTAGGTATTTGGTCAATAAGCCAGTGTTGGGGGAGAATCTGCAGATGGTTTCTCCTATTCCAATAATTCTAGTTCGAGGTGGTGGTCAAATAGGGAAAGTAAAATGTTGGACCATATCGTCTTTCTAGATTAGAGTTTAGAGAACCAAGAGGGAGCTTGGACGACAATTTACCAGATGTGCAACTCTTATGCATTGAAGCAATCCCTGACCAGTGCATGAAGATCACAACATTCCTATCGATAGGGAGAGCTCTAGAGGGATACATAGTCATGCGACATAGACAATGGGTTACAAGGAGCTCTGATTTTCAACTAATTGTAGGACACTTGTACAAGTTGGAAGCTGATGGGATACTGCACAAATGTGTGATGGATCATGAATGGTTTCCTATATTGTAGGAATCTCGTGAAGGTGTCATAGGGGTACTCAACACTGGTAATGCAACTGCGCGGAAGGTGCTATGTGTAGATATATGGTCTCCTTCATTGCTCTAAGAGGCGAAACAATATTGCAAACAATATGATGTTTTCCAGCATGTAGGTAAGCCCTCAAGAAGAAATGAGATGCCTCTCTTCCCAATGACAATGCTAAAACCATTTGAGAATTGGGCCATAATTTCATTGGAGCAATCAATCCTCTTGAACAAAGAACCAGCGCACAGTACATTATTATTGCGATAGAGTATTTGACATGATGGTCAGAAGTTGTGCTAGTCAAGGACTACACATCATATATATTTGCATGGTTCATATTTGAGAATATTGTAACAAAAACCAATGCAACAAAGCTTGCCACACTACTCGCTCAACTAATGAAAGGACTTGTCAACAAGAGTCAGCTCAAGCCCTACCATGGCCCACATGGAAAAACCCATATGAAATTCCTTTCCAATTATGGAAGCAATAAAGTAGCATAGAAGTAGAAGCTAGTACAGAGAATAAAACTATTTGAGTAGAGTTGGAATATAATCCAAGGTAATTATTATTTTTCAATGCAAGTAAAATCTATTAGATTTGTTTGCAGTTATAGTTAAATATTCCCAATTTAATATATTTATGACATAAAACAGGGAGAAAGTGCCATCGCAGAAAGGAAGGAATCATAAAAGGAAATAGCTCAAACAAAAGGATGACACATGGCACCATTGACAATTAAAAACCTTGAGGAAGTGATGGTACGTTGGTGGTGGCAGAATGCAATATTAAAGGCAAGTAGGCATATCACAGTTGGTTGCATGGTGGAGCAGTTAAGACAAGGCACGGGGGTAGTAAATGCATTAGGGGCAGTAGGAGAACAGCCGCCAACTCATACCTATAATAAGACCAAGCTATCACAAGTGATCGCTCAGTTATCCAACAGTTTAAGGGAAGTGTTCATTTAGTTCAGTAGTTTGGAGTGTTATAGCGTAATTTTCCACCTTGTGAGCATCAGCATTGATTGGCCTTCAGGATCCATTTTATTGACTCGGATCTATCATTTTCCCTCTAAGAACACACAAATCCCTATTTTTGTTCCTGTACGCTAGTTGTTCCACTATAGCCAACGTACATGCAGGCTGTTCCACTATAGCCCACAGACACCAAGTAAAATGGTAACAACCAATAGAAAATTACTTTTTACTCCCAAAAAGAGGTCTTAAGGTGACCTTTGGCCCTCCATATACCCCGAAATGACTCGATTCGACCTTTCACTTACCTTTGGAAGGCTATATATTGAGCTCTTATGGTGTATGGAAGGGAGGAGAAAGAGAGAGCAAGATAACTCTAGTGGATTTTTGCTGTGACTTGAGTCTACACTCATTGATCCTTGTTGTTGTGAGATTCTTTATGCTCACCTACCAAAATCCTTTCATAGTTTGAGTTTTCCATTGCATCGGGGATTGAAGTGGTGGAGGTACAAGTGGAGAGACCCATTTCTTGGTTCAGATTGGTTGTCGGCAAGAGGTCGTATATTGTACTTCTTGTTATTTATTAATGGAAATACTCATTTTCTCGTCCAATTGATGTTGTGAATGTTGTTAAATTACATTGGGTTACATTTGCTTAGGATATCATGGATCATGATATTGATTATGCTAATTTCTTTCACATGTTATATGCACTTTCTTTTACTTGTTGTTGAGACTAATCTACAGGTTCAAGTGTAGAAGTTGAAAACTCAATGGGGATCTACTTCGAACATCCAGTTGAAGGTTGGTCTTTTCTCCATTATCTTAGCATTGTCATTTATATAGAATTGCATTGGGAATTGAGTTATTTTATAGTAGTCAGTTGTCTGTTGTGGTCTACCCCAAGCCATAGGAAGTTTTCTCCGTAACAGAAATGGTGACTCCACTGGGGAGAACATCCACTTTTGGGGTTTTTTAGGGATTTGTCCTTATTTTGAGTTGATGTTTGTCGAGCTTCTATGTCATTGATTGGTTGTCGGGATCTACAGTAGAAAACTAGTTTTTTCTGGGCTGTTTGACCTTTTTGCGGCTCATTTTCCTTTCCCTGTACATGGGTCAACCTAGTTTTGACCGCGTCTACCCGCCTCTGTGTGAACTATAGCCCGCATCTACCTGCAACTGTTCTTTGAACAATTGCGTACAACTCCATGATTGTTTGTTTTTTGGCCTTGTGTGTTTGCTGGGTTGATTCTGAGTGTTCCTGAGTCTTAGTTGGCCTGTTTACTGACTGTTCCATGCCCTATTTGTGACCAGAAACTCCTCTTTCTTTTAGTTTTTGAGCTTTTAGATTTTTCACAATTTCTTGTTTTATAGCTCATTAGCTTGACTGAATCTTACTGTTTGGGTCTTGTTGGGTTGTCTATTTGATATCATGGGGGCTTCACTCAATAAACCGCTATCATAGCACGTTTGTTCATGGCATATGAAACAAAAACCCCTAATTTCACTAAATATTGGAAAATCCCTTCCAAAATCATTTTTTTTTACCCCCTCCCAATATGCCTTCCCAATTTAAAAAAAAACTCTATTTTCACTAGATATTGTATGTATCAATTTTTTCATTAACATTTTTTATACCCCTTTATATTTCTACCTAGTATATTGATATGATACCCCTCTTATGACCCCACATGCATTCTACAATTCACCTTGCTTCTTTCTATGTATATTGTGGATGCACATTACTTCACCCACAATGCAATTACTCAACCACATATCATTAAGATTTGCAACATCTAATGGTCTAATGAAGAGATAGGAGATCACATCTTGTATGTCACTAGATCCAATGCACATAGAACAACATTTAGATTGCATGTTGCAGTTCTCCAATCGCTCACTAAGCCTATTGTGGGATAAGTATCCAAGCCCCCAGGGCTTGTAATAAACTCTAGGGGGCTGACTAAACCTCCCAAGGCCTATAATAGGCATGAGTGATTGGGTATTCAATCCCCCAAGGCCTATCGAGGGCCTATAATAGGCCCTGGAGGCTTAGAGCCTCCCAAGGCTATTGTTAACAACTGGCTGAGTGTTATTGGTAACAATTGGCTATCAATGACCACTATCTCTCAACTATGATCAATTGGAAACCCACTTCACCACGAAACCCCTAGCCTCAATCATGCCTCAAGATGCGATTTCTTTGCGTACTGGTAAGCTTGAGCCTTCCCTCAACCCGATTTCGCATCTGGCCATGATCCTACCATCTCCATTTGGCAGTTTTTTTTAGCCTGACCATATAAAAAAGACCCCAAAGTATTTTTGTATTGTTACATTAAATAAAAAATACTCTTTGCCCCTTAATATATAAGCAATATAATTTTTAGGTTTTCACAAATATTAAATACTGCAATATGAATGAACGTGATATTATATTGCTTTCTAGTGAAGCCCCCTTGTTTGATATGCTCTGCATTTCTTTACTGAATAGTTAGATTTTGCCTACATTTTTTCATTTCATTATATTGAAAAAATACAAAAGCATTGTTTTGCATTTTCCTTGCATTTATAAGAGAAAATACAAAATATTTGATTGATGTACTACATTTTGCATTTGAGTGCTTGTGATTTCGTCTAGGGTTGGCTTGGGCATTGAAACATTAAAGATATTGCATTTTAGTTTTGAACCGTTGGATTGATTGGCATATTAGTGGCATGCTCTTTCATTGATTAGATGAGTCTAATGTTTTTCAGTTGTGCATACCATTGAGTATTATATATCGCAAGTTTCATGACCATATCCTTTGAGTAATTACAGCCATTAAAATCAATGCTTAATCTTAAAATTGATTAGAAACGATTTTCATTTTATAGGGTGCACCAACTAGCTTAGGTTTAGAGTCTTGGGATAGATCATTGTGAGTTAACAATCCAAGACTATTGAACCAACATTGTGTGTCTGACCAGGGAGTGGTGAAACCCATGATATGCATCAGTGTTCTCAGGAAGCTCTACTCAAACCAGAGTTAAGCACGAGGTCACAGGAGGTTGGTTGCAGAGATATCCATCCAATACTGGCTGAATGTGGGATATATTTCCAGGATTTGTTCATGTACGGGGACTCTTGGGGGATTTGACCCTCTTGAGTTTCGGGCTTAGCTACCCTGCCCATATGACGGATCCCACCTGCAACTATCCCCCTAAGCATTGGTTATATTGTGGTGACCTTAGTTTCTTTACCTAGGTATCACATAGGGTGCTTGCAGTGGTCATACTATGCGTATCCTGAGTCAGATAGGGGTTGGACAGCACAGTTTCCTGTTGTATAGGGATTTGACCCTGTGCACGCAGTGAATTCTGGAAACCCTTATAACTGATTCTATTACCTCCGGTTATAGTTTGGGATTCTCGATCCTCTCCTAGGCGAGACATATCGGCTATAGTGTCGGGAGGTCCCTTGAGCATATCCTGTTTGTGTGCATTTGGTTGTAGTTTCTTTAGGTGTGTGCTCTTTGATCGATAGTTGGTCGTTAGGAGGCGTTCTATTTATTTGGAGTTATAGTGGAGTGAGATCCACCTCTCCGTCAGTCTCGTCGTTTAGCTAGTTTACCAGCTGACGAGGTAGCACGTCCTTTTCATAAGAGACACCAAAGGATCCCCTCCGATACTTTTGATACTTACGACGAACTTCACAAGTACATTATGACTTATGCATCTGGCACACCAGGAAGAATTCCCATTACTCCGTCGGTGGATGTCGATGGACATACCGTTCCTTCCACTCCATCGGAACTTGGAGGGGAAGGTTCACCCCCACATGTGACTTTTGCAAGGTTTAGGCCATATCCACCCCTAGAGCCAAACCCATCTCATGGTACTTACCCATAGGGATTCCGATATGGGATGCCAGATCTTAATGACACCACGAACCCTTCGACCACTAATACTTCTTCACTTGGTATGCCTAGTCTTAATTCGAATGTAAAATCCACTTCGTCAGGTAGTCAAGCTAGCACTATCCTTGGAGATATGGGCACTGCCCCTTCCAGGGGCAGTGCATCCTCTTCTGCTCCCTCCCGGGGCGGCACAACCTCTTCTGCTCCCTCCGGGGGTGGCACATCCACTTCTGATCCATCCGGGGGCGGCATGACCTTTTCTGCTCCATTTCAATTTATGTCTGGTCATGTCCCTTCAACTTCTACAGCTGTTGGGGGAGGACCATGTCCTAGGACTTCCCCTCATTGTAGTGGGAACACTTCACATGACACGGCTCGCGTTACACAACCTAACGTGCATGTTTCTACACATCTACCTATGACTGCGACCACGAATGCTAACTAGCATGCCCCTCCTAACACTAGGGGTGGGCACATTCCCAACATGGGAAGAGGGCACGTACCCTATACTGGGGGTGGACACATTCCCAACACTGGAGGTGGGTACATTCCCAACACTAGGGGTGGGTACATTCCAAACGGTGGGGTTCGGCACATTCCTAATGCTGGGGGTGGAAACATACCCTATAATTATGGTAATTACTCAACTGCTCCTGCTACAGCCAGCACTTATATGCCCCATCAATATGGTGGCAATCCTTCTTATAATGTAGTCGGTTATGGCCCTTGTTACAACCCTCCTCACCATGGTACTTGGTGAGCTCTAAGTATGGGTGCCTAATGAGGGTAGCTAGATTAGGAGCTTACTTTAATTATCAAACCAAGGGACGTACAAACTTTAGAGGCACTGGCACTATATGTTCTCTTCTAGGATAGTCCTTGTCGAAGCAGGGTGTCTATATCAATGTTTTTAAAGAGCTGCCTAAGAAAGATTAAATGAACTGTAAACAGGATTGTTAAGCTATGGAAGAGAAACTCCTATGCTAAGAAATCAAATACTGAAAGCAGGAAATCTATGGATAAGAATTTGAATGTAGGAGACAGTAAATCTATTTTTAAGAATTAACTTGTTGAAAACAATTAAAATTATACTATGGAATTCAAATGCTGGGATTTAGCACAGATCTATTCTAAAGTAATGAAAGCTTGATCTTTAATCTAAGGGGTATTTACTGGAAATCAATTTCATAAAACTCAAAGTCTGGTCTAACATAAATTAATGATAAGGTTGAATTCAGAATGCCATTATCTAATGCTGCATTTTTAATCAAAACATCTAAGAAGTGAATTTCATCATATAACCAATAAATACTGAAAGAAATCAATCTCTATGAGCAGTCCTAATAATGAAATGAATACATAGGCTTAAGCTTTAAATCGTTGCTTCAAAAGTAAATGCAAGTACATAGAGAAATAAGTGTTAAATTATGCTTTGACAGAATGTTGTTACAGGACTACAAACACAGCATTATCATACTATAGAATGCGTTGTAATGAACTACAGAATCAGAAGTGATCAACCACTACAGAAATCGAATCGTGTTATTGAGACGCGATTTAGAATACTCTCATCTGCAATATAAATTCAACCAATGCACAACACATAATAAGAAATACCTGTACTGTGAGATCTCCTGACTTACATGTTGGAGGGGCCCTCTCCAACCCGTACTCAGGAATGAAAAGAACTTATAAACGCTGAATCGTAGATAACATCAAGTCTTTATTTAAAATAGAAACTTCGTCGTTTAAAAACCAGGTTTGTAACACAACTGTCTTAAAAGTCTGAAACACAAAACAGTAATTCTTCAAAATAGCAGACGGGGCCTCTCGCTACCCGAGAGGTCCATATTTATAAAATCCTAATGCTTAACCTAACAAAAATGTCTAATTGCCGATTCTCTTTGAACAGGAGTTCGTTCTCTACAGATCAGGAAAAAGGCGCTGAGTTTGGTGGCATTCTTCCAGTTCTTCACCTAATTCACGCGTTATCCTTTAGTACACCTACACCTGCTCATTCAACCTCGTTTTTCATGCAATTAGATCATAGCAATGCTTTTCAAAACATAACATAAACAATCTTTTTAACACTTCACTAAATAATTAAGGTAAATTATTTTCCCATTAATGAGTGTATCTTTACAACCTTTCTTGTATTTTACTGGTGGGAAAAGAAACTATCAGATACCTGAAATGGGGACTCATCATCTCCCCCATGCTTGAAGGATTCACCCATCCTTGGGTGACATATTCTGCTTTCTAATGACATCTCTGATGTCCCATGCTACCACCTTGGGGGTCCCTGCCTGCCTGTGGTATCCCATACTTTGATCTTCCTTGATCCATGCCCTCCTTTCTTCTTCCTCATTGACCTGTTCCTTAATGACCGGAGTAAGGAAGAATGGGGGGTTTAGCCTCATCCCTATCCACCTAGGTTGATTCTTTATCAATGACTCCCTGTAGAGCTTGGATTTTATGAGAGCATTTTCTAGTCTGTAAGGGGAGCGAAGCTTTTTTATTTTCAGGTCATTTGCCACTCTATGCCATCTTTCACCAATAGACTCCTAAACCTCCTTATGTGTGCTCTGAAGAGTAAGATCGAAGTGAACCACAAGCCCCTACTGTTTCTCAAGGAGAATTGGGATCAGTTCCTCATCTATGGTGAGATTTCTATGGTCATAGATTATTCTTTCAGGGTGAGTTGCTTCTGCCCTTATCCATAATGGGGTCTACTATTTTGCTACCACATAAATGTGGTAGTCCTGAGCTCTTTCAATTTTGTTTTTCATCCAAGAACATAATGCCCTTAACTGGAAATCACCCATGTAATGGTTTGGCGACCAGTTGGACGAGCTAGGAGCTACAAAATTGTGCAGGAAAAACTCACTGAGCTGGTCCTTCTCCGACTCTGTGGTCTTGAGAGATGCATCCACAAATTCCCTGGTTGTTTTGATTTCTATTGGGAGTCCCTGTGCCAAACTTTGGAGCTGGAATTTGCCCCGCTTTTCTTGTAGGTAAACTGCATATATTGCTGAAGGTGGCCTATGCTCCAATAGTTTACTGTATATTTCAATGGTAGTAGCCAAGACATGCTTCAGTTGAACAATTTCCTGGTCCTTTTTTGCTAGTTCCCCTTGTGCCTCAGCCAACTTTTCTTGAAGTACTGAATTTCTTTGTTCTGCCAGTCTTAGCTCCCCTACATGATGCATTCTTAGAATTTGTGTCTTCTCAGATGAGAACGGGGGTGATGTTGTCTGGCTTCTTGATTCAATTTTCAATGCCGCCAGCTGCTTTCTAAGCTCTTCTAATTCTTCCCATGCCTCAGCCAGCTGATTGACAACCCCAGGGTTTTCATTATGCTCAGGAGGGTCCCCTGGGGGTTGTCTTGCTCTTTTTGTTCATTTTGTTCTTCTTCCACCTCCTATTCTTCGTGTTCATCCTGCATTTCCTGTTCATCCTGCTCCTCTTCTGTAGTGGGATCTCTTTGATCTACCCACTGATCATCGTCCCCATCCGACACATTTTGAACTATGGGACTGGGTTCCCTACTCTTTTCCTTGGTTATTCGGATTCTAGATGCCTGTGTGAATCTCTTACTTCTTCTTTGCAGCTCTTGATTATTGGCAGGGATCCTTGGGTTCATCTTGGGGGAGTCATCTCTTAAATGCTTGATTTTCACTAGGGTCTCGTCCACATGGTCCAGGTCAATTTTCGTCTTTGCCCCTCATGTAGAGGTGGTTTTGTTCATTGCTCCTGTTGGTATGCCAGTTGTGGGTGTACCCTTCATCCTTTGAACATCTTCAATGGATACCAACATGAATTCTTCCCATGAAAGCTCTGGTATCTGCACCTTTAATTCCTCACAAACGATTAACTTGATCATCCCATGATGGGCCAAGGCATCCTCCTTACCTTTAGCCACCTTCTTGCTCATTTCTGCTAGAGATTGGAGTAGGTAGTATGGAATACTAATGTTCTTGTTTGGTGGATGATGGGTCCTATTCCTTAATAGCTCTAGAATCTGAAAATGAAAGATGGGGACATAACTTAACCTACCAGAGCATGTGATGTACTTTTGAATGATTGCAACCATGTCCTCCCATGGCGTTGGCATGGAGAGTCTTTTGACTCCATTTTTGTCTTCGTCATAGACCTCTCCTTGCTCGAAAAATATTGTTTTTGCTTCATGGTTTGCCTCCCTGTCATCCCTGCTCCAATGCAAACCTCTCTGTAGACCAATGAATTTCGAAATTACATCCTCATCCAAATTTATACGTAACCCCTTCACTCAGGTGACGAACTGTTCATCCTTGATATGTTTAAAATTTCTCGCAAACTCTAGAGCCACCCCTGTATTGTACCCTTTTAGTCCTAGGACGAAAGGAATCCATCTCGCACTGCGGATGGTTGTTAATATTCGCAGGTTCTTGTAGATGGCACTGTGCTCCTCTTGTTCACTTTTCTTGAATCATTTCATCATCTTAAAATCTCTTCTACAATCGAAAAAAACCAACTTTGAATGTGTCTTTTACCTCACTGGTCTGGATTGACTATAGGCTCGAGGCCGGATTGCTTGCTACGTGACCACACTCACTTCTGATGGCTTGCTTCTAGGAAGTGCTAAGAGGTTTTTTTGTATGCAAAAACTGGCTCTTTTTTCTTTGACGATCATGCAGCTTTACTTAATTGTCCTTCCGCACTTATCCTTATTATTCTTCACTGTACTTGCTGATTGATCCATTTCTTTTCATAATCAAGCTCTTCATTTCTCTTTATGCTTGTACTTTGCAATTATTGTGAAGTATGGTGGTTATATGCAGATCCATCATTTGTCAAAATGACGGGTGTGTGCAATCATGATTTTGTAATCTGAACCTTTCCCTCTGACTTTATCGAAAAGTTGTCCTCGGCTTAAAATATAACCATTTTGGGGATAATGATTTGACCTTAAGAATAAAATGAAAATGTTCAGAGATTACCTTGTTATATTTTGTTAGCGTACCTGATTTCACGATCATCACTGATTTGTATGCGTGTTGGATGCTATAGTAGATTTGGTGTAATCCGTAGTGATCTTCGGCGTGTCAATAGTTATGTGTGTTGTTGGCATTTTTTCTTTATTCGTGCCATTTCTGATTTGACTTTGATAATGCTTTGCATGAATTTGATTGCTTATTGTTGCACTTGGAGGAATTTCTAGCTCGCTTGGATAAATGGTAGCCTCACTTGAATCAATTGCAGGCTCACTTGAAGTAGGGTCAGGCTCTCGTGATCATATGGCAGAGTTGATTGAAGAGTGTGCTTGGATTGTTCCTGTAGTGGTAGATAATTTTGCTGGCTCTCTTGAATACATATCTAGCTTGCTTGATTGCTGAAAATGTTTGTGAATTTTCGGGCTCACTTGAATTGTGCTTGATATTTGTTTTTGCAATAGTAATGCTGTATCTTCATAGGGATATACGTGGCCCTTTAATTTGTACTATTATTTTCTCTATCAATTTTATTTTCCTTTCTCTTTTTTCTTTTTTTTCATTTTTCTTTTTTTTTCTTTTTTTTTTTCATTCAAATTTTTCAATGTTTTTTCATATTTTCTATCAGCATCAGTTGTTGCTGGTGGAGTACTTGTGTAAACTCTTCTTTTGAATGTGATTTATTGTAAATTTTGAGTCGATTTCCATTCACTATCATGGGAAACTATTGTTCATCTATTGTAATAATCTTGACTGCTCCATTTTCATAGATGTGCTCAATGATGTAAGGTCCTAGCCATCTGGTTGTTAATTTTCCTTTGAATGTGTGAAACCTAGAATCATAGAGTAGTGCTCAGTCACCTTCCTTGAACTTTTTATCTTTTAGGTGCTTGTCATGCCACCTCTTTCTTTGCTGCTGGATGATTTCAATGTGAGCCAGTGCTTGTTGGTGTTGCTCATCCAGTTGATTTAATTTTAGCATGCGTTCTTGTTGTATTTCTGATAGTTCCATGTTTAACTCTGCTGCAATTCTTAGTGTTTTTATTTCAAATTCAATTGGTAGCATGACTTTATTTCCATATACTAACTCATAAGGTGTGAATCCTATTGTTTTATTCCATGTGGTGTTATAGGCCCAAACTGCCTCACTTAATTTGTCAGCCCAATCTCTTTTGTGGAGTTGGATTGTCTTTGTTAGAATCCTCTCTAATTCTCTATTGGTGACTTCTGCTTGACCATTTCCTTGAGGGTGATATGAAGAGGACTGACTATGCTTAACCTTATTCTTTTTCAGTAGGTCCTCTATTAAGTTGGATGTAAATTGTGGTCCTTGATCATAAACTAGTTCCCTTGGAACACCAAACCTGTGGAAGATTTGCTCAGTGAAGAATTGTGCTACATTGTTTTCATTTGCTGCAGCAAGTGCTGCTACCTCAGTCCATTTTGTAAGGTAATCTGTGCATACTAGAATGTAGCTCTTTTGATTTGATGGTGGGTTGATTGGACCAATGAAGTCAAATCCCCATTTCTCGAATGCTTCTAAGGAGATCTGTGGATGAAGAGGCATTTCTTCTTTTTGTGTAGGTTTCCCCATTCTTTGACAGTCTTCACAGTGGGACACATACTCATAAGCATCTTTGTGGAGTATTGGCCAATAATACCCTATTTGCAAGATCTTGTAGGCTGTCCTCTTTGCAGCATAGTGTCCTCCACAGGGTTCATTGTGAGTGGCATGCATTATGTCATGTACTTAATCTTCCCTAATGCACCTTCTAAGTATCTGATCTAGTCCCTGTTTAAAAAGCATGCCCTCTATCCATGTGTATGTGGCACTTTGCCTTATTACTTTTGTCTTTTCTTTATAATTGTAATGTTCTAGAAACTTCCCGGATGCTAAATAGTTTGCTATGTCAGCAAACCATTGGCTTCTTGTTGATATGGCAAAAAGGTGCTCATCAGGGAAGTTATCTTTAACCAATTCATTATCTTTTCCAAATGTGACTCTTGACAAAAAGTCGGCTACAACATTATGCTTGTCTGGTTTATCTATTATAGTAATGTCAAATTTTTGTAGAAGTAGCATCCATCTAATAATTCTTGCACTAGTATTAGGCTTGTTCATAAGATATCTGATTGTTGAGTGGTCAGTGTGGATAAAACTTTGGTATCCTGTGATGTAATGCCTGAATTTATTGATTGCATGTATGACTGCTAAAAATTCCTTCTCTGTGACTGTGTAGTTGAATTCTTCCCCAGCCAAATTTTTGCTTATATAGTATATAGCATAGGGTTTCTTGTCCAAGCATAGATCCAATGGCTTTATCTGATGCATCTGTGTGGATGTGAAATGGAATTTCCCAATTTGGTCCTTGGAGTACTGGTGCTGTGATTGTTTTCTCCTTAATATTTTCAAATGCTGTCATGCAATTGCTTGTCCATATGAACTTGTTGTATTTTGTGAGAAGTGCAAACATTGGGGTAGAAATTCTACTATAATTTTCGATAAACCTTCTGTAGTATCCTTTTTGTCCAAGGAAATTTCTTACATCCCTTTGTTTGATAGGTGGTGGAAGCGTTTTGATTACTAAGACTTTTGCTTGATCAACCTCTATCCCCCTTTGTGATATATGATGTCCTAGAATGATTCCTTCTTCCATTAATATCCTACATTTGTCATTGCTAAGGCACAAGCTCATCTCAATACATTTTTTTAATACTAATTCAAGATTGTTCAATGCCTACTCAAAGTTTTGTCCATAGGGTGTGAAATCATCCATGAAGACTTCCATTTTGTCATTTATAAAATCGGAGAAAATACTCAATATGGCTCTTTGAAATGTTGTCAGGGCGTTACATAAACCAAAGGGTAGGACCCTATAGGCATAAGTTCCCCATGGGCATGTAAAGGTCGTCTTATCTTGATCAGTTGGGTGTATTAAAATTTGGTTGTACCCACTGAAGCCGTCTAAGAATGAAAAATACTTTTTTATAGATAATGTATCTAGCACCTGATCTATAAATGGAAGAGGAAAGTGATCTTTCTTGGTTGCTTTATTCAACTCTCTGTAGTCCACACAAACTCTCCATTTTCATCCTTTTTTAGGTACTATAACTAGTGGTGAGACGCACTCACTGTCAGATATTGGATAGATGAACCTTGCATCTAATAACTTTTGTAGTTCCACTTTGACTATGTCTTTCAATGCAGGGTTCAACCCTCTTTGTGGTTTCCTGATAGGAGTAGAACCTTATTTGATGTAAATGTAGTGTTTGCAGATATCAGGATGTATTCCTTTCATGTCTGCATATGTCCATGCAAATGCTTTACTTTGTTCTTCTAGTATCTTCATTAATTTCTTTTCTTGCTCTAGTTTCAAATTGGAATTTATGTTGACTATTTTTCCAGGTAGAATTTCCACGATTTTTACTTTTTCAATTTGTTCTTCTAGTACTTCTGTCCATAATTCATCCATGTTCTGTTTTGAACTGTCACCTGTTTCTGTGGAAAAAAAATCTTGAATAACATGATTGTCAGAAGATACATTTTGTATAAATCTATCTATATGGCCATCTTCGTTTATTGCTTTTAGTGATAGTGCAGCATCAATTGTTAGGATAGGTCGGAGGTTGTGATTTGGTTTTTTCTGGTAATCATCAGTCCAATTTTGATATTCTAAATCTAAAGATTTCATTGCTGGTGGGTAGATCGTGATTTTCTTCCTGGCATGTCCACTGGTGATAGTCATATTTCCTGATCAGCAACCTAGGTAAGCGTCCGCAGTTACTAACCAAGGTCTACCTAGTATGATTGGATAGCCACTAAGTTTGATTTTGACTTCAATTATTATGAAATCACATGGGTATTCCTAGGATTCAATATTGATCATAATGTCTTCTAGCATCCCTTCAGGTTTCATAGTGGATGTGTCCGCTAGTTGGATTACTGTTGTGGTTGGCCTAACCATTGATTGGAGTCCCAGGTATAGCATGGTTTGCTTAGTCATGACATTGATCCCAGCTCCCAAATTTATTAAGATTTTATTTATTTGCTTGTTATTGATGGTGACGTTTACTATAGGACTGCCTGGATCAAGATATTTAGGGTGTATTATGACACCCAGCATTAAATCAGCCAATTGCCCCACTACATTTATGGTTGGTGGGTCACGTTTCCCCCTTCTGGGTTTCTTTAGGAAATTTTCCCTAATAAATTTGTTGTAGATGGGCACATCCCTTATGGCTTGTAAAATTGAGATTTGGATGTTTAAGTGCTTGAATTCGTTTAAAATTGTATTCTCTTCCTCTTCTTTCGTACTTCGTACCAGTTTTTCTGGAAATAGAGAGTTTCTGTTGCATGGGAGTGGTTGGGCTTCGTCCTCAGGAGAGTCTTGTTCATCTGGATGTTGAACATAGAGTTCTGATGTTTGTTCTTGAGCTTCAGGTTGTTGGATATTGTGTGGGGATGTATTCTGCAACGTTTTTCCAAATCGGAGGTTTATTTCATTTATTTCTATGGTGTCTACGACATAGGTAGGGAATTGTGTGTTGAAATATTGTAACTTTTAAGAATATTATATTTGTAATTTATTATTCCGGAGATGTTCCCTTCCTCCGAGGTGACCCTATTGTATATCAGGAGATGCTTATTCCTCCCATGGATTGTGGTAACTAGGGTTATTAGATCTCCCATGTGGGGGTCGGCCCTAAGTTAATTTATTATGGTTTATTAGACTCTCTTAGGAGAGGTCGGCCCCATAGGGTAAAAAGTTAGTCGGGAACAAGTATAAGTAGAGGAGGATGTTCCTCACTTATCTCAATTCATTCCTCACTCATAAAGTAGTGCACAAGTGAGAGAGAGGTCTGCATAGGAAGAGGAGGAGGAGCTCTTGTTTGGTTTCTACATCTTGTATTGGTTGATCATCTATATTGAGGAAAGCTTTGCTGGGTTTTCTACCCCATGAGGGTTTCCCAGGGTAAATCTTTTCCTATCTTGTGATTGTGTTTCTTTCAGTGATATTGCTAGTCAAATTAGTATAAACTTAACATGGTATCAGAGCTAGCCTGAATAGGACATCTTTCACAAGGTGAAAATATATCTCTCTCTTCCTCCGGTGAAAATTAGGGTTTCTGCAAAAGTTGGAATTTTTGGATTCTGATTACATGGCTGGATAGCCCTCCTCAAAATTGAACTTTTGAGCCCTAGATCGAACTTTTTGGTTGGGTAGAAATCCGGGAAAGTCAAACCCTAGTTTGACAAAAAGTGCAGAAAACTAGAACTAGATTTCTACAGCAGGTCCGAAGTTCGCTGGTCAAGTTTGGAGGCTGAAAAATTGAAGTTTCCATAAAGTAAGTACATCAGTCACCTCGCCTCAGTCAAGCCAATCTCTTGGTAAGGTCAGTTTTTCATTTTTTAAATTTTCAATTTTTGGTAACCCCCTGGGCAAGATGGCCCTAAGCACTAAGCTTGAGGACAAGCTAGAAGGTATAGAGAATTTTCGGGCATGGAAATATAGAATTAGTCTCATTCTTGAAGAGAATGATCTTTCCCAATATATCAAGGATGAAGTTGCAAAACCTGAGGAAGGTGAAGCCAAAGAAAAGTATAGGAAGGATCTGATTAGGGTAAAGAGAATCATTGTTGATTCTATCAAGGACCGCTTGATTCCCCAAGTGGCATCCAAAAAGACCCCAAAGGAAATTTATGATTCCCTAAGAAGAATGTATGAAGGGAAGAACATCAACAGGAACATGAACCTAAGATCTTAGTTGAAGAGTACCAAGATGAATAAAGGAGAATCTATTCAAGACTATTTCTCAAGGGTTTCCCAAATCAAGGAACAACTAGATGCCATTGGAGATACCCTTGATGAATATGAACTAGTCATGACTGCTCTAAATGGTCTCACTAGACCTTGTGAGTCAATCATCCAAACTATGTGTGCCAGAAAAGAAAGCATGAAGTTTGATGTGGTATGGGAGGATTGCATTCAAGAAGAAGCTAGGGTAGCCAATAGAGAAGCTCTTCTCAAGGAGGATGACCAAGCCTTGGCTACTCACACCAAAAGAAGAAGAAAGGGTCACTTCAAAAAATATGACCACAAGGAGTCTCAACCTCCCCACAGATTTAAAAGGAGAAGAAGAGAAAACTTAGAAAGAGACCTCTCCACAGTTCAATATTTCAATTGTCTCAAAGTAGGACATTTTTCCAGAAATTGTACTTCACAAACAAAGAAGAAGAAGTTTATTCACAGAAGACATCATGCACATATGGAAAAAGATGATAGTGAAGAAGAAGAAGAGGAAAGGCCTCAAAAGAAAAGAACTAAAGTAGAAAAAGAAGATGCGAAAGAATATGTTCTATTCGTTGCACTCTCTAGGTCTGTGACACCTGGAGAAGATACATGGCTCATTGATAGTGGTGCTTCAAAACACATGACAGGTCAAAAGAAAACTCTCTCAAGACTTGAAGAAAATACCTCTCCACAAAAGGTATCTCTAGGAGATTATTATCAATATCCCATCAAGGGAATTGGTGAAGCAAGCTATAAGTTTGATTCTGGAACACCATTGAAGATGAATGAAATTTTATATGTACCAAGTTTGAAGAAGAACCTACTTTCTATTCCAGCATTAGATAAGAAAGGCTTTAGATTTGCATTCATAGATGGCCAAGTACTTATGTGGCCTAAAGGAAAATGAATTGAGGATGCAATTGTTATTGGTGAAGAGGAAGGAGGTCTATACAAACTCAAGGGCCATTCAGAAGCTGCCCTTGTTCATGAATCCACTAGCCCAAGTGAGCTATGGCATAGAAGGCTTGCTCACATTAACTACAAAGCCCTACCTCATGTGAGCAAGGTAGTTATAGGACTACCAGACTTAATTAAAGGACTACCAGACTTAAAGGTTGATCATGATGGCACATGCAAAGGATGTGCAAAGGGAAGAATATCAAGAACCCATTTCCAAAGAGTGAAACAAGGACTAAGAGTACCTTGGAGTTAATACATTCACATGTATGTGGACCAATGCCCTCCACATCTTTGAGTGGATATGAATACTATCTCACATTCATTGATGACTATTCAAGGAAGACATGGATATACTTTCTAAAAGGAAAGAATGAAGTCTTTGGAAAGTTCAAAGAGTTCAAAGCATTGATAGAAAATCATTCAGAAAAGAAAATCAAAATACTCAGAACAGATAACGGCAGAGAATATACTTCAAAGAATTTTGAATATTTTTGTAAGGAAGCCGAAATCAAGAGGGAGCTAACCACTCCCTACCATTCCCAACAAAATGGGGTTGTGGAAATAAAGAATAGAACCATCATGGAAGTTGTTGTAATGTCCCCTTCTCTCATTCAATTGCAGGGAAGGAAACATCAACAACACACCGGGGCTTTTGGCAGACTTAGCCCCCAACTCTTTTACTCATAAAATTCATATCAATTAAAAACTTCTCTATACATATGCGAACTTCAATAAAACACAGCGGAATTAAACATAACAACACACATAAGCATAGATTCGCATCAGCATACTTATTTCAAGCAATTAATAGGCAGAGAATTCAATCCCCTTCTTATGCTACTTCATATCGATTTCATTAATCATGAAGAATAATCATTCCAATAACACATTGCAAAACACAGATTGTATATAATTTAATCCACAAAGAATACTTATCTTGCAACGCAATTGTCCAACGACTAGCTACGTGAGAGCAACGTTCCACCCAACCATAGATATTTGTCCAGCCTGTATTCTTTCAGCTGAGAGATCACCCCCGAGCTGGGTTGTGTATCCACTAAGGAGGAACTAGATGGCTCACTCACAGTTAGGGTTTCACTCAGACAGCCATGCTAAGCCAACACATAGTTGGGTTTTTCAAGCATGCAATAGGAGATGGAGGAGGATGCTAGTCCACTGAGCTCAATTCCAGAGCCACATACACTTCAAGCTGGACTCAGCAATACCATCCTCTGTTCATACATCCACTCTTGGATTTCTCACAACTCTGTCACAAATAACTCCAAAACCGTCACTGATTTTATGGGCAGTTAAAACTGGGTTTCCCCATGGATTTTGGAGTAGCTATTGCTCCCAAATTCGCGCCAAGGCTCATACCAACGGATCCCCCATTGGATTTCACTATCTAATACCCATTCTGGACATTTTTGGCTTCCCAAAACGTGGGTTCATTCCAAGTCGCGATTTCTGGTTTTCGCACTCATGGGAGCTCGTTTTTGGATGGAGAGTGAATCTGGGTCTTTCACCATGGAATGGGGATGAGAATGAAACCCCCCCCCATGAGGTTGAGTGACTTCTTGTACAAGAAAACAGAGCCCATACCTACCCATACTAATTTTAGGGCTGCCCATGCTCCATTGAAGCCATGGGCTAACATCTCAACCACTTTCTTACAACAGGAATAAATGTCATCTAGAAAAGTCAAATGGGTTCTCATAATGACATGTGGCAGCCTATGGTTCACTCCCTTAGCCCCCTCACCACTCCCTAGTGGATACACGTGGCCCCTTCTCATTCGTTTCCTCCATAGCTAGTCTTGGAATTTTATTGCATGATGTTTATTTACATCCTATTACAATTTCCATGGCTTAAGAGCACATGGGCATCAAAATATCAATGTTTGCCTTTTAAAATCAAAATTCAGGCTTTCACTAGCGGGGCCTTGGCCTTGAGCTCCACTCTAGGAAAACATACATCACATGTACACATTAGTTACATTAAATGCTAATGCAATAGGGTTGTTGGTTCCCTATTTTGCCTATTCAGTATAATGTTTTCTAGCCTAAAGTCTTAATGGAATCAAATAATAATCAGTTTTGTTGTGTCTTTTGGAGGTCAACACTGCTAAGCTATGGTAAGTGATTTTTAATTACTTGTTTGTCATTTTGCCTTATTTTATGCAAACGATTGGGTCGTTAGGTTTCATTTAATGGTAGGTTAGTAATAAGTTTTGTTTCTCTTCTATGCAGGGTTCTTTTTGCTACCCGACCCCTACCTCAGCGCTCAAAGGAGGATTTATGCAAAGATTTGGGGATTCGATCTACAATGAGGGCGTTTTCCCTGGATTCATCTCACCTTTCAGATGCTTGTGAGGATTGCTCAATTGCTATTCTGGGGATGATCTTCGATTAAGGAGCTGTGGTTTTCCTTTTCAGTACTATGTGGATTTCAGGGGATTTGAGCTCCCATCTTTGGCTCAGATATACCGAGATAGTTGTAGGGTAGTTAGCTATGTCGATCCTTGTTTCAAGGACGATCTCACTTTGTATTTTCAGTATAAAATGACTGTGGAAACCCTAAGTAAAAGAAAAAAAGAAGACTGTAAAAAAACTTCATTTCATTAATAAGATTCAGTGCTTGTTTTTATCAAATCTGTGATTTAAGATTGTTAGGCGTTGAGGGCAGGGCCCACCTTCAACACCAAACTGTGGTATTTCAGTATTGTGTATTTTGCAGTAGCAGAGTAGCGTTTTTATCATTCTACATTGCTTTCCAGAATGTTAATGGATTTGATCATCGATGGATTGAAATAGAATGCGTGACTGCTTACCATTAGTTAATATCATTTGTAGTTGATCTAGCTTGTTAAATATATTTTAGGAACAGTTTGTATCTAAGACTCTCTCTGGGTTTTTTTTAGCGTGAATTGTTGTTTAAGATTATGGTATGCATAAATCGTGTGATGGATTTGATTTAGGTTATTGTAGACTCGATTTCATGAAGGGTTATAAGTAGATTGGATTTTACATTTTCCACATTACCAGCATATAGAGATATAATGATAGCTACAGGATTGGTTCGGACTCTTCATATTCACAGAACTGTAAAATAAATTAAGGAATGGCGTGGGTTTAGATATTCCCTTTGATTTCCAATGGGTGGACGTAGAGTAGATGCCTGCAAGTTATTAAGTAATTTCATTGGCATTTTGATCTAGCGCAGAGCATAAACTTGTGAATGATTTGTATTTAAAATCTTCTTTGATTTTTAGTGTGAGTAATTATTAGTGGCCACAGTAATGATGAGATGTGTGATAGTTTGGATTGGATTTATCATAGAATTGATTTAGTAGGATTGAGGAATGGTGTGTATCAAAGTTCCCTTTCGATTTCCAGTATGAATTGTAATGTTGGCAAACTAGTGATGAGCTTGATTTCAATTACTGAGGAATCGACTTGCTGAAGAGAACAGAGTGCATTTCATGTTGCCTCTTACTATTAATGTTAGAACATAGCTCCATTTCTTTCGACCTTTGAGCTCACAAACTGTAGGATAGATTTGCATTTTGTGGATTTAACAAAGATTGCAATAGTATAGGGTTTGGATATATTGATTTATCAAATATTTAGGGTTTGTTAATAACTAAATAGGAGTTGAGATTTGGCATTGAATGAAGAAAAATTATAGTTACAGCACTGTCTTCTAGGGTTGAACCTTAGCTTCATAATATATATCTTTTATGAAACCCTCCTGAATAGTTCTGTTATTCGATGGTGAGCATCTTCTGAAAATTCCAACATTCTGGTATGTGCACTTATATACACAAAACTCAAGAATAGTACAGCAGCTGTAAACCGACCTACCTTTGATGGAATGCTTGTAAATAAGTTAACAGGTTTTATCTCAGCAGTGATTCTAGGGGTATTTGTGTGGATTGAAGTATTATACTTGGCAGAGTTACTAAGTGGAACTTAGATATATTGAAATTAATTGAGCATATGTGTTTAGCAGATAATTCCTTTCCTTAGCAGGTTGATTGTTTTGAAAGTAAACTGCAGTTACTATAGCTTAAGACTGTTGTAGAGATTGTCAATTGCTTTAAGAGATTGTTGTAGTTCAAGGATTTGTTTAATTTCTTAGCAGGTTGTTCTACCGTAGTTCAATATTGTTGTGAAGTATTGCTGTAGTTAGTGTTTATTTAGAAGATCAAGTTTGCTTCAAGAATTACTATAGTTACCTTTGGCTATAAATTGTTGTAGACTAGCATTTCTGTCAGCCAAGCATTAAAACCATCTTGCCTGCACATATAGTGTAGCAGCTCAAAGTTCATGTACCCTGGTTGACAATTAAATCAAGGTGAATTAAGTATCATTAATATTAACCAACATTTTGGCGCCGTTGCCGGGGAGTTGCTCCAAGGTAAGCTGGTATTTTGCTCATTTTTATGAATTGGTTGACTGAGAAGTTCAGGTAGATAGGATCCTTTTACAGTACACAACAAGGTGGAGGGGAAACATTAAGACGCAAAGACAAATTCACTATGGGATTCCCATGGTGTAACAGCCTGCCACAGCCACTTTAGTGGGTTGCCCCAAATTCTTGTTGTGTCCTTCGGGTAAGTGTGGTTGTTTTTTTTTCGTATATTTGGATTATTTTACTGCAAAAAGTGTGTTTATCTTTCCTGTAAAGAGTGTTTATTTTTTTAATTTCATACAAGTGTGGTTATCCTTTTGCAAGTAGGGTGTGTTTAATTCCAGAAATCTAATTTTACAACAGTTTTTAGGTGTGACTAGTTGTGGCAGATTGGAGGAGAAGGATTGGTAAGGCAAACTTGCGCATTTCATAAACAGGTTCCTTCAAACCCAATTGTGGCACAAGTATTTCAATTTTGATTAAAAGTCTTGTTATTTTCAGAAATTGTTTTGATGAGACCTAGAGATAGTAAGGGAAGATTCATTAAGGTTCATTCCGATCTTTTTGGAAACAACAACGAAACTGAAAACAACAACATTCAAAATTCAGTAGAATTTGGGACCAAACCAGCAGGAACTGAGGTTATACTCAGTGAACAGTTACATTCAGAAGAGATCCCACAGATCCAACAAGCTTCACCTCCAAAGGAAGATTCCAACTTGGTTGACACAGTGAACATAGAAAAAGTGAACTTCCTTCTTGGACATAATCAGAATCCGGTGGTTTCTCAAGTAGAATCTACCACAGATTTACCTTTCAATCTTCAAACTTGGCCTAGGCCAGACCATTGGGACTTTATTCTATCCCCAAGAAGTGACGGTTTAGGTGTCAATTGGTTTAGGAACCCTCTTGTCATGAGTGATCAAGAAACTGGACACCAGATGGAAGGAGAGGGAGAACATGAAGGACGAACTGAAACAACTTTTGGTTTCCCCATTCTGGATCTTACACGGGATGTCAGTATGAAAAATATCCCAGCATCTTCATTACCTACCTTCTATGGGAAAAGTACTGAAGATCCGGATACTTTTTTATTTGAGTTTGACATCTTATGCAGGATTTATAATTATCTACAGGATGCTCAAAAGTTAAAACTATTTCCAGCCACCCTTAAGGATTCTGCGCTTAGATGGTTTATGAGCCTGGGGGAATCCACCATCCGAACTTGGGAACAAATGAAGAGTGCTTTCCTCAGAAAATACCGAGACTACTGTGGGCCTAGAGACTCCCAAAATGATATCTTTAAAATGCAATAGCATGAAGAAGAGAGTCTTGAAGACTTCCTAGAACGATTCTGCTTTGTATTACAGAAGTCTAAGTATAATACCTTACAGGAGGATGCAGTCAGAAATCTTTTTCTAAAAGGGATTTTGGATGAATATGTGGAAATCCTCAACTTGATGGCCTCAGGTGATGTATCTCATAAATCCTTTGAGGAGATTACTGAACTATGCAGAAAATATTCGAGGAGTAGAGCCAAGGTAGGAAAAAGCACAAGGGAAGGTCCTTCCCGTATTTCTAGAACAGCAGGAACTAGTGGGGTCACAAGAGTTGAATTGGGGAACCTGTTAGAAAATTTCAAAACTGACATTTTAGGCACCTTAAGCTCCCAATTTGATGCATTGAAAACAAATAAACAGCAAGAAGAGGAGGACATAGCAGCATTACACATATTCTGCCCCAAGTGCAGAAAAAGACACCCTTTGAAAGAGTGCCCTCTTAATACCATTTCAGCCTGTTCTCTTTGCTCTGCTCAACACCCAACTGACAATTGCCCTTCTTTACCAGAACTGCAAGCTTTTTACAAGCTTAATGCTGAACCTACCGATGCATCAAGAAGGCCTTGGCAGCCTAGACCTCAAAACATGTACCCAGAGCCTGTTTTTCTGAACCCTGCATATTATTATCCCATGCAGCAATCTCAGCAGCCATGGAGTCCACAAATGTGGCAGAATTGGCCCTCTCAAACTACCCAGACTCAACCATGGCAGCAAGGCTGGCGGGGACAGTCATATGGGGGACCACAAGGACAACCCTATAGAGGAACACAATCAACAACCCCTCCTAGTTACTGTCCAATTCCACCAAATATGCAGCAGCTATTACCAGGATTTACACCACCTGCACTTCCTCCTATACCCCTAGTTCCACAACAATATCAAAATCCAAACCCACCTCGACCCACGTTGTTTCCAGCCCAACCTATCCCAAACCCTAATAACAGACCTCCCCAGCCTCTTCATAATGCTGAAATTCAAATGGCTCCAACTTATGTAATTCATTCAGCTCCTTTACAGGAAATACAATTAAGGTCTGGGAAAACATTAAATAAAACCCCTCCAGCAGTGATTATTCATGAAGAGACTGGAGAAGAAAATGATGAAAAAGAGATTACAGAGGAAGAAGAAGTGCAGATTGCCTCAGAAAACACTCAAGCACTGGGAACTCATTTCCAATCACCTGCTCATCCACAAGTAAATAACAACCCCCCTTACCCAGAGAGGTTATTAATGGAGAAACCTGCGGTGCGTCCACAGTTTGATTTGGAAAATGAGTTGAAAAATGTTTGTATCAAGATTCCATTACTTCAGGCTATTAGAGATGTCCCTATCTATGCAAAATTGGTAAGGGAACTGTGCTTAAAGAAACCTGGTCGGAAACAGAAAGACCCACCCAAGATAAATGTTTTAGGCCAGCTGTCCAATTATATTTCAAACTGTTCCTTACCCCAAAAATTTGCAAATCCTGGGAATCCAATGGTGACCATTTACATCAATGAGATTCCAATAGGAAACACTCTAGTTGACCTGGGGGCTGCCATTAATGTCATGTCTATGACCACCATGCAGAGACTTCAGTTGCATAATCTCCTCAGATCTACTCCTACTATTTTGGAGTTGGCTGATAGGAGCACAGTCAAACCTGTGGGGGCCTTAGATGACATTACTGTCACAGTAGCTTCTTGGGAGTATCCAGTGGATTTTCTGGTACTCCAAACCAAACACCCAATGGGGGAACATCCTGTTATATTAGGCAGGCCCTGGTTAGCCACTGCCAATGCCTTTATAGGATGCAGAGAAGGTATTTTAACTATATCAAATGGCACTTCTCTACAAAACCTAATTATTTATCCTCCAGCACAGCCTGTATCGGAAAACATGTTATGGTTAGAGAATCCTTACGGGGATGAGGATCTGGGAAAACCCTTACTGTCCATCAGTCAAACTAGGGGGCTGGAACACCAGACTGAGGATGATATCCTAGATCAATTTATTTCAGCCACCACTAGTGTTGAGTTCCCTCAGTCCTTCTCTGACTTAGACAATGTTTTCACAGAAGATTTTCAGGAACACTATTACCCTTCAGCCACCTCATCATCAGTAGTTTTATTCATAGATGAGAAGGTTGGAGCTGCAACTATACCATTGGAGATTAGTCCAGGGAGATCTTTGTCTATTAATGCAAATCTGTCTCAAAGCCAGCAAATTCAGGTAGTTAATTTACTTAAGGCACAGTCTGGGGCATTTGCTTGGGTTTATACAGACATGAAAGGCATTCACCCTGACACATGCATTCATCACATCTATACGCAGGAAAATATTAGACCAGTAAGGCAGCCACAGAGAAGAATGAATCCTGCGCTTAAAGACATTGTGAAAGATGAATTACAAAAATTGTTGGATGCAGATTTCATCTATCCCATTTCTGATAGCAAATGGGTATCTCCGTTGGTGATTGTTCCGAAGAAGGGAGGTAAGTGGAGAATATGTGTTGATTTTCGTGAGTTAAATAAAGCAACTCTCAAAGACTACTTCCCTCTTCCTTTCATAGACCAGGTTTTGGATACATTGTCAGGAAAGAAATACTTTTCTTTTCTGGATGGATACAGTGGATATAACCAGATAAGAATAGCCCCAGAGGATCAAGAAAAAACCACTTTTACCTGCCCATGGGGAACTTATGCTTACAAGGTATTACCATTCGGACTGTGTAACGCTCCTGCCACTTTCCAGAGGGCAGTGTTAGGTATTTTGGCTGATTTAGTCCATGACTGTGTGGAAATATATATGGATGACTTTACAGTCTACGGTAATGATTTCAAAGAAGCCTTGGATAACTTGGAAAAAGTTTTAATTAGGTGCCAAGAAACAAATCTTGCTTTAAGCCATGAAAAGTGTAAGATGATGTTAACTGAGGGTATTGTTTTAGGGCACCACGTTTCATCAGAAGGTATTAAGGTAGACCCAGCAAAAATTGAAATCATTACTAGTCTATCTCCACCAGCTACACAAAAAGAAGTCAGAATTTTTCTGGGACATGCAGGGTACTATCGTAGGTTTATTGCTAATTTTACAAAGATAGCAGCCCCACTGTTCAAATTGTTGGCCAAAGACAGTGGTTTCGATTGGGATCAACATTGTCAGACAGCTTTTGACACATTAAAGTCAGAATTGTCTTCAACACTAGTTCTGCGGGGGGCAAATTGGTCTTTGCCCTTCCATATACAAACTGATGCTTCAGACACTGCCTTGGGGGGAGTGCTCGGACAGAAAGAAAATCAGTCCTCCTATGCTATTTATTTCATCAGTAAAAATTTAACACCTGCAGAACTGAACTATACAGTAACTGAAAAAGAGTTTCTAGCAGTGGTTCATGCCATCAATAAATTCTGGCATTATATTACAGGTTATGAGGTATTTGTTCATACCGATCATTCTGCTATTAAATTTTTAATGAATAAACCAATCACTAGTGGCAGAATTACTAGATGGTTACTTTTGCTACAGGAATTTAATATTACCATAGTTGACAAACCAGGGAAGGAAAATCTGGTTGCAGATTTCCTCTCCAGATTGACTCATGCTGATGATAATGTTCCTGTAGATGATACATTCCCTGATGAACATTTATTTGTTGTTTCTATTAAAACACCCTGGTTTGCAGATATAGCCAACTATTTGGTTACAGGGAAACTACCTGCTCATCTGTCATCTTACGAAAAACGAAGAATCATACAGCAAAGTGCTAATTATTCATGGGTAGGTAATGACCTTTTTCGAACCGGTCCAGATCCGATCATCAGGAGGTGTGTGAGAGAGGATGAGATGTGTGACATCCTTCAAGCCTGTCATGATGGACCTTGTGGAGGGAATTTCTCAGATAAGCGGACAGCATATAAGGTGTTACATCAAGGGTATTACTGGCCTACCCTTTTTAAAGATGCTGAAAAGTATGTACAGGGCCGTGACAGCTGTCAAAGAATGGGGAGACCCACTGCTGCTGATCAAATGCCTTTACAAGCCCAGGTACAAATTGAACCCTTTGAAAAATGGGGATTGGATTTTGTTGGGCCAATCTCACCAATGTCAAGGAAAAAGAGATATATTTTAGTTTGCACTGACTATGTGACTAAGTGGGTTGAGGCAAAAGCTCTATTGAGGGCCACTGAGCAATCAGTCATAGAATTTATTTACGAAGAGATTTTTACTCGCTTTGGCATTCCTCGTGAAATTGTGACTGACAATGGAGCACAGCTTGTCTCTAAATCAATGAAAGCACTTACAGAACAATATGGAATTAAGCACTATAAATCTTCTCCTTACCACCCCCAAGCAAATGGTCAGGTGGAATCCACCAATAAAGTGTTAGAATCCATTTTAACTAAGACTGTGCAGCTACATCACAAGGACTGGGAAGACAGGCTACCTGAGGCATTGTGGGCTTACAGAACTACGTGGAGAAATACCACAGGGTATACCCCATATCAGCTTGTTTATGGGAAACAGGTTCTGCTTCCTATAGAATTTCAGGTGAAAACTTTTCGTACTGCTGCACAATTGAGCCTGAATTTAGATGAAGCCCAGGAGCAGAAGCTGATGCAATTGAATGAGCTTGATGAAATCAGACAAGATGCTGTCCAACGAACTGTGGCATGATAAATTTTTTAAGAAGAAGACTTTTGAAGAAGGTGATTGGGCTCTTTTGTTTGACTCAAGGTTCAAACATTTCAAAGGTAAGCTTACCACTAGATGGATGGGGCCATATGAAATTGTGACTGTTTTTGATAATGGTTCTATCAAAATAAAGACAATTGATGATGAACAGACTGCTTTTGTGGTGAATGGGCATCGGTTAAAGGTATATCACAAACCCATTTCTAAGCAAGAGTTCATCCATACCATGAGTCAGCAATCTAAGCTAGAGCTGGTAGGTGGAGGAATGACTTCTTCATCTCCCACTTCTTCACAGTAACGTTCAATGAAACTATTTTTGTATATATGTACAGGAATTTGTTTTAGTAGGGTTCTTTTAGGAGAATGCAGATATTTTTTAGGCTCAGGATGTTTTAGGAAAACAACAGAGAAGTCTTTTGTTATTCTTTTTATTTTTCAACCATTGATTGTTTTTGCAGAAGACTGTGTTAATTTGGAAAATTTCTGGGCTGTACTGGTAATTAGAATGTCTGTATTAGGTCAATGTATGTGTGCTGTCAGATTTTTCAGAACTATTCTGGCTATTCATATGAGTATTTTCCCACCAGGAATTGCCTACATTAATGCTTTAAGCTTCCCAAATATTTTATGCTTATGAACTTATGGGTTGCTAGGACCATTTGACCTGGTTTCACACTAGATAGAGAGAGGGAATTGTTGTTAGTAACAGCTATGGGCATGAAATTATTTTTAAGACAGGAATCATGTTAAAAAAAAAAGGGTATCCAGGACCGGGCAGTTTGGGGGTTATTATCTCTTGGCTGTTATAATACTAAACACACATATATATACATTGTCTTTAGCCACTTTATGACTTTCACTTTCTACAGTTGCAAAGGTTAGTTGTTCATATAGGCAAATCTTTACAGGCATATACAAAGAATACTCTTCCAATTCTGGTACCATCCCACTCCTAGATGGTTTTCAGAGCAGCTCCCCCACTCCTCTATGCTTGAGCAAATCATAAATTTTATCTTTAAGGTGAAATTGGGACAAGAACCTCTGATAGAAAAAGGGTGTAAGAGGTTAACCCGCCGGGATACTGAACAGGTCCGCTGGCAGCGGGTACCGACCTGTGGTATGAACAGGCAAACCCATCAAGGTGCTGAACAGGCCTGTTGGCAATGGGGCATCTGCCTAGGGAAGAAGCTTCTTAAGATGTTACAGTTACCCCACCGGAGTACTGAACGGGATTGATGGCAGTGGGTTCTGACTCTAATATCTTCTTTAACAGCCTCATCTATACTTGTCTATATGAACAATGTACCTATGTGAAGGTAAAAGAGAGGCCATAAGGATGGTTAATTAAAATTTAATAAATCCATTGAAAAAATAAAATGATAGCCAGTTGATAATCATCTCCAGCTGTTCTGCATTTTGGGTTACCTGATTCTAGTAAAAGAAGGTTTATGCCTGATACCTGAACATAGCTGATAAATTTAGTACTATTTGTTCCACTATTCAAATTATCCTGTGTGAAGCTGAGTCAAAATGGACCAGTACCCCATTAGCTTCTGTTGATATTTCCCTTGCCCTGTGGCACATGTCCTGGTGGAAAAAGTTCTATATGGATGACAAGAATGAAGTCTGCATTTTTTATTGTTTGAGTTACATAGAAGTAAGAGTGATTGCTGAAGTCTGAATTTTTTATTGTTTGAGTTACATAGAAGTAAGAGTGATTGATGAAGTCTGAATTTTTTATTGTTTGAGTTACATAGAAGTAAGGGTGATTGATTGAAGTCTGCGTTCCTGATTGTTTATTTGTATTATTAATAAAAGTTGGTTTCATAGCACAACTGAGTTTCCTGTGTGATTAGATGGAGCAGCAACCTTACAATAAGGAAATTATGCCACAAAACTGTTGAGGGTCCAACAAATCTTTTAATCCAGTTTACTTGCTTATTAACTCATCCAAGTGATGTATATTTGGGAGATTAATGGTTTTTTTTACATCACTATTTATAGCACAGCAGCTGCTCCAGATGCTGGTACTTAATACTATGCTGGTAAATTTTTGTACATCTCTATCAGCCTGAAGGCACTGCTGTATTTGTTTGAATGCCGGATTGAGTGCCGTAAGGGGTGCTGGAAGACATATTGGAAAATTGGCATGAACGTTGATAAAGGTAATGGATGTCATGTGATTGGTCCGAATTGTTATTAAGGATTATTGATTATACAAATTCGACAAGCTATGGATTATCTTTGGCATTTATTTAATTAATACACCAACGTTAATTTGTAAATCATTTATGGTGTTAGCCTCCGGTAATATTCCATGCCTCATTATCGATTTGAATCTTTAATACAAATTTTATAACATTTTTTAATTCATAACTCATCATAAGTTGGCGATGAATCAAAACGTGTTATGTCGTGGTCATCATTCCCTGCGACGTGGATGGCACGAACCTCGGCCTACCATGATATCCTCGCCACATCTGCTAATTATTACCACTCTTCACTATAATTTTATCGGGTTGTTTTCTAGTTTACCTCGCCCGTGGAGAGAACTGTTGGTGAAATTTTCCATTGCCTACGAAATTGACTGTCTGATATCTTTGCCAATTCCCTGTTCTTCTTTTTCCCTTCCTTCACCATGCTTAACCGGCATGAACCCTCCGCGTATGAGCAGTTATTAGCTATCCCTGAGTTCGTAGCATGCAAGGAGATGTTTATTCGGGCTGGATGGCATGCGTTTTTAACCAATTTACAGGGCCACGATGATGCTGTCTCTTTACAATTCGCCTTGGGTTTCGATGGGCATACAGCTAAGGTGGGGGCCCTAGAGTTTGCAGTGACAGAGGAGTCCATTTCATTGGCTACGGGACTTCCACGCACCGGTGATAGATGGTTTAAGAATTTTCGGTTGCCACGGAAGGAATATGACTGTGTTTTCAAACCTGAATATTTGGCTGTGAAGGGTGAGAAGGGTTTCTCCAAGTTGTGGGTTAGAGAGGAATTCCACAATACTTTGATGATCATCACCAAACTGATTACCTGTGAAGGCCGATTCTCCACTTATAAAGCCTGTCATTTTCGCCTTCTAGCTCACTTCAAGTTTGGTAAGCTTCTGAATTTTCCATTTTATTTTTGGAAGAGTTTGAGTAAAATGGCTTCACAAGTTAGGAAGAACCTGGAGCATCCAACTCACAGTCTTTACCATCATGGACTTATTAAAATGCTCGTTTTAGCTGAATTAAAGAAGCAAGGTCGGGTATGGGAACAGTTTGTATATGAACTCTCTAACCCTCATCTTCAGTCATCCTTGAGGAATGAATCCGGTGAGCCTTGTATCCCTGATCTAGTGGAGAAATCTTCCTCTGCAAACAATTATGTTCCTCAAAATGATTGCCCTCGGGAACCAGCTGTTAATAATTGCAAGAAACCTGCCCCATTACATGCTAAGAGGTCCCCAATCTCTAAGAGACAGTGTGTTAGCTCTCGGTCTGGGGGAGATAAGGAGCACGAAAATTTGTTTGTTTTTCCCAATAGACGATTTACTCGCAGCATGGCTGCTAAAGAGGGGAGAAAGGAATCTAAGGGTAAAGAACCTGTTCAAGTCGAATTGTCATCATCCGATGCTTCCTCTACCCATGTTAACTCTGATTCTCCTGGTTCTCCTCATTATTCTACAATGTCGAGTCCTATCAGTGAACCTTTGCTGCCAGTATCCCCTTCAAAATCAAGTTTGAAATCTGCCAAAGGATCCCCTTCAAAATCAAGTTTGAAATCTGCCAAAGGATCCCCTTCAAAATCAAGTCTGAAATCTGCTAAAGTATCCTCTTCAAAATCGAGTTTAAAATCTGTCTGAGCATCACTTTCTAGATCATGTTCAAAATCTACTAAATCGGAGGCTTCAGCACAGGGGATTGATTATTTTAGGCAAAAGAATTTTAAATTGACAAGGAAGCTGCAAGAGTATGTGAGGTTGGATCGGGTCGTCAAGCAGGAAAATGCCATTTTAAAGGCTAGAATAGTGTCTTTGCAAACTTTGGTTGATGAGGTTAAAGGGACAAATCGCAGTCTTTGAAAACAGTTAAAGAAGAAAGATAAACAGTTCGAACAATTGGTTAGCATATAGCAACAATCTGCCCCGTCTCCTCTTCAGGTTCAAGTCCTGTTTAATACCTCAGCCTCAGTCTCTGGAGTTGGATCCAAGGATTGATAATCTACTTTGAAGATTCAAATTTTGTCTATCTGAAACTTTCTTGCATAGGGACATGCAAGACCTTCAGTCTGGGGGAGATGTTGGTTCCCTATTTTGCCTATTCAGTATAATGTTTTCTAGCCTAAAGTCTTAATGGAATCAAATAATAATCAGTTTTGTTGTGTCTTTTGGAGGTCAACACTGCTAAGCTATGGTAAGTGATTTTTAATTACTTGTTTGTCATTTTGCCTTATTTTATGCAAATGATTGGGTCTTTAGGTTTCATTTAATGGTAGGTTAGTAATAAGTTTTGTTTCTCTTCTATGCAGGGTCCTTTTTGCTACCCGACCCCTACCTCAGTGCTCAAAGGAGGATTTATGCAAAGATTTGGGGATTCGATCTACAATGAGGGCATTTTTCCTGGATTCATCTCACCTTTCAGATGCTTGTGAGGATTGCTCAGCTGCTATTATGGGGATGATCTTCGATTAAGGAGCTGTGGTTTTCCTTTTCAGTACTATGTGGATTTCAGGGGATTTGAGCTCCCATCTTTGGCTCAGATATGCCGAGATAGCTGTAGGGTAGTTAGCTATGTCGATCCTTGTTTCAAGGACGATCTCACTTTGTATTTTCAGTATAAAATGATTGTGGAAACCCTAAGTAAAAGAAAAAAAGAAGACTGTAAAAAAACTACATTTCATCAATAAGATTCACTGCTTGTTTTTATCAAATCTGTGATTTAAGATTGTTAGGCGTTGAGGGCAGGGCCCACCTTCAACACCAAACTGTGGTATTTCAGTATTGTGTATTTTGCAGTAGCAGAGTAGCGTTTTTATCATTCTACATTGCTTTCCAGAATGTTAATGGATTTGATCATCGATGGATTGAAATAGAATGCGTGACTGCTTACCATTAGTTAATATCATTTGTAGTTGATCTAGCTTGTTAAATATATTTTAGGAACAGTTTGTATCTAAGACTCTCTCTGGTTTTTTTTTAGCGTGAATTGTTGTTTAAGATTATGGTATGCATAAATCGTGTGATGGATTTGATTTAGGTTATTGTAGACTCGATTTCATGAAGGGTTATAAGTAGATTGGATTTTACATTTTCCACATTACCAACATATAGCGATATAATGATAGCTACAGGATTGGTTCGGACTCTTCATATTCACAGAACTGTAAAATAAATTAAGGAATGGCGTGGGTTTAGATATTCCCTTTGATTTCCAGTGGGTGGACGTAGAGTAGATGCCTGCAAGTTATTAAGTAATTTCATTGGCATTTTGATCTAGCGCAGAGCATAAACTTGTTAATGATTTGTATTTAAAATCTTCTTTGATTTTTAGTGTGAGTAATTATTAGTGGCCACAGTAATGATGAGATGTGTGATTTTTTGGATTGGATTTATCATAGAATTGATTTAGTAGGATTAAGGAATGGTGTGTATCAAAGTTCCCTTTCGATTTCCAGTATGAATTGTAATGTTGGCAAACTAGTGATGAGCTTGATTTCAATTACTGAGGAATCGACTTGCTGAAGAGAACAGAGTGCATTTCATGTTGCCTCTTACTATTAATGTTAGAACATAGCTCCATTTCTTTCGACCTTTGAGCTCACAAACTGTAGGATAGATTTGCATTTTGTGGATTTAACAAAGATTGCAATAGTATAGGGTTTGGATATATTGATTTATCAAATATTTAGGGTTTGTTAATAACTAAATAGGAGTTGAGATTTGGCATTGAATGAAGAAAAATTATAGTTACAGCACTGTCTTCTAGGGTTGAACCTTAGCTTCATAATATATATCTTTTATGAAACCCTCCTGAACAATTCTGTTATTCGATGGTGAGCATCTTCTGAAAATTCCAACATTCTGGTATGTGCACTTATATACACAAAACTCAAGAATAGTACAGCAGCAGTAAACCGACCTGCCTTTGATGGAATGCTTGTAAATAAGTTAACAGGTTTTATCTCAGCAGTGATTCTAGGGGTATTTGTGTGGATTGAAGTATTATACTTGGCAGAGTTACTAAGTGGAACTTAGATATATTGAAATTAATTGAGCATATGTGTTTAGCAGATAATTCCTTTCCTTAGCAGGTTGATTGTTTTGAAAGTAAACTGTAGTTACTATAGCTTAAGACTGTTGTAGAGATTGTCAATTGCTTTAAGAGATTGCTGTAGTTCAAGGATTTGTTTAATTTATTAGCAGGTTGTTCTACCGTAGTTCAATATTGTTGTGAAGTATTGTTGTAGTTAGTGTTTCTTTAGAAGATCAAGTTTGCTTCAAGAATTACTATAGTTACCTTTGGCTATAAATTGTTGTAGATTAGCATTTCTGTCAGCCAAGCATTAAAACCATCTTGCCTGCACATATAGTGTAGTAGCTCAAAGTTCATGTACCCTAGTTGACAATTAAATCAAGGTGAATTAAGTATCATTAATATTAACCAACAAGGGTCAAGATGGGGACATTACAGCTGTAAAGACAATGATACATGATCAAGACCTACCCATGTTTCTATGGCCTGAAGTAGCTAGAACAACAGTCTATGTACAAAATAGACTATCCCACAGTGCTCTTGATTTCAAGACTCCAGAAGAAGTGTTCACAGGAAAGAAGCCTGAGGTAAGTCATCTCAAGATATTTGGATGTCCAGTGTACATTCACATTCCAAAAGAAAAGAGGACCAAGCTAGATCCTTATGAGAAGAAGGGAATATTTGTTGGATATTGTGAATCATCCAAAGCATTCAGAATTTACATCCTAGGTTTTCATCATATGGAAATAAGTAGGGATGTGACATTTGATGAAGAAGCAGCTCTCAAAAGATCTAGGAAGTGCCAGCATGAAGAGATATATGAAGAAGATGCACCTCCCAGAACTATAGAAGCTGTACCCATCCCTGAAGACATAACACCTGAAGACCATGACATACTAGAACCTCAAGAACCCCCCATTTCAAACATTTCAAGGAAAACAAGGCCAGCATGGGCCAGAGACATTATACTAGGAGCTGAAAAGTATGGGGCTCCTGAAGGCTCCACTAGAGTGAGCAAGAAACCAAAGCTATTATCCAACTATGTGGCTTTGATGTGTGATCTGGTGGATCAAGAACCTACTAGCTATGAAGAGGCAGTTCAGAAGAAAGAGTGGGTAGAAGCAATGACGGAAGAATACCAATCAATAATGAAGAATGATGTTTGGGATATAGTTCCCAAACCAGAAGACAAGAGTGTGGTATCCTCCAAATGGATATTCAAGATAAAACATGCTGCGGATGGTAGCATTGAAAAATATAAGGCAAGATTTGTAGCTGGAGGATTCTCTCAGAAGGAGGGTATTGACTATGAAGAAACATTTGCACCAGTTGCTAGGTACACTTCCATTAGAGCTACATGGCACTTGCATCTATGATGAAATGGAAATTACACCAGATGGATGTTAAGATAGCCTTCCTAAATGGTGTGATTGAAGAGGAAGTGTACATAGAACAACCACAAGGATTTGAGGTTGAAGATGGAAGAACACATGTATGCAAACTGAAAAAGGCTCTATATGGATTGAAGCAAGCTCCCAGAGCTTGGTACGGAAGAATTGACAGTTTCTTGACAAGCATGGGCTTTACCAAGAGTAAAGCTAATCCTAATCTTTATCTCAAAGTTATGGATGATGAACCTGACATATTATTGTTGTATGTAGATGATCTATTTCTGACTGGAAATGAGAAACAAATTATTGAGTGCAAGAAGAAGCTCTCTTCAAAATTTGAGATGAAAGATCTCGGATTGATGCACTACTTCTTAGGTTTGGAAGTATGGCAAGACCCAAAAGGAATATTTCTAAATCAAGTTAAGTATGCTATGGGGATTTTGAAAAGATTCGATATGTTGGAGTGCAAAGCCATGGTCACCCCCATGGAATCCGACTTGAAGTTATTAGTTGATGACTCATCAGAGTTAGTGGATGTGACTCTATATAGACAGATTATTGGGTCATTGATGTATTTGACAAATACTAGACCAGACATATGCTTTGCCGTAAATACCTTGAGTCAGTATCTAGTGGAACCTAGAAGAGTTCACTTAATAGTTGCAAAGCATGTGATGAGGTATCTAAAGGGTACGATAGATTTTGGTCTATATTATCTTGGAGATCATGACTTCATATTGCATGGCTACTCAGATGTTGATTGGGCAGGAAGTGTTTCAGACAGGAAAAGTACATCAGATGGATGTTATTGTCTTGGATCTTCCATGATCTCGTGGTTTAGCAGGAAGCAGTCTAGTGTGGCTCTCAGTACAGCTGAAGCGGAATATATAGCTACTTGCTCTGCTAGTTGTGAAGCAATATGGCTTCAAAAACTATTATCAGGACTATTTGACTTAGAGATGGAACCCACTATGAACCTATGTGACAACCAAAGTTGTATCAAGATGACAGAGAATCCAGTGTTCCATGATAAGTCAAAGCACATAGAGATCCGATATTTTTATATACAGGATATGGTGCAGAAAGGAGCTATCAAGCTCGAGTATGTGAGCACTGATGAACAAGTTGCTGATATATTTACCAAACCTGTGTCTCGAGTAAAGTTTGAGTATTTCCGAGACAAGCTTGGTGTAGTTCAGAAGGACCCTCCTCGAAAGGGGGAGTGATGTGGTCACTGAAGATGAGATTGCCTGCATCGACAGTGAGGTCGATGATGTGGATACCTATATTTGTGATGCTGATAGTAAGGTCGATGTATGGTCCCTAGTGGCAAGGTGGGGATTGTATCTTCCCCGGACTTCGGTCCCAGAATTGATCCGTAGACAGATGTCTCCGAGAATGAAGTCCTTAGTGGACAGGTGGGGATTGTATCTTCCCCGGACTTCGGTCCCAAAATTGATCCGTAGACAGATGTCTCCGAGAATGAAGTCCTTAGTGGACAGGTGGGGATTGTATCTTCCCCGGACTTCGGTCCTAGAATTGATCCGTAAATAGATGTCTCCAAGAATGGGTCCTTAGCGGATGAGTGGGGACTGTATCTTCCCCGGACTTCGGTCCCAGAATTGATCCGTAGATAGATGTCTCCGAGAATGGGTCCTTAGCGGATGAGTGGGGACTGTATCTTCCCCGGACTTCGGTCCCAGAATTGATCCGTAGACAGATGTCTCCGAGAATGGGTCCTTAGTGGATGAGTGGGGATTGTATCTTCCCCGAACTCCGGTCCCAGAATTGATCCGTAGACAGATGTCTCCGGGAATGGGTCCTTAGCGGACGAGTGGGGATTGTATCTTCCCCGGACTTCGGTCCCAGAATTGATTCATAGACATTTGTCTCCGAAAATTGATGATAGGACTGCATCATCCCTGGACATTTGGTTCAAAATGTACGTGATAGGATTGCATCATCCTTGGACTCATGTCCTAAAGTGATAAGGGTTGATCATCCTGGAACTTGATCTAGATTGTATCATCCATGGACCTATGTCCTAAAGTGAGCAGGATTGATCATCCTGTAATTGGATCGTGTGTATTGCAGAGTATGCTACGATGATCCAGATGTTGTAGATCAAGATATCTAGATGCTGATGATCATGTGATGACGATGTTGATGATCGTGTGATGACGATGCTAATGATCGTGTGATGACGATACTGATGATCATATGATGATGATGCTGTAGCTATTCGGATGCTACAGAAGATGAAGACTCAATACTGACGATGTTGATGTTCCAGTATTGATTATGTTCCAGTGATTGTCTAAGTTACTGATGATGATGTATAAAGAAAGATTCCAATGATTTATAGATGTATCATGTACTATGCAGTTGATGACTCCTTGCTCCTGCAGATGTTGTTATAATATCCTTCTCGTTAAGGGGGAGTGTTGAAATATTGTAACTTCTGAGAATATTATATTTGTACTTTATTATTCCGGAGATGTTCCCTTCCTCTGAGGTGACCCTATTGTATATCCAGAGATGTTTATTCCTCTGATGGATTGTGTTAACTAGGGTTATTAGATCTCCCATGTGGGGGTCGGCCCTAAGTTAATTTATTAGGGGTTATTAGACTCTCTTAGGAGAGGTCGGCCCCATAGGGTAAAAACTCGGTTGGGAAACAAGTATAAGTAGAGGAGGATGTTCCTCACTTATCTCAATTCATTTCTCACTCAGAAAGTAGCGCACAAGTGAGAGAGAGGTCTGCATAGGAAGAGGAGGAGGAGCTCTTGTTTGGTTTCTACATCTTGTATTGGTTGATCATCTATATTGAGGAAAGCTTTGCTGGGTTTTCTACCCCATGAGGGTTTCCCAAGGTAAATCTTTGTCTATCTTGTGATTGTGTTTCTTTCAGTTATCTTGCTAGTCAAATTAGTATAAACTTAACATTGTGTGATATCAGCATTATAAGTCTGTTGTTGTTGTGGAGGTTGGTTATTATTAGGATTTGGGATTGGTTGGTCTGGAATGGGTGGAGGTATGGGGGGTGGCTGAGGCTATGGAGGTGGCATAATAAGTGGTTGTTGTAACGGGGCCCTCCAATTTGATGGATGGGGGTATTGATTTGCATAATTTGTGGTGGATGGAGGAAAAGGTGGGGGGTATTGGGGGTAAGACGGTGGGTAATACGATTGTTGATAGGATGATTGATATGTTTGTTGATTCTGTTTCCATTGGTTTGGATTTGGCTGTGCTTTCCATGGAGTTGGTGCAGAGTTCCAAATTGGTTGTCCTTGATTATAATAGGCTTGATTGCTCGGTTGATATGGTCTAACAAAATTATTCCCCCTCTGATTTATCAAACAGAGTTGTTCTATTGTTCCTTCAGCTGCTGGGTCTTGAATAGCCACCTTACATGAGGGTAAGAGGGGACATTTATCAGTGGAATGGTCGTCAGTGCAGAGACCACATACTTCTATGGTGTTCAAGGTGCACTGCCCCTTCTCATGTTTTTTTTCTACAACGAGGACAGAATATTGCCAAGGCTTGGTTAATTTCATCCTGCTTCTTTTTTATTTGTAGTGCATCAAGTTGCATGGCCAGTGATTGTAATATGTCAGTCTTCATGTCATCTAACAGGTTTCCTAAGTCAGATTTTGTAAGATTGGGTCCTGAAGATGATGAGGATCCTATGGGTAGATGTGTATCTCTTGTCCCATTCTTGCTTTTCCTAGACCTAGAATGGTTCTTGAAGATCTGTAGTATTTGGTCATAAGTCTTCTGAAATATGTCTCCATCTCCCAAGAGGTTTAAGATCTCAAAATTATCCTCTTTAATCCCCCTAAGAAGGACCAGTTTCAGCGATTCAGGGTCTAGGGTGCAATGGTTAGCTCGTTTGTAGCTGAGCTGAAATCGTTGGGCATAATCTTCTAAGGATTCACAATCTCCCTGCTCCATCCTAAATATTTCATCCCTTGTATATTTTGCTTTGCAGTAGTCCCTATACTTTTCTAGGAATGCCTGTTTCATTTGATCCCAGCTGAAAATACTATTTCCTTCAAAAGTCATGAACCACCTAAGTGATAAATCTTTCAATGTGGAGGGAAAAAGCCTCATCTTTTGTGCATCTGTAGTATAATCGAAAGATCTACAAACTACCTCAAACTCAAACAGGAATGTGTCAGGATCTTCTGAAGTCAATCCATGGAAGTTTGGCAGATTGTTAGGGTTGATATTCTTCATTCTAGCATCTCCAAGAGGTATGCTAATGGGAAAGGTGAAAATCTCCCTGGGTTCTTCTTCTTCATCAGCCATAGTGGTGTTTGAGCTGGAACTAGCAGAGAAGTTGTCTTTGTTTGGATCGTATGTGGAATCAGTTTTGTTTTCAGGGCTTGGGGATCCAAACTGAGAGTGGTAAGAATTGTTGTCACCGTTATTGCTCATGGGACGCCTAGGCAGAAAGCATCCAAACCTCTCCCTTTGCCGATGAGGCATTCATTGGAAAAAAAATTATGTCCATGTTTTATGTGATTTTTGTTTTCTTTTTGTGTTGTTTTTAGGTGATGTCTCCTAAAATATTTAACACCTCCCCGGTAACGGTGCCAAAAAGTGGTGAGCTCTAAGTATGGGTGCCTAATGAGAGAAGCTAGACTAGGAGCTTACTTTAATTATCAAACCAGGGGACGTACAAACTTTAGAGGCACTTGCACTATATGTGGTCTTCTAGTATAGTCCTTGTCGAAGTGGGGTGTCAATATCAATGTTTTTAAAGAGCTGCCTAAGAAAGATTAAATGAACTGTAAACAGGATTGTTAATCTATGGAAGAGAAATTCCTATGCTAAGAAATCAAATACTAAAAGCAGAAAATCTATGGATAAGAATTTGAATGCAGGAAACAGTAAATCTATTTTTAAGAATTAATTTGTTGAAAACAATAAAAATTATACTATGGAATTCAAATGTTGGGATTTAGCACAGATCTATTCTAAAGTAATGAAAGCTTGATCTTTAATCTAAGGGGTATTTAATGGAAATCAACTACATAAAACTCAAAGTCTGATCTAACATAAATTAATGATAAGGTTGAATTCAGAATGCCATTATCTAATGCTGCATTTTTAATCAAAACATCTAAGAAGTGAATGTCATCATATAACCAATAAATACTGAAAGAAATCAATCTCTATGAGAAGTCCTAATAATGAAATGAATACATAGGCTTAGGATCTAAATCGCTGCTTCAGAAGTAAATGCAAGTACATAGAGAAAGTATTAAATTATACTTTGATGGAATGTTGTTATATGACTACAGACACAACATTATCATACTACATAATGCGTTGTAATGAACTACGGAATCAAAAGTGATCAACCACTACAGAAATCGAATCGTGTTATTGAGACGCTATTTAGAATACTCTCATCTACAATATAAATTCAACCAATGCACAACACATAATGAGAAATACTTGTACTGTGAGATCTCCTGACTTACGTGTTGGAGGGGCCCTCTCCAACCCGTACTCAAGAGTGAAAAGAACTTATAAACGTTGAATCGTAGGTAACATCAAGTCTTTATTTAAAATAGAAACTTGATTGTTTAAAAACCAAGTCTGTAACACAACTGTCTTAAAAGTATGAAACACAAAACAATAATTCTTCAAAATAGCAGCCGGGGCCTCTCGCTATCCGAGAGGTCCATATTTATAAAATTCTAATGATTAACCTAACAAAAATTTCTAAATACCGATTCTCTTTGAACAGGATTTCGTTCTCTACAGATCAGGAAAAAGGCGCTAAGTTTGGTGATGTTCTTCCAATTCTTCACTTGATTCACATGTTATCCTTTAGTACACCTACACCTACTCATTCAACCTCGTTTTCGATGCAAATAGCTCATAGCAACACTTTTCAAAACATAAAAAAAATAATCTTTTAAACACTTCATTCAATAATTAAGGTAAATCATTTTCCCACTAACGAGTGTATCTTTACAACCTTTCTTGTATTTTACTGGTGGGAAAAGAAACTATCAGATACCTGAAATGGGGACTCATCAGTACTCACAACACACATATTCCTTCATACCCTTATGCGAGTCAAGGTGGGGGCGATTATCATCCCTATTGTCATGGTCATGGTTCATATCATCCCTACGGTCTGCAAGGTCAGCCTTTTTTGGGAGCCTTTAATCTAGCTTCACAGCCACCGCTCTCGTTTCTTGCTCGTTTGAACCTACCCGATCTTTCGAAGCTTACGAATGATCCGGTGTGTCATGATCCTTGTTGGAATCCAGTCCCTACCAAGCTCCCTTCTGACATTCCGAAGTTCGAAGGGAAGAGTGGTGAGGATCCAGGTGATCATGTTACGACTTTTCACCTTTGGTGCTCCTCGAATTCATTAAATCATGACTCTATCCATCTTAGACTATTTCAATGCACCCTCACAGGGGCAGCCGTGAAGTGGTATGTCGAGTTTCCTGGGGGCACCTATAGGGGTTTTAATGAGATATCTTTGGTTTTCTTATATCAATTTTAGTTTCCAGTTCTCTACGATACTGGCACCGAGATTTTATCTACCTTCCGCCAGAACAAGGCCATGCATATATCCAATCACATTCAAGAGTGGCGTCGATAGAAGAGGCTGGTGAAAGCCAACTTTCCTCCAGACTTTCTATTGGAGTGGTTCCTCAAGTCTTTGCTTCCATACATATCTAAGGACGTTTTGGTGTCCGGCATTACGATGGAGGAACAAGCTATATTCAAAGCCCAACAACTAAATTTACTCTACGCTCAATCGGGCATCTTGTATGATATTATCCCTGACGCACTGCATTCACGACATGAAGCCAAGCCTGTTCCTGGACCACATGATGATGGCATTGTGGGATCCACAAGTAATCAACCCATAGACTTGGTTACCAATCAAATGAAAAAAAATTCTATTATCCAGTCTACCCCCGGACAGGCTCACACCTCGTCTGCTCCTACCCAATCGTCCGATGTTCATTCTATACAGACGGCAAACCCATCAGGTAACCAGCAACCTAGTGGAAAGAAGAAGGGGAGAAACAACTGTAAGGGTGGAAATAATTCAAATAATGGAAGTAATCAAAACACTCCTAGGAAAGAGAACGCCAACCCTCCTCAGGATGGTGAAAATGTTGGTGGGGACCGTAAGCCGAGACGTAAAGTGAAATTCCCTTGCAAAATTTGTGGGGAGGATCACTTGACTCACTTGTGTCCTAGAATTGAAGAATCATCGAAGCATCTTGCACAGATCCCAGCTGTGTTGAAATATCCCCTTCCGCATCATCAGAATATGGCTTCGAATGCTCTCGCTACTGGCTATGGGACTAATGAAACTACAACATCTTCTTCTCATGTCGGTGGATACGGATGCGTGAACATGGTCCAATCTCAGGTTAGTGTTGATACTCGTCAACGCGATTATGGTGCACCACGACCGAATATGTGGAATGAGCATCCTCCTCCTCCTGACACTTCACTGCATATCGAGAAGCCCACTACTATGCCATGGATACCGAAAGGTATTCTTAGGCACTCGGCGCACAATCCCAATGCCTGAGCCACCCAGAACTACTCTATTGTAGAATATTTGGGCCAAACTCCATGTGCCATGTTGGCTCTTAAGGTGTTACAGGCATGTCCTTCACAGCGGCATGCCCTTTTATCTGCTTTGGGATTTCAGGATGAGAATAGCCCTAGCATCATTAAATTTGACACTATTGATGTCCATCCTCGCTTACCTTGCCATGTGGATTTTCAAATCCATGTAAGGTGCTTGGATAAGTTTGTTAAACGCACGGTGTTTGATGAAGGTGCTTCCACCTCGGTAATGTCATTGGATTGCTGGAAGGATTTTGGCTCTCCTCCCCTGTCTAAATATATGACCATTCTTACTGTGTTCGATGGTCGATCATTTAGGCCGCATGGTATTATCCCTTCCCTTGAGGTCCACTTGGGTGGGAAATCAGTTCCTATTGAAGTCGAGGTGGTTGATGCGCCCATCGACTATAACCTTCTCCTAGGAAGGAATTGGATCTACGCAATGAAAGCGATCGCATCCTCTGTATTTAGAGTTATTTTCTTTCCACATGAAGGTAGAATCATGACGATCAATCAGCTAGACTTCCCTAGTTCTAATTCTGTAGCATCGTCGGGAACTGTTGTTCCCCAGATCAAAAATTCTCAGCCGGCAACTGGGAACATTGGTGTAGGATTGTATCCATCCTTGATGGGATCATTCGACTTTGTTGCACCAATTGATTTTATTGGAACCATTTCTGATAGTGCGTCTTCCTCATTGAATAATGTACCTTTCTGAACCTCGTATTTTAATGATTCGTGGACTGTACCATCCATGAGTGCTCCGTCTGGAGACATTTTGCACATTGGAATGGCTATGCCTTTATCTGCAGCTGAGCTTGCTTACCATGAAATTCAACAAGCCACTGAAGATCCGAATCCACCCTCTTCACGGACAAAGGAGGAAGATCCTGTTATGCTTCCAGCATGGGTAGCCGACTCATCTTTCTCGCACGATTCTCTTGATTTTACTTTTCCTTTGGATGAAGCCATCATTGAAGCCATGTGTGGTAGTGAGAGTCCTTGGGAAGATTTGCATAATCGCTCTTATTTTCTTCCTAACCTCGATCTTCTTGAGCGAGAAGAGTTTAGGACGACCCTTACCAAGAAGGTTGGTCACCCTGTGGCTCCTTTGGATTTGCATGGGATTTACGCGGAGCGGAATATGGCCAATATCTTCCCAACCATACCAATCAACATCTTGCGCACACCTGAAAATATAGAGAATGTTTATATCGGTGTTGATTGTTCTCCCGATGAGGTCTGTATATACACCGAATTGTTCAAGGAATTTCGAGACATTTTCGCCTGGTCATATGAGGAGATGCCAGGAATAGACCCTAGTATTGTTGAACATGGGATTAAGACATATCCTAATGCCAGGCCGGTTCGGAAACGACTTCATGCTGTGAATCTTAGAAAGGAAGCCGCAATCAAGGCAGAGGTGGAAAAACTACTTAAAGTTGGTTTCATCTACCCGATTCCCCTTATTGAATGGATGTTGAATCCTATTCTTGTAGATAAGAAGCAAGGAACCATCTGTGTATGCAAAGAATTTAGAGATCTGAACCACGCATGTCCGAAAGACAACTTTCCCACACCATTCATAGATCAAATTTTGGATGCGTGTGCGGGAAGCAAGGTTTTTTCGTTTTTGACGGTTTCTCTGGATATAATTAGATCCAAATAAAGCTGAGGACCAACATAAAATGGCTTTCATATGTTCTTGGGGTACATTTGCGTACCAAAAAATTCCCTTCGGCCTTAAAAATGCCGGAGCTACGTTTCAGCGTGCTATGACCTATGAGTTTCATGACCTTAAGCGTATAATGGAGGTTTACTTGGACGATCTTGCGGGCCATTCTCGTAAGAGAGTGGACCACCCCAAGCACCTTCGCCTCATTTTCGAAAGATGTCGATGTTACAAGATTCGTTTGAATCCTAATAAGTGCATCTTTGTCATGAGAACGGGTCACCTTTTAGGGTTCATAGTTTCACAAGAGGGTATAAGAGTCAATCCTCTTAAGGTTGAGGCAATACTTCGGTTGCCTCCCCTGCGTAACCTAATTCAACATCAGAGCCTCCAAGGGAGAGCCACTTTTCTACGACGCTTTGTAGTTAATTATGCTAGTCTTACCAAAGGTTTCGTGCGCCTGTTGAATAAGGACACACCATTTATTTGGGATGAGCGAGCCCAGCAATCTTTCGATGCTTTGAAGAAAGCTTTGGTATCGGCCCCTCTACTTAGTCCACCCAACTTTGCTAGAGATTTCCTTCTTTATGTGGTTGTATCTATTGAGACGATTGGCATGGTCTTAGTTTAGGTAGATTATGCACTCCAAGAGCATGTCATCTATTATCTTAGTTGAAATTTAGTAGACACTGAACTGAGATACACTCATGTGCAGAAGTTGGCACTTGCGACTGTCCATGTATTCCAACGTTTACGACATTACATCATACTTAGAAAAACCACGGTTATAGCACATATCAATCCATTTCAGTTTTTGCTATCACGATGTCTAATAGGGGGGAGTATAATAAATGGATTGTTATTCTTCAGGAGTTTGATCTCGATTTTGCTTCAGCGAAGTCAGTGAAATCCTTGGTTTTCGTTGAGCTCATGTTAGATTTTCCATGACTTGATGAGAACATCGTCCATGAAGATTCCTTTGTGGATGAGCATTTGTTTCTTATCTCATCAACGGACCCATCGTATGGGGATATCATCATATATCTCCAAACTTTGAAGTTCCCTTCGCACTATTCACGGGATGAACGACGGCGTGTGAGCCACCAAGCTAAGGATTAGGTCATCGTCGACGACACTTTATATCGTCGAGGAAAGGACTCTATACTCTGTCGTTGTTTGGCTCATCAAGAAGCGGAGTTAGTACTGAATGACTTCCACAGCGAGGTATGTGGTGGTCACTTATCTGGACTTGCGACAGCCCAACGCATTATGTGAGCAGGTTACTTCTGGCCTTCAAACTTTAAATATTCTATGAATGTTGTGAAGATATGTCACCCTTGCTAGGTGTTTTCTCGGAATATACACTCGCATCCAGTGCCCCTTCATCCGGTCGTCACCATTGGTCCGTTCACTAAATGGGGGGTTGATTTCATGGATTGTAAACTAGCTTCGGCTGGGAGGCATCACCATATCATAGTGGTCGTGAACTACTTTTCCAAATGGGATGAGGCCATGCCTACTGTAAAATCCCATGGTGCTACAACATCCCACTTCATGTTCAATCAGATTATCGCTCGATTCGGTATCCCGAAAGAGATTGCCACTAACCATGGCAGTCACTTTTAGAACAAAATGATGGTAGATTTGTCACTCAAGCTTGGGTTTCGTCAAGAACATTCATCTTCTTACTACCCCCAAGCAAATGGTTAAGTTGAGGCAGTTAATAAGTCCTTAAAGACCATTCTCCAACGTACCATCTAGCAAAGCAAGAGTAATTGGCATATTATGTTATATCCTACTTTTTGGGCATATCGAACCGCAATTAAGACTGCCACTGGTTTCTCACCATTTTAGCTAGTACATGGTGTGGAGTCTATTTTACCGATTGAATGCGAAATCCCTTCATTAAAACTAGCCATAGAGCTCCTACCTGATACGTCAGATGTTGAGCAACGTTTGATCCACCTTGAACAGCTTGACGAGCAGCGTCGAGATGTCGTCGTGGCTATAGATGCCAACAAGCATCGTGTCAAGGTTCAATATGATAGGTCTGTCTATCCCCGGAAGTATGCTAAAGGTGACTTGGTCCTCTTGTATGACCAAGCCAAGGAAACCCTGGGGGCAGGCAAGCTTAACCCCATGTGGCACAGTCCTTACATAGTGAGGCATGTCCTTGAGAAAGGAGCCTACGAATTGGAAGACTATGAGGGGAACTCCTTGAAAGAGCCTAGAAATGGGCTCTACCTCAAGTAGTGTTACGCTTGAGCTTCTAGCTCGAGCTAGTACTTTTTTATACTATTTTATAGTTTCTTTTGTACATAGTTTAGATTTCTTTTGGTTTTTTGGATCTGTTGATTCGCTTTCGTTTGGTTGACAGATGTCAATGGAATCTCCTGTGTTCTTAGGATTTGTGGATGGTGCTAGCCATCATACGCAACAACTCGCTTTTGCTGCATGGGTTATTTATTCACCGGACCATCATATTATGTCTTCGGGAGGTGCCTATCTCAGTCCTACATCCAACAATGTGGCTGAGTACAGTGTCATAGTTGAGCTACTTCGGGATTCCATTTCGCATGGTATCCAGTCTTTAGAGGTCCTCCTGGATTCACAACTAGTTGTGTCTCAATTGAATGGTCGGTATCGTGTGAGGGATCCTACATTACTAAAGAGGTTCTTAAGGGTAAGACTCTTGGAGCGTCATTTTGTTTCCATTACATACATTCATGTTCCAAGATGTTTTAATCATGTATCTGATGCATACGCTAATTATGTCCTAGATTGGCATTTGTCACATCAATAAAGAAGCACACAAATAAACATTCATTCACACATTTGTACATACACATATAGTAGAATGGGAGAATCATAGTTTTTTATAAATAACATTTCCAAAAAGGTGGTGTCACAGTACAAAACTGGAGCCCGTAGCTCTCAAAAATATACATAATTGATACAAAATATGGGACTCTGAGATATATAATCCCTAGGAGGAGGCCTAGCTTCCTCGGTAGGATGTGTCTGATAATAGTAGTGAACTGCATTGGCTATGCGCCGCAGTAGTCGCACCCAGGTGCCCGGTACTCCCACAACATGTCGTTGCATCGCCTCTGGCAGATGCTCCACCTCAATTATGGGTACTATGTTGGTCATACAGGACAGGTTGACCCATACAGTCTCTAATGTGCGCTCTGCTGCAATTCCATATACCTATCCACCCCTGCTCCGTCGATGATGTCTCAGGAAGCCTTATGGTCTTCGCAGACCAGCATCTGCGAGCAAACAGTGGAATCTAAATATGTGATACTACACCAAAAATATTTTTTCATTTTCATATATAATAAAAAATACCCAAAAATTAAATATACAAAACATAAAAAGAGTAACATACTGATGTCTCCGAATGCGGACCCTAGAGGAAGCGGCATGTCGCGATCGCCCCGGTAGTCTATCCCGACATATGGGTAGTCATCGATGGAGATGACCTGTCGATCCCACCAGTGGAAGAACTCATATGTATATGGTGATGCCTGTCGGCCACCACCCTGTCATGTCAGTACCACGCCCCACCGAGTCAAGGTTGGGTCATGGAGACTATGAGGAGGGACTTCAACCCTCGGACTGAGCCCTAAAACTCTCACAAAGAAAAAGCTGCATAGTATACTGCCATACCCGAAGTTCTTTTCATGTCCACGCTTGCACTCCGTTAACTGGGTCTTCATAGACACCAGTAACATTGTGCACCAATCATATATCGTGGGCCTCGTACACTCTACGGCATAGAACATCACCGGCCTTGAAGCCTGGTGTAGAGTTGCTGAACCTGTAATCCTGACGAGGGTGGACACTATGATCTTCATGCTCAAGCTGACTATGGCCCCAATGGGTACCTGACTCCCCACCTTCTAGGTATCAGGAAGATAGTACCGCTCTATATAGTCGGGAATAGTGATCCCACCACCTATAGTGCGAGATCGAAGACTAGCCACCTCCCCTCGGCGGGACAACCCTGCAATGAAATATATGTCATCCACCTCTAAGGAGAGTGTTTGACCATCCATGTTAAATTTCTGTGCGTCTACGTCCCAGTAGTCTGTCAACCGATGGAGCAGTTGGTTTTGGGCCCTTGAACCCCCAATGTTCCAGAATTTATAAAGGCCACATGCTTGTAGTGCTTGCTGTGTGGGAAAATCTTGGTGGACCATCTCATCCACAACATCATGCTCTCTTTCCCTCCACTCTAGAACCATCTTGAAGGAAGAAACAAATTTTTTTTAGCTTTTAACATTTAAAAAACCAACCTCACGGCTGTACCCGCGGGTAAAAGAGTAGACAAGGGTGTCTACCCGCGATCAACACATGCGTTGACCGTGTCTAGAAGGCCCTACCCACGACCCGCGGAGCTATAGCCCGCGTACAGCGCCGTGGAGGAGTAGGGATTTCCTAATAAAAATAATGTGTAATATCCCAGCCACGAATTGGCCAGAATACTAACTCCAATTGTCGAATTTATCAGGATTTTCACTAGTAATTTTTAGACAATTTCTTTACCGTGAGCAGGATGTAAGTGAGATGTACAAAGGAACTGATAAAGTATGGTAGGGGTGACTTTAGGTTCTGTAATTTACATGGGAGAGTGTGCAGCAGCAAGTTAGACAAAAAGAAAAAGTTTAGGATCATTTGTACAAAGCACGGAGACCATTTATGCTTCGAACATCGGCATCGCCGAAGTCTACAACAAGACTTCCTGGGTACATCCACATATACAAACTATATCAGGGAGTTGGGAAGGATTAATAAACTGATATTTATGTTCATGGAGGTACCACTTTAATGTACCAACTTATACAAGTGATACAAAGACTCTAGGCTTCTCAAATTTGATTAAAACAATGGCTAAGGAAGCTATAATTGTTGGAGATGGGAAAGTACAAAGGCTATGGATGGATGGAAGGTCATGATATGAATTTATACCTCTTCAAAACATACTGAAACCATTTATGTTTCAAGAACATCCTGGCTTAACTCTACTCCAATGCTCCCGGGGCTCTCAGCATATTCAGACTAGTATGGGTAAGGAAATTGACTAAGGGTTGGAACAGGTTGTTGCAAACATTAGAGAGGATAATAATAATTCATTTACAGTCGTTGAATCATAAAATAATATTTCAGAAAGTTACATGTATATCTGGGCAAGCATGATAACAAAACTAGTAAAATAGCAATTTAGGATAGCTCAACTAGTTCGACTTGTGGACTCCCAAACAATGCTCAAAGGCACTCGAAATTCTGAAACAGTGGTTGGGCCATGACATGTGATGTAATAGATAACTATAGGAACTGGAATGACTTCATTTGGACCTTTACTCATTGAATTATGAACCATTCATTGAAAGCTAGTCAAAATCTAGCTAAATCTAGTAGGGGTGCATAAATTGGAGAATAATTCGGAGTTCTGTAATTTGTATTGAAGTGACTAATATCAGAACATTACATAATATATTATTACATCAAAAATATTCCAATATGCCTCTCAGAAGATGATAGAAATGTCTCTCCTCTTGCACATAGGAAACTAGTTGTAAAATAGAAGAGAGAAGAAGGATTTGATCTTTGAATTTGGTGAAGATGATTCTGAACTTGAAATTCGACTTGGTCAGCTTCAGTACCTGCAAATACACTCAGTGATAATGGCTAGATGCCATCATCCTCTCATAGAAAGCTGGGGCACATCTCCCATGCTTGACTAGGGGCACACCTCCCAAGCCTTGGATGCACAAATGCATTCATAAAATTTCTCAAACTAACAAAAGATGTGAAATGGAGTTGGAATTATTCTTTTATAGAATTCATGTTGACCTGTTGAGCAAGTTACTTGGCTTGGTGACCTGTGAGAATAGGTCACCCATGAGTGGACATACTTTCCTTGCTTGGCTTTTCTTTCTTTCCACTTTTTTTTATTTTCCTTCCTTTTGTAAACTTTCCTACTTTCAAAACTTTCCTTCTTTTCCTGGATTTATGTTGTTTTTCCTTAAATAAGCATTTTTTCTCCATTTTGGCAACATTTTTGGACTCTAGTGTTTACTTGATTTCTACTCCAAGTAATTCCTCCAACCTTATCATCACCACTTGCCAATATTTATTAGCAATATTTATTAATAAAATATATTACAACTCAGAGATAATTCACACTTCAACATTTAATCAACTAATTAATGATTAATTAACTCCTGTTGTATAATTGCCTCCAAAAATACACCCTACTCCGTTTTGGAAACATATTCCACATGGGTGCCCTCTTGGCCCACTTGCTCTTTATCCATTAATTTTATTTATCAAAATTACCTTTAATAAATAAATTTGCCAATTTGTGAGACTTAGAATAAAATTAATTCTAAGCAAATAGAATTAATACCATTTAATTCCCTTAGGGGTTGATCTTGTCCCCTTTCACCCATGGTACTGGATGAGCCAAAATTGGGGACATGGAAGTCCTCCCTTACCAAGATTGCTTGTCCTCAAGCAATGTTAGGACTCCACCAAGCTTCTGTTGCACCACTCTGATTATAAATGCCCCCATCCACTGAAAAGTCTAAAAATTAAACTTGAGCCTTCAAAAAAAAGACTATGGAAGAAAAGAAAAATTACACTATAATCTATATCTGCAATCAACCAGCAATGGACAAAATTTTCAACCCAGTTAGGATAACTTGAGTAGAATTCCTGGATCCCACTGTTTCTCCTACAATGACCAAAAATTTTATGTCACCTTTGGCAATCTGTCACTCCCATGAATGCCAGGATCCCAAAGTATCAACTATTTTTTTCCAATCTTCAGAATCAATTTAAAGAATCTATCATCAAACATGTGCCTTTTCATCCAAGGAATAACTGAAAGGACATTACTGCCAACCAAACCAAGTAGAGAGAAAAATGCTTCTTCAAGTGAAGACATCCAATGGCTCAGCTCTTTGCCATTGGAGAAGAAATGCAAGCATATCTCCAAGCATGTGGATTCCCTCCACATAGGCCAACTTCTGCAAGTAATCATTAATTTATCTTGGCAATTTGCTTGCTTAGCTGCCTTCCCTTGACCATAAGCAGAAACATTTTTGCAAGGAGATTTCATGCTTGTCATGTAATCTTTCACCCAATCCATATGTGGATGAGTGACATCAAATGGCTGCAAAATACATCTTTGTTGCTGCTCACAATTCAAGACAATGTCAGTTATAACAACAAATTTATTGTAGAAACAAGTGAACTTCTTACCTTCCAGATTTTCCATTTCAGTGATGCCTCTATTCATCCATCCAGTGGATGAGTCGGAGATCTTGCTTGTTGATTTATATGAGCTATAATCAGCCATCTCTTCTGCAATAGGATCTATCTCCCATGGGGACATATCATGATCCTCCTGCTGTACATGTGACACAAACTAGAAGAATTTCTTCACCCACTGTTCATTACCCTTTGGTGTTGTTGAATCTTGGACATGTGGGAAAGAAATGTGAACCTTCTTTGAATGTCTGCAACCTTCAGTGATCATACTTATGGCTTCAACTTCTCCATTATTGGCTCGCCCAAATTGGGTGCTCTCATCCCACTCTTCCATGGGAGAGTGTATGTCTTCAAGGAACAGCTCAAGTTCCCTTGGAAAAAAGTCAAGTGCTTGGTTCTCATCAAACTGTTCTACACACTCTTCAAGCACATATAAAAATGAATGATCCTCATGATCCACCATCTCATGAGGTTCCTCCCTATGATCAAGAATGATTTCATCCAAATGAAGTTGATTGAACGGTGAGTAGGAGGGTAGGGGGGATCTTTGCAACTTTTCATGAAGCTGCAATATTTCTGTCTTGGATTCTTGGAGGACACTTTGAGTGCTTCTCAAAGAATCTTGGGTGGCCATTAATTCATCATTGAGCTTGCTGATCTCTTCATCATCCCTCAAGGATGTACCATGAAACAATTCTACAAGCTCCAACAAACTATCTCTATCAGAAAGCAGGTTCAAGAATTTACCTTTTGATGCTTGCCATGGATTTCTGAAACTCTTCCATGTCTCTCATGGAAGACTGCTCCCCCAAATTCCAACAGAGGTTATTCATTAAGGCATGGGTGTCATTGAGGGTTTAAAGGGATTCTTGAATTTTGCATTCATTCATCTTCAGTGTCCCTTCAAGGAAATGAGGTTCTGGCAGATGAACCTTCTCTTCTTCTAGCTTCCTAGGATTAACTTCAGTTGATTTTGTTGAAGTTATGAAAGCTGATCCATATTTTGGGGGCTGCAAGATATTCATATTTTAGATCATGAATATCAGATCTTTGGCTGCAACTGAGGTCCTCATTCATCTCTGGTGCACCAGTAAGTCTTTCTCTCCAATTTTCAGCCCTCTCCAATTCAGGAGTCTCAACCCCTAGGGGTTCAGCCAAGCTCATATTCTCCTATGAAGTGGCTACCCCATCATGCTGACACATAGGCATATAAAAATCAGAATTGGAAAAATTCCCATGTGTTATGTTTTCTCCTCCTTGTGATGGTGTGTTGGTGGTTTGGCCTTCCACCAATCTCTCATTTTCAATTTTTGTTGTTTCGAGACCTTCTTCTTTCTCCATGGATCTTGCATCCACAACACCATAACCAATGGGTAATTCCATGTCTCCCACATATATATGAGAATACACATCATTAGATGCTTCCTCACACTTAAAACATTCCTCAATAGGTTCTCTTCCAACCATGTGGGCATCCTATAAACACCTTTCTAGTGATTCAATCCTGTCACTACATTCACCCTTATCACTAAGGATGCGAGACTCAACATCCAGGGAATCCCTTATGCAATAGTCATCCTCTGATGTGGCTGCAACATCATCAGTATACAAACTAGTACAAAAATATGATTGTGGTTTATACCTTGTCATCATGCTTATCTCTTCAATATTGGGTGGGGTTATGGTGCCTTGTTCTACCACCAACTCTACTAGTTCACATCTAACTAATATGTGGTCAACTTATGCCTCACTATGAAGCTCAAGTGGTGACTTTGAATCTAATTTAGGTTCTTCTTTTGGATCCGATCCAAAATATGTCTCACCATCATTAAGCTTACCAATCTCTTATGAGGTGATCTTGAGATCCCCAGCATAGAATCTTGCAGTAGATTCGTCTTCCATTCTGTCAACAATATCATGATTGGTTTTTGGGTCTTGCTTTTCCTTGGTTGTCTTATGATGAAGATTCTTGGAGGCTCTTCTTGAAGAGGATCCAAAAATTCTTGTGAAGTCACATTCATCCAATAAAGCTTTCGTATCTTTTATTATCTCTTCCATAGAAGGTCGACCTTTGACCGTGGAACATGCAATTTTTTCTTGAATATGGATATCAGAATAACCATAGTCTCTTCTTCCAATCATGATCTCATGGGAGATGTTTGTGGAAGGTATTTCTTGGGAATTATTTTCCTCATACTGTTTGCAATATTCTTCATACTGCTCATCATAATCATCATACTCTTCATAAAAATAATCGTCTTCTTCATGCAACTCAAACTCTAAATCTTCCATGAATGGAACTAATTCCACAACTGCAACTTGAAGATAGTGTTGAGCTACCTTTCCATTGAGAGTTACTTTCCACAGGCTGAGCCAAGGAAAGTGCTTTGATACCACTCTAATATCCCAGCCAAGAATTGGCCAGAATACAAAGTCCAACTGTCGAATTTATCAGGATTTTCACTAGTAATTTTTAGACAATGTCTTTACGGTGAGTAGGATGTAAGTGATGTGTACAAGGGAACTGATAAAGTATGGTAGGGGTGAATTTAGGTTCTGGAATTTACATGGGAGAGTGTGCAGCAGCAATTTAGACAAAAAGAAAAATTTTAGGATCCTTTGTACAAAGCACGGAGACCATTTATGCTTCGAACATCGACATCGTCGAAGTCTACAACAAGGCTTCCTAGGCACATCCGCATATACAAACTAGATCAGGGAGTTGGGAAGGATTAATAAACTGATATTTATGTTCATGGAGGTACCACTTTAATGTACCAACTTATACAAGTGATACAAAGACTCTAGGCTTCTCAAATTTGATCAAAACAATGGCTAAGGAAGCTAGAATTATTGGAGATGAGAAAGTACAAAGGCTATGGATGGATGGAAGGTCATGATATAAATTTATAACTCTGCAAAATGTATTGAAACCATTTATGTTTCAAGAATAGCCCGACTGAACTCTACTCCAATGTTCCTGGGGTTCTCAGCATATGCAGACTAGTATGGGTAAGGAAATTAACTAAGGGTTGGAAAAGGTTGTTGCAGACATTAGAAAGGATAATAATCATTCATTTACAGTCATTGAATCATAAAATAACATTTCAGAAAGTTACATGCAGATCTGGGAAAGCATGATAACAAAACTAGTAAAATAGCAATTCAGGACAGCTCAACTAGTTTGACTTGTGGACTACCAAAAAATGCTCAAAGGCACTCAAAATTCTGAAACAGTGGTTGGATCATGACATGTGATGTATTAGATAACTACAGGAATTGGAATGACTTCATTTGGACCTGAACTCATTGAATTATGAACCATTCATTGAAATCTAGTCAAAATCTAGCTAAATCTAGCAGGGGTGCATAAATTGGAGAATAATTCAGAGTTCTATAATTTGTATTGAAGTGACTGATATTATAAAATTACATACTCTATTATTACATCATAAATATGCCAATATGACTCTCAGAAGATGATAGAAATGTCTCTCCTCTTGCACATAGGAAACTAGTTGTAGAATAGAAGAGAGAAGAAGGATTTGATCTTTGAATTTGGTGAAGATGATTCTGAACTTGAAATTCGACCTGGTCAGCTTCAGTACCTGAAAATACACTCAATGATCATGGATGGATGCCATCATCCTCTCATAGAAAGCTGGGGCACATCTCCCATGCATGACTAGGGCCACACCTCCCAAGCCTTGGATGCACAAATGCATTCATAAAATTTCTCAAACTAACCAAAGATGTGAAATGGAGTTGGAATCATTCTTTTATAGAATTCATGTTGACTTGTTGAGCAAGTTACTTGGCTTGGTGACCTATGAGAACAGGTCACCCATGAGTGGACATACTTTCCTTGCTTTGCTTTGCTTGCCTTTTCTTTCTTTCCATTTTTTTTAATTTTCCTTCCTTTTGTAAACTTTCCTACTTTCAAAACTTTCCTGCTTTTCCAACTTTCCTACTTTTCCTGGATTTATGTTGCTTTTCCTGAAATAAGCCTCTTTTCTCCATTTTGACAATATTTTTGGACTCTAGTGTTTACTTGCCTTCTACTCCAAGTAATTCCTCCAACCTTATCATCACCACTTGCCAATATTTATTAGCAATATTTTTAAATAAAAATATTACAACTCAGAATTAATTCACACTTCAACATTTAATCAATTAATTAATGATTAATTAACTCCTGTTGTATAATTGCCTCCAAAAATACACCCTACTCCATTTTGGCAACATATTCCACATGGGTGCCCTCTTGGCCCACTTGCTCTTTATCCATTAATTTTATTTATCAAAATTACCTTTAATAAATAAATTTGCCAATTTGTGAGACTTAGAATAAAATTAATTCTAAGCAAATAGAATTAATACCATTTAATTCCCTTAGGGGTTGATCTTGTCCCCTTTCACCCATGGTACTGGATGAGCCAAAATTGGGGACATAACATAATGGACCACTAAAAACTGAAATAAAAGCTATCAAATGAAAGAGGGGGTGAGATGACTCACCTGCTCTAGACGGTTCGTAAAATGGACGCCCACAGCTTCCGAAATCAACAACTGAACTTTGGAGGTGAAAACTAACCAAAACCACTATTTGGGTGAAAATGAAAATGAATTGGTAAATAGTAATTTATTTTTACTATTTATAGTTTTGCAAACCCACTTTTCTATAGTTTTCACCATTTTAAGCTATTTCGAACTAATATAATGTCTTGGAGTACCATTTTGAACAGATTTTTCCAATGAGAAATGAATTTTGTACCGTTTCGCGCCTACGGCAGGTATATTTCACACCTAGCATATAGGTTAGATGTCATTTTCGCCTGTATTATGCATTTGACCTTTGACTAGTTGCCATTAACTCTAAGTGCAACCCCGATTTGTAACCAACACAGAGCCTTCACATTGTTATAGAAGTGTCGTTATTTGGCGGTAGGGCTTGTCCGAACATGGGTGCCCTAGTTAGAGCATTTTTATGCATTTTGGCACCCATGCCGTTATTTCTCCCTAGGATCAGGAGTCCTTTGTAGTTACGCCATGACTTTGCGATAAAGACTCATACTTTACTTTGTCTTATGCTGGCCATCTCCCATAAGGACTCCCCCATTTTTACCAAGTTGTGATTGCATTGCATCATCCTACTTGCCACTTGAGCCTTGTGTCGGCTTCCACTTACTCAATTGTTAGCCTGGTGCCTAAACACTTTCCTTGTCGAGCCCTGCAGAGCTTTCATTTTCCTTTCGCAATTTGATGATTTTTTGACCCTGAGGGAACAGCCCCCGAGTGTCCACACCTTGCACATGCTTCCTTGCATTGATCATAGGTATGTTCCACTGCTTGGGACTAGTCTGCTCGCTATTTGACACTCGTTCCCTCACTTGTTGTACTATAAGCAATTTTATTCTTTTTCAAGCTTTCCAAATATGAAAAAGACCAAAAAAATCAAATATTCCAAAAAGCAAGACGGGAGAATATTTACTTCTTTTTGTTGGCAGCTATTGTGTCATCTTTGAACAAAGCATTCATTCCACTCCATCCATTATAAGTTGGGACTATAGTAGGACCTTAGGAGATGTACTTGTTTCTCAGATTTTACTCCACCGATTGGTTAAGCTTCCAGTCACTATGGAGACCTTTTGTTGATGCATCCTGCATTGCATAGTTGTTGTTATCTTGAGTCCATGCTTCCTGAGTCTATCCATCTGCTCATGCTTTTGTTCAAAGGAAGTCCTGGAACTAGAGTCGGCCACTCCTCAAATATCTTGACTATTGCATGTCAACCTTCCTTATTGAGTCAGTCCATTCGTCCGAGTTCTTCCAAATCTTTCAGCGTAGCTATTATCTCGTGTTGGTTGATGGGGGATGCCTTAATTCCCTCCTTCTAGCGAGTTTCGTTCCGTCGACTTCAACTCATTTATTTCGGAATTGAGACTTAGAGTCGGTTGAGTACCTTGAGGCTTGCAATCATTAGTGGTAGGTTCTCTCGCCATCGACAGTTTTGGGAATACATCAATGTCCCTCGATCGATGGATTCATCTTACTGTTTGACCTCAACACATCTATTCACACTTTGATGATTGTACTATGTGCCTTGATGCCCACTTTCATTATTGGTGGGTTATCTAGCGTCTGTTAACGGTATACATCATTGACCGGTAATCAGACGATGTCACATCAGGTTCGACTTCAACACCTGTATTCGCTTGATGGGACTTGCACTGTAGATGATTTGTGTAAGAAGACCCCAGATGGTAGTAGCATTCAGTATGCTTCTCTTGATCGTGACTGTATTCATGGGTGCTTATTTCTCATACATCAACAGTTTGTACCTCCAGTATTGCACCAATTGTTTCCTTCTCAACAGGAGACCATATCTTACTATATGGGTCATGGCTATGACCACTCATGACATGTATTCACTATATACTATCTATCATGGCCATTGTATCAGATTGTTGTATTGTACCGACATGTATTTAAGATATTATTGTATTCTGACGAGTGAGCTACTATCTCCATTTGTGTCTCCATCACTCCACTTCTGAGATTTATAATGTATTTCGTCCATTGTAGTACCTTCTCTGACCTCACACATTAGGGGGCATCTGTTACAGCATAATTTTCCACCTTGTGAGCATCAGCATTGATTGGCCTTCAGGATCCATTTTATTGACTCAGATCTTCCCTCTAGGAACACACAAATCCCTATTTTTGTTCATGTACGCTAGTTGTTCCACTATAGCCAGCGTACACACAGGTTGTTCCACTATAGCCCGCGGACACCAAGTAAAATGGTAAAAACCAATAGAAAAATATTTTTTACTCCCAAAAAGCAGTCTTAGGGTGACCTTTGGGCCTCCATATACCCCGAAACAACTTGATTCGACCTTTCACTTACCTTTGGAAGGCTATATATTGAGCTCTTATGGTGTATGGAAGGGAGGAGAAAGAGAGAGCAAGATAACTCTAGTGGATTTTTGTCGGGACTTGAGTCTACACTCATTAATCATTGTTGTTGTGAACTTCTTTATGTTCACCTACCAAACTCCTTTCATAGTTTGAGTTTTCCATTGCATGGGGGATTGAAGTGGTGGAGGCACAAGTGGAGAGACCCAGTTCTTGGTTCAGATTGGTTGCCGGCAAGAGGTCATATATTGTACTTCTTGTTATTTATTAATGGAAATACTCATTTTCTCGTCCAATTGATGTTGTAAATGTTGTTAAATTACATTGGGTTACATTTGCTTAGGATATCATGGATCATACTATTGATTATGCTAATGTCTTTCACATGTTATATGCACTTGCTTGTACTTGTTGTTGAGACTAATCTGTAGGTTCAAGTGTAGAAGTTGAAAGCTCAACGGGGATCTACTTCGAACATCTGGTTGAAGGTTGGTCTTTTCTCCATTATCTTAGCATTGTCATTTATATAGCATTGCATTGGGAATTGAGTTATTTTCTAGTAGTCAGTTGTCTATTGTGGTCTACCCCAAGCCATAGGAATTTTTCTCCGTAACATGGAGAACAGGTTAAGGAGGTTTGGTGTGCACAGTTACAGTTTATTAGTATTTATGGACATACCTCCCTCGATGCAAAAGCGACATGCAAAGCATAAACTAATCAAGGAGAATTATATGTTTGAGGTTCCAATACCATTCGAGGTAGAGATTAAGGGGCCTCTGCTAGGCAGGGTTCCCTTCCTAAAGTACTCAGACTTCAACATCCTAAATGAGACAGAGTTTCCATTCAACATATATGCCCAAATAGAGTTGGACAACAATGATGTGGAATGAGTTGTCCCAAAATCATGGGCATGGTAATTAAATAAATCTTCCATTCTGACCCTAGTTTTTGAAGTCCCCCATTTAGAACAAATCCCTCCATTCAACGCTTGTGCCCAATTCCTTCTTAGTCACCTTCATGGAGGGTATCTATGGTTAGACCAGCCATATGAAATTAGTGACAATTACATTCAACAAGTGTCTGGGTTGGCATGCAGGGGAGAAGATCTAGTGGAGGTGATTGGGAATGACATAGAAAATGAAGTTCATTGGAAGTTAAGTACCCATCAAAGGTCACGAAGAATGGTTATTTCCGCAATTGCAGAGAACCGGGTCTAATTCACAACTCAACTACTTGTGTGTAATCTCATGTGCAAATTCAAGAAGGATGAGTGCTTGGCAAGAGTTATCTTGGCAGTAGGATGATGCACAATCGACAACAAGATGGCATGGGTGAAATACCTAAATACTAAATTCATGCAAGATTTCCTAGATGCATAGATTGCCTAGATGCATAGGACAAGGGAACATAGTTCCATTACAATCGAGACCTAATATTGATCGATGTGATTGTTTAGCAGCCCCCACTAGAGTATACTTATGACTTTCCCACACCAAATACATTTCCAGCACCAAAGTTCTACATACTCTAGCACAAGGCGAATCACATAGACCAAGGAGGATTACAGCTACAACAACAACCTTCAGGATTCCATAGTCAATTGTGGACATGTATAAAGATTTTGTAATTTTTGAAGTTGACAATCATAATGTGATTATTACTCCTCATGCAAAACCACAGTTCGATGTAGATTTACTTCCTTTTTGCACAACCCTAGAAGATGTGTAAGCAGCATGGTTAGACGGCCCCAACACCTTCAAGCCTTCACATATTCGAAATTGGAAATTTTGGAAGAATTCGAGTTGCGCACAAAGTCAAGGAGTGATAACATAGGAACAAGCCTTCCCAGAGAATCGCTCGAGCTATCAACTAAGCGCAAACGTGAAGGAGATTTGACTCGGAAACAAGATGAGCAAAAAAAAAAACAATGCAAGTCACCATCGCCTACACCAAATCCACATACAAAGGAAGAGGAAGAAGAACAAACTCCTCCAACAACCACTCCTAGTCACGACCCACCTTCTTTAGTACGAAGGAGGATCTTCAATGATGTCATTCAAGGGACTCATATAGAACCTCACCCATAGAAGGAGCAAGAAGCGGGGGATACAAGAACCTCAGAAGAGCGCACCGAAACAATAGAACAACACATAAAAAATGCCCATGCCAATCCCCATCATAGTGGAACAACTACGGTCAAACCTGGAGGTTACTCAAATTCTCTAGAAGGTAAAAAAAGAGAAGTTGGATGAACTTTGGATAGTCCTACATATAGACCCGCTAATTCCAACTAAACAAATAAACAACGGTGCAGAAACCAGTAGCGCCCAGGGATTGAGACAACAAACTTCATAGGTCGTGCAACAAGGGACACTCATAATCAACCCCCTAGAAATTATGACACCCCATCCTACAGGAAATTTAGAGACCTAGCCCCTGCCTTACAACGAATTGAAAGTGGCATTGGTACCCACCAAGGAGCTCCAATATTATGTCTTGTAGATATTCACATAAATAGGGGATCGGTATATGCAATTGAGCCATTCATATACAGGATTAAAGAAAAGACACTTAGAGGTAGTAGCAAGGCAATCATCATTAGATTCGATTGTTGATGCAGCATATTCATCTATCCTAGTCGTAGGATCCTCTATTGATAGTCAACTACCTTCATAACAAAAGGATAGAGCTAACTCGGAAGATATAGCTAACTCGGAAGATAGAGCTAACTCAGAAGATAGTCAACAAGCTTTAGGCTCAAATCAAACTGGCCCCTACACCAAAAGAGATAGAGTTGACTCTAAAGATTGAAGAAGCTGCACAGGTCCTGTAGAAAGTGCAAAGGGGGGGTTGCGATCTCTTCATGAGTCGTGGACTACAATTTTAACATGTGTAATCACCTACAAGATGTGCCAAAATTGTAATAGGATGAACAACATATCAAGGAATGTGAGACACTGGCCAACCAATAGAAGCAGAGTTTGGTACAGCTTGCCCCCTGAGCATGCAAAGATGCAATGACAAAAATATCTGGACCCACCAAAAAAATACCACCAATAGAGCTAAGAAACAACTTGTTTCCTCCATTGTCACAAAATCCCAGGAAGAAGCATATAAGCATTGCAATAGTTTGATCGAGCTTTCAGAAAAAGGCTAAAGAAGTTATCACCCTGGCCAAACAAGTCAAACCCGAGCAGGGAAAGAGCACCAAAGAAGATGTGTAGTACAACAACTAGCTCAATGACATTGTAGGAGATTTTTAGGGCAAATAAAACATAATTCCATAATTTTGTAAGTTTCCTATGTACACAACTTCCTTCAATTGCAAAAATGGAGCCTTGAGTTCATTACCTTGGAATGAGCCAAATCATAGTGTCGGGGGGTGTAAAATTTTGCTCAACCTTCAACTCTGATTTCTAATTACTTTGGTACATTGTTTAATATTAAAATTCATTCAACAATGAACAATTGCAAATGGATTCTTTCCTCATAAACAACATAGAATCAAAAACACATGAAGATCTTTACCACACAAGTGAGGGCAGAATTAAAAATGCTTTCACACACATAAATTTCAGACTCATAATTTTATCCAAATTGGCCCAAGAAAAACCCCGAAAGGAAAATCGATGAGAGAGAGTGAGAGTATTTTATTTCTTCTTCAATGTAATGTACAATAGCAAATTTTTTTCGCAGGAAGTACTTATCTCAACCAGAAGTACAAATTTTCAGCCCCTTTGAAAATGCCATGACTACCTCCTTTTTTCTGCACTTAGCTGCATAGAAAAATGTGTGAAAATACATAGTATGGACTGCAGAAAAAGGACAACCTCTTACTCAAACTGTGTGCCCTTGTAAACTTAGAAACTTGTGCCTAGAATCTCTGTGAATAGACTGTGTTGTACGAACAACAATTAATGCAGAGAAAACCCCTCAAAAATTCATGCCCCCTTCTCAAAAATTGTGCCCAAATTCTTCCTTTAATTCTATGCAGTCTCTACCTCGAATTTCGTACAAAATATCCATAGGAAAATTGTGCCTCAGTACTCTATTGTACGATCTTGAAACTCGTGCAAATATCAACGTCTTGGAATTCATGCTATCTCATCTTCTTGAAATTGTTGCTATGGCTCTCTCTCATGAACTCAACTTTTCTATCTCAAATGGTCGACCTCCTCTCCAACTCTCTTGGTGAATGAAAATGAAGAATGAAGTGCCTTTTATCATTTTTCCTTGTCTTTTCATTTTCTCTCCCGAGGTAGTTGAACAGTCACTAGATCAAGGGCCCACATTGAATCTAGTAGACTCACATCAATGGATGAGAAAAAACACTTTTCTCTCCATGAAATAATATCTTTCCAACTCCCACTTAAATTTATCGAAGTCACTTTATAACTCTAAAGTGACATTAATTACTTATCTCAAGCAATTAATGCAAGGGTCATGTAACTTGTCCCATTGTAGTGACTTAGGCAAAAAGTCACTAGGGGAACACTTTCTTAAGTACAAAATTCAACAAGGGGGCTGTTGGATCCCAAATTTTGGACAAGCGTTCGTGGGTTGAAGATTCTAGTTGGTAAGGCGAGGCACACTAAGGGAGGCAGCACAGAAAAAGTATGTGCCGCACGTCAACAACAGTCTGTGCATGGCATCTTGCATGCAAGTCGCATGCAAGCTAACATCATGGAATGGGCATACTGGCCTATTTAAAGGGGCTTTTTGTAATGGGAAAGGGTTGAGTATTGAGGGAAAGATATAGAATATAAGTTGTTGAATAGTTGATGAGAGTTTGGACTTTCACCTAAGGGTTGTATATTGCATCTCTGTCTGTTTTGATGATAATATAAAAGTTGGTTCTTCCTTTAGTTCATGCATATATCTACAAATATGTTATTGTTTCTGTGAATAAATGTCCAACGCAAATAGATGTCAGTATGTTGTTTAATGTTCATGTGAATGTATGTAACGAATGAACACATAAGTAGATGGAAAGAATCCCCATCCTTCCTTGTGCACCCTTTGCGATTGTCCCTCCAATTCCTTTGTGTATCTTGGGTGAGGCCTTATTCTATCATTTGAAATATTGAATATGTCGATGCTTGTAGGGTATTTGTTGGTAAAGCCTATCAAACCCTGGGTCTAATAGATCTGAGCCAACATGTTTGCTCACATAAAGGAAGAGGAAGGATATTTTATGTTGTAATTCTTTCATGCAACAAGGACAATGGTTTAGGCTACAGTTGATTCTTCAACCCTAGAAACTAGGGAATATAGCTAACGTTCCATTGTTCTCTCCTAAATTTTGAGTTTGTGATTTTATCAACCTCGAGCAACTCTTTTTTAGATGCTTCATTCCATGACAAATAGCACACCTCGACAATGGGTATTTACCATCTACCACAATCATTTTGTGGATTTACCAAGCTATAAGATAAAATGGTCATCTAGATTGTTTCCTTGTAGTTCGATTATAATAAAAAGTTCAACTAAATATCATGTTCGACTATGATTAGTTTGTGTTTTCAATTTGTGAATAGTTCCAAAACTCACCCAATCTTTGTTAATATTTTCAACAACTTAAACTTCTCATTTAGACAATATTATCCATACCAAGGCTTTTAGAGGTCCATGATGACTTGGGGAAAATACAAATACCCATCTCCTTGTTCAACTTTTTTTTTAAACATGGTCCTTTAATAAACATATTTTTCAAACCATTTTCATCATTGAATGGGGATGTTGAAAAAAACCTTTCCCTTTTAAAAACAAAATAAATTCATGATGCACTCAACATTACTAAATCTTCACATTTCCATATCATACAAAACCAACATTACTAAATCTAAATTTACATGAAAAAAATCTAAATAATACATCCATTATAAAATTTCAACATAAATCTTAACAATACCATTTGACCCTTCCTTTACTTCATATCATTAAAAACCAACATTACTAGATCTAATCTAAATTATATGGCCACTATGAGATTTCAACATGAATCTTAACAATGCCATCCCACTATGAGATTTCAACATGAATCTTAACAATGCCATCCCACTTTGAGATTTCAACATGAATCTTAACAATGCCATCCCATGGTATTTACCATTTGACTCTTCCTTGACTTAATATTACAAATTACAAATAAGGTGCAGACTTTATTCTTGAACCAAGACATCCTCGATATTCTCTTATTTTAGCGGGTGATATTGGAGAAAATGTGGTTTATTAATGTTTCCCTTTATAATGAGTTTGTTGTCTGTAAAATTTAATTCAATTATTGATCTCTCTTTGCTCCATCACTGCCAACTTATGTGCCCGTAACCCCTTCTCTGGCATAGCAGCAGCTTGATGTACTTTGAGCTTCACAAATTATAGATAGCGGAAGCTACAAAACTCATGGTAAGTTGATAAAACCCTCATGGAAACTGATCTTGCCATTTGATCATGGCAGAGAAAGAAGTCAGGGGACATTGTAAAGCATTCAAATGAGTTGCCCTTTGAACCCATAAAAAATAGATGAAACAGGCTGTTGCTCAATTCATATTATCATTGGATGTAAATATTTTTATTTTTTTTATTCAGAATACATATTTAGGGGAACTATTTCTTCTCATTTTGAGGATGGTATACAGGGTAAACTAGATTCTTCAGGTCTCAAGGTCAATAACCATTTAATAGCCCAACATGTCACTGCGAGAATTGATGTGGTAGATAAGGTAACAATCATTCCTCCTGACCACCCAACTATACCCAATCAACAAATATTATTCCATTTAAGCAATCAATATATTATATATATAGCACATGAAATGATTGTAATGCTTGATTTTTTTTTTTTTAAACAATTGCATGCAAATACATCCAATTCATGTGTTTCAAGTACACACTGTATTGCTAGACAACATGCACCCAAAGAACTGGGTTACATTAGGATGAAATTAATTTTAAAAATTTCAGAGCTTCTAAAGTTGTTCAGTGGAGCATCATTATTATAGCAATGCCAGCTAACAAGAGTTTTGACAAATAATTTGAATTAGGCAACTAAAATCAATCTACAATGCACCAAAATCATGGGATAGGTACCGTATCACAAACTATGCTATATGAATTATTGTGAAGCAAACCCAATAGTTTTCTACCCTATGAACTGAACACTGGCAATATGAATCAAGCTAAAGGAGCACCGAATTAGAAAATAGCTGTTGAAGCAAGGTCGAAGGAAGAATAGTGCTATTTTCATCAGGCTTCCCCCTTCAGTTTCTTTGTAATGCCAGCAAGATATTTTCCCTGATGAAAAGCTTGCTCCAATTCTAGCTTGCTTGGCTGGCGCGAACCATCACCAGCAAACGTTCCAGAACCATATGGACTGCCGCCTTTTACTTGTTCCATCTCAAACATTCCAGCTCCAAAGGTATATCCTACTGGTACATAGAGCAGGCCATGGTGAACCAGCTGTGTTACAGCCGTCAATCTGCATGTTGCTAATGTTGTTAAAATCACATTGGAACCAAGGAGTTCAACAAATTCAGAAATTTGAAGTCTTTTACTTCTGCAAAAAATCCTTCCTTATACTATTAATAAATTATTTATGTACAAATAGGGCTCTTTAAAATAAAAATAAATAAGTCACAAGTGTGGCACCACAAGCACAAGCAATTTAGAGTGGTTTTGAGTTCAATACCCAATGAAGAATACAGGATTCCTGAAATTATCTACTAGAATTATATCCCTATATACTACCCAATTGCTTCCATGTCCAAAAACAGATCACCGAACCTCTATTATAGAATACCATTAAAGGTAAATCTAAATTGGCCAGGATGGAATAAGAGACTTATGATTGTTAAACTTGCAAAAAAAAATTGTAAAATATAAACTGCTCCAACTACCCCATAGAAAAAGTTGTGAACATTGATGTCTTAAGGCTTTAATAAACAAAAAGTTTATGGATGCATCTAAACAGAGCAAAGTGAATGTTTATACTTGAATAAGAGTGAACTAAATGTAGAGGCAGAAATGCTACAAAACGAAGACTGATTTTACAGAGAGTGCAACTTAAAAATAAGATACTAATACAGAGTATAGTTGGATATACAGGACATATGGTGTACATCATAAAAAGCATATAAATTATATACATTTTCCTTCGACGAAGATCTTATTTAGAAATTGTTCTCTTGAATTTGAACTTGCCATCATAGCACTTAGCAACTACTGGTTGAGAGTCGAGACCTGAGTTTTTTCCAATGTTCCCCCAAGGTTCCAAGACAACGGGACACAGGAGTGGGGAGACGTACATTCGGGACGCATGGAGACCACCCCCAAATGTTAGGAAAATTTGAGGGGGACAAGAGGACGCCGTGGTCATAAAAATTCTAAAAATATAAAAAATATGAAAAATATAAATCCCAACAATAACAATTCATCCCATGCAAATTAGTAAATTACTAAATACTACATTCATCATTGTGCAATCATGAAATGTAATTTAGAATCTGATAAATTAATAATGCAAACACATTACACGATTCATCATGATTATCTGAACACCTAGAAGGTTTGCTGGAGGTTCGGAGTTTCGTGCAGGACGCCCAGAAGGTTCGCTGGAGTTTCAGAGTTTTGTGTGGGACGCCAGGAAGTACCCCCCCAAGTTTTGTCATGGAGAAACGAGTTTCGCCACAGACCGAAACGTTTCGCATGGAGTTTCGCCGTCGCCGGGATGCGGGAAATGCAGAAACACGTCCCCGACCCTGCAGGATGCATCCCCATGGAACACTGAGTTTTTCAAACTATTTTTTTAACAGGTAAAGCTGTGGGGTAAAGCTGTGGGCCATATGAAAGATCATTAAACTGCTTTCAGTTGATGCTGGATTAGTATGCTTGTGACATGCCAATTGAACCTACCAATTTATGTTTGTTATCAATAACATACTTTCATTCTATCAATAACCGCCTCAAACTAATTGTATGTTACGCACTATAAATTGAAGTTACTAAAGGTTTAGTTTCATACCCAATTAAATATACTTACAAGCCTGTGTCATCCCTTGCTTCCAAACCATGCAGACTGAACAGATTATATAGGAAGGCATGCGGGGCTTGTCCACTACTGTCCCCATCTTATGTTGAAAAGAATGCAGAGAGAAGAAACTACTCACTCGGGGGAAGGAGACTAAACAAATTAAAATTAATATAGATGCAACAAACAGTCTCCTGGATCTAGAGGGATGGTACTAGAAACTGACTTGACTTTCAGCAACAACTCCACTAAATATTCAGTAACCCATATGGCAGAAATAGAATGTACATGGAGTCCACAATACAAGTAAATAGACAGCTGGATCGTGCAAGATTCCAATCCTTTTAAAATGGTTATGTGTGCCTATTTATGTTATTTTGAACTGCTTCCTCTTATCACAATGTAGCAAGTGTTCTCTTCCCCAATGTGGGAATATTACCAGTGTAGATCCATCTTAACTCTGGCTCTATCAAGCACTGAGAGGGATCAAATCCATGGAGGTGCAAACCTTTTTGAGGGAGCAAAACTTGTGAAAGTGATCAAATCAAGTTGTAAACCTTCATCAAATTTTTCTCCCTCGAAAAGCTTGCAACTCCATAGATTTGATACCTAACGTCACTTAAGATGGATCTATGCTGGTTAGCAATTAATTCATCCATTACTACGTTGATCTGCAGTATGAGATTCTTTCATTATCTGTACTTATAATGAATTTGAAAGTAATCAAAAAGATAATTTAGACCTCATCAATAATAGACATGGATGAAAACTTATAAACAGTGATAACGCTAATGCTGAAGATAGAAATAAAAACCTTATACTTATTGATGCCTTTAATATTTAGTAATCCACTATAGCTAATATTTGAATTGAAGCTGCCCAATGATTTTCACTAACCTTTCCCTTCCTTAATATGTGAGCTAACGTTTGGTAAAGGTGTTTACTTTCAATTAATTACTTCACTCTACAGCCTTTATCGGATGAAAACTGGGGCATACAGGATGGTTTCTTATCTACCTCTTATAAACACATCTACAGAAAAAGGAATCAGGTTACAGTGAGGTGTTTGGCACATCCTGAAGGAAAAAAATGGATGCCTTAATGAAAATCAGCATGCTTCTTTTAACTAGATCTCCATAGTTACAGTTACAGTTTCTTATTCTAAGTACTATTTTCTGCTAAATGAGTTTTTAATCGAAATGTATTGAGATGACTGTATTTTGTTCTTTTGGGGGTGAAGATCTGGTTATTGATACTGTGGATCTAGGTATCCACCTATAAATTTCTAATGGATAAGCGGCAAGTTTTTTGCTGATTGTCACAGTTGTTTGGATACACCTGTTATCCCTGTTTTCAGACCTGGGAAAGGTTATCCTGAATAAAATTACATTTTTTCCAGAAATATATATATATATATATATATATGGCCAACACTGAAATATATATGTATAGCCTAGGCTCAGCCTAGATTGGAATATATATAGCATGGAATTAAACATCTCCCTCATATTGAATTGTAGAAAACGCCTCTAAAAGAAACTATAAAATGTAACCAGCTTACAACATTCAACATTCAATGAGAAATCCTTCTGCTAAGAAGCAACAGGAGGGGGTGACTGTTCCACCAACGTCACTCAGGACTTGAAGCTGGCCCCAATTGCTTTCGAATGGCCACAACAGGCGATACGTGTTTCTGGTGGATTTGAACCTTGGTATCGAACCAAGACCCAGTTGGTATGCCTATTTACTTTTGGCATCATAAACTTGTGTGCTCTTGCCATGAACTAAGGTCTTTCTCTGTAATCTAAATTTTTTTAAACTAAGACATCAAAGTCTCAAATAGATTTCATAATCCCTTTGGTTTAAAAAAGTAGATTAGTGTCTGTGTATGTATTTCGTGCATTCTAAGGTTGTAATGTTTTCTATATTTCTAATCATAAAGTGTTAATAATATTTCAATTTCTTTCAGTAGTGCATTCTACTTACAGGTTTACAATGTACAGAATATATATCTTATTTAAGCATTCATAATAAAGGAAATGCTGCTTTGCCAGGGCTAGATCCTTTCTGCTGCTGCAATAAAGAAAATTTTATACAATTGACATGAAAACAGATAAGAGAATTTGAATTCATCTGAGTGATCATGCTAAAGCAAAGAAGGAAACTCACGCAGTAGTCTCCTGTCCACCACCCTGAGATCCTGTGGAGTAGAAAAGACCCGCTGGCTTCCCTGCTAATTGTTGAGTTCGCCATAGCCCACCTGTCGCATCCAAGAAAGCTTTAAACTGAGCAGCCATCATTCCATATCTGGTGGGAAAGCCAAATAAAAGGCCATCTGCATCTGCCAGTTGCTGGGGCTCAATGGTTGGCACTTCAGTCTTGGGTGGTGCATTCATTTTTACGAGCACCTCCTCTGGGAGTATTTCTGGAACCTGAAAAGGAAAATTCTTGTGTTAATTAGTTAAAGAAATAACTTATGAAAGACTGCATGCACAGCATAGTCATTTGTCAAGATCAGGAAGAATGAAGAACCTTCAGCATTGAAAAACCAAGGGAACTTATCGGATGAAAGTGCCACTCAATGTAAAGGACTAAAGCCTATTATTAAAGGGATAACTTTAAAAGCCTCAGAAATATCACTGCCACCCTTGAATAAAGTAGGATCTCTTTCTACATAATGACTTCAATGTTGAGACTCCTAATTGTATTATTCCTCAAGTCAAAACTCTCGAGTCTTGACGATCCAGACTTTGAAAATCAAAATACAGAATCTTATATTACCATTGGCTTGAATAGCTAGGAATAGGATTTTTTTAATCACACGAAAAACTAAGTTACAATGCAGTTTATATCTACTTACATATGACTAGGTAGACCAAAAGAGAACTGCATCCCGGTTGGCTTAGATGGGATAACATCAATTTTCCACAGAATTCTTTTTTTGACTTCTCATTAAAAGGGTCATGGCATTCTTCAGAGCTTAATCAAATTCAATATCTGACTCAACAATATCATATTTTTTATCCAACCCTTCAAATTCATTGAAAGGATTGTCCATAACCACATCTGGGATGTCTAGATTCTAATCACGTAAGGGCACATAGAATGTATCAAAATTATTCTCTTCATTTGGCAGATCATGAAAACCACATATCTGAGTTTCTTGCAGGGTGATTATAAATTTACAAGTATTGTTGTGGTACCAAGGACTTCAGATGTCTGATGGTGACAATGATGCCAAAATTGCTAACTTCCATTGTTATAAGCATTATTACAAAATCATAGCATGTCAACCTTATATCTTGGTATCAATTTTGCTTGCATACTTAATCTGACAGACTACCCTCAGATGTCTATATACACAGCATAACCAGTTACATGATAGAACAACCAAGCATGATGCGGATAAGCAGCTTTTATGTATGGACATTGTTACCTAGGATTCAGCTTCACATCATCAATGCTTATCTTGTCTAACATTGAGGTTATGTAAGCTATTCTTAGCTCTCCATCGATGGTTAAGTTAATCTATGCTGGAATAGAGAGAGGGTGGGCAAAGAGTCTTACAAAGTTCACACAACATTGTGTTCATTCCTAATCTATCAATTTTGTAACTTTATATAATCCAAGATCCTTAAAAAATACAACAGAATAAGCGCTTGCCTTTTAAATTACCGGGGTAACCCCATTGCCTGATACTACAATAATTTAAGGTTCAAAAAAAAATCTATCTAATGTATATAATTGAGAATTTAAGATTTTAAAAGAGATACTTTTGGAAAACGTTACAAAGGATGCTAACCTGCCACAACGTGGCTTCTACTCCTTCCACAGAGGCGGCACCTTTTTTAATCTCCTCAGCAAGTTTCTCCACATGTCCATACATGGAATAGTACCTGCAAAAGTATCAGTTTACATGAAGGATGTTACATAAAAGGATTCCACGTGGAGATTCAAGAAGAAAGCTGCATATGCTGAATGGTTAAGTACTCCCAAAATGAATTATTGTTTTCATGATATAATAATACCATTGGAACCTAATAAAAAATAAACCAACATATTGAAAAAAGAAAAGAAAGTCAGAGGAAAGAATGGAAACAAAAGAAAATGTAGATGAAAGTGCAATGTATTTGCTAAATTTACATTTGCATTATTACTAGCTTTTGCTGCTTTTAGTAAGCATTGTTTGCTCTTAAGATGCATATTTTGTGTTGTACTTCTTTCAGATATTGTATGCTACCTAGCTTTTAAATTAGATGCATACTGAAACTAACATTGACCCAACTGATTGCATTATTGGTGATCTAGATTCCTAAAAGCATATTCATGAGATGACAATAATGAAAGTGAACTATGGTACCATAAGCTCTGTATGTGGTTGAAGCCCGTGGTGTAGCAGCACACATAGTGATGTGGTTGATTGGTAAAAGCAATGCCTTCTTGTGAACTGTGCTTGAACAAACTGCGTCTGGATGAAGAATGCCAAGCTCAAGCATATATGCTATGTGCTAGGTGCAGATAAAAACAAGATTTTCAGCATTCCAAACTACCTTAGATCTAAGAGACCTATAGATAACCAATTTTCTTTCCCTGAAATACTTAAAAGTAAGAAAATTTTGAAAATATTACATCACTTAGTTATGCCTTTTTTGTCATTCTGACCAATTGAGGTGCATAAATTGATAGCGCACCAATACCTCTAGGAATTAGAAGTGAAATAATTAAACAAGTCTAGCCCACAGAGAGCATCAATAAGGCAACCTTTTAAAATGAGTTTAAACAGGCTCTAATCAAATTGATAAATGAGCATTCAATAAGGATTCAGGAATAGATTGAGCAGAACAAAGATTGTCAAAGTAGCTAGTTATTTGACTTTTTTGAAAGACTTACATTCAATACTGCAACCTTTCTTTTATGCTCAGTCAGAGATCCTTCATAGATTTACCATAATGAAAACTTGAAACATCGAGTAGATTATCCCATTGGAAATCTAACTATCTACAACATCAATCCAGTTACTTGTAGATTTCTGGTAACAAAACCTGTAGGCTGTAGTAGTCAGGTGCAGAAAGTCCAAACTAAATAGACTAAGAAAATGGATAGTATGTACAGGGTAGTTGAGGTCTTTTGGTCTTTTGGTTTTTGGCTTTCGCTTTTGCTTTTGGCTCTCTAGTTTCCATTTGAACTAGAAATACATATGATCAATGTTACTTGAACATCCTTGACATCTTGAGCCTCTTCTTTGAATAGAGATCTTATCTAGGAGACTTAGTAAACTGCCAAACAGACTACCACACCCGACTGTGTTAGGAGATGAGAAGCTAGACAATCATCTTTACTATTTCACAAATAGCCAAGGACTTTTACATGCCAATTATTGTGGTTTCCCTTTCTGTACATGAGGTTTAGTTGCAAGTGTTTTCACTTTTGACAAGATAGCTCTATTCTAAAATTGTTTCTACAAATTGACATAAGTAAATTTGTTTAACTACATGCTCAACCATGTCACAATGTTCGGGATTCATATGAGGACAATCAGTATGTTCATGGATTCCGTGGCATGTTTGGTGACTGAAGGAAACTAAAATATGTTTGGGCATCCACTATGACATCTAAAAAGGTTGTATGTTAATCCTAAACTTCACATACCCTTACTAGTGTACCACATTTGGGAACTGAATAAGCATAAAATTTAAAGAATTGAGGCTTTGAAGGAGAGCAAGAAATAAAAAAGGCAATAAACACGACTTAAAACACTCATTGATCTATCAGTGGTGGCTTTCCGGGTTGATAAAAGTAGGTAACTAATATAGTCACCACCAAGGTTCAAGTCTACCAAGTGACAAGCTAGTGCTTGTGATCACACTTGTGGATGTGTGCTAGCACATGCAACAATGGTTGGCGCTAGGTTCGAATCCTAGGCAACTTTGACAGAAAACACACCCCCCACTTGCAGCTGCTTAGCCAAAGATATCCAAATTGAATGGTGCTAATGGTTCCCTTGTAATGCTATATATGAGTGATAATGGTTCTTGCTATGCTCTGTCCACCTGAATGGCATGTTGAAAAAGAGGGGTGAGGTTGGGTGCAAGTCTTGGGAAATTTTGGACATATACTCTCCAACCTAGCACCTAAATTAATGGATTATGGAAGTCCATGTTATGCATTGCAACTCTGACCTCATAGCATGTTTCTCAAAGCAATTTCCAAAAAAGAATCCTATGGAAATAGTGGTCTCATCTTGTTCTTGTCTTGTGGAACATAAGGCAGAATTATACAACCCATTATATAGGAACATGGCAACATGCAACACTAGGGGGTAGGTATGAAACCTACAAGAACACTCTCTTGTAAACAAGTGTATTCTTCATTTTATCTTCATCATGTTGTATCCCGTGGATAAGGCTTGAGATTACCTAATGGAACTCTTACATGACTTCTCATTTTGATGCCAACCATGGTAGAATGTAAAGCCTTCTATATAGGAAAGTTGAAAACATTGCATGACATTTCCAAAGACCGAAAGCTAGGGAATAACAAAATTCATGTTTTCCAAGCTAACAAAGTAACCTATTAAGAATTATCCCAAAAACCTAAGAATTTTATTAGGGCTCCTCAATTGGCTTGTATCAAGACAATGAAGGTGATTGAACAAAATAGGTAGGTTACTCCCATGAGAGAAATCCATGGTTCAAGGAAAATGCTTTGATCATGTAAGAATGGAAACAATGGCTAAAGTTGCACCTTATGATGCTTCAGTAATACATATTCCTAAATACAATTAATTCTAAAAAATTATGTAAATCCTTCTATATAGGCAAGTTGAAAGCATTGCATGACATTGCCAAAAACCTAAGGAAAACTAGGTAATAACAAAATGCGTATTTTTCAAACTTACAACTAACTTATTAAGAAGTATCCAAAAATCCTAAGAATGTTATCAGGGGTTCTCTATTCGCTCGAGTCAAGACAATGAATGTCAATGAACTAAATAGGTAGGTTATTCCCAAGAGAGAAATCTACGTTCAAGGGAAATGCCATGATCTTGTAAGAATGGAAAATTTGGCTAAAACTGCACCCTATGATGAGTAGCTATCACATATTCCTCAATACAATTAATTATAAAAAGTTTAACATATGCCTATTTGTATTTATATCATGTACAAATATTTATAAATATACATATCATCCCTATAATCAGGGGAGGAATACAGTCTATGGAAAATTCTAAGGTGTAACTGGGTGCATTTAGATTATTAATATATACAAGGAGAGGCTATATACATGTAGAATTCTAAGATGCAACTGAATTGATGGAAGCTACCTTGGTTTTCTAAGATCACCACTGCTTCCTGAAGTAATCAACCAACCATCCACATAGAAAAGTTGACAGTTATAGACACCAGGACCTCAGCTGCAAAATAAAGAACAAAATCTTTCTACCAATTCTTTCTGTGAACCTCTAGATCCTCCCAAAGAGGAGGCTTTATGTTTAGCACCTGATCCTTCCAATGTCCAGCAATCTCTCATGGCTCAGTCATATACCTCCCAGTTCACCATAGCCAATACTTTTAAGCAGGGAGGAGACTCATCAACACTTTATGTAGCAACAAAACAAATAATTCCAATTAAAGAACGTCACCATCTATAACAGTGAGTTGGCTCTTTTACTTGATCTCCTTCTCATTCCCTTGGCAATACATTAGATTTCCAATACAACAATCATGAAGGAAAGGAACTTCAGCCTCTATATCTAGGTTCCTGAGTAATAATCCCATCTTTGAAGCAACAAACTATACTTAATCAAATGCCTGCATCTAATCCAAAGGAAAGTCCTATACCTCAAATAGGACAAAATCATCCAAATCTAGTAGCCAGCACATCTTGTGGTTTCAGTATATACACAATAGAATCTTGGGCTCATCAACACATAAGAGCATATCCTATGTCTCCAAAACTGAAGCACATCCACTTCCATGTTGCTTCCACTCGAACACAGTCATGACTACTTAGGTAACTCACCTTTGCTCTAGCACCATCAATAGCAATAATGACCTACATGTCATTTTCGTTTAGTAAGTGCAGCAGAATCTTGGGATCATTGGTCCACATAACTAAAGGATACCCAATTGCATCTTGCTCCCACCCCAACATATACATGACTACTTAAGAAACACACTCTTGCTTCAAGGCCATCAAACACACAAACCAACACATCTACACTTCTGGGTTTGATATATGTAATGCATCCATCCTTGGACACAAAATATTAAAGCAACTCTTGTTTCCCCACAATTAAAGTGTGCCCACTTCCATCTTGCTCTCACCCAAGCACAAGCATGGCTACCAAAATGGCTCAGTTGTGCTCCCAGTAGCACCACGGCTCAACATGGCCACAAACTTGATACATCTGTGCTCTCAACAAGGCCCTTGGTCAACAAGGCTTCCAATACGACTCATTTGAGGTCTTAGTTAATGGCCAATAAATGCTCAACTCAATTCAGGACAGCTTTTTAGTAAGTATGCAATCTTTTCAATGGGGAGCATTTGCATGTCTTAGTAAGGATGCAGCTTGCTAGATAGTGGAGTCCATACCATGGGCCAGAAGCATCTAAAGAAGGTGCTACAGGCACAATGCGGGTAAGCATTCTTGCAGAAACATTTAGGGATCAATGACAGCTAGAATAACTGCAACAACAACAAGTGGGGATTTGGCAAGAGGTAGAACTCCTGATGTGAGTTGCCTCAAAGATCAGTGCAAGATTAAGTCATAAATCAAATAGCATCATGGAGAATGATTCACCAGAAGGCTTGGAGCCACCATCATGGATTGACCAGCCTTTGGGAGGTCCCTAGGTAGAAATAGACAAGGAAATAAAGACCTGATGGCACAGCAAGCTTCTTGCCATTATGCTTATACATAAGCCTAAATGCAAGAATTGGACAGGTATTGGCAAGGAAGCTTCCAGACTTTAATTATCAACTACTACCCGCTTGTAGTTGACCAAGTTGGCCACTCTATTTAAGAAGTGCCATACCTCATTATGAATACATGCCCCAATCCCATGCAAGGCTACAGAGAATCAAGATTGATCCCATCTGAACATTATATGAAGGCGAGATAAATTGCCTGTTGGTTGTAGTTCTTTAATGTTACAGGTGAAGAGCATGTTGATTGTTTCAATCACTCACAATATCAACGTGTATTGAAGGCGCAATATTTATGGATGAAATTTATTTTATATCAATAGAACTAGAAATTGTTACAGAAAAGCAAACTAAGAAATATTAATTGAAGCAACAAGGTCAGGGCTGGCATACAAAATAGAAAAGGGTCACTCTTAGCATTCTTCATTTGTAAACATTGTTGCAAGCTAAGATTGGAAATTCCAATCTTTCATTGCACAATGTTATGATTGTTATTCCCCTGAAAAGAATTGTGGAAAGACATGGGTAAACAGATTAGTATGCCCTTGGCGATATGACACCCATATCAAAGACAGGAAACCTGTGTTTCTTTCCGGGTGTAAAGATTGGATATATGATACAACTATAGACATACCGGGACTTAAGTAATTTGTCAAGTGTTATGTTTTGTTGAAAAGTCAATTTATTCAGATTGGCATGCAGCTTGCTTTGCTGCATCCTTTTCAAAATGTTGCAACTACTGGAGTATACTAGGATGATAAGAAGAAATGTGATTTGTAGTCCTAGTTGTTGGAAAATACCCCTTCAAAACTTGCAACATACCCCCTAGCAACATCCAGATACAATGTTTTACACAGTTTAATTACATGTTCACTGTCACCTTTGCAAGCAAATCAGTAACCAGTCTTTAGTTAACAATCTAATTAGATACTCTTTCCCATGTAGCACTCAAATACAAGCAAGCTTCATTCAAAAAACCTTCATTGGCTTCTCCACTTGTATTTTATCATTTCTAAAAGCAATGCTTGCTGGAGAAAAAAGTAATTCGATATATAAAACAGTAGAACTTGGATGAACGCAAAACAGGACTGACATGAGCCAAAAATTGGGATCAATATCTTTTGAAAGTTTCTTTTCCAGGCGATATGCAGTTCATGAATCTGCCCTCTCTTCAGGGCATGCAGAGACATAGTAATGAGCTCCTACCGGTCACCTTCCCTCTCTTTTAGGCAGCTTTAATGGATCCTTTTGGGAGAGTGATTTGGAAAGTCCCCCGGGTCAGCGATACCACTATGAGCAAAAATGTAAATGGATAGATTGTGATAATCAATTCTCTGTAAATAGCCAATGCACAGATCCCAAGACACTGACAATGTAGATGCCCAATCAACATGGAGCTATATTCAAGGCTCGAGCTAAGCCTTGGACACAGTCGCATGGGCGTGCCCCTGTTCTTAGGATTTTTGGCTTAAAAAATGGCTATAAATCATATGAAGTTGCATTGACTTTTCGTATGCCTTGGCCTGAATATACATTTATATCATAGCTCAGAGAGAGACAGAGATTCAGGACACTAGATTCGAGACAGCCTGGTTACAGCTCTTCCCCCACCTACACACCCACCCTAAAAAAAATTGGATCTAGAGGCTATATAGCTCGAGATGTAAAAGGTGATCTGAACAGATTGCCTTTTGACCAAATGTCTGTGTCCAAGTTGGGTTGGTTTAGGACAACACTCGAACGTGCAGTGGTGAGCAACCTCACTTTAACCATTTTGCAATCCTACAATATGCTTCTGTTTCATTGCAACAGTGGTAGGGAATAGATCAACAGATCTCTCCGTATTTCGATTTGTTAAGCAATGAATTAAGGCTAAAGTACATGAAAACACACACACACAAAATTAATGCTGGAAATAAACTATAGTACTGCAATTCACAAAGTCAGTCAACTGAAAAATTAAAAGAGGTATTTAGTTTTTATAACTCGTTATCAGAATGATAAACATAATAATTAGCATAATCTTCTTCCGAGCTTCTGTCTCGTTCATGCATGCTGAAGAGAATAAGAATATTACGACATACAGTTATGTCAACTGATCTAAATATTGCAGGCGAAGAACCATTTGGGCCTACTGGAAATAAATCAAAGACCATGATCGAAAAAAGCCAGAACTGAATAATTTCAAAGAGCAATCGAAATGAATATTTAGACTTACACAATATAAATTTTGACGGCCATTTTGAGTTTCCTAAACGCGTTGGATCAACGAACGATGTTCCTCTCTGTTTCTCACAGAAAGAACGATGATTCGCAAGTGTAATAGACAGCTAGCAAGCGCGGCGTTTTATAGCAAATGCGTGGAGAGAGTCCCGATGCCGAGGGCTTAGCTTTGATCTAAGATCAAAACTAATTATTATTTTACAGTTTTATCAAAGGTGAGAACGTGACGTTTGACGTGGTCATGAGTCCTGTGGTGGTTAGATCATCATAAATCCAACTCTCCTACGCCTCTTTCTCACTAGAACATGGCATGGCATAGAATCCTTATCCGTTGCTGTGATGGTCCATGCTGTGATGGTCATGAGTTCAAATTTGGGGGTTTCAAAAAAGGCCGTCTAAATATTATAAGTTTTCAATTTTTTCCAGCATATTTTATGTTTAATTTTGTTCAATTTTATTATAAAATTTATTGTAAAGTTGAAAATTTAGAATAAATAAATTACTCCTTTCAAAACTATACTCCAAGTTTTTATCCTTTTTCTATTTTTGCCTAGTACTAAGATTAAGGTTATAGAATTAATTGAGATAACATCCTCTTTACTTTATTCATGGTTATAGGATTAATGGAGAGAAAATCCTTATTACTTTATTGATGGATTTTTTTATTGTAAAACCAAAAAAAAAATGTTGCTTAGCTTAAATAAATAGAACTCTTTAAATAACACAAAATTCAGATTTATTAAAAAAATATAGACTTCTTTTTTAATAAATGTGTCTTTGGTCAATAGTTTCTAGCTCATTATAATATAATCTTACTTAATTAAAATTGTAATATAATTTAATTTGATAAATCAATAAGTTATATTATGTGTATCATTGTTATTTTTTTTATTATAATTAAAATTATGTATGCATTACTTTACTAACATAGGTTTAAAGTTTATATTATAATTAATTAATTTAATTAATAGAAAAAAACTTATCATTCCTTTTCATTAAATCTAATTTATTTAAACCTTTTAATAATTAAAAAAACAAAAAATAAATTTTAATACACTTATATGTGGGATACAATTCAACCATTATATCTAAAAATATACATATACCTCTCATTGACATTAAACAAAATTACACGTTACATAATCCATCAATATATAAAAATAAATAAATAAAATCCAAACAAATGCCCTTGTTAAGTCCTACACCAAAGAAATAAATATACTTTAAACTAATAATCCATCAATATATAAAAGTAAATAAATAAAATCCAAACAAATGCCCTTGTACAGTGCTACATCAAAGAAAGAAGAAAGAAATATTCTTTAAACAAATAAAACATATGATATCTTAAGAACATATGACATAGTCGTGACCTTAACCTTGGACAAGGAAGTTAAAAATAAACGAAAGTTCTCACCACCTCAACTCTTCGATCTAGGGGGGATGTACCTACATTGACTACTCCAAAGTGTGTTTGATTAATGATATACCTAGTCAAGTAAAACCTCATTGAAACCGGGTGTAAAGACAAGCAAGTAGCACCTAGACTATCTCAATATTTAAATATGGATGGGACCCACTTGAATGTGGACGATAACCAAAACTCAAAACTTGAAATAAGTCGTTGACTTAAAATTGGGATTATATCTTGTATTAAATTATTTGAAATGAATAAAAATATTAATGTTTTGCTGGAATTGGGATGTAGAATATTGGAAAGAAAATTGAAAATTTTAAATTAAAATATGGTAAAAAAAATATTTTGAATGGTTGAAATTGTAATTATCAAATAGTAATAGTGTAGAATTTGATTGAAATAAGAGTATTGAGAGTGTTGAATTTATTTTTATATTAGAAAATAATAAATTTGTTAGTATTTTTTTTAAAATTTTGGTAAAAATTGTATAATTAATAGATAATTGGAAATGTTAAAATATCTAGAATATGTTTTCATTTAAATTTTCTATCTTACAAGGTTGGATAGTTAAATGTATTTATCTATTATCTTACATGCTCTGACGTAATTGTAGATTGTTATTGTAGTCTAAACATACTATTAATTTGCCCCTTTTCTGACGCTCAAAATAATGTGAAGGAAAATCAATTATTTGAATTGAAATCTAACAAGAATAATTTTGGATTTGATGAAAATGCATATATCAAATGTTAATATTGCACGATCCAATATAAATATGGGTATTTGAGTTTCTTGGATCCATTTCTGCATTAAAAACAACAATTTTATCATTCCAAAATCGCAATTTTGACAAAGATTGCATAGTCGAATTTCAATGATAGTAATTGCAAAAGTTTAAATTCACAGAATATTTAGCCTTCTTCATTTAACTTCTCCATCTTATTGCAAGTTAAATGTATTTATTCTCTATCTTACATGCTATACAACAACTATAGTTTAAAGCTACTATTAGTTGTCTCTTTTTTAACTGCTCCAAATAATGTGAAGAAAAATAGGTTATTTGAAATGAAATCCAACAATTTTGGATTGATGGAATTGCATATATTAGATGTTAACATTGTACAATCTAGTTGCAACATGGGTATTTGAGGATGTTGAATCCATTTATGCATTAAAACAACAATTTTATCAATCCAAAACTACAAGTTTGGCAATGTCGCATAGTCGAATTCCAAAGATAGTAAACCGAAAAAGTTCAAATTCATAGAGCATTTAGCCTTCTTCATCTAATTTCTCCATCTTACAAGGTCAAAGAGTTAAATGTATGTTTTCTCTATGTTACAAGCTCTTAAATGGTTGTGGTCTAAACATACTACTAATTTGACATTTTTTATGCCCTTTTCCAACCACTCAAAATCATGTGAAGGAAGAGCGGTTATTTGAATTGAAATCCAGCAATAATAATTTTGGATTGATGGAACTGCAATCAAATGTTTACATTGCATAATCATGTCGCAGTAGAGGTATTTGAGGGTGTTGAACCCATTTATGCATGAAAAAACAATTTTATCAACCCAAAATCGCATTTTGGTAAAGACTATATGGTCGTAAACCAAAAAGTTCAAATTCATTGAATATTTAGCCTTCATCTAATTTCTCCATCTTGCAAGGATAGAGAATTAATGTATGTATTCTCTATCTTACATGCTATGAAATGGTTGTTTTCTAAACATACTGCTAATTTGCCCTTTTTTTTTTATACTGAAAATAATGTGAAGGAAAATCAGACCGGCAATAATCATTTTATATTGATGGAATAACACACACACACATACACATACCATGGGAATTGGTAAATCGCCATGATTACCTAGGTGAGGCCTAGTTTCAAAGTCAACGGCTGCCACTATAACCCAAGAGTATATCCAATAGCCTACAAACCAAATATACCAATAACTCAAAATTGCAAATGCATATGTTAAAATTGCACAATCCGGTTGCAATAGGGGTAATCAAATGTGTTGGATCCTTTTTTGCATTGAAAACAACAATTTTATCAATCTAAAATTGCAATTTTGACAAAGATTATATAGTCGATTTTCAATGATGATAAACTGAAAAAAATTGAGATTCATGGAACATTTAGCCTTCTTCATCTAATTTCCTAATCTTACAAGGCTCAAGAAATGTATTTATTCTCTATCTTACATGCTCTAAAATGACTTTAGTCTAAATGTACTATTAATTTAGTCTTTTCCAACCACTCAAATTTTGGTGAAGAAAAAATGATTATTTGAATTAAAATCCAACAAGAATAATTTTGGATTGATGGAATTGCATATATTAGATGTTAACATTGCACAATTTAATTGCAATACGAGTATTCGAGAGTGATGAGTCCATTTTTGCATTAGAAACAACAATTCTATCAAATCCAAAATTGTGAATTTAATCTTTATTTTCCATGCTTTGAAATGACTATAGCTTAAAAGTACTAATAATTTTCCCTTTTTCGACCACTTGAAATAACTTGAAGGAAAATTGGTTATTTCAGCTAAAACATGGCAAAAACCATTTTACATTGATGGAAGTGCAAATATCATATGTTAACATTGCAGAATCCATTTGCATTAGGGGTATTCAAAGGTATTCAGCCCATTTATACATTAAAAGCCACACTTTTATCAACCCAAAATTGCAATTTTGACACAAATTATATAATCAAATTATAGTGATGGTAAATCAAAATATTCAAATTCCTAAAACTTTTAACTTTTTTCATCTAATTTATTCATCTTAAAGATTCTAAACTCTAAAAAGTTAAATGTTTTTATTCTTTATCTTACATACTTAAATGGTTGTAGTCTAAACACTTTACTAATTTGTCTTTTCCATACAACATTTAACCTTCTTTCCCTAACATATTCTTTCCAAATAATTAACATAAAATACTAAAAATTGCTTTTCTTTCCGATTAATTAACATAAAATACTAAAAATCCGTAGAAATAATTGGCATAAAACAATTAAAAACTAGTCATTACATTACGTCGTGCTTCGATACACCCCATTTAAATAACAATATATCATGGCCAACATCATTCTTACGTGGGAAGTGAGAATATCCAGATCCAAGTTTGACTTATACATCTTAGGTGAAAACGGTGCAAAATGGCCAGCATCATGGTGACGTTGGAGGTAAAAAAATCCATTTTGACAAGTTATCATCATTGTCCCGTCATCATTATAGAAATGACATGGAGTCTAACCAAAGTTTCCATTGGGAAATTACTTAGTGGGTATCATAGGAGCTTCCACTCATTGTAGAAAATAATCTCCAGCTACTTGAATCATCACCATCATGAGGGAGGTGTACTCAATTTTACCCCATTATAAATGATAATTACCTATCCCAACAAATGAAAAAGATGGCATGGGCCTCAATATAAATGGTAATCACTTATCCCCTCAGGTGAAAAAGGTTGGCATGGCCTCTTAATAAATAGTTGTCACCTATCCCTATCATGTGAAAAAGTTGGCATTGGCCCCCGGTATGAACCAAGATAATGACTTTTCATCCGAGAAAGAAGTGCATTTGAGGATCTTCATGCTTCTTAGAACACATGAATTATACATCATACATTTTTTCTTTATGTAGTTTCTTAATCTAATAAAGACTTCATTTTACCCACCAAATGGGATGTTGAACACATTATTTCACCTTCACTTGATTAAAGTCATTTGCAATTGATTAAGAGATCTGTTTGCACACACTTTGATTTATTTATTTTTAATTCAAAACATTTTTTAATATATTTCCGGTATTTAAATGATTACATCATTTACAAATTTAATATTAATTATTTCTTAATTATAGATATTTTATTAATAAAAAAATTAATATAACAGCTTTAATTTGATATTTCGCATTCAAAAATAAAAAAAATTGTAATTAGTCAACAAAAAATATTTTATGAATATATCATTTAAAATTTTAATATTAATATTTTTATTTATAATTTATATTTGTTTATTGATGATTATAATAATGATGTTTTTAACGTCCATTATTTCTATTTATTAAATCTTAAAATTATAAAAAATTATTAAATTGTATTTCTTTTATTTTAAAAACTTTAAAAACAATATTTATATTACATTAAAAGAATAATTTAATTTTATCATTTCACATGCATTTATTTAATTTAATCACTATTTTTTTTTAAATATATAAAATACAAAAATCCATTTAAATTAAAAAAATTATATTGATGAGTCTATGGCCGTGGAACAACCAATTTAAGTTTAACTAAACATTTTATGTGAAAGAGTAAAATTCATATATACATAAAATTGAAAAATGCAAAAAAGAATTCATATATAAAATTTAAGCTTTTTAGTATTTAAGTAATTTTTTTAAAATAAAGCTTAATTTTGTATGTCATTGTAGAATTTTTATAAAATGAAGTTCACATTTACAGGGATTTCAAGTACCATAAAACCGAAAATAAATATAAAACAGAAAACAAGTACATGTATATATTATACTAGGAGTATTAAAGTTACATGATTAATGTACATCTCCATTTTTTCTTTTTGAAAAATAGTCCTCAATCTTTTCATTTTTCTCTTTCTTTTTAACTTCTTACCACAGTGTTAAAATAGTTATAATAACTAAGTGTAACTCAAAATGTTATAACTTTTTGTGGAAATGGTATAACTAATGTTTTGGGGAGCTTTGCACCCCTTCGTTGTTGTCTTGAGAGTTAGGCTTTTGGAACACTTTAAGCAGCTAGGGTTCCTTCCCTAGCCTTCCTCCCCCTTTACCTATGAGAGGTAGTGGTATAGGCTGGATGACTGAGTATTTTTGGTGGAGGTGGTTTCCTGAGGCACAACGGTGGATCCCTAAGGCGTGGTGGTGGTTCTTGTGGTGCGATAGAGGTCCAATGGCACGATGGTATTCATGTGGTGCATCAATGGTACCTGTGGTGCAGCAGTGGTCCTGTGATGTAGTGGTGGTATGGTGGCAGTGGTTTCCTATGTGCTCCAACGATGGTGGCATAAATGTTCTCTTGGTTTTCTATGGCGGCTCCAGTGTTGACAGTGTCCCTTTTGGTGTGCTTGTTTCTATGGCAGCAGATTGGTGAGAGCAAGTATAGAAACGGTGGTGGATTGTTGTGTGTAGTGTGGACACCTGCCCTTCTCTAAGAACTTGCAGCGTAGATTCAACGTTTGGCATGATAATTACTGCTCCATTACCACAATTTCTTGCTTGCATTCGATCTTTCTCATTTTAGAAGGCTTATATCTAAGGTCTCTTTCTACTTTTTTGCTCTTTTGAGCAGTTTTTGTATTGGTGCTCAATGCATAGTTTTGTTGCCCTGTAATAGGTTTTTTTATGTAGTTATTTGCAACTACTTACTCTTCCTGTTTTGTACTTATGCACTTGTAAACCTACGGGTTATATCTGTAAAGGCCTACAGGTCTCATTTGGAAGGCTCATAACCTTTACACAATGTTTTATGTTTTCATTAATAGAATGCACATTTTTTTTTAGAGAAAAAAAAACTCAAAATGTTGGAGATGAGGATTCTTAAAAATAAGCATTATTGAAAACTAAAGTGTTGGTTTTATGTTTTTTGTTTTCCCACTTATAAGAGCTTTGATTATTTGTATTTGAACTCTATTCTTTTAAGAGAGATTAATGTGCATATCACATAACCCTTCAACTTAAAAAATAATAATTACATTGCACAACTTAATTTTACCTTTAAACCGGCATAGATCCATTTTAAACCCGTATCTATCAAGCATCGAGAGGGATCCAATTTCTTGAGGTGTTTTTTTTTTTAAATTTAAACTCAAGAAATTTGATCTCTCTTGATTGATAGACCATGGTTTAAGCTTTAAGCTTTTATTTTATAAACGAACATCAATTTTTTAATTGCTTTCAAAATATTTTATTTTATGAGCCAACATGGATTTTTTTTAAATACTTTCCATAATTTTTTATTTATTTTATGAGCCGACATAAAAAAATTTAATTGTTTTGTTAGGAACAAATGTTACAACATCTCCTCCATACTAGGATGCACCGAGACTCGGTGCAATGATTTTTTTTAATTATTTTGTTAGGAACAAACGTTACAACATCTCCCCCATACTGGGCTATAGAGTATTGAGACTCGGTGCAAAAATACAAAAAGATCTTTAATGTGTTACTCAATTACATATCACATAGCTCATTTTTATTTAAGTTTGACCAAATTTTCATTTGAAATTACATATTAAGTATTTAATGTGTTATTGTTTTTGTCAAAATGTATAGTTCCATTTGATTTATGGAAACTTTGCTATTATGAATTTTGACTTATTTGAAAGCACATAGACTATCAAAATTTTAAAAATCAAAAGATAACTTATTGAAAAAAAAAGTTGAATGTAGACAACTTATTGAAAAAAACAAAAAAAAAATGAATGTGTCTACTTATTAACTCTCTCCATAGTACTGATAGCTACTAGCATAAAGAGGATAACAACTTTTTTGGTTATATTTTGGATCTACCCTATTACAACAGTTAGAATACTTGTGTCCAATAAAGGATTATGAGTAAAAGATATGTATTAGAAAATTGCTTTCTTTGATTCTATGAATAACAAGAAGCATGTTTTTTTCCTTGTTGAAAAAAAAGCATGCTTTCATGATGATGATGATGGTTGCAACGTAAATCATCAATCCAGATCAATAGACTTGTGAGGTACTATGCAAAATATATGCAGAGAACATTCTTAAAGTGCTTTCAAGTGCTCCAAAACCTATAATCACTTCACCAATCCACACAAAGCAAATGAAATCAACTACATAATTGAGCAACTAAACATTGAGATGCATTCCAAGGTTGGTAGGTTCAAATAATACTTTGAATAACACCATTTCAAATTAAACCACACAAAAAATCATGGACAACCAAGACCGACCCTATTCCAACTACAAGTTGATTAGTTGACCAATGGGTTAGCAAAGTAGTGTTAATCAAGAATCTACATGCCTCTACTTAATTTGATGTTGATCATGCATTCCCGATATTAAAATCAAACCAGTCATTAAGAAATAAATCCCAATTTCATTGCTATAGGAGATAAAACTGTGCTAATAATAAGAAAACAAAGCAACTACATGAAATAAAGTGATTACACATTCATACTTAATCTATCACACCACACTTGCAGAGAAAAGAAACACACACAGGGAGTGGTTTTAGAGTTGAAGGGGGGTCTTCCTTCACTCAAAACCGCGCCCATGACTTATTTAATAAAAACTCAGGGTTGAAGATCAGATAAGCATCGAACTAGTTCTTCTATTACTGATAAAAAGTATTACAACAGAGTTCCTTCCTGTATAGTATATCTATCTCCTAGAATTGCCATATACCCCATATCAAAGGTTTAATCAGTATTTATACATCATTTGAGATACTGCAATATCCCGATTTTGATCCCATCACATTAAAATGTAAATGATGTAATATCGTTATGAAATAGTGGTGAGGAGCTCAAGGCCAAGGCCCCACCATCAATTTAGCATTAAAATTGATGCATATGGTTGGAGTGCTAGCCAGGTGTAATAGAAATCGTAAATATCATGTAAATATGCATTTTATAAAAATACCCACAACTAGCTATGCAATGCAACAAGAGTATGGGGGCATGATTTTTACAAGGAATTGGGAGGGAAATATTCAAACCCTTGAACCAATCAAGTCAAGCCAAGTGTCAATGAGAGAACCCATGAACCTTCAACTACCCATGTTGAATTGTGTACCCAATCATTTATTTCTCCCAATAATCGGTTGAAATAGTTATAATCTAGGAAATGGAGAGGTATGGATGTCCAAATTCGGGTATGGGAAAGCCACCATTTTTGGAAAACGTGTTTGGCTTCTTCGGCAAGAAAAGAGCCACGAAATTGCTCCCCAAGCCATTCTTCACCTATGAGTTTTTCTCTCTCATGAGTTTTGAGCTTGCTAGGCATTTTTATCCACATTTTTCCCTGTGTTTCCTTCATTCTTAGTTGGGAGAACGACGTTTTTGTGATATAGAAAAGTGGGGAAGAAGAGGAATCTGATTTGGGGGTCACGGGAGGCCGTTTTTTTTCCATTTAAATGCGTATATACCTATGGGAGAAATCGGTTTTGTTCCCTGTGGTCGATTTTACCCTCTCACAACTCGATTTGGGTGCCACAATTTGGGGAAAATCCATGGGAATTTTGTTTTGTGCATCCCACGGTTGAAAACGTTTTGCTATGCCAATCATATGTGCTTGTTGTGCTTGCTGTGTGTGGGAGAGAATGTTGTGGTTTGAGTTATGGGTATCCATTACTTTGGCTTGTGCTTAAGTGCAAGCATCCAAAAATAGAAGAGGGTTCACATTTGGCTTGATAAAAAGCTATGGAATGGCTTGGCTTATATGTGATGTTCATTTTGATGTGAATAGGTTGTAGGTTCCCATTCCTTGTGGAAATCATGCCTAACTTAGGGGTGGCAACTATGCTGAGAGATTGATGAGCATAGTTGGCCTATGGATAGGTGGAACGTTGCACTTGCATAGCTGGTTGCTTGGGACAACATTACATCAAGATGAGTATTATCTTGTATTTCATTACGTAATGTTTTTTATTTGATGCATGTTATCAATATGCTGGAAATTGCATGATATATGTGTGTGTAGAATCATTATACTTTTTCTATGTTTAATTGAATCATACATCTGCAAACACATGTGTTTTATTTGTATGAATCTAATGAATGGGCCATAGTTTTTGTAAAATCCTAGAATGTTAGTGTCATGTTCCCTTCCTTGCATTGGATCAATGGGAGGGGACATGACAGATCCAAATTAGAAAAACTACAGAATAGAGTTGTAGCATGCGTACAAAGAAGCTACATGAAAGATCGTTTCCATCGCAGCTTGAAAACTAATTCAATCCCCAACTTAGAAATGAAACATTACATGGTTGGATAATCGTAGAAAAACATAGCAATAAGAAGATGTGTCTTTGTTGATCGAATCCCATGACCGAAAGCATGGGACTCATGGTTGACGCTCATGCTACATGATCAAAGGAGAAGATCAAGATTTGGGTCTAGCGATATGTTGATTCCAACTAGGACTGATGTGGCGAACATGAAATGATATGAATGCAAATCTCTATCAAACCCATGTTCCCCTTTTGCTACGTGTCAATTGGAAGTAACTCCAACTACGCATCTGTTACCAAATTCCAAGCACTACATGAAGCACCGTGGTTGCATGATTGGTAGTGATTATCGTATTCACTTAGTAGGCCTGTTGCAAGATTAGGATTTTTGTAACTTGATCAAATTAAACAATTTAATTCCCATTAAACTCAAAATAAATGAAAATAAATATGATATTAGGAAAGAATTTGATACCTTTAGATCATCAGGTCACTTTGTATACAAAACATAGGAATTAGGCTAATAAAGGTGTTATAAAAAGGTTATTTACAGGAAAAGGAGGCAAAAATAGTGTCTGAAGATACGCCAAAAGTGGTCAATTCAGAGACCCTAAAAATCCCCCATGCCTGAGGAGTTGCATGTCCCCATGCAAAATAAAGAGAAGAATCCCCCTGTATCTAATTTCCACAAAATTATGAGATTCCTTCAACTGACTGGTATGAATCAATTCAGGCCTGAGTGGTTATGTGCACCAACAAATTCATCCTAGAAGAAGGTTGGGAATCTCTACATTTTACTTGAAGTTTCCTATTTTTCAAGTAGAGTTTTTTATCTCTCTTATACCATTTTATTTCCATCTTGACTGATTTCTGGTTCTTGCTTTTTAACATCTTAACCTCCTCTTGAAACTGTGCACTTGAATCTTTCAGTATATCATTCTTTGATTTAATATTCCTTTACGCACAACCATGTGCTTAATCTTCTTCTTCAATATATTAACTTCTATGTACTCTTCAAGCAGTGCATTAGTATCAAATTGGGTTTCCTCTTCAGCTGGTGCACCCTCCAAGCTCTCAATTTGCTAGGGAATTTCATTAAACTATGGTTCTTTAAGAGGTTCCCAAGAATTGGGATCATCATACATTGGGTCAACTTCCTCTAGCTCCTCCCGAGGATAAATAATTTTGTAAGTTGATCTGGTCCTCTTCTTCCTTGGAAGATTGTTGAAACCTGGTTGACTCCCTTCTTTTTGAGGAATATCCTTAGCCTTTTCTTTGTATTTCTCATCCTTGGGAGGTGAGTGAGTCTCCTCATCTAGCTTGGTTGCTTTGATCCTTGTGATTGTTAGGATATTCCTATACTCTATCCTAGTCCTACCATCATTTTCTTTATTTGCATTTTCAGTCTTGCATGCATGCATGCATCCCAGTCATCAGTCCCAACACCTAGCCCTTAGTTAGCTAGCCCCGGGAGCTTCTCACTGATCAGTTTTAACCCTCCTAGTGCTTAGTGCGCCCTTCATGCAGTTGCATGCATCTCACGCGCCCTCTCTCACCTACCATTCAGTTGTACTTAAGTTATCTTCAGTTCTTTCCTTGATTTAAGGCTAGACTGACTCTCAACTGACTATATCACTCTGATGGATCTCCAATGAGACTAGACTGCCCATTCTGACTCTAGTTAGCTCCTCATGCACCCTCCACTGATCCTCCTTCATTCAGTTAGTGCGAGTTACACTCAATTACACTCAGTTACACCTACCACACTCAGTTAGACTTAGTTTGACTGATGGTTGACAGTTACTTGAGCATTGATGACTCAACTGATGATGATATAGACTTCTAGTTGTGCTCTGATGACACTCCAGTGATCTTTTGATCACTCCATGAAGGCTAATTCGAATTTCCACCTTGGCATTCGAATCCTCATGCATTGTACTACTTATTTGTCCATATTGTGATTAATGAATTAGTGTTTGTGAAGTTATTTTGCTTCTATCCGAGTTCTATTGTATTATTATTCCGTTGCTCATTTTACTGCATTGACCACTCTTAATCTTATTTCTAAATTCTTTCATTGTGAGGTATACATCAGCTCTTAGATCTGCTGTGAGGATTTTCACATGGTATCAGAGCATGTTGAGAGTATTGTTTATCTCCATTCCTGAGAGTTTTTTGCAGGTTATTATTAAGATTTCGAGTGCAGCAGTTTCTGCATTTTTGCAGCAATAGCAGTTGGAAATATTTTCTATTGTTTTTGCAAGTCTTCTATAGCTTCCATGTTTTCAGAAGAAATCCCTCCTCTTTATCTATTCGACTATGTTGAATGGAAACCAAAAATGATAGCATATTTGAAGAGACATGATCTCTTTGATTATTGTTTTGAAAGAGAGTTCAAATCCTCTGAAGAAGAGATTGACTGGTTAACTGAAGGTGAAAGAGCCATTGCAACCATGATGTATGCTATGTCTTGAAGTATGGTATTCCACTCCCTTGATGATGTTGAATCTCCAAAAGAGCTATGGGCCCACCTGGATGAAAGATTTGGCAGACAAAATGAAGGGATTGGTCCAAACCCTTTCGAGAGCAAGCCCAGTGATGTATTCGTCCTCCTTGATGACCTCATTGATAATGAATCAGTGTCAAACATATATCATATTGAAGTTGTCCACAAAGAAGAAGAACTTGCAGATTCTACACTCCTGCTCCAAATTTCTTCTATTTCGAATTCTGTGCCAGCTCACACTCTAGAAACTGCAGAGGTTCCTAAATCCTCTCTTGCACCAGAGTCTATTGGTTTGCATCATGATCTCATGAATGTTTCGGAGGTTAAATCAGCCATTGGAGGTAATGCATTCGCTCTCCTTGATCAATCACCTCTTATTTACTACTATATGATCATTATTTCATGCTTTCAGAAGGTTATTGAAGATTATGGCCATTGCCATTCGCTTGGGATAATTTCTCATGCATTTACTAGTTTAGATCTCACCTCAAATAGTTCAAAGGAGATCTTAAGAAACCATGATTCAAGTCTTGGATCTGATTTGGATTCCAAGCAATCACTGATATTTGATGGTTCTTTTGGGCATAATCTCACCCATGATGGCCATTGCCATTCGCTTGGGATAATTTCTCATGCATTTAATGGTTTAGATCTCACCTCAAATGGTTCAAAGGAGATCTTAAGAAACCATTCTTCAAGTCTTGGATCTGATTTGGATTCAAAGCATTTACTATCATGTGATGGTTCTTTTGGGCATAATCTCACCTATGATGGTTCGAAGGAGAAGACAAAAGACTATCTGCACATTCATAGATTTGATCCTACCTTAACTAATTCGAATTAAAGGTTCAAGGATCATCCTCGTACTTTTGGATTTGTTCTCATCATATTTGATCTGAGGAGCAAGTACAAGCACATGCTTTCTGAGCATGATCCACTTCTTCCCAAGAAGAAGATACTTCCATACATATGCAAACATCACACCTGCTTGAGTTTGGAGCATTTATTTTTTGTGTGTGCCTTACAGTGTATTTTGAGGGGGGGTATTTTTCCCATGAGGTTTTCCCCATTTCCTCGGTTTATTGACTGTTATTATTCATTGTATTGGGTGACCTTTGGTCTCAGTTACTAGGGCCCAGGATGGATTAAGGGGGGGTGTTAGGATATTCCTATACTCCATCCTAGTCCTACCAACATTTTCTTTATTTGCATTTTTAGTCTTGCATGCAGCATGTATGCATACAATTGCATGCATCCCAGTCATTAGTCCCAGCACCTAGCCCTCAGTTAGCCATCCCCGAGAGCTTCTCACTAATCATTTTTAGCCCTCCTAGTGCTTAGTGCGCCCTTCATGTAGTTGCATGCATCTCATGTGCCCTCTCTCACCTACCATTCAGTTGTACTTCAGTTATCTTCGGTTCTTTCCTTGATTTAAGGCTAGAATGACTCTCAACTAACTGTATCACTCCGATGGATCTCCATTCAGACTAGACTTCCCATTCTGACTCCAGTTAGCTCCTCATGCGCCCTCCACTAAGCCTCCTTCATTCAGTTAGTGCCAATTACACTGAGTTACACTCAGTTACACATACCACACTTAGTTAGACTTAGTTTGACTGATGGTTGACAGTTACTTGAGCATTGATGACTCCACTGATGATGAGATAGACTTCTATTTGTGCTTCGATGACACTCCAGTGATCTTTCGATCACTCCATGAAGGCTAATTTGAATTTCCACCTTGGCATTTGAATCCTCATGCATTCTACTACTTATTTGTCCATATTGTGATTAATGAATTAGTGTGTGTGAAGTTATTTTGCTTCTATCCGAGTTCTACTGTATTATTATTCTGTTGCTCATTTTACTACATTGACCACTCTTAATATTATTCCTAAATTCTTTCATTGTGAGGTATACATAAGCTCTTAGATCTGCTATGAGGATTTTCACAGTGACCCTCTGCCTTGAAGGATATTTTGGGCTCTTCTTACTTTTTCAAGAAGGAAGCTTTCTTAGCATCTTCTTCAATGGTGTTGAAATAATTTGAACCTCATCATCACTTTCTTCAATTGGTTCAGGATCTAGAGGAGTCTTAGGCTCATTTTCAACTTCCTCCTATTTTTCATTTTCCTCCATATCATTTGATGCTCTGCTTCTACAACCATAGAATCTTCTTCTTTGTCATCATTCTACTGCTCCTTATCATTGCTCTATCGCTCTTAATTAATTTCATCTTTAGAATTATGCTTTTCAGACGCCTCCTCCTTGTCCTCTAGTTGTTTTAGCTCTATGTTTCCATCTTCTAAGAATGGATCCCGCTCTAGAAAATTCTCCACTAGTCACTTCTCTTTCTCAATTATGCTAGAACAAAAATCTTAATGAGACCATGATGGTAGAGGTTTTTATCTATGTTCTGAGATCTTATCTTAGCTGCATTGGCCATTTTAACCAGAGACTTCTGGAGAAACTAAAGAAGGTTCATCCTTCTTCCTATAAAATGGCCCAAAATCAAAACATGATATAGAAACATAATCCCATACCGACCTTTGCATGTAATAAAGTTTTGCAAGATCATCAACGAGTCTTTGTATTGTTTTTTCAAACATTATCATGGTATCCCTATATACCCATCAAGATTAGTGCAAGTATTCGACGCAAAAGGAATCCATGATTATTTTTGCAAAGGATGGCTTTAAAACCAACATTCCCCTTCTCTTGGAAGCTTAGTCGCCTCCACCATTGACTTCTTCATGATTCAAAATTCAATACCCCCGATTTTAACCTTATCACCATCAAGCCCTTTTTCAAATGCTAGGGTGACTCCATCACTGTAACCACAAAATTTTGAAATGAATGGAATCCACCCTACCTTGCTAATCATCTTTATGCATTTAGGATAATCATCTAAAAGGCCAGCACCCACAGGCTATGTTCTAACTACAACCCTCATCTTTCACTCCATGAATCTTCTATGTTTGTACTAGCTCTATTTACCAAAATGCCTCGAAATTGAAAGATGTAACTATTTTATTGGATAATTATAGTATACTGTTAGAAAGGAGAAAAAATTAGTAATGAAATTGTGATCATGACGATGTAATCGTCATGATCCGATTTGTACGTGAAACAATACTACTTTGACGGGTCTGTCATAAAGGATGACTTGATTGGTTCATTAACTATGGAATGAACATGCTTCAAATTGAAACTTAATAGTTTTAACCCGTGACAAATTCAAATTTGGTTCACCATCCTTCTATAGGATTCGACTACTCTGCATTTCTGATGTTGACCTCATAAATCTGTCGTCATCTAAACCACAAACCATCATTCCTTAACACAAACTGTTTCCATGGTGGATAAGATATCTGATTGCCACTTGAGTGTATCCTCAGAACAGAGAAATGGTATGATATGATGAATGTAGAAGGATAGTGATATGATGGTTGAAGGTTTAGTAGGAAAGGAATGAATTTGATCATGATCATGATGCTTTCATGTCATGATCCGATCTAATTATGTTCGGAAAATCAGAATTATAACTATGGATAGTTTAGGCACATAATTCAAATAAAAAATATGCTTATTGAAATGATATTTCAGACTAAGGGTTATGATAAGAATACTTCATGCGATTAGGTTCATGGGATAATGATTTAAATATGGGGGTGATAATTCATTACAAATCGTTCCCATTAGACTTGGATTTTTGATAAAAGGATTTTCCTTCTCATCATAATGTTTTCATCATTTTGAATAAAATAAAAAATAAATTGTGTATAGTCTCAATTTACCTATCCCCTATCTAGTGTGAAACATACCTGTAACCATGATGAATTCTTACAAGCACTTTTCTTGGCCAATAGAAACAAACATTTCATATGCATGCACTTCAAGAAGCAGGGATGTTGTAGGTACTATATCAAGATCAAATCTAGAGTAGGAGCAGGAATAGGAGAAAGAATATGATTAGGATCATGAATCCTTGGTTTGTGTTACAAGAAAAAATATTTTTTCTTGAAGATGGACCCCCTGTTTGTTTTATTTTGAGAAATGATCTTCTAAACTGAACTGGATAAAAAATCTAGAAAAAAAATCTAAATCTGCTGCTACTACAGGATAATATAAAACTTCATCTTTGTCCCCCCTAGGTACAATCCTATCCATATGAATACATTTTATTGATTTAAAATATGGAAGGATTCATCATATTACCATCACTTAATGAATGTTGTTAATTGACGCGAGGTATCTCACCAATGATGGCGATAATATCCAAGGTACCCTGATGCATCCTATTAGGTGTGAATGAATGTGTTGTTATTGACCCCCTTGAAGGATATAACAGTCAGGAGGCATTAGTGTATCCCATCTGCAATTAGTGAGAAATATTGTCATTGAGGTATACAAGCTTCAAGGAATTACTAAAATATTTGATCTTGGACCCAGATGATGAGTTGAGGTTGATGGGCCAAGATTGTTGGAAGGAAGGCCTTAGGGAATCCTCCATCAATCCAACATGAGAATCAAACAAAAAAATTGAAAGTATAAGAAAATAACCAGAAATTTATTGAAGACCCCACCAACCAAGGATTAGTTTTCAAGTGAGGTTTTGGCTCTGCTGCGCCAAATAATTTTGGTTTTCACAGCAGGGCCTTATTTTTCTCTTTACTTTTTTACTTTTATGAATTTTTTAATTTTTTTTTTACCATTTCTTAAATCTTTTTTTGTATCTTTTTGTGTTTATTTTCATTTCAATAGTAAAAAAGAATCAGGATGAGGAAGAAGCACGAGGAACAACCCCCATACATACTACCTTCAATTTAGCTTGTTCCATCAAACTTTTGATGGAATCCTCCTTGGACTTATGCTTTTGATATAACTTAAGTCTATGCCAATTGGCCAAGAAGGAGGCCTTATCATCATCAATTGTTCTAATTTTGATAGATTCGTTTTCATAAGTAGCTCCAATTTGATAAGGAATGAGCCAATGTGTATTGAATTTCCCTTTAAAATTTGTAAACTTTGAGTCGAAAAGGAGTGCCTAGTCCTCTACCTTGAACTACTTCTTTTTAATCATTCTGTCATGCCATCTTTCCCTCTATTACTGCATGATATCAATGTGTTGAAAAGCTTCTCCATGTCGTCCTATATGCCCAGAAGGCCTTTGGAATCCTATCTAACCAATCCTTCTTGTGCAATTGTATTGTTTTGGTCATGATGGCCTCTAGAACCTTGTTGGTTAATTCCACTTTCCCATTGGCTTATGGATGGTATGGAGTGGAATTCCTGTGGGTAATTTGATGCCTTTGAGTGATCTCTTGCATCAAATTAGATGTAAAATGAGCACCTTGGTCAGTAAAAATCTCCCTAGGTACCCCAAATCGAATGAAAATTTCACCAAACAAGAAATCTACCACTACCTTCTCTGTAGCTCTAGGTAAAGATTTTGCCTCCACCCACTTCGTCACATAGTCTATGCAAACTATAATATACTTTTTACCTTTAGAGGGAGGGTTGATTGGTCCTATAAAATCCGGGGCCCATTTTTCAAAGGGATCCATAAGAGCATGAGGTTGGAGTGGTATCTCATCTGATGGAGTAGGTCAACCCATCCTTTGAAAACTGTCACAAGCCCATACATTCTCTTTTGCATAATGAAAAAGTGTGGGTTAAGTGGATAAATTTATATGTTGTTCTTTTATCTACAAAATCCCCCCCACAAGGTTCATCATGGAAATCCTTTAGGATGGCATGCATCCGGTCTTCTCTCATGTCACACCTATGCATAATCAAGTCAAGGCCTATGTGAACAATATCACCTTTAATCCAAGAATAAGGAGCATTCCTTCTCATGACCTCCTTCCTCTCTTTAAGTGAAAAGTGGGGTGGTAATTTCACTGTAGCAAGGTAATTGGATGTGCCTGCAAACCATGATGAGTTAGTATAAATAGCAAGCAAATTTTCATCTGGGAAACTATCCTCACTTTCATTATTCAATTGAGAAAGAAAGTTAGCTACCTGATTTTCCTTCCCTAGTTTGTCCAAAATGGTGATGTTGAACTCCCGTAGTAGCAGCAACCACCTAGTTATCCTACCATTTGTGATTGCTTTATTCATGAGGTACTTGATGGCAGAGTGGTCAATATGGATAAATAATTCGTTCCCTATGATGTAGTGCCTAAATTTATTTATTGCATATACAACCGCAAGGAATTATTTCTTAGTCACAGTGTAGTTTAATTCAGTAGGGGATACGTTTTTACTTATAAAATAAATAACATGGGTTAAGAGGTTTTCCTTTTGGACCAATATTGCCTCTATGGCCCATTTTGATGCATCAGTAGGATATGAAATGGAAGAATCCAATTTGGACCTCTCAACACTGGATCTAATTTTTTTTTTCTTTTAATACATCAAAGGCAAGTTGCCATTCCTTACTCCAATGAAAATCAACTTCATTTGCTAGTAGCTTGAACAATGGTAGCACTATCTTTGTAAAATTTTCAATGAAGATTCAATAGTAACTTGCATGGCCTAAGAAGCTTCAAACCCCTTTTTGGATTGTAGGGGGTTGCATGTTAACAATCACTTTATTTTAGTAGGGTCGACCTAGATTCCTACAGTGGACACATGATGTCCCAACACAATACCCTCTATCAGTATCATAAAACATTTTTCATTGCTAGCTTAGAGCTAATCTTGAATCTCTACACCTCTTTAGAAATTTTCTAAGATTAATTAAAATTTCCACAAAAGAATCACCAAATGCAATAAAGTCATCCATGTATACCTCCATGCAATCATGTAATAAGTCAAAGAAAATACCAAGTATCACCCACTAGAAAGTAGCTGGTGCATTGCATAAGCCAAAAGGTAATACATTGTAAGCATAAGTCCCCCATAAACAAGTAAAATTAGTCTTATCCTAGTCCTCTAGAGCAATCTAAATCTGATTGTATCCGCTGAATCCATCCAAGAAAGAAAAGCATTTCTTCCTTGCTAGTGTGTTCAGGACTTAATGTATGAAAGGTAGGGGAAAGTAATCTTTCAAGACCACTTTGTTTAATTCTCTATAATAAACAAAAACTCGCCATTTCCCATTCTTTTTAGGAACAATTACCAAAGGAGATACCCACTGACTATCAGAAATAGGATAGATGAAACCTACATTGATTAATTTTTGAATTTCTTCTTTTACTACTTCCCTCAATGTTGAATTCATCCTTCTTTATGGTTTCCTGATTGGACTAGCATTTTATTAGATGTAAATGTGATGAATGCAAGTATTTAGATGAATTCTTTTCATGTTAGTATAATCCCATGCAAAAAAATATGAATATTCTCTCAAGACTTAAATTAGTTTTTCTTCCTGTGAATTGTCTAATGCAAAACTGATATTCAAAATTTTTCCAGGAATAATTTCTACAGTTTTGGAGCCATATCCAGAGATTAAGTAGGTGGGGAATGCTAATAGGAAGGAAAAATATAATTATTCTATGGTGCAATGTTTTTGGAAATCGTGATCTAAGAGGTGGCCTAAAGAAGCTTGAGACTCAGAGGATGCCCCCCCCCAAAAAAATACTGAGGGAAATATGGAATAGAAATGTAATGGTTAATCATATTTTCTTTAGTATTTTATTTTAGGCTCATGGCTTGGGCTATTGTTAAAACATGGTGAATAATTTATTCATCATGATCATCCTCAACAAGCCATTGGGCACATTCCAACTCAGAGGCATTTTTGGTAGGGGTAAAGTGTGATATATTTAGTCTCTGTGCCATGTGAAGTTTTCATGATTACTTGATCTACACCTGATGAAGGAATCAACTGTGGCTAGCCAGGGTCATCCTAAGATTACGGGATGTCCACCTAAATTTGATTTTGGTTGCAAGACATAGAATTTTGTCGGATACTCCCATGTATCCAATGAGACAGTTACATCTTCCAATACTCCCTCAGGTTTGATTTTTGACCTATCAGCTAGCTCAAGAAATGTGGGGGTATGGGAAAGAGTGTAGTGTCCTAATTAGGTGAGAATATCTAGAGTCATTACATTGATGGCTTCTCCCAAATCGATCAGGGTGCTTTTATGGGGAGGTTATTGATACAAATAGTGACCACATGATTTCCTAGGTCCACATATTTTTTAGTAGTGAGTTGAGTAGATACAAGTCTAACTATCGTTCCTATGAACTAAAATGTTGGTGGTTCCCTCTTTGGTCTTCCTGGTTTTCTAACAAAGAGATACATTACTATTTTAGCATAAATGGATGTCTTTTAGAGCCTGAAGCAAAGGGATTTTGACACAAATATTTTTAAGCTCAACTGCGAAATCAAATTCAATTGGAGTGTTTGTCTTTTCTTCCTGTAGTTGTTTTGGAAATGCAGGCTAAGTAGATTGTGGCGTTTGTATTTATTGAGTGTTTATCGGTAAGGATTGTTGGCTTGGTTTTGCAACCAAGCTTAGTGCAATGGGCACCTGCTAACTAGTAGCAGCAGTTTCAATAGAAATAAATAACAAACTAATCTAAACTATATTAAACATGGATCTATGTGAAGTAAATAAACAAACAATGGAAATATTATAGAAAACAAGAACAAGAAATAGAATAAAGAATAACTTTGTATTAAGAATAGGGCAAGCAAGTGCTTGCAATGGTGATACCTCCAAATGGTGAAGATTGTTGAGTAGCTCCAAGGGTGAGCAGCTCCAAACTCCAAAGGTCCCTTCTCCAAGGTAGCTACAATGGCCAAAAGCTCATGGGAGATTTTGGCAGCATGAGGATAGGATGATGGATGGATGGAAGTGAGGAGCCCCTACCACCTTTTTATAGTTTTTGGTGGTGGGGAATACCATTATGGTTTTGAGGAAACCAATGGTATTGACCAACATGGTTTAGGTACCTTTTCCCTCATTTTTCCTTTTTTGAATATTTTGAATATTTTTATTCCCTTTTTAATATTTTTGGGAATTTTGGACCCTTTTTGAGGAAAATAATCATTTTGAGTGGGAAAAGGGGTGTATTAAGGTCTTTTGGTGACCTTTTGGTGGCTTTAGAGGCTCAAATGGTGGAAAAGTGGACAAATGGGTCATGTGAATAAGGGAATGAACTAGTGAGCACTTTTTAGGTGTTAACAGATTGCCCCCTGATGTGTGAGGGCAGGAGCTCATCATATGGCCGATAGACATCATAGCTCTTTTGTTGTTTTTCTGGGGTTTGGGGAGGAGAAGAGACCGATTGGAGACTAGATCCACGGCCCTTGGAAGCTGCAAAAAATAAACAATATTACAAGGCCTCAATATGAATGAGGAATAATCTCTGATAATGGACGAGGCGGGCATACCCATGCTCGTATCAAGACATATACATAACAATTAGTCCCAAGAAGGGGGACCTGAAAAATACATAAAAAATATACTGGTACATCATAATTGTCCAGAGGGGACATTATTTTGGGATGTACTCATGATCATAACATGACTGATCTCAATAACTGATACACTGTAATAAGTAATGAACTTCTGGAACTGAAGGTGTCCAACATCTGTAAGGACGCAATGACTGTAAGCCATCTCTAGGACGTATATGTAACTGTATACTCGAGGGAGTATAAAACTGAGGTACGTCTGAATACTGTCGCCATGCGCAACCCGGATATCTATAGAAAAAATGTAACTGGTTGTCTCCATAGGTAGACTCTCAAATGTGGAAGAGTCGGTTGGTATCCGGGGTCTTGAACAAATAACTAAACGGACCAATATCCTGTGCGTGTCTCAACGATGCGATCAAGGTGTTGAAGTCGAGCATGTGAGAAACAACCATTGGGAGAGGCACTGAGGACTCTTCTCGAAATGATTCGTAGGCACTCATCGTAAATGGTGATGAGTCCAAGACACAGGGACCTCTAGGTCTATCCTCTGGAATAAATTTGTTTGTCGTCGACAGAGGGAGACCAACAACTAGCAAGGCAATGATGTTTCCTTTATAGGAGCGTGAGGTGTAGAACTGAAGTGTGGTAGTACTGATGGTAGGACTGACATACTTGTGGGGATGGGAAGTAACTGGGGTCATAGATTGGGTAGACTCAACCTTCCTCTGTTCAGAGCATGATGACATGGTTGACCTGGCAGCGTAGGGAACTGACTTGTAGGTGTGGGTATCATTGCTTTTAAGGACTGAAGGGTATGTATTGACTCTGGGGGGGTCAAGCTGATGGGTGCTGTCGAGGGATTCTCACGGTGACATACCGTAGAATACTTTGAACAAAGGCGACCAAAATGGGGAGGCTGCCATATGAGTAGACATGATCTGTTGTGGCACCGAGAGGCACCATTGGGTCCTTCTTCGTAGTTTTAATGAGCTCCAAGAAGGTATAAAAGTGGGCTCTGAAATGGTACTGTCCTGTGCATTTTGTTAGCCCAGGACTGTTCGTGCTCATGAGTGCTTTCATTTTTAAGGAGTCTGAAAACGATAAGAAGACTCTGCAGTGGTTATGATTACTGTCTTGTTGGTTTTACGAGCCCAGGATGGTGATTGCTCGTGGTCACTTTCATGTTTAGAGAGTCTGAAAGTGGTAAGTGGACTCCATTGGTGTTCTTTTTCGTAAGTTAGTCTCCAAGGCCCGAAAAAGCATAAACTGATGTAAATGGAGAACTCTTCTAGCCGATGTGACTAGAGTATTCCTTTTTCGTAATTAGTCTACAAGGTCTGGAAAAGGGGTAAACTTATACCAGGTAGACGCCCTTTCAGATACGTTTAGCGAGCATGAAAGGAAGCAAGGTTTCTCGACGATCTTTTCATTGTTTTAGGAGTCAGAAAAGAGCTTAACAGAAACTCCCTAAGTGCCTTTTTCGTAAAAGGGATTGCTCAGCCCGAAAAAATGGATAAAATTATACCGAACAAAAAGGGATTGATGAGAGCGAGAAAAGGTCTCAAGCATCATCGTGAGTGCGGAAAACTGAATCCGGTGACATAAAGATTGTCAAAAAGGGGCAACGACCAATGTGGCACGCAAACCGAGGCGACGAGGGGTCATGGGAAAAATGCCCAAAAAATCTAGGTGTGATAGCGAGAAATGATCTCAAGCGTCATCACGAGTGTGGAAAAATGAATCCGGCGATATGAGGCATGTCAAAAATGGACGACGGCCGATGTGGCACACAAACCGAGGCGATGAGGGGGGGCATGGAAAAATGCCCATAAAATCTGGGCGTGAGAGCGAGAAATGATCTCAAGCATCGTCACGAGCGCTGAAAACTGAATCCGGCGATATGAGGCATGTTAAAAATGGACGACGGCCGATGTGGCACGCAAACCGAGGCGACGAGGGGGGGCATGGAAAAATGCCTGTAAAATTTGGGCGTGAGAGCGAGAAATGATCTCAAGCATCATCATGAGCACGAAAAACTGAATCCGTCTATATAAGACTTGTCAAAAATGAACGACGGCCGATGTGGCACGTAAATCGAGGCGACTAGGGGGCATGGGAAAAAATGCTTGAAAAATCTGAGCGTGAGAGCGAGAAATGATCTCAAGCATCATCACGAACGCGAAAAACTGAATCCGACGATATAAGATTCATAAAAAATGGATGACGGTCGATGTGGCACGCAAACCGAAGCGACGAGGGGGCGAAAAAATGGTCAAAAAATGGACCCATTGAAAACAGGAAAAGGAAAGAACTGTCATGAAGTTCAGTAATGGACGGTGGTGTCCATCCAGTTTATTATCGGTAAAATCGCTTGAGGTACAACCCGTTGCGTGGGTTGCGTAGGGGGTTTCCTTTTGAATCGGTCAGAATGTATGTCCCTTGTCCGAGGCAAGTGTGTATAATATATGGGCCTTGCCACATGGACACAAACTTTCCTTTCCCGGTTTTGTCATGAGCCTGATCGTAGGCGAGGACAAGGTCCCCTTCGGAAAAATTTCTTGGGTGGACATGTTTATCATAATTTAATTTGGATCGGTTCTTGGCTACTTCCATGGTTTGGAGGGCTGTGCACCGATCTTCATCGACCTGCTCCAGGAGTAGTAAGCGTTGCTCAATTGGGGCAGTGTCCGGTAGGTGTTCAACGACCATATGTAGGGTTGGAATTTGGCACTCAATGGGAAGGACGGATTCGACACCGTGAACTAAGTGGAAAGGGGTAAAACCCGTGGCGGTTTTAGTTGATGTGCGGTATGCCCATAGTGTCGGGAAGAGCATGTGGTGCCAATTTGATTTGTGTTTGTCTACAGTGCGTTGGAGGATGGTTTTTAAAATTTTGTTGATTTCTTCGACTTGGCCGTTTCCTTGGGGGTAGTAAGCAGAGGAGAAATGGTGTTCAAATTTTAGTAAGGTTGATAGTTCTCTCCAAACGGCATCTTCGAAGTGAGAGCCGTGGTCTGAGACGAGTTGCTTTGGCACTCTAAAACGAGCGATAACATGGTTGAGAAAAAACCGTGCTGCGGTATCGGCCTTGCAATTGTAAGTTGGCATTTCTTCCGCCCACTTGGTGAAATAATCGACGGCCACAATAATGTGTTTGTGACCGCCGGCTGACGTGGGATTGCAATCGAGGAAGTCGATGGCCCATTTGCAGAATGGTCCGGCAGTGACGACTGGATGAAGGGGGGTGGGTGGGGTTCTTGCTTTGGGGGAAAAAAGTTGGTAGTTTTGATAGTGTTTGACTGCAGTGATGCAATCAGTAAATAATGATGGCCAAAAGTAACCTGCGCGAATGATCTTTTGGGCGGTGGCCATGCCGAAGAAATGGCCTCCGCAGGCACCGCTGTGGCAATCATTAAGGACATGTTCTGCCTCACTATGGGATAAGCAACGTCGTAAGATGGTGTCAACACCGCGTCGATAAAGTACATCCCCTAACAAGAGGTATCGGGGAGCGTGGTTTCGTATACGATGGCGTCCGTCATGATCGATGTGGGGTCGAAATTTTTGCGTGCAGAGGTAAGTTAAGATGTCACCGTACCATGGGTCGTCAGACGAAATGATGAAGATGTGATCGTCAATCAGATCCATTTGGATAGCGGGTGATGATGAAGAGGATGGGAGGTTAGTTATGAGATGGGCCAGCGTGAGGGATTTGGTGCTCTTGGGAGTTTTGAAAGTGAGGTCATATTCCTGGAGGATAATGACCCATTTAGCAATATGACCTTGTAGGAGCCGTCAGTTTAGGAGATAGACCATAGGGTTGGAGTCGGCGACAACTGTGGTATGACTGAGCATAATGTAGTGTCACAATTTTTGGATGGAAAAGACTATAGCTAGGGCTAATCTGTCCTCGTATGGGTAACATAGGGGTGGGCCAGACAAGGTCTGGCTGACGTAATAAATGACATGCTCTTGGTGAGAGGCATCTGCTTGGACCAAGACTCCGAACACGGCATGTTCGGATGCCGAGACGTAAAGGATGAAGTCCTGGGAGAAATCCGGAGGGGAGATCAAGGGGGCTTGTGTGAGAGATTTCTTGAGGGCGTCGAATGCTGTGTCTGCTTGCTCATCCCAAACAAAGGGTATGTGGGTACAAAGTAGGTGTAAGAATCCATGAACTTTGGTGGCGTAATCAAGAACAAAGCGACGAAGGAAATTGGACCGCCCCTGCAGACTCTGGAGTTGCCGAAGCGTGCTCAGAGAGGCAAGGTCTAAGATGGCTTTGACTTTCAGGGGATCAACAGTAATTCCATTCTGGGAAACAATGAAACCCAACAACTGGCCTGCCAGAATGCGAAAGACACACTTGTGTGGGTTCAAGCGGATTTTATATTTGCGACAACGCAGGAAAACTTGCCGGAGGTCGTTAAGGTGGTCTGATCGTTTCCGAGAACGAGCTGTAAGGTCATCAAGATAGACCAGCAGGATATGGACCAAGTCATGAAAACAATAGGTCATGGCCCGCTGGAAGGTGGCACCAGCATTTTTGAGGCCGAAAGGCATGACTCGATAGGCAAAGGTGCCCCATGGGGTGGTAAAGGCAGTCTTGTACTGATACTCCTTACGGATCTGAATCTGGTTGTATCCGGAAAAACCGTCCATGAAAGATAGGACTTCATGTCCCGCACACGCATCAATGAGTTGGTCAATGAATGGCGTGGGGAAATTGTCTTTGGGACAAGCGTGGTTTAAATCACGGAAGTCAGTGCATACTCTAAGGGTTCCTTGTTTTTTGTTGACGGGAATGGGGTTTGAAACCCAGGTGGTATAAGCAATAGGATAAATGAATCCTGCATTGCGAAGTTTCTCAATCTCGGTTTTGATAGCGGGGAGCTTGGAAGGATGAATGGGTCGCTGTTTCTGACGAATGGGGGGAACATCAGGCCATGTGTCAATGTGGTGCTCTATAATGGCGGGCCAAGACCAGGCATTTTGGTATAGGACCAGGCAAAGCATCACATAATTCTTGGAAAAGTTTTTTGTATGCCTAAGTTTCCGCCTGAGTGCAAGATGCGCCCAGCGAGATGAGCTCAGGTTTCCCAGGTGTGGTGGAAATGTCAATTTGTATAATGGGGAAAATGTTTGACATGTTCCCTTCTTCGAAGGCATCCGGTGCAGGGATGGGGTCCTTGAACCAATCGACCTTAGTGGGTATGAAATATTTCGATTCGACTGATAGCTGATTAGATGCGGTGGATGTAGACGCCTCTGGGAGGAAGTATGAGTGATGATGCATATCGTCCCAAGGGTAGTCGGGTGCAGTAAGTGTTTCCAAAATTTTCTCATCAGTATGGAAGTAGTGAGACCATAAATCAAGGGGTTCTGGTTTGAAAGTGGTTGAAATCATATAGATGGTATTGATTTCTTCCGAAGCGGATGATTTCAGAGGGTAGATCTCCTCAATGAGGGGAGGAGATATTTCTAAATCGACGTTATTCAATTCGTACAACGCTGCTCTGTAATTTGGGATATCAGGACAGTGATGTGAGTAATGGCCGTAAATACCGCATATTGCACAAGGGTGGTTGGTACACAGTGATTTGTCACGAGTCTTGGGGTTTGAGTCGATTTTGACAACCGGGATTTTGGGGTCGTCGTCAAGCATTTGCATGTGTTCCTGTAATGCAGGTAACTATGGACATTGATGAGTTGGATGGCCTAACTCATCACACAATGAGCATTTAGTAGGAGCACGGAACACGGGGGGAGGTTTAACTGCTTTGGGTGGGGGTACCGCAGTGTATGGTTGTGGGCCTGATGAGAGGAGGGGGATTCGTAGATGACGAAGGGGTAGTGATACTGGGAGGTGGTTGAGTAGAAGTGACAATGGGTTGCACCGGTTGCAGGATGACATTTGGTGTCAGCGGGGGAACGGGAGGGGAAATATACCACACGGGTAATCCCAATGTTAACCCGGGGAGACTAAGGGTAGCCATAACCGGAGCGCTTACTACGCCTGAGGGAGGAAATAGAAAGGGGATTGTGTGGATGGGTGTAACACCAATGTGAATAGGGACCAATGGTTGTTTAGGTAACAAGGATGGTTGATTGTTGGGTGTTTTTGTATTGTGTGAAAGAGTACAGAGGTCAGCGATGTGGGTCTCTGGTGACGGTGGTGGAATAGATTGGAATGTAGAAGTCATCGGCATGTCGAAGTAAAGTTTGGGTCCCACGGAGGAAACAAACAAGGTAGTTGCACCCCAAGTAGGTTGTTCAACCATAGGGAGAACATTTTCAGGTGCAGCGGGGGCCTTAGGATCGTAATAGGTGAGTTGGTCGACCTTGACCATGCGTCCGTCATGAGGGAACATCATGGTACGAAAAATGGATGAGGCAACAGCCTGCATGGCATACATGTAGCTACGGCCAAGTAAGAGGTTGTAGTAAAGTTGGGCATTGATGACTTCTATGTCAATGAGTACGGTTTTACCAGCCAGCTGGACGGGGACATTAGCTAAGAGACCTTGGGGTTGAGCCGAACGGCCGTCGTAGGCTCGTAATGCGATGGTGTACTGCTGGAGAGTAGGAGATCCCAACTTCTGCCAAACGAATGTGGACATAACGCATGTAGAGGCACCTTCATCGATAATGCACCGATGGATGACAAGATTCCGAACGGAAATGGAAACTTGGAATGCTAAAGTGGAAGGTAGGCGTGGTTCGGATTGGTCCGAATCGAATGCCATCAGTTGTGAATCATTGGGGTCAATGGCTCCAATGGAAGAGAGTAAAGTCTTGCGCTGTGAAGGATAGTTTTTTAAGACTTCTAAAGCAAACATGGCTGCAGGAGACTGGGCTAAGTCATCTACAATGTTGTAATTTGACGCAGCACGAGCATTGGGATTATTGTTGATGCGACGAAGTGGGAAGCGAGGTGCTTTAGAAGCGCCATCGAGTGGAGCTAGAGGTATACGTAACATCTGATTTGTGGGATGAACATTAGTGTTCTTGTCGGCGGGAGGGGATTCGGGGGTGGATCCATATTGGTTCCAGCGGGTTTGGACGTTGGCATCTGCGGATGACATCATTAGCAAGTGGTGGGTATCTGAATCGAACATGGGTTGATTAGGAGCGACATAAGTGATTTGTTGTGGTGGCACGTTGCCTTGAGGGGGAGCTAACGACTGAGTGTTCACTATGCCTTGGGTTGGAAAGGGGTTTTGCAGCACCAAAGGTTGATGTTGAGTTGGTGGAGGGTTGGGTGGCGCCTGAGGAGCCGCTTTCCCTTGACGATGGGCATCGTCAGTCCAGAGTTGCCAAGCTCGCTCTAAATGTGGGAAAGCATGTGTGTAATGGCCATAGACCCCGCATATAGAACAAGGGTGGTTTGTTCTGAGGTTATTATTTTTAGGCTGCTTGGGATGACGATCCGGATTCTGGTTGGGAGGAGCAGCGTTGTTATTATGCGGAGGATTGGGAGGTGGAGGACCTTGATGTTGTTGTTGGTTGTTGCCGCGGTTACATCCTCTTCCACGGTTTTGTTGTCCACCTTGGTTGCGTTGGTTGTTTTGATGTTGGGGTTGATTGTGTTGTGTGTACACTTTCCCTTGAGCAGTGGGAAGATTTTGGTTCACCGCAGGTGCGGTAGCAGGTTGTAGTGGATAATAAGCTAGTGGGGCTGGAGGTGGTCCAGTTACCTGCTGGGGTTGTTGGTAACCCTGAGCTATTGGAGGTGTTGGGTTAGCTATTGTAGCTTGCTGTGGGTAATACACTGGTTGTGGCGGGAACTGAACGGTAGCCGGTTGTCTATAGTATGTGGGTGGTACATATGCCGATGGCGCTTTCCCATAGCAATGTTGTGGACAAGAGGGTCCATGGGTGTGGTGAGTCTGATTTGTTGGAGCGTACGAAGTTGTCGCTCCAGAATTAGATGTAGCCCTAGATTAGTCTGGGGCATTTATGGTGCTCATCATGCTAAAAGGTTTAATTTGTGGTGTGGCCTGGCCAATAATACCATCGGCGGCATGTGATGCCCCCAGTGCGTCACCGCATGAAGAATCGCCTCGTGGGGCGTCTGGTATGATTGTGTAGAGATAGCCCGACTGGGTGTAAATGAGGTCAAATTGTTGGGCTTTGAGGATGGCCTCTTCTTCAGACTAGGGTCGTTCGGATGCCACATGCTTGGCAATGAGAGGGAGGAGGGATTTTAGAAACCAATCTAAGAAGATACGGTCGTCTAACTTGATTTTGCAGAGGCTTCGGCGTCGACGCCACTCATGGATGTGGTCAGTGATGTGGGTGGCCGTGTTCTATCTGCAAGACAGTAGGATCTCGACTCCCGCATCATAGCGGACAGGTAACTGAAAGAACTGCAGGAAGGTCGAGGCAAGGGAGGTAAAGGTGGCATGGGTCCCATGGGGTTGCTCGATATACCACTTAGCTGCAGAGCCAGTGAAGGTGCGTTGTAACAGACGGAGGCAGACAGAGTCGTCCACTATGGAGTTGGAGGAACACCATAGATGGAAGGACATAATATGGTTTTGGGGGTCCTCACCTACCTTGCCCTCAAACTTAGGGATGTCGGAGGGGAGTTTGGTGGGCATGTGAGGCCATGCAGGGTCGTGCCTGATAGGATCGTTGGTTAACTTGGCTAAGTCCGGTAAGTTCAGACTCGCCATGTAAGGTAAACTAGTAGATGGATGTGGCGTAATGACTGGGACATGACTATTCATGGTGGCATGATGTAGTGGTCCAGTAGCCCCTAAGGGTATGCTAGGTATTGAAGGTATGTGTCCTCCAACTACTGTGGTTTGGTATGGGCCAGCGTTTCCAAGTGCAACATGGGTTACACCGGGGTTAGGAATAGTAGTAGGGATTCCTGGGATCTGGGTTGTGGTAATGAGAGGGAGTGTGACCCCTATGTTTGGGATACCCATAATAGGAGGTAGTCCTGTGTTGGGCATTCCTAAAGGTGGAGTGTCCCCCATATTAGGCTTACCTAGGGGGGTGGTTTTGCCATGGATGGCACCGCAGTAGAAGGATTTGTGGATGTATATCCTATGGTACTGGTAAAAAGTGGGTCGAATTGTGTTCCAGTCATAAGGTTGGTTGGGAATAACGCAGTAGGGTTTTCAGATTCTGCCTCAGAATCAGATGTGAAGTGAGGCGTGTCAGAATCGGATGACTGTATGTTTGGCCGATGACGTGTCGAGTCAAGGGATAAGGCTCGACGTTGGTGATGTGGAGAGCCAAGTGGAATGAACTCTGGGGGTTCACCCTGAAGACGACGAGATCGTCGAAAATTCTCAATGGTGAGAAATATGTTTTTGTGTAAAAATCTTCAGTGTAAGATGGTAATGTATAAAAAACTCGAAACCCTAATGCAACCAAGGGTGCAAAAAGGGGAGTGAAAATAAAGGCTCTCAGGCCAAAAAAGATAAACCTCAAAAAGGAACTTATTGTAGCAGCTGTGCTATAATAAGTGGAGGATGCAACAAAAATGGTCAGAGTACCAACAGTCAAACAGCGTCTAGAAAAAAGAGGTGCTACTAGACCAAAGGTGGATTGTATCATGCAAACACCTAACTAGAAGTATTGTGACTCAACAAACGATATTCTCTGCAAGGTGATGAAATCCAAGTCAGAAAATATGGAGTGTTGAATCAACGGCTAGATATCCCCCTACCGGGAGGGACACCGGGTAATCAATCCTAAAGACTGGCAACTAGGATACTCCGTTCATGACACGTTCAGAAAAGGTAAATCTGCCGTTTGGTCCTTTTACCGCAATACCCCCATACAGGGATATCCCGAGAACTGCGAATGGTAGCCTTCGGTTACTGAATGGATTTTGGTATTCCACTCAGGCTTCCGCAACCATCCTCGCGACTTCAACCCTCCTAGGGGAGAGGCCCTCTGATAAACTGGTTGTGATCGTGCCAAAAAATACTAGGAGATTTTGGTTCCCTAATGGACAACAACTATGTCTCAAATGTAATAACTAAGGGGTGTTATTGGAACACCTATCCCCTCAATTCTACCTAGCTGCAAAGTTCTTTTAAGTGCTCCCCAAGTGGGGTTAAAAGTTGGTTGAAGTTAGGGTAAATTTTAAGGCTCAGTTTAAATTATGTGTTTTAGTGGGTGCACATGTGGTATTTTAAACTGAAATTAAATGCTTTGCAAAAAATATTCAAAAAACAAAGGATCTTTGAAATAAGAAAGCAAATAATATGAATTCTTCAAGAAATAAATGGATTTCTTTTAAAATTTGCTATGGGCAAAATATCAAGGAAGTAAACAGTAAAATTTTTATCTAGATAAAATGCAAATAAATCCTTCTTTCAATTTCTGGAAATTTTTAAAAAGACTTTTTTAAAGGTGCATTCTAAATAGTAAAAAGATTTCTATGGCTGTAAAAAAAAAAAAATGCAGGAATTTTAATATTGTAAAATGTGCTAAATGGGTAAAAAATACAGCAAAAAATTAATTTTTTAACGGATTGGCCGAATTGAAAAAACTTGCATCGCGAGTTTTGGCAGAACAACCACGATGGACCGCACGGGTTTCTGTCACACAGTTGCGATGGGCAGCATGGGTTTCAGCAGCGAAGCCGCGATGTGTAGCGCAGGATTTCGTCACACAGTCGCGATGTGCAGCGCGGAAAATGGCCGCGAAGCCGCGATGTGCAGCGCGCAAGTTGGTCGCGAAGCCGTGGTGAGCCGCGTGGAAAAGAGTTGCGCAGTCGCGATGAGCCGCACGACTGTTGGGAAAAAATCCATGAGGCGAAAGCCGTACACGGACGCCGAAAAACGAACCCGAAAATTGAAAATTTTGGGCTGTTAATGGCAATAGAATGGGCCAAGATCTAGAACAGCAATGGATCTGCTGTCTAGGGTGGCAGATCTATGAATTAAAATGACTAATAGCAACAAAAACTAAGATCTAAAGCAAAATTTGAGATCTAGGAGTTCTAAGATAGCGGAGTCGCCAAAAACTGTTGGCTTGGTTTTGCAACCAAGCTTAGTGCAATGGGCACCTGCTAACTAGTAGCAGCAGTTTCAATAGAAATAAATAACAAACTAATCTAAACTATTGTTGGAGCCTAGGTCGTAGCTGCGGTAAAGCTGCGAATTTTGGGAAAAAAGCACAAGTATGGAAGGAAAGTGCTAATTTTGGGACAAGCACTAAGTTTTGGGCAAGAAGGAGACGGTGCGCAGTACGGTGCCAGATGGACAAGCTCAGCGAATATCACGGACCGGAAATCGCGGAGCTCGCGCGCACGTCATACAAGAATGAAGGTGGCTCAGCTACCATAATAAATAAGGCGATGGAGTAGAGGGCTCGGCTACCCTCATTTAAAGGCTAAGTACAGAAGTTATGGTTGCTCGGATCAAGGAGGAGCAACGGACCAGAGCATTGAAGGCGAAGGACAAGCGCCCATACCCACAATCTGCGCCGAAAGTCAAGGAGCCTGCAGGAAGCGGCGACGTGACTGCAAGCGGCGCCTACAGTACACCTAGCCATGTGCGTGGTTAGGGTTTTTGGGAATCACTGTTGGGAAAGGCCCACAGTTTTGTAAAGGTGTGACCGCCATGGCCACCTATATATATGAATAATTGTAATGGGTAGATGTTAGCGAGTAAGAGTTAGATACTTTTGGGATAAGTTAGATGGTTAGACTGTTAGATAATCAATCTCGAGGATAGATCATGTGTTGATTATCCTTTGCTAGGTTTTCTACCGAGTGTGTAGAACTAGAGTAGAATCGGATAGCCGAGGAGCTAATCCCTGAGTTGCCAGACAGTCTGAGTTGACGTCTGTGCCTTTGTAATCTCTGTAGAGAAGAGACTAGATTGAGAGAAGGGCTCCCAGCTGTGTGCGTGGAGTTTCCTGTAAAGATATAAGGCTGCAGCTGTGTGCGCAGCGTATTGTATAACTCTATGGCTTTCTGGTTAATATAAACTCCCGTGGACGTGGTTTTCCTCGAGGAGATGAGCTTCACATATTTCTCCTTGTTATAATGTTGTTTGAATGATTAACTGTTTAAGTTCCTTCCCTATGCATGCAAGACCCTCATATTATCTTTGCGACCGTTAAGTGAGTTTGAGAAAGTCCCTTGATAGCTATAAGCGTCAAGTAGTGAAGAAGTGGTGGAGCGCTGTCGCTGCAGCGAGCGAGAAATGCGTTACTGCGCTGGGTGCGCAGGGCAAGGAAGTACTTAACGCTTCGACGCAAGGAATAGTTGCCTTCTGCTCTGGAGAGGAGAAACTGTGCAGTGGGCCTGCTGAGGAAGGAGTCCGCGCAGTTGCGCCGAGGGGCCTGCGGGAAAGTCATACCGCCGATATCCGAGGAACTGAAAAAGGAAGCACAATCTCCGCGTCACCACGGTTAAGGAAACCTGATTCCTTAACCCCCCCATAGCCACTTCGGGTGAGACCTCGAGCTGCTGCGCAGCTCGTTGCCGAGAGGGCCAGTGCGCCAAGGGGTTTTGTTGCTGCGCTTCATGAAAACCCAGGTCTGCCCAAGAAAGCAGCCAACAAATGGTTCCGTTGCCTTATGAATTCTTGATCATGTCACTTCCGTTGCTTGGAACCCTGTTGTTGAGCCAACAAATGGTTCCGTTGCCTTATGACTTCTTGATCACGTCACTTCCGTTGCTTTGAACCCTGTTGTTGAGCCAACAAATGGTTCCGTTGCCTTATGACTTCTTGATCACGTCACTTCCGTTGCTTTGAACCCTGTTGTTGAGCCAACAAATGGTTCCCTTGCCTTGCGACTTGCTGCTGTGAGACTTACTATTTCCCCGACGTCTGAGATTGTTGCTGAAGCCAGCACAAGGTTCTGTTACACTGAGACTTGATCAGTTAACAAATGTGTTACTGGAATCCTACAGCTAAAGAAATTGGAGACTGGTTTGATTTAAAGGCTAAAGAGTTCGCTGAACAAGAAAATAGAAGTTCTACGCTCCAAACAGAAGACTGGTTACAGAAGTATATTTATACTGACCTTCACGAAATTTTCTTTGTTACATTCGCACTGGAGTTACACGCTTGGATAGCCAAGTTAGCAGATTCTAGACCTACTGTGCATATTGATCGACCCGTCGCTTGGACGCCTGAGCTAGTCAGTATTGTGAAGCGGATAGACAATCCTGTGTCCCGCGCAGTAGACTTTTGGTTGAATAGTCTACTGAGAGGTTTCATCACCGAGTTTGCAGTAGATACAAGAAAGAGTTTCAGTGAAGCTGAGAGGAATTTCTTCCAAGTACACAGAGGTAAGTTCTTAAATTCTCTGAACTTATGGATTAAAATGCTTTTGTATGAAAAAGGAAAGCTATGTATTGCTTCTGATGAATAGCATAGACAAGTAATGTCCGTAGATTCTGATAGCGATCCTGAACTTATTGGTTGCACTCGTAGTGGAAAATGATATAAAGTAGGCCTTGACCAATATTCCTTTGAGTCTAGCCCAGACGATAGCCAAGTCCCTAGAACAAGCCATATAGAAAGACAAGGGAGTGTTCATATCCCGTATCACCCCTTTACACCGCAAAAACCAGACGGAGCTCAGTATAACCCCGCAGTAACATCTTCTAGTAGCCCACACGGTACTTCTAGTACCTCTGCACCACCTTTATTTAACCAGCCCAGAAGCACTGCTACAGCACCCTCACCTCAACCTAACACAAGAAGGATGGGTGATGACATGAAGCTACCAACTTTTAGAGGAACAGGGATAGAAGACCCTGAGCAGCACTGGTTCTTATGTGAAGCCATTTGGACAATTAAGCAAATTAATGATGATGCTGTTAAACTGGTTCAGTTAGCAACCACACTAAGAGAAAGAGCCTTAACTTGGTTCATGAAATACTCAGCAGCACAGAATAGAACGCTTGCTGATGTAAGCAATGCCATGATTCGGGAATTCAAGAAACCTAAATCAGAATCACAGTGTATAACAGAGCTCAAAGACATCAAATAGCTACCTACAGAATCAGTATGGGACTTTGACCAGAAGTTCAAAGCCTTGATAGATCAAGTAAGCTTCGAGTTTGCACCACAGCAGCATAAAGAATGGTTCATTGCTGCGCTGCTCCCACACATTAGACTTCCTCTTATGCAACAGAATCTCAATACTCAGGAACAAGCTCTAGAGACGGCTATGAAACTAGAAGCTTCGCCCATTGCGGGAACAAGCAACGATGTTGCGCAGTTGCAGAACCAATTAGCAAACTTAACCTTGCAAGTGCATGATATTAAGAAAGGCAAGGAGATTAAGGAAGAAATTTGGTGTACAAAATGTAAAGCCCAAGGTCATTCAAAGGACCATTGCCCCGTTTTCATAGACTATATTGCAACTGGAGCACCTAACCCTTTACCACAGGCACAGGGGCCTTGGTGTGAAATCTGTAGAACTAGAGGTCATAGACCACAAGAATGTCACTTACTTCAGAAATATGTACAAACTCCAAAGAATCTATATTGTAATTTCTGTAAATCAGTAGGTCATGATGAGAACAATTGTAGAGCATATGACCTTATGATAGAAAGAAAGCATGATGTTTATAGAGTACAAGCAGAGACACAAGGACCCACAGCCGGTCCACCGTATGACCAAACTCCCGACGCCCGAGCAGGAAATTACAGGGGGCGCGGACGGACAACAAATTTTGGTCGCGGAAGAGGACAGATTACTTGTTATAATTGCGGAACACAAGGTCATTTTGCCAGGGATTGCCAAAATCCCACAACTCTCTGCAGATATTGTAAATCTTCTGACCATATCATTGAAGAATGCCCTCAGTTACAGGCTAAGATGCAAGCAAAGACCCCACAGGTCAATCAGAATATTCAGTTGATTGCAGCAGAAAAAAGAGAACCAGACCCTACAGTTAATATAGTGACACGCAGTGGAGCAACCACTGGTGCGCAAGAGATGGGAATGGGAAAGCAAGCGACGCAATGGGTGCGCCGTGCTAATATTAAACCAGCCCCACTGAACCTGCAGAAGAAAAAAGAAGCATTCAAGCAAGCTCAAGAGTATTTCTCAGATCCGAGAGCTTCAAGTTCTGCCGCAATTCCGCAGAACAATATTAGATCGCAAGTGCTAAGACAAGACAACCTGGCACAAGAACAGGCCACTACAGCTGGAAGACCTGACGAGGAGCATGCACTAGGCAGTGTTCATGCGTTCCTGGGACAATGTTTAAAATTGTTGCGCAATGAAAAGGCAACTTTAGAACTCCAACACTTGTTGGATCAGTGCCAACAGTCTGCTTCGATGAACACACCGCAGTGTGCTGTTCACCAGATTAGGAGTCACATTAGAACTGGAAAAGAAATGAGGCTCACAGCGCAGATTGGAGCATTTGAAATGGACGAAGTCATGTTAGATTTGGGCTCAGAAGCCAATGTTCTCACTATGCAGACATGGGAACAGATGGGACGCCCTCAGCTTACAAGATCCCCTATCCAGCTGAGACTCGCGAATCAGCAACGAGTCTCTCCATTGGGCAGACTACCCAATGTACCTATTGATATTGAAGGAGTAAGAAGCTCTGCATATTTTGAAGTAATCAAAATCCTCGATGATAGTAGACCATACCCAGCACTTTTAGGAATAGACTGGGCATTTGATAATTTGGCTGTCATTAACTTGAAGAAAAGACAGATGACCTTTGAGGATGACCAGATTAGGGTCATCGCACCACTTGATCCTATTCAAGGACCAAGGTATGTAGAACCCATTCGCGCAGAAGAGGAAGCGCGCCACATGGAAAGTTTGTACCAAATGACTACTAACCACAGCGACTATGTCAACCCCACAGCAGATGGCCATATCAGCTGGCGATGCGATAGCTCTTGCACATCAGACTCAGATGCAGGATTGGAAAACTGGCAGAATCGTTTACATGAGGTTTCTGCAAGGCGTTGCGCCATGATGACTAAATCCATTCGATGGATTGGCACAGAACTAACCGACACTCCACTTTTTGATGGTTTAACTGAAGTAACTAAATTCATACATGAATATGAACAAAAGCTTCCAGAACAGCAGCGCATCTAGGCACTGGATGTAGCATTGCGCGCTACACCCGCAAGATGGTGGGTTGCGCATAAAGAGAATATTCATACATGGAAAGACTGTCGCAGATTGATACTGCACAGATTTCAGGACACCACACCCGGAGCCCTACGCAAATATGAGGGACAGAGTGACCCCAGGACACACATTGAAGCATGTATTCAGCAATGGTCAGATATTCCGGAAGATGAGTGGGTTCACCTATTCATCCACACATTGGACACAGTTCCAAGGAACTGGTACACTGAAACAGAATTGCGTAGAGGCACTCTCACTTGGCCTCTAATGATGGAAAGTTTTCAACTTACCTTCAGTTTTGAGTCAGAACATCCGAGTATTGATCAAGCTTTGCAGTGTATTAAAAAGAAGATATTTGAACAATGCCCGTTATCAGAATATTCCCAACCAGATTGGGCTGTCCAGATAGAACATGCCCTGGAATGTTATAACTTCACCGCTGAAGATGAGGAGGACGATCCTCGCAACATCAATATCCCAGAATCAGAAGGGACACACAATATCGAAGGTCCTGAGCTTGATATTCCTGCCATCACAGAACACGTCAAGCTCAAGAAGATTAACATTGGTACAGAAGCTGAACCAAAGTTTGCTTCTATAGGATATTATTGGGACGATGAAACTGTTGGACATGTTTCAGAATTATTACGTGACTACCAGGATATCTTTCCTACCAAGTTCACAGAAATGAAAGGCATCCTAGGAGACTTAGGAGTGATGCGCATACCTCTGAAACCAGATGCCAAGCCAGTAAAGCAGCGCCCATACAGGTTGACGCCGCGCTATAAAGAAAAAGTCAAAGAGGAAATTGATAAAATGCTCGCAGCAGGTATTATCGAGCCAGTAGAGGAAAGCGATTGGATTAGTCCTATGGTGGTCCAAGAAAAGAAAATGAAAGGTGAAATAAGAATCTGTGTCGACTTGCGCAAACTCAATGATGCATCCGCACACGATCCATTTCCCACTCCTTTCATAGATGAAGTACTCGATAATGTTGGAGGACAAGAAGCTTACTCTTTCACTGATGGTTTTTCGGGATATCATCAGCTCAGAATCCATCCGGACGACCGCCACAAGACTACTTTTGCAACTGAATGGGGCTCATTCCAGTATACGGTAATGCCATTTGGTCTTAAAAACGCACCTGCTATCTTCTCTAGAGTTGTTGTTGCTGTTTTTAAAGAATTCATTCATAAGTTTCTAGAAGTCTATTTTGATGACTGGACTGTATTTGGCCTATTAAAGAATCATATTGCAAATCTGTGCATGATGTTAGAAAAATGTAGACAGCATCAGATTTCCGGTAACTTGAAAAAATGTATATTTTGTGCGCCCTTTGGTATTTTGTTGGGACATATTGTATGCAGACAAGGACTCCTGATGGATCCTGCGAAGGTTGCCATCATTGCTAATTTACCTGCGCCCAACTCAGTTAAGCAATTGCGCACTACATTGGGACATACAGGATACTACAGAAAATTCATCAAAGGATATGCAAGGATCACAGCACCTATGGAAAGATTGCTGAAAAAGGATTCGAAGTTCCAATGGACAGAAGAATGCCAACAGAGCTTGGACACACTTAAAGAAAAGATGATCACAGCGCCTATTCTAGTTTTCCCGGACTGGAGAAAACCTTTTCATGTTCATGTTGATGCTTCTTCCATAGCATTGGGGGTTGTGCTTACACAGTCTGGAGAAGGAAGTATTGATCACCCGATTGCTTACTCCAGCAGAAAGCTATCTACAGCTGAGAAGAACTACACCACTACAGAAAGGGAAGGATTAGCTATGGTGTATGCCCTACAGAAATTCAGACACTACCTGCTAGGCGCTCATTTTAAAATGTACACTGACCACTCTGCTTTGAAATATTTGGTCAATAAACTAGTGTTAGGAGGAAGAATTTGCAGATGGCTACTGCTCTTTCAAGAATATGATTTCGAAGTTATTGTAAAGCCAGGCAGATTGAATGCAGGGCCTGACCATTTATCCAGGATAGAGTCAGGAGAGGAACCTACAAGTCTGGAGGACAATCTGCCTGACGCACAGTTGTTTTCTATTCAAGCAGCAGATGCATATTATTCTGATATTCTTGAGTTTCTCACTACCGGGCAAGCGCCGGCTGAGTTTACAATCTAGCAGAAGAAGCAACTTGTTGTCAGAGCCGCAGACTTCACTTTGATAGCAGGCCAGCTTTATAAGTTGGGCCCCGACGAAGTTTTGCGCAGATGTATCTTACCACATGAAAAGAGCTCTATCATCGCAGAAGCGCATTCAGGTACCGCAGGAGGCCATTTCGCAGGAAAGCCGACTGCGCAAAAGATATTAGTTGTCGGTCTTTGGTGGCCGACATTGCACAAGGATACTAAGGCGTTCTGTAAATGTTGCGATGTGTGCCAGCGAACAGGAAAACCCTCAAGGCGAGATGAAATGCCGCTAAGACCCCAGATCACACTGCGTGCTTTTGATAAATGGGCCATTGACTTTGTAGGACCTATTAAACCACCAGGAAAAAGAACTGGCGCAAGATACATCATTACAGCTACTGAATACCTCACCAGATGGGCTGAGGCGAAGCCAGTTAGGAACTGCGACGCTGCTACGGCCGCGCAGTTCATTTTCGAGAATATTATCACTAGATTTGGATGTCCAGTGATTCTCATGAGCGATCAGGGTACACATTTCCTCAATGAGACTATAGAGGCCCTTACTGAAGAATTTCAAATTAATCACCATAAGAGTACACCCTACCATCCTCAAGCTAATGGTATGGTGGAAGCATTCAATAAAATTCTTGAGAATGCCCTGACGAAGATCTGTAATCAACAAAGAGATGATTGGGACCTTAGAGTCACAACTGTATTATGGGCTTATAGAACCACTTGCAAGAAACTAACAACTCACACACCTTTCAGTTTGGTGTATGGACAAGAAGCAGTTATGCCCATGGAATACATTATTCCCAGTCTCAGAATTGCGCAAATCACAGAAATGACAGATCCTGATACTATGAATGAAAGACTTTCGCAACTGCTTGCCTTAGAAGAAGACCGACTTTTAGCCGGATTCCATCAACAGGTACAGAAGGCAAGACAGAAAGCTTGGCATGACAGGCACATTAAGCACAAACACTTTGAATAAGGAGACTTGGTACTCCTTTATGATAGTAAATTCATCAAGTTTTCGGGCAAGTTTCGTGTACATTGGTTAGGCCCTTTTGAGGTGATAAAAATAACAGACGGAGGCGCAGTTCAGCTTGCAAAGCTTGATGGAGAATTACTACCCACCATGATCAATGGGAGTCGGCTCAAGCTTTATCGCGACGGCCACTCCGCTCTGTCGACCTAATATATGGCTAAGAGATGCAGATGCCCAGTGTAGTTGAAAGAGGCACCGCATTCAGTCTACACGGAAGTTGCGAGACACAGTCTCCGGCTTCCTGCGCAGTTCCTAGAAACATCCGCGCATGTCTAAAGTTTGGGTGGAGCGAACATAGTTGCGCTCTTGCGAAGCTTCTCCCAGGACCGTTGAACTATCGCTCTTGCGGAGCTCCCTGTGTTAATTCACCGCTTGAAGAGTTCTCCTTGTGGACCCTTAGAGGCACAATTCCCTAAGTTGAAATGACCCGCCGAAAATTTTGAATTACAGCAGTTATGTAGCCGCGTATGAATAAATGAAGGATAACTCCGTTATTTAAGTCTAGCCGCTCTGACGGATTCGGCTTGATCTCCGAAAGATTTGCATTTAACTCAGGCGCCGAAAGCATTAGCTTCCCCCGGAAGGCTGTCAGAGCCCGTCAATCACAATAAATGCACTACTGCGGCGAGGAGGATAGCGTGTTGTCAACCCATGTATAGCCGCCTACAGCTACGTAACCCCACTTGGTCGCATTTACTATCACCTTTGGCTATAAATACCTCACACTTGTATAATTTTTGGGTTACTTTCCTCGAGTTACTATCTTGTTTACGAATCCAAGTTATTGTTTTCAGAGCCGAGTTGTGCAGAGTATTTTCCCTTGTTTTCAGCGTCCATATCCTACGCAGGTCCGCCATTTGCTGTCCAAAGTTTTTGTTCCCTACATCAATTCACGACGGAGAACCTGTCAACTGAAGAAGTTGTTCGACAATTCCTGCGCCGAGGCTTAGATTTCGGCATGACTACTCCAGTCACGGCTTCGACCTATGTACATCCTGGTTATCAGGATCCCAGACAGTCTCCGGCTACAAGAGCGTCGCCATCGCAGCCAGAAGAACCTGTTCCAGAGCCGTTGGCGACCATGGCGAACTATATTCCGCCGCGTCCAGATGATGCGCCAGAAGTACAGATCCCGAAGAATGCAAAGTATCCCATTCCGTTACCGCCACTACCGGCTAGCGTGCGGGTAGAAGGGCAACTATTGGGACACATTCCACTGGTCAAGTTTTCTGATTTCAACCTCGGAGATTATAAGACATATCCTCAGTTCCAGCTAGATCGATATCTGAATGTAGTGCATAATCCCACCAGAAATGTTGACGAGTTTATCCCGAAGGGATTTGCAGCAAATCTTGAGCGCCCTGGACTGCTGAATTTGTTGAAGCTACCGCACTTTGGGCGTAGCAACGAAGTCAATGCAGTTGTTAAGATGCTGCTCTCATGTGTTCATGGAGGTTACCTTTGGCTCGGGAGGCCAATTGATCTAAATGTTGATTTAATTCACCGCATCACCGGTCTATCTAAGGCTGGTAAGGATCCCAATATTCACTTTGTGGGAAAGGACAAAGACAGAAAATTGGCTGCACAGCTGGTGCAGAAGTATAACTTGACAAGAGGAGGTCAGGCTTATGACCTCACTACAGTAGAAGATGAGGCACTTCGATTTACAGGAAGTCTGCTTGCAGGCAGACTTCTCACAAAGTGCCGACCGAAGGAAGTTACCGGAGCTGTCGTGGAGCTCGCCATCGCAGCTGCGGAGGGAGAGCAGTACAACTGGTCTCTCTTCCTGCTGAATTCTTTCTTGGCTGATTGCCTGAATGTGCAGGACAATGCAGCCCAATCATTCCATTTTTCCTGGCTTCTAATTTTATGCGCTCTCGTTGGGTGGAAGGAGCCCCCGAATACTCAGTTCCTTCCGCGCCGCGCAGGAGAGGTTGCCGGCATGCGCTACATCAACCTCTGGGATTCTCCTAATCCCGTGAAGCGCAAGATGAATCGCGCTGTCTTTTGTGAGTACTACTATCTCCTCCGAGATACCATTCAAGAAATGCCAAGGCTGAGCGAGGAGACAGCCACATTATATGAAGGAAAGTTGGCTTTTACTGCCGACATACATCAACTTTACCTCCGCCCTTGCGGCATTCCAGATGAATGGGCGCTAGGCCTTTACAGAATGACTACCGAGGATGTTGAAGAAACCATCAAGTCTTGGTCGGATGAGTGGAGGGAGGCCGCCGATCTCGCATCCGCGCTGCCGATCGCCGCTGCGAAAAAGAAGGATAAGGGCAAGGAAGCCCCGGAGCAAAGAAGTGATGAAGGTTCCACAGAACCGGCCACCAAGAAGCAAAAAGTGTCGCATCCCGCTGAGGCTATTCCCTCGGGGATCGACCAGTACCTACACGAGCAATTTCGTGAGCTGCGCAATGCGCACGCTTACATCAGAAGTGCTTTAGATTTGCAGTTCGTAGAACTGAAAGGTTTCGCAGGAAGAGTTGCGCAGACCCATGCGCCAGCATCTACTTCGCAGGCGCCACAAGAAATTCCAAGTACTGAGCGAGTTGAAGTACTCCTAGAAAGGCATACTGTCGTGCATATTCCCCCTACCAGCATGACACTTCCAGATCCGCTAGATGCACTACAGGTAAGCTCAGTTGGGCCTGTAGAAATAAATTTGTCTTTAATTCCTATAGAGACTCTACAACTTGTGCATGAGAAAGTTTCTGTTGAGCTGAGAGCTAGAGAGCTCTCCACCTTCCAGGCAAATCAACGACTGCAATCGCAGGAGTTAGAATTGAAGGCTATCCATAAGAATGTATCTGAGAAACTTGCACTTTATGAGGCGCAAGACATCGTAATCAGAAATGCAGTGAATGAGATTGCCCAGGAGTTGCCGACTTGCGAGATTCAACCAGACCTCCCTCTGGTTGAGAAAGTTCAAATTATTGGCGGAAGGGTGAAAACCCTGGAGCAAGAAATAGTTGCTATGGCTGAGGACCATAGAACCCAGATCGCTGAGCTAGAAGCTCGAGTTGCCGCGCAGTTTACGGATGATGCGCAGGTACAATTTGAAGCGCTGAGCAGAGCTTCCACACAGATGAAAGATAGAATACAGGAAGCCGAGAACCTGATGAACCAAGCTATGGAAGCTTGGACGGAGCTTGAGAAGCTCCCCTTTAAAGTTGGTCTGTCAGAACAGGTGCAAGCCGCGGAACAGTCTCTCACTGTTCTGAATGAAGAAGCCAAGGCTTTAACAGGCTTAGCAAAAATGAAGAAAATGAGTGAAGTGCGCAGAATGCAGCAGCAACTGCACAAGCTCAGAACTGAAGATGAGAAGCTCACCAACAACATTCAGCCATTCATGGATGAGTATGCTGAAATTGTTGCCCAGGTCGAGGCAAAAATCAAAGAGATTGCTGAATCTCAGGAGGTGATTGATACTATCACTAAAGAAGAAGCCACCGCAGAAACGGTGCAGACAGCTGTGGAGTGTAGCGATGAATTGGACTCCGCTATTGCGAAGTGGAAGAAAACATTCGCGGAGACCCAAGCACAAGCAGATGCGCAGATCAAGCGACCACACGCTAGTGCGAGTGGCTCGAGGGCGAGCCACAAGTGAGTGTTAGGGGCCTGTTGGAGCCTAGGTCGTAGCTGCGGTAAAGCTACGAATTTTGGGAAAAAAGCACAAGTATGGAAGGAAAGTGCTAATTTTGGGACAAGCACTAAGTTTTGGGAAAGAAGGAGACGGTGCGCAGTACGGTGCCAGATGGACAAGCTCAGCGAAGATCACGGACCAGAAATCGCGGAGCTCGCGCGCACGTCATACAAGAATGAAGGTGGCTCAGCTACCATAATAAATAAGGCGATGGAGTAGAGGGATCGGCTACCCTCATTTAAAGGCTAAGTACAGAAGTTCTGGTTGCTCGGATCAAGGAGGAGCAACGGACCAGAGCATTGAAGGCGAAGGACAAGCGCCCATACCCACAATCTGCGCCGAAAGTCAAGGAGCCTGCAGGAAGCGGCGACGTGACTGCAAGCGGCGCCTACAGTACACCTAGCCATGAGCATGGTTAGGGTTTTTGGGAATCACTGTTGGGAAAGGCCCACAGTTTTGTAAAGGTGTGACCGCCATGGCCACCTATATATATGAATAATTGTAATGGGTAGATGTTAGCGAGTAAGAGTTAGATATTTTTGGGATATGTTAGATGGTTAGACTGTTATATAATCAATCTCGAGGATAGATCATGTGTTGATTATCCTTTGCTAGGTTTTCTACCGAGTGTGTAGAACTAGAGTAGAATCGGATAGCCGAGGAGCTAATCCCTGAGTTGCCAGACAGTCTGAGTTGACGTCTGTGCCTTTGTAATCTCTGTAGAGAAGAGACTAGATTGAGAGAAGGGCTCCCAGCTGTGTGCGTGGAGTTTCCTGTAAAGATCTAAGGCTGCAGCTGTGTGCGCAGCGTATTGTATAACTCTATGGCTTTCTGGTTAATATAAACTCCCGTGGACATGGTTTTCCTCGAGGAGATGAGCTTCACATATTTCTCCTTGTTATAATGTTGTTTGAATGATTAACTGTTTAAGTTCCTTCCCTATGCATGCAAGACCCTCGTATTATCTTTGCGACCGTTAAGTGAGTTTGAGAAAGTCCCTTGATAGCTATAAGCGTCAAGTAGTGAAGAAGTGGTGGAGCGCTGTCGCTGCAGCGAGCGAGAAATGCGTTACTGCGCTGGGTGCGCAGGGCAAGGAAGTACTTAACGCTTCGACGCAAGGAATAGTTGCCTTCTGCGCCGGAGAGGAGAAACTGCGCAGTGGGCCTGCTGAGGAAGGAGTCCGCGCAGTTGCGCCGAGGGGCCTGCGGGAAAGTCATACCGCCGATATCCGAGGAACTGAAAAAGGAAGCACAATCTCCGCGTCACCACGGTTAAGGAAACCTGATTCCTTAACCCCCCCATAGCCACTTCGGGTGAGACCTCGAGCTGCTGCGCAGCTCGTTGCCGAGAGGGCCAGTGCGCCAAGGGGTTTTGTTGCTGCGCTTCATGAAAACCCGGGTCTGCCCAAGAAAGTAGCCAACAACTATATTAAACATGGATCTATGTGAAGTAAATAAACAAACAATGGAAATATTATAGAAAACAATAACAAGAAATAGAATAAAGAATAACTTTGTATTAAGAATAGGGGCAAGCAAGTGCTTGAAATGGTGATACCTCCAAATGTTGAAGATTGTTGAGTAGCTCCAAGGGTGAGCAGCTCCAAACTCCAAAGGTCCCTTCTCCAAGGTAGCTACAATGGCCAAAAGCTCATGGGAGATTTTGGCAGCATGAGGATAGGACGATGGATGGATGGAAAGTGAGGAGCCCCTATCACCTTTTTATAGTTTTTGGTGGTGGGGAATACCATTATGGTTTTGAGGAAACCAATGGTATTGACCAACATGGTTTAGGTACCTTTTCCCTTCTTTTTCCTTTTTTGAATATTTTGAATATTTTTATTCCCTTTTTAATATTTTTGGGAATTTTGGACCCTTTTTGAGGGTTTTTTATGCTTTTTGAGGAAAAATAATCATTTTGAGTGGGAAAAGGGGTGTATTAAGGTCTTTTGGTGACCTTTTGGTGGCTTTAGAGGCTCAAATGGTGGAAAAGTGGACAAATGGGTCATGTGAATAAGGGAATGAGCTAGTGAGCACTTTTTAGGTGTTAACAAGGATAATGACTGATTTCGGCATGTCTGGTTTTGGATTTGAAGTTGTGGTTGTTTATTGATATTTGGTTTGGAAGGAGTGGAATTATCCTCCTCATCATTTTCCTGAATGACTACTAAAGGATTTTTATTGTGAAATTTCCCTGATCTAAGATTTTACTGTTTATGCATAATAATGCGTGGGGAAAGTTTGGATGTCAGCATTGTATGTAGGATGGACTGTTTTATTATTTAGATTGGGGATGGGTTGGGAATGGATTTGTGTTGGTCTTGGGGGATTTGGATGGGTAGGAAACTATAATTGCGTAGGATTACTAATTTGAGGTGGAGGAATTTGTGGAGAGTATAATGGTGTTGTAGGAAATTTAGATGTTGTAGGATATGTGTACACTACAGTAAATGATGCAAGAAACTGATGCTTTACATGATGCGTTACATGATATTGATTTGCTGCAGGATGATGGAAAGTAGTCATGGAATAATAAGAAGTCCCACACCAAACTTGTTGCCAGGGTTGTTGTGGAGCTGTTAGAGGCAACCAATCCTGCCATGGTGATGATGTGTTACATGCTGATTATAAGAATTAGATAATTTTTTAGCAGAATTTTGTGACATACCTAAAGATTGAGGTTTCCATGAGCACCGTGTATTCATTGCATAGAGTGATCTGGAGGTATATTGATCTCAATATACTGCTTTTAGACCTGGTATGGAATGGAAATTATTTGTAGGGTGGTATTGATCACATATGTCACAAATTTCAACACTGTCTAATGGAAAGTACCTCAATGGATGCTTTTTCCTGCATTTTGCACAAAATACTACCAAGGCCTTCTTTGCTTCACCTCTCTTTTTAACCTACAAGAAATCAAGTTGAGAACTTAATGGACTAATAATTTCAGTTTTACTTTTTTTTAAAATATTACCAATCTCATCCCGTGGTACTCCTATTCACGCAATAGATTTTGTAAATCTAGAAACATCTCTGGAACTTCTTCCAGTATTTTATTTCCTCTGAACACTTCCTGCACAACTCACATATTTCATCATACTTTAATTGATGGAAATACCATGATCCCATCAGATTCAATACTTCTAAGGAATCATATTGAATCCCTCTAAGTAGGATCATTCTTAATGTCTCCTTGCCCAATTGTGCTTTCCTTGACTGCTGAAGATTATATTGGAAACATTCCACGTAATTTTCCAAACTTTCATCTTCCTTCTATGTCATCCAGAATATTTCTTCTCTAAGATCTCAATCTTTGCAGTAGTCCTGATACTTTTGAAAAAATACCTTCTTGATATCTTCTTATGTATTGATAATGTTTCCTCCTAGGTCCATGAACCATCGAAGTGATACTCCTTTTAGGGTGGCAAGAAATAGTTTTAATTTTTTACCATTAGTACAATAATTGTAGCTTCTGCAAAGCACATCAAACTCAAACTCAAATGAATCCGGATCCTCATTTTCTAGCCCATGAAAATTTGGAAGGGAAGATGGAGGAATGTTTTTCATATGAGATATACCACTATGATCTCTGATAGGGAATTCAAAAGTGATGGTTTCCTCTTGATTGGAACTGTTTACCTCTTCCTCCAAAATTTTTCCTTCTCCAAACAAACTAAAAAATATTTTAGGCAATGAGAATTTTGGTTCAAAAACTACTTTAAATCATTCTTCCTATTTCCTTTCAGTTCCCCCAATAATGTTTGGTTCTGCTGTAGGTTCTATTGGGTGATTTGGAGACTCCACAATTTCAGTTGTGGTCTACCTATGAAAACTTGCTTCTTTTGGAATATATGTCCTTCTAAATTATACCACAAGAGTTTTCTTGAAAACTTCCTCGAAAAAAATATATTTATTAGGATTCCAAGCCAAATTAGTAGATGTGGGAGTGGGTGTGTTCACATAATTCCTTTGAAAAGAGGATTTTGGAATGTCTTTGTTCTTGTTTTTAATGAATCTACCCTTATTATCGCTCGCCCTATTTATGCAGTACTAACAAACCATGCAATGTTGATCATTCTTCTAAGATGCAAAATCTGTTATGCCTTATGAAGATATGTCAAATCATGCAATACCTAGATCATGCAATTACTATCAAACCTTAAACCATGTAATTCTTCAAAAGGTAATGCTAAGAAAAAATAAACATGTAGTAAAACAATAAAAAAACTTGAGAATTATCACCTTCCTATTTTTCCATTTTTCCTATGGGTGCCACACACACCAACTCAAAGAATCAAAATGAAAGCAAAGGAAAGAAAACCATACCAGCATGACAGGGTCTTGGATAAACCCACACAAATGGATGTGTGGTTTCTTACCTCTCGTATTACTTCTCCTCCTCCCCGTAGTCTTAAATGCTGGTATACCTACAATTAATCAAAAAGAATTTGCAAAAACTATGACCCTTTTAGACTCAATATTATCAAACATAGCTATGAGAAGAACACTCGGCTCCCAATAAGTTTTCCTTATTGATATCATTTATTGAGAGTGCCCAAAACAAAAATAAAATATGAAAATCAACACTTTTGTTGTTCCCTAAGATGTCCTAGGATGAATCTAGTGCACGCCAAGGCATGATGAGGCTCAAATTTTAAGATTTAGAGCTAAATTTCTATTGAATGAGATGTGAAGTTTTTGTCTTTTCTTGATTTTATTTGCAGGTAAATGACTATGAAACTATTTTGGATGCATGAATTTATTTCAGTGGAATATTATGAAGTGTATACAACATAATAGGTCTATATGGAGGTAAATTATAGAATATGGAACAAATAGAGATATCAGAGGTGCCTGCAGGGCAAATCTCTTACACTCAATGAAAGAAGAAACATACTGATATTTTATCAAAACAATTCATCACTTTATGATGGAATGTAAACACCTTATGAGTTCTTATGTATCAAAAGGAAACATGACATGCACAGAAGCAACAATAAAAGGAACCTTCAGATACTGTTGGATCATATGAACGTCTTAAAGATGGACCAAAGGTCAAAACAATGAAATCTTTGATACAATTTAAACATCTAGTCATACATTTACATCAATGACACAAACATAGGTGAATATGCTACTCAATGCTTGTTAATATCTTAGGAAAGGTTTACATAGATATGAATCAGTTATGGAAATAACTAGAAGAAGACACAATTACAAAGGTAGACATCTCTGCAACACTCCAAAATATTTATCTCATAAAGTTTTTACATACACAACAATTACATCGAATCAAAAATTCTAGAGACCCTCTAAAAAATGCCAGTCTTGATTACTAATCTCACACTACCTTTTATAGCCTCCAAGCTGTAACTTTTTTTATGTTTTCCTTAACTGATTTGTAATAACCTTGTAGGTCTATCACTTTCACTTTAATTTTATAATTGCTTAACAACCTTTTGTCTTATTCATTTCTTCTTACCTGAACATTTTTTGGTTTCCTTAGGATGAGATGACTTCCCTCTCATTTTTCCTCCCGCTTTCCCAATTAACCGTTTAGATGGTTGTACACCTGGCTATCCCATTGGCCTGATAGTTGTCATCCCAAGGAATTGATGCATCATTTGAATGTTGGCCTGTCCTCTTGGTGGCATAAAATATTGGGGATTTGGCTGTCGTGCAGACTATCCTTGTATTTGGATTGATGTTTGTCCTGTAGTTTACCCTTGGGGTGGAAAAATTAGTTTATGGTATTTAGACATATATTGCCACTCCTTACCTATTGTATAGTGATGTGATTTCAATGCCTCCAAATCTATTTCAACATTTGTAGTCTTTTCATAGAATATAGGCCTTAATATTTTTGAATATATTCTTAAGTAAAATCCAAATCTCAAATTCAAATTTCAATCTATCAATTACCCGATCACCACTTATCTCTCCTTCTAATACATCAAATTGTATCACCTCATCTCACTTTTGTATTATTTTGGATTTATAGTCTTCCTTTGGATATATATTTCCATTACCATCCCATGGATGTGGTAGTCCCAGATTTATGACATCATTAAAAAGGCCTTTTAATGCAGATATTCCATCAATGAGGGCCTTTACCCTACCTTGATTTCTATTTAGCAATGTTCTCTTTATGATCATTTTATTTTCTATATTGATCAGATGAGCCCTGTTGGCAATTTGTAGCTTTTTTAATTGTCTCTTTGTCCTATTGTTTAGGTAGTCAATTATCTGTTTTGCATGCTTTGCATTTTTCCAAGGTCCTTTTCCACTCTCTTCACTTATTCTTGAGTTGCTTTAGACATTTCCATCTCATCTTGGATTACATCACAATGATCCCATTTATTCAGGAAATCTTGTGCTATTAAGTCCCACAAGGATTTGCTAGTTCTTCTTAGAAAATCCTCTCCCTGAACATCTAACTACAACTTGGTGATCTGGATTTTTAGATCATCTGTTTTAGTTTCCAAATAATCAAATTTGTCTTCTTACTGAATTCATTCTCTAATTCCAAAATTCTATTGTCTTTTTGAATCAACTCAACTTCTAGTTCCTTAACTATGTTATATATGCCATTTGGCTACTGAGCTGTGGTATCTTCTTCCATTTCATCTATCACCAACTCAAATGTGGCTTGCTTTTCAGATTCTTTTGTAATCTTCTCTACCTCCCCTATAGGTTGATTAACTTCTTGCAGGCCGAGGGATGATGTTGTAGGAGTAGGTTCAACCCCCAAGGATGTTTTCTACAGCTTCAAAGTATAAATTTGAAGCTCCAAAATATTTATTTTGTTCTCATATTCCTCTTCCATGATTTTTTTAATATTCCAGCCAAGGATAGGCCAGAATATCAACTCCAAACTCCCAAATTTAACAGAAACTTAACCAGTAAAGTTTAACAATTTTTAGTGTGCAAGGTGATAATTTTGTTTGCTCGTTCACTGATCAGGATGGTGGGAGTGAATTTTGATTCTGGTTTTTATACGATGGAATGTGCAGTAGCAAGGTATAATAGGAAAACACACTAATTCCTATGCACTAAGCACTAGCGCCATTTACTTTTCAATAACAGACAAGTCTATTGCCTACTTCGAAGCTTCCTGGGCCTTCCAGCATATGCATACTATAATGGGAGTTTATTCTGAGTGGAATTAGGGGTTATATCAGTCATTAAACTCAATAAAAAAAATGGATCAGAGTTTAGATGGGTTTGGGATATTATAGGTGGATTTGGAGGCCAAAAGGACAAGTGCGCTACTGGGGATTGCTTAGCTAGGAGATTTACAGATTCATCCAAATTGTGTTATATGCTTCCAACAAATCAGGGGAAGGGCTGGAATGGATTATATAATGAATTAAGAGACTCACATAAGTGACAGATAGTAAAACTGTTGCACATTTAGTATTTTATAGCAAATATGGAAAAACTAGTTAATTAAAATTGCTCAATGAGCTAGTCTTGCATTTCTTATTCCCAAGATTCCTTAAATGCTTACTAAAATCTGTTCTAAATCATTAAATGGTTCTAATAAATGTTCATTAATAGTAACAGGTCGAAATTTGAAGTCCTAAATACATATTTAATCCTTCATTACATTTAGAATTACAAAGAGCCTCCAAGGCTAGGAAAATCTTGCAAAGTGAGAGAGAAGGAGTGTAAGAGGAAGAGAAGAGGATGTAGCTCTGATCTAAATCTGATTTCTGACTGATATCAGGTCTGATATCTGAGATGAAGTGCACACTAGTATTCCCGAGTTGTCCTGGGAACATTCACTGGACTGGATTTCTTCTACTGGTTGAGCTCCTCCAATACTAGCTCCAATGGAACTGTAACTCTAGAGCACTCTCTGGATGCTTCTGATTCTTCAACAATGGACTGATATGGATCTGAATATTAGTACTCCATATCTCTGTATCTGATCAATAAATGGCTGGAACATCAAAGGCCTTGGGTCTCATCTCCCAAGAAAAGAGTTGAGGCACATCTCTCAACAAGTGAGTAGAAAGAGCTCTCATTGACAAAAATAATTAACCAAAAGATGTGAATGGGAGTTGGAAGCATTCTTTTATAGATGAGGTAACTTCATCTCCAAGTCACCCACACGTGTGAGAGAGGGAGGGTGCATTCCTTGATTGAATTAGAAATTGCTTTCTTTACAAACTTTCCTGTTTTTGTGTCTTCTCACTGAGATTGGCAAGTGCGCCTTGCTTTGGATTTTCTGAGTGTTGCTTGCTTTTCCAACTAACTGCTTTCTGTACTTTCCTTATTTTTACATTCCTGCTTTGTGCTTTTTCCTGTTTTTCCTCTTGCTTTTGATAGTTTCCACTTTCTCTTGCTGCCATATTTCCTTTAGCTAACTCCTTGATTTTCTGAGCTTTTCCACTTAGGCAAGTGAGGTCCAAATTGACCCTATGCGCCTTCCTAGCCATGTCATCATCAATTCTATCCACAAAATTAATTAGTAATGATGATGCATTTATTATAAAAATAATTCAAAAATCTACATATTAATAATTAATTAATAACTATGGTATTTGTGCCTCAAAATTTACCCCCATTAATTATTCCTTATTAATTAATTTTCTTAGACCCCCTAGGCATGGGAGGATCCAAGTCTTGACCAAGGCCACTAGGGAAGGGACAAGAAACTTTTGTACTTCATCAAGATCTAATATATTTGTTCTTTTTCTTCCCGCACTTTCATCATTCAAGAGTTTGAAATGGTTGTGCTCCAAGAATATTCAATTGCTTCCTGAGGTGTTCAATTTTGTTTTCCTTATGCCATAATACATATTTGGAAAGTGACACCTTTGTTGGGTCCACCCCCAAAGACACTATTTTACTTTCCAACTTCGTAATAATGACCTGTTTTGCTTTAATAGTCACTCTCTCTACCTTTAATAGCTGTTCAAACTTGTTTAAATCTATTATCAATCTCCTTTCAGTGGCAGTAGACTATACTACCTACTCACACATCATATCATTTGCTTGTCTGTAGAAATCCACTTTATCTAGATTTCCAAATTGCTTGAAGTCTACCTCATACTCATTTGCATTCAAGTCACTGAATGTTGTGGGCATGGGCACTTTAGGTTCTAAAATTGACACTCATAGAGTATCATTTTTGTGATTTTACACAATTAGCAATCTTTTCTCTAATACTCCCACTTGCTTTCTAATATTATTGAACAAGTCTATATTCCTTTCCCTTACATTCAAATATATGCTCTGCAGGTTTGATTTCACTGGTATAGGACCTATAGAAGGTGAGGCCAAAGGAGCTTGAGAAACTACAAATTTAGTAGAGGGATAGTGGGTGTTTTTGATTGGTATTCCATCTTTTGAAACTGCTGGTTGTTCCATAAATTCAACTAATTCGCTTGGGATTTATTCACTATCTTCCTTCTCTACCAATACTTGTTTTTCTCCTTCTCCTTATGTTGTTTTGGCCATTTTTACTTGGGTTCCTTGATCAAACCCATCAATCTTCATGTCTATTTGGAGTTCCTCAACTCCTCTTTTCTGCCCTATTTTTGTTATCTGGCATTATACTCTTTTATATTGTTTAGAACTGCCTGCACTTGCTCCCAAATTTCCAAATTTGCAATCTTTTCCCACTAAGGATTGGGAACATAGTTATGGGGATAATTTTTCTTTCATATCCTCAACTTTGAGATAATCTAGTGAGGATCATAAGATCCCCTTTTTTCCCTTTTCAAGTTCAGGTTCTTTAGGAAGTATTCCATTTATTGTAGGGCATTTAATCCTTTTACTAGAAAAGGTTCCAATTCTTTGGGTAACAGGAAGGTCCTTTGGTGCTTGAAATGTAAAAAGTGCATTTGGTAAGAAATGAACCTTTTCCTGGTATTTCCATAGAAAACACCCTTGGTATGAGGAATACTGGTAGCTCGTAGGTTTCCTCTTCAAACCATTATTAGGGCAACATGATCCTCATAAAGGAACCAATCTCCTAGTTTTACATCAGGGCTTAACTACATGAGATTTTTGCTCTCTGGAAACATCCTAGGTGGTGAGGAATCATGCATTGAGTTGTAGGTGATGGCCATGGTCTTGTTGGAAAACTCTAGGTATTTAGGGTTTCCTCACTTTCTGAGGATCAAGTCACTCCACTCATAAACAAGTATTTTCTTTCCAACTTCATCTCTGATCTTTAGATTAAGACCTTTAGAATGTTCATAATTATGGTATAGGAGCATGTTTTTGGTTGTGGATCCTGATATTCCTTATTCAGAGGTCGTGCTTTAGCCGTGTCTGGATCTCAGACCATGACGAGGGGGGGTTTGGGGGGGATTTACCCCCCAAAATAGTCTCCATGGGGGGTCCAGGGGAGAGACGACTAGTTTGGGATCCCCCCTTGGCGGGAGTTTGTGGAAGCGCTCCTGTAGCGAAAGTTTCGGAAAAAAATGTGTTGTAGCAGCGGGGATTGCATTGTTACCAGTGATACATAATATATTATATAAGCATGCACAAGACACAGATACAAGTAGACAAGATATGGAGAGAAGAGAAAGCCTTTATTACTCAGTAATATGCAGAACAATACACATAAAAAATCTAAGTTAACCCAGTACATTGACTCAACAACCTATATATATGATTTTACATTCAGTTTCGTAACTGTCTTGTCGGTTCAACCGACCGACATAACTCGACTGGTCGATGCAACTGTCGACATACATTACAACAGGTAGGGCGGGGAACCTAGTCGACAGGCCGACTTAGGCTCCTCCAACATCTACCCCACCTCAAAATCTGTTTTCGTCTCGAAGAAACAAGGAGATGAAAAATTACTTTTCAAAATTATGTATAAATGTTATTGTGATGCATGACAAGAACTGGGTGCGGGTTGCTGCTGGATGCAGACCTCAACGATGGATTCAGCCAAAATGGATAGCTGGTGTTGTTATTCTTCCCATGTATGCAGAGTATTTTGAATTACAATAGTAAGTGTGGTGAGGCATGACATATTTTCTATTTTCTCTTGTGTCGACTTGTTTTGTAAATGAATTAAGTAAGGACCAAACATGTTGATCTTGTCATTAGCAGCTGCAAGCAATCTTTGAATATGCGATCATAGTTGTTCAACTTTAAGGAGGCTGGGTCGGGCCTAACTCATCCACCATTCTTCCATTTTTTCTAATTTCTCAAGATTTCTATTTTCCATGATAATTTGGTATTCAATAGTTTGAGTCAGGGTGTTGTCAGCTACCTGTCGTTGCTGATGGAGATCATTAATTAGCTCGTGAATCTCCCGCATTTACCTAAATACATTACCATAATGGGTATACCAGTGGTGGAGGAGGTCAACGACTGTAGATGCCTGATCATTATACTTGATTAATTGGTTGTGCGCTAAGATGAACGCTTCATATTGTGCTGATAGCAGGGAAGATGTCTCTGTAGCCTATTCTTGTCGGTCCTTGTTGAGTTCATCCTGTAGTATCGACATGACAGATTGAAATAATTGGAATTCTTTGTCGAGGGTACTAGTTGTGTCGAAACTCACTGGAAGCGGGATGACTTGTTGGGCTATGTCTTGACACTTAACCAAAAATAATACTTGATCCTCTTGTAGTTTGTGGGTGCATTCTTCTGCTTCCAGTCGTCTATGCCTTTGTTCTCTATTGATTACATCAACAAGAAGGTCAAGCTCTAGTTGCGTTTCCTGCTGTGGGTTATATGTAGAAATTGGCCTAAACTAATCAAGATGCAAAGATAGGTGAATTTCTTGGTGAATGTAGTCGAGGTGCTGCTGCTGTCTCTGTTGTTGCTACCCTTTTTCTTGTTGACGTTTTTCTTTGTGCTTCTTCTTGTTCTGGATTTGTGACTTGTTTATAGCCTCAGTCTACTCTAATATATCTTTTTGTGGCTTGGCCGCTTCTGGTGGGTGTTCTGCATATTTTTGTGTTACAACGGTGGTTTGTTCTACTTGCACTTGGATGGATGGTTCAGATTATTTTCTTGTTGTGTGTGATTCCTCGACTGCTGCTGCATTGAATTGTTCTGATGTGTCCAACTCAGTTTCTCCTGCCACGGATTCTTCGACTAGTGCAGCTTGTTCCTGAATTAGTGGTACTACTGAATTTGTAATGGCTCCATCGACAGGGGAGAGGGATGACATACTACTGACAACTTGAACGGTTGGTGGTGACGAGGGGTTTTCATCAACTGGGGATGAAGGGGAAGGAATGGGATGCCAAATGGACCCATACTAACTAAGGGTGACACGACTTTAGGGATCATTGATTCAATTTCATCAAGGACTTCAAGTTCTAATAGACTCTTTGGTGGTTCGACGACATGTAGAGGAGGTGGGGGGTCTTCCACTGACGGGTTAAATTCGAAAGGAATAAAAATATGACACTTGTTGGGAAACAATAGGACTGTTTGAGTCAGGGTTTCTTTGTAGTTGAGTGATGTTTATATCGACCACTTATGGTGTTAAAGTTTTCGGAGGGGGTGGTAGGTCGGTTGAGGTAACAATAGGAGGGGAAGAGTTAGTCAGTGGACTAGTGTCGACGAGAACTGCTTTCTTAGTGACTAACTCTCGCCATTGTGGAAAAATAGTAGGGGGTTGGGATAAGAATTGATTAATATCATTATCATCTTGAATCTTTTGTCGAAGGGGGATGGGAAGGGCTTGTACAATATTTGGAATCTGAAGTAATGCTGATGGTGCAGTTGGACTGGATGTCAGGGGTGTGGGGATATTTGTGTCCTCCATCACAATGGTCGAAAATGGTGGAGGGGTACTTTCTGTTAGGTTGACATCAGGTTCGACCATTATCTTGAATTTATTTTGGGTGGATTGATGGCTACGGGGCTATTATGCCTCCACAAATTTCTTGAATTGCTCCTCAACAGGTACTTTATTCTTCGCTGCATTGTCCAATATTTCTGTAGCGCTCTCGAATAGTTCAACTTTTTCCTCCTCAGTCGGATCTTTGATAATCATATTTATTTTCCCCTTTCCTTGTATGTTAGTGTCCTTGTTTTGTAGTGCTTTTGACAACAGGTCTGCTCTCCGTCGAACATTTTCTTTGGTGAGAGCATACTCAAGATTTTCAGACTGAGTATTATCGTCAGAATGCTCATCTGTGTTGGGGGGATCTTGATGTGCTGAAAGAGTGATTGCTAGCGGATTAGTCTCAGCGGCTGGTTCAACTTGGGAAGTGAAATTGCTCATATACAGTCGACTTTCATATTCTTCTTCTTTCTCTGCATCTGTCAAAGGTTCGAATATGGGTATGTCGAATTTGCATGCCTTGGCCGGAATTATACATTTTGTATTCAACTTCCTACTTAGCTCTGTGAATATTTCGTTGACATAGGGGTAACAGTCGAGAGGTTCTGTCACACCAGATTCACCCTCCAAGTGCCAGATCAATGTATAGTTGAGCGCCAGTTGGATATGCGTTGTCGGGGGCAGAATTATTTGGACATTCTAATGCACCCTCCATTTGGTCGACTGAATTTTGAGATTTTGGAACCAAACATCCATCCATATCTTAACTGTCGATGGTCCCAGCCGAATTCCTCCGTGTGTAAAGCAACAAAATTTTTCCATCAAGGCATGCCTTTCTGTTGTGAAGTCCTTATTTCCAGTCGACCGAATATATGTCATGGCAATCCAAATGATTAAGGAAGGGTATTGAATACCCATACCCTCTTCTTGGCACTTGAAGTAGATATTCTTGATTATGTCGGCCAAGTAATTAGCCCATTTATACACTTTGCCTCGTGCTGCCATGTTCATAACCACCTCTGGCATGTCGATTTTGAGATCCGAACCTCGACCGATTCTAGAAACTATCTTATAGTTGGCATACTTAATGTTATTTACCACTATACCTTTGGAATTCTTACCCGCGGGGTGATTTGTGAACTCTTTAACCAACTCTGGTATTTGTCGTGTCGGTTGTTAAATTTTCAGAATTTACTTCAATCTGATCTAGGATCTTAACTGAGAGAACAACTTGTACAACAAATCTACAGCATATCAATCATGGACACAATAATGCAAGAATAGAAGAGACACAGAGTTTACTTGTGGAAAACCATAAAGGTGAAAAACCCCAATAACTTCCTCAGAGATAGATAGAGCAATGATACAACCAGAATACAAGAGATAGTCTTCTCCTAGCAACAGAGCCTCCTCCTCCATAAGTGTGCCACTCTCCAAAATGTGAGTGAGAGAATGGAATGTGTAAAATGAGAGAGACACACTCTCTATTTATACACTAACTTGACTTGACCTTTACTCAACTAGGTCGGCCTCAACTTAACCACTTAACATAATGCTGACTGGGCCGACCCCCACTAGGGTGGTCTAATAACCCTTTGACCCACATGGCCGACCCCCAATAGGGTGGTCTAATAACCCTTTGACCCACATGACTTATACAGGGCCGACCCCAACAAGGTGGTCTAATAACCCATCAAGTATAAGTTACGACACTTACAATATAAATGACGACACTTCCATATAGAGGAATAATAACATCTCTATAGGAATACAACCACTTCCGTATAGAGGAATAATAAAATCTCTATAGGAATACAATATACATATATGTGAAATACATTCCGAAGTTACATATACATCAACAGTCCCTCTTAACTAGGAAGGTATTTCTCGACACAGGTCTTCTAGCACAAGTCATCTTCATCGTCACTGCTGCTGCTATCTCAATCAATCTCTGAATCTACTCGTCATAGGAAGTTCTACAGAGCCAATACTTTTTCATACTGGATGTAGGCCCACCACCTATAGGTCTTCATCATCTATGCGAACGGTTTGATAGAGGTGTCCTCTCAGGACTAATTTTATGTGCGGATGCAATACCTGAAAGAGTATCCCAGGAACATTTATGTGCCTAAGCACGATCGGAAAGATCTCCCAGGACTGATTACATGCATCTCCTCCATAATACCTTTAAAGAGCATCCCAGGAACATTTATGTGCCACAGCACAACCGGCAAGATCTCTAAAGAGCATCCCATGACTTATTACGAGCACACAGCTCAACCTCTCGGATCTCCAGGACTGATTACATGTGGATAGACAAAACCTTTAAAGAGCATCCCAGGAAGATTTATGTGCCGCAGCATGACCGGCAAGATCTCTAAAGAGCATCCCAGGACTAATTACGAGCACACAGCTCAACCTCTCGGATCTCCAGGACTGATTACATGTCTCTGTAGTAATACCTCATCCCAGGACTGATTACGAGCACACATCTCAACCTATCGGATATCTGAGGATTGATTACATACTACATAGCAATACTGGAAAGAGTATCCCAGGAACATTTATGTGCCGCAGCAAGACCGGAAAGATCTCCTAGGACCGATTACATGCTATTTTCACAACCTGCCACATATCATCTCTGACCTCCAAGTATCAAACTGATACTCATGATCCCACGGATCATCATCGCACAAAGCATCATCCTGATGCTCATGATCACACTGATCATCATCACTGTACCATCCTGATACATATCATCTGGAGCAACACCCTGAAGCTCGTCATCATGATCATCCTGATCATACAATGCATCCACCTGATGCATACCAAGTATCTACTTGATACATATCATCATACATGATCCATCTGATCATACAGTGTATCCAACTGATACAAATACAAATATATGATACATATCAACATACATGATCTACCTGATCATACAATCTATCCACCTGATACATATACATATACATGGTCCAAGCATCCAACATGATGCATATACAAATACATACAAATGATCCAACCGATCATATCCAACATCCAACATGATGCATACATACATATAAATGATCCAACTGATCATATCCAACATCAACACGATGCATACATACATACAAATATAAACGATCCAACTGATCATATCTAGCATCAACATGATGCATACACAGAGTAGTAACTGGAGCATCATCCTCATGTTCATCATCCATGATCCTCATGATCATCATAGCATCGTCTTCTTCAGATCATATCATCATCCACAAAGCATAGCCCAGATGCACATCGTCCAACACTTACACCACCGACATGGGAGAACACATCTACCACCATTCGAGGAAGGCTCCAGCCCTTACTTTTTCACGACCATGGGAGAACACATCAACCATAATCATGTGAGAATGGCTCAACAATTACATTACGACCATGGGAGAACACATCAACCATGTCAGAAAAGCTCATGTGCATTTGCATCTTCCGGACTCATCACTTCCCTTTGGAATGAACCTCGATCTGAAGTGCACCAAGCCTATCTTTGAAGTACTCAAACTGCACTCTGGCCAACGGCATGATCAATACATCTGCAAACTGCTCATTCATCGCAACATACTCTGCTTTGGCTGTACTCAGTGTTACGCAGGACTGCTTCCTACTAAACCAAAAGATCACACCTGATCCCTATCTGCAGCACTGCCTGCCCAATCTGAATCAACATAACCCTGCAAGTTAAACTTTTGATTTGCATCATACTTGAGCCCATAATCAACTGTACCCCTCAAAATATGCTTTACAACAAGCAGGTGAACACTCCTCGGATCCGTCAGGAATTGGCTCAATGTGTTCACTGCAAAGCAAATATATGGTCTCATGTTTGTTAGGTACATAGAGGACCCAATCATCTAACAATACATCGTGACATCAACTGGATCAGATGAAGCATCACACAGAAGCTTCAGGTTCGATGCCATACCCTCGCAGTCCATCATCCCGAACCTCTTCAAGATCTCTACTGCATACTTCCCTTGTCCAAGGAAGATTCCATCTACACTCTGCCACACCTCCATACCAAGAAAGTAGTGCATCATACCCAATTTCTTCATCTCTAACTCGGCAACAAGCTTCCGCTGCATGTCAGCAATCAATCTATCATCACCTGTGACAAACAGGTCATCCACATACAAAAGTAGTATCACTGGATTTCCTTCCTCAACCTTGTAGTAAAGGTTGGAATCCACTTTACTCTTGGTAAATCCCAAACTATATAGAAAGCTGCCTATCCTACCATACCAATTTCTGCACATATATGATTTCCTGTCATGTGTCTCAGAACCAAGTGGCTGCTCCACTTACACTTCTTCTTCAACTACACCATTCAAGAAAGCTGTCTTGAAATCCATCTGGTGTATCTTCTATTTCATCACTTTTATATGTCTCGATGCTGCCATCTGAAGCATGCTTGATCTTGATAGATCCATATGGAAGTCATAACAAACTTCCCTGCAGGTCTTGGGACTACATCCCAAACATCATTCTTCATGATCGACGGATCATGGCATTCTTCCCATATCCTGGGAACTTCAATATCTTCAATAGATAATTTTGTTGTTGAACAAATGTTGTAGTTCTTCTTTTGTAGGTGATGGCATACAATCTTTCCTACACAACAAGTTAAATTGCATGATTAGAAAAAATCTCATAGTTTTCAGAACAAATTCTTACACATAAAGAAATATGTCATGCAGTCATGCAATTATCTTAGCCAATGCTTCAATACAACATTTATCCATATCCTGTAACTTTCTAGATGCCTTCCAATCTCTACCAGAACGTTGTTAAGAGTGTGCACAACTCCTAACATGTCAGCAAAGAGGTTTCATTCTAGATAAGTAGCAATGGAATGTTGTACAGTGCCATAAGCCACTTACCCATGCATATTAGTAGTATACTGTTCATCAATGTAACTATTCTAATATGCATAATACACAATCTAATTCTAGGAACATCAGTATATACATTATTGAACAATATTATTTAAACAATAAAATATGCAAGTAATGACAATTCAAATACTTATATTTGCTTGTTTGTTGGGTTGACTCCCTCTCAGTCTTTGCTTCTTTTCTGCAACTCCATTCTTATGTGGATTGTGAGAAGTGGTCAACTCCCTCTAAATATTTTCATCCTTGCAGAAACTACTGAAGTGTGCTCCTTTGCTTTCTTGCAGGAACAACTGGAGTGTGCTCCCTCTTGATCTTTGCTTCCTGGATCACCTATCCTTGAACTTACATCCATCCTTAATTACTGTGCATGCTTATTAGTATCATCATTGTGTTATCCTTGAGGTCTCATACATAATCACACATTTATTAGTATAATCTTAATACTATCAAAACACAATAATCTTAAACATGTATATTCATGATCATTCACAGATAATAAACATTAGTATTCAAGGTTTCAGGGAAGTCTTCTTTTACTCATACACATTCTTATTTGATCATAGGACTCTTCTGGTTAGTTGAATCATCAATCAAGATAAGAGATCTAATATGCATAAAACCCGTGATTATTCAAATCTATACCTTCATGATTCTTCTAGTTAGTCATATCATCAATTATGGTAAGAAACATAATATGCAGACAACCATGATTATTCAAACCTATGACTTCATGAATAATCATTATCAACAACACAATAGTATAAGATCCTAACAAAAGTAGGATTCTAGCTTGATATAGGAAAAACATACCTAGATTAGCATGCTAGCTAGTTATGTCTAACATACCCACATAATGTCTTCTGGTTCTCTTCAGTGACTTGTGCTAGTAACCTGGATGCCTCATAAGTTATCCATTGTAGAACCAAGTTATACATACCTCATAAGTAGATCTTCTATGTGATCCATGAAAATGGATGAATATTTGTCTTCATGTCACCATGATCATATGTTCTTGAAGTAGAACATGATTTGTCTTTCTTGGTGTACCTTTTATGTTAGCGAACAACATAAACCTCATACAACATCACAATGCATTAGTACATTCATAAGTGTCAAAACCTTAATCAATGAATATCTTCTATTAAGGTGATACGAAAAGTCCAGTAATTAATCAAGATTGTACTGTAATGATATGAAGACAAACATATGATAAACTTAACCATGAAACATACCTGTAAGCCATACCTGTTGAGATTTCTTGTAATCTTCTTATGGAAGGCCTTAGCCTCATCTCCTTCTGAGACAGGAACTTCTTCACTTATGGAGGTGACCAATCCATCTTCTTCTAGGATTAACCCAATCCACTTGATTTGCAAGAACTAGACCTGGAGCTGGATTAGGGTTTCTCAAAGAAACCCCAAAAATTCAAACTTTGAATTTCAAACTTTCGAAAGGATAGAAATATGCACCTTGATGAGCTGATCAAGTTGGTATATTCAGAATTTGAAAACTGCAAAGTTTCAACCCTCGAAATTTCCTTTTAGATTTCTGGATTCACTGGGGAGGACCCTGAATTAGGGTTTGAATTTCCCGGAGCTTCACCAAACCAAAATATTTGATTCAAAGCTCTAAGCTTCAATTTTTCTGAGGAGCTTCCATCCGTGGTCACAGATTTCCAAAATTCCAATTTTTGCATAAGCCCTAATTTTCCATCTTTCTGATCAAAGTCCCGAACTGGGGTTTGATCAAGCCCGGCTTTCTGCCCAACCAAAAAATCTGATCTTGGTCTGTAAATTTCGATTTTGATAAGTAGCATCCAGCCATGGTCTCCGATTACAAAAATTCGAACTTTCTCCGAAGCCCTAAATTCCGGAAGCCATGAATGAAGGTGCTAAAAAATAATTCTGTTTTGACAGAAATATGTACCTGATTGTTTTTGGTGTAACTCTGAACTTTTTGATCCACAGGGTCTGAAAACATTTCTTGTGATAGCTCGACCTATTATCGTTCCATCCCGATAGGTCTGACCTTAATTGGATTCTCTGAGAGAGAGTTATGCCAAGTGTCGCAACGTGACCTGTTTATGGGATAATACAGGAGAGCGAACTTGTACGACGTGCCACGTGTCCCTGGTTCAACTTCGGCCTCTGAAAATTTTTCTTGAGATAGTACAGTCTGTGTACTACCTGTTTCTTTTTACGAAATTTCATTTGGAGCTTCCTATCCCAAGTTATGACCTTTTTCCCAAGGTCACCTGATTTTGACTCAGATCTGGAAGAGGCAGAAACCTTATATTGTACAAATCATAAATCACAAAGTACAAAGAATTAGAGGTTGTCCTTTGGACACAAGGTACATGGGGATCTGATCTTCGACCTATAAAATTTTGAGTCGGAAACCTTCTCCAAAACGGATTTATAGCGAAAGTTCTACGATGACTGGTTTTTGCTATATCAAGCCCTAGCATCGTAAGTGCAACAAGTGTCATACATGCCATATCATGCCTTCTTTCAGGCTAGCTCTGATACCATGTTAAATTTTTAGAATTTACTTCAATCTGATCTAGGATCTTAACTGAGAGAACAACATGTACAACAAATCTACAGCATATCAATCATGGACACAATAATGCAAGCACATAAGAGACACAGAGTTTACTTGGGGAAAACCATAAAGGTGAAAAATCCCAATAAATTCCTCAGAGATAGATAGAGCAATGATACAACCAGAATACAAGAGATAGTATTCTCCTAGTAGCAGAGCCTCCTCCTCCACAAGTGCGCCACTCTCCAAAATGTGAGTGAGAGAATGGAATGTGTAAAATGAGAGAGACACACTCTCTATTTATACACTAACTTGACTTGACCTTTACTCAACTAGGTCGGCCTCAACTTAACCACTTAACATAATGATGACTGGGCTGACCCCCACTAGGGTGGTCTAATAACCCTTTGACCCACATGGCCGAACCCCAATAGGGTGGTCTAATAACCCTTTGACCCACATGACTTATACAGGGCCAACCCCAACAAGGTGGTCTAATAACCCATCAAGTATAAGTTACGACACTTACAATATAAATGACGACACTTCCGTATAGAGGAATAATAACATCTCTATAGGAATACAACCACTTCCGTATAGAGGAATAATAACATCTCTATAGGAATACAATATACATATATGTGAAATACATTCCGAAGTTACATATACATTAACATCGGTACATCCTCTCCTTTGTTTGATAGGACCGTGATCTTGTAAATGATTTCATCCTTTGTTTCGATAGGGACATCAAAATAAAACTTCTCGTTGTGATACCTGTTGACTATAAATTGTGCTATGATGTCCTTTAATCCACCAAAATGTTTGATCACGGGTGCATGCATATAGTGTAAGATTGTAGAATTCCGTAGCTTATTAGCTTCATCCCTCCAGTGGCCATCTGATTCCTTTCCCAAAGTAAGAATGCCGCTCCAGGTTCTTCTCCAGTGTGGCTCCGAATACTTAGCATTCCGGATCAGCTACAAACGGGTTTCCATAGGGGACTCGGCTTTCTCAAGTTCTCACACTTTGGATGTGGCAGACCGAGTCGTCTTCTGAACTTTCCGAGGTGCCATGGTCGACACAAGTTTCTCTGGTTCAAGATCGGGTTCTGGTGGCTCCGGGTTCTAGTTCTCAATCTCTCGACAAAAATGTAACCAGGAATCCTCGAGCTCTGGATTTATAGCGGAATATTTTGTCACGGGGGAATGGGAAGTAGATGGATGCATTAAAGACTCATTTGACAAGGAAATTAAATGGGAATGACAGGCTGTCAATGCCTCGATGGTTGCGTTCCGGCTTTTCTATCCTACTGGTCAGCCATACCAACTACTTTTATCTACTGCTTCTACGTCGGAGGGACGTTGGTGTGTTTCTTTTTTTTTGTCATTTCTACTAGAATTGGGTTGGCGATATCGATGAGCACGTTCATCCAGTCGGCCAATTCTGTCCTATCGGTGCCTCTCATGTCAGTAGTCATGTGTCATTCTCTTTTCACTTCGATCCTTGCTTTTGCCAATATTGCTCGTCCAGTCCCGTGTCATTATGTATTTGATATAAATTTCTTTTGGATGAATTTCTTATAAATCTTTTCTCTCCAGGGTTGGTTACAACCGTTTTTTTTTTTGAATGTGTCATGCCTTGTAGCGCTTAAGTCAGGCGCCATTAACAAGTTTCTTAAAAGCACTACCTTGTAATGTCTTCAATTTGACTGAGCCACTGGGATTGATAGTTTCGACTATGTAAGAGCCCATCCACTCTGTGTGCAACTTCTTGGGATTTCCCTTAACGCGACTATTATATAGCAAAGCTAAGTCACCAGCTGACATATTTTTCCGTTTGATGTTTTGATCGTGCCATGATTTTTGTTGTTGTTTTTGGATCACTTGGTGCTCGATTGCTATGTGTCGGGAATCGTCGAGCCTCGATAGTTGAATAAAGCACTCTTTTTGTGCATCTTCGACATCAATATGTAAAACTTCTACGATTCTTGGAGCTTGTCATCGAAAATGCAAGGGGACGACTGCTTCTTGCCCATAGACAAGCGTGAAAGGTGTTTGTCTGTCGTTCTCTTATAAGCCGTTCTGTATGCCCATAGAAAAATAGGTATTTTATCATCTCAGTCATCCTATTCCATGTTGCACATTTTCGTCAGTCCTTTGGTGAGTGTTTTATTGAATGCTTCGACGATGCCGTTTGATTGTGGGTGATACGTTGTGCTGATTTTATGTTCAATTGCAAATTCTTTTGTTAGTGCATCAATAGTCTTACAGAAAAAATGCATACCTTGGTCACTGATTAAGGTCAGTGGGCATACGAATCGTGTAATGATATTCTCATAGATGAATTTAACGAAAAATTCACTGGAACATGTCTCGACTAGTTCTGCTTCGACCCATTTAGTGATGTATTCTACTACAGTGATAATGTAATGTGCACCTGTATGTCCACCAATTATTGGAAAAGGTCGAATAAAATCAATTACCCATATCTAAAATGTTCAGCTTGGATTAATTGGAATTAGGGGCATTTCTGTTCTTGGCAGAGGTTGACCCATACGTTGACATTTATCACATTTTTTACAAACTCTTGACAGACTTTGTGAACTGTCGGCCACCAAAGTCCAGCCTGCAAAATATTTCTCACTGTTATGTCAGCATGGTAGTGTCCTCCTGCTGGTCCGAAGTTTGCTTCTGAAAGTATGCTCTGTCGCTCATCTTCAAGTGAACACCGACACAATACATCATCTACGCCAAGTTTGTACATGAATCCATTTATTAGAGTGTAAGGTGCAAATTTCATTGGAAGAATATTCTTTTTCTTCTATGGAATTCCTTTTGGAGCTTGTCCATCCTCAAGAAATTGTGCGATCTCTACAAGTTCCGAGAGGACATCTTCAATTCTAAATAGATGTGCATCGGGTAGATCATCTTCTATACTTGTTGGCTCCTCTCCGGTATCAATTCTTGACAAATGGTCTGGTCCAACATTTTCCTTCCCTGGTCGGATTATTACTTCAAATTCAAACTCCTGGAATAGTAATAGCAAGTGACATAATCTCCCATGATGCAATGGCTTATTGACTAAATAATTCAAGGCTTGATGGTCTGTGTAGAATACAAAAGGATTAGCCAATAAGTAATGTCGGTATTTCTGCAGTGCAAATACCATTCCTAATGCTTCTATTTCCGTGGTGGAATAGTTCCTCTCTGCTTTGTTCATATTCCTACTATTGAATGTATTAGGGTAGTCCATTCCATCATCTCCAGGCTGTGTTAAGATATCACCGACTTCTATTCCAAATGCATCAATATGGACATGGAACTTAATCGACTAGTTTGGAAAACATAGGTTGGGTGCTTTGACAAGTTTTCTCTTCAATATGTCGAATGATGTATTGCACTCGTCAATCCACCTGTACTCCTGATTTTCTTTCAACAATTCTTCCAAAGGATATGTCATGTCAGAAAAGTGTCTGATAAACTTTCTGTAATATCCCGTATGACCCAATAGGATTCACACTTGTTTAGGATTAAATGGGGGCTTCAAGTTGAGGATGATTTTTATTTTGGCATAGTCGACCTTGATTCCTTCTTTACAAACTACATGGCCCAGTAGTATTCCGATAGGAGTCGCAAAGATGAACTTCTTTATGTTCAGCAACAACTGGATCTATTGACAACGTTCGAGCATTAACCGAAGCCATTTACAATGGTCTCTCAACATAGAGTAAATTGTCCAATCATCAAAATAGACAACCATCGTTTTGTATATGTACTCTTGGAAGGCTTTGACGACAATATGAGAAAATACTGCCAGTGCATTTTTTAGACCAAATGGCACGAATTTATAAGCGAACGAACCAAATTCACACACACATGTGGTCTTTTTTTGATCTTCTTTGGATATAGGTACTTGGTTGTACCCGGAGAATCCATCTGTGAATGAATAACACTCGTGTCCTGCGACTTCATTTATGATTTCGTTGGTGAACGACGTAGGGAATGGGTCGATGAGTGTAACTTTATTTAGTTCGGGAAAATCGCCCACAAATCCTCAGTCATGTCAGGTCATACTTCTTCGGCTGAACCACCATTGGACTCGCCCATTCTGATTGATCAGTGGGGTATATAATTCCGGCTTCAAGCATACTGTCAATCTCCTTCTTCATAATATCTTTGTATTTATGCATGAGTTTATAAGGTCTTTTCTTCACCAGTTTGGTATCTAGTCGGATGTCAATATTCATTTCACCCATCTCCTGCACAAGTCCTTTCAAGTATTTATAATCGCATGCAAATACATCCTGAAATTGTTTAAGGAGGTTGGTGATTTCTGCAGTCTTCTCCTTGTTCCAACAATCACCAATTTTCGCCATCTTAGGTCTGCCGTCATTTGAAATATCAACTAATTTGATTTTAACCTTTGTGTCCATCCACTCCAGGGCATGGCTTTCATTGAGTGGTCTCTCACATTCCTTCATCTATGTGAATTGTGGCGGAAAATATTTTTTCGATAATCTTTCTGGTTCATCTTTTTTTGTAATCTCCATGTTGAAAGTTGTTCTCACAGGCTTTGATGTAGCAAGGTGATATTGTCTCCACTGAAATATTTTTCCGACGGAATTTTCCGTCTCTAAGCGCAGTCATGTTGAATGCTAGTTCTACTTCGATTGAATATTATGGAAAGCATATGTTTGTCGAACAATTTGCTTCTTTTCTGCAGGTGCATTTTCTTTGGGCTACAGGAACTCTTTAATCTAGTTGCTCGCTTCTACTAGTTGCTCCTCCTTCAGGGAAAATTGGAAGTCTTTGATGAAGTTTTCTTTAAGTTCTTTCCATATGAATGTCTCTCCTATTGCTTCCTCCATTTTATTCCATTTATTCAACAAGTCAGTGAGTGTGCTTGGAAAGAGGTGTGGCCAAGCCCATTCATTCTTACATCCCAGTCTTCGCCCTTCTTTTTCGCATCTGTTGACGTGGGCTTCAGGATCTTGTCCTTGAGTGAAAGTTAGGATATCACCCTGAGTTGTTAGCTTCTTGCCTCCAAACCATTCAACAAAATATGTCGACGCTCTGGTACATGTTTGGAGTCGTGATTGATGATTATCCCACCATTTCCGAGCCTGTCCCATGAAAGTCTCGACCAGGCTCTGCAGTCTTCCTTGTTCACCGAAATGTTTCGAAACTTCCTTGACATGTGCTTTCAGTGATTGAGGTTATTTGTATCGTAGCACATGAAGATGTGCAGGTTCAGTCTTTGCAAGTGCAAGAGTTGTATATTCACAAATTTTTCGTTTAAATATGTTTGGGATGGCCGAGACCGAGAAACACAACTTGAATTGTTTTTTCGATATGGCATCCACTATCCAACATTCTTTTGCATGAAGATCATAATTTTCCATCTTACAGCCATAAATTTCAGCATCGAAATTATATCTAACTGAAGCAGGGTCTCCCAGATGGAGTTCCCCTTAAGAATTTGGCTCAATATAGTCTGCATTATTGTCTATTCGATAGAGCTGTCTGATATCATTATCGTCTTCAATAGGTTCAGAACAAGGTTCTACCTGAGGTGGGGAAATTGGTATTATTACCTTCTGACCATTGTCTTTTAATTTGATGTGACCCTTATCAAGTGATATTAAAGCCTTTGTTGAATATTGTAACTTCTAAGAATATTATATTTGTACTTTATTATTCTGGTGATGTTTTCATCCCTCCGAGGTGATTCTATTATGTATCCGGAGATGTTTATTCCTCCGATAAATTGTGGTAACCAAGGTTATTAGACCCACCATGTGGGGGTTGGCCCTGAGTTTATTATTTAGGGGTTATTAGACTTCACTAGGAGAGGTCGGCCCTATTAGGGATTTTGGTTAGTCAGGAATCAGTATAAGTAGAGGAGGAGAGCTCCTCATTTGATACACTTGCTCAACTCAGAAAGTAGCACACTTGTGTTTGAGAGGTCTGCATAGGAGGTAGAGAAGAAGGAGGTCAAGTCTTGGAGCACATCTTGTATTTTGGTTGATCATCTTATTGAGGAAAGCTTTGCTGGGTTTTCTACCCCATGAGGGTTTCCTAGGGTAATATCTTTGTCTATCTTGTGATTATTTTTCTTTCAGTGATCTTGCTAGTCAAATTAGAATAATCTTAATATGGTATCAGAGCTAGCCTGAATAGAACATCTTTCACAAGGTGAAATTATATTTCTCTCTCTCTCCCAAAATTAGGGTTTCTGCAAAAGTTAGTATTTTTGGATTCTGGTTGCATGGATAAATAGCCATTCTAAAGATCTATCTTTTAAGCTTTGGATCGAGGTTTTTGGTTGGGTAGAACTCTGGGAAAGTCAAACCCTAGTTTTACCAAAAGTGTGATAAACCAAAATTTCTGTTGCAGATCCAGAAAAGCGAAAAGTTAAAGTTTCCTACTCTATCATTTATCTCTTGGACTCCCTCAAGAGAAGATGGCTCCAAGCACTAAGCTTGAAGACAATCTTGAAGGTATAGAGAATTTCCGGGCATGGAAATATAGAATTGGTCTCATTCTTGAAGAGAATGATCTTGCTCAATATATCAAGGATGAAGTTGCAGAACCTGAAGGAGATGAAGCCAAAGAGAAGCATAGAAAGGATTTGGTTAGGGAAAAGAGAATCATTGCTGATTCTATTAAAGACCACTTGATTACCCAAGTGGCATCCAAGAAGAATCCAAAGGAAATGTATGATGCCCTAGGAGGAATGTATGAAGGAAAGAACATCAATAGGAAGATGAATCTAAGAACTCAGTTGAAGAGTACCAAGATGCACAAAGGAGAATCCATTCAAGACTACTTCTCAAGGGTCTCCCAAATCAAGGAGCAACTAGATGCCATTAGTGATACTCTTGATGAAGATGAACTTGTGATGACTGCTCTAAATGGTCTCACTAGACCTTGGGAGTCATTCATACAAACCATGTGTGCTAGAAAAGAAAGTATGAAGTTTGATGTAGTATGGGAGGATTGTGTTCAAGAAGAAGCTAGGGTAGCCAACAGAGAAGCCCTTCTCAAGGAGGATGACCAAGCCTTGGCTACACACACTAAGAGAAGGAAGAATCAATCTTACTTCAAGAAGAACAAGCACAAGGAGTCTCAATCTCCACAAAGATTTCAGAAGAAAGGAAAAGGAAAGTTCTCTTCCTTCTAATGTTTCAACTGTCATAAAGAAGGACACATTGCTAGATTTGATCCTTCAATCAAGAAGAAAAATCTTCACTATAAAAGACATCAAGCACATCTTGTAGAAGATGATAGTGAAGAAGAAGAAGAAAAGGAAGTAATGCCTCATAGGAAAAGATCCAAAAGAAATGAAAAAGAAGAAGAAAGGCCTTTCCCTAGGAAAAGATCTGGAAGGAATGAAGAAGAAGATGCAGAAGAGTATGTTCTATTTTTTGCACTCTCTGGATCTGTGCCTCCTGTAGAAGATGAATGGATCATTGATAGTGGTGCTTCAAAGCACATGACAGGTCAAAAGAAAAGTCTCTCAAGACTTGAAGAAAAGTCTTCTCCACAAAAGGTATCTCTAGGAGATGATTATCAATATCCCATCAAAGGAATTGGTGAAGCAAGATACAAGCTTGATTCTGGAACACCCTTGAAGATGAAAGAAATTTTATATGTTCCAGGTTTGAAGAAAAACCTACTTTCTATCTTAGCACTAGATAAGAAAGGATTTAGAATTGCATTTATTGATGGTCAAGTACTTATGTGGCCCAAATGAAAATCAATTGAGGATGCAATTGTCATTGGTGAAGAAGAAGGAGGTCTTTACAAACTCAAGGGTCACCCAGAAGCTGCCCTTGTCCATGAAACCACTAGCCCCAGTGAACTATGGCATAGAAGGCTTGCTCACATTAACTACAAGGCCCTACCCTATGTGAGCAAGGTGGTCATAGGATTACCAGACTTAAAGATTGACCATAATGGCTCATGCAAAGGATGTGAAAAAGGGAAGAATGTCAAGAACCCTTTTCCAAAGAGAAACAAATACTAAGAACATTTTGGACTTAATACACTCAGATGTGTGTGTACCAATGCCCACCACATCCCTATGTGGTTTTGAATACTATATCTCTTTCATTGATGACTATTCAAGGAAGACTTGGATATACTTTCTAAAAGGTAAGAATGAAGTCTTGGGAAGATTCAAAGAGCTTAAGGCCCTAATAGAAAATCTTTCAGAAAAGAAATTCAAGATTCTCAGAATAGATAATGGCGGAGAATATACTTCAAAGGAATTCGAATATTTTTGTAAGGAAGCTGGAATCAAGAGGGAACTAACCACTCCCTACAATGCCCAACAAAATGCGGTTGCTGAAAGAAAGAATAGAACTATCATGGAAGCTGTAAGGACTATGATACATGACTAAGATCTACCCATGTATCTATGGGCTGAAGCAGCTAGGACAACAGTCTATGTACAAAATAGACTTTCCCATAGTGCTCTTGAATTCAAGACTCCAGAAGAAGTGTTCACAGGAAAGAAACCTGAGGTAAGTCATCTCAAAATATTTGGATGTCCTATGTACATCACATTCCAAAAGAAAAGAGAACCAAGTTGGATCCCTTTGGTAAGAAGGGAATATTTGTTGGATATTGTGAATCATCCAAAGCTTTCAAAATTTACATACCTGGTTTTCATCATATGGAAATAAGTAGAGATGTAACATTTGATGAAGAAATAGCTCTCAAGAAATCTAGGAAGTGCCAACTTGAAGAAATCTATGAAGAATATACACCTCCTAGAGTCACAGAAGCTGTGCCCATCCCTGAAGATGATACACCAGAGGATCATGACATGTTGGAACCACAAGAACCCCCGATTACAAACTTATCTAAGAAAAGAAGGCCAGCATGGGCTAGAGACATTATTCAAGGAGCTGAAAAATATGGAGCTCCTGAAGGCTCCACTAGAGAAAGAAAGAAACCAAAGCTAGTATCCAACTATGTGGCCTTGATGTGTGATCTTGTGGATCAACAACCTACTAGCTATGAAGAGGAAGCTCATAAGAAAGAGTGGGTAGAAGTAATGACAGAATAATATCGGTCAATAATGAAAAATGATGTTTGGGATATAGTTCCCAAACCAAAAGATAAAAGTGTGGTTTCTTCCAAATGGATATTAAAAATAAAACATGCTGCAGATGGTAGCATTGAAAAATATAAGGCAAGGTTTGTAGGCAGAGGATTCTCTCAAAAGGAGGGAATTGACTATGAAGAAACATTTGCACCAGTTGCTAGGTACACTTCAATTAGAACTATCATGGCACTTGCATCTATGATGAAGTGGAAATTACACCAAATGGATGTTAAGACAGCCTTCCTGAATGGTGTAATTGAAGAAGAAGTGTACATAGAACAACCTCAAGGATTTGAGGTTAAAGATGGAAGAACACATGTATGCAAGATTAAAAAGGATTTGTATGGATTAAAGCAAGCTCCCAGAGCTTGGTACGGAAGGATTGACAGTTTCTTAACAAGCATGGGCTTTACCAAGAGTAAAGCTGATCCAAATATTTACCTCAAGATCATGGATGATGAACCTGTTATATTATTGGTGTATGTAGATGATCTATTTCTAACAAGAAATGATAATCAAATTGTCGAATGTAAGAATAAGATTTCTTCAGAATTCGAGATGAAAGATCTCGGATTAATGCATTACTTCTCAGGTCTAGAAGTATGGCAAGAACCAAAAGGAATCTTTTTAAATCAAGGTAAGTATGCTGTAGGGATTCTGAAAAGATTTGATATGTTGGAGTGTAAATCCATGGCCACTCCCATGGACTCCAACTTGAAGTTATTAGTTAATGACTCATCAAAATTAGTGGATGTAACTCTATATAGGAAAATCATTGGGTCATTGATGTATTTAACAAATACTAGACCAGATATATGCTTTGCTGTAAATACCCTGAGTCAGTATCTAGTAGAACCTAGAAAGTTTCACTTAATAACTGCAAAGCATGTAATGAGGTATCTAAAGGGTACATTAGATTTTGGTCTATACTATCTTGGAAATCATGAACTCATATTACATGGTTACTCAGATTCTGATTGGGAAGGAAGTGTTTCAGACAGAAAGAGTACATTAGGTGGATGTTATGGTCTTGGATCTGCAATGATCTCATGGTTCAGCAAGAAACAATCTAGTGTGGCTCTCAGTACCGCCGAAGCAGAATATATAGCTGCCTACTCTGCTAGTTGTGAAGCAATATGGCTTCAGAAATTATTATCTGGAGTGTTTGACTTAGAAATGGATCCTACTATGATCATGTGTGACAATCAAAGTTGTATTAAGATGACAGAAAATCCAGTTTTCCATGATAAGTCAAAACACATAGAGATCCAATATTTCTACATTCGAGATATGGTGCAGAGAGGAGCTATTAAGCTCGAGTATGTGAGCACTGAGGAATAGATTGCTGATATATTGACCAAACCACTGTCTCGAGTAAAATTTGAATATTTCCGAGACAAGCTTGGTGTAGTTCAAAAGGACCCTCCTCGAAAGGAGGAGTGATATAGTCACTGATGATGAGATTTCCCTCATTGATAGCCAGGTCGATGATGAGGATACCTGTTTACTACACCTAGATATTTATGTATGCTTAGATTACTTACATTTAGGACACTTATACTTAGAATACTTACACTACTTGTTTTTATATATTGATTTATTGATGAGGATACATATGTGTACATGTATTGATGAGGATACTTGTTTTTATATTGATGTATTGATGAGGATACATATGTGTACATGTATTGATGAGGATAATTGTTTTTATATTGATGTATTGATGAGGATACATATGTATACATGTATTGATGAGGATACCTGTATGTACTTGTACTATTGATGTACTAACGATATTTGTATTGATGAGGATACATATGGGGATTGTATCGTCCCCGGACTTCGATCCCTTGAATTGATCTGTAGACGTATGGTCTTCGAGAATGAAGTCCTTGATAGACATGTGGGGATTAAGTCATCCTTGGACATAGTCCTAGATGTACGGTGGGGATTTAGTCATCCTTGGACATAGTCCTAAATGTACGGTTGGGTTAAGTCATCCTTGGAAATAGTCCTAAATGTACGGTGGGGATTTAGTCATCCTTGGACATAGTCCTAAATGTACGGTGGGGATTAAGTCATCCTTGGACATAGTCCTAAATGTACGGTGGGGATTTAGTCATCCTTGGACATAGTCCTAAATGTACGATGGGGATTAAGTCATCCTTGGACATAGTCCTAAATGTACGGTGGGCATTAAGTCATCCTTGGACATAGTCCTAAATGTATGGTGGGGATTAAATCATCCTTGTACATAGTCCTAAATGTACGGTGGGGATTTAGTCATCCTTGGACATAGTCCTAAATGTATGGTGGGGATTTAGTCATCCTTGGACATAGTCCTAAATGTACGGTGGGGATTACATCATCCTTGGACATAGTCCTAAATGTATGGTGGGGATTAAATCATCCTTGGACATAGTCCTAAATGAATGGTTTGGATTGTATCATCCATGGACCTATGTCCTAAAGAGATCAGGATTGATCATCCTGTAAGATGATCGTGTGATGACGATGTTGATGATCGTCTGATGACGATGTTGATGATCGTCTGATGACGATGCTGATGATCGTGTGATGACAATGCTGATGATCGTGTGATGATGATGTTGATGATCGTGTGATGACGATGTTGATGATCGTATGATGACGATGCTGATGATTGTGTGATGACGATGCTGATGATCGTCTGATGACGATGCTGACGATTGTGTGATGACGATGCTGATGATTGTGCGATGATGATGACGATGATGTTGATGTTCCAATAACTGGTTGATTTATTGATGATGATGTATTGAAGAAAGCTTCCGATGATTTACAGATGTATCATGTATGATGTAGTTGATGACTCCTTGTTCCTGTAGATGTTGTTATAATATCCTTCTCGTTAAGGGGGAGTGTTGAATATTGTAACTTCTAAGAATATTATATTTGTACTTTATTATTCCGGAGATGTTTTCATCCCTCTGAGGTGATTCTATTATGTATCTGGAGATGTTTATTCCTCCGATGAATTGTGGTAACCAAGGTTATTAGACCCACCATGTGGGGGTCAGCCCTGAGTTTATTATTTAGGGGTTATTAGACTTCACTAGGAGAAGTTGGCCCCATTAGGGATTTTGGTCAGTCGGGAATCAGTATAAGTAGAGGAGGAGAGCTCCTTATTTGATACACTTTCTCAACTCAGAAAGTAGCGCACTTGTGTTTGAGAGGTCTGCATAGGAGGTAGAGAAGAAGGAGGTCAAGTCTTGGAGCACATCTTGTATTTTGGTTGATCATCTTATTGAGGAAAGCTTTGCTGGGTTTTATACCCCATGAGGGTTTCCCATGGTAATATCTTTGTCTATCTTGTGATTATGTTTCTTTCAGTGATCTTGCTAGTCAAATTAGAATAATCTTAACAACCTTCATCTTTCATCCCCATGGTTGACCAACCATGGCTAGAAAGGAACTTGCGTCATCCTTTGGATTTATGATCTCAAAATCAATTTTTGTCTTTATGCCCTTAATGGATGTTTCCAATTCTCTCCAAACTCCAATTGGCTCAATGATTCCTTGATCTGTGAGCTTTAGATAAATTCCTGATTCGTGCAGTGCTGGTCGACCTAATTAGTCCCAAGTATCACGGGTCATGATATTAACTTGAGAGACAAAGTTGAGAATGACCTTTCGGATGTGATATCCATGTATCTTGAGGTCAACGAGTGGGTCAACATCATTTTTGTCTTTTTGATTAAGTTGACAAATGTTTTTAGCTTGTCTTTGCACGATAGGTTTATTTTTTATTTTATGCAACAAGTCAATTTGTTTTCCCACAACTTCATCTTTAGAAATTAAATTAACCAATTCGTTAATTGCTTTGTGTCGACTTTCTTCATTGTCTTCGTGTGCTGCCAAATAATAGAATATGTCGGATGCATTTTTATACAAAGACTTCTGCTTAACATGATTTGGATAATCCTCTTTACTTACTACTTTGCTTATTTGAGGTTTATCTAGACCAATATGAGTGCCCTGTCTAGTTACAATTTGCAAATTTTTAGTTCGAATCACGTCATATTTCGGTACACAAGAAAAAATGTTAAAATTATTTTTATTGGTTATTTTTTCAATCATAGTAGGACAATCCTCTAAAAAGTGATCGCCTACTCCACATTTAGTACAAAATTTTAGATTAGTTCTATCCTTCTACGGACATTCCGCATGGCGGTGATCTTCGCCGAGATAGGTGTAACATTGGCCAGGTCGGTTAGGTCAGCCATCCCGTCTGCCATTGCCTTGACCTCGACTTGGATATCCTCCGCGACGGTTATAGTTGTCATTCCGCCGATCATATCTTCGTCCATCTTATCGCGGGTATCTGTCATTTTTGTCATTGCGGTCATAACGGTCATTCCTTCCATTTCTATCATTGTGATCATATCTATCGTGTCTATCATTTCTATCATGTCACTGCTCGACAGAATTTGTTGGTACACTGCATGATAGTTCTGTTTGTTCTTCAAGTTTAGATGTCATTCTGTGACAGAATGCGTGTTGAATTCATAGATTTGACACCACTTTTCTTGTTTATTTTTCATATTATATGTGCAATTTTATGTCTTGTGTAAGTCATAGTCTTGACATATATCGCAAAATCATCTTGATTGAACAAATTCGACATCTTGTTGTTGCTCCTTCATACGACAAGCATCCTTGTGATGTCTTGCAGTGGAGAATTTCGTACACCACACTTTTGAGCCTTTCAAACTGATATCTCAGATAGACTGCTGCATGCTATCCAACCTCTCTTCAATGTGTCTATCGACGGGGACCAAGGGATACTCGTCATCCATTTCAATCTCCAAAGCCTTTGTCAAGGAAACTTCATATGAATTGACACTTTCCCAGTAGACGTGCACTTTAATTTTTTTAATCAGTCCAGCAATGAACCATTTGATTAGAAGTTTTTCTTCAATTTCGTAGTCAATATGGCTCAAGATGTCTTTAAATATCTTATCATATTCCTCCACAGTCTCCGTCGGCCTCTGGACTGTTGTCTTCAATTTTTCAGCAGCCAAGTATTTTTCATCTAAATTCTTAAATAAAGATAGAAAGTGTTGTTTAATTTGCACTTTCGTTGCATTCGGTGTTTTGTCGATGTAACCCATGTACCATGTAAGTGCTCGCTTTCTCAGGGATCCAACAAACTGGGCCAACTGGCGTTCTTCAATAGTGAGCTGATTGGATGTCCAAATTGATTCGCAGACAAACCAATGTCTTTTTGGATCTTCATCCCCTTCATAGAACGGAAGGTGAGATGTCGTGTGTGACATGTTTGTTGCTATTTCGACTTCAAAATTATCTGGTGGTGTCGACAGATTACCACCGGTGACAGAGTTAGGTGCTTGCTTGATATTGACAGGTATTATAGTCAACTGCCTCTCAAGAGTGGGTTCCTTGCCTTCAACATCAGTTTTTGGAATTTCTACTGCTTTGCTAGGTCTTGGAAATCTATTTTCTTCGATTACTCCAATCGAAATCTACGAAAAATTATGTTCTATCTAGGTTTCACTACTTCTCAGACTTTCTGAAGTACTCAACGACTTGCTTAATGCTGGTAATGGCGGGGGGGAGGGGGGGGGGTGCTTCCGCATGATCTGAATAGAGTAAGTGAAAAATTCTATTGGAAAACTCAGGTTGAAAGGTCACGTAGTTTCCTTCTTCAGGTTGATGAATCAACAATCTATCAACTTCATCACCTTCATTACCGCGTTGACTCCAAATTCCTGACTGGCCAATGTGGAGTCCTAGATCTTCTTCGACTATGTCTTGCACTCTGACACTTTGAGTTAACTGCAACGAGGAAGGGGGTGTTCGTACCTCGGGTATCCAAACTTAGAGAGCACTACCTCGCTCTATCCACAAGTCCTCGTCCATTCATGACAGATCGTCATCGACGCCACTTTCTTTGCCGGCTTGACTTAGCTCCGGCAGATTCCCTTCTGCATCTGTCACGATACCCAGTCCTCGCTTCTTCCAGAGAGCACTAGCTTTCTCCCTCAACTCATCACACCGCTTCTTCCTTTTTTCTCTTTCAATTTTCTGGATGTCTGGAGTGCTTTTATGACTCATCTTTCTGTCTTTGTCAAATTTATCGGACCTCTTACTGTTGGTCATATCGCCTTTTTATATGTCGACCTTCATCAATTCTTTACTCTATCAAAACATGTTTTGTCACCCTGCCAATGCCAGCCCAAAGCTCTCTAGGAAACTGGGGAAGTGCAGGACGTCATTTGTTCAGAAAATACTCCCATTCACGCTCACGTACAAATTTTTCCCATTGTTGTTCTTTTTCCTCCCAATTTGAATTTGGTAGGGGCAGGAGCAATAAAGGGCATGTCTCAACAATGTGCGCAACGCCTTTGTTGATAAAAAATTTGAACAAAAGAGTCGGCAAGGATCACAATAAATGGTTGGTAAGGTCGGTGAAGAACCTTTTCCTTACTTCATCGATAGAAACTTGATCTTCAATCGCCTATTCTTCACAGAACTCATCCGCAATCTTCTCGCACCATTCAACTAGATTTGTGCGACCTCCATTAATCAGCTTCAAAATCAACTTTCGCTCCTTTTCATCTGCGGGTCTTCTCATCCAACAACTTCTTTAGCGCGAACGACATGAATTCCACAAATTTTTCATGGGTCTCGGTAAAGAAATTCTCCCTTGCTTGAGCAATCGTCAGCTTGTTTCTCCTTGCATAGTTTTGCAGAGAATTAACAATCTTCTTCTCCCACCATTCTTTGATCTCTTGCTCTGGTATCATTGAACATGCTCGCTATTCTTCTGATATATGCATAACCGAAAACATAACCAATGTTGTATTCGTGAGGATTGCATTGTTACCAGTGATACATAATATATTATATAAGCATGCACAAGACACATATACAAATAGACAAGATATGGAGAGAAGATAAAGCCTTTATTACTCAGCAATATGCAGAACAATACACATAACGGATCTAAGTTAACCTAGTACATCGGCTCAAAACCCTATATATATGCTTTTACATTCAGTTATGTAACTGTCTTGTCGGTTCAACTGACTGACATAACCCGACTGGTCGATGCAACTGTTGACATACATTACAACAGGTCAGGCGGGGAGCCTAGTTGACAAGCCAAGTTAGGATCCTCCAACAAAATGCCTTGTAAAATGTTGTAATTTCATAGTCACGAGTTGGTCAATAATGGGTGATTTATGGGCCCACGGTATTGGGTGTTCATATTATTTTCTCATGGTAATCGCTCTTTAAAAGGAAGGAATTGTAATATGGATGTGTATTGTAGCATTGAAAAGATCTTTGATTGTGTGAGAGAGTGAAGAGGAAGTTGTGGTGGATGTGCTATAGGTTGTGTCCCTTCATTTGTTGGATGGTATAATAATAAGGACTTGCAATTTCTTTGTGTACATATCCCAGCTTGGGTGAACCGCGTTACATTGGTGTCTCTCTTGTAATGTGTTATATGTGATTTATATTTGGATCTTGTTTACTGTTATTGCTCTGCGATTTTGTTTTTCTAACACATGTAAAACATGTATCAAGGGTATTTGAACTGCTCCACAACATGGAGTTCTTCCAATTGAGTATGTATTGCCTGGGTGATCCGAAAACAAGATCTTTGCTACTCTACGACATTAACATGAATTGCATAAAGAGCATGAATGAAGCTCACAAATCCATAAGAAGAGAACCAAACAGCATAGACAATACACACATAAATACAACAAGTTGATAACGAAGTTCGTCCAGGATGGACTACGTCTCCGGGCCTGCTTCTCAATAGGAGGGCCGATCTATAATCTCAGCATAAAGGAAAAATACATGGCAATAATACAATGATACCTTGGCGACAATGGCCAGGAAGAGAACCGCTGCACAAAACACAACAAGACTGCTTCTAGCAACTCCGAAGCCTGAAGACGGTGTAAAACGAGTATAAACACTCGTACCTTCCTCCTGCAGAGCTACACAATCTCCCTTCTCTCCTTTAGCTACAAAGTCTCTACTCCAAAGCATGAGTGGGAAATGGCAAATGAATGGGTTTATATAGGTTGGCTTTCCCTTCTTCACATGACTCTCATGGATTCCTTTGGTTGCAACTAATTTGCCTATCTTGGCCTTGGTTACAACTTCCCTAAGTTGGTTTCCATGTGGTTGGGCTTTTAAGAACATAAACCAAAAATATGGTTCATGCCCACATGTCCATGGGTTTTCACATTTAGTTACTTCCCCATAATGACATTTACAAAATCCAACAATAATCCATTACATACCAAAATCCTTCTTTTAAATAGCATGTTGGTTTTTTCAACCATAAACCAACTTGTTACAACTTCTTTACAAATATGGCATGTTTGTTTTTGGTTACAACCATGCATTAACTTCATAACAACTCAAGGAATAAAATAAATGAGTAATATGTGAGTAATTTTTCCACTCACTTCAAATATTAATCATTTTACAATTTCTCATGAGTAAATGCATGAATTTCCTAAAACTCATTTCAAGCACAAATGCATGCATGCTAGTCATCATGCCACTTCATCATGCCATGTCACCATGCCACATCATCATGCCATGTCATCATGCCACATCAGCATGCCATGTCATCATGCCACATCATCATGCCATGTCAGAATGACACATTATCATGCCATGTCATCATGCCACATCAGCATGCCATGTCATCATACCGCATCATCATGCCATTTAGCATGCCATGTCATCATGCCACATGTCACCTTGTGATTGGTCTGTACTGTATGGATGCCATGTGTCATCCTCTGAGTGGTGCCACATCATCATGTTTCTACAGTACGGATGCCACGTGTCACCTTGTCAGTGGTGCCACGTGGCACCTCTTTTTGCCAAATTTGCCTGTTGACCTTATGGAATAGAACGCGATAACTTTCTCATACGGAGTCCGTTTGAGGTGAAACGAACGCCATTGGAATCGTCTCGACGAGCCCTTCGATATAGTGCTAGTTTTGCTGAGATTGGAGGACTTCAAAATTTTGCCTTCTTAGATCCTCCTGGATCATTCCTCCCCACTGAGAAGCTTTTGGCCTCCAAAAGCCTTTACTAATCAACAGATAGGTGAGGGAATCTCCCTCACTTTCTCCTTCTCAATCCACTTGGCTTTGCTTGGATGAGTGCCTCTGATGCCCACTCGAAGATAATCAACATCACCTCTGCGAGAAGTCCTTGTCCTTCTGTCCAAGATGACATCTTCCTTTAGCTCATCCATGTACTCAGGAGCAAATTCATCAACTGATGGAAATGAGACATTCTCCCTTTTATCCATGATCATGGGAGGCTCATAGAGTTTCAGGTTCTCCACATTCACCACTGAGTAGATCTGCATGTATGGCGGCAGCTCTAAGTGAAAGGCATCCATCCCAATATTCTCCAAGATGGTGAAGGGACCATATCTAATGGGCTTGAGCTTCTTGCCTTCTCCTTTCATCCTCTCCTTGCTGATGTGAAGCCACACTTGATCTCCCACCTGAAACTGATGATCAACTCTATGTTTGTCATGGCGAGCCTTGTACTGGGCTTGACTCTTCTCCAACTGCTCTTGCACTGCTTGATGTACCTGTTGAACTCTCTGAATGAACCTGCCGGCTTTGTCTTCATCCTTGGAAGTGCTTGAGTCAACCTCTCTCCCATAAGTCAATTCCAATGGAGTCTTTGGCAAGTACCCAAAGCATGTCTCAAATGGCGAGCTCTGAGTGGAAGAATGCATAGCCCTGTTGTAGGCATGCTGCACATACTGGATCTGTTCATCCCATAACTTAGGATGCTTGTTGCAATAGCCTCGAAGCAAATGGAAAACTGTCCTGTTGACTACCTCTGTCTGTCCGTCGGTCTGTGGATGGAAAGCGGTGCTCCTCTTTAGCTTGGTGTCCATCATACACCATAATTTTTTCCAAAACACTCCAAGGAATCGGGAGTCCCGATCCGAGATAATGGACGTAGGGAGTCCAAAGTGAACCCATACATGCTGAAAGAAAAGAGAAGCATCCTGCTCTGCAGTGACCTGCTTTTTACATGGCATAAGAATACACATCTTGCTAAACCTATCCACGACCACATACAAGTAGTCATGACCCCTCCTATACATAGGCAAACCCCCCACAAAATCCATGGAAATGCTTTCCCAAGGATGGGAAGGAATAGGAAGTGGTGAGTACAGCCCCAATTTTCTATTAGTGGGCTTACAAGTAGAGCACATCACACACCCCTTTACATATTTTGTTACAATGTCTTTCATGCGAGGCCAATACACAAGTCTTTGCAAATGAGCCAAAGTCTTACCTACCCCAAAATGTCCTGATACAAGAGAAGTATGAGCTTCTCGTATTACATGGACTCTTTCACTAATAGGAACACATAACTTTCCCAAATGATAGAGCAACTTTCCCTGCAAATAGTAGTCTTCCACCTGTGGGCCATTGGTTAGCTTCTCATAAATCTCCTTGAAATCATCATCAGTAGCATACTGCTCAATATAACTTTCATGGGATAAAGAAGCATTTTTCAAGACAATAGATGCAACAATAGAAGGTCTAGAAAGCATATCTGCCACTTTATTACTAGTACCCTTCTTGTACTTGATAACTGCGGACAACCTGTACATGCCCACATTAGGAAGAGGGGCATCCTGCTGGAGATGAATATCATGTTGAATCTCCCTTTTGGGAGGAAAACCTGTAGGTTCCTAAAATATTTCATCATAGTTAGCCACAATATCAATCATAGCCTTCTTATGAGAAGGATCACAACCTTTGAAAGCATCGGATGCTTCGGCATCTTTTGCTCTCACAACCATGAGCATGTATCTCTTATTAGTGTTGATGAGTCTCTTCATCTGTCCTGCACTAACAAGAGTGGTGTTAGCCTTCATACTGTGAGCTCTCACAATGTACTCCACCCCATTTTTGGTGAGATGGTACTTGTTCTCATGACGAAAGAATACTGCTTGTTGATCATACAAGTATGGGCTTCCCAATACGATACCGCGGATGTCAAGAGGAACAACATCTAAGTCCACCTCATCGATCAACTTTGAAGCAATTGCAAACCTTAACCTGCATTGCTTAGTCACCTATAGCTTAGCATTATCACATACCCATCCAAGAGGATAAGGCTTGGGGTGAGGTGTAGTCTGTATGCCCAACTTCTTAACAACTGATTCTGAGATCAAATTTACTTGAGAACCCGGATCAAATAATGTTTCAATCTTTGTATGCTTAGACACAACTCTGATGTGAAACAACTCACTTCTTCTTTTATCATTTTCTTTAGAAACATGAGTAGAACTTGAACCAGTATGAGGAGTTTTGTTACCTTGCATTCCCACGGCTGTAATCCTGGTTTCATCACCTAAGTCGGAACCCAAATCTTGTTGCGCTGTTGCAACGGTCTTTTTCTTCTTTTTGCCTCCAAAATGCTTTGGCCTTTGTTCAGGATGCAACTTCCAACAACTTTCTTCATCATGCCCATCAGTGTCACAATGGTTGCAATGGAGTTTTCCTCCTTCCTTCTTGGCAGTAGCTGTCTTCTTGCTCTTGTCTTTTTCCTTGAACTTGTGGTTGTTGTTGTGCTTGAAAGGCTTCTTCTGATGGTCTTCTTGCAAATGATTCCCCCTGCTCTCAAGATGAGTAGCCTGAACACTTGCTTCATCCACACTAGTAGGATTCAACAACAGCAAAGTATGGCATAGATAATGATGAAGAGCACCAATGTACTTCAAAAGAGTGTCAGGAGAATCTAAAGCAATATTCAATTCTAAAGCTTTCTTTCTAAATTCTTCAGTAAAACTCTGAACACTCTGACCCTTTCCTTGTCTAAAACTTTGCCAATCCATCATTGCCTTTTGAACATAACCCAACGGATAAAATTGCTTACGTAAAGCAGAAATAAAAGCAGACCACGATGAGAGAAGATTACCCATTTGTTTGCTACCTTGCTGAAGCTTGCTTTCCCACCATACAAGTGCGGTGCCTGTCAGCCGAAGTGAAGCCAACTGAATCTTCACATATTCTTCTTCGATCTGCTGGACTCGGCAATAGACCTCAATTTGCCTTATCCAATTGTTTAACTTCTCTGCATTCGCTTCCCCATTGAACATGGGCAAATCAAACTTCACATCGAGCTTCAATAAGGGCTTCTTTTGAGGCTCTTTGTGAGGAACCTTGGAATGTTGAGAATGAGATGAGGAAGAAGCACTTGAACTTGTGCTTGAAGCTGAAGGTGAAGAGGGAGGCTCAGGAGGCTCTTCGCCACCTTCCCCTTGGTTAACTGAAGCGTTGCCTTCGTCCTTCACTTCTTTGTCTTCCTTCTTTACTTCACTGCCTTTTCTTTCTTTTGCCATGCGTTCTTCATAGTCTGCAAACAACTTGTCTACCTTGTCGGCCATCATATAGAAGACCTTGTGAAAGTTTGCCTCCATCTCGATGCGGGCATCATTAGCATCCATCTTCCTCCTTCGGTGTGCACGTCCGATCTCGGAATTGTAAGGATCTAATGTACCCTCACCAGCTTGCAGTTTATCCCTCGTGAGCATCCACACTCACAATCCAACGTCAAATAGACCTACTCTGATACCACATGATCCAAAAACAAGATCTTTGCTACTCTACGACGTTAACATGAATTGCATAAAGAGCATGAATGAAGCTCACAAATCCATAAGAAGAGAACCAAACAGCATAGACAATACACACATAAAGACAACAAGTTGATAACGGAGTTCGTCCAGGATGGACTACGTCTCCGGGCCTGCTTCTCAATAGGAGGGCCGATCTATAATCTCAGCATAAAGGAAAAATACATGGCAATAATACAATGATACCTTGGCGACAATGGCCAGGAAGAGAACCGCTGCACAAAACACAACAAGACTGCTTCCAGCAACTCCGATGCCTGAAGACGGTGTAAAACGAGTATAAACACTCGTACCTTCCTCCTGCAGAGCTACACAATCTCCCTTCTCTCCTTTAGCTACAAAGTCTCTACTCCAAAGCATGAGTGGGAAATGGCAAATGAATGGGTTTATATAGGTTGGCTTTCCCTTCTTCACATGACTCTCATGGATTCCTTTGGTTGCAACTAATTTGCCTATCTTGGCCTTGGTTACAACTTCCCTAAGTTGGTTTCCATGTGGTTGGGCTTTTAAGAACATAAACCAAAAATATGGTTCATGCCCACATGTCCATGGGTTTTCACATTTAGTTACTTCCCCATAATGACATTTACAAAATCCAACAATAATCCATTACATACCAAAATCCTTCTTTTAAATAGCATGTTGGTTTTTTCAACCATAAACCAATTTGTTACAACTTCTTTACAAATATGGCATGTTTGTTTTTGGTTACAACCATGCATTAACTTCATAACAACTCAAGGAATAAAATAAATGAGTAATATGTGAGTAATTTTTCCACTCACTTCAAATATTAATCATTTTACAATTTCTCATGAGTAAATGCATGAATTTCCTAAAACTCATTTCAAGCACAAATGCATGCATGCTAGTCATCATGCCACTTCATCATGCCATGTCACCATGCCACATCATCATGCCATGTCATCATGCCACATCAGCATGCCATGTCATCATGCCACATCATCATGCCATGTCAGAATGCCACATCATCATGCCATGTCATCATGCCACATCAGCATGCCATGTCATCATACCGCATCATCATGCCATTTAGCATGCCATGTCATCATGCCACATGTCACCTTGTGATTGGTCTGTACTGTATGGATGCCATGTGTCATACTCTGAGTGGTGCCACATCATCATGTTTCTATAGTACGGATGCCACGTGTCACCTTGTCAGTGGTGCCACGTGGCACCTCTTTTTGCCAAATTTACCTGTTGACCTTATGGAATAGAACGCGATAACTTTCTCATACGGAGTCCGTTTGAGGTGAAACGAACGCCGCTGGAATCGTCTCGACGAGCCCTTCGATATAGTGCTAGTTTTGCTGAGATTGGAGGACTTCAAAATTTTGCCTTCTTAGATCCTCCTGGATCACTGGGCCAGATAACTGCAGAGGTCAAACTTTTGGGGGCATAACTCTAGTGGCAGGGGTTAGGAAATGCATGAACCCTAAAATGGTGTCATCAACTACTTTATCATTATCATATCCTAGTATGGTGCATATCAGGGATATGGATTTCCTAGAATTTTTAGATAAGACCACCGATTCATAAAGGGAAGGAGAGGCGGGTATTGCAATTCCTCTTTCTAGGTGCTGAGATGGACAATGGATTATCTCAAGAGTATTTAAAGAATGGTAAGTGTAACGTCCCCTTCTCTCAATCCAACCAATAGGAGGGGACATGACTATTGTGGAAAAAATTGCACAAGTGTGCATCCCTCCACTTGGAAAGGGGCTAGGCCTTGTAGGCTGCAAAAAGGCCTTAGTCCTTGGAGCCCTTGTGTGGTGATTGGTTGTCCTCCAAACGATCCTACAAGAGATTGTTAGTGGAATTCACATAAAATAAAGAAAATTTATACAAAATATAACAAAAGGGAATGGGGGGAGAATGCAAACTCCAACAACAACCAAATGTATGCAAAACCATTTTGTATTTCCCAATGGCCAAGCTGTACAACACCTAGGAGGTGTGGGATTCAAGGGAAGCCAACAATATCCCTTAGGGAGGTCCTTCTTGTTCAAAATATTTGCTAAGTGGGTGATAGAACAATGGAGAGAAAATATTTCCCCTTGGAGGAAGGTGGCAAAGGAGCTTGGGAATGCTTACAAAGGTAGGAATAGGTGGGCTATGAGGAAGCTCCAACACAAATCCAGGAGCATAACGTTTCTCTTCTTTATATCTATGAAATGCATGTCAATGGATTCATTTCATAGGATAAGAGGTGGCCAATAAACAATTAGATCCAAATGTGAACTCATACACTCCATGAACTAGTTCCAAGGTACACTAAGGGGGATATTTAATGCCACCAAGTGTGTAAGGAGTCAAATTCAGATTGCTGGAGGTGAGGAAGCCTTCAATGTGCTGCGGGAAGTAGATGGTCCCTCCATTTTGACAGTAACACAACTATCGAAGGAAAATCCAAGTGAGTATCGCGGAGCACTGAACTGATAACATGCGCTATAGTATGGGTTAACAACAGTCCAACCACGCAACCTCCTCTTTTGATTGGTCTTGGAAAATTTTGGACTCATGTTTCCTTTTGGATTTGTTGAGGATGCCTTTGGAAAATTGCATTTTTTATGTTGATGATGCCTTACTACACGAATCACCAAAATGTCACATATGTGTTAAATTTTGGCATTAACATATGCCCCCTAATGTATGAGGTTCAAAAGGTACTGTAGAGGTAATAATGCATCATCGTTTCTTATGTTTCTCTCCTGTTCTATGGGACAAAGCATATGTGAATGATAGGGGCCTTCCATGGGAGAATATTGTTGGTGAATACCGTTGGAGATGTAGTAAAGAATGGTGTTTTATACAAGCGAGGTGGGTATACCCGTGCTCGTGAAATGATGCCAAGGTGATGATAATGAAATAGGACCAAGGGATCAACTCAACTATAATGATGGGCCATGGATGAAGGCAAATTCGATCCATGTGAGAGTAAATAAAATAGGATCTGTTTTGGAGTGATGAAGAAGCAGTACTGCTGATGATTATGATAATCCCACGAGGGTGGGGGCTAGTGTGGTTGTGAAGATTCATGAGAGAGAACTTCACTGTTTCAGATGGACTACTACCATGGTTTGCAAATGTGAACATTGCTAACTTCAAAAGTACGTTTCTCCCTAATGCAGTAGATTTTTTTACGTCGAGCATAGGGGAAATCACTTAGTTAGGGAGCACTAATGACTCTCCTTATAAGTTCAAGGTGATCCCTTATAGTGATTGAAAGGGATCCCAAGGTACAACTGAAACTACTACAACTCTAAAAATGTATTTTTTTGACGTCGATGAGAGTTGAAGTGCATGACAAGCCGAGGGTCTTATCTTGAGAACCAAGATCATTTTGTAGACAATTGTTGGATGGAAAGACCTGACACACGACTAGCTGATAAGCATGGGGCTCATAACTTCCTTTGATCAATGTAAACATGGGGAGTATGGATAGTATCCTTACTTTAGGAAAGGGTACAGATTGAGACAAACCACAAAGGAAAGGGATTTGATGGAGACACAATACAAAGAGTAATGGTGACTAAAAAAATGAATACTGCTGAGGTTATTGAGACTCAAAACATCGGTCAAAGGTGACCATGGGTTACTTCCAAAAAGAATAGGGTTTTACCACAATGTTATGTTATGGGGGAATGATTTGTACATAATGAACGGTGGGGTCCCCACGGTTTTGGGTGTGTCGGAGGACCAATTTGATGATGGGTGGAGTCCCCATGGTTTTGAGTGGGTCAGGGGACACTTTCCAAGATGAGGTGGAAGTTGGTTTGCAAACACAAAGATAGGTGACCCATGAATCAATGGCATGCAGATTATTCCTACGGGAAGAAATGAATAGAATTGGTTACTTCGGAGGGTGGGGGATCCATAGGTGTCTTTGAGGGAGTAATGCTACGAGGAATATTATGGAAGGTAAAGTTATCATGGAGGTATGAGTGGTATTTGTGAACCTTGGTCGTAACATGTGCCAAGGAATCAAATGACATCTATGGTTAGATTCAAGGGAGTAAATGCGCAACTATAAAATGATGAGCTAGGGGTGATCTTTTCAAGCTGGATCAGATTCCTTGGACTTATGGGGGCTCGTCATCATGGGTGTCAATTTATAACTAGGTTGGAAAGGTGTGCACACCCATGCAGGAACATGCTATTCATAGTGATGATGTTGAGAGCACATCAAGACTAGGAATGAGGGCCCTATGGTTATCAATGGGAATACTAGTAAATGCATTTGTAAACGGGGTGGGGGAATCATTTCCTATATGCCAGTTTCGAAATGATACCCGTGGTAAGATGCCTGACATCATTAAGAGGGATGGAGACTTTTTATTATAATGGAAAAAATACTCTCCCTCCTATTTTGGTCATGATCCTGCACATATGGCACACATACCCAAGTGTAGTAAAGAACATGACCAAGGTATTGAAAATGCAGAAAATTGAAAAACCAAAACATGCCACACCTGGGGGGTTCTCGCGAATCAAGGGTAGAAGTGTTTAAGGTATAACCCATTCATGGGGTTGTTTAGGGTGAGACCTTCTAGGTCAATTAAGATATATGCCCCTTTGGGGAGACATTGTTTAACAACATAGGGGAATGTATTGATGGGACCGTGGTAACCGTATTAATGGGAGCCACTTCTAGTGATGAAGGGGGGGAGGTATCATCCAATGGATGGGTGAGGATAATGGTGGCAAAATCATCCCGAGATCAAGGGATATTGGGACAATGGTGTGTGTAATTCCCATATTGGGAACACATCACACATGCATGATTTGTTCGTAGTGTCTTCGACTTAGGTATGGGCTATGATAATGTGCCCCCTTCTAGAATTTTTGGAGCATAGGTTCTGTTGGCTTACATAACTGTCTTGAGGTTTTCTATAAAGACCCAGTTTATTCGCAGTTCAAGGAACCAACAACACCCCTTTTCACTAGCCCTTTCGGCAACAATCTGCGAGCAGATTGAGGTCTCAGCCAAGGAAAAGTTATGGGGGGGCTGTGGAATATGGTTTCCACAACCACACGATGAGTGATTAAACATATATGATGAACAACGCGCTGCGGAGCTTGTGCTATGAACTGAAGACTGTGCGAAGCTTAGCTCCTTCACGGTCAACACTTACTCTATCGCGCATCCAAGGACTGCGCGATATTGGATGGACTCTCATCTACAAAACAGCGCAACTGATAACTACACTTCATCAATTGTCTTAGAGGATTTATCTTATGACTTATGCAACTTGACAACACACAATATATTGTGCACTTCCGGTGCTGCGCTTCAAGGGAGTTGCACTGCGCGAACTCTACCTACTTAATGGATTATCCAACTAACTTATGCATTCACAGACGTAGCAATACTTGTGCATCTTAACATTCCTCCATATATGCGATACTTAACATATTATTCCCATATTCATTCCTTATGGAGAATACATATAAAAGTAAAACACATAAACTGATAATCAAGATCTTAAGCATTCATTGTATGCAAATAAACAGGTGCAAATACATAAACAATCACACAACACAGAATTTGACGTGGTTCACCCCCAAGATGGGAGCTACATCCACAGGAACTGTTGTTATATTATCTTGGGAAGGGTACAACAGTTCCAGTCTGTGCACTCAGCTATAGACTCTCTTCTCTCTCAATAGGCCTCTACGCATGCAGCTTGCAAAACCTTTACAATGGATTTCAACAATACAACACAATATCACTTAGATTCAACAATTACATTTCAACATTAACATTAACCCTTTCCCTTACAAAATGTGCCTTGTTATAGATCATGCTCGTAAGTCATGTCTTTACAATGCATAGGAAAAAACCCTATGGTTTCCCAAAACTGTCACGGTTTTTCCTTAACTGAACTTTCTGGCTTATGGTAGCGAATCTTCCATCGTGGCCATCCTCTGCGCGTGGTCACGTTGCTTTCATCCCGCCCTGTCAACCATATGCTGAATTTACTTTCACCTGGCTGTTCCTTCTCTATCGACCTTATGCAGCCGGTTCATGTCATGCTTCCTCTGCGTGTGTGATCGATCGCTTTCCTTTCTCCTTACTCCTTACCCGCCTGCTTGGTAATCATGGAGTATCTTAACCAAAAATAGGTCGCTTTCACGCAGCTAACCTTACCTTCATTCTTTATCCAAAATAGGTGCCTCGCTGGCACATCGCGGCGCTACTACTTTGCGGAACCGATACTCAGCTGCATGGTTCCCATCCTACCGATACTGCGCTACGCTCACATCGCAGCTCCTCAAAAACTGTCTTGCCCAAAATTCTTCATCTGAACTGCGCTCAAATTCGCAGTTCCAAAACTATTTTGTCAAAAATGCCTTACTTGGGCCAGGCCCAACAGGCCTCTAACACTTACATGTGGCTCATCCCCAAGCCACTTTCAACTTCTGCTTCACCGAGCTGCTTGTCCTCCTGCGGAGTTAACTTCGCAATGAACTCTTGATATTATGCACTCAACTTTGCAACCGTTTCCTTGGTGTCCTACTCAATTTGCTTGATGGTATCCAACACATCAGATGTTATTTCATCCTCCACTTTCTCTTGTGCTGAATCTTGTCCTTCGTGGAGTTCCCTCAATGCTTCTTCAATTTTTTGTGTTAGTTCATGGGATTCTTCTTGCAGGGGTTGCGATTTATTTCCAACTTCAGTCTCCCTGTCTCTCAACACTTGAACTTGTTTTTTCAATTCTCTGACTTCGGGGTATCTTTTTAGCCTATCTCGTGGCTAGAGTGCTTTCACCTCCACGTCCAGAGCCTCAAATGTGGCCTGCTTTTCCTTCAAAGTGTTCTTGAGTTCCAGAAACTTTGGTTCCTCTTCCAGCGCAGTAAACATTTTTGTCGCCTCATCCAATAGAGTTTGGCACTTAGCCACCTCATTGGCTATACTCTCTGCTGCATCTTTCACTTCCTTCGCTCTGAGCTGTTGCTGATCTGGTGGTGTCTTCGGCTGATTTTGTGCTTCCAACGCAGTAATATTTGCTTGTTAACTGATCTCCATATATTTCATCTCAACCTTAAGATCACTAACCACCTTGCCAATCTTAAGGATAGTGTCTGCAGGCTCTGGCTATTCGTCGCATTCCGATATCTCCGTGGCTATCGAAGCGACCATATGATCTAATCTCATTCGGCGATCATGCTCATATTGAAGTTGCATTGACCTCTTTAATCTTGACTCCTGCAACTGCTTATATTTTGCAACTAACTCATGGTGCTAGTTCCGAGCGACTACATCTCTCTCATGGATCTCCTCCACAACCTGCAGGTGTAGATTATGTAGACCCTCCATTGACAACAATGAGATGTCAATGTCCACATGTTGTATGTCGTATGAATCTAGAGGTTCACACAGTAACCTTACGCTTAGCGGGTAGAGTTGGACTCTGCGTGGTTTCGATGGCAAGGTCAGGGCTAGCGGCATTGTCTTCGTCTGCGAAGTGCCCCCTGACTTTCCTTCTGATTTTGAATCTCACGACAAGGGTAAGCTGCACTGTACTTTCTCAAACTTTTCTGTTATACCTTGCAGCGTGGTGAGGTTATTTTGCAAAGTCTTTTGAATCACCTTATCCTTTTTATCTTTGGCGGCCATCAGGTCTTCCATCTGCACTATTACCATGGATGCGATCATCTCGTAATCATCATCATGGAGCTTTGACTATGATTGGCCCTTAACATCTTTCTGTTTCTTATTCTGTACCTTTTGTTGTACAGGACTCTCAACTTCCTTCCTTTTTCCCATCCACGACTCTTCAACAATAGGTGTAGGAATGGGATTACTCTCCACGGAGTCACTCTCGATTTCCACAATTCCTTCGACTTTAAATTCAGGTATCCATTCCATCATAATGGTGTCGATGTCTTCTTCATTCATGTGGTAGCTTCCTTGGAACCATTAAGGGTTCTTCTTCTAATCCTTTGCTGAAATAAAGATAGAATGCATATCAGCAACAAAATTGACAGTTCAAATATACTTAGCCGTTACCTCTTTTGATATCCAGAGCTTGGTAATAATGACTTTGTGCAACTGCTCGTAGTACGTATAGAAGACTTCAGCTGACGCATGCTGTCTTTTTGCTATCAAATTCGCCCAAAGGTTGGCATAAAGGGATCCTCTACAATCCTTGTTGTCTGTGACCAACCCAGCATAATGCTTTGGGTCCTTCCATCCTACAAATGCAATCAACACTATCAACCAAGTATAGTGGAAATTTCTGCCATGTGTCTGTGTATCCTTCAATTCTTCCAGAAACTCATTTAACAGGTACTGACACCAGTTAAATTTTCCTCCCGTTGTGGCCTTTTCCCCAAGGAGCACTGCGCCAGCGGGTACTTCTATGGGTCTAGCTTTTCGCAGAATCTTTCCTGCTAGCAGGTGTGTGAAGAACCGCGTAGCCTTGTCATCGATGTATTCTATGATGAAGCCTCTCTTTCCTTTCATGACGGTGTGTGATTTCTTCATCTTCGCAGCAACCTCCTTATCCCTGTTTTTGCCTTGAAAGAACTACTTGGGGTCCTCACCTTTCTTGCTTAACCTTGTGATGCGATGGATTAGGTCAATATTCAAATTGACGTTGCGATCTAGCCATAGGTATCTTTGGTGGGTGTGTGACATCCGAGTGTGCACCACCACATTCAGATTTGGTGTTCAGTCGAAATGTGGGAGCCTCAACAGATTGAGCAGTCCCGATTCTACTACTCTGGATAACTAGTTCTGCGTGACCAGCACAAAATTTCCATTTACATCCTTCCTCCAGCACATGTACTGATCTGGCTGGAACTTTGGTTTAGTCGGGTCCTTCTGGATCTGAAGTAGGTCGAAGTATTCAAACTTACATTCGACATTCTTCCCCAACATATTTCCTTCTATCTTCACATGCTTCGAGATAGGTGAGAGCGGAATCTCGTACTTCGCATTCTTTAACAGCTTAACGGCCAGTGCGTCCTCTGTACGCGACAAGATATACTGAGGGGTCAACTTAAGTGGTATTTCCTTGTCTCCCAGTAGGAATTATGGATATGTGGAGCTCATCATCTTCGATTTTGATTTCTCCGCTACTGGTCCTTTTCCTTTATCCTGCATAATTGTAGTATGTCTTGGTGATCATCTTGAACCCTGTCCTTGCTCAGTAACAAATTTCTTAGAAGGGGTTCTCATCAACGCTTCAATCCCTCCGTATTTAAACACCTTCATAGTCTCCTTGACTGTGAATTCTTCCTCAATGGATGAAATTTCAGACATTCACTGGATAATCGCTCAACAAACTAATAGGATCACTTAGGGATTGCTGTAAAAAAATTGAAAGTATGGCTCGCAGGAAAATTTCAGAGTTACAGTAACGCGTGCGAGTCCAAATGCAATGATATTTATAGGCACAGCGATGCCCAACTGCGTCCCTCAATGGCTAGAAACTCATTAAATGACATATCCATTGGCCAAATCGTTCGCGTATTTGGGTCCTTTCCTTCATTAACTACATTTGAATGGTTAATTATGCGTTAAATGCTCGAGCGACCGTCGACAAATTCACTGTATAACGGCTAGTTTTCTGGCCCATATTCTAACGGCTAATTTCTTGGAGTGTTGTGTTGAATTGTGCAGTGCACCGTCACTACTCCAGTGTAGTTACTTTGCCATGTCGAGCTTCTTGGTTCTAAACATTGCATCTTCTCTGCTTCATTGGATCTGTGTAGCTACCCTTTTGAGCTTCGAGCTGCACGGTTCTTCTTTTCTTTTTCTTTTTCTTTTCTCTCTCTTTTTTTTTTTAACAAAAAACTTCGCAGCTTCATTCTACAGAGGGTTCTGCAAAGTAGGACTATCCTGATAGGGTTTTATCCTACTTCCATTGACTAATCCAGGTAGATTGTCTCCAGCTAACGTAACTAACTGAGTTGATCCACCGCTAGTAACATGTACAACAGTATATGGACCAAGCCAATGCATCTTAAACTTTCCAGGAAACTTCATAAATTTGCTATCATACAGGTGGACTAGATCACCTACCTGAAAGGACTTGTTCTTGATATGGCGATCATGCCATGCTTTTTCTCTATCTTTCCACACTTGCTGGTGGAAGCCTGCAATGAAGCGATCTTCCTCCAACCCAACCAAGTGTAGAAGCCTTTCTTCTAGTGCTTCTTGATCTTCCATGCCTATAAATGCAGCTATTCTCAAGCCAACCTAAAAGGTGTGTGGCCAGTCAATTTCTTGCAAGTAGTCCTGTATTCCCATAACATAGCTGGAATGCGCAGATCCCAATCATCCCTATTGACATTTTATACCTTAGGTAGCGCATTATCTAGTACCTTATTGAAATATTCCACAATTCCATTTTCTTACGGATGATATGGTGTACTTCGCTGGTGGTAAATGTGGAATTCTTCAGTCAGTGCCTCAATAATTCTGTTCAGAAAATGAGTGCCTTGATCACTCATCAAAATCTTCGGACATCCAGACCTAGTAAGGATGTTCTAAAAAATGAACTGCGTGCTAGTGACTGCGCTACAGTGCTTCACTGGCTTCACTTCTTCCCATTTGGTGAGATAATCAGTTGTAGTAATAATATATCTTGCACCAATCCTTTTTCCCGGTGGGTTTATAGGCTCCACAAAATCAATGGCCCATTTCTCAAATGCCTGAAGTGTCAACTATAGATTTAGAGGAATTTCGTCTCTTCACAACGTCTTTCCTGTCCTTTGACAAACATCGCAGCTCTGGCAATGTCCCTTCGAATATTTGTGAATAGTAGGCAATGATAGCCCTACCCGTAATATTTTCTGCGCAGTGGCTCTTCCTGCGTAGCGGCTTCCTGATACACCTGAATTTGTATCATCCAAAATGAATGGCTTCTCGCGCTCTAGTACACATTTGCGCAACACTTCATCCAATCCCAATTTGTATAGCTTCCCCGTGATTATGGTGAAGTCTTCTGCTCTTACTACCAGCTGCTTCTTTTGTTGCGTAGTAAATTCTGTCGGTGCCAACCCAGTAGTCAAGAAATCGACAATGTCTTTATAGTAGTAATCTGCGATGTGGATAGCAAACAACTGCGCGTCAGGAAGATTGTCCTCTAGATTGCTGGGTTCTTCACCTGACTCAATCCTTGAAAGATGGTCAGGTCCTAAGTTCAATCTGCCTGGCTTAACTACAATTTCAAAGTCATACTCTTGGAAGAGTAACAACCATCTATAGATTCTTCCCCCTAACACTGGCTTATTGCCCAGGTACTTCAAAGCTGAATGGTCAGTGTACATAGAGAATTGTGCACCAAGAAAATAGTGCCTGAATTTTTGCAGTGCGTAGACAATAGCTAGAACCTCTTTCTCAATGGTCATATAATTCTTTTCAGCAGATGAAATATTCCTGCTCGAAAATGCAATGGGATGGTCAATACCTCCCTCTCCTTGTTGTGCTAGTACAACACCCAATGCTATACATGAAGCATCAACATGTACATGAAATGGCTTCTCCCAGTCTGGAAAAACTAGGATCGGTGCAGTTACCATTTTCTCTTTTAATGTGTCGAAACCTTGCTCACATTCCGCGTTCCAGATGAACTACTCGTCTTTCTCCAAGAGCTTCTCCATTGGTGCAGTTATCTATGCATAAAATTTGACGAATTTCCTGTAGTAACCCATGTGCCCCAACGTGGTGCGAAGCTGCTTTACTGAATTTGGCACAGGAAAAATTAAAATTACTGCGATCTTCGTAGGATCTACCATCAGGCCCTGTTTACAGACAATGTCTCCCAACATAATGCTATAGGGTACACAAAAAACACACTTCTTCAAATTCAAGGAAATTTGATGTTTCCTGCACTTAGCTAACATCATTCTGAGGTTCTCATAGTGGTTCTTTAGTAAACCAAAGATAGTCCAATCATCAAAATATGTTTCTAAAAATTTATGTATGAAATCTTTAAATGCTGCAACAACTCTGGAAAAGATGGCAGGTGCATTCTTTAGACCAAAGGGCATTACTGTATACTGGAACGACTCCCATTCAATGGAAAAGTGGTCTTATTCCTGTCTACTGGATCAATTCTTATCTGATGGCATCCGGAAAACCCATTAGTAAAAGAGTATGCCTCATTTCCTCCAACATTATCTAAGACTTCATCTGTAAAAGGAGTGGGAAATGGGTCATGTAGCGAAGCATCATTTAGCTTCCCAAGATCCACGCAGATCCTGATCTCACCCTTAGTTTTCTTGTCCTGGATAACCATTGGGATTATGCACTCCGATTCTTCAATCTACTCAATGATCCCCACATCGAGCATCTTATCAAGTTCTACCTTGACTCTTTATTTATATTGAGGATTCAGTCTATAGGGCCTTTGCTTAATAGGCTTCTCACATGGCTTAAGATGTATCTTCATAACCCCTAAGTCGCCCAGAATACCTTTCATTTCTGTAAACTTTGTCGAAAATAAATCCTGATATTCATGTAGCAGGTCTGCGATCTCCGCAACCTCGACATCATCCTAGTAGTCTCCAATAGATGCGAACTTCATCTCTTCACTTGTGCCAATGTTCACTTTTCTTATCTTCACAGGTCCACTCATGTCTGGAATTTCTAGTGGAGGTCCCTCTACATTGTGCGCACCTTCTGACTCAGGTATATTAACATTGCGCGGATCCTCCTCATCGCTTTCTTCTTGTTCTTCTTCCTTTTCAACAAGGTTGTAGTATTCAAGGGCATGTTCTATTATTCTTTCCCATTATAGCTGTAGGTTCATAGATACTTTTATATCTTCAAATACTCTCTCTTTGAGTTCCTCCAATGCCTCATTTATACTTGGGCATTCTGCTCTGAATATTCTTTCCTTGATCACCTGCAAAGCTTCATTTATACTTGGGCTCTTATCTTCAAAGCTAAAAGTTCTGTTGAATTTCGCAGTTAGGATGGGCCAGTCTATGGTTCCTCTACGCAACTCCACGTCTAGATACCATTTCTTTGGACTGTGCTCCTCCCATGTCTACACAAAAAGATGCACCCATTCTGTCTGTGGTCTCTCCTCCCATGTTTGTGAAAATATTTCAATATGATCCCTTGGATCCGTCTATCCGTTATATTTTTGAAAGGGAAGTACAACCTTCTCAGTGAACCTGATCTGCATCATGTGCTTGCACTGATCCCATGTGGTCAATGTCTGCTTATGCGCATCCAACCATCTGGCTGGTGTCTCGCGCAGTGCCATGTCTAATGCTGGTATGCGATGTTCATCTGCAACTGACATGGTATATTCTTGGATAAATGCATAAACATTAGATTAAACATCATAGGTGGGGATTGGACTTACCTCTTTCCAAATCTAGTGAAGTGACTTTGTAATCTGCGCGCATCTTCTTGCAAATACTTCATGCATACGGCTTTGCCAGTTCTCTAGTCCTGCGTCAGAGTCTGAGATGCAAGAACTGTCACATCGCCAACTGAGTGTTCCATTCGTCGTAGGATTAACATAGTCATCTTGATTTGTAGTCATCTTGTAAAGGCGATCAAGATCTTGTGCACTGGATTCTTCTTGAATCGGCTCACTGTATCTTTCTCTATCTGAAGGGTCCAACTATGCGATGACCCTGGGATGCTGTCCTTCAAAGATCATCTTCTTTGTCTTCAAGTTTATGATGGTGAGGTTATCCATTTCCCAGTCTATACCCAATAGTGCTAGATAAGGATGAATATCATCTATTATTTTGATAACCTCGAAGTCTGCATGACTTCGCACTCCATCAATGTCAACAATAACGTTGGCTAACCTTCCAAAAGGTATGAATTTCTGCTGGTTGGAAATTCTCAACTGTATGGGTGAGCATAACAACTTTGGTCTCCCCATCTGCTTCCATGTCTGTTTAGTCAAGACATTTACTTCAGATCCATGATCAAGGATGATCTCATCCATCTCATAGTCTCCTATCTATGCACTGAGCCTCATTTCTAGGCCTATTCTCTTATGGTTCTTAATCTGATGGACTGCGCTCTCGACAGTCTCCTTCTCGTTGCATGGCTCATACTGGTTTAACAATTTTTGTATTTCTGCTACAGCATTTGTTCTCTTCAGTAATTTCATGCAGCTTCGTAGGAACTGCGCAACAGAGGTGCATGTCTTTGCTACATGGCACGTTTTTTCATAAGCCGTCGGCATATCTTCTATATGCGGTATTTCACTGTGCAACGAGATTCTTGGTGACGTAGGTGCTATTTCTTTGAAGATGCCCCGTGCTTCTTCAAAGAATTCTTTGTTTTTCTCCAGGATGAAAGCAGGTGCTTTCCCAGTAACTTTTCTGATCTAGATTGTTTCAACAGGGGTCTTCTTACTGTCAAAATATCCAAAAGTCGAGGCTTCTACTTGTCTATCTCCCCCTGTTGTAGCGCCACTTCGCGTCACTGCATTGATACTTGGATCCGCAACCCTTCTCTCTACTGTGATCAACTGAATGTTCGAGTTCGGTGCATCTTGCTTTCTCTTCTGCATTTATGACGCTAACACTGGGTAGTCTTCAATAATATGATTGAAATATTTACAATAATTACAAGTAGTACACTCATTGGTACAATATCTAGATAAGTGACCTGCCTAGCCACAGTTATAACAAATCATCTGGCCTCTTCCTCTTCCTTGTCCCAGGCCAGTATTTATTCCTCTTTCGTGGAATCCTCCACGGCCTCTGTATGTGCCTTGGTCATACTATGCATTATCTTGCTTCTGCGGAGTCGCTTCTTGGACTCTGTATACTCCACTATCACGCATATGTTCCATGTCTCACTTCTTTTCTTGCATGAGCTCATATGCTCTACAATTGGATTCATCATGTCCAACTGACTTACATAAGTTGAAATATAGATTCTTAGGAGTGCGCACATACTTTTGTGTCAGATAACAATCTTTAGGCCGGTGTCCTCGTGTTTTACAGATTTCACACCACAACGCTTGATTCTGATTCAGTGGATTCGGTGCTCCATTGTTAAGGTACTCCTGAAATAAAGGGCGGTTCTCTCTGGTGTGTCCTTCTCCCTTGCATCTTGTACACCAAACTTCTTGTCTCTGTTCTTTTCCCTTCTTCATATCCTGCAGTTATAATGTTAGGGTAGCTAGTTGAGTCTGGTTCTGAGACATTCCAGTGCTAGTATCTCCTATAGGTGAAGCTTCTAGCTTCATTGCGATATCCAAGGCTTCTTCTTGTAATGTCACTTTATGTTGCATCAACGACAGTCTGATATGGGGAAATAGCATGGCTATAAACCATTCTTGGTTCTGTTGCGATGCTATGACGAAACTTACTTGGTCCAACAATGTCTTAAACTTCTGGTCAAATTCCAAAACTGTCTCATTAGGTTTTGCTTAATTTCCTTTAGTTCTATTATACATTGGGATTCTGACTTCGGTTTCTTGAACTTGCTCAATAGTTCACCTGTTGGCTTGGTTTTGAAACCAAGCTTAGTGAAATGGGCACCTATCAATAAGTGATAGCAGTTTCAATAGAAATAAATAACAAACTACTTTAAATTATATTAATCATGGATCTATGTGAAATAGATAAGCAAACAATGGAAATATTATGAAAAGCAAAACAATTGACAATATGTAGAAAATAATTTTGTATTAAGAATAGGGGCAAACAAGTGCTTGCAATGGTGATACCTCCAAGTGGTGAAGATTGTTGAGTAGCTCCAAGGGTGAGCAACTCCAAGCTCCAAAGGTCTCTTCTCCAAGATAGCTACAATGGTCAAAAGCTCATGAGAGATTTTGACATCATGAGGATAGGATGATGGATGGATGGAAAGTGAGGAGCCCCTACCACCTTTTTATAGTTTTTGGTGGTGGGAAATACCATTATGGTTTTGGGGAAACCAATGGTATTGACCAACATGGTTTAGGTACCTTTTCCCTCCTTTTTCCTTTTTTGAATATTTTGAATATTTTTATTCCCTTTTTAATATTTTTGGGAATTCTGGACCCTTTTTGAGGGTTTTTTATGCTTTTTGAGGAAAAATATTCATTTTGAGTGGAAAAAGGGGGTGTATTAAGGTCTTTTGGTGACCTTTTGGTGGCTTTAGAGGCTCAAATGGTGAAAAAGTGGACAAATGGGTCATGTGAATAAGGAAATGAGCTAGTGAGCACTTTTGGGGTGTTAACAGATTGCCCCCTGATGTGTGAGGGCAGGATCTCATCGTATGGCCGATAGACATCATAGTTCTTTTGTATTTTGTCTGGGGTTTGGGGAGGAGAAGAGACCGATTGGAGACTGGATCCACAGCCCTTGGAAGCTGCAAAAATAAACAATATTACATGGCCTCAATATGAATGAGGAATAATATCTGATAATGGATGAGGCAGGCATACCCATGCTCGTATCAAGACATATACATAACAATTAGTCCCAAGAAGGGGGACCTGAAAAATACATAAAAAATCTGCTGGTACATCATAATGGTCCAGAGGGGACATCATTTTGGGATGTACTCATGATCATAACATGACTGATCTCAATAACTGATACACTGGAATAAAGCATCAACCTTGCTGAATAAGGTCTCAGAAGGGTTGATGAACTGCTGAAACTGAAGGTGTCCAACATCTGTAGGGACTCAATGACTGTGAGCCATATCTGGGAAGTATATGTAATTGCATACTCGAGGGAGTATAAAACTGGGGTACATCTGAATACTTTCTCCCTGCGCAACCCGGATATCTATAGAAAAATGTAACTGGTTGTATCCATAGGTAGACTCTCAAATGTGGAAGAGTCGGGTGGTATCCGGGGTCTTGAACAAATAACTGAAAGGACCAATACCCTGTGCGAGTCTCAACGATGCGATCAAGGTGTTGAAGTCGAGCATGTGAGAAACAACCATTTGGAGAGGCACTGAGGACTCTTCTCGAAATGATTCGTAGGCACTCATCGTAAATGGTGATGAGTACAAGACACAGGGACCTCTAGGTCTATCCTCTGGAATAAATTTGGTTGTCGTCGATAGAGGGAAACAAACAACTAACAAGGAAATGATGTTTCCTTGATAGGAGCACGAGGTGTAGAACTGAAGTGTGGTAGTACTGATGGTAGGACTGACATTCTTGTGGGGATGGGAAGTAACTGGGGTCATAGAGTGGGTAGACTCAAACTTCCTTTGTTTAGAGCATGATGACATGGTTGACCTGGCAGCGTAGGGAACTGACTTATATTTTGGGGAGCATAGCTTTTAGGGACTGAAGGGTATGTATTAACTCTGGGGGGGTCAAGGTGTTGGGTGCTGTCGAGGGGTTCTCAGGGTGACATATTGCAGAATACTCTGAACAAAGGTGACCAAAATGGGGAAGCTGCCATATGAGTAGACATGATCTGTTCTGGCGCCGAGAAGCACCATTGGGTCCTTCTTCGTAGTTTTAATGAGCTCCAAGAAGGGATAAAAGTGTGTTCTGAAATGGTACTGTCCTGTGGATTTTGTGAGCCCAGGACTGTTCGTGCTCGTGTGTGCTTTCATTTTTAAGGAGTTTGAAAACGATAAGAAGACTCTGCAGTGGTTGTGAGTACCGTCCTGTGGGTTTTATGAGCCCAGGATGGTGATTGCTCATGATCGCTTTCATGTTTAGAGTGTCTAAAAGTGGTAAGTGGACTCCATTGGTGTTCTTTTTCGTAAGTTAGTCTCCAAGGCCCGAAAAAGCATAAAATGATGCAAATGGAGAACTCTTCTAGTCGATGTGACTAGAGTATTCCTTTTTCGTAATTAGTCTACAAGGTCTGGAAAAGGGGTAAACTTATACCATGTAGACGCCCTTTCAGATACGTTTAGCGAGCATTAAAGGAAGCAAGGTTGCTCGACGATCTTTTCTTTGTTTTAGGAGTCAGAAAAGAGCTTAACAGAAACTCCCTAAGTGCATTTTTCGTAAAAGGGATTGCTCGGCCCGAAAAATGGGTAAAATTATACCGAACAAAAAGGGATTGATGAGAGCAAGAAAAGGTCTCAAGCACCATCATGAGTGCGGAATACTGGATCCGGTGACATGAAGATTGTCAAAAAGGGGCAACGACCAATGTGGCACACAAACCGAGGTGATGGGTGGGCATGGTAAAAATGCCCAAAAAAATGAGGGTGTGAGAGTGAGAAATGATCTCAAGCATCATCACGAGCGCGGAAAATTGAATCTGACGATATAAGACTTGTAAAAACTGGACGATGGCCGATGTGGCATGCAAACCGAGGCAATGAGGGCGAACAGGAAAACATGCCCGAAAGATCTGGGCGTGAGAGCGAGACATGATCTCAAGCGTCATCACGAGCGTGGAAATATGAATCCGGCGGTGCAAATGGTGTGAAAAACGGAGGTCATAAGGACTCCGGAATGGTCAAAGCAAATAACTAGGTTAAAAAATGGCTACAAATAAAGGTGAGCCCACCAAGCCAAGGATGGAATGGTGGGGAGAAATGATGACCCGCGGGGGGAGAATACTAGGTGTATCAAATCAAATTGAATATACAAGTGATATGTGACCTCAAAAAATGGTTGAGATCACGCATGTGAAGAAGTCAACAGGGTTAATGACCGGCCCCCATGCTATGTGCACGGGGTTTGTGATTGTGGATCACATATGTGTTGGTTTGAACGATGGGCTCATTGAGGTGTTGAGATAGAGATGATGGGGAAGGTTCAAAATGATTGATCATGCCCCCTATCCCGCGGTCGAGCTAATCTATTATGCCCCCTAACTCAGAGGTGTCAATGTGGTGCAGATGTTGTCTCAGAGAGAGATCAATAGGACATTGAGAAACTGCTGGGAGGGTGTTATACCATGAGGCTATGGGCTGTGGTGGCATACTGAAGTGATGATATGATGATGGGGGATTCCCTTTGTGGGGTGAATGCCCCCATTATCTCTGACGAGAATCACGATGATGATGAGTAGGCAAGGTTTTTGACCTGCCCCCATGTTGTGGACATGTGGTTTCCTCATCGATTTGAAAGGGTGGAACATGTGCGTCAAAGGGATCAATGGAAGGGGCCGACCGGACTAGGGGTATCCAGTGGAAACCGTGTAAATGGTGTTAGTTTATTCCAGGGAGGAATATGGTGGGGGATGAATTTCCTCAATTTTAGGAGGGGATATCTCTAGGTCGGCATTATTCAATTCGTATAAGGCTGCTCTATAATCTGGGAGATCAGGGAATTGGTGTGAATAATGGCCATAAATGCCGCATATTGCACAAGGATGGTTTCTGCACAATGATTTGTCACGAGGTTGAGGGGGGAGTTCTAGTTTGACTACTGGAACATTGGTGTCGTCATCCAACATATTCATGTGTTCTTGAAGTACTGGTAACTATGGACATTGATGGGTGGCATGGCCTATGTCGTCACACAAAGAGCACTTGGGGGGTATGCGGTTTGTTGGGGGATTCTTTGCCAACTTGGGGGTCGCTGGGGGGGTGTGAGTTGTGGGTCCAGTAGTGTAGGTTTGTGGACCTCTTCCCCTATTGTTTCGAAATGGTGGGGGAGTATAATTGGATGTTGATGCAGTGGCCGTTGTTGGAGGTGGTCGATTCTGGATGTTTGCTACACCAGGGGGTGGACGGTTAGAAGTATTGATGGGTTGCACCGGTTGTAAAATGACATTCGGTGTCAGAGGAAAGGTTGGGGAAGGTAGGTACCACATAGTTAGTCCTAATGTTAATCCTGGGAGATTAAGTGTATCCATGACTGGTGTGCTGATGGCGCCTGAAGGGGGAAATAAAAATGGGATAGTATGAATTGGTGTGGATCCTACGTGAGTTGGCACTGAGGGTGGTTGCGGGAATAAAGGGGGTTGTTGGTTTGGTACCTGTGTGTTATGCGAGAGGGTGCACAAATTAGATATCTCGGTTATCTTCAAATGGGGTTGGATGGATTGGAATGTGGAAGTCATAGGTGATTCCGAGTATAATCCGGGTCTGACCGTGGAGACGAATGATGTAGGTGCATTCTGAGCTGGTTGTTCAATCATAGGGAGAACATTTGTAGGTGCAATAGGAGCGTATGGGTTTTGACGCGTTTGGAGATTCATGTCGGACGATGACATCATAAGGAGATGATGAGTATTTGAATCCATTGGTTGGTTTGTGTGTGCAGCATATGTGATTTGCTGTTGTGGTGCTGTGGTTCCTTGAGGAGGATCCAATAGACGAGTGTTCACCACTCCTTGTGTGGGCAAAGGATTCTTCAGCACCATGGGTTGTGGTTGAGGAGGTGGCGCTGGTTGTGCCGCGTGCCCTTGGCGTTGGGCGTCATCAGACCACAGTTGGCGTGCTCACCCCAAATGGGGGCAAGTGTGTGTATAATGGCCATATACTCCGCATATGGAACATGGGTGGTTTGTTGGTAAATTGGGGTTCTTAGCCTGTTTCGGTGGTCGATTAGGGTTTTGGTTGGCGGGGGGTAGCGTTGTTGTTGTTTGGAGGATAAGTCTGAGCAATTGGAGGTTATGGTGCAGCAAGGACTACCTGTGGTGGGAAATAAGCCGTTGGGGCTTGTGAGTGAACAGGAGCATGTGTGGCCTGCTGATGGTAATACGTAGGGGGTGCAACCAGAGGTGGATAGGCTGAAGGTACATGACCATAACACTGTGGTGGACATGGGGTCCCATGAGTGTGGTGGGGGTGGGCCATGGGAGCATACGAAGTTGTAGCTCCAGAGTGAGATGTGGCCCGCAAAAGATCGGGGTCATTATTATTGCACATAATGGAAAATGGTTGGTTGTGGGATGCAACTTGTCCAATGATGCCATAGGCGGCATGGGATGCCCCCAGCACGTCAGTCCAGAAGGAATCACCACGGGGAGCATCAGGTAAAATGGTATACAGGTAGCCACACTAGGCGTAGATCAGATCAAACTGCTGGGCTTTTAGAATGGCTTCTTCTTCCGACTAGGGTTGTTCAGAAGCTACATCCTTGGCTATGAGGGGTAGGAGTGATTTGAGAAACCAATCCAAAAATATACGGTCGTCTAGTTTTATCTTGCAGAGGCTAGGGTGCTTGCGCCACTCATGGATATGGTCGGTGATGTGGGTAGCTGTGTTTTGTTTACAAGACAACAGTATTTCAATTCCTGCATCATAGCATACAGGTAGCTAAAAAAACTGAAGGAAAGTGGAGGCAAGGGACGTAAATGTATGGTGGGTCCCATGTGGTTGTTCAATGTACCACTTGGTTGCAGAGCCAGTGAACATTCGTTGCAACAGTCTTAGTCTAATGGATTCATCCACTATGGAGTTAGATGCACACCATAGGTGAAATGACATTATGTGGTTTTGGGGATCTTCCCCAGGTTTTCCTTCAAACTTCGGGATGTCCGAGGGAAGCTTTGTGGGCATGGGGGGCCAAGTGGGGTCATGTCTAATAGGATCATTAGTTAGTCTTGCCAAGTCTGGCAAATTCAAACTTGCCAGAAATGGTAGACTGGCCGAGGGGTGTGATGTAGTGGCTGGGACATAATTGTTAATGGTAGCATTATGTAGTGGTCTAGTAGCCCCTAAGGGCATGCTAGGTATTGAAGGTATGTGTCCTCCAGCTGCTGTGGTTTGGTATGGGCCTGCGTTTCCAAGTGCAATGTGGGTTACACTAGGGTTAGGAATAGCGCCAGGAATTCCTGGGATTTGGGTTGTGGTAATGGCAGGTGGTGTGATTCCTATGTTTGGCATACCCATAATAGGAGGTAGTCCTATGTTGGGCATACCTAAAGGTGGAGTGTCCCCCATATTAGGCATGCCTAGAGGGGTTGTTGTTACCATGGATGGAATAGTAGTAGAAGGGTTTGTGGATGTATCTCCAATAGTACAAGTAAAAAGTGGGTCATATTGTGTTCCAGCCATGAGGTTGGTTGGTAATAATTCAGTAGGGTTTTCGAATTCAGCCTCAGAATTAGATATGAAGTGAGGCGTGTCAGAATCGGATGACTGTATGTTTTTCCGATGAAGTGTTGAGTTAAGGGATAAGGCTCTACGTCGGTGACGTGGAGAGCCAAGTAGACTGAACTGAGGGGGTTCACCCTGAAGATGATGAGATCGTCTTAAATTCTCAATGGTGAGAAATATGTTTTTAAAAAATTTCAGTGTAAGGAGGTGATGTAAAAAACTCGAAACCCTAATGCAACAATGAGTGCGAAAAGGGGAGTGAAAATAAAGGATCTCAGGACAAAAACCAACCTCAAAAGGCACTTATTATAGCAGCTATGCTATAATAAGTGGAGGGATGCAACAAAATTGGTCAGAATACCAACAGTCAAACAGTTTCTAGAAAAAAGAGGTGCTACTAGACCAACGGTGGGTAATGTATCATGCAAACACCTAACTAGAAGTATTGTGAGTCAACAAATGATATTCTCTGCAAGGTGATGAAATCCAAGTCAGACAATATAGAGTGTTGAATCAACGGCTAGATGTCCCCCTACCGGGAGGAACACCGGGTAGACAATCCTAAAGAGTGGCAACTAGGATACCCCGTTCATGACACGTTTAGAAAAGGTGAATCTGTCGCTTGGTCCTTTTACCGCAGTACCCCCATACAGGGATACCCCGAGAACTGCGAAAGGTAGCCTTCGGTTACTGAATGGATTGCGGTATTCCACTCAGGCCTCCAGAACCATTCTGGCAACTTGAACCCTCCTAGAGGAGAGGCCTTCTGATAAACTGGTTGTGACCGTGCCAAAAAATACTAGGGAATTTTGGTTCCCTAATGGACAACAACTATGTCTCAAATGTAATAATTGAGGGGTGTTATTGCAACACCTATCCCCTCAATTCTACCTAACTACAAAGTTCTTTTAAGTGCTCCCCAAGTGGGGTTAAAAGTTGGTTGAGTTTAATGTAAATTTTAAGGCTCAGTTTAAATTATGTGGCAGAGTGGGTGCAAGTGTGGTATTTAAATTTAAATTGATTTGCCTCACTTGGGCGATTTTACAAATGAAAGAAAAGACGCTTCCAATTTTGCAAAAAATAAAGGCGTTTTTGAAATGTAAATGCTTGAAAAAACTATTCAAAAATAATGGATCTTTGAAATAATTTAAAGGGAAGCAAATAACATAAATATTTCAAGAAATAAATGGATCTCTTAAAAGTTGCTTGGGAAAAGTATCAAGCAAATAAACAGTAAAACCTTGATCTAGCTAAAATGCTGAAAAATCTCTCTTTCAATTTCTGAAAATTTTGTAAAAAGACTTTTTAAAGGAGCATTCTAAATAGTAAAAGATTTCTATGGCTGTAAAAATGCAGAAATTTTAATACTGTAAAATATGCTAAGTGGGCAGAAAATACAGCAAAAAATATTTTTCAAAAAATTGGCTGAATTGAAAAAACTTGCATCGCGGGTTTTGGGAAAACAGCCGCGATGGTCCACGCGGGTTTCGGTCGCAAAGCCGCGATGTGCAGCGCGGATTCCTGTCACATAGTCGCGATGGGAAGCGTGGGCTTCAGTCGCGAATCTGCGATGTGCAGCGCGGGTTTTCATCACATAGTCGCGATGTGCAGTGCGGCAAATGGCTGTGAAGCCGCGATGTGTAGCGCGTAAATTGGCCGCGAAGCCGCGGCGAGCCGCGTGGAAAAAAGCTGCAAAGTCGCGATGAGCCGCGCAACTGTCAGGCAAGAAACCGCGAGGCGAAAGCCAAAAATGGACGCCGAAAAATGAACCCGAAAATGGAAATTCTGGGTTGTTAATGGCAATAGAATTGGCCAAGATCTAGAACAACAATGGATATGCTGTCTAGGATGGCAGATCTATGAATTAAACTGACTAAAACTAACAAAAACTAAGATCTAAAGCAAAAAACTGAGATCTAAGTATTCGAAGCCAGCGGAGTCGCCAAAAACTGTTGGCTTGGTTTTGCAACCAAGATTAGTGCAATGGGAACCTATCAACAAGTGATAGCAGTTTCAATAGAAATAAATAACAAACTACTTTAAACTATATTAATCATGGATCTATGTGAAATAGATAAGCAAACAATGGAAATATTATGAAAAGCAAAACAATTGACAATATGTAAAAAATGATTTTGTATTAAGAATAGGGGCAAACAAGTGCTTGCAATGGTGATACCTCCAAGTGGTGAAGATTGTTGAGTAGCTCCAAGCTCCAAAGGTCTCTTCTCCAAGATAGCTACAATGGTCAAAAGCTCATGAGAGATTTTGACAGCATGAGGATAGGATGATGGATGGATGGAAAGTGAGGAGCCCCTACCACCTTTTTATAGTTTTTGGTGGTGGGGAATACCATTATTGTTTTGGGGAAACCAATGGTACTGACCAACATGGTTTAGGTACCTTTTCCCTCCTTTTTCCTTTTTTGAATATTTTGAATATTTTTATTCCCTTTTTAATATTTTTGGGAATTCTGGACCCTTTTTGAGGGTGTTTTATGCTTTTTGAGGAAAAATATTCATTTTGAGTGGAAAAAGGGGGTGTATTAAGGTCTTTTGGTGACCTTTTGGTGGCTTTAGAGGTTCAAATGGTGAAAAAGTGGACAAATGGGTCATGTGAATAAGGAAATGAGCTAGTGAGCACTTTTTGGGTGTTAACAACAGCCTTAATCTCTACTAAGTTTCTATTATGTCCAGAACAATACATCATGAACCAATTCAAGGCTATATCTCTAAATGTAGTGATGAGCTGTGCTTTCTTCACAACATCATCCTGAACTTGATTAACACTCCATACGGCTTCACATAGAAACCAATGTTGCTCAGGGTCTTCTAGACCCATTCCCTTAAATATCGACAGCTTAATATCATAAGTCATTCTTCTCCTAGGTGGTATAGGGTTCTGCGCAGGGTTCTGAAAGGTGTTAGGGATATTTTTTGCAGTGCTCTGAATCAAAATATTCCCATTTGGGATAGTCGGATTCAGAATGGTTTGAGTACTAACTCCCGCGGTGATACTAGTATTGATGCTCTGAGGATTAGGATTATTAAAAACTAGGGGGTTCTAAACTGACGGATTCTGAGAAATAGGAGGTGCAGTAATTGAAATTGATGGATTCTGTAGCATAATAGACTGATAGGTGGCTGATAGAGGTGCGGTTTGTAAATCAATGTCTACGCGGAGCCCATGTTCACCGGAAGTCTTCTTAGTGGTATACTTATATCTTTTTCCACTTCTCAAATTATGTGTTTCTTCGTCAGAATCACTATAGATGCCATTGACCATTACAGATTCAAAAATTTCTGTAAATGTTTACTACATTCTTAAAATGCCTTTCTCAGCTAAAAGAATTTTAATGTATAAAATCAAATTGTTCAGGTACTTACCTCTGAAACCTTTGAAAAAATCTGCTTCGGCTACGTTGTAGGACTTCAACGTGTCCACAGTGAACTGTGTCACGGATCCTTCTAGTATACTGTCAACCCAAAAGTCAACTGCTTTTGAAAATGGGATATCTATTGCTTTGAGCCTCGCAATGAGCTCCGGGGTCTACTCGGTCGGTACTTCTGGCGGGAAACAGTTCTTGTGCTCTGTGAGCCTCGATAACCACTCGTGTAATTCGTTTCCAAAAGATTCCCAGAAAATCTCGTGAATATATTTCCACAGGTATTTGTTCAACCAATCTATGTCAGACAGATGCGGATGTCTATTTTCTTTTCTTGCGAAGTCTCTTTCTGTCTTGTCACATGAAGCCCATATTTCTTTCTTTTCTGGATGCCAAATTTATGCAATTAACAGAACCTTTTCTTCTGAGCACATCACTTATTTCAAGCACGACAACTCATCACGGATTCTTAGCGCGACAACAGAACCATTTATTGGCTTACATAACTGTCTTGAGGTTTTCTATAAAGACCCAAGTTCTTCATGGTTCAAGGAACCAACAAAACCCCTTTTCACCGGCCCTTTCGGCAATAATTTGCGAGTAGATTGAAATATCACCCAAGGTGAAGTTATGGGGGGGCTGTGGAATCTGGTTTCCACAACCACGTGATGAGTGCTTAAACAAATCTGATGAACATCGCGCTGCGAAGCTCGTGTCGCGAACTGAAGACTATGCAAAGCTTAGGTCCTTTGCGGTTAACACTTACTCAATCGCACATCCAAGGACTGCGCGATGTTGGATGGACTCTCGTCAACATAACAACGCAACTGATAACTACACTTCCAGTTCGGACTTAACCAATTTCGGTGATTTTACTAAGATTTTCCTATCCATTCATCAATTGTCTTAGAGGATTTATCTTATGACTTATGCAACATGACAACACACACTATACTGTGCACTTCCGGTGCTGCGCTTCAAGGGATTTGCACTGCACAAACTCTACCTACTTAAAGGATTATCCGATTGACTTATGCATTCACAGACTTCGCAATACTTGTGCATCTTAACATTCCTCCATATATGCAATACTTAACATATTATTCCCATCTTCATTCCTTATGGAGAATACATATAAAAGTAAAACACATAAATTGATAATCAAGATCTTAAGCATTCATTGTACGCAAATAAACAGGTGCAAACACATAAACAATCACACAACACAGAATTTAACGTGGCTCACCCCCAGGATGGGAGCTATGTCCAAAGGAACTGTTGTTATATTATCTTGGGAAGGGTACAACAGTTCCATTCTGTGCACTCAGTTGCAGACTCTCTTCTCTCTAAATAGGCTTCTGCACACGTAGCTTGCAGAGCCTTTACAAAGGCTTTCAGCAATACAACATAGTATCACTCAGATTCAACAATTACATTTCAACATTAACATTAACCCTTTCACTTACAAAATGTGCCTTCTTATAGATCATGCCCGTAGGTCATGTCTTTACAATGCATAGGAAAAAACCCTAAGGTTTCCCAAAAATGTCATGGTTTTCCCTTCACCGGACTTGCTGGCTTCTGGTAGTGAATCTTCCGTCGTCGCCATTCTCTGCGCATGGTAACGTCACTTTCATCCTGCCCTATCGATTGCATGCCGACTGTCGCTTTCACCCAGCCATTCCTTGTCTGACGACCTTATGCAGTCGGTTCACATCGTGCTTCCTCTGCGCTTGTGATCGGTCATTGTCCTTTCTCCTTACTCCTTACCCGCCTGCTTGGTAATCATGGAGTATCTTAACCAAAAATAGGTTTTTTTCACCTAGCCAACCTTACCTTCATTCTTTACCCAAAATAGGTTCCCTGCTGGAACATCACGGCGCTACTACTTCGGGGAACTGGTACTCAGCTATGCGGTTCCCATTCTGCCAATACTGCGCTACGCTCACATTGCAACTCCTCAAAAACTGTCTTGCCAAAAAGTCTTCATCTGAACTGCGCTCAACTTCGTAGTTCCAAAACTTTTTTGTCAAAAATGCCTTACTTGGGCCAGGCCCAACAGGTTATGTTGACTAGAATTTTGATAAAGCTTCAAATATTTGGTAAGGTGGGGCATATGTTGGTCGCATGGCCTTGTTTCCCGTAAAGAGCACATTGATGCATGACTCTCTGGGCAGGACTATTTGTCATTACTGGGGATTTTAACTATTGTTGGTTGATGCCCCCTACTTTAGGCTGAGTGAGCATTGACAAGTTGGGTGTAGGGTTTGGTAGGAGGGGACCTTTCACCTTCGGTTGCTTAGTGCACCCATTGGTGGTATTAGTGACGAACGATTGTGGTTTAGTTGCGAATATCATAGGTTTGGCTGTCGTAACAATAGGTGTCACGGGCCTTGTAGGTGTAACAGCCGAAACAAGGACAAAATCTTAGTGAGCAACTATTTTGGAAGCCATTTTTGGGTAGGGTGGTGTAAGGTACCATACCTGAATACCCAAAGTGAGCCTAGGTAGAGTTAACTGAGCCATAACTGACATCCCTTGTACACTTGTGGGAGGGTACAAGAATGGGATATGGAATATTAGAGGTATTGATGGACTCAACGTTTGTTCAATTCCATGGCTCAGCGGTGGTGATGGTGATGGTGTTGAGGTGGAGGCGGCCCCATTTTCAACAGTGAAAATTATGCACATTAGGCCATTGATTGATGTAGGAATTTTGGTTGGTGGTCCCGAGTACACTCCTAACAAATTGGAGTCCTTATACATTCTGGGGGCAATGCCAACATAGGGTTGATCCGTGCCAACGACAGTAGGGAGGATATTGTCAAGATTACTAGTGGCATTGGGATAGTAGTAGTTAAGCTAGTTGTGTTGGAATATTCTCACCATCATTTTTTTATATTTGCATGCCTGCATGCATTTTGCATGCATACAGTCATCATGCATGCATCTAGTCATCAACATGGTAGTATACCTAGCATCTAGAGCCTATGTTTAGCCCCCTAGAGCCTGGTGTTAGCCCGCAGGAGCCCTCCTACCTACCTAGTGCACCTTGTTTTCCTCACCTTGATGACATATGCGCCCTACTACACTACTTGGATCACTAACAGTCAGTTGCAACATTTATTGACTAGTTTATTCATTTATTGCTCAGTTTAAATTTATTTAGCTTCCAGTTGTCTGTATCGGAGTGCCACTTGACCTACTGACAACCTCATCAGCCTCATGCACCCTCCTTGGAGTCTCCATCCCTTGATTTGTGCTCACATGACTCAGTTAGACCCAGTTAGACTCATTTGACTGACTTTTGACTATTTGTGACTACTACCACTGATTGGATGATGTCTCCAATGCTATCCAAGCCACACATTGAGGAGAATTTGAATGAACTTAGGAGGCATTCGAATCCATTTGATCGTATTAAGTTATTATTCAATTTTCACAGTGCCAACTTATAATTGATGTATGATACAACGGTTTTTTTCATTTCTTGTGTTAATGAGTGATTATTGATTCAACAATTCTTCTTCTCTTCTCTGCTATTCTTGAGTGAGTTTTAGTGAGGTTTAATTGCTCCAACTATGTGATCTCTCATGTAAATTATCACATGGTATCAGAGCTGAAGTCAGCTATTTTAATTGCATCAACAACAGTTGTAGCAATTCTTTGAGCAACTGTATTTCATTGAGCACTAGAAGCCTATGGATTTCCACAGCAATTCCTGGTGAAATTTTCTTGAATTCACTGGAGAAATCCAGTGAGGTCTATCCAGGTGTGAAGGATCTAGCCACATGTGCTCATTGTCCTAAGGCAATGTTCAATTCGAATGGCAACAAATCTCCAGTTACAAATCTCAATTGTTTTGCAGGTTATTCCATCTTCAATATATTCAAATTCAACAGCTACTATGGATGTCCATTGTTTTTGTAGGTTATTCAAAGTTCTCTGCAGTTGCAGTAGTTTCTTGCAGTTGCAACAGTTTTGAAGTTTTCTGCAGTTGCAGCAATTTTGCAGTTGCAGCTGTTTTCTGCAGTTGCAGCAGTAGATTCAAATTCAACAACAACTTCCATGGATTTGAAAGTAATTCCTTCTCTCTCTTCATACAACTTTGAAGTATGGAAACCAAAGATGACAACATACTTTAAGAGATATGGTCTTTTTGATATGTGTATTGGTGTTAAGAGACATTTCGCTTCCTATGAAGAGGAAGAAGATTGGCTAGATGATTGTGACAGAGCCTCAACAACAATATGTACTGCTATGCTTTTCAATATGGAGTACCTCATTAATACTGTTGAACATCCAAGTGATAAATGGAAAATATTGGATAGATTATTTGGAAAGAAGAAGGAAGAGGATGATTTGGAGAACAAGCCCAACAATACTTCCTTTAGTGCTCTCTCTATTCATGATTCGGCCTCAATCATTTCTCATGATGAAGTTGTTCAAGATGAATTCAAAATCCAAGAAATGATATCAGGATCTGCTGTTGCAAAATGGTCTACCACCACTGATGAAGTTGACCCATTTTCTGATTCAAATTTTGAGCAAGAGATGTCAACTACTACTCTAGAAGTTGAAGAGACCTTTGAAATATCTACTTCCCATGAGCCTGCTGATGTACAAGATGATGACCTACTGAGTATTTTGGAGGTAAAATTAGATATTGGAAGTGATGCATTCGCCCTCCTTGATCAAATGCTTCCTATGGACTCCTATTTGGTCGTTGGCACATGTTTTTAGAGTTTCACCGAAGATGGAAGACACCATCAGTCGCTTGGTTTCAAGTCTCATGCATATCCTTGTGATTTTGGTTTTGATCTTATCCCTATTGGTTCAAAGGAGATCATAAGAAGCCATCTATCAATTCTTGGATATGATTTGAATTCCAAGCCACCACAATAATGTATTAGTTCATTTGGTTATGATCTCACCTATGTTGGTTCAAAGGAGATATCAAAGAACTACATACACATTCATTAAGTTGATTCTACCTCAGTTGGTTCGAATCACATGCTCCATAATGATATTCATATTTTTGAATTTGTTCCCACCATGCTTGGTAGGAAGAGCAAGTTCAGGAAGCCCCCAGATTCACTTGCATCCATTGTTGGAGAACTCAAGCACATGCTTTTGGAGCATGATCCACTTCTTCCCAAGAGGAAGATAACTCTTTTTGATAGAATGCTAGATCCAAATCCACAAGAACCTGAAGATCTAGCACCTATTAGTGAACATGAGCGAATGGAATACCAAGATACAGATCTACAGCTTGCAGATCCTCCTCTTCCTAGATGGGAAACCACTACCCTTAGATCTGTCGGAGATCTTGTGGGAGATCCACTTGATCCAAGGAGAACCAGATCTAATTTTCAGAATGGAAGGTTTCATCCTTCTCACATTACTGATCCATTTCTTGCCGACAGATCCTTCTTCGGTGGAGAAGTACACTTACCATTTGGGGCGAGTGATGACATGCTACATTAGCATTCTTCAGTCTATTTTGAGGGAGGGATTTCTTCCCACTGGTTTTTCCCTCTTTCCTCACTTTATTTATTTATATTGTTGTACGGGGTGACCTTTGGTCTTAGTCACCAGGGCCCTACCATTAGTTCCTTCAGTTGATTTCTCATGTTTGGATTGCGGAGGGGTGTTGGAATATTCTCACCATCATTTTTTTATATTTGCATGCCTACATGCATTTTGCATGCATCCAGTCATCATGCATGTATCTCCATGCATCCAGTCATCATGCATGCATCTCCATGCATCCATTCATCAGCATGGAAGTCTCCCCAACACCTGGAGCCTATTTTTAGCTCTCAGGATCCCTCCTACCTACCTAGTGCACCTTGTTTTCCTCACCTGAAAGAGCCGTTGCCGAAGGGGCAAGGATATTGCTGTTGTGTGATGACCCCTTGATTTGGGAATTCGTATATAACTGTTTGAGGTTGGGGAGGGTTTGGGGCCTAAGGGGTTTTTTTCACTGTCTTCTTCTTTCCTTCCACTAAATGTTGGCAGTTGGGGATAAGAGGGAAGTGATGGGTGAAATGACTATATTCCATGCAAATGGAGCAGCAATAATTGGTCCTCAGGTTCGCATTATTCCCTTGCTTGGAGGGATTATTAGTCCTTCCATTTTTATTACTCGAATTCTAGTTTTGCTGGGGAGGAGGATTTCCCCCTTTCCCTGAATGTTGGATTTTCTTGTTCTTCTGTTTCTTCTTCCCTCGAGTCTCAGGATTTTGGGGATTTACAGTGTTCAACTACTCAAACTGTTGAGCTTGTTGAGCGAAGGAAGGTTGAACCAAGTTCACCCCCATGTGAGGTGTGGGTTGTTGACCAGTCAAGCATGGAAATGGATAGTTTGGGGGTGGTCTAAATGTGGCTTGCGCTCCATAATATGTGGACATAGGAACTACTTGTGCCATTTGCGGGGTAGGAACTGTTGTTGTTTGGCTAATGTTTGGATAAGTATGACTATAGGGTCCATACTGTAACTGACCAAGTGGTGGGGTTGGTACCAAAGGAGGGGGTACGAATGCAGGTGGCATGGATGGGTATTGTGGAGCCATATTAAATGGTGTCGATGTGGTAGGAGTAACCTTACTAAGTGGGAAATGGAACCAATAAGCCCATCTGCCGAATGTGATGAGACGACATGTGTAGGATCCAATGACCGATGCCGAGGGGCATTAGGGAGGATAGTGTAAAGGTAGATGGATTGTGCATAAATGAGATCGAAATGTCGGGCTTTCACAATAGCCTCTTCCTCACTTTGTGGCATGGAGGTGGTGACATATTTAGCTATGGCTGGTTGAGGTGATTCGATGAACCAATCCAACAAGAAGAGTGGCCGTATTTTGATTTTACACAATGTTCAACATCGATACAACTCATGGATGTGGTTCGTGATGTGGGTGGGTGTATTTTTTCAAAACTCAATGAGAATTTTGAGACCAAGGTCATGGAGAATCGAGAACTGGAAGTAAGTGAGAAATGCGGTGGCCAATGTCACAAAGGTTGTTGGTTATGGAGCCTGATCTCCAGATTCAGAGATATTATTATTCAGCCATGTCCAAACCCCAGGTTTGGTTATGATCTCGGCACGATCCCCAGGGGGTCTGGGGGAGTGGTTGTACTCCCCCGGCTGGGGGGCATGGGGGCCAGTGCCCTCGAGAAAGGGGGTTTGGGGGCGTAGCCCTCGAGGAAAATTTTTGGGGTTGTTTTCAGGCCCATGGTTTTGGGTAATCTGTGGTATTTTCCCATTGTATTTCCCTTATAAAAGAAAGAAATTGTAACATGCCTAGGGTTGATGTATTAGGTTTTATGCACTGTAAAGATATTTGAGATTAGAAGAGAGACTGTGAGACAATGAAGAGGAAGTGCAATGGTTGTGTTGCAGGTTGTATCCCTTCACTTTGCTGGATGGACTAATAATAAGGACTGGCAACTTCAGTGTGGATGTAGCCCAAGTTGGGTGAACCATGATATATCCGTGTCTCTCTTGTAATGTGTATGTGTGATTATATTTGCATTTCTATTTATTGTTATTTCTCTGCGATCCTGTTTTTCTAACAAAGGTTGCATGGGACGATCTCAGTAGGTTTACACAACCAAATTTGAACCCAAAATTGAATGACAAAATCTGACGAAATCCCAAAAATTGACCTTGTCGTCGGATATCACCTTTATAATTTCAATTTTTTTTTAGTTTTTTTTTTAAATTGACCTCAACTATCATCGGATATTTGACAACCGTCGAATATCCGACCACTGCCATAAAATATTCAACTATTGGCGTAGAATATTTGACACGTCGAGGATAAAGTTTACACAACGGTCAATAGCTTAATGTCGTCGAATATGCGATGATCATATATTTTTAGAAACTTTAAATTATAGAAATATCCCGACATGTTTGCTATACAAGAGACGATTTGTAGAGATTATAACCTTTTCACTCACTGTTTTCCATTCAAAAATCCACAATTATTTCAGTTGTTATTGTGATTACAAATAGTGAAGTGTGGAGCTTGATTTTTTAAGATCAATAATCATCAGTCAAGCTTGGTAAAAGAAAATGTCATGTAACGATATTCCTGATCTAGAAGAACAAAATCGAGAATTACTTGCTAGATTGTGGGATGGAGTGCATGATGGGAAATGTTATTGTCCATGTAGTCAATGCAGGGGGTTTAAAAGGAGAAGAATAAATATCACAACAACTAAAATACATTGTAGGGAACATGGACACATTGAGGGGGGACATGAATATCGTCCATTATATATATCTTTATATTGATCATTTTTGTAAATGTATGTATAATTTTAATATTTGTTATATTTACTAATATCTCTTGATGGTTTGTAATTATAAAGGAAAGGCCTCCTACAACATATGTCTAGGAGGATGTGGTTGTAGAACAAGCACTAGAGGAACATGGAGCTACGAATATTGAAGAACAAGTTAATGATCATATTGAAGAAGATGATCATATTGATAACATAGTTGAAGATGATGGTGCAAATACATTGATCCATGATACATTTAATGTTAGAATGGATGATGATGATCATGAAAATGATGAATTTAATGATGTTCATGATTTACCTCTTCTTGAGAAGGCATATGAACCCCTATATGAAGGCTCCAACACAACTCTTATCTATGTTAGATTGTTGATACTGAACTTGAAGGTTATGGATGGTCTTTAAAACACATCAGTCACACAAATGTTAAGGTATGTAATATATTCCATCACATATATATGATTGTGATAAAGGTTATCTCTGTTCCTCTAATAATTTTATTGTTAATTCATAAGTAAAATTAATAGGGATGAAATATATTTCATTAATATTCTTTATATATTATATTAACTAGTTTTTTTTTTATTTGTTGTAGCTTGATAGCTGAATTTTTGTTACCACTGTCAAATATTTTACCTCACACATACCGAGATTTATCTTCCATCATGAAATAAATTGGAATGCAATATAAAGCAATTGATGCACGCCACGATGACCATATTATATATTATAAACAACATGAATTTGAAATAGAATGTCTGAAATCTCATATCAGTAGATATAGAACAAATCAAGTAACAAAAAAGGTTCCTTGCAAGGTTCTTCATAATATTCTCATTATTCCATGTTTTTTTATGTTAGGAACCCATGTCAACCCTTCTATTTACTTTGTTAGCATATTGTTGTTGGACGGATATGCTTTGTAAGTCGTCCCTTAGTATTTGTTGATCCATAGTTTGTCTTATTGTTGTTGGACGCATATGCTTTGTAAGTCGTCCCGTAGTAATTGTTGATCCATAGTTTGTATTGGCCCATGGTTTGTATTGACACATGGTATTGACCCATGGTATTGGCGCCTAGAATTAGTATATAAGTTTGTGTTGAGATCAATGAAGGTACCGTGAAGTTATTTGTATTGAGCTTGCTCAAAGGAGGTTGCCCCCTTGAAGTGGCCTGTGATCAATAAAAGCAATTTTGAGTTCTCTTATTTATGCTATCTCGTGTATTTTCATTAATTAATTGTTGCAGGTTCTTGACATCTGGTATCAGAGCACTTTCTTGGGCTCGTTGGGTGGAATTTCTACCAATTTTTTTTTTTGCATCTGTTGCAAGTTCGGATCTTAGACTAATCCCTATCCACTTAACTGTGGGAAGTACTTGGGAATAAGCCCTAAAATGCATTGTGAGGACTACCACAGGAATCCCAAAGTAGCTAGCCCATTGAGAGGACCTGCCAGCAAAAAGGGCAACGACCCCTACCTGATTGACTAGTTCCCACCTGTGAGGTAAACCAAGAGTTGTCATTTGTTGCAAAGCGGTTATCAGTTTTACCTGAGACATGGAGTGAGGGGTACTGCCCCAATACGAAAGCTGTTAGACAACATTGGTGGCCGAGTGAAACCCCTGAACTATCAGGAAGCCGAACATACCTGGGGTCCATATCTATTTTCAGCTGAACTGTTGCCGATCACTTCCGCGTCATTTCAGATCCATTCCAAGCCGTTCCAAATCCAACCGTTTCAGATCCAGCCATTTTCGATCCATTCAGTGTCGTTTCAGATCCATCTGTTGCCGATCCCTTCCACACCATTTTAGATCCAATTATTCTGATCCCTGCCACACCGTTGCAGATCCATTTCCATTTAAAATTCCTAGACACCCCTACAATCACATTCTACATATTTCATTCCTGAGGACCCTATCCCAAATTCTACTTCCCAAAGCCAGAAATCTCACATTTGTCTATTTTTAGGGTTTGCCATAACTTCCTCAATTTTCACCCACTCGCCTCCAAATTTTTCCACCATGTTCATTTCCTATTTCTGCTTCTTTGTCCCTCTTTGACAAATTTGCTCATTCTTTCACCCCACTTCGGAAATCCCCATTTTTTGCTTCCCTGTCCATCAGAAAGTGTCCAAAACCTAGTCAAACCCCAATTACCCATCTGAGTTTTCCCCAAATCCAAATTTTCCTTTACTAAATAAGCTTTTGTTTTTGTTTTTCTATCCATCCCCCCCCAAAAAAAAAACTCCTGGTTATGGTTGTCACCCACGCAGTAGCAAAAACCATGGAGAAAGCACTTGCAGCCATCCAAACCAAACCCCAAGATCTGGATGAAAAATTTCTCAGCCTCCATCTTCAGCATTCATCCATGAACAATAACTGAAAACAAGAATCTTCTGCAGCCAATGGGTTCTCTTCTTCTAGCAATTTCTGTGGTCCGAAGCTTGAATTTCCTCGCTTCAATTGTACTGATCCGATTGGATGGATCTATCGTGCAGAACTGTATTTCAGTCTGCATAATACTTTTTATGTCCAAACATTTCCACTTGCATCATTTCATTTGGAACAGGAAGCCCTTCAATGGTATCGTTGGTACATCAAGGCTCATGATGAGCCAAAATGGACAGATTTTTGCCAACTCCTTTTGAAACGATTTGGTCCTAGTGCTTTAAATGACTTCACCAGAGCACTCACTAAACTTCATCAAAGTGGAACTGTGAGAGAATATCAGACAGAATTTGAGAAACTAGCTAATCACATAGAAGGATTGGCTAATGAATTCTACAGGAGTTGTTTTATCAATGGTCTTAAGGATGAAATCCTATCAGAGGTTAAAATGTTCTGTCCCAACACAATGATGGAAGTCCTAGGGTTGGCTAAGTTGGTAGAAGACAAGATTGCATCCCAACGACACTCGAAATCCACTTTTGTTCCCTTCCGAAATATGGGTTCTCAACGACCTCCCATCCTGCCAGCTAATCGACCAACTCCTATCAAGCATTTTCCTGAAACAGAGATGTAGGCATGCAGAGAAAAAGGGATTTGTTATAATTGTGATGAGAAATTCACTCGGGGACATAGATGTGTTCAACAAAAGTTCTATCTCTTGGATATGGATTCTTCGCTTGCCTCTAAAATTGGTGAAGAAGCTCCAGATACAATGGATGATCAGGTCGACATTCAAGAGCCGCCTATTGACCCCCCATATCAGGATGAACAACCAGAGATATCTCTCTATGCTTTATCCGACGTCACCACCCCCCAAACAATGTGGGTCAGGGGTTACTTCAAGAAGCTTCCTCTTACAATACTCATTGATTCTGGTAGCACTCATATAGTCATTGACCCTAGGATCGCCAAACATGGTGATTGTTTTGTCCATCCTTGCTCCAACTTTGAAGTCATGGTTGCCAATGGGGGAACCTTACCTTGCAAGGGGAAGTGTCACAATGTGTGTATCTCTCTGGAAGATTATAACTTGTGCTTTGACATGTTTGCCTTGTCCCTAGGCAGATGTGATGTGGTTTCGGTCGTTCAATGGTTACGCACACTTGGCCCCATCTTATGGGATTTTGCTGAACTTTGGATGCAGTTTTCAGCCAATGGGATACAACACAAATTTAAGGGCTTACAACAAGGGTCTCTCCACATCATCAGTTCACATGGCCTAGAAAATATCCTTAAGAAGAATTCACATGGTGTCATTGCTCAACTCCATTCCATTCAGATGCACCCATCAATGGTCTCCCCTACTTCCTTGGATAGATATGCAGGTGTCCTTACTGCACCAGTGGGATTGTCACCTTCAAGAGACTTGTCCGGTAAGAATTTAGCCTCATCTACATCTCAGCAAGAAATGATGGCTATTTTGCATGCAGTACAGAAGTGGCAGCCATACCTATTAGGGAATTATTTCTGCATCAAGACTGATCTCCAGAGTCTGGAAAATTTCCTGGAACAATGGGTCTCCTCCCCAACACACCTGAAATGGGTTATCCAACTCATGGGTTATGCCTATGCGATCACTTACAAGTAGGTTAAGGACAATATGGTGGCAGATGCTCCTTCTCGCGCATTTGATGACCTAGTTTCTCTTACAGCTATTTCTCTTCTTGTTCCAAATTGGTTGCAATCTGTTCAATAGGGCTATATCTTATATGAACTCCATGCTTCTTCATCAGTAGGGAACTCTAGGTTCCTCAAAATGTATGACCAGGAACAATGTAACTTCTTTTGGCAGGGACTGAAAATGACAATTCAATAGATGGTGGCTGACTGTGATACTTTCCAGGTCAACACGGGTGAAACGACACTCCTTCCGGGATTGCTCGAACCCTTGCCCATCCCTACACAGATTTGGACATCTATTTCTATGAATTTCCTAGAAGCACTCTAGTGGTAAAATACCACATCTAAAAGGACACCATATGAAGCAGTCTATGGATAGGAACCGCCCGTTCTTCTTCCATACACCCTCAGCAGCTCCCCAGTTCAGGAAATTGACTCGGTTCTTTGAAACCACGATCAGATTCTTCTCATTCTACAGGACAATCTTCACATGGAAAGAATTCGACTGAATCAACAAGCCAATCAACACCGTTCTGAGCGCACTTTTCATGCAGCTGATATGGTTCTTCTTCATCTACAAACCTTCCAAGCAACCCTCCCTGAAACTCAAAAGGCATCAGTGGCCTGGAATGCAACCCGAGGATGCTACAGGGGAACCACTCCTTCATATTCTGCATCCATTTCCACATCTAAATATTTGAGGACAAAGATTTTTCTAAGGGAGAGGGGATATTAGGAACCCATGTCAACCCTTCTATTTACTTTGTTAGTTTATTGTTGTTGGACGCATATGCTTTGTAAGTCATCCCGTAGTAATTTTTGATCCATAGTTTGTATTGTCCCATGGTTTGTATTGACACATGGTATTGACCCATGGTATTGGCACCTAGACTTAGTATATAAGTTTGCGTTGAGACCAATGAAAGTATCGTGAAGTTATTTGTATTGATCTTTCTCAAAGGAGGTTGTCCCCTCGAAGTGGTCTGCGATCAATAAAAGTGATTCTGAGTTCTGTTATTTCTGCTATCTCGTGTATTTTCATTAATTAATTATCGCAGGTTCTTCACATTGGAACGACTGTTCATGTGAAAAAAATAACATAATTTATGGATTACCATGCATGGAACAAAAGTCAAGATGACATTTTTTGAATGCCCGCAGATGGTTCTGCATTTAGATACATGGAGGAAAAATGGCCACACTTTAAAGAAGAACTTAGTAATGTTAGGCTTTCTTTGGAAGTAGATGGTGTCAATCCATTTGCAGAGATGAGATCTATTTACTCGGTGTGGCCTATTTTTGTTATCAATAATAACATTCCTCCATGGATGTCAATAAACAAGGAGCACATAATGTTGGCAATTATTGTTCTAGGTATGTGTCTACAACAATTTTTTTAACATAGTAGCATCTCATTTGTCATATTTTGTTGCATAATGTCATATAGTTTTTTTTTCATTTACTCATATATATTATTTATATATCTAAAATGGTTGTAATAATTATGTATTTTATATGTTCAAATCAATCAGGTAAGTACCAAGTTAAATATATGAATGTATATATAGAGCCTCTTATTGTTGAGCTACTAAAGCTATGGAATGGCATCACTATGTATGATATTTCTAGACCAATACGACAAAGGCAATTTCGATTCCATGAAATGCTTGTATGGACAATTCATGATGCCCCAAGGCTAACTCATTTTTGTGGTATGTAATTATAATGTCCAATTTAATAGTAGTTAATTTTATGAAGTTGATATATTAATCATGCATGTTTTTTAAATAATCCATTCATTTTATATGATTATAATTGACATAGTAATCTATCTCTTGTAGGTCTTCAAACATAGGGAAAATTTGCATGTCCAGTTTGTGGTCCTAAGATGAAATCTCGTTGTTCAAAAAGTTTAGGAAAGGAGGTGTTTGATGAGTATAGGCACTTCCTCTCTAAGAATCATAAGTATAGAACTATCGAAAAACATATTTTCAATGGGAAAGAAGAGACTGCATTAAAACCACAGAGAATGACACCTCACCTATGGAAGTTGCAATATAATAGAAATCATCAAGTTACATACGAATCAAATTGTCTATCTATCATCATATATGAAATGTTTTGTATTTTTTTTTAGTGTGTGTTGTTTACTGTAATTGACATTGATTTATGTAATTTCTTTATAAACTATGATTCATGATGGGCATTGTGATCATGAAGGAATTAATGGGATTCCACGAGGAATGAAAAATTATCCTAAACAATTCAGTAGGTTTCCCTACTATGAGCACCTAAAAATTGCTCATTTGTTTGATACAATGGATATTGAAAAGAATGTAGCTGAAACATTATGGCAAATATTGGATGGAAGGAGTGACAAAGAAAAAATGGTCAAACTTTGCAATGACATTCAGGAAGTCAATCATGCAATGAAAGATGCAATTCAATTACATAGCAATGAAGACCAAATTAATATAACTCACTTCCATGGTTGTTAACGGAGCATCAAAGCAATGTTGTAAAATAAGTCATGCGAAAAATTAAATTTCCCACTGGATTTTGTTCGAACATGAAGAATATATTAACAAAGAAAGGTGAATTTGTGGGGGTGAAAACACATGATTGGAATATCTTCATCAAGGTAATTATTCTGGTATATATATTGCTATATTTTTTATACTAGTGCAAGTTGTTGGTATTTTTTGCCTACTTTTGTAAAAAGTAATGAAACGATTTTATTGTTATAGTATGTTCTACCTCTATTGTTAATGTCCCTCTCACTCGATCCAACTATCGGGAGGGGACATTACCTTAATTCAGGCTCTCAAATTTTGCCCCAAATCCATAATATCAATTCAACATATACAATGTCTGCAAAAACGTAAATAAATATGCACAATAGAATTAAAATCTATCAACACACATCTAACATGCAAATAAAAGCATAAAAATTACAGGCATCAAATAAAAAAATTTCAAATTCAAATGCATGAGAATACTTATCTTTATCCAATGCAGATCCAAGCAACTGGCTATGTAAGAGCATTTCTCCACCCAACCATAGGAATTCTATCTAGCACATAATATTTCTACTGAGAGGCCACCCCCAAGCTGGGCTATGAGGCCAATATGGAGAAGGAAACACCTACAAGATTCTATCTCTCATCCCACAACCTGTTCTGCTTTATGTTCTTAGCCAAATGCTCATATAGAGCACTACAGGGATCTCACCCAACCAAAAAAACCTTGGCTTCCAGAATACCTGCCCCACACAACACCCTTCTTGGCTCAGGAATACCCTTCACCGATCCAAGGTTCTCTTGGGCGATCCATATTTCCTAGTGCTTCTAGTGTGTGCATAGAATAGTTCCACTCTGATATATGCTTCTATAGAACCACCTGTAGCTTCAATTTGTGGCTTCTCAAGCACCTATGAGAAACATAATTCAATGGGCGAGGGTTACTAGCTTGCCCAAACTCTCTGCTCACCTACATCCATCGCTTTTCACTTCCAAATCTACAGCATGGTCTCCAAATCTGAATTTCTGGGTTAAAAAAAGAATGATAAGTTCATGGATAGAAATGGAGAGAATGAGGGTTGACTCCAGGCATATGGGAAAATGGTGAAAAGACAACTGAAATAACTTCTTAAATTAGAAGAAAGGACTCCTGCCAGCTGCAAACTGAATTCTGTTATGGAAGAACTATCACAAAAATGCAGTTAATCCCATGCTTCAATAACTGCATGAGGTGAGTTTTCCCACCAACCTCACACATGCATTAATGATTGGAAAATAGTGAAAAAAGGAGATAATTGGCTTATTCAAAGAACATGACAGAATTAGGGTGAGTTATAAGGTTGACACTTGGCAACAAGGATTCAGTCTCCCATAGACCCCCTTTCCTCTTCCCCTCTGGTGGAATCATAGCCCCTTTGGTGCTCTTTACACAATCATTCTTGGACCATTTTATTATTTATGCACATAATATTTATATATATTTTAAATCAACATAAAATTCAACCAAACAATCCAAATAAAATATATACATCATACATGCCTAGCCATTCACTAGTCATGCCTTGGCCTTGAGCTCCGCACTAGGAATTCACATTAGCATATTTACATCATTTACATAATTTTGGATAAATACATGCCAAGTCAAAACTAGGGGTATTACATATGATCTTGGAAAATACATGAGGTAAGTAACGATATTTTGCATGCATAAAGTGTTTGTTTAATTCATTGTAGAACTTATATTTGACATTTGTTTTACTAATTTTATGTAATATAATGCTTATTTTTGTTAAATCTCGTGATTTACTTGCATCACTTGTAGATGGTTGTCATCTAAAAAAATACATAAAGAAGATATAAAGTATTGGAGGAGAGAAATTCTTCGTCTCATGTGTGAAATGCAAAAGCATCTACCTTCAGTATTTTTCAATGCACAAGAACACTACCTCATACACTGAGTTGAGGAGATTGAATTGTGTGGACTTGTAAACTCAAGGTCAATGTGGATGGTTGAGAGGCACTTGAAATTTTTGAAGGATTTGGTTAGACAATGAGCACGTCCTGATGGTTATATGGTGGAGGAATATATGGTATACCAAAACATGGTGTATATTAGTGAATATCTTCCTAAATTAGCGTCAAAGCTCGATTTAGGTCACATTTGTGATCCGAAATCCATTAACAAATTCAAAGGGAAGTACCTGAAGGGGAAAGGTAGATCGAGGAAGGTGAAAGGTAATTATTAACTCGTGGAGATTAATTATTAAACATTTGACTGTTGATTTTTATGTATATATCATACTTATTTCATTTTTAATATTCAATATGCATCAATTAAAAGTGTATACCGTGTTAAGTAATTATACATTTGTGAATTGTAATTTTATTTTAATCATGTAGCTAGTCAAGAGTGGGATGCACTTCATTTATACGTCGCAAAAAATCTTGATTGGATGAAGGTATGGATTGAACGATGTAAACAATATGGTCATGGAATATCGTGGGAAGGTGTGGCTTCATTGGTTAAAGCATCTCATTGCAATGGAGATACAAATCTTACACAAAGGGAAATCAATTTAGCATATAGTTTAAAATATAAACATGCAAGCATATTAATCAATGATACTATTTAATTTTTTTTCAATTATATTGATGTACACATTGATTTTTTTTTTCTGCATACATTCTAAGCATAAATATGCACTTAATCATCAATTTATGATGTAATCTTTATGTGTATGGCATATTGCAGGTAAAACACTGTAAGGCTATGTGGTGCAATGGTCATAAATTTCACATCAAAAAGTTGGATGAAACGAAGAAACCATCTGATTGTGGGATAACTGCAGTCTTTGAGGTGACGAATGTTTCCTCTAGAAGTGATAGATATCCAAAACTCTCAGAAAATTGATACTATTGGTATTTGGAAGATATTATTCAGTGTGACTTTAAATCCTTCAAATTATTTCTATTCGTTTTCAAATGGTACATGTTACGATTGGATCAATGTGATCCCGATAGAACTATTATTGAACATGCTAATGGATTTAACATGGTTAATACAAGGTTGTTTGAGCCAGGAGTAGAGCCCTATGTTCTTCCAACCCAACGTGAATAGGTATTTTACTCGTAGGTTCTAGGTATAGGGGGTTGGTCATTTGTTGGGAGACATGATCCAAGGGGAAGGTCGGTAAAGTATAATGTAGAGGAAGATCATGAAGAGGGTCTTGAAGAAGAAGATGATGTAGAGGATAAACATGAGTTAGATGATCATGTTCCATAGGAAGATGTCGAAGAATTAGTTGAATCAGATGATGTAGGAGACAATGTTCATGAAGATGATATCAACAATGACATGATTATCGAAACTGACATCGATGATGATGATGATATGGCCAATCCTTACAATGTTGAATCTGTCTCGAATGATACAAATGTGGACTTGGATGAAGAAGATGATGAAGTGCATTGAAGTGTATGAGGTATGCCTTAATAAATCTATTATATATAAATTGAATTAATATTGATAGAATTATTGACTTGTATCGGTACGTATAAATTAATTGTTTTAAAGTTTTTTGCCATTTTCTATTATGTTGACATATTTTGTAAGACATTGTTTCTTAATTATGACAAAAATCACAATCATTTATTTTATAGTACATAGATTTTTTTGGGTTATGGGTAATTGAGACTGATGTGAGGGGGGGGGGGGAGATGAGCTTCCACCTTCATGTGGTTGACCTTGTTTAGTAGAGAATATTAAACTTTTCTCGAAACAAAGAGAAGCTCAGTAAGGTAATGCACAATTATCATGCTTATTTCAACTTAATTTTTATATGATATTTCATAACCCAAAAATAAGGCATGTCTAATCATGTACTTGAGCCCGCATATTATAAATTTCATGTGAATGGGGCCAATGTTGAATTTTTTTCAATTTGTGCTTGTATGGAATGGAATTAGGCATGGTTAGAATAGACACATGCATTGACACTATGCGAGGGTTTATAGACTCAAACATGACCCACACAAACAATTCGACAATCAAACAACAAACCTATAGATTCTTGGCATCGCAGGGAGTAGGCCGATCCTTCAAAACCTTGATTTCTCTTCATTTTAACTTACAAGTACTTGTGATATTCTCACAGATATCTAGAGATAAAGATAAAATTCACACTAAGTCTAACAGATATAGAAAGAATTGAGCTGAAAAAATAGAGAATAAAAAACTATGTTACAACACAAGAGAATGAATAACAATTGGAAAAACTTCCATTATCTCTATAATTCAGTAAAATGCGTACATAAATAATACATCTCCAAAGGATAAATTTGTGAGCCCAAAGAGGCATTTGAAATCCACACATGTGGCATGATTAGTCTTCATTGAAACCATCTCCCGATATGGTCTAGTGGCCATTGATGATGAATGACTAGTCAAATGGGGTGGAATGGCACATAAATGAGTCATTGGGGATAAATATTAGGGGATGAGACACCAAGAAGGCGCAATACTGACTCATAGTGGTCAAAATAGGTGCTCCTACACTCAATAGTAGTGAAACTAGGTGTAACCGTTAGTTAACTAAGTAATCAAGGGGTAAGGTGCTCTAAATAATGGAACTGACTGTACTGACTCCTGAAATCATGCATGAGTGTGCCTTTGGAATTCAGTGATGTAACCAAGGATTTTTGAGTGGATAAGAGGGACAATGATGACCAAAGTTAAGCTCTAGGGGGACCAAATTAATGACTAGGTACTAGGAGACTCAACTACCAATGCATAGATGCATGGAGTGCTGCATGGAATGCATGCATGCAAAGCATGAAAAACCAAGATGATATGGTTATAATATTCCAACACCCCCCCTTAATCTCAACTATGTAAGGAAATATACGAAATAGGGCCCTGGTCACTGAGACCAAAGGTCACCCTTTACAAATTTATTAGTCCATTTAAGTGAGGAAAGAGGGAAAAACTCGTGGGAACAAAACCCCCCCTCAATATGGACATGGACCACACCCAAAAAAAATTAATTGCTCCAAACTCAAGTAGGCATGATGCTTGAATCAATGTATGGAGGTATCTTCCTCTTGGGAAGAAATGGATCATGCTCCAAAAACATGTGCTTGAATTCTCCTTCAGTGGATGCAAGCGAATCTGGAGGCTCTTTGAACTTTCTCTTCATACCAAACATGGTGAGAACAAATCCAAAATTATGAATATCATCCCGAAACTTGAAATTCGAACCAACTGAGGTAAGATCAACTCCAGGAATGTGTAGATGGTTCTTTGATATCTCCTTTGAACCAATGTAGGTGAGATCGGAAAAAAATGAAACATAACATGATGGTGGTGTTTTGGAATTCAAATCAACTCCAAGTGAGAGGAGCAAGTGTCCAAGAGAATGCAGAATGTCTCCAACTTCATTTGCAACTTAAGGAAGTGTGCATTTGATCCTTATGGAATAGGGAGGAGGAATGGAACCAAGAAGAGCATATGCAACAGATCTAAAGATTGATCTATCCTAAAAAACATCCAGTAGATCACAATCTTGCAGATCAGTAATCTCATGGGAAGTAGAGAATTCAAAAATTTCTTCAACCTATAGAGCAGTAACTGACATATCTTACTTAGAATTCGAAATAGAAGTCATTGATAACATGAGTGAGGAATGGATAATCTCTCCAAAAGGATCAACTTCATTAGCTGCATCACTTTCATCTGCATTAGCTACATGGGAAGGGGACAATTCAAAAATGTCTTCAACTTCTAGAGCAACAGAGGAAGGAAATTCTTCAATAGAAACTTGAGTAGTTGGATCTGCAATTTCTTGTTCATCTTGAACAACTTCATCATGAGAGATGCTTAAGGCCGAGACATAATCAGAGAGAACAGTTGAGGAGGTATCATTGAGCTTGTTATCCAAATGGATAGCATGATCCTCTTCCTTCTTCTTTCCAAATTCTCTATCCAAATTGGTCCATAGATCACTTGGATATTCAACAGTATCAATGAGCTAGCGCATACTAAGAGACATAACAACACACATTGCTCCAAAGTCTTTGTCACAATTATTTAGCCAATCATTCTCCTCTTCATAGGAATCAAAATCTCCAATAACACCAATACACATATAAAAAATACCTTGTCTCTTTAGATATGCTATCATATTTGGTTTCCACTCATCATAGTTGAATGGAGAGAGAGGAGGATCTGCTTTCAAATTCATGGAATCTGTTGTAGAATACATGCACAAAAAAGATATGAAAAACTCTCTGGAAGATTACTTTGCCCAGTAAAGCTCTGATATCATGTGATATTTTGTGATATTATCACAGAGATACAGAGACAAAGATAAAATTCACACTAAGTCTAATAGAGATCAAAATAACTAAGCAGGAAAAATAGAGAAGAAAAAATTGTGTTACAACACAAGTGAATGAATAAAAATTGGAAAAACTTCCATTACCTCTATTATTCAGTAAAATGTGTACACAAATAATATATCTCCAAAGGATAAATTCATGATCCCAAAGAGGCAGTTTGAATCCACACATGTGGCAGGCTTAGTTTGCATTGGAACCATTTCCCGATAAGGTCTAGTTGCCACCGATGATGAATGACTAGTCAACTGGGGTGGAATGGCACATAAATGAGTCATTAGGTCTATATATTAGGTGATGGGACTCCAAGGAGGTTCAATACTGACTTGTATTGGTCAAAATAGGAGCTCCTACACTCAGTAGCAGTGAAACTAGGTGTAACAGTCAGTTAACTAAGTAATCAAGGGGACAAGGCACCCTAAATCATGGAACTAACTGTACTGACTCCTAAAATCATGCATGAGGGTGCCTTTGGAATCCAATGATGTAACCAAGGTGCTTTGAGTGGATAAGAGGGATAATGATGACCAAAGTTAAGCTCTAGGGTGCCTAAATTAAGGACTAGGTGCTAGGAGACTCAACTACCAATGCATGGATGCATGGAGTGCTGCATGGAATGCATGCATGCATGCAAAATTCATGCAAAACCAAGAAGATATGGTTAGAATATTCCAACACTTCTGGCGGTGGAGGAGGTCCAAAATTGTTTAAACATGCTAGAAATTATTTATTAATGTTCCATTCGAACCCAAAATGTATTTATCAATATGGGAACCATTGGGATTTTTTTAGCACTAAGTATGTAGGTCTGAGAATTAATAGAGGCCAATTGAGGAATTTTAGGCATTAGTCTCTAAAGAAAACTTATAGATATCAAGATCCATGAATTAAACCTCAAACCACCATAAATTACCTCTTACAATGATGTTTGTCCTTCGAGTGAGCATATGGGAACCATTTGTATCTTTATTATTATCGAAGGAAACAAACTTCCTTAGACTAGGGCCAAGGAAAATACATTGAATGACCACAAGGTATCTTTCCAAGGTATGCTTGGTCCCCATGAAATGATATTGCAACCATTATGAGGATTTTTGCACTAGGTATGGGCCTTTAGGCCTTAAACATTATCATAGGATGAAACTTAGGCCTTAGGTACTAAAGGAAGCCTTTATGCATTTGGGGCAACGAATGATGCCTTTAACCACTAAAAATGACCTCTTGAATGAAAATTTTTCCTCTAACTAGGGATCTATGTGTTTCATAACAATTTTGTGACCATTATGTATGGGCCCAATAGAGCTCATACCCACCTTATATCCCATGGCATTGGAAATAACATGTAGACACTTATAACACGCATGCACTTAAAACACATACACACTTTCACAGCCCATGCAAATTATTTCAATTCAAATATTTTTGCAACATTATCAATTATGAATTACTTGTTTGTTGATTTGATTGGTCTGAATTTAGGCTTGGCCGGAAGACAAAGGTTTTGGATGCAAACACATCAAAAAATTATTTTTTCATAATGCATCTTAATAACTGCATTTTTGACGTTATGTTTATATAGGTAGCACAAATCCTTCATCAATAAAATTACACACACATATATATTTGTGAATGTATATTTCAAATATATAATTAAAAAAAATATATTATTGTTTACTATTTTTTAATTTTTTTACTTGAAAGGTATCAAAATTCGAAAATAATATGTTTATTGTTCCTGCTATAACATTTTCTTGTTTGATCCATTTTTTAAAATAAATTATACGGTGCACTATAAACATATGGTTAGTTCAAAGACATGGTTGGTTTCTTCTTGTCCTCATGTACCCTCATCATAGGATTCAATGCTTACTTCCACTTGATAGCTTTTCATTTCTTTACTTTTTTTATTAGTTTCACCCATTGTTATATAACTATTGTCACTCTCCTCTTTGATCACTATACCATAAATTCCACTCCACATTTTAGCTATAACTAGAATACAACATCATAATTACTATTAATAGAGTCAACTTCCCTTTAAGGTGGGTATTCCTCTATTTCACCCACTTGGAATTAATTTTGATCTTTCTTAAACTCTTTTGAACTTTCATAGGGACACTTCCTCAATATCAACTGCATCGTCACAATACTTGAAGGAACATGTTGTTCCTCTCTTTCACTTTCCAACAATTCTTCTTATCTGCTCATCTTGGATATCTTCTACTAACTCAGATTCTCATTCAACTACCTCAATTTTCTGCTCCTCATGCTATTGGGAGCATTTACCCCTTTTTATTTCAACCTTTACCATTTTTGCATCAACAATTTTCTTCTTCACTTCACTAGTGCATTCACATTTTTCTTCATTAATACCACTATCTCCATGCCCATCACCATTAAATTCCATGCCATCAACATTTTTTTGAGATAAGATTCTTCAATAATTTCCTTCTTTTACTTTATTTGTTCCTCAATACATATCCATATTTCTCATACAATGACTCAGTGTTCCTCTCTTTACTCATAAGTCTTATGCTTCAAAAAATTATCTCTATCATCCATCTTGTTCTAAACCTTGGATGCACTATTTCCTTCATCAACTTCATAACCATAGGTTCCCATTTATTTATCCTTTCCTTTCCTTTAGATGTGTTCCTCCTTGTGCAATTTGCTAACAATAAATATATTGTCTTCTATGATTGAACACGCACCCAGTGCATTCAAAGTAATATTCTAGGGTTAACAACCATTACATTAGTTCTTATGTTCCTTCTTTTTCTCATAACATACAAATATTATTGTCTATCTCGTCAACATTGAATATCTAGAAATTATGTATCAATGTTCCATTCGAAACCAAAATGTATTTATCGATATGTGGGTTAAATTTCTTAGGAAAACAAATTCTACCTATATCACATATTTGCATAGGATAATTTTATGTAGGATCCCCTTGGATGATAATTTTTGTTATAATGTCACATTGAATGTCCAAGACACATAGAAATGATTAATGCCGATGATGATCAATTGCAACATGACGTCCTTTTATGTCCTAATAAACATGTCATGTTGATATGTAACCCGTGGTTATGTTTAAACTATTTTCTCAATGCATGGCTCAAAATATTCTAACATTCCAATGTATATTACCATTGTTTTTTATGAGTACAATTATGTCGTGTTGGGTTGAACATATACTAACTACCTTTGCACCAGTAGAATATGTTATTAGAGGAAATAATAAGCAATCATCAGTCACGGTGGCACGTGAAATCACTATACACATATAATGATGACAATTGATATTGGTAATGTTAAATGGAAATGATTAACCTTTCATACAACTATATCATGAGTAAATTGTTAAAAGATTTATTGATATCAATACAACATTTTCTTTCAATCATTTTGAAAAATAAAATAAAATAATGCATGTTACAGGTCAATAAAATGTTTAGTGTGATATAACCTATTATTGACCCATACCAAGGGAGTGACACAATTTAATGCACATAATTACTTAATCAATACTTAGCTAGGGAAAACAATATAAAATAACATACACAAATTTATGTGTTAGGCTACACAAACAATAAATCACTGTGCTAAATTAACATGTAAGAAACACAACTGATAAACTTAACACAAATACTGTTGGAGCCAAGGCCGCAGCTATGGTAAAAGCTGCGAATTTTGAGGAAAAAGCACAAGTATGGAAGAGTGCTAAGTTTTGAATAAGCGCCAATTTTGGGGACAGAAGAAGACGGTGCGCAGTACGGTGCCAGATGGAGGAGCTCAGCGCGGATCACGGACCGGGAATCGCGGAGCTCGCGCGCACGTCAGAAGGGAATGAAGGTAGCAGAGTGGAAAGCTCAGCTACCATAATCAATGAAGCAATGGAGTAGAGGGCTCAGCTACCCTCATTTAAGGCTAAGTACAGAAGTTATGGTTGCTCAGATCAAGGAAGAGCAACGGACCAAAGCATTGAAAGCGAAGGACGAGGCATCCATACCCATAAGCTGCGCCGGAATTCATGGAGCCTGCAGGAAGCGGCGACATGACTGCAAGCGGCGCCTACAGTACACCTAGCCATGTGCGTGGTTAGGGTTTTTGGGGACTACTGCTGGGAAAGGCCCACAGTTTTGTAAAGGTGCGACCGCCATGGCCACCTATATATATGAATAATTGTAATGGATAGATGTTAGTTAGTGAGATAGAGAGTCAGTTGGTGAGACAGATAGCTAACTAGTCAGGAAGCGGGTTAGCAGTGAAGCTAATCCTTGAGTTGCAGACAGTCCGAGGTGACGTCTGAACTATTGTAATCTCTGGAGAGGAAGAGATTAGATCAAGAGAAGGGCTCCCAGCTGTGTGCGTGGAGTTTCCTGGAAAGATCTAAGGCTGCAGCTGTGTGCGCAGCATATTGTATAAGTCTATCATTTTCTAGTTAATATAAGATACTCCCGTGGACGTGGTTTTCCCCGTGGAGGTGGACTTCATATTTCTCGCTATTATGATGTGGTGATAGAGATGATTACCTGTTTTAGCTTACTAACGGTAAATACAGAAATATTGCATTATCTTTATGAATGTGTAGAGTAAATCAGTAAAGCTTCTTTAAGAACTATAATCGTCAAGAGTAGAAGGTATTGGTAAGACGACGTCGCCGTTGCGATAGGAGAACCTGTTGCTGCGACGAGCTCGCAAGTGAAACTACGTATAGAATATCCGCGCAGAGGATAATTGGTCCTAGCGCAGGAGTGGAAGTACCGCGCAGTTCAGCCGCCGAGCGGGAGATAGAGGGCTGTTGCGCTCATAAGTCTGAAGAGAGTTCAGACCGTCGCCTTAGAGGAATCGTCAAGAAGAGAGAACAGTCTCCGAGTCGCCTAGGTTAAGGAAACCTGATTCCTTAGCCTCCCCATAGCCACTTCGGGTGAGACCTCGAGCTGTCGCGCAGCTCGTTGCCGAGAGGGCCAGTGCGCCAAGGGGTTTTGTTGCTGTGCTTCATTAAAACCCGGGTCTGTCCAAAAAGCAGCCAACAAATGGTTCCGTTGCCGCGCGAATGAGACTTGTTATTTCAGCGACACGCGAGATTGAGGCGAAATCCAGAAAAAGAAGGGAGACAACAAATGGTTCCGTTGCCTTGTGACTTGTTACTGTGAGACTTGCTATTTTTCCGACGAAGATTGTTGCTGAAGCCAACAAATGGTTCCGTTGCTTTGAACCCTGTTGTTGAGCCAACAAATGGTTCTGTTGCCTTGAGACTTGCTCAGCTAACAAATGTGTTGCTGGAATCCTACAACTACAGAAATTCAGGAGTGGTTCGATTTAAAGGCTAAAGAGTTCGCTGAACAAGAAAATAAAAGCTCTAGACTCCAGCCAGAAGAATGGTTGCAGAAGTATATCTATACTGACCTTCATGAAATTTTCTTTGTCACATTTGCACTTGAGTTACATGCTTGGATAGCCAAGTTAGCAGATACTAGACCCACTGTGTATATTGATCGACCAGTTGCTTGGACGACTGAGCTAGTCAGTATTCTGAAGCGGGTAGATAATTTTGTGTCCCGCGCAGTAGACTTTTGGTTGAATAGTCTGCTGGAAGGTTTCATCACTGAGTTTGCAGTGGATACAAGAAAGAGTTTCAGTGAAGCTGAGAGGAGTTTCTTTCAGGCACATAGAGGTAAGTTCCTGAATTCTTTGAACTTATCGATTAAAATGCTTCTGTATGAAAAAGAAAAACTATGTATAGCTTCAGATGAATAGCACAGACAAGTAATGTCCGTAGACTCTGATAGTGACCCTGAAGTTATTGGTTGCACTCGTAGTGGAAAACGGTATAAAGTAGGCCTTGACCAACATTCTTTTGAGTCAAGCCCAGAAGACAGTCAAGTCCCTAGAGCACGCCACATAGAAAGACAAGGGAACGTTCATATCCCTTACCACCCTTTTACACTGCAGAAGCCAGACGAAGCTCAGTATAATCCCGCAAAAACACCTTCTAGTAGCCCACACGGTACTTCTAGTACCTCGGTACCACCTTTGTTCGACCAGTCCAGAAGAACTGCTACAACACCTACACCTCAACCTAGCACAAGAAAGATGGGTGATGACATGAAACTACCAACTTTTAGAGGGACAGGGATAGAAGACCCTGAGCAACACTGGTTCCTATGTGAAGCCATTTGGACAATTAAGCAAATTAATGATGATGCTGTTAAACTGGTTCAGTTAGCAACCACACTAAGAGACAGAGCCTTAACTTGGTTCATGAAATACTCAGCAGCACAGAATAGAACGCTTGCTGAGGTAAGAAATGCAATGATTAGAGAATTCAAGAAACCTAAATCAGAATCACAGTGTATAACAGAGCTCAAAGACATCAAGCAGTTACCCACAGAGTCAGTATGGGACTTTGACCAAAAGTTCAAAGCCTTGATAGATCAAGTAAGCTTTGAGTTTGCACCACAACAGCATAAGGAATGGTTCATTGCTGCGTTGCTTCCACACATTAGACTTCCTCTTATGCAACAGAATCTCACTACTCAGGAACAAGCTCTAGAGATGGCTATGAAACTAGAAGCTTCACCAATTGCTGGAACAAGCAACGATGTTGCGCAGTTGCAGAACCAGTTAGCAAACTTAACCCTGCAAGTGCATGATATTAAGAAAGGCAAGGATGTTAAGGAAGACATATGGTGTACAAAATGTAAAGCACAAGGTCATTCAAAGGACCACTGTCCTGTTTTCATAGAGTATATTGCAACTGGAGCACCTAATCCTTTACCACAGCCACAAGGGCCTTGGTGTGAAATCTGTAGAACTAGAGGTCATAGACCTCAAGAATGTCACTTACTTCAGAAATATGTACAAACTCCAAAGAACCTATATTGTAACTTCTGTAAATCAGTAGGCCACGATGAAAACAATTGCAGAGCATACGACCTTATGATGGAAAGGAAACATGATGTTTATAGAGTACAGTCAGAAGCACAAGGACCCGTAGCAGGTCCACAGTATGACCAAACTCGCGACAGCCGAACAGGAAATTACAGAGGCCGTGGACGCACAACAAATTTTGGCCGTGGAAGAGGCCAGATCACTTGTTATAATTGTGGAGCGCAAGGTCATTTTGCAAGAGATTGCCAAAACCCTACAACCCTCTGCAGATATTGTAAATCTTATGATCATATCATTGAAGAATGTCCTCAATTGATAACTAAAATGCAAGCAAAGACGCCACAGGTCAACCAGAATATTCAATTGATTGGAGCAGAAAAAAGGGAACCAGACCGTACAGTTAACATTGTGACGCGCAGTGGAACAACCACTGGTGCGCCAGAGTCGGGAATTGGAAAGCAAGTGACGCAATGGGTGCGCCGCGCTAATATTAAACCAACCCCACTTAATCTGCAGAAGCAAAAAGAAGCATTCAAGCAAGCCCAAGAGTATTTCTCAGATCCCAGAGCTTCAAGTTCTGTCGCAACTCCGCATCATGACATTAGATCGCAAGTCCTAAGACAAGACAACCTGGTACAGGAACAGGCCACTACATCCGGAAGGCCCGATGAAGAAGATGCACTAGGTACTGTCCATAATTTTCTAAGGAACTGCTTAAAGTTGTTACGCAATGAAAAAGCAACTATGGAACTTCAACACCTATTGGATAAATGTCAACAATCTGCTTCGACCAACACGCCGCAGCGTGCTGTTCACCAGATTGGGAGTCACATTAGAACTGTAAAAGAGATGAGGCTCACAGCGCAGATTGGAGCATTTGAGATGGATGAAGTCATTTTAGATTTGGGCTCAGAAGTTAATGTTCTCACCATGCAGACATGGGAACAGATGGGAAGTCCTCAACTTACAAGATCCCCCATCCAGCTAAGACTCGCGAACCAGCAACGAGTCTCTCCATTGGGCAGATTACCCAATGTACCTATTGATATTGAGGGAGTAAGAAGTTCTGCAGACTTTGAAGTAATCAAAATCCTGGATGATAGTAGACCTTACCCAGCACTTTTAGGTATAGACTGGGCATTTGATAATTTAGCTGTCATTAACTTGAAGAAAAGACAGATGACCTTCGAGGACGACCAGATTAGGGTCATTGCACCGCTTGATCCTATTCAAGGACCAAGGTATATAGAACCCATTCGGGCAGAAGAAGAAGCATGCCACATGGAAAGTTTGTATCAGATGACTGCTAGTCAGAGTGACTATGTCAATCCCACAGCAGATGGCCATATCAGCTGGCGATGCGATAGTTCGTGCACATCAGACTCAGATGCAGGATTGGAAAACTGGCAGAATCGCTTACATGAGGTTTCTACAAGACGTTGCGCCATGATGACTAAATCCATTCGATGGATTGGCACAGAATTGACTGACACTCCAATTTTTGATGGTTTAACTAACGTAAGTGAATTCCTACAGGCATATGAACAACAGCTTCCAGAACAGCAGCGCATACAGGCATTAGATGTATCACTGCGCGCTACACCAGCAAGATGGTGGGGTGCGCATAAAGCGAATATTCACACATGGCAAGACTGTCGCAGATTGATACTGCGCAGATTCCAGGACACCACAGCAGAAGTGTCGCGCAAATACGAGGGACAGAGTGACCCCAGGTCACACATCGAAGCATGCATTCAGCAATGGTCAGATATTCCGGACGATGAGTGGGTTCACCTATTCATCCACACATTGGACACAGTTCCAAGGAACTGGTACACTGAAACAGAATTGCGCAGAGGCACTCTTACTTGGCCTCTAATGATAGAAAGTTTTCAACTTACCTTCAGTTTTGAGTCAGAGCACCCGAGTATTGATCAGGCTTTGAAGTGTATTAAAAAGAAGGTATTTGAACCATGTCTATTACCAGAATATTCCCAACCAGATTGGGCTGTTCAGATAGAACATGCCCTGGAATGCTATAATTTCACCACTGGAGAAGAGGAGGATGATCCTCGCAACATCAATATCCCAGAATCAGAAGGGACGCGCAATGTTGAAGGTCCTCAGCTTGATATCCCTGCCATTACAGAACACATCAAGCTCAAAAAGGTTAACATTGGTACAGAAGCCGAACCCAAGTTTGCTTCTATAGGAGACTATTGGGATGATGAAACTGTTGGGCATATTTCAGATTTATTACGTGACTACCAGGATATCTTTCCTACCAAATTCACAGAAATGAAAGCCATCCTAGGAGACTTAGGAGTGATGCGCATACCTCTGAAACCAGATGCCAAGCCAGTAAAGCAGCGCCCATACAGGTTGAATCCGCGCTATAAAGAAAAAGTCAAAGAAGAAATTGACAAGATGCTCACAGCAGGTATTATTGAGCCAGTAGAAGAAAGCGATTGGATTAGTCCTATGGTTGTGCAAGAGAAGAAGACAAAAGGTGAAATAAGAATTTGCGTGGGCCTGCGCAAACTCAATGACGCATCAGCGCATGATCCATTTCCTACGCCCTTTACAGATGAAGTGCTTGATAATGTTGGAGGACAAGAGGCTTACTCCTTCACTGATGGATTTTCGGGATACCATCAGATCAGAATTCATCCAGACGACCGCCATAAGACTACTTTTGCGACTGAATGGGGCTCATTCCAGTACACGGTAATGCCGTTTGGTCTTAAAAACGCTCCTGCTATCTTCTCTAGAGTCGTTGTTGCTGTTTTTAAAGAATTCATCCATAAGTTCTTAGAAGTCTATTTTGATGATTGGACTGTATTTGGCTTATTAAAGAACCATATAGCAAACCTGCGAATGATGTTAGAAAAATGTAGACAGCACCAGATTTCCCTTAACTTGAAAAAATGTATCTTCTGTGCTCCTTTTGGTATTTTGTTGGGTCATATTGTATGCAGACAAGGACTCCTGATGGATCCTGCGAAGGTTTCCATCATTGCTAATTTACCGGCGCCCAACTCAATTAAGCAATTGCGCACTACATTGGGACATACTGGATACTATAGAAAATTTATCAAAGGTTATGCAAAGATCACAACACCTATGGAAAGACTGCTGAAAAAGGATTCAAAATTCCAATGGACAGAAGAATGCCAACAGAGCTTGGACACACTTAAAGACAAGATGATCACTGCGCCAATTCTAGTTTTCCCAGACTGGAATAAACCCTTTCATGTTCATGTCGATGCTTCTTCCATAGCATTGGGGATCGTACTTACACAACCAGGAAAAGGAGGTATCGATCACCCCATTGCTTACTCTAGCCGAAAGTTGTCCACAGCAGAGAAAAACTACACTACTACAGAGAGAGAAGGACTAGCTATGGTGTACGCCCTACAGAATTTCAGACATTACTTACTGGGCGTACATTTTAAAATGTATACTGACCATTCTGCTTTGAAATACTTGGTCAATAAGCCAGTGTTAGGGGGAAGAATTTGCAGATGGCTACTGCTTTTTCAAGAATATGATTTTCAGGTTATTGTAAAGCCAGGTAGATTGAATGCAGGACCTGACCACTTATCTAGGATCGAGTCAGGAGAAGAACCTACAAGTCTGGAGGACAATCTTCCTGACGCGCAGTTGTTCTCTATTCAAGCAGCAGATGAATATTATTCTGATATCCTTGAGTTTCTCATTACTGGACAAGCGCCAGTTGAGTTTACAGTCCAGCAGAAGAAACAACTTGTCGTCAAAGCCGCATATTTCACTTTGATAGCAGGCCAGCTTTATAAGTTGGGCCCCGATGAAGTCTTGCGCAGATGTATCCTACCACATGAAAAAAACTCTATCATCGCAGAAGCGCACTTAGGCACCGCAGGAGGCCATTTCGCAGGAAAGTCGACTGCTCAGAAGATCTTAGCTGTAGGACTTTGGTGGCCGACATTGCATAAAGATACCAAGGAATTCTGCAAATGTTGCGATGTGTGCCAGCGAACAGGAAAACCTTCAAGAAGAGATGAAATGCCGCTAAGACCTCAGATAACACTACGCGCTTTTGATAAATGGGCCATTGATTTTGTAGGTCCTATCAACCCACCAGGAAAAAGAACCGGCGCAAGATACATCATCACAGCTACTGAATACCTCACCAGATGGGCTGAGGCTAAGCCAGTTAGGAACTGCGACGCTCCCACGGCCGCGCAGTTCATTTTTGAGAATATTATTACTAGATTTGGATGTCCACTAATTCTAATGAGTGATCAGGGTACACATTTCCTCAATGAGACTATAGAATCCCTTACTGAAGAATTCCAAATTAGTCACCATAAGAGCACACCCTACCATCCTCAAGCTAATGGTACGGTGGAGGCATTCAATAAAATTCTTGAGAATGCCCTGACGAAGATCTGTAATCAACAAAGAGATGATTGGGACCTTAGAGTCACAGCTGTATTATGGGCTTACAGAACTACCTGCAAGAAATTAACAGGCCACACACCTTTCAGTTTGGTGTATGGACAAGAAGCAGTTATGCCTATGGAATACATTATTCCCAGTCTCAGAATTGCGCAAATTACAGAAATGACAGATCCTGATACTATGAGCGCAAGACTCTCACAACTGCTTGCCTTAGAAGAAGACAGACTCTTAGCCGGATTCCATCAACAGGTACAGAAGGCAAGACAGAAAGCTTGGCATGACAGGCATATTAAGAATAAAGTCTTTCAGGAACGAGACTTGGTACTCCTCTATGACAGTAAATTTACCAAGTTTCCAGGCAAGTTTCATACACATTGGTTAGGCCCTTTTTAGGTGATGAAGATAACTGAAGGAGGAGCAGTTCAGCTTGCGAAGCTGAATGGAGAATTGCTACCTACCATGATCAACGGGAGTCGGCTTAAGCTCTACCGCGACGGCCACTCCGCCCTGTCGACTTAAATAGCTGCCCAAAGAAATGCAGATGCCCAGTGTAGTTGAAAGAGGCATCACATCCAGTCTACACGGAAGTCGCGAGACCCTCAGTCTCTGGCTTCCCGCGCAGTTCCATGAAACATCCGTGCATGTCTATAAAGTTTGGATGGAGCGAACCTAATCGCGCTTTTATGAAGTTTTCCGGATGGTCAAACCATCGCTCTTGCGAAGTTCCCTGTGATAATTTTCCGCTTGAAAAAGTTTTGTTGTAGACCCCTATAGGCACGGTTTCCTAAGTCGAAATGACCCGCCGAAAAATTTGAATTACCGCAGTTATGTAGCCACGTCTGAATAAATGAAGGATAAACCCGCCATTTAAGTGTAGCCGCTCTGACAGATTCGGCTTGATCTCCGTAAGATTTGCATTTAAACCATGTGACAGAAAGTTTTAGCTTCTCTCGGAAGCCTGTCAGAGCCCGTCCATCACAGTAAATGCACCAGAGAGGCGAAGGGAATAGAAGGGTTGTCAACTCATGCATAGCCGCCTACAGCTAGCAGCCCCACTTGCCCGTATTTACTCTCACCTTAGCTATAAATACCCAACACTTGTATAATTTCGGGTTACTTTTCTTGAGCTGCATAGTCCTGTGTGAATCTAAGCCATTGTTTTCAGAGCCGAGTCATGCAGAGTGCTTCCTTTGTTGTCAGTGTTCATATCCCACGCTGTTCCGCGGTTTCTGTCTAAGTTCTTGTTACCTATACCCATTCACGACGGAGAACCTGTCGACTGAAGAAGTCGTTCGTCAATTCCTGCGCTGAGGCATAGATTTCGGCATGACTACTCCCGTGACTGCTTCGACTTATGTACATCCTGGTTATCAGGATCCCAGACAATCTCCGGCCACACGAGCATCTCAGCCACAGCCAGAAGAGCCCGTTCCAGAGCCGCTGGCCACTATGGTGAATTATATTCTGCCGCGACCAGACGATGCACCAGAGGTGCATATTCCGAAGAATGCAAAGTATCCGCTTCCGTTACCTCGACTACCGGTTGCCGTGCGAATAGAAGGGTCCCTGCTCGGACACCTTCCACTGGTCAAGTTCTCTGATTTCAACCTGGGAGACTATAAGACATATCCTCAGTTCCAGCTAGACCGATATCTGATGGTAGTGCATAATCCTACCAGAAAGGTTGACGAATTCATCCCGAAGGGATTTGCAGCAAATCTGGAGCGCCCTGGACTCCTGAACCTATTAAAGCTACCGCATTTTGGGCGTAGCAATGAAGTGAACGCAGTTGTTAAAACACTGTTATCCTGCGCTCATGGAGGTTACCTTTGGCTCGGGAGGCCAATCGATTTAAATGTCGATTTGATTCATCGCATTACTGGCCTGTCTAAGGTTGGTAAGGATCCCAATATCCATTTCATGGGAAAGGAGAAGGATAGAAAACTGGCTGCAAAGCTGGTCCAGAAATACAACCTTACAAGAGGAGGTCGGGCTTATGACCTCACAATAGTAGAAGACGAAGCACTCAGATTTACAGGAAGTCTGCTCTCAGGCATACTTCTCACGAAGTGCAGACTGAAGGAAGTTACTGGAGCTGTCGTGGAACTTGCCATCGCAGCTGCGGAGGGAGAGCAGTACAACTGGTGCCTCTTCCTCCTCAATTCTTTTTTGGAAGACTGCCGGAACGTCCAAGATAACCCCGGTCAGTCGTTCCATTTTTCTTGGCTTTTAATTTTATGTGCTCTCGTCGGGTGGAAGGAGCCCCCGAACACTCAGTTCCTTCCGCGCCGCGCAGGAGAACCTGCTGGAATTCGCTATGTAAACCTTTGGGAATCTCCTAATCCCGCGAAGCGCAAGATGAATCGCGCTGTATTTTGTGAGTACTATTATCTCCTCAGAGATACCATTCAGGAAATGCCAAGGCTGAGTGAGGAGATAGAGATGCTATTTGAAGGAAATTTGGCCTTTACCGCTGACTTACATCAACTTTACCTCCGTCCCTGCGGCATTGAAGAGAAATGGGCCGTAGGTCTTTACAGGATGACCACCGAAGATGTCGAAGAAACTATCAAGTCTTGGTCAGATGAATGGAGAGAAGCCACCGACATCGCAGCCGCGATGCCACCCGCCGCTGCGCACGAGAAAGATAAGGGCAAGGAAGCCCCTGAGCAAAGAAGTGATGAAGGCTCGACAGAGCCGGCAACCAAGAAACAAAAGGTGTCGCATCCCTCTGAGGCCATTCCCTCGGGGATCGAACAGTATCTGAAAGAGCAATTTCGCGAGCTGCGCAACACGCACGCTCACATCAGAAATGCTCTAGATCTGCAGTTTGTGGAAATAAAAGGTCTCGCAGGAAGGATTGCGCAGACTCATGCGCTAGCATCTACTTCGCAGGCGCCACAAGAAATTCCAAGTACTGAGCGAGTTGAAGAACTCATAGAAAGGCATACTGTCGTGCATATTCCGCCTACGAGCATGACACTTCCGGATCCTCTAGCTGCACTACAGGTAAGCGCCGTTGGGCCCGTTGAAATAAATTTGTCTCTAATTCCTATAGAGACTCTACAGCTAGTGCACGAGAAAGTTTCTCTTGAGTTGAGAGCTAGAGAGCTCTCTACGTTCCAGGAAAATCAACGACTGCAATCGCAGGAGATAAAGCTGAAGGCAACCCATAGGAATATCTCCGAGAAACTCGCACTTTATGAGGCGCAAGACATCGGCATCAGAAACGCCGTGGATGAGATTGCCCAGGAGTTGCCGGCTTGTGAGATTCAACCAGACCTCCCTCTGGTTGAGAAAGTTCAAATTATTGGAGGAAGGGTGAAAACCCTGGAGCATGAAATAGTTGCTATGGCTGAGGGCCATAGAACACAAATCACGGAGCTAGAAGCCCGTGTTGCCGCGCAGTTTACAGATGATGCGCAGGTACAATTTGAAGCACTGAGCAGAGCTTCCACACAGATGAAAGACAGAATACAGGAAGCTGAGAACCTGATGAGCCAAGCTATGGAAGCTTGGACGGAGCTTGAGAAGCTCCCCTTTAAAGTTGGTCTTTTGGAACAGGTGCAAGCCGCAGAACAGTCCCTAACTGTTCTGACTGAAGAAGCTAAGGCCTTAACAGGATTACCAAAAATGAAGAAAATGAGTGAAGTGCGCAGAATGCAACAGCAACTGCACAAGCTCAGAACTAAAGATGAGAAGCTCACCAACAGCATTCAGCCATTTATGGATGAGTATGCTGATATCGTTGGTCAAGTCGAGGCAAAAATCAAAGAAATTGCTGAATCTCAAGAGGTGATTGATGCCATCACTAAAGAAGAAGCCACTGCAGAAACGGTGCAGACTGCTGTGGAATGTGTCCATGAATTGGACCACGATATTGCGCAGTGGAAGAAAGCATTCGCGCAGATCCAAGCAAAAGCAGATGCGCAAGTAAAGCGACCACACACTAGTGCGAGTGGCTCGAGGGCGAGCCACAAGTAAGTGTTAGGGGCCTGTTGGAGCCAAGGCCGCAGCTATGGTAAAAGCTGCGAATTTTGAGGAAAAAGCACAAGTATGGAAGAGTGCTAAGTTTTGAATAAGCGCCAATTTTGGGGACAGAAGAAGACGGTGCGCAGTACGGTGCCAGATGGAGGAGCTCAGCGCGGATCACGGACCGGGAATCATGGAGCTCGCGCGCACGTCAGAAGGGAATGAAGGTAGCAGAGTGGAAAGCTCAGCTACCATAATCAATGAAGCAATGGAGTAGAGGGCTCAGCTACCCTCATTTAAGGCTAAGTACAGAAGTTATGGTTGCTTGGATCAAGGAAGAGCAACGGACCAAAGCATTGAAAGCGAAGGACGAGGCATCCATACCTGTAAGCTGCGCCAGAATTCATGGAGCTTGCAGGAAGCGGCGACATGACTGCAAGCGGCGCCTACAGTACACCTAGCCATGTGCGTGGTTAGGGTTTTTGGGGACTACTGCTGGGAAAGGCCCACAGTTTTGTAAAGGTGCGACCGCCATGGCCACCTATATATATGAATAATTGTAATGGATAGATGTTAGTTAGTGAGATAGAGAGTCAGTTGGTGAGACAGATAGCTAACTAGTCAGGAAGCGGGTTAGCAGTGAAGCTAATCCTTGAGTTGCAGACAGTCCGAGGCGACGTCTGAACTATTGTAATCTCTAGAGAGGAAGAGATTAGATCGAGAGAAGGGCTCCCGCTGTGTGCGTGGAGTTTCCTGGAAAGATCTAAGGCTGCAGCTGTGTGCGCAGCATATTGTATAAGTCTATCATTTTCTGGTTAATATAAGATACTCCCGTGGACGTGGTTTTCCCCGTGGAGGTGGACTTCATATTTCTCGCTATTATGATGTGGTGATAGAGATGATTACCTGTTTTAGCTTACTAACGGTAAATACAAAAATATTGCATTATCTTTATGAATGTGTAGAGTAAATCAATAAAGCTTCTTTAAGAACTATAATCGTCAAGAGTAGAAGGTATTGGTAAGACGACGTCGCCGTTGCGATAGGAGAACCTGTTGCTGCGACGAGCTCGCAAGTGAAACTACGTATAGAATATCCGCGCAGAGGATAATTGGTCCTAGCGCAGGAGTGGAAGTACCGCGCAGTTCAGCCGCCGAGCGGGAGATAGAGGGCTGTTGCGCTCATAAGTCTGAAGAGAGTTCAAACCGTCGCCTTAGAGGAATCGTCAAGAAGAGAGAACAGTCTCCGCGTCGCCTAGGTTAAGGAAACCTGATTCCTTAGCCTCCCCATAGCCACTTTGGGTGAGACCTCGAGCTATCGCGCAGCTCGTTGCCGAGAGGGCCAGTGCGCCAAGGGGTTTTGTTGCTGTGCTTCATTAAAACCCGGGTCTGTCCAAAAAGCAGCCAACAAATACATTGTTGGTTGTCAGTATCTTGAATAATAACTCATTGTAGTATATCTATAGTAAATATAATCATAATATCTCATACAATAATTATATTATAATAACAATATGATATTTTTACATTCTAAGTGATTTAGCACCCATTATGTAGGTCCAAGAGATGATCTCAGATCACTGCTTATCATAATAAACAATAACTTTGAAGGATTGCTATGAGATTTCAGGTTGAATGCTAATATAGGCTCACCACTATCCAACCCTAAAATTATGATTCATTCTTAATCATGTTCTAGTTACCACTATTTGGATACAAGTGACAAAATAAACTTTTCAATCTTTTCCATGGATTTATACACAAAGGCTATAACTGTTAAAATTCAATATGCTAAGACAGAAAATAGCAGCATTACATTCCATTTCACAATAATAGCATATACAAGATCACTGAATAAACAACAAGCACAGCATAAACACAAGAGACAGAGATTTATCCTGGGAAACCCTCATGGGGTAGAAAACCCAGCAAAGCTTCCTCAATATAGATGACCAACAATATACAAAGATGAAACCCTGATCTCCTCCTCCACAATAGCAGACCTCTCCTCCACAAGTGCGCTATCCTCAAGTGTGTGAGTGTATCAAATGAGGAACACACCTCCTCTATTTATACACTACTCTGATATGTATTTTACACAAGTACATGTAGGCTCGTATTTAACCATTAGGTTAAATACCCCATTATAACTGACTGGGCCGACCCCCACATGGTGGGTCTAATAACCCTAGTTACCACACCCAACTCGGAGGAATAAACATCTCCGGATTTATAGTATAATCACATCGGAGGTATGGAACATCTCCGGAATAAATAATATACAAATATAATATTCTTTGAAGTTACATTATTTCAACACTCCCCCTTAACGAGAAGGATATTATAACAGTATCTGCACGAGCAAGGAGTCATCAACATCATACATGATACATCTATAAATCATTGGAAGCTTTCTCAACATCATCAGTAACTCAAGCAGTTACTGGAACATCTTCAATACTGGAACATCAACATCTTCAGTACTGAGTCTTTATCTTCTGCAGCACTCGAACAGTTACAACAACATCAACATCTGGATCCTCATGATCATCAATATCATCATCCCACGTTCATCAGCATCGTCATCACACGATCATCAGCATCATCATCACACGATCGTCAGCATCGTCATCAACACAGGTATCCATAACAATACAAGTATCCACATCATTAGTACAAGTATTCATGCCAATACAAGTATACATATCATCAATACAAGTATCCATACTGATACAAGTAATCATGTCATCAATACATGTATCCTACCGATACAAGTAACCACATCATCAATACAAGTATCCATACCGATACAAGTAACCACGTCATCAATAATAGTATCCTACCGATACAAGTAACCACATCATCAATACAAGTATCCTACCGATACAAGTAACCACATCATTAATACAAGTATCCTATCGATACAAGTAACCACAAAAAAAAATCACTTTCTCGGAGACCATTCATCTACGGATCAATTCAGGGACCAAAGTCTGGGGATGATACAATCCCCACTTCTCGGAGACCACACGTCTACGGATCAATTCAGGGACCGAAGTCCGGGGATGATACAATCCCCACTTCTCGGAGACCACACGTCTACGGATCAATTCAGGGACCGAAGTCCGGGGATGATACAATCCCCACTTCTCGGAGATCACACGTCTACGGATCAATTCAAGGACCGAAGTCCGGGGATGATACAATCCCCACTTCTCGGAGACCACACGTCTATGGATCAATTCAGGGACCGAAGTCTGGGGATGATACAATCCCCACTTCTCGGAGACCACACGTCTACGGATCAATTCAGGGACCGAAGTCCGGGGATGATACAATCCCCACTTCTCGGAGACCACACGTCTACGGATCAATTCAGGGACCGAAGTCTGGGGATGATACAATCCCCACTTCTCGAAGACCACACGTCTACGGATCAATTCAGGGACCGAAGTCCGGGGATGATACAATCCCCACTTCTCGGATACCATACGTCTACGGCTCTCTTTAGGACTGAAAGTCCAGGGATGATCCAATCCCCTCAACTGTCCACTAAGGACTTCATTCTCAGAGACCTCACGTCTACGACTCTCTTTAGGACTGAAAGTCCAGGGATGATCCAATCCCCTCAACTGTCCACTAAGGACTTCATTCTCGGAGACCTCACGTCTACGGCTCTCTTTAGGACTGAAAGTCCAGGGATGATCCAATCCCCTCAACTATCCGCTAAGGACTTCATTCTCGGAGACCTTACGTCTACGACTCTCTTTAGGACTGAAAGTCCAGGGATGATCCAATCCCCTCAACTGTCCACTAAAGACTTCATTCTCGGAGACCTCACGTCTACGGCTCTCTTTAGGACTGAAAGTCCAGGGATGATCCAATCCCCTCAACAGTCCACTAAGGACTTCATTCTCGGAGACATCACGTCTACGGCTCAATTCAGGGACCAAGGTCCAGGGATGATACAATCCCTATCTGTCGACTAAGGACTTCATTCTCGGAGACCTCACGTCTACGGCTCTCTTTAGGATTGAAAGTCCAGGGATGATCCAATCCCCTCAACAGTCCACTAAGGACTTCATTCTCGGAGACCTCACGTCTACGGCTCAATTCAGGGACCAAGGTCCATGGATGATACAGTCCCTATCTGTCCGCTAAGGACTTCATTTTCGGAGACCATACGTCTACGGATCAATTCAGGAACTGAAGTCCAGGGATGATACAATCCCTCTTCTTTCTCGGAGACACCTGTCTACGGCTCACTTTAGAACAAGTGTTCAAGGATGATACAATCCTCACATGTATTCTCATCAATACAAGTACAAGTATCCTCAACCATACAAGTACATTAATCAATACATGTATCATCAAAAGTATGTATTCTTACCAATACATCTTATCATCAAAAGCATGTATTCTCACCAATACATCTATCATCAAAAGCATGTATTCTTACTAATACATATAACATCAAAAGCATGTATAAGTAAAACTAAGTATTCTAAGTATACGAGTCCTAAATCTAAATATTTCTAAGTATCTAGGTGTAGAGAACAGGTTACCTCATCATCGACCTTGTTGTTCGATGAGACAATCTTCATCATCAGTGACTATACTACTCCCCCTTTCGAGGAGGGTCCTTTTGAGCTACACCAAGCTTGTCTCGAAAGTATTCAAATTTCACTCGAGACAGAGGCTTGGTTAGTATGTTGGTAACTTCTTCACTTGAGGTAGAGGTTTGGTTAGTACATCGGTAACCTGTTACAAATTCAAACTTTATAGTTCCTTTCTGTGTCACATCTTGTTAGATCCCTATGATCTTTGACTTATCATGGAACACTGGATTCTATGTCATCTTGATACAACTCTATTTGTCACATAGGATCACAGTTGGTTCTATCTCTAAGTCAAGCAATCCTGAAGCCAAACTTCTTCACAACTAGCAGAGCAAGCAGCCATATATTCTGCTTGTGCTGAGAGCCACACTAGACTGCTTCCAGTTAAACCACGAGATCATGTCTAATCCCAGACAATAACATCCTCTTGATGTGTTCTTCTTGTCTGATACACTTTCTGCCCAATCAGCATCTGAGTAGCCATCTGAAGTCATGATCTCCAAGATAGCACAGATCAAAGTCTATCGTATCCTTTAGGTGCCTCATCACATGCTTTGCAACTATCAGGTGAAAACATCTAGTTTCCACTAGATACTGACTCAAGGTATTCACAACAAAGCATATATCTAATCTAGTATATGTTAGATACATCAATGACCCAATAATTTGACTGTCCAGAGTTATATCCACTAACTCTGATGAGTTATCCACTAACAGCTTCAAGTTGGAATCCATAAGAGTGGCCATTCCAACACCTCAAGTCATATTTCTCATCATACTTTCCCTGGTTGAGAAATATTCCTTCTGAGCCTTGCCATACTTCCAGACCTAGGAAGTAAAGCGTCAATTTGAGATCTTTCATTTTCATTTCTGCATTGAATGATCTTCTGCATATCTATCTGTGCCATCTCTCGTTAGATGGGTCTACTAATATGAGCCTTAATATCATTCGAACTCTGTGGTGAGTTCCTTCTTGCATCCATGTCATTTGTGTATAGAAATCATATTCAACCTTGTAGCAAAGGTTGAGATCCACATCACCCATGGTGATCATTAAGCTTATCAATTTATTATCGATCCTAGGTACCTATACAGAACCTGATTCACACTTCTTCTTTAATTACACCATACTTGGAGCAAACATCTTGTCGTGATTCTCTTCCCCTTTCTAAGAGAATCTTCTAGCCATGAGCCTTCTATATTTTGTTTGATTTGTAAATCTTCTTGTTTGAACATCCACCACTTGTACGGTGTCCATCATTCTTCATGACCTTTCCTACAAATCAAAATTAAGTACATGATTAGTAATACTTCATAATCATCAAATCATATTGACATGATAACCTATTATGCATACAGATATCATTTACATAGTGATGCAACTATTTTGACCAATACTTTGGCAAAACACTTTCCCATATCCTGTATGCATACAGTGGCTATCTAGATGCCTTCCATCTCTACCAGAACATACTATCGAGAGTGTGCACAACTCTCAGCATGTCAGCAAGGAGGTTTCATTCTAGACAAGCAACAATGGAATGTTTGTCCAACTTACCAATCATATGCATATTAGTAGTATACTGTTCAATGTTCTATGAATATTTACACTCAGCATGATATATTATAGGAATACAAATATGCATACAACCTATTACAGGCAATATCATTACTATTTCAAATAACAACTCAAATACTTATCTTTTATGTTTGTGTGGCTGCCTCCCGCTTGATCTTCTGTATGTCTTTTGAACTTCTATTCATTCTGTACCACTGTGCATGCTTAAGAGTCATCCTCATGATCTCATACACAAACATACACTCATTAGTATATTCTAAATGCTATCAAAACATTATAGTACTAAATAATCTTGAAAATGTATAGTCATGATTATAGTTAATAAACATTAGTATTCAAGATTTCAGGGAAGTCTTCTTTTACTCATGCATATCATCAATCAAGATAAAAGATATAATATGCATAATCCCTTGATTACTAACTTTATGAATAAGCATAACCAATCATTCCAAGTATACTTATATAAGGGATCCTAACACAAGGTAAGATTCATGGGAAACATACCTGGATTAGTATACCTACTTGGTTATGTACAACATACCTAAACAATCTCTTCAATGATTTAGAAATCCTGAGCTAGAACCTGCATGTCTCATAGGTTAAGCATAATATAACAAAGTCATACATACCTTGTAAGTAGAACAAAGATTATGGATGAGTCTTTGTCTTCATGTTTTCATGGTCATGGAGCCTGATTTGTCTTTTGTGATGTACCTGTATCTTGTTAGTAGACAACATCAACCTCACACAACATCATAATGCATTAGTACAATCATAAGTGTCAACACCCTAACCAATGAATATCTTCTATCATGCATTCATAATTTTGTTAAGGTGATACAACAAATCTAAAATCAAGATTGTACTAACCGTAATAACATGAAGACAAACATACCATAAACTTAATCATGAACAAATCTCAAAACATACGTCGATGAGTCATACCTGTCGAGATCGCTTGTAATCTCCTTATGTAAAGCCTTAGCCTCATGTCCCTCTGAAACAGTAACTCCTTCACTTATGCAGGTGACCAATCCATCTTCTTCTAGGATTAACCCTATCCACTTGATTTGCAAGAACTGGACCTGGAGCTGGATATGGGTTTGTCAGAGAAACCCCAAAAATTCAAACTTTGAATTTCAAACTTTCGAAAGGATAGAAATATGTGCCTTGATGAGCTGATCAAACTGATATATTCAGAATTTGAAAACTGCAAAGTTTCACTCCTCAATTTTGCCTTTGAAACTTCCGGATTCACTGGACGTGACCCTGAACTGGGGTTTGGTGAATCCCACTCTTCTTCCCAATCAAAATGTTTGATCCAAAGCTCTAAGCTTCTATTTTTCTGAGGAGCTTCCAGCAATCGTCACAGATTTCAAAAATTCCCATTTTTACAGAAGCCCTAATTTTCCACTTTTCTGATCAAAGTCCTGAACTAGGGTTTGATCAAGCCCGGCCTTCTGCCCAACCAAAAAATCTGATCTTGGTCTCTAAATTTCTATTTTGATGAGTAGCATTCAGCCGTGGTCTCCGTTTACAAAAATTCCAACTTTCTTCAAAGCCCTAAATTCCGGAAGCCATGAATGAAGGTACTCAAAAATAATTATGTTTTGACAGAAATATGTACCTGATTGTTTTTGGTGTAACTCCAAACTTTTCAATCGACGGGGTCTGAAAACGTTTTCTGAGATAGCCTGACCTGTTATCTTTCCATCCTGACAGGTCTGACCTCAATTGGATTCTCTGAGAGAGAGTTATGTCAAATGTCGCAACGTGACCTGTTTTGGGATAAAACAAAAGAGCGAACTTGTACGGCGTGCCACGTGTCACTGTTTGAACTTCGGCCTCTGAAAAACTTTTCTGAGGTATCTCGGCCTGTTATATTTCCATCCTGATAGGTCTGACCTCAATTGGACTCTCTGAGAGAGAGTTATGCCAAGTGTCGCAACATGACCTGTTTATGGGATAATACAGGAGGGCGAACTTGTACGGAGTGCCAAGTGTCACTGGTTCAACTTCGGCCTCTGAAAAAGTTTTCTGAGATAGTGCAGACTGTCTACTACCTGTCACTTTTTACGAAATTTCATTTGGAGCTTCCTAGCCCAAGCTATGACCTTTTTCCCAAGGTCACCTGATTTTGACTCAGATCTGGAAGAGGCAGAAACCCTATATTGTACAGATCATAAATCACAAAGTACAATGAATTAGAGGTTGTCCTTTGGACACAAGGTACCTGGAGATTTAATCTTCGTTCTGTAACAATTTCAGATCCGAAAACTTCGCCAAAACGGATTTATAGTGAAAGTTCTATGATGACTGGTTTTTGCTATGTAAAACCCTAACCTTCAAATTGTCGTAAGTAAAGCAAGTGTCTTTAGTGCCATACCTTGTCTTCCTTCAGGTTAGCTCTGATACCATGTTAAAATTCAATATGATAAGACAGAAAATAGCAGCATTACATTCCATTTCACAATAATAGCATATACAAGATCACTGAAGAAACAACAAGCACAGCATAAACACAAGAGACAGAGATTTATCCTGGGAAACCCTCATGGGGTAGAAAACCCAGCAAAGCTTCCTCAATATAGATGACCAGCAATATACAAAGATGAAACCCTGAGACATGATCTCCTCCTCCACAATAGCAGACCTCTCCTCCACAAGTGCGCTATCCTCAAGTGTGTGAGTGTATCAAATGAGGAACACACCTCCTCTATTTATACACTACTCTGATATGTATTTTACACAAGTACATGTAGGCTCGTATTTAACCATTAGGTTAAATACCCCATTATAACTGACTGGGCCGACCCCCACATGGTGGGTCTAATAACCCTAGTTACCACACCTAACTCGGAGGAATAAACATCTCCGGATTTATAGTATAATCACATCGGAGGTATGGAACATCTCCGGAATAAATAATATACAAATATAATATTCTTTGAAGTTACAATATTTCAACAATAACCACATCTCTTAAGAAATAGAAACTTTTCATTGGTTTATACATAGTTGCATTTGTTGAAATGTTTATCTTTTCAATCTATGTGATGGATTGGGTTTCTATAACATTTGGACATAGTAAGCCTTGTGATGGATTGCAAGCACCTTAGAATATAAGGTTTGGAAGGCCACCTTTAGGTATTTCATCACATGTGTTTGAAACTTTTATGTTTGAAATTTATGTAGTGTCACCCCTTCAAAACTTAATTCAAACACTTATAATATAGTATTGTGACATGGACACACCCATCGAAAGCACTATCTTTACCAATCTTTACCCATTGAAAGCACTATCAAAAGCGTTGGAATTTTTGACTGGTCACTCCCTCCCACCAGAGCACATTTTCACCTTCCTACTCCCCTTCCAGAGCTCGCAAAGGTCATTGGAGGTCATATAGTTCACATAAGAGGTGGAGAAGGTTGCATATGTCACCATAGAGGTCACAAAGGAGGTCGAATAGGAGGTCGAGGAGGTCGAAGAGGAGGTCACAGAGGAGGCCGATGAGGTTGAGGTCACAGAGGAGGTCAAGGAGGTAGAGAATCCACAGAGGAAGCAATGCCTCCCAAATTGGTCAGTACCCATTTTATTTACCATTTGATTGATTGAATGCATGAGTAATACTATCAATGGAGGATTCTATGCTAATATGGGTTTTCAAGCTTGGTTTCATGATTTGTTTTCCGAGGACCTATAGCAATACCAATATACTAGAGCATTACCAATAGACTAGAGCTATAGGGTTTTTTGACACCTATTGTAGTACTAATAGACTAGAGCATTCACATTTGATTAATTCGCTTCCAGGCCCTACACAATAATTTTTCATTCTTTCGCAGTAGCAAATGGTATTGGTGTACACTAAAGATAGCACGTTTTTGTGCTCTAAGAAAAAAAGGTATTTTAAATTGTAAAATTTCAATCTTAATTGAGTGCAGTAAACAACAATGTTTGTTCTAATTTTTTTCTTGAAAAAGGAAAATGTAAAGGTATGCAGTGAATTTGGAAAAGAATTCTAAAGATATTTTTAGAATTGATGAATATTGCACATATTAGAATTGGAAAATACCATACACCCTTCTAAACCAAAACCACAAGTCTTGTTCAAAATATGTTCATAATTTTAGTCTCTATAAAGAAATATTATGACCTACTAGCACCCAAAATTGCACTGGGGAAAATTCAGTGCAACTTAAGAGACAATGCCCACTACCACCTTAGCATCCATCTCTCTCACTTTGGGCTAGTGCCTTTCCAGCCTCGAGGGGGTATTCCTAGCTATTTCCTTTCATCTATGGATTAAGTTTGAAAATCAAGTCAGATAGACAAGAAGACAAAGTTTAGGTAAATTAAATCAATATAAGTTTTGGAAGGGTCCAAACAATTGGTGCTTGCCATTTGGATCATCAGGTTAGATGAAAACTAGACAAGTGTTCAATCGATAATGGATAAATCTCGTGAGGCATCCACTTTGATAGAATATCACAAGAACAAGGCATCCTAATGATCATGCCAATGTTGGGAAGAATGATGGGACTCAATTTCAAATCAATTTCCCATGAATTGTATGTAAAGACTAGCGCTTGAAGTAGGGAAAATCCCATGACAATGAAAATCTTGATGGATCCCTTCAACGAAAATTTCAACTCCAAATAAATTAAATATGAAATGGGGGCTTTGGAACATATGGAAATAGTGGATATAAATATACCAACACATTTGGAGTAAGATTCAGGAATAAGTTCAAGAGACTTTGTGTAAGATTCAGTAGAAGCACAATGCTCGATATGATTAGCTACACACAAATTATTAGTTTCGCATGGGATATAGAGTTTGGGTATACCTTTAAAATGAGTGGTTTACACTTAGATATGGTCCATATATTATTTTTAAGAATATGGGAGAGAATGCATTTAATTTTAATTTACTATTGAACGTGGGTATTAATCTAGTTTTCCATGTAGGTCACTAGAAGCTCTATGAACTGTCATAGTTGGATAGTAATGTTGATTAAGAATGTCACACACAAAATTTGGTGCCAAGATTGAAGAAGATGCGATATTTTATTCACAATCATAATGGTTTTATTTTGATTTTATTTGAATCCTAATTATTTTACTTTCATTCAAGACTTCCTGTCAAATTTTAAGACCCTTAGACTCGTAATTCTAGATTGTGGGATTAAGAAAGTTAATGATCTATTGTTTTTTGTGTTTTTTTCAAAAATCGGAAATGGATATTTTGTTTTTGTATACTCTTGTCATTCTACTATATAGGCTTTTCTGAGACAAGGTATTGCTTATAGAATTCCCTATTTTGAAACATTTCATGATTCTCTTGTTCAAGAGAAAGATAACATATTGCATATTGGAGTTATAAATTTGACAAGCATCTAACAAATCCTTAGTGTCAAAAAAAAGGCAAGGCCCCAATCATTCCATGAAGTGGCATCCTCACAACAACAAATTGAACAAGAATTCCAACTCCTCTTAGACTTTTCTTGCTCCCAATGGCGATAAATGAGCTAAGTCAAAAGGAAGGAAGATTGAGAAACATTATAATTTTCTTTGGGTGATATGGTCCTCTAGAGTAAAGACGTTCAATAATATGGAGGGCCTGGGAACATTGTTGAAGAAGAAACAACATACATCTAGATCTTCTTATTTATACTCCTCAGGGACATGCTCTTTCTACATATGTGTTTTGTTTCAATGCAACAACTTATTTTTCTTTAAATAAGCAAATTATAGATTGTGGTGACATCTTATAATATGGATAAATATAAATACATATTTTTTGCTCTAATCAATCTAATAGCAAACAAATATCTGTTGATGGTGATAGGTCTTTAGGCATTGTAGGTTCAAGAATAGTTCAACTAGATGGTGGTCACTTTAATGATGTAACCTTTGATCTGTCTATTAAATCACTCATTCTGGTAAAAGAAAAACCATGGATTTTTTCCCCACCAAGTTGTAATTGAAGAGTAAAGGATTCCTAGCATGTTGAACCGAAATTGCCAATACTATTACTAGGCTGTACAAGTTTGATGTCTTTGGGTAATCATCTCTTCCTTTGATTTTTATTTCTCATAGTGATGATGAGTAAATTTTGGCAAGAATGGTTTGGGCATCTAAATTATTGATCATTGAAGCATCTATATAACCACAATATGATTATTGGTCTTCTTCTTGTTTCATTTAGATATGGTGCTCTTTTCAAGTGTGTTTTCGAAAAATGTCATTGGTACAATATTGCAAACATGCCTCTTAGCACATATCATCCCCATTAAAACTCGTTTGTAGTGATTTGTGCAATCAACTTCCTTCCTTTTTGACATGTTTTTGGTCTCCAAGGCCCCTGTAGAAAAACAATATGGACATCAACTTCATAAATTAAGAATTGATAATTGTATTCAATTTGTAAACACCAAATTTAACATTCAATGCTCTACACAAGGCATTTTGTGTGTTGCGTAGTGAAGCTTGTGCACACATTCTTGATGAGAAAATGAAATCCTTAGATCCTAAATGTCAGAAGTGCATTTTTTTTCTTATTTAGAGGATATAATATTTTTTTTTACTTCTTATTCCTAGTATAATAGAATTCATTGTTAGAAGATATGTTAAGTTTGAGGAAGACTTCTTGGCCTACATGCTTGATTTGTAATCTATGCCATCTTCGATATGCGAGCCATATCATCTTAATTTATTTTCTATGTGTTTCTTTAATGTGTTTTGTATGTGCCTTTGGTGGGATTTTGTACTTTATTAATCCAGTGATCACAATCATTCCCTACATGAGTTATTTGATAAACATATCCTTGATACTAATGACACTTGATCAGTCCATGGTCTCTATTTAAAGAGCATGGAGGGTCAATTGTTGAGGGTGTAACCTTGTAAATCTTAATGTCTTGATTTTTTATTTGTGTGAGAATTTATCTTAGGGTGTTCGACATGTGTGAATATACCCTCTTGTTTTCTGAACATGGTCATCATGCACATTATCTAGAATGTAGGCTATGTTGTACTAAGGATGTGCCCAAAACCTATAAAGAGTATTAAGTAATAGTTTGATTCTATACAAACATGCATACCATGCATGAGATAGGGAACAACCTCACATACTTTATATGTTATGAACAACTTTAGGTTGCTTTACCAAACAAGTTCCTTACTAAGAAACATCAATCACACCAAAAAATGCCACATCTTTTCTCCCTTCCTCTTCTTCCTTGCATGTGTATACTATATCAAGATGTGAACATATGGGATGTGGATTGCTAAGCCTTTTTTTTATTTTCTTGCATTGTATTATCATTAATACTTTGACCTTTAAATGTAATAAGATTATAGTTGGATTGTAGTAGGTTGTGAAATTCTTGTGCCAGTATTGCATGTTGAGTTTATTTCTATATATCTAATTGCTTAGTAGATGTTTTGTCATAATCTAAAGTGTGTAAATGATATGTCCAATTTTTTGTTGTGGAAGCACATAAATATACACTAAGTGTATTCTTACTTGGATTACTTAAAGTGTTCCAACAAGCTATAGTAGTGGTCGAGGTTGAAGTTGTTAGGGTTGCTTAGTGCGGAGTCATGGTTATACCTCCATTTGCTTGATTTAAGGCTGGAAATGGACATGTTGGGGAACCCGAGTTACATAGGTCAATGTGCCTAAGTGCTTTAAGTGCTTTATTTATTGGAGAAACTTTTATCCCATGGTGTAGGTAGAACCAAACATGTATTTTTCAGATCTGTCTTCCTCGAGCGAGGGAAGTTTAGGAAGACTAGAGGAAAGTGAGACATCTAGTAGGTATACAAGAGGGAGATCAACTAGATGTCAAAATATAACAATAAAATTCCATAAACGAATGGAAAATTTTCTCGCTAAAGGGGGGTCATGTTCTTATGATGATGAGACCATAGGTGACATCGAGGTGCCCTTGAGGTGCAAACATCTAGTGAAACAATGGATACCAAAGGATCTTCCTCAACTAAGTGTATTCTTACTTGGATTACTTAAAGTGTTCCAACAAGCTATAGTAGTAATCGAGGTTGAAGTTGTTAGGGTTGCTTAGTACGGAGTCATGGTTATACCTCCATTTGCTTGATTTAAGGCTGGAAATGGACATCTTGGGGAACTCAAGTTACATAGGTCAATGTGCCTAAGTGCTTTAAGTGCTTTATTTATTGGAGAAACTTTTATCCCATGGTGTAGGTAGAACCAAACATGTATTTTTCAGATCTGTCTTCCTCGAGCGAGGGAAATTTAGGAAGACTAGAGGAAAGTGAGACATCTAGTAGGTATACAAGAGGGAGATCAACTAGATGTCAAAAGATAACAATAAAATTCCATAAACGAATGGAAAATTTTCTCGCTGAAGGGGGGTCACGTTCTTATGATGATGAGACCATAGGTGACATCGAGGTGCCCTTGAGGTGCAAACATCTAGTGAAACAATGGATACCAAAGGATCTTCCTCAACTAAACAAATTTTTTTGTGTGAATGAGAGGATATATTGGATTGCACCATCGTCATTACATGGTTTGGGGTTGTTTTGCATGGATGGCATAAAGGTCGATTACGAAAGATGTACTGAATTGATGGAGTATGTTGGGCCCTGTTACAATTACATATATTAGATGCGACTAGTCCAATATACATGAAGTATGCACATATATAGACTGTCTACAAATTATTCACAGCTGAAAGACAAGGATCAAAATAAAGGAGCGACTATGTACATTGATGGAAGGCCAAAAGAAACATGGAATATTGCAAGGTTTATAGACAGTACACAACCGGGGTCTGCAATTAAGCAACCCAATTGCATATTTGAGGGGCATGAATGAAACTGTGTTTTTGTATGTGCCATAAAATCAATAGCTACAAGGGAAGAGTTGCTAATCAATTACAATTTGAATTGAATAGATACAAATGTGGTTACTATGGGAGTGGTACATCTAACATTTTACCCAACCTTTAATTAATGTATCTAATATCTTATGTATTTTTCGTGAGTCTATTGTTCTAATTTCGTTAAAATTTTCTATATTTTTGTCATAGGGTAGTGATTGGGGCATGTCCCTGACAGTTGATCAGAGGAGTACACCATCCTCGATGCAACAAGTATACCTCATTGTAATTGTACAAATATAATATGAGCAAAATGTTTTATTATTTTTTTTTTCGTGAGTATATTGGTTTCATTTAGATAATGTTTTCTATATTTTTGTTATAGGGTGATGTTCAGGGAAACTCCCCAGCTGTTGATCAGATGACAACAACCTCGAGGAAGCAGGTATACCTCATTGTAATTGTACAAATTAAATAGGAGCAATATGTTTTTTTATTATATTTTATCCGCAAGTATATTGGTTTCATTTTGGTTATGCTTTTTATAATTTTGTTGCAGGGTGCTGATCAGGGAAACTCCCCGGCAGTAGATCATATGAGACCATCCTTGAGGCAGCATGTATATCTCATTGTAATTGTACAAATTAAATATGAGCAATATGATTTTTTATTATGTTTTTTTCGTGAGTATATTGGTTTCATTTCGATAATGAATTCTATATTTTTTTCATAGGGTAGTGATCAGGGAATTTCCCCAGTAGTTGATCAGAGGATTTGTTGACACAGTTCTGTCGATAGGGGTTCACTTCGCACTTTCATCAACAAACACCAATCTAACACCCTTAAGCACCAAACCAGCAAGGTTTTACCCTTTCCAACAACACCCTTAAGCACCAAACCAGCAAGGTTTTACCCTTTCCAACAACACCCACAAAGCAAGTGAGGTCTCACCCGAGATGATTAAGGGAGCTGCAGGAACCATGTTTCCGCAGTGGGGGAAGAAGATGCAACCACTTCAAGTCTATCGCAACAAAAACCAGAGATTCACATCCGCAAATATTCACACATTCATTATTCGCACATTAACCATGTATTCACCATTTGCATATTCAGTACATAATGGACATTCGCATTAACATGAAAATACTGGAGATCACATCAATGAAACCTTATAGAATAGATAACATAAATCATAACGCAACATTAACCATTGAACATAAACAGAGACAAAAGATAAGATCCGAACATCTTCATGCATTAACTCATAAAAACCATGTGTTCTAACCTTCGTAGAAATAGTTCAGAACATATTATCGCGGGTCCATACAAAGTTGTGAAAACAGAGCAAAACACAATCAAACCACATAATCATAACGATAATGATTCTACGATTGGATCAAAAGATGGCCTTAGGCTTACATTCGTACTCTTATTTATAGCCAACTATGGTGGTTACAAAAAGGTCCAAATGACCCTTTCTAACAACGTAAACTAATCTTGCGCTTCCTCGTTCTCCGTGAATGACCCTTTCTTCCGTAGATGGTCCTTCTTCGTAGCTGTCAGCTTCCGCACTTCATGCGGACTAATCCTGTGCCAACAGGAGTACACCATCCTCGAGGTAACATGTATACCTCATTGTAATTGTACAAATATTATATGAGCAAAATGTTTTTTTATTATGTTTTTTTCGTGAGTATATTAGTTTCATTTCGATAATGAATTCTATATTTTTTTTTGCAGGGTAGTGATCGGGGCAAGTACCCAACCATTGATAAGAGGAGTACACCATCCTCGAGGCAACAATTATACCTCATTGTAATTGTACAAATATAATAGGAGCAATATGTTTTTTTCGTCAGTCTATTGGTTTCATTTCATTAATGTTTTCTACATTTTTGTTGTAGGGTAGTGATCGAGGCAAGTCCTAGACCGTTGATTAGAGGAGTACACCATCCTCGAGGTAGCAGGTATACCTCATTGTAATTGTACAAATATAATATGAGCAATATTATTTTTTATTATGTTTTTTTCATGAGTATATTGGTTTCATTTCAATAATTTTTTCTACATTTTTGTTGCAAGGTGCTGATCGGGGCAAGTCCCTAGCTGTCGATCAGATGAAACCAGCCTCGAGGCAACATGTATACCTCATTGTAATTGTACAAATTAAATATGAGCAATATTTTTTTTTATTTTTTTTCCTCAACCTATTGCTTTCATTTCAATAATGTTTTATATATATTTTTTGCAGTCTACCGATTCAGGGTTTGATCTAGCAGCAGAGTAATCCATAGATACTGATGTGGATGAGATCATGCACGATGTTGACATTGCATATTCACTAGAACTAATTAAGATGATAGAGAATACCTTAAAAAATTCATGAGGATATCCTTTGTCTGCTATTCATTCAGCCGTAGACAAATGCGATTAGAGAAAAGGTTGATGTTTTGGTCAAGAGATCTTAGGCCTTGAAAGTAAGTTACGAGATGTTGATTTAGAAGACAAATTCATTTAGGATTTTATAGTTTGTACTTGTATATGATCATGAACTAAAATATGGTTTGTATTTATAGGAGTTTTTGCATCCACATACTAGTGGTAAGGGGGGGTGTTGGTACTAGTGATGCTCATGGAGAGTCGTCACATGAGCATATGACACCACTTGCATCTCATGTGCCATTATTGTTGGATGAACAGTCGGAAACACATTCTGCAGCACCCCCAAGGCCATATTTGAGTGCACCCTCTAGTGGTTAGCGCATGCCAGATTGTGCAGAACATGGGGTCGATGTAGAGCCTAGCATTGATATTTCTCAACCAACATTTCCTGGATCTTCCCATGTCACTAGCACGGGTACACTACAGACCAAATTTTTGGTGGAAGAAGATCTCAATCCCATAAATATAGAGAATATCCCAGTTATTTATATAATTTTTAAATTATTGTATATAATCTGATTGAAATTTACTCATAAAACATTCTTTTTTCAACTAATGATGACATGATCATCTTGCAGGAAATGATGTTTTTTATAAACATCTAAATGATTTTTTATTGGACATATTTGGGCCCACCATCTGCATAAGGTGGGATAAACAAAGTAAAAATTTAAAAGATGATCTCACTAATCGCTTGGTTGGCTTGTTTGATAGTGAGACCTTCAACCTAACGGAGCTCCTCAAGAAAGCCAACATATGAAGATTGTGAGGGACCAATATAGGTTTCATATAGAAAGTAACCCTAGGTATGAGCACCCTCCAATGATTCTAGGAAGGGAGTGGAAGGCCCTGGTGGAATATGGAAAGGAGAGAGCTTTGAAAAAATAAGGAAAGCTACCACCGGGCACAGGAAGGTATGCAATACTTTCAATAATGTAATTATATGTTTATTACTATTTATTTTTAGATCAAATTTGCAACATCTAACGCATTTCAACCTTTTCATAGGCATCCAAACACATCAAAGGCCACAAAGGCAAGACAAGAAAAATTGGACAACACAAGCTTGGGCCTAGTGGTTATTCGAATTTGGTGACATGAATTGTAAGTATCAATAAAACAAATATTGCATCCAAATAATAAATTGCAAATAATTTTTGTTTTATTGCACCATAAAAGCTAATTCCATGATCTTATGCAAATTTGTAGGCCGGTCGATTTAAGGAAGTGCCCACGAAGGAATAATTGAAGACTGAATTCCTGCACGGCTTTGGAGGCATTGTTGAACGCCTAAAATGCTTGTTTGGGAAAACAAAGTATTCCGGTGATCCATCTTGTGTGCAGGTAAATAAAATCAATGAATTTTATTTAAGATTGATTACTTGTGCAATCTATTCATTATAAATTTTAGCCATAAAATATTGAGTCTTTTTTTAGCAGGAAAGCAGCGATGCACTTAATTCCAAGGATGGAGAAAAACCCATTGAAGGTCATGCTTTGAATCGTGGTAATGATTGTATTCATATGCTACAGTTTAAAATATTGCACTGCAAATGGTGAATTAATTGTACTTTTTCATGTTTCAACTGCAGAGCATGTAGAGGGTCATCCTATACAAGATGAGCCTAGACAAGAAGATGAAGTACATGATGTGGTGCCATTAGGTAAACAACACCTCTAATTTTTTTTATTAATGAAATAGTTTTAATTAAAATAACAAAAGATATCAATGCAACATTTTTACATTATTGCAGCAAATCCTGAACCCTTGCAGCAGCATCCATGTCATGAGTACACTACTAGGAAGACAATATGACAAGTTGTAGATGCCACAAGAATTGAATAGGAAGTTGCAAAAGATGAGTTGATTGCTGATTTTGTCAAAAGAAAAAACATAGAAATAAATGACTGAAAAAACACTATACAAACTTATTTTTGATAATATCATGTCATGCATTATTTTTTGAGTAATGAATGAATGAGTGAATTAATGAATGCTATATTTTAATAAATGAATGCTAAATGTTTCTTTATGACGAAACCACATGTTTGCACATAAATTTAATTATTTTCAAGTACATGCATTGGGTATGGGTAATTGAGAGTAATGTGAGGGGGGTAAGGGGCCATAAGAGCTTCCACCTTCATGTGGTTGGCCCTATTTAGTAGAGAATATTAAATTATCCTTGAAACAAAGAGTAGCTCAATGAACTATTTATTCTTATGTATTATAGACTCCTGTACATTTTCAAATACATGTCTATTTCATAAATTCTTTATCATGAATAAAACATTTCATGGTAATTTGATTTCTACAGGATTTCGCACTACGAATTCCAACTAATCAGTATCCTATTTGGAGAGGCTGCATTAATTGTACTCAAAGGTACATAATATTCATGAATTTGTATTTTTTATGTCGTTTTAGTTAATATTTACCTTTCATGTGCTATCTACCTTTTGTATCTACATACATGGCGAGATATATAGTATAGATTTATTCACTATGTGAAACCATCTGGAGCCTACAATCCTAACCAACCATTACATAAACCAATTGATATGAGACACATCAGAGTTGATACTACTTCCTAGCTAGAGATCCAAGTGTAGTAGGTAGCCATAAATGCACAATACTTCCATCTATTAAAAAATAAAACCAATATTTCAAGCCATGAACTTTAATACCCACATATGCAATGAATTTATAGCCTTCCTCAATCAATCTACCACATGCAATCTACTAGCACTGCACTTAAACTCACCCTTTTATCAAAGAAGGCCATTCCATGAAAGGAGGCAAAGTATCTAGCTTATACTTTTAAATTTTATGGAGAGAGCTCCCGCTTACTTGAGTTAGGAGAACGTCATTGGTCATTTTTGAATAGATATGTTTTGTAACATGTGTTTATATCAAAACATATGTAGATAGACTTGACAATACAACAATGACTGATACTATAGATTCAAGAAAATCAAGAAAATATTCTACCATGTTAGCTACATGAAACTACCTACAAGTGTTGTTGATAGTGAAGGAACAACACACATGCCTAGTTTTATTTGGAATACCCTAAAGCTGCAAATTTATCATTTTTGAACTGCCATCCATTCTTCCATTCAAGTTTATAGTTGGAGAATATACGCTTTAAGAACTTTAAAAAAATTTCATACCATTGTAACCTTAAGTCCTTTGAAAGATAATTGGTGCCCATTGTTAAATGAATATCCACAACACAATCACTACTATGAGGACTATGACATTGATTATAGTGATGTGCGTCCATTGTATGCATGCTTGCATTTCCTTGGTTTATTCTATGAATTCGAATGCAATTTTCTATTTTCAATGTTATATATTATATATTATGGAAGAAAGATTTATTATGTATGAGTCACTTGTATAAACTCCCTAGACCTACCATCTCCAATGCCAATATTTGGAAACATTAAATCAACATTTTGATATCAATGGCTTTCTTCCAATTTTAGAGCTAACTTTTTTCAATTTTGTTCGGTTGTGATTAATGTTTGTCTAAATCTGAAGTGGAAAATAAGCTTTGTTGCTCATGTGTCAACCTATGACTCCTTGAAGCTTTCCTTATTCTCCTTGACTAGATTTGACTTCTAATCTTGTCTCATTGTAGCAATAAGTGAAAAACACTTCTAGCACATAATAGGAATCATGATTCCAAGGTCAAGTGCTTGAGGTAAAAAGAATTCCAAACTTGCCCAAAGTTAACCACTTGTGATGCTTGCACTTTGACATGCTAATTTGTGCCATAACATATACCATTCATATTATGTTGTCACTTGTAATAGGGTTGTTTGACTCCATTAAGGTAGTAGACAAGTTCTTTAGAAATATCAGGTTTGAATTGAAATATGAGAGTATGATCCACCCCCCAAATTTATGAGTTTCCAATTTTATTTCTTTATGTAGTAGTAGTTCATATAGTCTTTGTAATGTGCTTTTTTTTCAACATTTTGAGTGCTACACTGAAAATTAAATATCATGTGATTTGGAACCATTTATTGAATGTTTTTTATCTAATATTCGAATCCTTTGTTGTAAGTATATAAAATATTGGTCTCTTTTGAAATGAATAACTCACATAAATACTGTTTTCCCATTGTTTGCAGCGTTCCATTGTTTACAGAGTTGGTATTTGCCTTACAACTATGGAGGTAAGTATACTTCTACAGTGATAGAATTTTTTTGAATAATATCTTGTATAATTATTATTGTAAAATGCATATTTGGATTTGTTATCATTCAGAAATTTCCTTTGGCTGTGGAAGAAAACTCCCAAGGTAACCTCAAACCAATCTTTAGGCTGAAAACTGGCCTTTCCAACCAGAGGGGGATCTGTTGTCCAATGTCACTTCAAGAGAATTCATATGATAAAGAAGAGTGGCCATATCTATGGATAAATATAGGAAATTTATGATGTGGTCGATAGGGTTAATGAAAAGACCATTGGGCACGGAGTCAAGAAACTAAAATATCAACCAAAGTGATCAATAATTGATGGTGGAGCAGATTAATAACAAAGGCAAGATAGTTAATGCTTTACAATCATTTAAACTTATTGTAGTATGGTGGAGGAATTGAGAGTCATAGTCCATTAACACAAAGCATTTAGCAAGAATGAATTTTGTGCTAACTTTAGATGAAAAGATGGAGTACTTGATTGCTATACCTCAGAGCATATAAGATGAATTCCAAATTATCTATTTCCAATCAAACACTTGAAGATCATACATTTAATGGAAAACCAGAAGGGTAAACATGCACATGAGAAAATCACAAAACTGAAAGACATTGACACATGAATCTTTGTTATAAAAAACACAGTATTTCTGTATTGATTCAGGAAATATTGCAGTACAAAGATGTCCTTCTTCTCCCGTCGAACCCCCATTACATTGTAAAACTTCAAAATATATACAACTACTCTCCAAACAAAACCCTAACTAGCTTCTACAAAAATAGCATAAAAGAAGTTTCTATGCTGAAAGGTCTGGGATTGCATGCAAATTAATTGCCAGATGTTTGATATTCAATAAATGATGCTTATTAAGCCAGGAAATTCCTTGCCCGAGATGTTTTCTTTGCTTTAAAAACTGGAACTAATATTCTCCGTCCAGGCGTCTCTGCCACCTGTGTAGATGTTAATTCTTTGACTTAAATGATATTCGAAATCTGGGAATTAATTTCGAACAATTGCTAGTCCCTCTCCTTGCTGGAATTTGATTATAAATATCGATCCTTGCCTGAGCTAGAAATTATTTGGTGGCTAATTCTTTTTCTCATTATTTGCTCTCGTGAAATTTGGGATTGACCTCATCAGTATTAATTATATATACAAGGATATTTTGGATTTGATCCACACAAAGAAAAACAATAACATGTATTGTGTTAACATTAAAACTCTGATTTTTGTAACGCAACATTTATTCTGTGGGATCTTCTGATGTGTGAACTCAAAATTTGGATTTGACGTTTGGTTTGGTAATTGGACACTTAATTCTTATATTCGATTACATATGGCACTTGAACCTCGAACGATAACTCGACACCTTGAATCATGAGCAGATTTGATTTATCATTTTATGCTTCTCGTGGGTTTTCATCTTGGCGCATTTTGATTTTTCTGGTGAGCTACCTGCACTTTAGCTTATCTCGACAACTGATGCTTTTCCTTAACAAAAGCTTGGCGTCAACAAGTGGATTCCCGGAGTAGTAAAAAACGGTTTAAATCCATCCCACTTAGACCAGCGAAATGAATGATCCTGGAACACGTGGCAAAATGGTCATAAGCAGTTTAAATTTTGCACCAACATCAGCAAATTAACCCTAGTAGAGACAACAGAAAGAATGGTAGTCGTCGATGAGATTGGGCGCTTCAAATTGCAGCTCCGAAGTATGAGTTTCATGCTCAATGTTATAATCTAATTTGTTGGGTAGTTTTTCTGCCAGCATAATGCAATAATGAATCCACCAGCTTCACATGTTGGACAGTATTGTTCAAGCACAGTTATAAGTCCTTTATGGCATCTTCACTCTCAGGGTAGCCTAAAATGATGCCAAAAAGTTGGTTGATTAAAAAATATTGCAATGTTTCATATGCAAAATACTCAAGTTGCAGATGCCATCTAGTAATATGTTCTGATTTTGCTTTCTCTTCCAGTGAAGCACAAGGGAGGACACGGAGTTCAAGTTGATGCAAGAACATAATGATCTCTGTTGTTGTCTTGATATGTAAGGAATTATATGTTGAAACCCAAGAGGAACAACCTGGGTCCAGTTTCTTATAGGTTCCAACACAGATGTTAGGTGATCCTCTCCTGCTAAAGAATGAACCCTTGCATTCAAAAGAGAGAATGTAGCAGAAGCATACGCATCTTTTGTTATCGCTGTGAACCCAAGATCCTTGAGATTATGGACATCATGGCCAACCTTAGAAATCTGTATTTTATCAATGACTTTACAACATTCATTATCTGTTTCCAGTCCATTTAAATCATCAACCATCCATTTCATCAATCAAACCAGAAGATCCACTTTTGTCATTTTCTGTTTCATTGTCGCCGATACAATCCTTTGGGTTTCTTTCTTTCTTCTTCTTCTCCACTGCAGCTCTGAACTCTTCTAAACGTACCTTAAAATATAAACGCAACACCTTTGGGAAGTGTCGAGGAAGAGTAGTGAGGATAATTGCAGAAACCATTGACTGATACCTAGAAGGAAGGTTTGTATCGTAGCGCTTCATTTCTTCGTTGTTTAAACATGTGCTTCTTGAAGATGGCTGTAAGGTATGTTGTTGCTCTTGCTTATGTATTTTTATAAGCATCTCTTCCAGAGTTTTAGTTATGGTTTTTTCTATAGTAGGAATACGATTCCAAAAAATATGTAATAAAAAAATTCAATACTGATAAAATTCAATACTAAAATAAAATATCTAAGTAGATTTCTTATATATAATACTTTTAATTAAATATATAAGTTAAATTACGCTATGGTCTATTTTGACTATGGTCTGTTAGTTGTTCTGCTTTTCAGCATTTACACTCTTAAAGAGTGATGAAGATCACAATGTAATTTTGTAATCCCAAGATGAAATCTTAAAGAGTGATGAAGATCACAATGTAATTTTGTACTGGCAAGATGAAATAAAATTACTGTCAAATTAGCATAAATGTACGTTAAAAACCATTAGTTTTTATAAGAAAGTAATAAATTGAATGTTATTTATATTTTATAGTTATTAAATAATTAAAATTTGGTTTTTAAAATTTACTTTTTCATTACTAAAAATCTATATTCGTATCATATACATACCAAATATTTGAAAAATTCTAATTGCTCTTAATTTATGTATGAAAAATGTCAATATGGCCGAATTATACTACTATGGTTTCTTCTACCCAACTATCAATTATCTTTCTATCTTCAAAGCTATCGACATCAAACTTCATATATCCATCAAAATGCCTCCAAAGGAGGAGATATGTATTTGCTTACACCTTTCCTTGAGAGCTGGGAGAAAGTAATCAACGACAAGAGACACTAACCCATACTCCATCAACTCATTAATAAATCCAATAAAATCATCCTCAAAAGAACTGATGTCTTCAAATTTAACAATATTATCTTATCTGTGGCCTTGCAGAGTCTCCCATTTCTGGACCACATCGCCAATGATATTGATATATATAGATTCCAAGGGCCTAGATATGTCCATGTCCACTGCCATACTTATAACCAACCTCCACCGCCGATCAATCCCAATCTGTATTCAGAAATTCAATGCATCAAGCCGAGGAATCGTAATTGGATATCAATACCATTTCCTCATTATATAGTTCTAATGATAAACATGCATATAGTATTCGTATCTTTGTTCGAAATAGTACCACAATCGAACTCAATCAAGTTTATTTTACAAAATTTGAAATTTTTTCCTTTGACAGAAACAAGCATTAACAACCAGCTTCACGGGTACAAATAATGTGGAAAATTTAGAATTTGAGCACTGCAAGAATGACTTAAATCGCAGGTGCTACTAAATGAGCGCTACGAAATGATCTGGTTCAAGAGTGCTCATGAACATGCAAAAATTTACAGTGCCAACATGGTTAATCGATTTGAGCGAGTTTGTTGAGATTTAATTTTTCATTCTCACAAGATTGTTGACTTTCAATTTTGTCCATCTCAGGCATTATACTTATGTTCATTACTGTTGGTAGAAGTAAGGGATTTACTTTAAATTTTCAACAATAGCTTTTTCGAAATTGATATTATTTTTAAATATTGTTAATCAACTATATTTAATTATAATATTCTTGAAGTAAAATAATACATTATCAAAGATTCACTACATAAATTTCAAACCTATTGGTTTACACAAAATTGTATAGGAGAGCAAAAAACACTTTTCTTATGTTGAAGCATGAAGTCAAGATTTGATCTGATTTTATATATATATGAAATATATTATACTATTCTTGAAGTAAAATATTCTCGAAATTGATATTATTTTTAAATATAGTTAATCAACAATATTATATTATAATATTTTTGAAGTAAAATAATACAAATTATAAAAGATCTAGTACATAAATTTCAAATCTCTTGGTTTACACAAAATTGTATAGATGAGAAAAACACCTTTTTTTATGTTGAAGCATGAAGTTAAGATTTGATCTAATTTCATATATATATATATATTTGTGGGTTAGAGATGGAAAGGTATTTCTTCATACTTGTTAACACAAGGAAAATTCCTATGGTCACATGGACTTGTTTCTAACTCTTCTCTAGTTTAAATAGGCCTTTTAATAATTGTATATTATATGTTCTATTTGATTAAGTTTGCAATTTTGAATCAACTTTTCTAATTAGCTTGCAAATTTGATATGTTACTATAGATTAAATTTGCTCATCCCTATAGATGTGATTATCTCTCTTTTTAAAATATTGTTAGACCTAACAAGGGCAGAGTCTCCTAGGCAATATTCCAAGCACAAAGTTGGAGCAAATATGGATCAATAAAAGGAAGCTTTAAGACTACTAGGATTTATAATTCTTAAGCTTTGCAAATTCTACCTATTGGAGAGAGGTTAATACACTAACATAAGTTTCACTTAGATAGTATTCCTTATTTAAGTTTGAGATAAATGAACCCATTTCATTTTTCATAAATTACTTATCGCAGGATAGTGAGATTGAGGAAAATGCAAATACACTATAGTATGTCATACTCTATCACAGGTAATCATTTCTAGAATTCTTAACATGCGGATTATTACTACTAATGTGCATGACAATCAATGTCCAAATCTATTAATATGACAAAAAGAATTCTTAGTACTACTAGAGTTGATAAAAGAAACATAATTCGTATATGAAATGTCACAGTATTCCTGCAGTTGTGACCAGTATTGACACCACATGAAGTAGTGATATTTTACAGATTTATTTATATAACATTTGATTGTCTCCTTCCATATTTAATCATTCTAAGTTTGTGTTATGTATCTATTTGTGTGATTTCTATTTAGTTTCCATATATAATGGCATGTTTCAAACTTATCTTAGTATACTTGAGTTTATTACCTTGTACTATTTTACCAGTTGTACTAGCAACAACAATAGTGGAGTTGGGATTAAAATGATGGAGGGATCCCAAGAGAATATCACATTTATTTATGTTTTTAACATAGCCACTGATCCTTTCCTTTCACAACATGTACATCTCTTTTGTTTGCAGTAATGTTAATGTTTGTGTGGTACAATATAGATTACACTCAAATTAAACCAAATTCTAGAAAGACTCTAAGAGGATCTAGGTCAACTCTAAGATACATAAAATAAAATGAGAGAGTTAGGATTATAGGGTTCATAGTATTTATGTAAACACTATAAGAAACATAAAAAAATGGTTGGTCAACCCTTCTCCAAGCTACATGCAATGAATGTTTTTCTATATTTATTGTATATAATTGAAGGAAACCTTATTTCAACCCCAATAATAGAACACTAATTATGATGGTGATTGTGTTAGATTTCATTCAATAGACCTGCATTGCATTTAAGATTATCACTGCTTAATGGTTAGCAGAATACTAGTTATGATGGTGATTGTGTTAGATTTCATTCATAAGACTTGCATTGCATTTAATATTATCAATGCTTAATGGTAGCAACCATTTTGGGAATAAGCATAATTGATTCTTTTCCATGCCACTCCAACTTGTTCATTTATTATTTGAAACCATGTGTTAGTACAAGTACAATGCCCACAACAACATCAATTTATATTACATAATTAGGGTTTCCTCACAGATATTATGATGCAAGAGCAATAGCTCTAAGGTTTAAACTCATATGTGTGGTCAGACTCTAAGGTCTAGATATTTGTCCAAGGAGGGACTATTGCAAAGAGACATTGTAAGACTCATGTAAAAAGTATTTTATTTCTTAGTGAGCATAGATAGGGAATATGCTTAGTTGTTAGGTGTCAATGAGTGTTGAGTTAATGTAAGAGATCCCTAAAGAAAGGGAATGATTCGAGAGGTTGGTTGCAAGATTATAGTTAGAAGTGAGTAGGTCATAAGTGAGTTTTTTAAAAAATAGAAGTTGTGACCTGAATCTAGGGTTCGTGTGCAGATTTGTTGGGTTCAGTTAGGTAGGATGAAAAAAGAATCAAATTGTGACTCTTGAGGGGGAGAGAGGGGTAAGATTGAGAACTCAGAGAGAGTATGAAAGCTCTCTGAGGTGTATGTACAACCATTATGTTAATGAGAAATATATTCATCATAAGATTGTGTGTTTTTTGTTCTTTGAAATTGTGTGTGAGGAAATGGAACGATTTGATGAATGGTAATCAGCATAGTGACTGTGTATATGCAGGCTTGTTACTCTCGGATTGGGGAGAATCATTAGTTGATTCCAGTTCTGGGAGAATTGCAACTGGGTAGAATCTCGGTATATGAGATTCCAGTTATTGAAGCTTGGTTAGAACCTCGCAGTTTCCAGGCTTCTGTCGAAAGTCTTATCAGACTGTGTAACCTGTAAATGCTAATAATAGTGATTGAGTTGAGTGACCTGTTGTGCAGGTCGAGAGTGAAATAGAGCACAGAATCTGAGCTTTGGGAAATGGCAGAACACAAGTGCAAATGCCTTGTACACAGATAATAGTGGAGGGTTCGAACCAGTGAGACCATAGAAGGCAAGTTCCAGAGTTCCTGTGTGTCGACCAAGGAAGTCGAAGTGAAGTATGCAGTGTGTAGGCACGAATTGATGGGGACAAGGATTGTAGACAGATTTTAGGGTTGTGCGCAGAAGAAGTAAGACCAAGAACATGGGTTCTGAGTTTAGAGGAAGGGAAAATTGAATATTGTTGCCATATATGTCAGTTCGTCAGAGCGAAATTGTTGACATAGAAGGTCGAAACCAGTGAGTATACAATGAAGAATAGGCAATATTGATATAGAAATTCGACGGGCAATGCTAGGTGAAATGTATTGCGTAGAGGAAGAGCAGAGTTATGCATAGTAATACAACGACACCTGTGCGTTCCAACGTTAATCGAACGGTGAGAAGGTGATGAGGACTAGTCAAATGTCGATGTGGAGGTCAAGAGATTACAATAAGGCTCAGGTTTTTGAGTTATAGTCACGTGAAGAGTTAAAAGACTTTGAGCTAGATGTGTGAAGAACTCCATGTGTTGTGCCAAGGTTTTATGTTGTGAAGAAGAGCGCCAAGACGTTAGAACTAATCCCTCTCTCGAGTTGTTTGAAATATAATAAATCTTATATATATTTAGTCCTGGAGCGTAGGTGGGGTCACCTATCTTATGGACCAATGAATGGTAAACACCTTTTATCATTGAGGTGAGTTTTTAGTTTGAATGATGATTTTGAGATATGTTTTGAGAAGGGTTATTAATCTTTAGAAAGAATAGGTCTAGTGTGTTAGGTGACTAGCCTAGAGGAATGTGTTTAAGATTAGGCACATAGCAGAGTGTTGGCTGATCCTCGGGGTAGGAAGACCATAGGGAGGGGGTCTGCTATTAATTGGTATCAGAGCGGGAAAAAGAAACAAAGAGTAAAGATAGTGTTTTGTGAAGGACAAGTAGACCGACCATTAGTCTGTAAGAGGGTTTATTAGTGAGGAGTTTGGCATGCAAGAGAGGAAGGGGCGTCTAGCCTGAGCAATAAGTTATAGGCATAGACAAATACTTTGGGAGGAGTGTATGTATGCAAGGGGTAGCAGCAGTTAGTAAGGACATCTTAGTAGGAAGATCATGGTCTTTGAAGATAGTGATGAAGGAAACTAGTGAGGGTTGCTAAGAGGGAGTGAAGTGTGGCCAGGGACCTAGTATTTCAACTAAGGATTGAAGTACAAGAGGACAGTTATGTTCTCATGTAGATGAGTTATGGGAGAAAGCCTAGAAGAAGCATAGAAAAGTGCTCAGAAGGGTTCTAGAAAGAGGACCAATAGTTTCCAAAAGACCAAGCACTGAGAAGGTTTGGTGAGGTAGGTTGTAGCAGGGAGGACTGTTACTGTAGAGGTTAGCGCAGCTCATAGAGAGTGAAAGAAACTCCAGAAAGATGACTATTAAGAGTCATAGCAGAGGTTCAGGAGGCAACCACAAAATGAAGAAAGAAGATGCCAAGGAAAATGGCATAGGAGAAGGATGACTGATGAGGAATATGAGAAGGAGAAAGCTGAGATGGAAGTCCATCTGGAAGTCATGATGGAGTTGTTACAAGAGGAGAAGGAATACTAGAGATATGGTTTCCTTATGAAAAGGAAGTTGAGGTGGCATAAGCTATAGAAGAATATGAAAGAGCAACTGATGAATGCTCAGTGGGAAGATGAGGTACTCAAGGCAAGTGGGTATCTGGGAGAAGACTTGAAGACTGAAGCTTCAAGTGAGGCCAAGAGGTCTCAATGTTTTAAAAATTATGTTTTGTGTATGTTTATAGGTGAACCAGGTGAAGAAAGGAAATTTTATGATATTGTCATGAAGAAGGAAGAAGATAGGAAGAATCTTAATTTTGTTTTGAAAGGAGATGGGGCAGTTGAGTCTGATTCAAATGCACATACACGGTTAAGAGGAAGTGGTTCTTTTCAGCATGCAGAAAGAGCTAAAAGCAAAGAAAGCTTGGTTTATGATGGTGGCCAAGAAAAAGAAAAAGCAAAGGAGAACATCAAGCATACCGATACTATGATTGAGGAAGCTGAACATAAAGGCATTGAATACTTTATGAGCCCTGCACAAGGCTTGGGACAAGAAGAAGAAGATTTGATGACTAAGTCATCGAATGAGACCATTGGGTCTAGTGATTTTAAAATTGACAATTTGAATGTGCTTGCAAGTTACGCAGAAGACAATTTATCTTTTGGTGTTGTCTTGAGTGAATTTGGAGGTTGTCAAGTAAGGTATGATGAAGAATGTCTTTCAGAAGAAGACAGGGATGAGTTGTTGCAGCAGAAGGAATTCATAAATTCCTTATTTAATAAAGGAAGTAACTTCAATGGAGATGGAGTAGTTATGCTCCATGAGATGAAACTTGTTCTTGATAAGGAGAACGAGGAATTGGCTTATCTGAATGGCCAAGAGAAGATTGTTGGACAAGTATTTAGGGCTATCACAGAGGTAGAGGATCAAAATTATATTCTGATGAAAGATGCTGAAAGTGTGTCGCAAAATGATTGGCTTGGTGACAAAGAAGATGAAAACAATGAAGATAAAGGTGAGGTATATATGTATCAAGCTAAAGGAGAATCAATCTTAGTACTGAAGGAGGCTGAAATTTTCCTGGCAAAGCATAAAGATACAATGTTTGAAGAATCTGAATTAATCATCAGAACTAATCAAGAAGTTGAAGGGCAATCATTGGAGGTTGTCATGGAAGAAGAAGAGAGTTATGTTGAAACTGAAATGCATCATATTGATGATGTGCTTGAGTTGAGACAAGTACAAAGGAAATGGTTGAAATGCTTACTGGAAGCATTTGAGCAAAAGGAAGTGATTGCAGACATTAATGGAAGATTGTCTCAAGCTGTAGTTGAGGTAGAAGAAGATGCTAGTATACATATTTATGATATGATTGCTAATATAGAAATAACTGTGAGCAAGTATGTTGTTGCAGTCAGAGAATTAGAGGGCAAACTACTTTTTGAAAGTAAATTTGTAGGCAGTAAGCATAAGAAAGATATTGCAGTAGGAGATATCTTTCAAGATATTCAGGAAGTTTGGGTGGCAGCAATATCTACAACAGTATCTGGAGTAATCTCAAGAGAAAAAGTAGAAGAAAAGGTAAAGAAGGCTGAAGAAGATAATCGACAGTTTGAACATGAATGTGCAAAGTAAAGCAAAGTGCAGTGGCAAGGATATGAGAAAAACATTTGTTTGCAGTAGAAGACTAAATTGGAAGAGATCATAGATGAATTATGGGGATCAATGCAGATACCTAAAAAGAAATACAACACAATGAATAAGGTCATCCACTATGAAGGTGATTGGAAAATGAAGAACAAAGAAGGTAGAGACATTGGAGCATTACAAAACAAAGTGTGGAAGCTTGGAAGGTTGCTGCTGAAGAATGATGAGGACAATGTAGCTTATGGACATCAGCGAATAAGAGTTTGGGATCTAGGAAACATGGAGGCTAAAGATGCATTATTAGGATATCATGTCTTCTTTCTACTTTGGGAGTCTGATGCACGAGCATTAGCTCTCAGGTTTAAACTCATATGCGTGGTCAGACTCTAAGGTCTAGACATTTGTCCAAGGAGGGACTATTGCAAAGAGACATTGTAAGACTCATGTAAAAAGTAATTTATTTCTTAGTGAGCATAGATAGGGAATATGCTTAGTTGTTAGGTGTCAATGAGTGTTGAGTTAATGTAATAGATCCCTAAAGAAAGGGAATGATTCGAGAGGTTGGTTGCAAGACTGTAGTTAGAAGTGAGTGAGTCATAAGTGAGTTTTTCTAAAAATAGAAGTTGTGACCTGAATCTAGGGTTCGTGTGCAGATTTGTAGGGTTCAGTTAGGTAGGATGAAAAAAGAATCAAATTGTGACTCTCGAGGGGGAGAAAGGGGGTACGATAGAGAAATCAGAGAGAGTATGAAAGCTCTCTGAGGTGTATGTACAACCATTGTGTTAATGAGAAATAGATTCATAATAAGACTGTGTTTTTTGTTCTTTGAAATTGTGTGTGAGGAAATGGAACGATTTGATGAATGGTAATCAACAGAGTGACTGTCTATATGCAAGCTTGTTACTATAGGATTGGGGAGAATCATTAGTTGATTCCAGTTCTGGGAGAATTGGAGCTGTGTAGATTCTCGGTATATGAGATTCCAGTTATTGAATCTTGGTTAGAACCTCGAAGTTTCCAGGCTTCTGTAGAAATTCTTATCAGACTTTGTGTAACCTGTAAATGCTAATAATAGTGATTGAGTTGAGCGACCTCTTGTGCAGGTCGAGAGTGAAATAGAGCACGGACTCTGAGCTTTGGGAAATGGCAGAACAAAAGAGCAAATGCCTTGCACGCAGAGAATAATGGAGGGTTCGAACCAGTGAGACCATAGAAGGCAAGTTCCAGAGTTCCCGTGTGTCGACTAAGGAAGTCGAAGTGAATTTTGCAGTGTGTAGGCACGAATTGATGGGGACGAGGATTGTAGATAGAGTTTAGGGTTGTGCGTAGAAGAAGTAAGACCAAAAACACGGGTTCTGAGTTTAGAGAAGGGAAGACATAATATTGTTGCCATATATGTGAGTTCGTCAGAATGAAATCGTTGACATAGAAGGTCGAAACCAGTGAGTATACAATGAAGACTGGGCAAGATTGATATAGAAGGTCACCGGGCAATGCTAGGTGAAATGTATTGCGCAGAGGCAGAGCAGAGTTATGCACAGTAATCCAACGATACCTGTGCGTTCCAACGTCAATCGAACTGTGAGAAGACGACGAGGACTAGTCAAATGTCGATGTGGAGGTCAAGAGATTACAATAAGGCTCATGCTTTTGAGTTGTAGTCACGTGGAGAGTTAAAAGACTTTGAGGTAGATGTGTGAAGAAATCCATGTGTTGTGCCAAGGTTTTATGTTGTGAAGAAAAGCGGCAAGACGTTTGAACTAAGCCCTCTCTCGGGTTGTTTGAAATATAATAAGTCTCATATATATTTAGCCCTCGAGCGTAGGTGGGGGTCACATATCTCGTGGACCAATGAATGGTAAACACCTTTTATCATTGAGGTAAGTTTTCTGTTTGAACGGTGATTTTGAGATATGTTTTGAGAAGGGTTATTAAGCTTTTAGAAAGAATAGGTCTGTTGTGTTAGGTGACTATCCTAGAAGAATGTGTTTAATATTTAGGTGACTATCCTAGAAGAATGTGTTTAATATTAGGCACATAGCAGAGTGTTGGCTGATCCTCAGGGTAGGCAGACCATAGGGAGGGGGTCTGCTATCATATTACCCTTGTGTATTTGTTAATCCTAGGGTTTCCCCGTGAACCGTATGATCCCCAAGACTAGTAGAAAGTATTCATTGGATTCAACAAAAAGCTTATGTCAATCAAGCTCTCCCCAATAGAAGGATTTTATTTCTTAGGGTTTGCAAACCTTATCCATGTTTCATCACAAAGTAATTTCATGATATTTTCCTAGCCCTAAATCCCAAAAGATCAAGGTTCCAAAATCATGTTAGGAATCGGCTCCACTTTCTATGTCATCTACTAGGGAAATGACCTTAGTGATACAACAAGAGGAATAAGAAGAATCATCATATTTAACATCATGTTCTTTTGTAGGTTTTACAATGTACATATATAAAAAAAACCTACTCATCATAATAGAAATCCCTAGCACAATCCCCCCAAACCTCTTCTCTGGGTTTATCTCTTGCCATTTCATGAGAGCACAAGCCCCCCAAACATCCTCGGCTCCCTTTTAAGGTTTTTGATGTTGGCCCTTTAGTTTCTTGTTGGATACCTTACCCTAGATAACCATGACCAAATTCCTCCTCCCATTATCATGGTTATTTATTAGTATTTTTTTGTACTGAAGCCCATGATACCTAGAAGAAATTATTACACATAATTCACTAGTATTAGTCCATAATGGTCCAATACCTCAAACTAATCATGTCTATAAGAGCCTTTGAAATTAATCACGTATTCCAATTGTAGGCCAAATATTACCTTTGGAGTTCATGTGTGTGTTAGAAAAATAGGATCGCAGAGCAATAACAATAAACAACATGCAAATATAAATCACATATACACAATACAAGAGAGACACCAATATACGTGGTTGACCCAAGATGGACTATGTCCACATAAACATTTCCAGTCCTTATTATTATACCATAAAAAAAATGAAGGGATACCACCTACAACACATCCACTGCAACTTTCTCTTCACTCTCTCACAGTCTTTCTTACATAATCATAGAGATATTTACAATACTACAATACATATTCATATTACAATGCCTTCCTTTTAAAGAGCGATTACCATGGAAAAATACTATGGAACACCCAATACCATGGGCCCATAAATCACCCATTATTGACTAAGTCATGACTATGAAATTACAACATTTTACAATGCATTTTTTTTTTCTGAAATTTTTGCTACAGGGAGACTACCCCCGCTGGATCCCCATGGCGACTGTAGTGGGGGGGGAATCCCCCCCACACCCCCCCTGTCATGGGATGGTATCCAGACATGGTTGAAATAGGACCTCTAAATCAAGAAGATCAAGCTCCACAACCAATAGTGTGGTAGTTTCAGGGACCATGCATGGACCATGAACCCTAGAAGCAACTATTAGGGCCTAAGTGCCTATTTTATTGCTCCAAACCTTGCCACTTAAGCCCTAAGACTCATCACTCTTGCTCCAAATCTTAAAATAGTGGTCAGATTCCATTTATATACAATAGATTCTATTAATAGAGACCGTATGGTGGTTTGGAGACCTATGCATGGCCCATAATTTTAGTTTTTCATCATTTAATTCTATAGATATAGAATCTTAACTGAATGGATAACATGTACAACATATGAAGCATAAGAGACAAGAGACAAGAGACACAAAACATTTCACCGGGGAAAACCAAGAAGGTGAAAAACCCCGCAACTTCCTCAGAGATAGAATAAGCATCAATACAAGGATCACAATGATCAAACCCAAGAGATAGATAACTTCAGCAGCATTCTCCTCCTCCACTTGTGCGCACTCCTCCTCTCTCTCACTAATGCGAAGTGAGTGAATAATAGAATGTGTAAAATGAGAGAGACACACTCTCTATTTATACACTAAATTTCACTTGACCTTTACTCAACTAGGTCGGCCTCAACTTAACCACTTAACATAATGCTGACTGTGCCGACCCCTACTAGGGTGGTCTAATAACCCTTTGAACCACATGACTCATATAGGGTCGACCCCATCAAGGTGGTCTAATAACCCATCAAGTATAAGTTACGACACTTACAATATAACTTGCAAGACATGCAAGTACAACTGACGACACTTCCAATCGGAGGAATAATACATCTCAGTTGGGGATACAATAAAGTACAAATACAATATATAAGTGAATATCTTCCGAAGTTACAAATACATAAACACTCCCTCTTAACTACGAAGGTATTCTCTTGACACAAGTCATCAATATATATAGGCACAAGTCTTCAATTTTGGAGCTGGATCATCAACACTGGATCACGAAGCATCATCATCATTACTGCTACTGTACTCGACATCTCGATCACTGGACTATCTCAGAATTCTTCTCGTCATAGGAATTTCTACAGAGCCAGCCCTTTTTCATGTTGGATGTAGGCCTAGCCTCCTGTAGGTCTTCATCATCTCTACGAGCAAGACCTACAAGCAATCCATTAAGTAGGTACACCTCAAGACTGATTACACTGCCTCTGCAAAACCTGCAAGATCTCCCAGGACTGATTAGACTGCCTCTGCAAAACCTGCAAGAGCATCTCAGGACTGTTTACATGCCTCTGCAAAACCTGTGTACCCTACTGTCACATCATCATCTTTAGATCACCTCATAGTCCACAGAGCACAACCCAGATGCACATCACACAGCACTTACACCACCAACATGGGAGAACACATCTATCACCACTCGGGGAAGGCACTGACACTTACATCATGACCATGGGAGAACACATCTATCACCAAGTCAGAAAGGCATATCCATCCCTTACATCTCACATCTCACCATGGGAGAACACATCTATCACCATGTGAGAATGGCCTAGCCCTTATATTTCAACATAGGAGAACACATCTGTCACTATTTGAAAATGGCTCAGCCCTTACATTTCACCATAGGAGAACACATCTATCACTATGTGAAAATGGCTCAGCCCTTACATCTCACCATAGGAGAACACATCTATCACTATGTGAGAATGGATCCATCCCTTACATCTCACCATGTGAGAATGGCCTAGCCCTCATATTTCAACATAGGAGAACACATCTGTCACTATCTGAAAATGGCTCAGCCCTTACATTTCACCATAGGAGAACACATCTATCACTATGTGAAAATGGCTCATCCCTTACATCTCACCATAGGAGAACACATCTATCACTATGTGAGAATGGCTCCATCCCTTACATCTCACCATGGGAGAACACTTGTATCACCATGTGAGAAAGGATCCAACCCTTACATCTCACCATGGGAGAACACATCTACACCATCTGACGGAAAGGCTCATGTGCATCTGTGTCTCCGGACTCATCACTTCCCCTTGGAAGGAATCTCGATCTGAAGTACACCAAGTCTCTCTCTGAAGTACTCAAACTTCACTCTGGCCAGCGACTTGGTCAACACAACGACTATCTGCTCGTCTGTCGCAACATACAGGAGCTTCACTGCTCCTCTTTGCACCCTGTCCCCAATATAGTGATACTTGATCTCAATGTTCTTCGACTTGTCATGGAACAACAAGTTCTTCGACAACTTCACACAACTTTGGGTGTCGCAATATATACAAGTAGCATCCAACTGGAGATCAAATAGATCAGACAGTAGCTTGCTAAGCCATACTGCCTCACAACTAGCCGAACAAGCTACAACATACTCTACTTCAGTTGTACTCAGTGCCACACAGGACTGCTTCCTGCTAAATCAAGATATCATACCGGATCCCATACTGAAGCAACACCCCGAAGTGCTCTTCTGATCAATGGCATTACCTGCCCAATCTAAATCAACATAACCCTCTAGGTTAAACTCTTGATTTGCATCATACTTGAGCCCATAATCAATTGTACCCTTCAGGGACCTCAAAATATGCACAGAATATGCTTTGCATCAATCAAGTGAACATGTCCCGGATCCGTCAGGAACCAGCTCAAGGTGTTCACAACAAAGCAAATATATGGTCTCCTATTCGTTAGGTACATCAAGGACCCAATCATCTGACGATACATCATGGCATCAACCAGCTCAAATGAAGCATCACATAGAAGCTTCAGGTTCAATGCCATAGGTGTGGCCATGGCCTTGCAATCCATCATCCCGAACCGCTTCAGGATCTCTACTGCATACTTCCCTTGTCCAAGGAAGATTCCATCCGCACTCTGCCACACCTCCATACCTAGAAAGTAATGCATCATACCCAAGTCCTTCATCTCGAACTCGGCAACAAGCTTCCTCTTCGTGTCGATAATCAATCTATCCTCACCTGTCACAAATAGGTCATCCACATACAATAGGAGTATCACTAGATTGCCTTCTTCAACCTTGTAGTAAAGGTTGGAATCCGCTTACTCTTGGTAAAGGCCAAACTCGTCAGAAAGCTATCTATCCTACCATACCAGGTCCTGGGTGCCTGTTTCAAACCATACAAGGCTTTCTTCAGTTTGCACACATGTGACCCTCGGTCATGTGTCTCAAAACCAAGTGGCTGCTCCACATACATTTCCTCTTCGGCTATACCATTCAAGAAATTTGTCTTGACACCCATCTGGTGTATCTTCCACTTCATCACTACAGCCAGGGAAAGTACTGTTCTGATGGAAGTGTATATGGAAAAAATTTCTTCATAATCTATCCCCTCTTTCTGGGAGAAGCCACGAGCCGCAAACCTCGCCTTGTATTTCTCTATGCTACCATCTGCAGCATGCTTGATCTTTATAGATCCACTTGGAAGTCACAACAGACTTCCCTTCTAGTCTCGAGACCACATCCCAGACATCATTCTTTATGATCGATTGGTATTCCTCAATCATGGTATTCTTCCATTACTGCATCCCAGATCTTGGGAACTTCAGATTCTTCAATATCTTCAATAGATAGTTTTGTTGCTGGAACAAATGTTGTAGTCCTTCTTTTGTAGGTGATTGTACACGATCTTTCCTACAAGTCAGATTCAATTGCATGATTAGAAACTTCTCATAATTTTTCAAAAACACATTCTTATGCATAAAGACATATGTCATACAGTCATGCAATTATCTTAGCCAATGCTTCAATACAACATTTATCCATATCCCGTAACTTTCTAGATGCCTTCCATATCTACCAGAACATTGTTAAGAGTGTGCACAACTCCCAACATGTTAGCAAAAAGGTTTCATACTAGATAAGTAGCAATGGAATGTTGTATAGTGCCATAGGCCACTTACCCATCATATGCATGTTAGTAGTATACTGTTCATTAATGCAAATATACTAATATGCACAATACATATCCTAAATCTAGGAACATAAGTATGTACATAACTGAACAACATCATTTAAGTAATCATAAATAAATGACAATTCAAATACTTATCTTTGTTTAGTTGTTGGGTGGACTCCCTCTCAATCTTTTCTTCCTGGAGTGCCCTCTCAATCTTTGCTTCCTTGCAGGAACAACTAGAGTGTGATCCATCTTGATCTTTGCTTCCTGGATTGCCTGTCCTTGAAATTATATTCATCATGGACCACTATGCATGCTTAAGTGTGTACTAGTGTTGTCATTGTGTCATCCTTAACATCTCATACATAATCATACATCCATTAGTATAATCTCAATACTATCAAAACATTATGATTCTAAATAATCTTAAATATGTATGGTCATGATCATTTCATACATAGGTAATTTATCACAAGCATTAGTATTCAAGGTATCAGGGAGGACTTCTATTACTCATGCATATTCTTATTGACCATAGGACTCTTCTAGTTAGTCATATCATCAATCAAGGTAAGAAACATAATATGCATAAATTGTTGATTACTTAAAATTCTAACTTCAAGACTAATCATTCATACAAAAGTATAAGATCCTAACACAACGTAGGATTCTAACCTGATATAGGAAAAACATACCTGGTTATCATGTTTTCTAGTTATGTCTAACATACCCAAACAATTTCTTCTTGTTCTCTTCAATGACTTGTGCTTAGTAACCTGCATAACTCATAAGTTAATCATTGTAGAACCAAATTATACATACCTCGTAAGTAGAGCTTCTATATGATCCATGAGTCTTTGTCTTCATGTCACCATGGGCATATGTTCTTGATCTAGAACTTGATTTGTACCTTTTATGTTAGCGGACAACATCATCCTCATACAATACCACAGTGCATTAGTACAATCATAAGTGTCATAACCCTAATCAATGAATGTATTCTATCATTCACATGTATTCGTACTTTTTACTAGGGTGATAAGACAAGTCTAAAATTACTCAAGATTGTACTAACCTCAATAATATGAAGACAAACCTATCATAAAATTAATCATGAAACAGATTTCAAAACATACCTATATCTCTTCAAGTCATACCTGTCGGGATTGCTTGTAGTCTTCTTATGTAAGGCCTTAGCCTTATCTCCCTCTGGAACTGGAACTTCTTCACTTATGCATGTGTCCAATTCATTCTCTTCTAGGATCAACCCAATCCACTTTGATTTGCTGAGACCAGATCTGGAGCAAGAATAGGGTTTGTAAAAATTCAAACTTTGAATTTCAAACTTCTGATTGGATGAAAAGATGTGCCTTGTTGAGCTAATCAAGTTGGTATACTTCAATTTTTAAATCTCCAAAATTTGACCCCTCAAAATTGCCTTTGAAACTTCCAGATCTTCTTGACAGGATCCTGAACTAGGTTTGATGAATATCGGTCTTCTGCCCATCCAAAAGGTTGAATATTTTGTTCTAAACTTTGATTTTTCCGAGGAGCTTCCAGCCGTGGTCACATATTTCAAAAACTCCAACTTTTGCAAAAGCCCTAATTTTCCACCTTTCAGATCAAAATCCCGAACTAGGGTTTGATCAAGCTCGGTCTTCTGCCCAACAAAAAAATTCGATCTTGGTCTCTAAATTTCGATTTTGATGAGTAGCATCCATCCTTGGTCTCTGATTCCAATAATTTCAACTTTCTCTGAAACCCTAATTTCCCACAGTAGTGACGATCCAAAAATGAAGGTGCTCATAATCCAATTATGTTTGGACAGAAATATATGCCATATTGTTTCTGATGCATCTGTGAAATGAAGAATCCACAGGGTCTTAAACTTTGTCCTGTGGTATCCTGACCTGTCATCTTTCCAACCCCAGAGGTCTGACCTCAATTGGATTCTCTGAGAGAGAGTTATGACAAGTGTCGCAACATGACCTGTTTATGGGATAAAACATGAGAGCAAACTTGTATGGCGTGCCATGTGTCACTGGTTCAACTTCGGCCTCTAAAAAACTTACCTGAGAAACTACAGTCTGTGCTCTTACTTTCACTATTTACAGAATTTCATTTGGAGCTTTCTATCCCAAGTTGTGACCCTTTTTCTAGGTCACATGTTTATGACTGAGATCTGGAAGAGGCCGAAACCCTAACTTGTATGGATCATAAATCACAAAGTACAATGAATCAAATGTTGTTCTTAGGACACAAGGTACATGGGGATGTTATCTACGAGCTGTAAAAGTTTAAGATCCTGAACCTTTTCCAAAATGGATTTATAGCGAAAGTGCTACGATGACTGGTTTTTGCTATATCAAGCCCTAGCTTGCAATTTGTCGCAAGTGCAACAAGTCTCATAAATTCCATATCATGCTTTCCTTCAGGCTAGATCTGACCCCATGTTAGTTCTTCATCATTTAATTCAATAGATCTAGGATGTTAACTGAATGAATAACATGTACAGCATATCAAGCATAAGAGACCAGAGACAAGAGACACAAAACATTTCACCGGGGAAAACCAAGAAGGTGAAAAACCCCGCAACTTCCTCAAAGATAGAATAAGCATCAATACAAGGATCACAATGATCAAACCCAAGAGATAGATAACTTTAGCAGCATGCTCCTCCTCCACTTGTGTGCACTCCTCCTCTCTCTCACTAATGTGAAGTGAGTGAATAATAGAATGTGTAAAATGAGAGAGACACACTTTGTATTTATACACTAACTTTCACTTGACCTTTACTCAACTAGGTCGGCCTCAACTTAACCACTTAACATAATGTTGACTGGGCCAACCCCTACTAGGGTGGTCTACTAACCCTTTGACCCACATGACTCATACAGGGTCGACCCCATCAAGGTGGTCTAATAATCCATCAAGTATAAGTTACGACACTTACAATATAACTTGCGACACAGACAAGTACAACTGACGACACTTCCAATCAAAGGAATAATACATCTCCATTGGGGATACAATAAAGTACAAAATGCAATATACAAGTTAATATCTTCTGAAGTTACAAATACATCAACACATAAGTCCTATAAGCATCCTTATTGTGTCAACTCTGAAAATGGTGTACACATCCCACTCATATGCCATGGATTCGACACTATAGGAAATTGTCCCTTTACAAATATTTTTTGGTGGTATTGAGCAGTGAGAAAGATAGCCAAGGCCTCCAACTCTTTTGACTAAGTTGTAGACATCTACTACTTGAAGGGAGGAGCAACTCCACAAGCTCATCATATTCAACACAAGGCACTAGTCTATTGAAACTCTATCTCTATCTCTATAGATCTTCCTTTTCTCATTCTACTCTCTTCAAATAATTGGATAAGGGATCCATTGTAAAACTTTATCTCAATCTTGATACAAACTATCCTCTCAAGAAGGCCCTCATTTTCCCTATTCATTGGTATAATCGACATTTTTATCATTTTATTTTAAAAAAAAATCCTTTATAGCCAGCAGATTTCCTACGAACCTAAACAGTGCTCCGACGACTATGTTGTATCTTCGACAGAAGAAGTAGTCAGAAATACGACGAGATCAGATGGATATTATTGTCGGATTCCAGGCTATAGGAGTTAGATTTTCGACATCTTTTTGTGTGCCCAGTGTCGGATATTCAACAATTGGACGATCAATTGGTAAAATTATTATGTATGTTATTCGATGTTCATTAGGTTAGATTTTTTACGTCTTTGGTGTTGGATATTCAACACTTGGCTGACTAAATTGGTAAAAATATTGCGTATGTTATTCGACCGTGGGCTTTCGGATATTCAAAACATGGTTGCAGCTGTCGTATATTCGACAAATTTTTATTGACATTTAAAAAAAACATATTTGTCATATTTTAGATGGAGTGTTGTCAAACTTTAGACAAATATGCCATTGGATTTTGGGTTCAAATATGCCCATGTTACATACCATTTGCCTGTCGTTCCGGTGAGGGTACATGGAAAGAGGGAAATCCTCATAGAATCTTCCACTATGATGTTATAAGAGAACAACAGATGGAAGGACATGACATGGTTGGCAGGATCATCTCCTTGCTTCCCTTCGAATTTTGGAAAATCGGAGGGAAGTTTTTCTAGCATAGCTGGCCATGTTGGATCATGTGGCACAATGGGGTCATTGATCAGTTTGGCCAAATAGGGGATATTTAGACTAGCCATGAAAGGTAGGGTAGGAGGCTTTGGTCCTACCATTGTATGCTGGTTGTGGTTTTTGCTAGGGAGAGACCGGGGTGGTGTTAAAAACAACGAGTGACCTCCTATGAGAGAGGAGGGATCAAAGGGGTCCAAAGGGTCTCTGATAGGAGAATCCAAACGGGAACCTCTTATGGTAATGGAGGAGGTGGAAGGATTATGAATTTCTCTGAGAGGAGATAATGTGCCAAGTAAGGAGCGACCTCACCTAGATGATCCTATCAATATGGCTTGGGAGCGACCCGAGCTAGAGTATCTTCCACATGAACCACAGGAAGATGGTGTAAAAACACCCCACGAGAGAGGGGAGAGGCCTTACTTGAGACTAATGCAAGGGGTTGTTTTGTTCCTCAATGGTGAAGGATTTTGTGTCAAGTGAGAGTGATGGTGGAATTTAAACACAATTGAAAAAATGAAAAAATATGCCAACCACAATAGATGCAATATGGTGCAATAAGTGAGTGATATGTGCAAAAGTTGGTTTTAGTGAAAGTGTTCCCACATGTAGGTTATTTTATTTACGAGTTAGTGAACTTGTATTTATAAAGAAAATAAATGTAAATTCCCTAAAAAGACCTAACGTACTTCCTCTCAAATGTAACTGGGCCTCTCAAAAGTACAATTGATGGTGATAATGGGATCCACACACCAATCGACTAGTAGAGGTAACAGAAGAGCTAGTTCTACCAGCAATGTGGTTAATGTTCCAATCAAGAAGACTTGGAAACACATCCCAATGGAAATAGATAGCTACAAGAGTCAATTACACCCACAATTTATCCTTGGTGATGCTGTAAGTTTGGCCACTAATATACCTTGAGTCAAGTGTGGATCAATGGTTCAGCCTACACGGTATAGTGTCGTCTCCATACAATTGTTGATGTATATGTAAATTTGGAATGTATTTCATATATGTATATTGTACTCCTATAGAGATGGTATTATTCCTCTATACATAAGTGTTTGTATTCCTATAGAGATGTTATTATTCCTCTATACGGAAGTGTCGTCATTTACATTGTAAGTGGCGTAACTTATACTTGATGGATTATTAGACCACCTTGTTGGGGTCGGCCCTGTATAAGTCATGTGGGTCGAAGGGTTATTAGACCACCCTATTGGGGGTCAGCCATGTGGGTCAAAGGGTTATTAGACCACCCTATTGGGTGTCAGCCCAGTCAGCATTATGTTATGTGGTTAAGTTAAGGCCGACCTAGTAAAGGTTATTAGGCAGGTCAAGTCAAGTATAAATAGAGTGCGGGAGGCACTCTATTTGATCATTATATTCTCACACACACTCTTTGGAGAGTGGCTCACTTGTGGAGGAGGAGAACCTGCTGCTAGGAGATGTCTATCTCTTATGCTTGGGTTGTATCATTGCTTTATCTATCTCTGGGGAAGTTATTGGAGTTTTTCACCTTTATGATTTTCCCCAAGTAAACTCTGTGTCTCTTGTGTGCTTGCATTATTGTGTCCATGATTGATATGCTGTAGATATGTTGTACATGGTGTTCTCTCAGTTAAGATCCTAGATCAAATTGAAATAAATTCTGAAAAACTAATAACAATGAGGTGAGTGACTCGTAAGGGAGAGCAGGGAAGCTATACCTTGGATTTTACCTCCTTGCAAGTCATGACACACTTCTGATCTGGGTTTTCTATGAGCACTTGCTTATAGTAGGATTTTGAAAGTACCCTATAAGTCAACAATCCTATGTTTCAAAATATCGCTAATCAAACTAGATTGGTGGGAATTAATAGATGCATATCCCAATCAATCCTACCTAACTAAAATGTTATTTTGTGACCTCCTGTGGATTATTTTAGTTGGTCGACATTTACAAAGTTTATTTTAAGGGGTTTGATTTCACTTAGGGAGCGTAAGAGAGGTATTTCACAATTCCTACCTTTCTGATTCACCAAGATTGCAAGAAGTGCGAAGTGAAGAGCATACTTGGATTGGAAAATTATTTAGGTCTCTTAGTGTGTGCTAGTGGTGCAAACACATGTGATGAAAGCAAATTGATTGTCGGCAAATTATCTCGAAGAGTATAAAGTAAATGCAAAAGTAGATGTACTTTTAACTCTAAAAGAAGCTCAAGGTGCTTTGCAAATCAAAATGCTAATTAAAAAAAGTGTGCAATGGGGGTATTTCACACTTCTCACACTTTATGATTCACCAAGCTCACAAGAAGTGTGAGGTGAAGATCATACTTAGAGGGACAAGAGTCTTTAGGTCCTTTCTTGTGTGTGAAAAGTGGATTCTACACTAGCCTTGATCCTAAAAACATGTCAATTGAGCATAAACAAGAGGGGTCTTGAATACTAGTGACAATAATGAGGCCCATTGAAATCCTCAAAGTTGGTTACCTCGGTAATTTTCGACAGATATGAATTCTTTACTCCCTAATAATGGTCTATGTGGACTAATTACAAAAAAGTAAGTAATTATTGCAAATTAACTTAATTTGAATTCATTAGTGAGTAGCAATGGGGATGCAAGATTGTTGCATGCAGATGAAAATAAAATCAAATGTCTATAGTGCGGGAAAACAATACTCTTATGTGCAGTAGTGTGGAAAAATAAAAAATAGATGCGTTGTAGCATGGGGAGAACACATAAAAAGTGCGTGGGTCAAAATAGGAATGTTGTGCAGGTTGTGAACTATTTACCTTCATGAGTAGAGTGAATTTCTAAGGCGTTTCTGCACGAGTAGCGTGGCCGAGAGGCCGTGATCTATGCTACTGCGTAAAAATTAAGTGTGGTTGATAGGGGTCAAATTATGGAGTAGGAGGTGGTAAACCTGATATCCTACAAATGATAAACACCTAGAATTAACCACTCAACATAAAACAACCTAGTTTAAAAGAAATAAACAAAAATAAGTGGAATCGCCATTAGAGCTTGTCATGTCCCAAATTTTGCATTGGGTCACAATGGACTAAGCCCGTTGGTCATATTCATGAGAATTTGTCAAATTGATGCTAAGGGTCAAATAATTGCCAAAGAGAAAAAATATTAGTTTCCTAGGTTGGGGGTGGAAGCTTTGGGATTTGGAATAAGGGGGATAATAAATGACGTGTGGACATTAGAATAGCATAAATATTTAATAAATGAGCTAAATAAATATATACAAGTGAAAATCAAAGTGGCATTTGATCATGAAGACACATGGAGGAAGTGGGGCCCACACAAGCTATATTTTCTATGCCACATGGCATCCTCCTCTTGTCAATTCGAATCCATAAGAAGCCCAAGGGTCTTGGGATGAGTTGGAAGGTCAATATACTTGGCATGGATCAATTAAGGTCAAATTGGAGTGGAAGAGTAACTCCCATGGAAGAGGAAGATGCATTTTGGAGCTAATGAGACACTTGGAATAGATTCCCTAGCTCGATGATAACAATGATGAAGACGCTACGCCACCTATGACACAAATCAGACCTGAAGGCTGACATCTGACATATATGACATATCAGGGCTAAGACTATCCTCCAAGATGGCTCTCAAGGGAGTTAAGGCAACTAATATGCTTCCACGTGTGATTTGGTGGAAGTGGGAGACTAGGAATTGTTGTACAAGTGGCATTCTTTGGAATCTCTTCCCAACTTGAGTTGGAATGCATCTCTTGGAAGGAATTCGACCCATAGAGAGCTTGGAAACTTTATAAATTTCAAGAACAAATAATGAAACCATATTTTGATCATTTTAGAATTTGTTATTGCATTTGTGAGAGAGGAGCTAGTGGATGACTAGTTTCTTGCCTTAGCCAATTTCGAGGGTGAAAGATTCCCATCCAAGTTGGTGTTTGGAAAGGCCATTCAGGTCTTTCATGGATATTTAATGTAGTCTTTATTTGTAGTTGTAAGCTACAGGGAAGCTCAATGTTTTTTCTAGTGCAGCTCACTCCTTCAACCATTTCCATTTTTCATTGCATATTCTTGATCCTTGAGGGAGCGCGTTTTTGGTGAGCTATTGTACTCTTTGGGGGAGATTATAATGCTCCATTTATTTTTCAATATGAATTAAATAATTTTTTCTTCATCTTCAGAAATTTTCAGGTCTAAATTCTAAGTGGAAATGTATAAATCTGTTTTTTAATGAAAGAATGGTGCCATTTCCCCACTGCTCCCCACTACCTTGATGTGTAGCAATGATGTATTGATGCATCCGAATGAAAGATCATTCCTATGATGTATTCATGATTCATGGAATGTAATTTATGAGCTTCAAAAGTTTCATGTTCATTACTTAACCAGTTGGAGTCATTTTGATCAGTTTAATACCATTTGAAGAAGATTTAATGCCATTTCCCTCAAGCTTGAAAGTAGTATTTTTGCATCTGATTTAAGGGAATTATAACAGACATTAAAAGTTGAATGGTGATTCATATGAGTTTATGTTTATTTCCGTTATATGTCCCCTGCTTCCATTAAGAAATTTTATTTGGATTGAGTACATTGGGAAAGTCATTTTCATCATCTACCCCTAGGGGATTTGAACCACAATTTACTAGTAAAAATCTCTATCTTGACCAGATTTGAAAGAGGAGTTTTAGAATTCATATGAACACTCTAGAGAATCCATAAACATTATAAATCTGTCTTAATATAATCCATGTACCTTCTGTAGCAATTTGGGAGAATTTGGAGTCATTTGGAAGCCAAGGGGCCAATACTAGTCAAAGAGAAATTGCTAGTCAAACTCCCTACTTGGGCCAGAATCTTAAAAGGGGTTTCAGAAGTCTTTTGTTGGTCCTATATCATCCCTAAAAATCATAATCAAGTCCTAATATCATTCATATACCTTCTCAGAATATTTGGGATCATTTGGAGCAAATTGGAGACCTAGACATCAAAACTAGTCAAAGGTCGAACTAAGGAAAAAAGTGAAAAATTTGTCATTTTAATAAATTCATAAAAATGGAAATTACAGTGGTATCAGAGCATGGTCCTTGCACATGTGATTTAATATCATACATTGAAGAATAATTTGCATCCCTGTCTTACTATTATTATGAATCCTATGAGTACAATTCTTATGAGGAATATGCAGATGATTATGAACAATATGAAGCAGAATGTGAATGGGTTGAGGAAGAGGTGCCATCATGCAACACTTCTTACAATTGGAGGAATGAATATTATTATTATGATAAATATGAGTATGACACACCACCAAAGGATAATTCTATGAATGAGTTACAAAGATGGATAGCAACATATAAAACCTTGCCCCAACAATATCAAAGATATCAATCATATCTTGCTTCGAAGGAAGATACACAAAATTCCATTCCTTTTGAAGACTATATTGATGGGTTGTTTGTAAATAGACCCAAAAATGAAGATGTGGAGTTACTGAAGAAATTTTTATGCCCTTCTTGTAAAAGACCTTGGAGAGAAAATCATATGTGTGTGAGTGAAAAGAGAAATGAAAAATTTGAAGTTTGAGGGAATGCAGGTATTTCCATCTAGAAGAGACTTCTTGGGTACTCTTCAAAAAGAGATTCCAAATATAATGATATTAAGGAAACCAAGGGGAAACGTACATCAGATTGTTTGAAGGAGAAATATGAAGATACATCCCATGAACTTGAAGAAGATCACATTGAAAATATTAAAGATCATTTCGAGACACATTCTACCTTGGACATGAATCAAGGAGCATCTACTGATGGATGCTTGAACTATGAAGGAGTACCTACTGATGGGTGCTCACACCTATATGTTGGTGACATAGAGATCACTTTTGACAGTATTTCTGCAAGCCAAAATTCCCTTAAGCATGAAAATTAAGACCTTGTATCAGTTGAAGAAGAAACAAGATCAACTTCCCCATCACCACTTGCGCTTCATGAAGTTGGTCCAAGCAATAAGGAAGAAGATGAGGAGTTTCATTTGCAAGAGCCTCGTTTTCTTGAAGGGTCCTTAAATATGAATGAAAAGAAGATCCGAGAGTCCTTGAGCATTCTCCATGACACTCAAGCATTGGTGTGAAATTCTTGTGGAGAGCTACTTCATTGGAAGAAACATCCTTCCTTGAAGACATGGAGAAGATTCAAAGAGCAATGTGCCACATCAAAGGTAATTTCACGTCTTTGATTTTTTATAGAAACCATTTGTTTGAGCTTAATGAATTGTTATATGATGCATACTTGAAGAATAATGAGGATAATCATAAGCTCACAATTCAAAATGAGCAACTTCTTGAAAAGTTGCAAGATACTTGTTTTTTCTCCTATGTTTTAGATTGTCAAATGGTAGATTGTTTGGAGGATTCTCATGACATGGTGGGTCAAGAGAAATGTGGAAATTTGAATGTGTTTGATGTGTTTGAAGATGAACTTTAAGATATCCAAACACTTGATGTGGTGGAAAAGGAACTTGAATTGTCTCTTGATGAAGGTTATGCAAATTTTAAAGAAGAGCATGATTCCTCTACATTTGAACCAATCTACAACAAAGGTTTCACACTTTTGAACGAGATGCATGATACTACCCATATGGATCCTTCCCATGATGAAACTTCTGCACTTTTTGATCATTTGGGTGAATTAGTTAATTCTCCTACATCCTACAACTACATGTTTTGTAGCATTAGTCTCAATGAAGTATGGGTGAAAGGATTCTTTTTTATGGTGCCACATGAGGAGTATGGGACTCCTAGATTTAATTCTTATGATGACATGGTTGGAGCACATTCTTATTCAAATTTGCAGAATCATCCTTTGTTACTTTATAATAATGCACATCTACATGGATGCACCTATGATATGCATTTGAGTCGCTTGAAGACTCATGGTTTTTATTGCTCAACACTTGGTTTATTTGATGTTGGAGGAACTTCATCCAAAACTTGGGTGAATAGATTTATGACTGGAAAACATTTTTGTGGGAAGCCACATACTTTATTATATCTTCATGACTTTCACATTCATGGATGTATGGGTCAGACTTCTTTGAGTCATTTGAAGTCTCCTTGTTTTTTCTGCTCATCATTTGGTTCAGATTTTAGTGGAGATTCTTCATTCACTTCTTGGATGAAAGAATACATGGCTGAATATTTTATGCATATCACAACCTTTTGGAGCTGTTAAGATTTAATATGCTAAGATAGAAAATATCAGCATTACATTCCATTTCACAATAATAGCATATATAGGATCACTGAAAGAACAACAAGCACAACATAAACACAAGAGACATAGATTTATCCTGGGAAACCCTCATGGGGTAGAAAACCCAACAAAGATTTCTCAATATAGATGACCAACAAATACAAAGATGTAAACCCTAGACATGAGCTCCTTGTCCTCCATAGCAGATCTCTCCCTCACCTATGCGCTAATCACAAGTGAGTGTAATGTGTGTTAAATGAGGAACACCCTCCTCTATTTATACACAACTCCGACTTGTATTTTATATTAACTAGGTCGGCCCCAACTTAACCACTTTACATAATGTTGACTGGGGAAACCCCTCTAGGGTGGTCTAATAACCCTTTTACGCACATAACAAATACAGGGCCGACCTCACTAGGGAAGTCTAATAACCCAAGTTACCACAATCTCCACTGAGGAATAAACATCTCCAGATATACAACAAAGTCCCGTCGGAGGAATGAAACATCTCCGAAATAATAAAGTACACAATATAATGTTCTTAGAAGTTACAATATTTCAACGCTCCCCCTTAATGAGAAGGATATTATAACAACATCTGCAGGAGAAAGGAGTCATCAACTACATCATACATGATACATCTATAGATGATTGGAATCTTTCTCAACATCATCAGTAACTCAACCAGTTATTGGAATATCTTCAGGTCTCCAATATTGGAGTATCAGCATCGTCAGTATTGAGTCTTCACCTTCTGTAGCACTCGATCATCTACAACATCGTCATCATCTGGATCACTCGATCAACAACCTTATCGTCTACATCTACTAATAATCATGATAACAACATCAATTGGATCCTCTCGATCAACAACATCACATCATCAACTGGATCCTCTCGATCAACAGCATCACATCATCAATTGGATCTTCTTGATCGACAACATCACATCATCAACTGTATCCTCTCTATCAACAGCATCATAGCAGTATACCCTGCAACACACATGATCCGATTATGGGATGATCAATCCCTCTCCTTTTAAGACAAGTCTCATGTCTCTGGATGATGAAATCCAGATCCAATTCCCAGGATGATAAATCCTTATCAATTTAAGACAAGTCTCATGCCTATGGGAAATGCAATCTAGATCAAGTTCCCAGGATGATCAATCCTTATCAATTTAAGATCATTCTCATGTCTATGGATGATGCAATCTAGATCAAGTTCCGAGGATGATCAATCCTTATCAATTTAAGACAAGTCTCATGTCTATGGACGATGTAATCCAGATCAAGTTCCCAGGATGATCAATCCTTATCAATTTAAGACAAGTCTCATGTCTATGGATGATGCAATCCATATCAAGTTCCCAAGATGATCAATCCTTATCAATTTAAGACAAGTCTCATGTCTATGGACGATGCAATCCAGTCACATAGATTTTGAACTAAATGTTTAGGGACGATGCAGTCCTATCATCAATTCTCGGATACAGGTGTCTACGGATCAATTCAGGGACCTAAGTCCAGGGACGATGCAATCCCTCTCATCCACTAGGGACCACTTCCTGGAGACATCTTTCTACGAATCAATTCAGGGACTGAAGTCCGGGGACGATACAATCCCCTCTCATCCACTAGGGACCACTTCTCGGAGACATCTGTCTACGGATCAATTCAGGGGATTGAAGTCCGGGGATGATACAATCCCCTCTCTCCCACTAGGGACCACTTCTCGGAGACATATGTCTACGGATCAATTCAGGGACCAAAGTCCGGGGATGATACAATCCCCTATCGTCCACTAGGGACCACTTCTCGGAGACATATGTCTATGGATCAATTCAGGGATCGAAGTCCGGGGATGATATAATCCCCTCTCGTCCACTAGGGACCACTTTCTCGAAGACATATGTCTACGGATCAATTCAGGGACCGAAGTCCAGGGATGATACAATCCCCTCTCATTTACTAGGGACTACTTTCTCGGAGACATATGTCTATGGATCAATTCAAGGGACCGAAGTCCAGGGATGATGCAATCCCTCTTGTCCACTAGGGACTACTTTCTCGGAGACATATGTCTACGGATCAAGTCAAGAGACCGAAGTCTAGGGATAATGCCATCCCTCTTTTCCACTAGGAACTACTTTCTCGAAGACATATGTCTACAGATCAATTCAGGAGACCGAAGTCTAGGGATGATGCAATCCACTTGTCAACTTAAACTCAGTCTAAGGAACATTCATCGACCTCATCATCGATATCACCAATACATGTATCCACATCATCGACCTCACTGTCGATGCAGGAAATCTCATCATCAGTGACTACATCACTCCCCCTTTCGAGGAGGGTCCTTCTGAACTACACCAAGCTTGTCTCAAAAATACTCAAACTTTACTCGAGACAGAGGTTTGGTCAATATATCAGCAACTTGTTCGTCATTGCTTACATACTTGAGCTTGATATCTCCTTTTTGCACCATATACCATATATAGAAATATCGGATCTCTATGTGCTTCGACTTATCATGGAACATTGGATTCTTTTCATCTTGATACAACTCTGGTTGTCACACAGGATCACAATGGGGTCCATCTATAAGTCAAATAGCCCTGACAACAGTTTCCAAATCCAAACTGCTTCACAACTAGCAGAGCAAGCAACTATATATTCCACTTTAGCTGTGCTGAGAGCCACACTAGACTGCTTCCTGTTGAACCATGATATCATGGTAGATCCCAGACAATAGCATCCTCCCGATGTACTCTTCCTGTCTGATACACTTCCTGCCCAATCAGCATCTGTGTAGCCATGCAGTCTGAAGTCATGATCTCTAAGATAATATAGACCAAAATCTATTGTACCCTTTAGGTAGCTCATCACATGCTTTGCGGCTATCAGGTGAAATCGTCTAGGTTCCACTAGATACTGACTTAAGGTATTCACAACAAAGCATATATCTGGTCTGGTATTTGTCAAATACATCAATGACCCAATTATCTATCTGTACAAAGTCATATCCACTAACTCTGATGAGTCATTAGTTAGCAGCTTCAAGTTGGAATCCATGGGAGTGGCCATAGATTTACATTCCAACATATCAAATCTTTTCAAGATTTCCACCACATAATTTCCCTGATTAAGAAAGATTCCTTTTGAGCCTTGCCATACTTCCAGAACTAGGAAGTAGTTCATCAATCCGAGATCTTTCATCTCAAATTGTGTAGCTATCTTCTTCTTGTTTTCCATGATCTATTTCTCATTCCTTGTCTTAAAGATATCATCCACATACAATAATAGTATGATAGGTTCATCATCCATAACCTTAAGGTAAAGGTTAGGATCAGCTTTACTTTTGGTAAAGCCCGAGCTATCAATTCTCCCTCTGTGACTAAACATCATTCACACTCTACATTGAGTGATCTTCTGCATATCTATCCGTGCCATCTCTCATTAGATGGGTCTACTGATATGAGCCTCAAGATCATTCAAACTTTGTGGTGAGTTCCTTCTTACATCCATATAAGAGAAGAATGTCATTTGTATATAGACACCATCTTCAACCTTGTAGAAAAGGTTGAAATCCACATCACCCATGGTGATCATTCATCTCATCAAATGACTATCGATCCTGGGTACCCGTACAGAGCCTGATTCACACTTCTTCTTCAATTACACCATTAAGAGAATGGTCTTATCAAGCCACTTGGAGCAAACATCTCATCATGATCCTCTTCCTCTTTCTAAGAGAATCTTCTAGCCATGAGCCTTCTATAGTATGTTTGATTTGTAAGTCTTCTTGTTGAACATCCATCACTTGTTCGATGTTCATCATTCTTCAAGATCTTTCCTACAAATCAAAGTTAATTACATGATTAGTAATACTTCATAACCATCAAATCAGTTGACATGATAACTTATTATGCATATAGATATGATTCACATAGTTATACAACTATCTTGACCAATACTTTGGCACAACACTTTTCCATATCCTGTATGCATACAGTGGCTATCTAGATGCCTTCCATCTCTACCAGAACATACTATCAAGAGCATGCACAACTCTCAGCATGTCATCAAAGAGGTTTCATTCTAGATAAACAACAATGGAATGTTTGTCCAACTTACCCATCATATGCATATTAGTAGTATATTGTTCAATGCTATATGAATGCTCACACTATGCATGATATATTCTAGGAATACAAATATGCATACAAGCAATATCATTTACTATTTTAGAGATTCAAATAACAACTCAAATACTTATATTTTATGTTGAGTGGTTTTCTCCTACTTGATCTCTATATGTCTTTGAACTTCTATTCATTCTGTACCACTATGCATGCTTAAGTGTGCACTAGTGTCATCCTTATGATCTCATACATAAACATACATTCATTAGTATAATCTCAATACTATCAAAAAAATTTGTATGGTCATGATCATTTCATACATAGGTATACTTACCTAAGATCCTATCACAAGGTAGGATTCTAACTTGATATAGGAAAACATACCCGGATTATCATGATTGGTTATGTCTTAACATACCCAAACAATATCTTCTTTGTTCTCTTTAATGATTTAGAGACCTTGTGCTAGAACCTACATATCTCATAGGTTAAGCATAGTAGAACAAAGTCATGCATACCTCGTAAGTAGAGCTTCTATGTGATCAAAGATTACGGATGAGTCTTTGTCTTCATGTCATCATGGCCATAAAACTTGATTTGTCTTTCTTGATGTACCTGTATCTTGTTAGCAGACAACATCATCCTCATACAACACCACATGTGCATTAGTACAATCATATAACCCTAATCAATGAATGTCTTCTATCATTCACATGCATTCATTCTTTTACTAGGGTGATGAGATAATTATAAGATTAATCAAGATTGTAATAACCTCAATAATATGAAGACAAACATATCATAAACTTAATCATGAGAAGATTTCAACACATACCTGTATCTCCTCAAGTTATACCTATCAGGATTGCTTTTAACCCAATCCACTTTGATTAGTTGAAATTGGATCTGGAGCTGGATTAGGGTTTGTCAGAGAAACCCTAAAAATTCAAACTTTGAATTTCAAACTTTTGAAAGAATGGAAAGATGTGGCTTTCTGAGCTGATCAAGCTGCTATAATTTAATTCTGAAAACTGCAAAATTTGACCCCTCAAAATTGCCTTTGAAACTTTTGGATTCACTAAACAGGACCCCGAACTAGGGTTTGATAAAGCCCACCCTTCTGCCCAATCAAAATGTTCGATCCAAAGCTCTAAACTTTGATTTTTCTGAGGAACTTCTAGCCATGGTCACAGACTTTAAAAATTCCAACTTTTGCAGAAGCCCTAATTTTCCACCTTTCCAATCAAAATCCCGAACTAGGGTTTGATCAAGCCCAGCCTTCTGACCAACCAAAATTTTTGAGCTTGGTCTCTAAATTTCAATTTTTTTTAGGATAATTCAGCCATGGACTCCGATTCCAAAAATTCCAACTTTCTCTGAAGCCCTAAATTCCCGCAGCAGTTATAAGTCAAGAATGAAGGTGCTCAGAATCCAATTCTGTTTTGACAGAAATATGCACCTGATTGTTTATGGTTCATCTATGAAATTACAAATCCATATGGTCTGCCAATTTTTCCTTTGGTAGCTTGACATTTCATATTTCCAACCCCATAGGTCTGACCTCAATTGGATTCTCTGAGAGAGAGCTATGCCAAGTGTCGCAGCGTGACCTATTTATGGGATAAAACAAGAGAGGGGACTTGTATGGCATGCCACGTGTCACTGGTTAAACTCCAGCCTCTGAAAACCTTACCTACGAAACTAAAGTCTATTCTCTACCTGTCTCTTTTTACGAATATTCATTTGGATCTTCCTAGCCCAAGTTGTGACCTTTTTTCCTAGGTCACTTGTTTATGACTGAGATCTGGAAGAGGCAGAAACCCTAACTTGTACTGATCATAAATCATAAAGTACAACGAATTAGATGCTGTCCTTTGGACACAAGGTACAAGGGGATGTTATATACGACCTGTAAAGGTTTCATATCCTTAAAATTCTCCAAAATTTATTTATAGCGAAAGTTACACGATGACTATTGTTTGCTATATAAAACCCTAACCTTCAAATTGTCGCAAGTGAAGCAAGTGTCATAAGTGCCATACATTGCCTTCCTTTAGGCTAGTTCTGATACCATGTTAAGATTTAATATTCTAAGACAGAAAATATCATCATTACATTCCATTTCACCATAATAGCATATACATGATCACTGAAAGAACAACAAGCACAACATAAACACAAGAGACACAGATTTATCCTGGGAAACCCTCATGGGGTAGAAAACCCAGCAAAGCTTCCTCAATATAGATGACCAACAAATACAAAGATGTAAACCCTAGACATGAGCTCCTTCTCCTCCATAGTATATCTATCCCTCACCTATGCGCCAATCACAAGTGAGTGTACTGTGTGTTAAATGAGGAACACCCTCCTCTATTTATACACAACTCCGACTTGTCTTTTATATTGACTAGGTCGGCCCCAACTTAACCACTTTACATAATGCTGAATGGGATGACCCCTCTAGGGTGGTATAATAACCCTTTTACCCACATAAAAAATACAGGTCCGACCCCACTAGGGAAGTCTAATAACCCAAGTTACCACAATATCCACGGAGGAATAAACATCTTCGGATATACAACAAAGTCCTGTCGGAGGAATAAAACATCTCTGGAATAATAAAGTACACAATATAATATTCTTAGAAGTTACAATATTTAAACAGGAGCAACATTATAGGACATGGGATCCTCACCTATGTCATTGGAGAAGATTTGATTGGTTACTTGATGCTTGTATGCACTTGGAAAATGTTGGTCTCCTTGCTTGGAGGTATAAGCACTTTCACGACTCTTTGATGAAGCATCTTCTTGATGTAAATTTTCATTATGTTGTTATGTACTTCGATGATATATATTTTGTACTCATGATGTTTGGAATAATGCATACAAGAAAATGGGATCCAGGAACTCTCTTACCTGATGGTATGAGTTGGAGAGAACTCCTAATTGTTGGAGTGCAATAAAAGCAATGGGACCCTGGGATAATTCTTAGTCTCATTGGTTTCAATTTTTTGGGGAAATAAGTAGTATGGGGGATGTATTCCCCACTTAATAAAGTGTTTTTAATCAGAGTAGTTCAGAAGCAAGCATGGTGGTTCCTCTCTAAAACCTTCAAGGAATATCAAAGACTCAAGGATAGACAATTCAGTGGCAACTTCAAAGAATTATACAGGAAGCAGGTTCTTCAACACCCATCTTTGAAATTGCTTGAGGACAAGCAATATTGGGAAGGGAGGTTTTTTCATGTCCCAAATTTTGCATTGGGTCACAATGTACTAAGCCCATTGGTCATATTCATAAGAATTTGTCAAATTGATGTTAAGGGTCAAATAATTGCCAAAGATGAAAATTACTAGTTTCCTAGGTTGGGGGTGGAAGCTTTGGGATTTGGAATAAGGGGGATAATAAATAATGTGTGGAAATTAGAATAGCATAAATATTTAATAAAGTATCTAAATAAATATATACAAATGAAAATCAAAGTGGCATTTGATCATGAAGACACATGGAGGAAGTGGGACCCACACAAGCTAGAGTTTCTATGCCACATGGCATCCTCCTCTTGTCAATTCAAATCCATAAGAAGCCCAAGGGTCTTGGTATGAGTTGGAAGGTCAATATTCTTGGAATGAACCAATTAAGGTCGAATTGGAGTGGAAGAGTAACTCCCATGGAAGAGGAAGAGGCATTTTGGAGCTAGTGAGACACTTGGATTGGATTCCCTAGCTCTATGACAACAATGATGAGGATGTTATGCCACCTATGACAGAAATCAGACCTGAAGGATGAAATATGAAATATATGACATTTCATGGCTAAAAATATCCTCCAAGAGGGCGCTGAAGGGAGTTAGGGCAGCTAAGATGCTTCCACATGTGATTTGGTGGAAGTGGGAGACTAGGAATTGTTGTACAAGTGGCATTCTTTGGAATCTCTTCCCAACTTGAGTTGGAATGCATCTCTTGGAAGGAATTCGACCCATAGAGAGCTTGCAAACTTTATAAATGTCAAGAACAAAGAATGAAACTAGATTTTTATCATTTTTAGAATTTTCTATTGCATTTGTGAGAGAGGATCTAGTGGATGAATAGTTTCTTGCCTTAGCCAATTTCGAGGGTGAAAGATTCCCATCCAAGTTGGTGTTTGGAAAGGCCATTCAGTTATTTCATGGAGCTTTAATGGATTCTTTATTTTCATGTGTAAGTTACAGGGAATCTCATGGTTTCTTCTAGTGCATCTCACTTCTTCAACCATTTCCAGTTTTCATTGCATGTTCTTGATCCTTGAGGGAGGGCATTTTTGGTGAGATATTGTACTCTTTGGGGGAGATTATAATGCACTATTTATTTTGTAATATGAAGTAAATAATCTGTTCTTCATCTTCCAAAATTTTCAGGTTGAAATTCTAAGTGGAAATGTATAAATATGTTTTTTAATGAAAGAATGGTGCCATTTCGCCATTACCTTGATGTGTAGCAATGATGTATTGATGTATTTGAATGAAAGATCATTACTATGATGTATTCATGATTCATGTACTGTCATTTATGATCTTCACAAGTTTCATGTTCAATATTTAACCATTTGGAGTCATTTTGATCCGTTTAATACCATTTGAAGAAGATTCAATGCCATTTCCCCCAAGGTTGAAACTAGTATGTTTGCATCTAATTTAAGGGAATTATAACAGGCATTAAAAGTTGAATGGTGATTCATATGATTTCATTTTGATTTTATTTATATTTCCCCTACTTCCCTTAAAAAATTTGAGTTGGATTGAGTACATTGGGAAAGTCATTTTCATCATCTACCCGTAGGAGATTTGAACCACAATTTACTAGTAAAAATATCTATCTTGACCAGATTTGAAAGAGGAGTTTCAGAATTCATATGAACAATCAAGAGCATCCATAAAAATTATAAATACGTATTAATATCATCCATGTACCTTATGTATAAATTTGGGAGAATTTGGAGTCATTTGGAAACCAAGGGGCCAATACTAGTCAAAGAGAAATTGCTAGTCAAACTCCCTACTTGGGACGGAATCTTAAAGGGGTTTGTAGAAGTATTTTGTTGGTCCGATATAATCCATGAACATCATAATAAATTCCTAATATCAGTCATATACCTTCTCAAAATATTTGGTATCATTTGGAGCGAATTGTAGACGTAGACATCAAAACTAGTCAAAGGTGGAACTAAGGAAAAAGTGAAAATTTGTCATTTTAATAAATTCATAAAAAGGGACATTACAGAACTGTTGAGGGAAAAATAACAAAAGGGCGAGAAATATTCCCTTCTATCCTTGAAACTTGCAACCAAGGAAGCAGTAGTAGCTATGGGTTAGGAAATCCAAGTTCCCACAAGCTACAACAACTTCAACAAGCCTAAACTATGTTAAAAAAATAAGAGAGTGCTCCTTGAGGAAGGAAGAAACAATGGAGAGAAACTCTTGCCCCTTGGAGGAAGCTGGAAAGGGAGCTTGGTAATTATTACAAAGGTAGGAATAGGTGGGATATGAGGAAGCTCCAACACAAATCCAATAGCATAACCTTTCTCTTTTTCCTCTCTATGAAATGCATGTCAATGGCTTCCTTTTATAGGCCAAGAGGCGACCAAGAAAAAATTAGATCCTAATGTGAACTCAAACACTCCATGAACTAGTTCCAAGGTACACCAAGCCCTGATGAAGCTACTTGGGAACTGGAAAGTAATATGAGGGCAGCATATCCAGTTTTGTTCCATGAGGAACTTGATGATGAATAAGCAACATCGAGGACGATGTTGAGCTTAAGTGGGGGTGTTTGTAACATACGCTTTCTGCTGGAAAACATTTTGTGTTAACAAACATTATTATAAATTTTACTGTAAAGTTTTATGTTGGACAGGTGTCCAAGGATGATTGTAATTTGCACAATATATTATTATTAAATAAATAAAATAGGAGACAAACACCTAAGAGGACTGTTGAAAGAGTGGTTACTGATCCACTAGGTGGAATGGAATCTGGGGTAGAAGGAAATGGACAAGTGGCAGCATCATGATGCAACTAACTAGCTGTTGGTATGGGACAACTCCCTTGAAATGTGGTCATAGTTCCCTGAAAGATGGGACTGGAGCTTGAGGCTCATTTATTCCAAACTGACCACTAAAGACCTAGGCAATCTATATAATAGCCATCAAATTGTGAACTAGGGTTCATCACTTTTTCTGACGAGGAAATTTACCTTGGGGTTTTGTTGTGTTTGCACCCAAGAGATTTGATGAGGGGATATGCTATGTTGTTGATTATGTTGTGAGTCTGCCAAACTCTTATTGAGTTCAGGAGGTTGATGTTGAGTGGAGAAGGCATGTTATTTTAGGAGGTTGATGCTAAGTGGAGAAGGCATTTTTGAGTGCCTTGCTTCTACACAAATTTCACCTACTTATTGGATCAATAATTAGGCTTGGGGGTTCACTAGTAGCTAGCAGTTGAGCTGCTTCTTCTGAAACAGGTTGGGAGGAACATGTCTCCTTGGGTGTTTGCCAATCCTATCTTCATCTACAGGTTCCATTATCTTATTTATTTTCATATATCTTAAAATTCTGTTACATATTAATTGTTGTTGCTTTATTTTATAAGCTATTTCAGTTTCCTGAGTAAATTTAAAATTATGTATGAAATTGATTTGATTGAATAAAATAGTCTCTGCATTTTCCCCCATGCTATAGAAATTGCATCGTACTCTAGTACAAAGACAGATTAAGATAGATAGGTATGATAGGCAAATAGCCATGCGAAATGAGAAGATAAAAACATTGCATTTTTCTCAAGTTACTGTTTACTGTTAAAAATTTCTATGTACACATGTATCAGTGTTTTCATTATTATTTATGCATAAATGATTGATCTCAGAATATACAGTAATATGTTTTCTCATTTCATAGATATCAGTTCTATAGGAATAAATAGTTTCCTTCCGAAGGATTATATAAATTATTTCTCTGTTATGGTATATATAGACATAGATAAATTTATGGCAGATAGTTGCAGTGTTTAGAATCCAATTATACAGTAGAAAAACCTTAATCCCTAATAGTACTTTTACAACCCTCATCACGTCAAACTAGCATATTATTTCTTTATTCTAGTAATAAAAAAACAAATCACATTCTTCTTTCTGGTTATTTAACCGAGGGTAATACCCTCTTAATCGAAACATTATCAATTCATTTCATAATCATAACAGAATTATTATTATTATCTCTCGGCATGCAGCCAACACTATTTTTAAACCTAGTATCTCAAACCATTGGCACTTAGCCATTTGTCTTTTAACTATTGAAAAAGAAACATAAACAACACATTTTATAATTCATTACTAGTAAACAAAGAACACATGTTCACATGCACCCTGTCGAATTGAACTGATCACATTTCCTGTGTTGTTTTCAAAGTTTTCTTTTATTACAGTAAAAGTAGACAAACCAAACAGAACCAACAAGAAAGACATGCTTGGATGCCGACATCTTATCAAAGAGCAACATCAACATCCATACATTCCAAAACGAAGACTAAACCCTAAGCCTAGGAATATTTCTTAAGTTTGAAAAGCAACAACATTTGTTACAAATCAACAAAGTGCAAACAGGCCGCAAGCCTTCCATAGATACATCCATCCACCCTTTAGCTACGGTCTTATTAGTTGTACAGACTTCATACGATTTTATCCTATCGTTTTTACAATTCACATTTCATAATGGAAAAACAAATAGTAGCAGAGTATTGAAAGCTAGTTTACAACTACATAATGTATTACATCAAAGTAAAAAATAGAGGCCTGCTAGAGACCAGTTCTCATTAACATTTAAATCACAGAGTCACAAGTTAGGTTCATGGGTCGAGCCCCATTTTGGTGAAAATAGACAATAACTGCAAAAATTTGACTTGTAACACTTTGTTCATCTTATAAATTCAATAGAGCTTGAAAACCTCGAAGACAGAGAATTACATTTGACCAGTACAACCCAGAACCTGAAAAAAACTGTACAGTAACCTACAAACTCTCTGAGATAAATACGATTACACAAAACAACAAACATGTCATCCTTCATCCTCTTCTACACATAGTTTCAAGGAAAACTCTGAGGCTTACCGGTTGGTGTAGCTATTACCAACCTTCAACATTCAAACCGGAGAAGCTCTCGAACCACTGCACCTACAATTCGAACATGAGATGTGGTTAAACATAATCTTATTCAAAAGAAACGATTCCCTTTCTGGGTAAGTTATTATTGTTAAGTTTTCATTCGAATGTGAAAGTTACAGGAAAAATGATGAAGTACATTACCTTCTTAGGTATCACGAAGTAGAAACGCCAGAGCAATGCCTTTACAAACCTCACGAACAGTAGTTGACCGCAAAGATTGAAGAAATTAACGTAGAGTTAATTTCCATCGCACTGATGTGAAGTACCAAGAGCTGTGTTACCTATTGCAAGGATTGTTCTTCCACATCGAAGACTCAAATAAAAATAGCACTACAACTATAAACTTTACAATAACCCTGAACTCCAAAGAAAGACCCTTGATAGGCTTCAATATCGAATCATCCTTAAAAACCAAGCTCTAAGTTGTTAACCCTGGTGCATTATCACTGTCTCAGACTCGGCACTGAAAAACTGCTACAGGTTACGGGTTCAAAACCCAGGCTTCACACTTCCGAAATGCAAAACAGGAAAACCTACAAACCCTCATCCTGTCGACCGAACTCAAAGTCACTACTACCAAATGTCGAGGGAAAACAATAGACATTAAACACAATAACGTAGTGGAGATAGGGTTTATCCTCATCCATTGATTTCACTTTGATCAATGGTGGATATCATCGGGCGGTTCACGAAACTCCAAGCCATCTACCATATTTAATGAACCATCATTGTATGAGCCACGGTGGAGCCAGTTCACCAACTAGTGAATCCCATATGTTTACACATCATCACAATAATGACTATAACATGGTGTTAGCACGTGATCGAGCTCACTAAGTTATCCACATTGGAACTCCATTACCTCGATGGTTGTGTGCATTCAATACAAAGGCAGCGTGTCTAAATCTGCCAACCTGTGGCACATAACATTCACATCATAGTATTAATATAGTGGACATTGCATATATTATAGTCGTGATGCACACCCTTGTCGATATGTTGTATAAAGTTCACATAGTATCATATGTTCACATAGTATTGATAAAATTCACATAGTTTCATATATTGCATAGCATCAATAAGATTTGTGTAGTATTACATAGGGTAATACAATGCACACAACGCACATATTATAATGTGATATATTTCACCATAGTTTGTTAGTATTACAACAAACATTATTTATAATGGTTCAATAATATTTCCATAAACATTATAAATAGATTATATAGATAATCTAATAAATCACAATGCACATTGTAAATGGATTATAGATATTGCACACACACACAATCTATTACATGGTGTAATGAAAGTCATGTCAATTATTGAAATTTATTACCATCATCGTAGGGTATAGACCCTAGGCAAGTTAGCAAAACAGTTATACATAGAATTTCTACATATTGCCACAAAGGAAGAAGTTAGACAGTTACATACAGTTCGACATGAATGGAAAATCATAAATAATTATGGATACAAAACTGTGATACGATCATTACAGACCTTCTCTGGAAAACAATTACAAGCTTATAATTTACAAAGATTAATATGCCCTATGCGTATCTGCAGTCAATTCTAGATGTCTTATCTTTAACGATTTTAGTCTAGAACTAAGATTCTCACCGGTGGAATGCCCAAAGTGTTATCTCTTCAAATGTTTACAAAGGAGTTTACTAAGAAATTGTTTGAATACTTGTCGCAACTTTAAAATCCTTACCTGTAAACTATCACAAGTATGAAATCACATGCTTGAGCACGAATGCTAAGAAAGCCTCGGGGCATCCGTAGGACCCCTTCATCAATCAACAAAAGCATATTAGTCAACGATAACTGATTCATAAATCATAACATCAACAATAGAAGTTTGCAGTAGTATGAATAACATCAAGACATAAACATAAATCTGATAGTCGCAAATTCTTATACTATAAACCAACATGGTATTCATTACAACAGGATAACCTCTTATGCCTTGTTCTATTCTGCACATATTAAATAAGCATTAATTGTCACATAGAAAAATTTGAAATTTTTGTGATTTTTTTGTGGTATGTTACATAGCTCAATCCTTTTCTTTAACATCTGTGGGATTGAGCTGGGAAACATGAGGTCTTGTCATAAGCCGAACTGCTTATGGTCATGCCTTCTTATGGAATGACTTGATCAAAATCTGGTCACCAAGCCAGGATACTGGCTTGTAGCCACAAAATGGTTACAAGACGGGGGGTCTCATCATGAGCCAACCTGCTCATTATCTATAAGTTGGTGTGAATGACACTGCCACAACCTAATCACCAAGTTAGGACAGTGGTTTCTAGTTTCTTTCCAAGGATGCAAATCTTTAACAAGGATTGATAAGCTTTGCATATTCAATTAGCAGATGGGATAAAAGTAACTTATTGGGTTAAAAGGCATCCCTGTCATGGCTATAGATGTCGGCTAGCTATAGGGTCTTGCCTGTGGTATTGGAGTCGCTTCTTGATACTATGTCTTATATGATTAGCTTGATTTCCCGAGGTTAATTCCCAGTAAATTTCTTGATTCTTACATCTCGTGAATAATTTATTTTAAAAATTGAGTTTATCTTTAAAAAAGTTTTTGGATAATGATGGAATTGTAGAGTGCCTCCTCTAGGGTCCTTCCGTGCTCAACCTGAAACTCAACCACTTGATACAAAAGAGATTAGAAAGCGTAATTACTATATAAATAAAATAAATAAATGAATAACTTAGGTAAATTAAAACAAAACAATAACCTGTTAAACAATCTATCTTGTCCACTATCGCCTGCGTCTTCTGTATGATCCCTCCAACAAAGATCGTTTAACCATAGGCAAAGAAACCGTTAGCTTCGCCACCCAACCATAAGCTCATGCTTTCAGTCGCATGGCCTCCCCCAAGCTTTGGGTCATAGAGATTACACACAATAATTGAGAAATCCAGCTTGGGATTCCCCCCCACCAAGATTTCCAACCAAACCCTCAATAGCAGCAAGTCTTGAGGCAATTTAAAATTATGATAGTCATCCAGGTTTTGGGTCCCTTCCCCATTCCCCATGCCTTCCTTATAAAGTAAAATCTCATGTGACACATGTCGCTTCATGCATAAATGATTATTTAATTATTTTTTTAATTAAAAACAACTCACCCATCCAAGTGTCAGTTTCTCTAGGAGATGGTCTAACATCCCTAAGTTTTCTCATGTTTGTCCCCCAGATATTTTACTTAACTCCTAGATTTTAGTTGACTAGGTTTCCATGCTTAGGATTCTACTTTGCTCCTAAATAATGGTTTATATTATTTTAAATGCTCAAAATAATAACTCATGTGCAAATGCCTAAATTAATCAATATTATTTAAAAGTCAAAATAATCATTTATGTGAAAATGCCTCAAATAGTCTTATGCATTTTCTAAGTAATGATCTAGGTGTAATCTTATAAGTTTTTATGCAGTTAAGTTTAACAATCAATTTCACTAAGATCTCGGTGCCACACCGTTGGGCTTCCCATTCCTTAATTTCATTTCCTCGACATGGCACCACTCCGTCAAGTCCAGTCATCTGTAGTTTCCATTCCTAGGCAAGGTACCACATCATTGGGTCCTTGCATCCATTCTTTTCGTTCTCTATAGGGTACCGCACCGTCAGGCCCTTCTGCCATCATCCTTTTGTTTTGACTTGCGAGAACTTCATGTAGGGATTTCGGGAACCGTTACCTTCCATCCTCCGCCTACACGCTATTAGGGACTAATGGTGTTGAGGAGTGAGTCTATTCTCACTGCGTGCCCCCCAACACATACTTGACCAACTCCGTCGTGGCCCACTTCATACACCCTCACGCTTTCCTCTTGAGCAAGCAGATCAGTGCTTATCTTCCCAACGTGGTATTCCATTGAAAGTCGACATCGTCGTTGCTCTCCCTGTGTGTGATTTACCTGTACTCTACGACCCTTCATATTCCTTTGTGTGTCCGTCAGTGAATCGTTTCACCTGTCGCTACACACATTTCTCACAAATAAATTATTAGTAGTATTGTCCTCAATAATAATCATTTGATTCATAAATCTTCTACTTTGTTAAGCATTTATAATTCACTCAAACATTACTCATTCATCTAATCAAATATGCATTTCGTTGATAATTATTTTCTTCGTTCTCATCACATAATCACCGTATAGCTAGTCGTTAAGCATCATTCATAAACATATTTTTCATAATCATTGTTAATCGTTAAACACATGTAATCATGCATTTACATCTACTGTTTAGATACACATACTCACAATAAAATCAAAGAGTTATTTTATTAATGTTTCAATCGGTCAGGTCACTCAACAAGTGCCCTCAATGTCTACAGTAGTTTAGGGTCACTACATACACCCCTACTTATTTATAACTTCGTCCCGAAGTTCAGAATAAAGGTGGAAAACTATGACGCTTCTCAGTTGCATCCTCCCAAGTTGCAGAGCTAGGACTGTAACCGTGCTACTACACTTTGACTTGATCAATCAAGGATAATCATTAAGTAAGAACTAATCAAACAATTATACCACTCCAGACATATAATTTAATTCCTTAATTCATTTATCAATTATTGTCGTCATTCACATCTTCAGGTTTTCCTCAATCATTTAAGACATATCAAGGCTCAAGAGACCACTTTATCGAAGTTGTTCATCTGGGTCACTCGATAGGTGCCCTTAAGTTCCACAGCCATTTTAGGGGCATTACATACACCCCCTCTTATATATTACTTCGTCCCGAAGTTAACTTTGTTCTCGTAATTTCGATGCTAGGCTTTACTTTAATTTCCTACTTTCATCTTCTTGTCATTCATTTCTATTTTCTCAACAATCATGGCCATAAACTATACGGGTTGTAATAATTAGTCTTCTAGATCATCTAGTATGGTTCCAATACATCCTCATGAATTCAATCGTAATTTCGCGTAGTGAAAATCCAATAATACATACAATAATTGCGAGTCTCATCTTAGGTTTCCTATATCTTATATTCATCCGCGCCGAAGATCAGTAATATCTAAATTAACTGCAGGTTATAATGTATCCATAGCCACACCATAGTTACTCAATCAACCCTTCGAATAATAAATCCGAAATAAAATTCAAATACGTTGGCTATCCTTTCCTCAAATATGAAAAGGTGAACGCCATACCATATTTGCTAAATTATAATCATAGGTTAACAAATCAAGAGAAGTTACAAAATATTTTGAAATCCAATTCCCAAAAGTCTCCATCCAAAGCCTTAAATGTTTTAAATGTTTTTTGGTTCTCAACTTGACAGGATTCCAAGCGTCAGAACTTAGCAGCTTAGTCGAAGATATAAATCCTTAATTCCTGGTCCTTTAGTAACATCATGTTTATGTATGTATATATCTCAACATATAGACTATACCTATTGTCAATTTTTACAATGGAGCATAATACAAAGGACCCTTTCTTTCGTAATTCTTTAACCCTAAAATTTACATTTCAATGCATAGTTGATATAAACCAGATGTCTCAATCAGACATAATGTTGCAGTACAGCAACCATTATATTTTAATTTCCAAAAATCACCAATATATTTAATCGTGTTTCCATAACTTACAACTATAAATACATAACTCAAAGCATAGTCACATCATCTCATATCTCCCAATTTGTTCTATGTATAGAAACCTATATGTATCTAATTCCCCAACAAGTATATCTCACCCCATCCCTTTTTCATTTTCAACTTCAAAATAAACCATAAGAATACTATCACATGGGATTATTATCAGGCAAGAATATTAATTATATAGTAGGTAAATCTCCACAAGCTTCTATAGTAATTCTTGAATGCAAAAATTCTTTAGATTTCACACACACACACATGTATATACACATAAATATATATTTATATTCTCCCAAATATATATATCTTTAAGCAATTTTCACCAATATTATATAAAGTATTTCAAAAGCTATAATCCCATTATTGATCTAAATATATCTCGTTCAACTCATGTGATTTTGAAGACACATACTTCATCTCTAAAACTTTTGTATAATATACTTCTTAACTAAAAAAAGTGATCTCCCTAACCTAAGGGTTTTTCTAAACACTATTCCTTTTATAATATCTAATACTAAGCCTTTCTTCATGTTTCCTTATACCAATTTTTAAGAGAAAATAATGATCTAAACCACCGTAATATTTAAGCCCCCTTTACTTAAGGTACATATCACAATTCAAATTCATAATAAAATGGCAATTCAAGTTGACCCCAAATTAAAGTGTTAATAGTGTATATAATATTCAAGAGCTTTAATGAATGCTATTTTATAACTTACATATACATATTTACTCCTTTAGAGAAAACCTTTTTATGGTGAAAAACACAATTTGTATATATATATATATATATGCGCAAGTACCTTTATAGAACTAAGATGTGGCTTTATAGAACTAAGAGCAATTAACTTTTAATGGTAAGAGTTCATTTTTCAATTTTATTCATTGACCATCCTTATCTGTATATAAATTAAGAACACCAAGTTAACTATATACTATTCTCACCTAATACACTCTATATTTATCAGAATAATTATTTACATCCATTCTTCGTTTCTCTACACCTGTATTTCTTATTTTTCTATCACTATATATATAATTACAAGGTATTTATATAGGACTCCCATTTCATACAATTTAAAATGTTATAAGTGAAAGTTTATAAATTCTCATTCGTTTTCCTATCTCCAAATAGAACATAATTACAAGTGTAACTATGTAAAGTTCCGGATAAATACAGTTTGTAATTATGTGAAAGTAAAGGTCATTATCCTTGTAACGTCAATGACACATGAACTTAAGATATTGCACACTTTTGAGAGAGCTCGGCATATGAGATGCCGAGCTCATATGCCTTAAAAGAAGATGGGGCTTGACACGTAGACTGAGGCTGGACATTCAATACTATGCATGGGTTTTATGTTAGTGTGCCCCTCATTGGCCGGAGATTCTCTCTGATTTAACAAGTCAACCGGTGAGTCAATGTTGTTTATCAATAATGCATTTACTCTTCGTCTCCTAATTTTTCTTCGTATTCCAAACATTTATATGACACAATATGAACTTAACATAACTTATTCAATTATTTATGCATTACAATTATAAATCGTATGTATTAGTGTGCCATTATCAAGCGTCAATCTTCACTTGGAGTTGAACTTCTGACACACACTAGAAGCCAAGTCTGAACCTCCAGCTACACGCATAGCATAATGCCATCATCTGCCACTTGGTAGATATCAATCTTATCGAAACCAGAGGTCACAACACTTCACTCGATCACGCTTCCCCAGCTATGGCTTAGACTAAGAAATGTATCACGCTTCTGTAGATTGTAGTTTGTAAATTTGACAGTGTGAGTAATGATCGGGATCTTCTTTCTGTTTACAGCTGACAATTAACGAGTGTATTCCTGAGATAATTCAATCACTAACAACCAACAGTAAAAGACTGACTACAAGACATCCTATGCAGAATGCCACGATGATCACAGTCAATTGACACTTGTCGCACATATCATCGGAAGAGACCACGACTACATCGTAATTTACAACTGCTCAATGACGAAGAATATTATGTAAGCATGGCTCACAATGTGGCAGCTTCTTCAACATTTTTTTTTTTTTAATCCTAAGTTTGCAGATTAGTGACCCCAGATTGAAGACGACAACCTCTCCTATTGTTACCGTTTGGATGTATTTTTCCATCTTCAATACAAGGTATAAATAGGTAAGTGGAGAGTATTCTTGTAACATAATGATTCATATACTGACTTCTACACCATTTAGCATGTACCTAAGTATAATAGCACCGTTGATTATATTTTAAATCTCTGTAGCATGATGAACATAAGCCACAACCAGATGCCATTCACAGTGTTGACTATACGTGGCAGCCAACTATAAGGAGTAGATGAGAGAAGGATCTCAACACAACCAACTATAAGGAGTAGATGAGAGAAGGATCTCATTGAGGTTAAGGGTGGATTACAACGAATGTGCTCCTTTTCATCAGAGCAATATATGAGATAATTCTTCCCTCGGATTCATTTCACACAAGTTTCGGCAAAACATAAGGATATCGAATAAGCAAAGGCGTGCAAAGGATTCGGTCAGTTGAATACAGCTTTACACGCTAACCCAATGGACTGGAACTTAAAATTAACAACACGTGGATCAGAGTCCCAACCGTTCAGTCAATAAATTGATACGGTCCTTTTTAGCGTTGCTATTTCCAGGGATTTGTTACAGCTATATAACGTGGGTCCTAGTCATTCAAGATGACAGAGATAGAAGTACGCTGAACCGGTGAATCACCCACCCGAGAGTTGCTCAATTAAAAGCCGAGTAGTGGCTGAGAACTTCCTTCTAGACGCCAACTTGCAGGTAGTTAAAGGGTATTAACTGGACTCTAATTTCACGCTTAATTTCCTTATTCACTGAAGTAGAGGTGCAGATTAATAGGACAGAGCTTCGGAACATAGAGTCAGAATTTACGATCAGGGTTTGATTGCTAACCCACGGTCGAAACGTTTAGATCAGAGTCACGACGTTATCCAAGCTCATCTCACAAAAATTAAAGAGAAAATGCAGACTAGTTCAGCTCTCACCGAGATTTCAATAATAGGAATACAGAGTTAAGAGATAATGATGCCACGATCTGGGCAATTTTGGCGTTGATCAATAGCTTGAGATCTGGCTCTATAGAAGCCATCCCTTCCCTAGCAAGATCGTAGTTAAAGCTTCTCTCCAGTCAAAATAAACCGAGACGATTGACATGCTAGTACGAAATCACATACAGAGTTCAAGCTCTATAATCCAATCAAAGATGTTAATATGATAATTGCGAACGGAATGCAAGCTCCAGATCCATTTTAAATGTCAATACGGTAATCACCACCAAATTCAAGCACCAGACTCAATGACAAAGGAGATTGAAATTGAACACATAGATTCAGATATAACAAAAATCGAATTCGAATGCTTCTGGATTTAGTTACAACAGGGATCGAAATTGAATACTGCAGATTTAAAACTACAGAGATCGAATTTGAATATTCCAGGTTTATTTGGAGTTGCAGGTCTAATTGTTAATTTGAGACAGGATACAGATCTAAGTCTGCGCTGGATAACTATGGATTGCAGAGGTCACAAGACATATGGTTATCTCATTGACGGAGAGTGAAACGTATTCAGGAAACGAGATTTCAGATCTAGTTATAATTCGAGAAGGGTTACTGATCCATTTCTGCGCATGGATCCGAGATCTTACTATCAAGCAAACATAATTGAATAAAGAACAAGGTTCAACATTAATCGAATAAACCCGGGAATGAATTCGATTGTAAAACAGGGATTTAAAAAGGGCATACATAGGCAGGGTATCAGTTTTCTTGACAAAGCTTAAATTAAACAACGTTTTATACATAGATCTCATTAAATGATTGTATAACAGATTATCGATTCGTTCGAAAACATTAGGGCCATGTTCCGATTTCACCCAAATACATATGGACAGAGTATTGATCTTTTTGACAATGCTTAAATTAAACAATGTTTTATACAGGGATCTTACCAAAAAGTAGTATCATGGATCGAAAGGGACAAAGGCAGGCAGATCACAATTCTTTGTGTTCCTAAAATATAATTTTTATTCACAGTTTGAACCATAAAAACATCACACAGTCCATATATTAACAATCGACAGAGGGAAAATCGAAATCTCTTTTTTCTAAGCAAATGTAAACTCCAAAATGTAAACAAAACTATATAATTACAATCAGTAAATAAAAAAATGTAACCTGTTCAGACGGTTGATTCAGTTGTCGTTGAGTATTCGTTGTTCCAGCCGTTGCCATCGCTCAGCTACAAGTCCCTCCCAACTTTGACGGCTTACCAAGAGACCCCTCATAAAAATATGAGTCTGGTGCCCTCAAGGCTCGACCGGCTCTGATACCAAATGTAGAGCCCCTCCTGTAGGGTCCTTCCGTGCTCAACCTGAAACTCAACCACTTGATACAAAAGAGATTAGAAAGCATAATTACTAGATAAATAAAATAAATAAATGAATAACTTAGCTAAATTAAAACAAAACAATAACCTGTTAAACGATTTATCTTGTCCATTGTTGTCCGCGTCTTCCATACGATCCATCCAACAAAGCTCGTTTAACCATTGGCAAAGCAACCGTTAGCTTTACCACCCAACCATAAGCTCATGCTTTTAGTCGCATGGCCTCCCCCGAGCTTTGGGTCATAGAGCTTACACACAATAATCGAGAAATCCAGCTTGGGATTCCCCCCCACCAAGATTTCCAACCAAACCCTCAATAGCAGCAAGTCTTGAGGCAATTCAAAATTATGATAGTCATCCAGGTTTTGGGTCCCTTACCCATTCCCCATGCCTTCCTTATAAAGGAAAATATCATGCGACACATGTCGCTTCATGCATAAATAATTATTTAATTATTTTTTTAATTAAAAACAACTCACCCCTCCAAGTGTCAGTTCTCTAGGAGATGTTCCAACATCCCTAAGTTTGCTCATGTCTGTCCCCCATATATTTTACTTAACTCCTAGCTTTTAGTTGACTAGGTGTCCATGCTTAGGATTCTACTTTTCTCCTAAATAATGGTTTATATTATTTTAAATGCTCAAAATAATAACTCATGTGCAAATGCCTAAATTAATCAATATTATTTAAAAGTCAAAATAATCATTTATGTGAAAATGCCTCAAATAGTCTTATGCATTTTCTAAGTAATGATCTAGGTGTAATCTTATAAGTTTTTATGCAGTTAAGTTTAACAATCAATTTCACTAAGATCTCGATGCCGCATCGTTGGGCTTCCCATTCCTTACTTTCATTTCCCTGACATGGCACCACTCCGTCGGGTCCAGTCATCTGTAGTTTCCATTCCTCGACAAGGTACCACATCATTGGGTCCTTGCATCCATTTTTTCCGTTCTCGACAAGGTACCACACCGTCATGCCCTTCTGCCATCATCCTTCCGTTTTGACTTGCGGGAACTTCATGTAGGGATTTCGGGAACCGTTACCTTCCATCCTCCATCTACACGCTATTAGGGACTAATGGTGTTGAGGAGTGAGTCCATTCTCACTGTGCACCCCCCAACTCGTACGTGACTAGCTCCATCGTGGCCCACTTCGTACGCCCTCATGCTTTCCTCTTGAGCAAGCAGATCAGTGCTTATCTGCCTAGCGTGGTATTCCATCGGAAGTCGATATCGTTGTCGCTCTCCCTGTGTGTGATTTACCCGTACTCTACGACCTTTCATATTCATTTGTGTGTCCGTCGGTGAACCGTTTCACTTGTCGCTACACACATTTCTCACAAACAAATTATTAGTAGTACTGTCCTCAATAATCATCATTTGATTCATAAATATGCTACTTCGTTAAGCATTTATAATTCACTCAAACATTACTCATTCATCTCATCAAATATGCATTTCGTCGATAATTACTTTCTTCGTTCTCATCACATAATCACCGTATAGCTAGTCATTAAGCATCATTCATAAACATATTTTCCATAATCATTGTTAATCGTTAAACACATGTAATCATGCATTTACATCTACTGTTCAGATACACATACTCACAATAAAATCAAAGAGTTATTTTATTAATGTTTCAATCGATCAGGTCACTCAACAGGTGCCCTTAATGTCTACAGTAGTCTAGGGGCACTACAGGAATGACTTGGATGTTTTAGAAGTTTTGAAGTCTAATCTATACTATATCATTCAGTGATAATATTATTCAGATTATTTGAAATTTAGCATTAGAAGGCATTTCATTTTTATTCCTATTTTTTATGGATTTCAATACTGTAATGCATAGATAACTGCTTCATCCCAACGTGTCGCCATTTGTTGTGGCCACAACAGATCCCATGCTTAGATGAAGCACAGGAGCCCCATTTTTGAATAAATGCAAAGGTACTTGGGTGAGTTTTCTTCTAGATATGAGATTTTGGTTTTTATCCCTAAGATCCCTTACCCATACTTTTGTGTTGTGTGTTTTCCTTTTAATCTGAAAATTTCTAAGTATTTTTGGTTTGCAGGAAGCCTAAAATTTTGAGTATTTTGTCATTTGCTTTCGTCAACCAAAAACCGACACATTCAAAACCCGCAACCCAATAGATGTAGGTTGCGGAAATTTTCTTTTTAGTCTTTCGCCTGGTGTCAACCCGAAACCCGAAACTCGACAGGTGCGGGTTGCAGGTTTTCCTTTCATAATAATGTTTGGTGATTTCCAACCCGAAAACTACAAGTATGGCTTTCGGCCTTCGGTATTTCATTTTTTTATTTTGGTCACGTTGTGTGTTCCCGCAACCTGACACCCGAAAATGCCGCATTTCAGGATTCGGGAAAGCCTTTTTCCCTTTTTGTGATTGTTTCCATTTCTGAAACCCGCAACCCGCAAGTTTCGGGTTGCGTATTTCGGGAATTTATTTTCACCATCGTTTTAGCAGTTTGCGATCCCGAAACCCGCGACCCGCAAGTTTCGGGTTGCGACTTTCAGAAGTCATAATAAAACTTTGTGAATAAACCCCCGCGACTTAACCCCGCAGCCACAATATTTAATCTTGACCATTGATTTGTCTTGATCCTGTGGATGAGATTACACTGTGTTATTTGAATAATTATTTGGATTGTTTCCATTTTTACTTATTTTCTTTTGATATATTTGAGTTGGTTTTTATCATTTGATTTGGTTCTATGATCTTGGTGGTTAATTTAGTACGTTGTATTTCACACTCCCCACCTAGATTTGGTCTTCACTGCACAAATTGATTATTCGAGATGATGGCTAGTTGTTACTTTCATTCTGAGATTTTGATTGATCTTATGGTTTCTTCTATCATAATTTTAGATATTGCATTAGTTTGATATTTGATGGTTGATAGAGTTTTATTTTACTTTTGCATGCCTATAATCATAATGTGAATATTGTAAATAATGTTAGTCTTTGGGTTTGTTTGCTTATGTTAGTTTAATATTTTTTAATGTTTAAATTAAAATTATTGAAATCTTTTAAATATTCACGGTCATGCTTTGACTTTCATTAACTTAATTTGTGTATTTCATTAAATCCATATATTAAACTTATACACAATTTGATGTTATGAAAATTAAAAGAACACATTTTTAAGTTTGTTTGGGTTCTAATTTCTCTAACTTCTATGAGATTTGGTTTTATGAAATTAATGGGATTAAAATTCAACGTTCACTAATGTGAAGTTAGATTGATCATGGATAAGTCTTTTATTTTCAATAATCTAATTTGATCTTGAAAATACATTTTCCTTTTTGCAATTTAAAACGTTTTTCATTTATTACTGTGCAAAAGGAAATGTTGTTATTCTTTTCTTGGTTTTCTATTCCTGGAAAATGATTATGTTAGAAACCTATTTATGGAATTTATTAACTCTCCTATATTATAGGAGTGAATCTTTTCCTATATAGGTAACTTATTTCCAACATTTATTTTCTTAAGAATTAACTTGTAAATAGTTTTGGTTTTTTACTTATAGGTTTAGGGTTCTCAGATATTGCATTTTCTTAGTAAATAATTTCTAGATTTTCTTTCTGAGTTTTTATCTATTGATATTTCATTACTTCATTCAATAAATAAAAAATTGCAATTTTTCAAGCTTCCTAAGTATTTTTATGCATTTTTTCGGGATGCAGGAAATGTTATTTTTACTTTGAACGTTGTTTTCAAACCCGAAACCTGAAACCCGAACTTTCTAGTTGCGGATTTCGGAAATACATTTATTCTGAAGTTTGTGAACCCTAAACCCGAAAATGCGCGGGTTTCGCTTTTTCACTTTTCATCCATGCATTTTTCTGGACCCTAAGTTTGTCTTAGGTTATATTTTAATTGACATTTGATTTTAATTTTTTATTTTGTTGGAAATATTAATTTGGGATTTTTTGTTTTTTAAATAATTAATAATGGATTTCAATTATTAAATCAATGGCCATGATCTATTCAAAAATTAAATCAACGATTGTTGAGCCTTATCTTCCAACGACAATATCTCAGGATTTATAAGTCCAAATCAAGCCTGTGATAGCCCGTTGGAAAGCTGGAAGGATGAAAAATGATTTAGGAAGGTTATTTTTTTCCAGATAAATAGCTTAACCACTCCAAAAATCTGCATGAACAGTCAATTTCGGATTTGCATAAGATTTTTTTTTATTTTTTTATTTGCAAATGGGTTGTTATTAATCTAGATTTCTTTGATTGGATTTAGAATGATATTTTAATTTATCTTCTGGATTGTGCAGGTGTTGATTTGGATTTAGAAGTATCAAATTGAAGAGTTGCATCCCAAGTTTGGAATAATAAAAAACATGCCTAGTGGAAAGGAGTGATCTTTGGACGCGATTTTTGGAGCGATGGAGATGAATCTAGAAAATCCGAGAGATGGGTTTTGTGCAAAAGGTGCCCAATTAGTTTGTCATTTCTATAGAATCCTTAGAAAGTTCTTAATTTGGGATATATGACTAGTTCTTCAAAACGGATTTCCCCATATTTGTCTCATGGACAGATCTGGCAAATGAAACAACTCAGCTAGTTAGCTTAGCATTTGGGGAAATGGATTTGATCATTTCTTGTAATTTTTCTGTATAAATACCCACCTTCAATGATATGGTAAGGGGAAGTGATCGACAGAGATGGAAGATTTCTTTTTCAGAACTGAGGAGATGCTGCCAAGGTTGATGATGATTTGAGAGCTCAAATCAGCAAGGAACAATTGGACATGCCCTGTTTTGTAGACACTGTAATTTCTTGCAGTTGTGTTAAATACAGTAAAGTTTCTCCATATGTCTTCTTGTTTACTTATCAAATTTATTTGATTAGTTTGATGATGCTCTGAGTCAATTATCAATTACTGTTTATTAATTTGCAATCAATTAACAATTATGGATCTGGAGTTTCGGTTTATCATGATTCACGATCTGGATTTACAAATGTGTTGAATAATTTTATTTATGCAACATGTTTATTTATTTCTGCAAATAATTTACAATCAACATTAAGTTCATGCTAATTTTTTAATTGGTAAAAGAACAACAGGATATTCTTGGATGCGCTCAAATCTTTAAATTGTTACTAGCAATTTTCATTGTTTGATCATACTTTGGAGTAATAGGTTAATAACCTGGTTTTACATTTCTGTTAAGTTGATGAAATAACTTATTAAAACACAAACCAAGTTACCCTGCAAATATCAAGCTTTCTTTTTAGAGTAGGACTAACTTAGATTAGTTTCCTCTTCTGAAATAGGTTAGGTTAGGTTAGCTTTACCATTTTCACACCCTTGTTTTCCTTGATTGGAAAACTGACCTAATTGGTCAAATCACCAACTCTTAGAGTTCCGGCGGAGGCCAAATATCCGTGGAGGATCACCATAACAAACAGGTTGGGGATAGAACTGCCCTTCCGCAGGGTCTTTCGAAGCCTTTCAACTTGGGTTTTCTTCCTCTGTTGGGAGCCTTTGAACCTTTCTAGCACCTTTGCATCTAACCTGCACAACTGAGGAATCAACACACTACTTGCACTTCCTTAGGCGGAAATGGTCTTCCCTTGCTTGTTTTTTGGATGAGTTTCGAGAGGATCACATGCATGATTAAAATCCAACTCATTTGGTCATAAGAAATCACACACCATATCAAACCTACTTTTCCTAAAGAGTCTACATTCATCCTCCCTTCATTCGCCGTCCATCTATATAGTGAGGCTATTTTATGAGAAAGGGGAGACTCTTGCTTAGTATTGCTATGTTGTTGGAATCCTTAGTGCATCCTACATCCATTTGTGATCATATTGGTTGATTCAAGTAAGGTTTGGAGTAGGAATCTTGGAGGAGGCCTATGTCAAGACTTAAGGTTTTCTTTGATGTACTTCTTCTTATTTATGATATATAGATATATGTGTTTCTCCCCCTTCCACATCATGGTGTTTATGAATGTATGTGATTCAGATATATATGTTTGATGTGATTTTTATGGTGGCTTTGGTTTTTATTGAGTAAATTAGATTATATATAGATATATCTTGCTTATATCTAAATGCATTTTTATATATGTTAGAAGGGTTTGAAGGAAGGTGTTTCTTGTCTCTTTGTGTGTAGGGTACTAGCAAGTGGAGCTACATCCAAGTCTATTAGATATTAAACAACTAGGATTGGTCTTCACCAATGGACCTCACATAAGTTAAGGTGTATTAATCTTTCTTCCCTCTCTCTTCATATATTTTGTGGGAATGAATCATTGGATCTAGTGCATGAATTATTGGATATAATGGGTGAAATCATAATGTTAAGCCCCCTCTATCTGTCTTGGATCAAGGAATGGATCCAAAGGAGGTCTCACATCTCTGTAGAAGACATTTCACCCACTAGATCCAATAATTCACTCACTATATCCAATAATTCATTCACACGCAAGATATGAGAAGAGGAGGAAGAAATATTAACACACCTTAACTTATGAGAGGTCCTTTGCAGAAGGTCAATCCCAGATGATGCAGATATAATAGACTTTGCTCCAACTCCACTTGCTAGTATCCTACACAAAAAAGAGATAACCAATACCTTCCTGCAAATCCTTCTAACATATTAAAAATTAATGCAAATGACATAAACATGTAGATATAGGAAAGATATGATATAGATCTAATCTTATCTACTCAAGAAGGATGAGATCCACCATAAACATCACATTAAACATATAGATTTGAATCGCATACATTCATAGACACCATGATGTGGAGCGAGGAGAAATGCATACACTATATATACCCATAAATAAGAAGAAGTACATCAAATCAAACCTCGATTCCTGATGTAGTATTCATCCAGGCTTCCTACTCCAAACCTTCCTTGAATCAACCAAGATTATCACAATGGTTGTAGGATGCACTAGGGATTCCAACATCATAACCATACTAATCAAGAGTCTCTCCTTTCTGATAAAATTGCCTCAATATATAGGTGGATGGTTTGTAATACCCCTAATTTGACTCTTGAAATATATTCAATTATATTATGTAAATGATGTAAATATGATAGTATGGATTCCTAGTGCAGAGATCAACAGGGAAAATTTTAAGATCCCCCCCCTAAATTTGTATGTATAAAAAATGGGCGAATCCCCACGATATACCGGAAAATATGAAGGCTATTTTAGCAATGTTATATTATGTATATATAATGTTTTGGCGAATCTATCATTAAATTATATAATCTTGTAAATTCTTGGTGAATCTTTCACGAAATCATATAAGCTTATAAAGACTTGGCGAACCTTTATAACTCTAGTACTAGAAATCCCTTTGTCAAACACTAAATCAACAACAACACCAAATATTGTGTCAATCCACCTGAGTTACAAATTTAGAATCATGACAGAAATGTACTTAACAAGTAGAATATCTATGCAGAAGAACAAAGGTAACGTCATGAAGCTCTTATCAACTTATTGTAAACGACAAATATAGAGGCTTGATGCATAAGAAGCAATGATGTTGCCTCCACTCATGATAATCCAGTTCAAGCTAAGGGGGCACTTTATGGCTCACATAGAGGTACACATACACAAATGATTGAAGAACAATTACAACTTCCAAACATCTACATCAAAATGATGTTGCCATGATTTCACTCACAAAATACCCATAAGTTGTTAAAGTGATTACACCATCATCACAATAATAACTCCATCTAGCACATGTATAAGTCACAAAATAGACAATAACACAAAATACAATATTCTAATCATTGGGGATAACAATGACAGATATGGTTTTTTTTAGTTTGTGTAGTCAGCTATGGAAATTCAATGAGTCTAGATATGCACCATAGGCTTCAAGAGATTTAACCCAAATCTTGTTTATTCCAGAATGGAATGGTTAAACTTTAAGGATACTCTTGATTTCACATTTTTCTTTTGACCTTGTAGAATGCAATTTTTTTGGCATTTATAGACCTACCTAGCACATATGGGACTAAAAAACCACCTTGATATTTAATTGAGAAACCTCTAGTGTGACAAAAATCAAAGTAAAAACTATGATTGGCATCTAGCTGGTTAAACTGGAGTACCTCAGTACATTGAATAAAATTATCTCTTCAAATAGATCATAAGGAAATTCTCTGAAACAAATGTTGATATTTTTTCCGACATAATGGAAATTAGAGGATTCATAAGCACATACCCAACCAAAGTTCACATCTTAAAAACAACACAAAAAATTACTAAATACTTGAATGATACTGATATTTCCTCTAAGATGTATGTGGATATAGCATGTAATATAGGTTAAACCACCTTATTATCTTAAAATTCACTCAAAAATGCCAATGCCCCAATGGATGTAGAAAGAAGAAATGTCGGTAAAATAACAAAGTGCATTATCAATTAAGACCTTGGTAAGAATAAATTAATTCTATAAATATGGAAAAATAATTTCGTTTCAATATTTTGTAGGAACTATTGAGCATAGTATCCCCTTCATCATACCCATAGTGTATTGGTTCTATAATGTGTAATTGTAGAAAATTTTAAATATATATCTATACAGGAAAGATGCTCTCTTCAGCAACATAAATAATTCTACTGAGTACAGCTATGCACATTAATAGATGACCTTGAGCAAGTTCACTCCTATTCCATAAGTTAGAAGCCAACAATTTGAACTCAAATTTTATCACATTTCTGCAGAATCATCCATTTGGAGCTACGTTGAACTTTGTTAGGATAATATTTAACACTATTTAGAAGTGATCCCAATATAAAGTAACATTGGAGCACAATATATACAATTAAATATTAGGGGCACAAGTACATGCACCCCCACCCGTAACCTTCTTTTAGAACCTGCATTGAGACATTTTTTTGGATAAGATGTGCCCATGAAAAACATTGAACCAATTTACTAATAGATAGCCATTTCTCTACAGTACAAGGAACAACATTTCAGAACTAACTTGTTAAGCCATGCCCTTTGAATATAACATTGAACTAAAAAATTATAAGTTTGAATAACCATTGATTTCCAACATGTGTTCTTAAGGGTTCCCTTTTCAATTACAATAGATAGTATATATGGCTACAATTTAAACAATCATTAGGAACATTTTCATTATATTGCTTCAATAGATTCCTTTCAACATATATAGATTAATTACTTGCCACATCAACTTATATCAATATGCACTTGATGTGTTACAAAATTTACTCTTCCTCATTACCATCATGGACAACCACTTACCCACTTGTTCCTAAATGAAAAAGGGTATATCTTCATGAGACTCACTAAATAGGGAAGGTGAAGATGACTCTTTATCCAACATATATGATCCTCTGTTCCTTCTCTGGAAGGGTTAAACCGGGTGCTTACTACAACCTTTGTTTCCTTCTCCAAGCAAATCTTACTTCTCCACCCTATTTCTTTACTCTCTGGTAACTCAACCAGCCAAAACCCTGATCAACATTGAACTAAAAGATTTTAAGTTTTAAATTTTAATAGATCATTGATTTCCAACACGTGTCCTCAATGGATCCCTTTTCAATTACAACACATACTTACAATAGTCTGTAGTATATCTGGCTACAACTTAAACAAACATTAGCAATTTTTCTAGATCCTGATTTCTGAATGCTTTGATCCTCCATGGAAAAAGATTTTGCTGATTCAGGATCACTGACAACTACTTTGCTTGGACCTACTGTTGTCACATCAATAGCAGAGGAGGCAACATCCTGGGAAGGCCTTATTCTTTTTTATTTATTTATTTTTGCAATCCTTCAAAAGTTGATGTCCCCTATATATTAAATAAGAAAAGCCTTGACATCAAATTCAATTACCAAAGTGGTGAAGCGCACTACCAGTTAGACAAGCCATATCTTCAATATGAAACTTTATTGTATAACAGATATTTCAAAAGAATTATCTCCTACAAGGAAATGCATTAAACCAACCAAAGAAGTAACAAATGTCTTGAAACACCTCGACTTCAGATGAAGCTTTGAAGTTGAGCAACTATGCTTCTCTAGCAATGACCAATTGCCACAAGTAAAACAAACAAAATAAAATGGTGGCATAACATTACAACCTGCTTATTTTACTAAATCAAAGCAAACATACAACATAAATAAAAACTGAAGACAATACATTAAATGCAGACAAAGAAATATTAAGCACAAGGAAATCTCTCATGCTACCCAAGCTTTGTGTGCTTTGATAAGGTGATTAACACTTGAATGTTAACAATCTTGTTTCAATATTGTATAAATTACCTTTAATATTATAACATTTGGCATCACACTGAAATGAGAAAAGAGAAGAAGACAATATTGTATTTGAATTATAAGAATTTGATAATAAATTAACATGGATATGCCAAAACATAAGTATTGATCCACAAATTGAAATACTTAACTCCAACTCGTGTAGATAATGTAAAAAGTTTATAAATTCTAAATGAAAATGACTTCAAAAGATGCTAAAGTGCTACTTAGTGTTAACTTTTCCATTTATCACTTGCTGAGTTAAATCACAAACCCTAGACATCATGAGGATTTGCCACTTGTTTGACAAGCAGAAAACTTAACAGTTTTCAGGATTTCATGATTTAACTTAACATGTACAAAAATAATAATAAGACAAGTGTTAACCTCTCCATTTATCACTTGCTGAGTAAAATCACAAACCCTGACGATCATTAGTATTTGCCACTTGTTTGACAAGCAGAAAACTTAACAATTTTCAGGATTTCAAGATTTAACTTAACATGTACATAAATAATCATGAGACAACTCTGGCAAGTGACAATATTTAGAAAGGAATTGGAAGTTTTATATGAACCCCCTTGAAATGAATCTAAATAGACATGAGATTTTCCTGACAAGAATGACAAAGAATAAATTACTAAGGATTTTTCTTCATCTACGAAGAAAAGAAAATAAAAAAGACTAGGTAAGAAAACCATACAGATGGTGCTTAGATATAGACAACCCTAGAATCTGTAGTATTTGTCCATCGCTACACCTCTTTCAACATTGAGCTAGATGATTGACACAATGGTGGATTTGCAGTTGAGGCCAGTTGTAGGCCCTCGGGAATTTTGACCAAAAATGCACCCTACATTCTTGGCATCATGGATGAAAAAGGAATTGAAATCTTATTCCTCAAAGTGCACTAGATAATTTCAGAAGATTCATGATCTAAGGTGGCTATGAATTTGCGCTTCAGTCAAGATGAAAAAAGAAAAATAAAAGTATGACAAGTCTTTACTTCCAAACGTACATTAATGTAAAAAAAATGTAAAACCTCTGTAAGTTTGAATACAACAGAGTTTCTATTGATAAGATTGCTTGAAACTCAACGTGCATACAATGCACTTGAAACTCTTAAACAATGGATGCAAATAAAATATATTTTGGAAGCAAATGAAAGGTGCATGTCAATTGCTTTAGCTAAGAACAATGTTTTCATTGATCTCTATACTCTGTAATTATATGTCTTTGCAATAGTATTTACAATGCACTCTTTGCATTAAAATTTATGCTTTCTCTCAATGATTTGTAATCTGACCAATACAAGTGCAAATTTATCGGAAGAAAATAAATAAGAATTAGTTAAGATTTTAATACCATAAATTTAGGGTTTTGATCTTGGCTGAGGAAGCATACTTCTTTCTTTTGATGACCCTTAGTTCATTCATCCTCCACAAATTCTGCATTGGTAGAGGTCACAACATTCTAATTGTAGTTGATTTAATGATGTAAGTTTGGTCAAGATTCATATAATGGATTTAAAAACCTGACAGGTTGTAGCTTTACAGAGACTATGGTGGAGATCTCATGATCCTTAAGAGCAAGTTGCAATAGTAGTGCAGTCTTTGTTGAATAAGATACCAAGCTCGCAGCACTCTTGAATAATGTTGTAGCTCCAATGTAGCTCCAAGAACTCGAGCAGGAACCCACAGGAAAGTACTAGTGTTCATGCAGCAACAACATAATATCATGATAGAATCCACAAGAGGAATATATTTAGCTCCAAAATACAAGGTCATAACTCTAAAAAAAAGCACAACTCCATACTCAACATAGATATAGCTCTTTATAGTCATGGGGTGGTGGATCAAATGCAAATATTTTTGTTGTATGAAAGAGGTTGTGAAGATCCAAGATTTGGATTGCGGGGTTTCTTCGATGGATTTCTTAAGGGTTCCAACCAATGACAGACATATTTATTGAAGAAAGAGTTAGTAGCTTCAACCTCAACCAAGTTCTCCTAATTGAGTGTGACATAAATGGTGCATTTTGCAGTGTGTTCGAGCCATTATGGAAATAAATCATGTTATAATCATAGTAATACATGTAGAATAAGAAGCTTTGATCGTACTAATACTAAGTATGGGTAATATGAGTAATCAACAGGTTATAATCCTAGATCAATACAGCTTCATTATGCTTATTCATAACACTAGTAGTAAAGTAATTGCATTGTCAATACGTATCATCCAACTTCCTTCACAAACCGTATAAGGGAGAAAATTATTTCGGACAATAGTGGGGACAAAGACCAACATCTCCTGGTTACTACCAAAAATCATTCTAGTTACAAGATGAGCAAAATTATTGTTAGGGGTAAGCCAACCATCCAACCAGCTCTCAAATGGGTGCTATTTTGAATGCTGCTACTATGTATGCCTTTGTTGCTTCTCCTACCCTACCTGGAACTAGAACTGGCAGTTTTCGATCTGTCTCCGCTACTTAGTGAACTAAAACATCAAATAATGAACTGTAAAAATAAACAATCAAAAAGTACGAATTGAACATCATCAATCATCAAGTATCAATCAAAATTAAAGAATAAAAAATAAAATTGTTCATAGTCACCGAGGCGGAAACAATAGCATATGCCCTAGCTCCCCTTTGTTCAATTAATGGGAATAAGCATGCCCCTTTTTGTTCAAGCTTCACCACCATCAGCTAAGGCGGTTGATCTTGATCCAATTGAAGTTCCTATTGCTCAGTGGGTTGAAGCACCTGTCAAAGAACCAATTGCTCATGAACCAGAATCCATTGATCCAGAAAAATACCATGAGTGACTAGTTGATCCCACAGAAATCGAAGCTAAGTCAAAGACAGGGCCTGTAGTTTCATTGATTGAGGTTTAGTAAGCTCCAGAATCTGTTTGAACTTCAATTGGAGCTTACATATGGATCCCGATAGCTTGCTTGGTTAAGTAACGAACCTTGGCCTTATTTTTATATTCAATTTTTGTACTAAGTATGATAGAAAGGTGTGAGTAGAGATCAAAATGCATACACGTAGGTTTGATAACGTTGAGAGATACAGTTATAACAATATGATAGTTACATGCACATTTAGAGTTTACCCTAGTAAAGTTTCTTCATCAATACCTGTCATCAAGTACCCCAACCAATTTATTAACTCTATTCCAACGCGGGGATGGATGTTTCTTTGCTACTTGAACCAAGGGCTTTGGATTTGGATCTTTATCTGTATGTAAATAGCTTCGAAACCATAAATTCAACTGGATCCATGGGATAAATAATTGCGCAAAGGGAAGCTGGGGGCTATTTATCTGTTGTAGTGCCCGTAAATGGATCTTCCTTCTTCACTGTTGCTAATGATGCTTCTATCTTAGCGACTTGTGGTATAGGTGGAACAAATCTACGCACAAAATTTCTTTTACAAAGGATTGCATGGATTTTTTTATAGTGCGTAAGAGTCTAAATTTTTTTTCTATTATTTCAGGCTCAATCATCATTCCAGAGCTGGAGACAAAGATTTGTCTAAGATAAGTAAGGTGATAACTTCTCTTCTTTGAGAAAACAATCACATCATCCAGATAGACAACTACTGACTTATTTATTAATCCACGAAAAGTGATTTCATCGCTCTTTAAAAAGTAGCACCCGCATTGATTAAGGCACAATTTTGTAGCTTACATGGAGGAGAGGTTGCGAGTACACCAATCATGATACAAGGGAATTCTATGATATCTCACATAGTTCTGTCGGGTCGCAGCTTCCACATGACTCTTCTTCTGTGAGCAGTTGCAGGTTTGTCACAAGAATGGGATCTGAAGGTTAGAAGTAATTCCTTGTCACTATCGTTCTTTCTACACAATGCTTCACCACAAGAATCCATGCATAGTATTTACCACAATAATTATGGTTTAAGTATATAAATAGAATGGCTTCTTGTCAAAAATTCGTGCAACAATAACTACCAATGAGGTTGCAGCTCCATACATCCTATCGCAACTTCATAAAATTAGGATTTTCAAGCTATCCATTCACACTCTAAACACCAATGCGAGGATGGAGAATAGAGATAATTCTTCGCTCAATGATGGAGAATAGAGAGAAGCCTTCAGTAGCCATATGATAAGAAGATGGAAAATGAATAGAACGGTCATCAATGGAATGCAAAAAGAAAGACTAACAAGGGAACATGAGAGGAGAAACGCCTTTACAAAGGAATATGACAGAACAGTGTAGAATTCCAGGCATGAGGAGGTTTGCACGAGTTATGGCATTCATCTTTGATACCACTATCATAGTAATTAAATCCCCAATTGCATTTTATTGAATTGGAGAACCCTTATTTATTACATTCTCAAATGGATTATTTTTTTCCATCTTTTACGATTCCTATGGAGACTCTTGGTCTTCTTAAACTATTTACAATGGGTACCATAATTTGAGGATTAGATCTTACCATATATATATATATAATTGAAAATCCTCAAATTAATATATCAATATATATATCTATATATATCTATATATATATCTATATATATATATAGATATAGGTATATAATTGAAAATCTATTTTAATCCATAATACTTGGGCGATTTTACCAAAAACTAGCATTTCCATGATCGTTGAAGGGCTAATTTACCCTCAGCAACCGCCATTTCTACAGATTTTGGGCGAAATAGAGGGAGCAGGATTATTTTACAAGCTATGGGAGATCCAAATCGAATCAAACCTGGGCGAAATGGTTAGATTTAAAATCCTCTTTATATATTTTATTGGGCTAGTGTGTTATTTATTAAAAATAAATACATAAAAATTGGGCTAATCATAGTAAATGATGGTTTAATTAAAAAATTTCCCACTAAAAAATTAAAACCCCAAAATTTAGCCCATGGGCTAAGATTAACCCCTAAAATTTTCCCTGGAGCTCAAGGCCAAGGTATGACTAGTGAATGGCTAGGCATGTATGATGTATATATTTTTATTTGGACTATTTGGTTGGCTTGTCATGCTGATTTAGAATATATGTAAACATTATGTTCATAATAATAAAATGTTCCAAGAATAGCTATGCAAAGAGCAACAAAGGGTCTATGATTCCACTGGATGGGAAGAGGAAAGGGGGTCTATGGGAGATTAAATCCTTGCTTCCAAGTGTCGACCTTAGAACTCACTGAAATTCAGTCATGTGCTTGGAATAAGTCAATTATCTCATTTTTTACTATTTCCCAATTATTGAATGCATGTGTGAAGTTGGTGGGAAAATTCACTTCATGCAGTTATTGCAGCATGGGGGTGTCTCCACTTTTGTGATATTTTTGTCATGACAGACGTTAGTCTATAGCTTCTAGGAGTCCTTTCTTATAATATCATAAGATATGCCAATTCTTCTAAGTACCCATTCAAGAAGGCACTTTTCACATCCCTGTGATGAATGCTCCATTTCTTTTGTGCTTCTAGTGAAATCAACATTCTGATAGTCTCTTTCCTTGCTACAGGTGCAATTGTTTGTTCATAATCAATTCCATACTTCTGTGTGAATCCCTTACCAACTAACCTTGCTTTGTGTCTTTCAATAGTCCCATCACTGTTATACTTTGTCTTGTAGACCCATTTAGTAGCAATTTTTTTTCTTGTCATGTGGAAGATTTGCAAGCTCCCAAGTATCATTCCTATGAATTGAATCTATCTCTTCTTGCATAGCTTGCACCCAAACATCATTAGTAGAAGCTTCTTCAAAACTTGATGGTTCAAAATCAACTTGTGAAAATAAAGCAAAATTTACAGTCTCACCTCTTGGATTTTCTTTATGTGCCAGACTTGTACTTCTCTCATAAATTTCATTCAACCTTCTCACCTTCTTTGCAGAACCTGGACTTAAATATGGAGAACTAGATGAGGGGCTACTTGGTGGATTTGTAGCATTTGGAACTGAAACATTAGTGTGATTCTCATTATTAATATAATCAATAATATCACCATCGAAACCAGATTTTGACTTCTCAACATGGTCTTTTTGATGACCATAAACTCCCCCTTCATAAAACATTACATCTCTTGACACAACAATGCAATTTGTGAGAGCATTATACAACCTGTAAGCCTTACTTTGCTCACTATATCCAACAAAAATGCATGGTTCACTTTTTGGATCTAACTTTTGTCTCTTTTGATCAGCTACATGAACAAAGGCTAAACAACCAAAAACTTTGAAATGATTAACATTAGGATTTTCCTCATACCAAGCTTCATAAGGAGTCATCATGTGAAGTACATTAGTGGGACTTGTATTGAGAATGTACAATGATGTAGCAAGTGCATCACCCCAAAAGGAATTGCTCAATCCTTTGGTATGTAACATACTCCTTGCCATTTCCACCATTGTACGGTTCTTCCTTTCAGCTACCCCATTTTTTAAGGTGTGTAAGCAGTGGTGAATTGTCTTCTAATGCCATTCATATCACAAAAATTCTGAAATCCTCTTGAAAAAAATTCTCCTCCACGATTAGTCCTTAAGCATATTATTCTGTAACCACTTTCATTTTCTACAAGGGATTTAAACCTCTTGAATGTATCAAATGCTTCACCCTTGCTCTTCAAAAAATAAACCCAACACATTCTTGAGTAATCGTCAATAAAAGTAATGAAATATGATGACTTACCCAAACCTTTTGTTTGCATAGGACCACAAATATCAAAATGAACTAGCTGAAGTGGATAATGGGCCCTCCATGCCTTGCCTCTAGGAAATTTCTCTCTTGCATGTTTTCCTTTAGCACATCCTTCACAAACCTCCTTGTGCTCTTCAACCTTAGGAAAACCATAAACTAATTCTTTTGATGTTAGAAGCTTCAAACTATGAAAATTCAAATGGCCATACTTGAGATGCCACAACCAACATTTGCCCTCATATGCCATATTAGCAAGGTTGATGCTATTTTCTCCAAACTTTAATGGGAACATCCGATTCTTTGACATAGGCACAACTGTAACCACCCTATTGTGTTGATTCTTATCATAAATTGTGCATTATCTATCATCAAACACTACTTTGTAATTCTTTTCACAGAGTTTCCCAACACTTAATAAATTATGCTTTAACAGTGGAGTGTAATAAACATCTTTGACACTTTTCATACCTTCTTTTGTATGGACTACCATAACTCCTTTTGCAGAAACCTCTAAGGTTTTTTCATCACCAAGTTTGATATTAGATTTGAAACTTTCATCCATTGTACAGAAAATCTTGCAATTTCCTATCATGTGGTTAGAACAACCTGAATCTAAATACCAAACATCTTTAACTGTATTTTCAGTTTTGCCACAAGATAAAAACAAATTATTTGGAGAAGCATCATCACCCTCTTGAGCATAATTAACACTTTTGTTTTCTTTTAATCTGCAATCCCTTTCAAAATGACTATACCTTTGACAATGATAACACTGGATGTTTCTCTTATCAAATATTCATCTACCTCTTCCTCTGAAACCACCTCTTCTTCCTCTATCTCCTCTTCAAAACAAAAATGATTATGAACTTTACCTTGGGCTTGGTTTCTTTTGAAGCTAGAACTAACATCTTCTTTCTTTGTAATTTGTAGCTTCGTGGAAAAATATTTCTCATCACTTTCTACAAATGAATCTCTCACTCTCTCTTCATGAGAAATAAGAGATCCAACTAGGTGATCAAAGTGAAGGTTAGTCAAATCCTTTCTTTCTTCAATGACTATAGCAACATGGTTCCATCTTGGTGTTAGAGACCGCAACACCTTTTTAATCACAACTTCTTTATCAATAACTTCCCCTAGAGTAGCCAATTTATTGACAACATCATTTACTCTCACACAATAATCACTCACCTTCTTGCATATTCAAATTCTTGAATTTTGTCCTCAATGTCTGTAACTTGACAAATTTAACTTGATCACTACCTTGGTAAGCTTCATGTAGAGTCTTCCAAGCATTCTTAGCTGACTTTGCTCCTGCAATTCTTGGAAATAAGCTCTTATCTAAAGCTATTTGAATATGAAATAAAGCTTGGGCATTCTTCTTCTTGGCTTCTCTCTTAGTTGTTCTATCATTGGCTGTACGGGTGTTCCAATCAACGCTCTTCATAACCTGATTCTACAATCTCCCACAAATCTTTTCCTGTCAAAAGGGTCACCATCTTGATGCACCAATAATCATAATCACTTCCATCAAATTCTAGAATGTGCCAAGAGTTAGAATTTGATATTATGAACTTAATCCAAAGAAAATACCTGCTCTAATACCAAATGAAGATTATGAAATAGCCAAATTTAAAATAGCACAAAGAAAAACAACACAGAAAACAAGAGAGAAGCTTTTATTTAAAACAGGAAAATAAAACCTTTGATTATTTATCTCCCATTGATTCTAAGACTTGCACATCTACATACTTATATAGAGATTACATTGCATAGAAATAGAAGCATTACTTTTACATGCAGTAAAATCAGCTGTAGGTTGATGTATAATTCTGCAAACTTATTTTATTCTTCACATGCATTAGCATGCAGTGAAGTTTGGTGCTAATTATTTAATAAACATATGCAACCTAAAATTAAAACAAACACTTCCAGTAATTCTGCACATCATCAGTTATCAACAGTTTAATTCGATATGTGTTTTATTTTAGAATTTGGGGTGGACTATGACCTACGCTTTTCTAGGATTGTACAAGGATGAGACAAGTGTAATTTCGAAGATTGATTCTATGGCAGTCGTTCAAAATTCGAAATAAACAATTATGAAACAAATAATTTAAAAAATAAATGGTAGTTGTTGAATGGATAACTGGTAGCGGATTCATGGATAATGGATAACTAGTAGCTGATGAATGGATAACCAACCATTCATGGCAGATAACTAGAAGAATGTGAGAGATAAAAAAAGAATATAAAAAATAACTTATGATTGATGCATAAATGCATGGATATCTCGTAAGAGATAACTTATGGTGGCACTTAACTTGTGGCCTATCCATGTTCACCATCCACAAATTAAGTGGTTGTACTAATTTTATACCTCTCTCCTTGATATATATTAAAATATGTATCTATTAAAACAAGTTATTCCTCCACCAAAGAAATTCTATATCCGGCATAACCTTTTTTGTGCCCAAGATGAATACAGATTGGATTGCAGAACAATTATTTTGGAGATGTCAAGACGTCATCAGTTTAGAAATGTTTTGAAAGATCCAGTTCCATCTAATTGTTGTAGTTGTTCCATTTCTAACCCTACTTAGATTGAGAACTATTCAATTCATTGGCACCCATTTCTCAAAAATTTATAGTCTCACCTCTTGGATTTTCTTCATGTGCCAGACTTGTTCTTCTCTAATAAATTTCATTCAAGATTCTCACCTTCCTTGCAGTACTTGGACTTCAATATGGAGAACTAGATGAGGGGCTGCTTGGTGGATTTGTAGCATTTGGAACTGAAACATTAGTGGGATTCTCATTATTAATATCATCAATAATATCACCATCCAAACAAGATTTTGACTTCTCAACATGGTCTTTTTGATGACCCTAAACTCCCCCTCCATAAAAAATTACATCTCTTGACACAACAATGCGATTGGTGAGAGGATTATACAACCCATAAGCCTTACTTTGCTCACTATATCCAACAAAAATGCATGGTTCACTTTTTGGATCTAGCTTTTGTCTCTTTTGATCAACTACATGAACAAAGTCTAAACAACTAAAAACTTTGAAATGATTAACATTAGGATTTTTCTCATACCAGGATTCATAAGGAGTCATCATGTGAAGTGCACTAGTGGGACTTCTATTGAGAATGTACACTGATGTAGCAACTGCATCACCCCAAAAGGAATTGCTTAATCCTTTGGTATGTAACATACTCCTTGCCATTTCCACCACTGTATGGTTCTTCCTTTCATCTACCCCATTTTTTTGAGGTGTTTAAGCAATGGTGAATTGTCTTCTAATGCCATTCATATCACAAAAATTTTGAAATCCTCCTTAACAAAATTCTCCTCCACGATTAGTCCTTAAGCATTTTATTTTGTAACCACTTTCATTTTCTACAAGGTCTTTAAACCTCTTGAATGTATCAAATGCTTCACCCTTGCTCTTCGAAAAATAAACTCAACACATTCTTGAGTAATCATCAATACAAGTAATGAAATATGATGACTTAACCAAACTTTATGTCTACATAGGACCACAAATATAAGAATGAACTAGCTAAAGTGGATAATGGGACCTCCATGCCTTGCCTCTTGGAAATTTCTCTCTTGCATGTTCTCCTTTAACACATCCTTCACAAACCTCCTTGTGTTATTCAACCTTAGGCAAACCATAAACTAATTATTTTGATGTTAGAAGCTTCAAACTATGAAAATTCAAATGGCCATACCTAAGATGCCAACATCCGATTCTTTGACATAGGAACAACTGTAATCCTTTGACATAGGCACAACTTCTATTGCCTTGATTCTTATCATAAATTGTGCATTGTCTATCATCAAACACTACTTTCTAATTCTTTTCACATAGCTTCCCAACACTTAATAAATTATGCTTTAACAGTGGAGTGTAATAAACATCTTTGACACTTTCATACCTTCTTTTGTATGGACTACCATATCTCCTTTTGCAGAAACCTCTAAGGTTTTTTCATCACCAAGTTTGATATAAAATTTGAAACTTTCATCCATTGTAGAGAAAATCTTGCAATTTCCTATCATGTGGTTAGAACAACCTGAATCTAAATACCAAACATCTTTAACTCTATTTTCAATTTTTCCATAAGATAAAAACAAATTATTTGGAGAAGCATCATCACCCTCTTGAGCATAATTAACACTTTTGTTTTCTTTTAATCTGCAGTCCCTTTCAAAATGACCATACCTTTCACAATGATAACACTGGATGTTTCTCTTATAAAATCTTCATCTACCTCTTCCTATGAAACCACCTCTTCTTCCTCTATCTCCTCTTGAAAAAAAATGATTCTGAACTTTACCTTGGGCTTGGTTTCTTTTGAAGCTAGAACTAGCATCTTCTTTCTTTGTAATCTGTAGCTTTGTGGAAAAAGCTTTCTCATCACTTTCTACAAATGAATGTCTCACTTTGTCTTGATGAGAAATAAGAGATCCAACTAGGTGATCAAAATGAAGGTTAGTCAAATCCTTGCTTACTTCGATGACTATAGCAACATGGTTCCATCTTGGTGTTAGAGAGCTCAACACCTTTTTAATCACAACTTCTTTATCAATAGTTTCTCCTAGAGTAGCCAATTTATTGACAACATCATTTACTCTTACACAATAATCACTCACCTTCTCGCCTTATTGCATCTTCAAATTCTCGAATTCTATCCTCAATGTCTGTAACTTGACAACTTTAACTTGATCACTACCTTGGTAAGCTTCATGTAGAGTCTTCCAAGCATTCTTAGCTAACTTTGCTCCTGCAATTCTTGGAAATAAGCTCTTATCTAGAGCTATTTGAATATGAAATAAATCTTGGGCATTCTTTTTCTTAGCTTCTCTCTTAGTTGTTCTATCACTGGCTGTAAGGGTGTTCCAATCAGCTGGATCTTCATAACCTGAATCTACAATCTCCCACAAATCTTTTCCTATAAAAAGGGTCATCATCTTGATGCACCAATAATCATAATCACTTCCATCAAATTCTAGAATGTGCAAAGAGTTAGAATTTGACATTATGAACTTAATCCAAAGAAAATACCTGCTCTCATACCAAACAAAAATTATGAAATAGCCAAATTTACAATAGCACAAAGAAAAACAACACAGAAAACAACAGAGAAGCTTTTATTCAAAACACGAAAAGAAAACCTTTGATTATTTATCTCCCATTGATTCTAAGACTTGCACAACTACATACTTATATAGAGATTACATTGCATAGAAATAGAAGCATTACTTTTACATGTCGTAAAATCATTTGTAGGTTGATGTATAATTATGCAAACTTATTTTATTCTTCACATGCATTAGCATGCAGTGAAGTTTGGTGCTAATTATTTAATAAACATATGCAACCTCAAATTAAAACGGACATTGTCAATAATTCTGCAGAGCATAGTTATCAACAGTTTAATCTGATAGGCATTTTTATTTTAGAATTCGGGGTGGACTACGACCTATGCTTTTCTAGGATTGTATGACGATGAGACAAGTATACTTTCCAAGATTGATTCTATGGCAGTCTTTCAAAATTTGAAATAAACAATTATAAAAAAAAATAAATTAAAAATAAGTAGTAGTTGTTGAGTGGATAAGTGGTAGTGGATGCATGGATAACTAGTAGCTGATGAATGGATAACTAACCATTCATGGCAGATAACTAGAAGAATGTGAGAGATAAAAAAATAATATAAAAAATAACTTATGATTGATACATAAATGCATGGATATCTCATAACAAATAACTTATGGTGGCACTTAACTTGTGGCCTATAGATGTTCACCAGCCACAAATTAAGTGGTTGTGCTAATTTTATACCTCTCTCCTTGATATATATTAAAATATTTCAATATCCGGCATTACCTTTTTTGTGCCCATGATGAACACGGATTGCATTGCAGAATAATTATTTTGGAGATGTCAAGACGTCAGCAGTATGTCAAGACGTCAGCAGTTTAGAAATGTTTTGAAAGATCCAGTTCCATCTGATTGTTGTAGTTGTTCCATTTCTAGCCCTAATGAGACTGAGAACTGTTCAATTCATTGGCACCCATTTCTCAAAATATACATTCTTTTTTCCTTGACCCTGCATACTATTGTTTGGCCCAGCAACGCACCATTGTTTGACCAAATCTTAAACCCTGTACAGAAAAGACAGTGATCAGCATTATAAATTTCATAGTACAATGGTATGAAATTACACTTTTAAGTGTTAAACCATATCTTATTAGCCAACGTAGACTACCATGAGTCTCCCTAAATTTTTGGAATGAGATTTCTGCAATGTTTGCAGAGATGTTACAAGAAGAAAGTGGATGAAAATTGTATTTTGAAAGGATGCAGAAATGTTATCCACATAACGATAGGAACCAACAACAGATACTGTACAACCTTGCTAGATGGAACAGCTTAGCAAATGAAAAGCAAACTATCAAGACATTCATCACAAGGATCAGAATAGTCAATCAAACAAAATACCATTCTATTCTATTGACGATCTCTAGAAATGAGAACCAGTTCGTATGGAGGATTTGACATATAGGTTGTAAAATTTAGAATTAGGGAACCAGTAATCCCCTTAATCCATGCCATCATAACGCTTCACTACCAAAATATGAAAAACAAAAAAAAAAACCTTAAAGGAAGCTAACACTGTTCTCTCAAAACGTAGTTCTTTCAGTACAAATCTCAGCCTGACGATACTCCTCAGTAGGCTATGACATCAATAGATTCTTAGTTTAGAGGTGTTCAACTATTCAAGTTTGTATATAGCTTCATATGCATATCGAAAGCTATATTTAGGGCTTTGAAGCAGCTTTTCAGTTTTTTAAGCTATTTTCGAGTTCATATATGTTACAGTTTGGTCTCACTAATCAAATCTTATTTTGAAAGTCATCACTAGATTCACAAGACTCGTTCCGAAGTTTGAATTCGACTCTTGACTCGACAAAGACTACAGAAGGTTTAATCGTAGAATGCAAGGTTTAAAGGAAAAGAAACCAAAATCAGATTTGCACAGATTTACATTAAATTATCATGGTATCATGTTAAATATTTTTGTTAAGTTTTATGTCAAATATGTTAAAACCATTCTCATTTTGTTATCAAACATTATTGTTTACAGCAGATTTCCTCTCAAGGCCTCTAGCAGTTACATTGACAACATTTGTGCAATTTTGCAATATCCAAATTCGCGCATGTCTATGGCAAGGGCTGGTCAGAGTAACGTCCCACAACTTATCCAACAACCCCATTGGTGTTAATTCTATACTTATGTTGATAAGGAGAACGTTACGCCATGCTTTTGCAATGTGCATCCAGGTTGCTTAATTTCCTGCCATGTATAAGAGAATTTTATATTACGGTTTTATACTATTCTTTTGAGGTTTTGTCATTGTATTGTCTCCTCCTGCACCGTCGCAAAATTCATCAATAATTATAGAAGTACAAAAATCCTCTTATATAAAAGCTTGATCTTCCAAAATGCAAAAATAGTTTGACTTGATTTTCCATGGAAAAGGTAATCTGACTTAATACAAAAGATTTGAAGGATCGAATAGGAAGGAACCTCCCTTATCCATGATTTGAATTTGCACTTGCAACCATTTGGGTGAAAGCGCTCTCCTATTTCTTTTGTGCCTACAGAAGCAAAAGGGTTTCATATTCCCAATTTCTTCATGCAGTTGTCCATCAAAATCCTACAAAAAAAAAAAAATATTAGCAAGGAGATACCGATGAGTCTTCTTGTATTGACTAGTAATATCTGAGATTACATAGAGAATGTGGAACTTCCACTGATTATGATCAATCCAACACAATTAAACCTACCACCAATCAACAATAACAAGAGCCTAGGATCTAGGAAGATCAACTACAATAAGCATTTTTGGAGCTATGACGGAGGATGACGGGATGATGGCGTAATCTGTTAGGGTTCGAAACTTTTGATCGCACACGTGTACGGCTCTCAGCACCGATAGGATGTAGGGCGGCCGTTTTTGTTGGGCTCGGCTACCCTGGTGACGATCACGGCTAGTATGCCGACCCTGTCCTCGGAACCTTCTGGTTCGGCTAGGGATGAGGACATGGGTTTAGGTGGATCCAGTGGTTTGGAGATAGATAGGACTAGAAGATTGGGCCAGGGAGGCTGCCTTCCCAAAACCTTGACTATTCCTGCCATCCAAGTCAAATCTGACAAAATCAGAGAGAGGGTCAAGCAATAGAAGGAGAAAGCCCTGATTGGGAAGTTTGTGGGGATCTGGCCCCGGGAAAAAGATCTGGTTCGTTGGATCAAGACCACATGGAACCCCAAAGGGAATTATGATTTACACTTGGGTGCCAAGGGTTTTTTTTCTTTGTTTTCTTCAATCTGGAGGACAGGGATAGGGTTTTGGAGGGAGGCCCTTATTTCTTTCTCTCCTCAGGTCTATACCTTAGACCATGGAAAGAAATATTTAACCCTGAAACGGAAGACATGCTAGTTGCCCCCGTTTGGATCAAGCTTTACTCTCTCCCTTGTGAGTACTGGGATCTGGAGATATTGAAAGACATTGGCAATACCCTTGGAGAGTTTGTAAAAGTCTCAAAGCATGCCAAGTTCCAGAGATACACTACATGTGCTCGTATTTGCATCTACATGGACCTGTCTAAAGATCTTCCTGAAGCGATCATCCTGAATTGGGACGACGAGGAGTGGATGCATCCCCTTGACTACGATCAGCTCCCTTTCCATTGCAGAATCTGTCATGATTATGGCCATTTTGGCAGGAATTGCCCTAAGATTTCTCAAACGCCTCCCTCGCCCAATCCTACCCAGGAGGGGGTGAAGGACAAAGATAGTTTCACCCAGGTCCGAAGCAAGCGGAGGAATAGAGGTGGAGATCACCAGAAGAAAGGCAAGGAGAAAGATCAGAAAGGGGTTAACAACAAGAATCCCTTCCAAATCCTTGAAGAAATTGTGGAGGAAGACCAGGTTGAAAGTAAAGGGAAGAACCTTCAAGAAACAGTTGCGATGGAAGCTGAAACTCCAATGCTTCACATAGCTTCATCTGAAAATCAAATGATGACTATGGAGGAAGAAGAGGACGAAGAAATGGAGTTGGGCGAACTTAATCTTGATGAAATAGAAAAAGAATGTAACAAAAAGGGTAAGGGCTATGTCTCATGCATGCAATTAGAGCTTCTACAGGAGGCAATTATCAAATCCAAGGCTTCTCAGCAGCTCGGGATATCCTTGGATCCCCACAAAGGGAGAAAAAGGAAATCTTCGGAGGAGGAAATGAAAAGGGGCAGGAAGTCCAACAGACAAAGAATTGCAGAGATTGGAGTGAGACTCATCGAATCAGTCTAGTACCCGAGGATTAAGGCAACCTTTTCTGAAGCTAATAAGGTTACCCAATGAAGCTCATATCCTGGAATATCTGAGGGTGTAACCATCCGAGGAAAATAAAAACGCTAGCTAGAAAGATCAAGATGGAGAAACCTGATGTTCTTTTTTTACAAGAAACAAAATGCTGTTATTGTGACGGATCTGGAAAGGCTAGGTCAAAGAATCTAGAAAGGATGCAAAGTTATTGCAACAGATGCTACAGGCATGGCTGGAGGTCTAGCTATCTTATGGCTCCCTCACTCTGTGCTTCTGTCCAATTGGAGAACTAATAAGTTTTCTATTTCTTCTAATTTTACTATTTTAGAATTTGGTGCGAAAGGTGCTCTGTGTTGGATTTTGTACAACTTCGGAAGATATTATTCATTATATTTTATTGTACTTTTATTGTACTTGGTTATACCTCCTAAGGGAGAAGAACCTTATGTAAACACATGAAAGAATCAATGTAAGCCTTGGGGTGCAAAATGAATTAATAAAAAGATTAAAAATAAAATATTTATTGCCCCCAAGACAAGTCGACCCCATAAGGGATTTTCTAGTTTCAGCACTTGTATAAATATGAGGTTAGTGCTCCTCATTTGTTCATTCTCACACTTGAGAGTGGCACATCACTTGGGAGAGGAGAATTTCTCATCACCTAAAGGAGGAGGCTGAATTCTAGGGTTTCTATTTGTGGAAAACATTTCCACACTTTCTATTTTCTCATTTGTACTTTGATCTCAGAATTATCATCTCTCTGCGAAGGTTGCTAGGTTTTCTCCCTATTGGGTTTCCCAGGGTAAACTCTGTGTTGTTGTTTTGTGCTTTGTATTAATTCTAGTGATCTTGGTAATACATTTATGTTTTATGCTATGAATGTATGAAATTTAACACTCTGGTTAACATTTACGGTCCTAGTGCTTTCCCTCTTAAGCACTCTTTTATCGGATTTTTATCTTGGATGGTGGAACAGGCTGTTACGAGGTCCTGGATTGTGGGTGGAGATTTTAATCTTATATCCTCGCTTGATGAAAAGAAGGGTGGCAGAAGAGTTCTAGATAGATTCCAAGAAGCATTCAGGGAGTTTCTATCCCTTAGTCCTTTCATTGACATTGAGACTGGAAATGGGTGGCACACCTGGAATAATAAACGAGGAGGTCAGCATCTTGTGGCGTCCAGACTTGATAGATTCCTGACATCTGAGGACATTGCCCATGGAATTAGATAGGTCAGTGCCAGTGTGATGCTCTCAGTGGGCTCTGACCATTGGCATATCTGTCTCAATTGGGATCGGTCAAACATTGTCCTTTATAAACCTTTTCGATTTGAGCAATTCTGGTTGGAACACAAAGACTTCAAAGATCTGGTGGGGTAGTGGTGGCAGGAGCTGGTCCCCCCGAAAGGTACCGGAATGTTCCAATTTCAGAAAAAACTCCAAGCCCTCAAAGCCAAAATTCACACTTGGAACAAGGAATATTTTGGTAACATCTTCAAGGACAACCAAAAGTTGATCGAAGGTTTGGAGCAGATCCAGCGCAGAGGCATGATTGAAGGTTGGGATGATGCCTTAAGAGAGACGGAGCACCTCTTGTTGGACCAACTTGAAGCTAGAGAAAGGCAGGAGGAGATCTACTGGAAACAAAATTCCAAGAACCAGTGGCTCCAAGATGGGGAGAAGAACACAAAATTCTTCCTTAGCACGGTTATTCAAAATTGCCATAGATCCAAGATCTTTAAGATTAAAAAGGATGATGGGAGTCAAGTGGAAACTAGAGGTGATATTGAAGAGGTTCTTGTCAACCATTTTGCCTCTATCTTAAAGGAAGACAGGGTGGATCGGAGCCTTGCTATTTCCCAAATAACTCATCACATTCCCAGAATTGTATCTAGAGACCACAACGAGCTGCTGAACAAACCTATGTCTCTTTAGGAAGTTGAGGTGGCCATGCATCAGATGGATCTTGGGAAGGCCCCGAGACCGGATGGTTTTACCACTAGCTTTTTCCACTCTTTCTGGGATATGATCAAGGTTGAGGTTCTGGGCATTGTTGAAGAATTGTGAAGATGTGGGGGGGTTTGTAAATCTTTCAATGCTACCTTCCTCACACTTATACCGAAGGAGGAAGGAGCTGACTCCCCTAGAAAGTTCAGACCCATAGCTCTCCGTAACGTTATTTACAAGCTCATTACTAAGGCGATCTCCAATAAGCTCCAACCTCTGCTCCGATCACTAAACATCCCGGAGCAGTACGGTTTCGTTGAAGGAAGACAAATTGTGGATGGTATCATCTTGGTTCACGAAAGCATCCATTCCCTAAAGCTTACAAAGAAACCTGGTATGCTTATCAAGTTGGATTTAGCAAAAGATTATGATAAGCTCAGCTGGCAGTACATGCATGGAATTTTGGAGGCCTTTGGATTTGACAGAACCTGGGTAAAATGGATTATGAACCTCATCTCTACTGCTTTATTTTCCATTCTTCTCAATGGATCCCTGTCTAATATCCTACAGGCTTCTCAAGGCATCCGTCAGGGGGATCCCCTTTCTCCTTTTCTTTTTATCCTTATGGCAGAGGGACTAAGCAAACTCCTCCAGAGCTTGGCTAATAATGGTAGTATTTGTGGCATCCAGCTACACCCTGGTTTGGATAAATAGACGCACCAACCGTTCGTTGACAACACTATGCTCATGGGGCACCCTTCAGTCCAAGAAGCTCGTAGCTTCAAGAAAGGCTTAAAACTTTTTGCAAAGGCCTCCAGGCTAGAATTCAATCCTTCCAAGTCTCAAGTATTTTTATTCCATACTCCTGAAATAACCCAACATAATATTCTGAGGATTTTAGGCTATGCCAAAGGCTCTCTTCCCTCAGAGTACCTGGGTGTACCCCTCACAGAAAGCACTATTCGGAAGGTCTCGTGGCGGGACTTAATTGAACGGATTCAAAAAAATCTTGCTAGTTGGACACTCATACCTCTAAATCTCCCCAGCCGGTTAGTTTTGGTTAAATCTGTCCTCCAAGCTATGCCTATTTACCTCTTCTCTATGCTCTATGCTCCTAAATCAGCTCTCAAAGAAATAAGGAGTATCCAGCGAAACTTCCTGTGGGGTGGCAGGGAGGAAAAATCAAAGTTTGCGTTGGTTGGCTGGGAAAAGCTCTGTCACCCTAAGAATACTGGGGGCCTTGGCATCAAAGACCTCGAGATCCTTAGTGAAGTCTATGGCTCCAAAATTTGGTGGCGCTGGTGCAACCATAGCATGGAACCATGGGCTCGTTTGTGGCATCTGAAATACACTAGATATAGGCTTCATGGGAATCTGATCTGTTTCAATGAAGTCAGGAATGGTTCCCAAATTTGGGCTAAATCTTTCTCTGGCCGTAGTCTTGTGCAATATCACAGCTTTTGGGAAATTTTCAATTGTGCTTCTGCCAACTTCTAGGATGACTCTTGGAAGCAGCTCCCTAAGCTGTGTGCTGACCCCAGGTGATTGGATATTTGGGCTAGAAGTATTGCTAATGGCAAGATCAAAATTTGTGACTATTGGGAGGAGGGCTTGGTTGATGGCCATAGATAGTGGGCGGACTATCATTGGATGGAAGGTCTTATCAATATGGAGGATCGAAGGGATTTTTAGATTATGCTTAAGGAACGTGTTATTCATGCCAAAATGGGGCCTGACAAGCTGCGATGGGGTTATAGCCCGAAAGGAGTTTTCAGTATCAAGGAGGCTTACAACAGTAACATGGAGGATGGTAACATTTGGAAGAAGGTGTGGGGGATGCATCCCGGCCTAAATTCACGGTCTTCTGTTGGCTGGTTGCCCGGGGAAGAATTTTAACTTGTGAAAACCTCAGGAAAAGAGGAATTTTGGGCCCGTCCAGGTGTCCTTTATGCTGCTTCTCTGAGGAAACCTATGGGAATTTACTGGATAGTTGCACCTTCTCATCTAGGCTGTGGGATCGGGGTACTATGATCTTTCGCTGGAGCGACCGGGTCAGAGATCATCCGGCCCAAACCCTCAATAATTGAAACCTCAAAGCCTTTTCCAATCCGGTTATCTCTACCCTGTGGTTAATGTTCCTTGGGATGGTCTTATGGAATGTTTGGAAGGAACAAAACCACCGTATCTTCAGGGAAAAAATTCTTAACGTCAATTCGATATGGAACCTAACTGTCAATAACATGAAAGGGACTATCCGAAGCCTATCATGGGGGGAGAAGGACCACGATTTGTCGGAGGGGGATCGCAGCATTGCTTTGGGATGGGGGATTAGCAGTTCAGATTTGGATGATCTGCGAAAAAAAGCTAAGACTTCTAATCCTTCCAGTCCTCGATTTTGGCCCCCTCCTCATGCTCAAGTGTTCAAAATTAATTTTGACGGGGTTTCTAGGGGTAATCTGGGATTGGCTGGTTTTGGAGGGGTCTGCAGGGACGGAGCTGGCTGTATCCTTAAAGTCTTTTTTGGTAACCTTGGAGTTGATTTCAATAACTTCGTTGAGATGGAGGGTCTTATTTAGGGTATCCACATGGCGGTTAATGAAGGATGGTTCCCGATCATCTTGGAGGAGGACTCTAGCATTATTATCCATTTCGTTAGACATTTGGCCAATGGCCAATCTCCAGCCAAAATCTCCTCCAGTTGGTGCTTGTTGTACAGATTAGAGATTCTGAAATCTTTGTTGGTCAATCATAGCGCCATCACCTTTAGCCATGTTCATTGGGATTCTAATAAGGTGGCGGAATTAATGGATAATCATGGTATCACTGATGGTAGAGCCCATTTGGAGGGTACTTTGGAGGACTATCGACGTAATACATGGGTCACTAATTACTGCCATCTGGCCAGCTCTGATCTCGAAACTTATCGTCAACAGGAAGGTGGAGCCACTCTTCCTCATGACATTGACATGGGGCAATTGGGGAGGCGTAATGGCGAGTCCCATCATCAAGGATTGCCACGGGAGAATCAAACTCCACCCTCTATTTAATCCCGTCTTTCCTGCACCAGCATGTACATTTTCTGGCAGGATTTGATCGAAAGGAATGAGCTGTATTATTTTCGTTTTCTAGCCATTAGTGTTCGTTTAATGATCTTTTATGATGCTGGTTGTTTCATAATTATTCCTCTGTAGGAGATGGGAAATGACTGTTGTTCTACTGATGGGTTGTTCTTCCCGTCCCTGGTTATTTATAGCCTTGCAGACTTGCATCTGCTCGATAGCTCTCTATTTCATTTCAAGTTTTCCCTGTTCCTTGTGAGTGGCAAGATTGTTTGGGTGAGTGTGAGTGATAGATTTTCTCTTGGCCGTCCGCCTGACTCTGTTTGGTTCAGGGTGATGGCCCCAAAACATGGCATTGGTTCGGAGCCTAATGTGGAGTTGGGCTCTAATAAATTGAAGGGTTTTGCTAAGCTCGGCGTTGAGAGGGGTAATTCTCAGGGGTGGGTTACTAGGACACATTCTACAGCCCAAGAGGTTGCCCTTTTTCCGTCATCGCATTCCATCTCTGGTTCGAGAAGAGATTGAGCAAATTGAGAGTTGGTTGTGGGATACTGCTCGGGCTATTCCTGTTGAAAATCTGTGTGGAGAGGTGGATGATTGGATCGTTGACCCGAGCATCACTTCGGGTCGTGCCTCGGCCTACGACCACATGTTGATGGTCTATTGGGTCGTTAAGAATTTTCTGGTGCACGCTACTATGAATAATTATCTCAAGAAGGAGGGTGACGAGGAGCCTGTTAGGGCTTGGAAGGCGCACAACGCAGACGCCCGTTTGATGCACCTAAAAATTGATGCCATTGCCAAGAAAATTTGCTTGACCTTTGTTTATCCTAGTATGGATGATGCGGATTTGGCAGGGTCCAGCACTCGTCACCAGCATGCTTCTGCTCAGAAGATGCCTGTGGACAAAGTGGATGCTTCGAGTGAGAAAGGAAAGCAGAAGATCAACGAGGACGTCACCACTGCAACTGCTCTCTAATTTCCTTTCTGCTATTTTCGGTTGGTCTGATGAATGAACTCTATCTTGTCTGTTTTCTCCCTCTTTATCGGCAGTATAGCTGGTCTCGGGTTGTTTTAATTTTGGACAGTGTGTACTTGGATGCTGGGTCTTATTCTGGGGCTTGTTCTACTATGGAGACAATTTTTGGGCAGTTCTTTGATGTTGGGTCTGATTATGGGGCTAGTTCTGCTATGGAGTCCTTTTTGTGATAGGGTGGGTATCCTACAAAGATGATCTGTGTTTCTGCTGGCCATGGGCCACGCTTTAAGCGCTTTTTGTAATCTATTTCGGATGTAATATATAGTCCTTTTTATTTACAAAAAAAAAAGAGCCTAGGATCTAAAGTGATTTTATAGGTAATTTTAAAGGAGAGGTTTAAATAAAAGGAAGGGCCTAAAGTTACAGTGTTAAAGCCAACCACTTGTGATTCCTCTAGATGGATCTTCTACTTTGATATTCGAAATTGCCACTATTTCATGCCTTTGAGATCAACAACGAAAACTACTTATATCAACCCATGAGAGACGGAACAGTAACTATGGAAGAAACAACCAGTGTAACATGTTCAGTGAATGAAAACAAAAGTTGTGTTAAAGCATATTCATACGTTTACTGGTGGATTTATAAAATAATTGACAATATGGCATATTTTTGTCTATATAGATCAATCTGGCAATTTGAACCATCCATCCAATGTTGGACAACGATACGAGGTCTAGTCTGAAACCTTAATCATATAACAAATATTGGACAACGATCAAGGGAATCTAGTCCATAAAAGTATGGATTTGATGTATAAAGAATCTCATAGAACAAGAAATATTTGTTTTGAAATGCAGGTTAGGCACCAAAATGAATGGAACTATAATGTATGAAAGCCGAGTACTGAAATATTTAAATATTTCTCTGAAATGATGTAAATAATTAAACTTAACAAAACGTTGAAGGAGAAACTAGATTTCTAAATATTTAAAACACAACTCATAATTAAACTAAATCAACGAGAACCATTGGTTTTCTATCTTTAGAATGCTTCAAACATTCATATTCGTAATTGTTTATTTATAATGGAATTCATGAAGATGCAACTCATTCTTTTTTCTCGCAATTCTTTAAAATGCTGCAACCAAAACACATTTATAGGGCAACCATGAAAGAAGACGAAGCAAGAAATTTACCGGATTCTTCAATTCGGCTCTCAATTGTCTTCTCCGTGTGCTTCATAGCCTCCGGAATTGTTTTCACAATGGTCTTCATAGCATCTTTTAAATAAACTTGAAAACCTAACAAATATCTATATGGAAAAACTAACTAATATTTATTAGTTGTTTTTTATGTATAGTTGTAATCTCTCACATTCTTTTAGTTAAATGGGTTAAGTTATGAGTTATCCATGCATCCATGTATTAGCTACGAGTTATCCATTCATCATCTATTAGTTATTTTTTATATTCTATTTTTTTATCTCTCACATTCTTCTAGGTATAAAGGTTCATCTATGAGTTATCCATGCCTAGATACATGTTATAACCATTCTTATTCTGGTTATCTGCCACAAATTGCCTATTATCCATTCATCACTTACGAGTTATCCATCATTTATTCATTCATCAACTACTATTATTTTTTATATTCTTTTTTTTTATAATTGTTTATTTCAAATTTCGAACTACTCCCATAGAATCAATATGGATAGTGTACTTGTCTCATCCTCGTGCAATCTAGGAAAAGCATAAGTCGTATTCCACCCCAAATTATAAGATATAAATTCATATTAGTGTAAATATAAAAATTTAAAAATAAAATTTAAAACAAAATAAAAACGTAATAAAAAAAATCTAAAAAAAATAGAAAATTTAAAAAACTAATTTAAAAAATTAATAATTAAAAAAGTAAACAAAAATAATTAAAAAAATGAAAAAATGAATAGAGATTGGGGGTTGCTCAATTCTTAAAATGAAGCCTCTGCCCTAGCCCCACTCCACATCCATTGTACCCCTCCCATATGCTCCCCCACTCCCCTTCCCTACCCTCCCCTTTGCTCCACCCACGCTTCCCTGCTCCACCAACCGTGCCCTCCCCTCTCCCCCCCTTCCCTCCCATAGGCCCTCCCTATCCCCCACTGTCCTCCTCTCCATAGAAGGGAAGGAAATGAGGGATGGGGAATGCCTGCAGGGGCGAGGGGGAGGGTGGAGGAGAGGGAAGTGGGGAATGGGGAGGGAGAGGGGAGTGCACGGAGGGTGAAGCAGAGGGGAGGGGAGGGGTGGGGGGGGGGAGGGACATGATGTCTGTGGAGTAGCACAGAGTTCGTGGAACATGCCTCAGGTGGTGGATCGATTTCAAGAGTCAAGCACCCACCAAGTTCTATTCAATTTTAATTTTTAAAATTTTTCTTTTTGTTTTTTCAATTTTAATTTATTTTTTTTATTTTTCTTTAATTTTTAGATTTTTTTTTAATTATTAGTTTTTTAATACATATATATATACATTGGTTTTAGTTTATTTTTTTTAATGTTTTAATTTTATTTTGTTTTAAATTTTAGTCTTAAATTTAATTTATTTTTTATTTTTTATATTTTTTTAGTTTTTATTCTATAACCTTTTGTATTTTTTTTGTATTTTTTTTTAATTTTATTTATCTTTTTATTTTCAATCTTTTTTAATATTTATTATTTTTTGTCATTTTTTTCCAATTTTTAAATATTTGAAAAGTTTAATTTCTCGGAGAAAATTACTTTTTAATTAAAATTTGATTCATATTTTTAAAATTGGATTTAAAAGAAGAAAAATTAAAATATTTTTCTTATGCAATGCATGGTCATGATTCAATGGATGTGATTGTAACCCGACGGAAGGAAGTGGTGTTACTGGTAGCACCGCTTTTCGATTCAAGGGTTGATTTTGACTTTTGATTGCACTCACACTGTTCAAGGTTTCTGAAAAGTCACAATTTTTTCCTTTGAAAAAACGGGTGCTACGATAGCACCACTTTATGATTTGGGGGTTGATTTATGGTTTTCATTGCATGGACATTGGTCGAGATTTCCAAAAGTCTTATTTTTTTCCCTAAAAAAGAAAGGGTGTTACCTGTAGCACCACTTTTTGATTCATGAATTGTTTTCAGTGCTTTTTATGCAAAAATGAGTTTTATGACAAGAGTTCGCTTTTTGAGTATAAACTTCTCATCAAGTTGTATAATGTGTTGGAAATCAAAGAAAAATCAACAACAGAAATTGTACACAACCGAATTTAAAAAAAAAAAAATACTTCTCGCATCGGTGCATCCTCTTCAGAAGGGCATTTTTGGTTTTCAATTTCTGTAAGAAGTAAAAAAAATGTTGATGTGCACACAAATGTGTACAAAATGTGATTCAAATATTCAATGGTTAGTTTCAAAAATTAATAAAAAATATGATTTTCAAAATAAATTAAAAAATATATGTATTCCCCATTGCATTCTATGTATATCATGTCCATGTGTGTGTGTATTGAAAATTATATATTTATAATTAAATTATTTTGCATGCACATAAGCCACTTGTTAACTTTTCCTACAATTTGCAAGGACAAACATTTCATTAAATGCAATTTTTACACGTTAAATGATATTAGTATTAATTTTAAATATCATGGGAAAGTCAACATATTCCCTACAATTTGTTTTTTTTATTGCATGCCAAAATTCACAACACATAAATGAGTTTTGAGGGATTTGGCCACTAAGATACCCACTTTTTGGCCACTAGGATACCCACATTAAGTGCGGATAAGAGGTTCGTCCTTGAACAATCAATTGTCACCTCCAAAAACAGTTGAGGGCTTGATGTGGTGAACAAAAACAACCTAAATTATACTTTACCATCATTGGGAAACACACCTTGTTATCCAAGTTGATCACACTTGCTATAGTTGGATTTTAAAAGTTCTATAAAATTCAACAACCACTCGTGTTTTAATGAAAAATATTGAGGGGAATTGTTTGCATGCTATCCCAACAATCCTAATTACTTAAACTATAAATCACCGTTTGACCTCTTGGTTGTGCAATTTATGTTAGTTCAGGTTGCGGGTTGGATTTAAAGGGTCCAATTTGAATTTAAGTGTGATAAGAGAGGTATTTCAAACCTCCGAATGTTTTTTTTTTCCATCAATATTGCTTTATGGGTGCACGATGAAGACATATTCCAATGGGAAGAGTCTTTAGGTCCCTTAGTGTGTGCTTGAACTGAACAAACACATGTGTGATTGAATTTTCTTAAAGTAAATATCTTAAAGTAAATAACTTGTAAGAAAGTAATGTACACAGACATTAACATAGTTGGATTTTTACTCATCCTTCATGAAATCTTTATAGTGTTGATGAATTGCAAAATATAACTAAACATAAGCAAAGTGAAAAGGGAAATATTTCATTCTTTTGGTATTTTTTTATTTGCCAAGATCACTATATGGGTGCAAGAAAAAGAGCATACTAGGACTGTAATAGCTTTTAGGTCCCTTGTTTGTGTGAAGAGTGGATTTGATCTAAATTTCTTCAAAAGTAAATAATATGAAAGTGACTAGAATGTAAACTATTGCAAGTTAACTCATATGCCTAGACTAATAATTTTTACAATTTTGAAAGAAATGAAGATTGTGACAATCTACTCTAGTGTAATATAGGAGATTGTTGGGCACCACCAACCTCAATCCCTAGTAAAAATAAAGTTGCAAAATATTATTTCCCCCCTATTTAAAATAAGTGATTTGAGTGCCTAAGGAAGTAAAAGCAATTTGTGGTTGATTTTATTTTTTTAAGCAATGTGAGAAGTGGAATTGGTGCTTTATGACAATATATGCACTCGTTCTCACAAATTATTAAAAAGCATCAGTGCTTAATAAAAATATATGCATTGATGTTTACTAGATATTAAAAAGAACTGATGCTTACTAACTATTACAAAGCACTGGTTCGATAAGTGAATGAAAATGCACATGTAACGTTGATTGAGACATTGAATGCAAAATATTTTTAGAATTTAACAACGTAGTTAATATACAGTAGTGCCATAGGGTGTAATAATAAAAAAAGCATCAGGAAATGAAACACATATTCTGTTACACCAGGTCTCTATTGTTTTAAGCACATCGGTGCGACATTGTCTCAAATGCACCGATGCGATATTATCTAAAAAGCACTGATGCGATTGAAATGATCAAAAACACCCATGATTATTTTCTGATTGGTGGACAGTGACTATTGAAATCTCATTGGAATATCTAAATTTTATTTTTATTTTGTTTAATTCCCTTATTCATCATAAATTGAAATATATTTTTTTATAGTAATATTCATTTAAATTTTTATTATTACGTTTGGATATGATGTTTAGATTAGTTTGTTATATCATAAAATGTTTTAATAAAATGTCTTAATAGCATTATAGCAAGGGATTTGATCTAATGTTATATATTTCCTAATATTTTTCTTCACCATAACTATATTATCAATCACTTATCATATTGTAACTCGACCGAAGGTGTAATAAATCAAATCAAACCTATGTTTTAAACATTATACTTTGGCATATGGTTAGTCATGATTTGGTAATGGATCGGGATTAGCATTGTTTTTGTCAAAAAAAAATGATGACACATGTGCAATCTCTCCCATCCCATTGATGTGACCTTTCGTTCCTGTGTTTATAGCCAGGACGATGGGGTGGATAGTCTCATCACTAAAAAAACGAGACACCTACCATGACCCTCCATGCCATAAATATTTAGCTAGCTTACCTATCCATGCATTGCATGGGACGTGCAATGTTGAGACTCATTGAAATAGCCACCTTTCCATTTTGAACACCCAACTTGACGACGTGAATCAATTATGAGGTATGATTTAGGAACTGTAATTTCGACTCGATAGTATGCGATTTTATTACCTTTAGCATCGCTTCACCTGTTAGCATACCTCGCCATCATGGAAATCTGTGTAATTGCAGTAGGTTCATTGACATCGCTTTAATTAATCTAACTTCTCGAGGGTTCTGGGCTCATTTCAGCTGTGTCTTGCCTTCAAGGAGCTTCTCCTCCTCTCGGAATTTACCTTAGGGTTTATCCTCGTCGTGACTAGTAAAATTATTACATTGGTTAGTCTGTGCATCCACCATTGTTTTCCCGCCAAATCTTACCTTGATTTTAATCCGTCACCGTTTCATAGGTTTAACTAATAGGGTCGAACCAGTGAATGAGATATCTGTCGAGGAAAATGAATGCCGGGTTCATCTGTTGGCCAGCATGGGTTGGTTAAATTTTACACGGAGATTCCATGGGAACAACAAAAACATTACTCTTGCATTCATCAAACCCTTTGATGGTCGTTGAGTTCGAATTGGAGATATTGATTTTGAAGTTGATGAGGATTTTATAGCATTAACCACCGAATTTCCTTGCACAGGTAAAAAATGGTTCAAGCATATTCCATTAAAGGACGTCCCGTGGAAGAAGTTGCTTCGCAGTCCAAGCTCAACCATCCATAACACAAAAGGTATGCCCAAAACGTTATTCAAAACTCGGTGGCAAGAAGATTTTGTGGTTTTGAGTCACTATGTCCTTGTGATTGTTGGTTTACCCTCGTTCTCCGTTATCACCTTTGTCTTTTTATGTCATTTTTGGGATTCAAGTTAAATTTACCATACTTCATGTGCATGAGCCTTAAAACCATGGCTCGACAAGTCTAGAAAGCATCGGATTACTCGCCCTGTAACTTATTACATTTTGGGTTGGTTAGATTCTTGTCAAGCATAAGATAGGTCTGTTAAGGGATAATTGGAAAATTTTTGTTATTAGAAATGGGTTTGAAGATATATCCCCTAAGCAAGATAACACTGTCGAAGATGTAGTTCATGTTGTTCCTCACAAAATTAACCCTGCCTCCACTCACGAACGTGAAGTGTCGGCCTTTGTTAATAAATTCCTAACCAATGAGTCCCTGTATCATGTCCTCATGATGATTCGTTCATGTTGGAAGAAAGCCCCAAATTACAAGATCCATCTAGGCCCCATCAACAAGAAAGTGATCACATTTCTCATATGAATGAGGATTCCTTTCACAGAGTCACACATCATTTTGATAGCCAAGGTATAAATGTTACACCAAAATGTCGCCACCCTTGTGCAAGTGTCGCAAGTGTCACAAGTGTTGCAAGTGTCGTCATCCTGACCTAGTGTCGTCACCATGACCATTGCAAGTATCATCATTATGACCAAGTGTCGTCATCATGACCATTGTGATAATGTCGTCATCTTGACCATTGTGTAAACTCTTTGCTATTTTACCTAAACCCATTTTAGAGTAAAACCACATCCCTGAAGTTTCCCATAACTAGAGGGCTTGACTGACCTACTTTTCAAGGTCGTCGCAGTCTGCCCTTGTGCAACATGCGACATCGCAGGTTGTCCTAATGTAACCTGCGACGATGTCAGTTATTTGGATAAAAGAGTATCTTCGAGCCCATTCTCGAATATGAGTGATGTGGAGGCCTATCCCTAGGCTCTAGGTGAGGTGGCATTATGGTTCCTAACCTTATGAGAAGATCCCTTAACCATCTCCCCCTAATCTTCAACCTACCCTATCTCTTTAGCCCTATATAAACACCCACTCTCTCCATGGGAGGGAGGAAGGTCTATGGTACCCTTATGCTGATAGGATCCATACTGGTGATTGGGAAGCTTGTACCACCTTGGAGGCTTGGCTTGGACATGTTGGATGGAAGATGTGACGTTGAGGCTTTGGTTGTAGCTTCATCCTTTCTATGTAATTCCCACTTTTATACAGTTAATATAATCTCTTTCCATAAATTGTTGTCTCATTGATGATGATGTTTAGAGTTTTCTTCCTTATCTGTTAACTTAGATCAGTCATATGAAATGTATGCTTTCACTATTTGTTAGTATCTATATGTTCAACAGGGTCTTGTAGCTTGAGATATGATGACGTTGGAGCATTGGATCAACAAAGAGCAAAGGGATCTGCAAATCTGAGGTAATCTATCTATCCACTAGTTTTCACTTCTATTGATCTAGGAAAGTAGATCTATATTCTGTTTGATTTGTTCTAGACTTACATTAAGATAGGGAGATCACGCCTTAGATCCATCTTTGGTAGACTGTCCGATAACAAATTTGGCGACCATACTGGGGAAGAACATTATTGTTTTCAATTTGAATATCAGTTTCAGTTAATTGTTGTTCCAAGCCATCTCTTTGGTCATTTGCTTCTTAAGCCCTTTCACCATCAAATCTTCGCTTTGAAGAGTCTGATTGCCTTCCTTTGAGTTTGTACTTCTCATTGGAAGACCTTTTTATACTCATTATGTGGAGAATTGGTTCATTTTTGGACTTAGATCTCGCCTGTCGCACCTGGTCAGTGTACCTAGAGTGACACTGTGTTGTTTTTTATCTCTGTTCTTTACCTGTTAGTCAGTCGTTGCATTCCTTCCATTGGTATACTGCGATGTCGTCGCACTTCCCGCACTAGTGAACTGTGACGTCGCACTGTGCATAATCACAGAGTGTGTCGATCTGCCATTTTTTTCATACAGGCACTTTTCTCCATTTCTGATTTGAGTTTTGGTTTGTGTGCAGACTCCTCTGCACTATACCTTCCAGGTAGAGACCCTTTTGTCTAGCAGTGTTTTGTTTGGCTTGTTTGTATTGGTTTTTGGGTCTTTTGAGATTTTGATTCATGTTTGGCCCCTTGAGTCAAAACTAGTGTTTTGCTTATGTTTTTAAGCGAAATGGGTTCTATTTTTGAAAAAAAAATTCTCTCTCATGGCCGGGGGGGGGGGGCATGAATCGTGCATTCTTCAGTGGTTTTGACCCATCTCAAGGTTTTGAGATCATTTTTTGGTTTGGCGTGATTGGCTTGCTTTAAAGACTTGAAGAGAGTGGGATATCCATGTTGTTTTTAGCCTCCCTTTCTTGGGTTATGCATCTTGTTTCCCTTACATGCTGAGCTATTCAATCATTTTTGGGGAAGATTGATTCTTTGTCTCCACTTTAGTTAAAAGAAAAGCTTGATTTTGTCACTCTTTTTCTATATTCATGAATTTGGAAAACATAAATATTCTTCTTACTTTATTTTGATCATTTGATATTCTAGGTCTTATCATCATAAGAAGAAAAAATGCTTATTTCATATTTGTGTGCATTTGAGTTAGATAAGATTGTTAAGTGCTTATCTTTATCTTGCATTTGATTGAAAACGTTTGTTGAATCCTTCTTTCCATAGCTTAGATGTGTCTTTTTCAAGTGTAAAAAGATAGGAAATGAGTTATAATTATTGCATTTGGTAGATTTTGAGTCTCTCTTGAGTGCCTTTGAGTTGTTTGGGTGCTTGCCATTTTTCTTTGGTAATTTCTGAAAGATTAGAGTGCTGTAGATATCTTCTCACTTTCTGTATATAGATATGAAAAGCGTTGAGTTATCAAATTTCATTTTTGGTACATGCATTTGAAAATTGAAAAGTGCTTCATCATTGTCTTATAGATTGTTAAGATTATTTGCATCTTTCATTTTCTTTGCGCTTTTTAGTTGATCTTTGCAGAAAGTTAGAATTATTGCACTCTAGGAAGGAATTCTTCTTTTTGCTACTACTTAAGTATTTTTGGTTTGAAAGAAAGAAAAATCTCTCCTTACCTTAAGTAGTTTTCATTGAAAAGGAAAGGAAAATGTGCATTATCATGTAGTTGAGGATTGCATTATGTTTACATTTATGTACTCACCTCATGCATCCACCTAACCATACAAGATAAAATTAACGCTAGCTTAGGTTAAAATAATTTAGTAACTGTGTGTAAGTTAGAGACGTCTTTCGGCGTCGTTAAGCGTGGAAGCTGTCATTATTTTCCAGCACTATAATCCAGGGGTATTGTAGTCTTCCACGTACATCGGTATATCGAGCTCCTTCACGTACCCACCAAGTACCATAATCTGTACTTGGCGTATATCGAAGGGTGTATCACGTACTCGACATGTATATCGGAAGGTCTCGTGCCAACGACTGTGAATTAGATAGCACCACTATGGATTTGAGCTCCCACATACCTTGCGTATATCGGGAGACACCATTAGGATTCCTGAAACCAACTGACTTAACCATTTGGCTTGGAAAAGCAATACACCAAGATTAGCACTCCGGGAGATTAGCACTCACGTACTGTCCAGGTAATCGGGTATGCAGGAAAGGGTACGGTCCCTATCCTCCTTGTCGCATCATATTGTTGGACCCTGCAGTATATAGCGGTTTGGGATGCCTTGATAATCCCGTGAGGTTCCAGACTTTGAATCCACTCCTATTCACACAGTTTGCTTGTTGATTTTAGACTTGAGTAGTGTTTTTCTTGTGTGGTCCTTTAGAGACTCTTAGGAAGTTTAGATGTGGAAGATTGTTCCAGGACTACCAACCAAGGCACCCCTTTCCAAGGTATGCCATTTGTTATTCCCCCTTGCGGAACTTTTGGTCCTCCCTTTATGGCTATGTTGAGTCTTCCTGGATTGACGATAGGATTACCAGTATGGTTATTCTCCAATCCAGTTACGCCAAGTTCACCAATCATGTTGGACCTAGGTCCTTCACCACGTGAGCATCAATCTCATGATGAACCTTCTCCTTCTCCGTCGAAAGTTGAATCGGCTTCCATCTCTTCCTCTTCTCCTACTGAAAACTCTGATGTTAGTAAGAAGGCTGGTGTGAAGAACAAGAAAGGGAAGATTAAAAGAATAAAGATAAGAAAGAGACCAAGCGTCAACCATCTTCCTCTAATGGCACTCATTCTATGAGAACACCTCGTAAGCCAAAGTTCCCTTGCAAACTTTGCAAGGGTGATCACCTTCTCAAGAATTGTCCGGGTCTTTCCCGTGTGTCAGAAGTGTGGTCTAAAAAACAAAAACCACTTGTATCGTCAACCTATGACCCTCATGTTGATGATACTCCCTCGACCAGTGACCCATTGGTGGCAGGTTGGAAGGGTAGAGCTGCAGACCCTTGCTGGATATGCAAGGGCTTGCATCGTACTTACCTTTGTCCAAGCATGGATGAAGCTTCATGGCAGTTGGAAGATATTACTAGTTCTCAACAAGTGCTTCCAACGAGCGATAGTAAGTTGTCCCTCAATCCACCATTGGTTGACTAAGTGATCAATTTAGTTTCATCTGTAATTGATCCCACTCTTCCTTTCGAGAGTGAAGAGATTGAGTTGATGTCATCTCCACTCAATCCCTCTTTTTCATTGGAGAAAGTCCAGACTGAAGTAGTCACCATGACACAATCTTCATCTCATTCTTATCTTCCAAGTGAGAGTGAATTGGAAACCACTGATGTTTTCCTAATCAGTTCAGAATGTCCTAGGCAAGGGGAAACCATGTCCATTCCTACAGGATGCCCCCCAAGTACTGAGGTCGTTTCCTTTGATTGGAATGGTCTAACAGAATCTCATCTTCCTTTGAGTATTCCTTTTCAAATATCTGTACGAGTTTCTGATAAGGAAATATTTCATACGATAGTTGATGAGGGAACTTCTGTTAGTATTTTATCCTCAACTGCTTGGCAAGCTATAGGTTCACCTTAGCTTGTGCCTGTAACTGACCAGATTTTGGCTTTTAATAGAAGGCCTACCGGACCTTTAGGGATTCTCCCACAGTTACCTATCACATTAAGAGGTAAAACTGTTTATGTTGATGTCATGGTTGTGCAAGGTCCTTTAGATTTCAATATGTTCCTTGGACATGATTTTGTCTATGCTATGAAAGTTGTAGTGTCCACGCTCTTTCGAGTGATGTATTTTCCTTATCATGGGAATATTGTGACCATTGATCAACTTTCCTTCGTGACACCCACTCATCATATGACTCCTAGTCATCAGACTTCCTTGAATGTTCCACATGTTTTAGTGGTTTCTTCCCCCTGAGGATGGGGGGTACGAGCATAGTGTATGTTTTGTTTCAAGCTCGTTAAAAAATGAAACCAACCTTCAAGCAAAGTTTCTCTTTGATCTCAAGCTTGCATAGAAATGAAACCATTTCACATGAGCATAGTTCCCATTCTATGTCAAGCTCGTTAAAAAATGAAATAGGTTCCTACGAGCACGGTTTATGTTATGTTTCAAGCTCGTTAAAAAATGAAACCAACCACCCTAGCATATTTTACCTTTGGTTTCAAGCTTGCATAAAAATGAAACCAATCCACTTGGAGCATAGTTTTATTCTATTTCAAGCTCGTTAAAAAATGAGATAGACCCCTCTAGCATAGTTTATCTTTGGTTTCAAGCTTGCACAAAAATGAAACCATCCACTCGAGCATAATTTTATTCCATTTCAAGGTCATTAAAAATAAGATGGGCCCCCTCGAGCATAGTTTTATTCCATTTCAAGCTCGTTAAAAAATAAGATGGGCCCCCTCAAGCATAGTTATTGTCTATTTCAAGCTTGTGTAAAAATGAAATAGATCTCCCTCCCATCGGTTCGAGTCTCTCGCTAGAGTTAGAATTTGTACCTTCATTTCATTTGACTCTCATTTTCTCCCCCTTGGTGAACATTTTCATATTAGTATCCAGGTTGGTAGTTGGGTTAGGAAGCATCATTTTTAGACGAAATGAAGCTTGGGGGGCATGTCACATGTCGTACTGTCAACAATCATGTTGAAGGAAAACCACCATGTTAAGCCACTAGCAATCATGCTGGGGGCATTTACCAACCTCTGGGCATCATGTTGGGAAGGAACCCATCAATGGACCTTAACCACGAGCATAGTTCCCGTTTTATGTCAAGCTCGTTAAAAAATGAAATAGGTTCCCGCGAGCAGAGTTCTAATCTTGTGTCAAGCTCGTTAAAAAATGAAACATATCCTTTACCTTTGAGTCGAGTCTCGTCGTAGACTTAGTACCTAAACCTTCTTTTCAGATGCCTATGACTTAGGCAAATGAAATGAAGCTTGGGGGCATGTCCTCAACCTATGAAAGTTACGTTGAAGTCAACTCGATCGCCTCTCCACACCACATTGGAGCTAAGTCGCTCACTTCTAGCAATCATGCTGGGGGCATGTACCAACCTTTGGATTTCATGACGGGAAGAAGTTCACCATTGGGAACATTTTCGAGCATACTTTCCTTTTTTAGGTTTCGAGCTCATTAAACCATGAAAATTATCCTGGGCATAGTTCATTTTCTGTCACAAGCTCGTTAAAAAATGAAGCAGACATCATGAGCATTATTTTCTCTTGTCTTCGAGCTCATTAAAAAAAAAGTAAGATGTTGTTGAGCTTACTTTTCACTTTTTTTTCGTGCTCTGGTTGAAACATGAAAAGTGGTTTGAGCTTAGTTTTTACTTTTTCGTGCTCTAGTTCAAATATGAAAAAGGTTCCGAGTGCTTTTCATACCATTATCGTGCTCGTTAAAATTTTTGAGTAAAAAGGTGTGTCTAACGAGTATGGGTTTATCACTTTATCCGACCTCGCTAGACTATTTACGGAAAAGGAACTGTGCCGAGTTTACTTTTCCTTTGTCGTACTCGGTCATCAACCATGAAAAAGTTATTCATGGAGTCCTTTTTAAGCTCTTTTCAGATTCCCTAAATAGGAAAAGATTGCCAAGCGAACTTGATGCTTTCACGCTTGTAAAAGCATTTGAAAGATCGTCTTTTTGGTGATAGTTTACCCCTTTTTTTGGACCAAGAAGCACTATTTACAAAAAAGGAATACTCCAACCAAGCATGTCTAGAAGAGTCATCTCCTGTATTGTTTTACCCTTTTTCGGGCGATGAGGCTAACTTTACGAAAAAGAACTGTTGGAGTCTCCTTTAGTTCTTTTCAGACTCTCTAAACATGAAATGACGCCGAGTTTTCCTTCTCTGGACTCGTTAAATTTTAAACATTGAAGGGCCCATTATGGGACGAACCCCTCCTTTCCTAGGTTCATAAAACATTTGGGATTGGACTCATCTATTAGATGAGCTATAACGAGCATCTGGTTACCCTCATCAAGCTCGTAAAAAACACATGAGGTACTCATCAATCATGATGGGGAAAAAGGGAAGATTTTGTGTTACGTCTTAATTATGGCAATACATAGTCACTCTTGAATAGGGCACTCATTTGCATTTGCATTCAGTACCTGGATAATCTATTTGTCCTTGAGTCTTGTCAATTCCATGAGTCGTGTCGCACCTTTGGATCAGCCAAAGAATGCTTCCACCATCAGTTTCATTAGGGATTGGTATTAGTCTCGTCATGTCAATACTGCCAAGTCATGCCATGCCCATGTTCAAGAGATGTTTCATTACTCATCATCTACAGTCAATATACCTTCGTTCATGTTGGTCTACCTTGAGTCAGTCTTGCACATTACTCTACTGTCTGATCTACACCAAATTTTTTTTATCGAGTTTCATGTCGATGATGGGGGATTCATCATGACCCTCTTTTGATGGGTTCATCCTTGTCGACTTCATATCATCATCCGAGGAATGAAATTAGAAACCAACCAAGTACCTTGGCCCTGCATGCCTCAATGGCAGGCTACCTCGCTTTCAACATGAGTTTACATCATTGACTCTTGATTGAAAGATTTCATCTTGTGTTTGACTTCAACTCACTTATTCGCGCTTGGTGATATGTACTATGATACCTTGGGAATCATTAACATTAATGGTGATCTCCCTCACACTTGTTAATAGTATACATTAATGACCAGTAATCAAGTGGTTTCTACCATGTTCGACTCCAAAACGTTGTAATCACATGGTTAGATTCGTATCATTGCGGGTTCAGCTTGAAGACCCTGGGGAAGTTATTTTCTACCCAGTTTGCAATGGAGATTGTTTGGGACGCACAGATCCACTTTTGTATTGGTCGTGGCTATGTTGTCAGTTCAGAGTTACACGGATCCACTTTTGTATTGGTCGTGGCTGTGTTATCATCTCATCATGGATCTACGATTGTGTCTAGTAGCCATGATTGTGTTCAGTCATTCTTTACTATCATGGATCTGCAATGTATTGGTCAGCAGCCATGTTTCATGTTGTATGAGACTTGTGGATCTCAGGTCATTTCTGCAGCAACTCCTTCTAACCAGCAAGTCCTTGACATTTTTCTTACTACAAAGAATTTCACCTGTCTCATTCTGTCAAATTCATGCTTTGGGGGGCATTCTGTTACACTAAAATGTCGTCACCCTTGTGCAAGTGTCGCAAGTGTCACAAGTGTTACAAGTGTCATCATCCTGACCTAGTGTCATCACCATGACCATTGCAAGTATCATCATTATGACCAAGTGTCGTCATCATGACCGTTGTGATAATGTCATCATCTTGACCATTGTGTAAACTCTTTTCTATTTTACCTAAACCTATTTTAGAGTAAAAACACATCCCTGAAGTTTCCCATGACTAGAGGGCTTAACTGACCTACTTTTCAAGGTCGTTGCAGTCTGCCCTTGTGCAACATGCAATGTTGTAGGTTGTCCTAATGCAACCTCTGACGATGTCAGTTATTTGGATAAAAGAGTATCTTCGAGCCCATTCTTGAAGATGAGTGATGTCGAGGCCTATCCGTAGGCTCTAGGTGAGGTGGCATTCTAGTTCCTAACCTTATGAGAAGATCCCTTAACCATCTCCCCCTAATCCTCAACCTACCCTATCTCTTTAGCCCTATATAAAAACCCACTCTCTCCATGGGAGGGAGGAAGGTATATGGTACCCTTATGCTGATAGGATCCATACTGGTGATTGGGAAGCTTGTACCACCTTAGAGGCTTGGCTTGGACATGTTGGATGGAAGATGCGATGTTGAGGCTTTGGTTGTAGCTTCATCCTTTCTATGTAATTCCCACTTTTATACAGTTAATACAATCTCTTTCCATAAATTGTTGTCTCATTGATGATGATGTTTAAAGTTTTCTTCCTTACTGTTAACTTAGGTCAGTCATATGAAATGTATGCTTTCACTATTTGTTAGTATCTATATGTTCAACAGGGTCTTGCAGCTTGAGATCTGCTGACGTTGGAGCATTGGATCAACAAAGAGCAGAGGGATATGCAAATATGAGGTAATCTATCTATCCACTAGTTTGCACTTCTATTGATCTAGGAAAGTAGATCTATATTCTGTTTGATTTGTTCTAGACTTACATTAAGCTAGGGAGATCACGCCTTAGATCCATCTTTGGTAGACTGTCTGATAACAAATTTGGCGACCATACTGGGGAAGAATATTGTTGTTTTCAATTTGAATATCAGTTTCAGTTGATTGTTGTTCCAAGCCATCTCTTTGGTCATTTGCTTCTTAAGCCCTTTCACCATCAAATCTTCACTTTGAAGAGTTTGATTGCCTTCCTTTGAGTTTGTACTTCTCATTGGAAGACCTTTTTATACTCATTATCTGGAGAATTGGTTCATTTTTGGACTTAGATCTCGCCTGTCGCACCTGGTCAGTGTACCCAGAGCGACACTGTGTTGTTTTTTATCTCTGTTCTTTGCCTGTTAGTCAGTCGTTGCATTCCTTCCATTGGTATACTGCGATGTCGTCGCACTTCCCGCACTAGTGAACTCCGACGTCGCACTGTGCATAATCACAAAGTGCGTTGATCTGCCATTTTTTCCATACAGGCACCTTTTCTCCATTTCTGATTTGAGTTTTGGTTTGTGTGCAGACTCCTCTGCACTGTACCTTCCAGGTAGAGACCCTTTTGTCCAGCAGTGTTTTGTTTGGCTTGTTTGTATTGGTTTTTGGGTCTTTTGAGATTTTGATTCATGTTTGGCCCCTTGAGTCAAAACTAGTGTTTTGCTTATGTTTTTAAGCGAAATGGGTTCTATTTTTGAAAAACAATTCCCTCTCATGGCTGGGGGGGGGCCATGAATCGTGCATTCTTCAGTGGTTTTGACCCATCTCAAGGTTTTGAGATCATTTTTTGGTTTGGCGTGATTGGGTTGTTTTAAAGACTTGAAGAGAGTGGGATATCCATGTTGTTTTTAGTCTCTCTTTCTTGGGTTATGCATCTTGTTTCCCTTACATGCTGAGCTATTCAATCATTTTTGGGGAAGATTGATTCTTTGTCTCCACTTTAGTTAAAAGAAAAGCTTGATTTTGTCACTCTTTTGCTATATTCATGAATTTGGAAAACATAAATATTCTTCTTACTTTATTTTGATAATTTGATATTCTAGGTCTTATCATCATAAGAAGAAAAAAGGATTATTTCAGATTTGTGTGCATTTGAGTTAGATAAGATTGTTAAGTGCTTATCTTTGTCTTGCATTTGATTGAGAACGTTTGTGGAATCCTTCTTTCCATAGCTTATATGTGTTTTTTTCAAGTGTAAAAAGATAGGAAATGAGTTATAATTATTGCATTTGGTAGATTTTGAGCCTCTCTTGAGTGCCTTTGAGTTGTTTGGGTGCTTGCCATTTTTCTTTGGGAATTTCTGAAAGATTAGAGTGATGTAGATATCTTCTCACTTTCTGTATATAGATATGAAAAGCATTGAGTTGTCAAATTTCATTTTTGGTACATGCATTTGAAAATTGAAAAGTGCTTCATCATTGTCTTATACATTGTTAAGATTATTTGCATCTTTCATTTCCTTTGCGCTTTTTAGCTGATCTTTGCAGAAAGTTAGAATTATTGCACTCTAGGAAGGAATTCTTCTTTTTGCTACTACTTAAGTATTTTTGGTTTGAAAGAAATAAAAATCTCTCCTTACCTTAAGTAGTTTTCATTGAAAAGGAAAGGAAAATGTGCATTATCATGTAGTTGAGGATTGCATTATGTTTACATTTATATACTCACCTCATGCATCCACCTAACCGTACAAGATAAAATTAACACTAGCTTAGGTTAAAATAATTTAGTAACTGTGTGTAAGTTAGAGACGTCTTTCGGCGTCGTTAAGCGTGGAAGCTGTCGTTATTTTCCAACACTGTAATCCGGGGGTATTGTAGTCTTCCATGTACATCGGTATATCGAGCTCCTTCACGTACCCACCAAGTACCATAATCCGTACTTGGCTTATATCGAAGGGTGTATCATGTACTAGACATGTATATCGGAAGGTCTCGTGCCAACGACTGTGCATTAGACAGCACCAGTACGGATTTGAGCTCCCACGTACCTTGGGTATATCGGGAGACACCATTAGGATTCCTGAAACCAACTGAATTAACCATTTGGCTTGGCAAAGCAATACACCGAGATTAGCAGTCGGGGAGATTAGCACGCACGCACTATCCAGGTAATCGGGTATGCAGGAAAGGGTATGGTCCCAATCCTCCTTTTCGCATCATATTGTTGGACCCTGTAGTATATAGAGGTTTGCGATGCCTTGATAATCCCGTGAGGTTCCAGACTTTGAATCCACTCCTATTCACACAGTTTGCTTTTTGCTTTTAGAATTGAGTAGTGTTTGTCTTGTGTGGTCCTTTAGAGACTCTTAGGAAGTTTAGATATGGAAGATTCTTCCAGGACTACCAACCAAGGCACCCGTTTCCAAGGTATGCCATTTGTTATTCCCCCTTGTGGAACTGGTGGTCCTCCCTTTATGGCTATGTTGAGTCTTCCTGGATTGACGATAGGATTACTAGTATGGTTATTCTCCAATCCAGTTATGCCAAGTGCACCAATCATGCCGGACCTAGGCCCTTCACCACATGAGCATAAATCTCATGATGACCCTTCTCCTTCTCCGTTGAAAGTTGAATCGACTTCCATCTCTTCCTCTTCTCCTACTGAAAACTCTGATGTTAGTAAGAAGGCTCATGTGAAGAAGAAGAAAGGGAAGATTAAAAGAATAAAGATAAGAAAGAGACCAAGCGTCAACCATATTCCTCTAATGGAATTCATTCTATGAGAACACCTCGTAAGCCAAAGTTCCCTTGCAAACTTTGCAAGGGTGATCACCTTCTCAAGAATTGTCCCGATCTTTCCCGTGTGTCAGAAGTGTGGTCTAAAAAACCAAAACCACTTGTATCGTCAACCTATGACCCTCATGTTGATGATACTCCTTCAACCAGTGACCCATTGGTGGCAGGTCGGAAGGGTAGAACTGCAGATCCTTGCTGGATATGCAAGGGATTGCATCGTACTTACCTTTGTCCAAGCATGGATGAAGCTTCATGGTGGTTGGAAGATATTACTAGTTCTCAACAAGGGATTCCAACGAGCGATAGTAAGTTGTCCCTCAATCCCCCGTTGGTTGACCAAGTGATCAATTCAGTTTCATCTGTAATTGATCCCACTCTTCCTTTCGAGAGTGAAGATATTGAGTCGATGTCATCTCCACTCGATCCCTCTCTTTCATTGGAGAAAGTCCAGACTGAAGTAGTCACCATGACACAATCTTCATCTCATTCTTATCTTCCATGTGAGAGTGAATTGGAAACCACTGATGTTTTCCTAATCAGTTCAGAATGTCCTAGGCAAGAGGAAACCCTGTCCATTCCTACAGGATGCCCCCCAAGTACTGAGGTTGTTTCCTTTGATTGGAATGGTCTAATAGAATCTCATCTTCCTTTGAGTATTCCTTTTCAAATATTTGTAGGAGTTTCCGATAAGGAAATATTTCATACGATAGTTGATGAGGGAACTTTTGTTAGTATTTTATCCTCAACTGTTTGGCAAGCTATTGGTTCACCTCAGCTTGTGCCGGTAAATGACCAGATTTTGGCTTTTAATAGAAGGCCTACCGGACCTTTAGGGATTCTCCCACAGATACCTATCACATTGAGAGGTAAAACTATTTATGTTGATGTCATGGTTGTCCAAAGTCCTTTAGATTTCAATATGTTCCTTGGACATGATTTTTTCTATGCTATGAAAACTGTAGTGTCCACGCTCCTTCGAGTGATGTATTTTCCTCATCATGGGAATATTGTGACCATTAATCAACTTTGCTTCGTGACACCCACTCATCATATGAATCCTAGTCATCAGACTTCCTTGAATGTTCCACATGTTTTAGTGGTTTCTTCCCCCTATGGATGGGGGGTACGAGCATAGTGTATGTTTTGTTTCAAGCTCGTTAAAAAATGAAACCAACCTTCAAGCAAAGTTTCTCTTTGATTTCAAGCTTGCATAGAAATGAAACCATTTCACATGAGCATAGTTCCCGTTCTATGTCAAGCTCGTTAAAAAATGAAATAGGTTCCTACGAGCACGGTTTATGTTATGTTTCAAGCTCGTTAAAAAATGAAACCAACCACCCTAGCATAGTTTACCTTTGGTTTCAAGCTTGCATAAAAATGAAACCAATCCACTTGGAGCATAGTTTTATTCTATTTCAAGCTCGTTAAAAAATGAGATAGACCCCTCTAGCATAGTTTATCTTTGGTTTCAAGCTTGCACAAAAATGAAACCATCCACTCGAGCATAATTTTATTCCATTTCAAGGTCATTAAAAATAAGATGGGCCCCCTCGAGCATAGTTTTATTCCATTTCAAGCTCGTTAAAAAATAAGATGGGCCCCCTCAAGCATAATTATTGTCTATTTCAAGCTTGTGTAAAAATGAAATAGATCTCCCTCCCATCGGTTCGAGTCTCTAGCTAGAGTTAGAATTTGAACCTTCATTTCATTTGACTGTCATTTTCCCCCCCTTGGTGAACATTTTCATATTAGTAGCCAGGTTGGTAGTTGGGTTAGGAAGCATAATTTTTAGACGAAATGAAGCTTGGGGGGCATGTCACATGTCGTAACGTCAACAATCATGTTGAAGGAACACCACCATGTTAAGCCACTATCAATCATGCTGGGGGCATTTACCAGCCTCTGGGCATCATGTTGGGAAGGAACCCATCAATGGACCTTAACCATGAGCATAGTTCTCGTTTTATGTCAAGCTCGTTAAAAAATGAAATAGGTTCCCGCGAGCAGAGTTCTAATCTTGTGTCAAGCTCGTTAAAAAATGAAACATATCCTTTACCTTTGAGTCGAGTCTCCTCGTAGAATTAGTACCTAAACCTTCTTTTCAGATGTCTATGCCTTAGGAGAATGAAATGAAGCTTGGGGGCATGTCTTCAACCTATGAAAGTTACGTTGAAGTCAACTCAATCGCCTCTCCACACCACATTGGAGCTAAGTCGCTCACTTCTAGCAATCATACTAGGGGCATGTACCAACCTTTGGATTTCATGACGGGAAGAAGTTCACCATTGGGAACATTTTTGAGCATACTTTCCTTTTTTAGGTTTCAAGCTCATTAAACCATGAAAATTATCCCGAGAATAGTTCATTTTTTGTCACAATCTCGTTAAAAAATGAAGCAGACATCATGAGCATTCTTTTCTCCTGTCTTCGAGCTCGTTAAAAAAAAATAAGATGGTGTTGAGCTTACTTTTCACTTTTTTTTCGTGCTCTGATTGAAACATGAAAAAGTGGTTTGAGCTTAGTTTTTACTTTTTCGTGATCTATTTCAAATATGAAAAAGGTTCCGAGTGCTTTTGATACCATTATCATGCTCGTTAAAATTTTTGAGTAAAAAGGTGTGTCTAACGAGTATAGGTTTATCACTTTATCCAGCCTCGCTAGACTATTTACAGAAAAGGAACTGTGCCGAGTTTACTTTTTCCTTTGTCGTACTCGGTCATCAACCATGAAAAAGTTATTCATGGAGTCCTTTTTAAGCTCTTTTCAGATTCCCTAAATAGGAAAAGATTGCCAAGCAAACTTGATGCTTTCACGCTTATAAAAGCATTTGAATGATTGTCTTTCTGGTGATAATTTACCCCTTTCTTCAGACCAAGAAGTACTATTTATGAAAAAGGAATACTCCAACCAACCATGGCTAGAAGAGTCCTCTCCCGTATTGTTTTACCTTTTTTCGGGCGATGAGGCTAACTTTACGAAAAAGAACCGTTGGAGTCTCCTTTAGTTCTTTTCAGACTCTCTAAACATTAAATGATGCCGAGTTTTCCTTATCTGGACTCGTTAAATTTTAAACATTGAAGGGCTCATTATGGGATGAACCCCTCCTTTCCTAGGTTCATAAAACATTTTGGATTGGACTCATCTATGAGATGAGCTATAACGAGCATCTGGTTACCCTCATCAAGCTCCTCAAAAACACATGAGGCACTCATCAATCATGATGGGGAAAAAGGGAAGATTTTGTGTTACATCTTAATTATGGCAATACATAGTCACTCTTGAACATGGCACTCATTTGCATTTGCATTTAGTACCTGGATAATCTATTTGTCCTTGAGTCTTGTCAATTCCATGAGTCGCGTCGCTCCTTTGGATCAGCCAAAGAATGCTTCCACCATCAATTGCATTAGGGATTGGTATTAGTCTCGTCATGTCAATACTACCAAGTCATGCCATGCCCATGTTCAAGATATGTTTCATTACTCATCATCTATAGTCAGTATACCTTCGTTCATGTTGGTCTACCTTGAGTCAATCTTGCAGATTACTCTACTGTCTGATCTACACCAAAAATCTGTTATCGAGTTTCATGTCGATGATGGGGGATTCATCATGACCCTCCTTTGATGGGTTCATCCTTGTCGACTTCATATCATCATCTGAGGAATGAACTTAGAAACCAACCAAGTACCTTGGCCCTGCATGCCTCAATGGCAGGCTATCTCGCTTTCAACATGAGTTTACATCATTGACTCTTGATTGAAAGATTTCATCTTGTGTTTGACTTCAACTCACTTATTCACGCTTGGTGATATGTACCGTGATACCTTGGGAATCATTGACATTAATGGTGATCTCCCTCACACTTGTTAACGGTATACATTAATGACCGGTAATCAAGTGGTTTCTACCATGTTCGACTCCAAAACGTTGTAATCACATGGATAGATTCGTATCATTGCGGGTTCAGCTTGAAGACCCTGGGGAAGTTATTTTATACCCAGGTTGCAATGGAGATTGTTTGGGATGCACAGATCCACTTTTGTATTGGTCGTGGCTATGTTGTCAGTTCAGAGTTACACGGATCCACTTTTGTATTGGTCGTGGCTGTGTTATCATCTCATCATGGATCTACGATTGTGTCTAGTAGCCATGATTGTGTTCAGTCAGTCTTTACTATCATGGATCTGCAATGTATTGGTCGGCAGCCATGTTTTGTGTTGTATGAGACTTGTGGATCTCAGGTCATTTCTGCAACAACTCCTTCTAACCAACAAGTCCTTGACATTTTTCTTACTACAAATAATTTCACCTGTCTCATTCCGTCAACTTCATTCTTTGGGGGGCATTCTGTTGCACCAAAATGTCATCACCCTTTTGCAAGTGTCACAAGTGTCATAAGTGTTACAAGTGTCATCATCCTGACCTAGTGTCATCACCATGGCCATTGCAAGTATCATCATTATGACCAAGTGTTGTCATCATCACCGTTTTGATAATGTCATCATCTTGACCATTGTGTAAACTCTTTTCTATTTTACCTAAACCTATTTTAGAGTAAAAACACATCCCTGAAGTTTCCCATGACTAGAGGGCTTAACTGACCTACTTTTCAAGGTCGTCGCAGTCTGCCCTTGTGCAACATGCAATTTTGTAGGTTGTCCTAATGCAACCTCTGACGATGTCAGTTATTTGGATAAAAGAGTATCTTCGAGCCCATTCGCGAAGATGAGTGATGTGGAGGCTTATCCGTAGGCTCTAGGTGAGGTGGCATTCTAGTTCCTAACCTTATGAGAAGATCCCTTAACCATCTCCCCCTAATCCTCAACCTACCCTATCTATTTAGCCCTATATAAACTCCCACTCTCTCCATGGGAGGGAGGAAGGTATATGGTACCCTTATGCTGATAGGATCCATACTGGTGATTGGGAAGCTTGTACCACCTTGGAGGCTTGGCTTGGACATGTTGGATGGAATATGCGACGTTGAGGCTTTGGTTGTAGCTTCATCCTTTCTATTAAATTCCCACTTTTATACAGTTAATATAATCTCTTTCCATAAACTGTTGTCTCATTGATGATGATGTTTAGATTTTTCATCCTTAACTGTTAACTTAGATCAATCATATGAAATGTATGCTTTCACTGTTTGTTAGTATCTATATGTTCAACAGGGTCTTACAGCTTGAGATCTGACGACGTTGGAGCATTGGATCAACAAAGAGAAAAGGGATTTGCAAATCTGAGGTAAGCTATCTATCCACTAGTTTGCACTTCTATTGATCTAGGAAAGTAGATCTATATTCTGTTTGATTTGTTCTAGACTTTCATTAAGCTAGGGAGATCACACCTTAGATCCATCTTTTGTAGATTGTCCGATAACAATAAATGCCCACTAGATTACCAATCTAATTGGCCATTCATCTTGCTTGAAAGATGAAGAAATGTCCTCGATCTCTATCTTACATGTCGATGGCAAGAATCGACCCTCATATGACCAAAATGAAACTCTCGAATTCATCATGGAACAAACACTTGGGAGATTAAGCATATGATTCATATCCTCTAGAATATTAGCCATATGGAAGAACAAGTTTGGCCCGAATTAGGTGAAATATCAAAGTCGTTCAGTTGTTAATACCTTTGTATAGAATGTGGATGGTGATGGTAATCATGATCATAACCATAATTCCAAAAACTCTTTGCCCGAAGGGGTTAGTCATACGACTACCTACTCTGAATCTGTTCGAACGAAGAAACAAGTCCATTTCCCAACCCCGAATCCTTTGACCACTTAGAGTTTATTTAAATAGGAGGATAATTATTCTACATATCTAATTGATTTGTTTTTAGAGGAGGAAAATAAAAATGTAGATTCTAGATAATGAGGAATTGAATGTTAAATTTGATGATAATATGCCTCGTGGTCAAATTCTTGATAAAAATTGTCAACATGGTTTTGTTAAAAATGACAATAAGGTAGTTTGTAGTGCTAAGGGAAACCCTAAGAGTAACCAGGCCACTCATGATGAGAAAGGGCCATCGATCTTATAAAAACAAGATATCAAGTTCGAACCCTGCAATAAATCCCAAGCAGACTATGTAGTCCATAATGAGATTAATGATTTGGTTCACACTATAGATTTGTTTGCATGTTTGATTCCTAATTTGGTTCTTGTTCAATATCAATCATTTGATCTGAATGTTAAACATGGTAAGAAACATGATGTTGGCACTAGATATGTCCCACAATTTTTTTTTATTATGGTTGTGCGCATATAAAACGGTTGTCTCATATATTCGATGTATATGGGAGTCATGGTTGATGACAAAGGAATGTGTATATTTTGAGGTTACAGCTTTGAAAGAGCATGGTCAATTTTTCCCAGAACATGTCCGAGAAGTTTATTACTCTTATTGTGGCATGGCTTTATTTGCTATGCATTACTTGGAACCCCAACACATCATTCTATGCAAAGGTCTAATAGCTGGTGTTGAGTACCCACTTTTGGCAGAGCATATATCAGATTATATTGCAAAGACCCTTTTCCACACATCTCTTTTATATCTTTCTACTACAGAGCACAAGGATGAAGTTGTTCGATTATGTAACAATCTCGAGATGTGTAGGCTGACCAAACAGGTCATATTTTCAGATCCATATATGTTAGCACCAAACAACCGTTGGTCTTCTCCTTATCTTGTTGAAGATGCTAAGGCTGTGCGGGAGGATAATCAGTTGAAGGTGGAAATTGCTGAATTGAAATCAAAGTTTTGTGAGAGGACACAAGAACTTATTCATGGATATTTACACATTGCATCAGTTATGGTAATAAGCAGCTCAACTCAAGTTATAGATCCATAATTTTCCTTTTATGGCTCGATGGGTTTTGATATAGGTGATTTTATTAACAATTTAATTCTTACATTCTTCTCACAAGATGGCCATAGAAACTCTAAGAATCAACACTGGGACTATAAACAATGGATTGTTAAATGCATAGAAGAAACATGGAACCTTTTTGAAGCAAATTTTATTTCTTTATGGAATGCAAACACACAACACCGCGGAGATGCTTATCTAGAAGCTATATATAATAATCCTAAGGTGACATTGCTCATGTAGAAAAAGTATATAAAATATGTATTCCATGAAAGCCTTGAAATTGGTGCTGCAAAAATGATCAGGAGAATTGTTGGGGTAACTCATGTAGAATATTTTGAATCAATTGAAGATGCAAGCAAGCGATCAAAGTGTGAGCGTTGGGATCTTTATTTTGAAAAGATGTTTATGAAGGATATGGATAGCGTTGGACAGAGGATGTTAGACAGAGGAGGCATTAGAGGAAGCCTGTCATCTTCTTCTAGGCATTTAAAAACACAAGTGTGCAGTCAAAGTTCCATATTGAGGACATTTAGATTCAATTATCTCAGATATACTCCTTTAAATTACAGATTTTGAGGCATTAGATCATTGATCAGGGCACATGAATAGCTATAGTTCCCATTTTTTCTATTCCAGGTCGACATTAAAATCAACAATAAGGTTATTTTAAATCAAATTCAGAAGGAATGCAACAAATTACAAAAGAATTCATGCTCTAGATGGCCTCACAGCACTAGCTGAGGCAGCTAGGCGAATCTAATCTCACAAGTCAATTTGGATTAGGAGTAATACTTGTTATTAGTTGTTCTCAAACTTGTTACACTTGTGTTTTTAAATTCTATTTTTGGGCTGATAAGATCCTAGGAAAGTGGATCTAGAGAAGCTTTCTAGGATTATCTACTTTTATAAATTGTAAAACATTTTGATAAACTAAGAGAGGGGGTTCCAGCCAAGAGGCTCTAGAGAGAATTGTATGAGGATATAGTTCTTGGAAATCATGCTGCAGGATGTCATTTGTAGAAGGAATGCATTTTATCTTTTAATGGCTTATATAAAGACTTTTTTGGAATGATGTTATGTTCGAGATGAGCCATTTTGTTCGTTTTTCATAGTGGATATTTATGTTCAGTTTGAACACCTAATTCATAACTTTTTCTTTGATAAATGTTTTTTATCCCTCGATTCTTATGAATTCATTATGCACTCTTCAATTTGAAGCTTTATCCTTATATAATTCATACTCATAGTCTTTTATTTGCTCATAATTCAGTCATCACTGCTGTTTAAATTACCTTGTTCCCAATTCCCACCTTACCTGCAAAAATATTCGTAAACCAAAACTTAGTCATCTAATTGAAAGCTTTAAGATTATATCGACTTTGAGCCTTAGCAGTCAACGTGTAGACTCCATTGATAACATCTTTTGGCGTTGTTTCCGGGGATGGAGGAGCGAAGATATCTTCCCCAGGAAAGAACGACAACGAAGACTTCCAGTATTTGATGGTGAACAAGGGTTGGTTCCATTGTTTGTACTGCAAATCATTCATCAAGCGTCTCCACATTTAGAAGGCTCCACTAGAAGGAGAATTTTGTTGACAGAGAACTAAAGAAGCCAAATGGAAAGACCAGGTATCATCTTGTTAGTTTCCTCCATGAAGTCTTGTTCTTATTCATCAACTCTTTCCTGTATTTCCCATTGCATGTCAAAATAATCATTCTTTGCTTTGTCTACTCCGATGATCATAAGCCTTAAGTTACATATTCCTCTTTGGACGAAGAAGGTTTGCATTCCTCTTGCATTGTTGATGTTGATCCTATTCCTTCATTTGAAATACATGTGCAACATGATGTACATATACCCATATCTCTTGAACATGATTATTCTTGTCATCCTGTAGAGAATAAAGCTAATCCATTACTGCTGAAACTTGCCGCCAGCCTGTTGAAAATCACTCTCAATTTCAGTCTAGAATTAGACAGAAGATGTTTAAATATTTCAGGCTTCCATCTCACTTACATCCTTGCCCTCCCAACTTTGTTGAGTATCTTCCTCGGTTTACTGGAGAGGCTCATGTTACAGTCGAGAATCATTTGGGATCCTTTTAAAACTTTGTCGATAATTTTGAAATAGTACATGAAGATGTTGTCATGAGGTTATTTTCAAAATATTTGGTTGGAGATGTTTCTTTATGGTTTAAATATCTAGAAGTTGTTTCCTTTAATTCTTGGACTGATTTTTATTATGCATTCTCAAAGTATTGGGGTGAGAATAGGTCCTTCGATCAGTACTTAACTGATTTCTATGCCCTGAGAAGGGAGAATGATGAGCCTATTATTGAATTTAATCGGAGGTTTTGAATATTTTATGTCAGCATGCCTACGAAGATCAGACATTCAGAAACACTTTCCATGTTATATTTTACATCAGCTCATCAACATCCTGAGTTAACCCTCCATCTCAAAGAGAGGAAGTCATACTCCTTGCATCAAATGTTTTGCAAATGCTAAAGACGTTGAAGACAATTTACGAGCTTGTGGAAAGCTTGTAGATCAAAGTAGAGATGAAGATTTGGAACAAGAACACATCTATGGACAACAAAAAGTAGGTTTGAACGCAGAGGAATCCGAGGAAGAATATGGACTAGAAAAATATGATCCGTATTTTCATTTTCCTTAGTATGCTAATGTATCTCCTTCAGATTTTATTTTTTTCTCAGATTTTGAAGTTAATTGATCAAAGTTTTCTATTCTTAAAAGTGATGATTGTCATGAGAAAGAGTATGCACAGGATGATGATATTTTTGTCTCGGAGAAAATTGTTTCTCCTCAATGTCTTATTGTTGATATTAAAAATCAGCTACCATTTTCAACTTTCAGTGACTTTCATAATTTTATATTTTCAAGTTCTAGTCAAGCATTTTGTTTTCATCAAGAAGAAGATCCTATACTTGACAGCTATGTTTCAGATTCTAAGAATGATTTTGATAACTAGATTTTGATTCCAAATTTCAAGAGTAATGAAGACAGATTGCATATTTTTTGTAACTAGGGTTTTCACCCTAGCTCATGCTAAAGAGCACCTATTAAGGATTCAGGAATCCTTACTAGCAATTCAAATGATGGGTAAAATACAAGATTTAAAACAAGTAAAAAAATTAAACATTAAAATGTGCATAACAACAAATCTAAGCTATAACAATAAATAGTAAATATCCATGAGAACATAGTAAATGAGATTTATAATTTTTTATTGATTGGGCAAACTAGGGTTTGCAAATATTTTACCTCAATGGTGAGGTTGGTGGAGTCCTTGCAGCAGTACAGGAGTAGTGCACCAGTGCTCCAATGTTCTCTCTCTTCTCCAAGATGCTCCAAGGTTGGGATGAAGGTTAACTCTAAATGGAGAACTCAAGCTCAAATGGTTGGGCTAGGGTTCTAGAGTGATTTTGATACCATAAGGATAGGATGAATAGTGGATGTGAAATGGGGGGCCTCCATCACCTTTTTATAGTGATTTTGGGTAATGGAGTGTTGACCCATGGTTTTGGGAAACTAATAGTATTGACAAATGGTATTTGGGATTTTCCCATGGTTTTGGGAAACCAATAGTATTGGCTAATGGTGTTTGGAGTTTTTCCTCTTTTTGAATGTATTTTTGACTTTTTTCCCCTTTTTATTTTATTTTTGGGGATTGTTAGGCCATTTTTGGAGGGTTTTGACCTATTTTGAAGGATTTTCATTAATTGTGGAGGGAAATAATGATTTTTTTCCCTTTTGGTTACCATTTGATGTTTTTTTATGGTTTTTGAGGCAAAAAATGTAGGAAAAGTGGACAAACTGGTTATGTGACTAGGGATATGAGCTAGTGAACCATTTTTGGGTGTTAACAGATTGACCCCTGATATGTGAGGGAAGGAGCTCATCGTATGACCAAGAGACATCATCAATTTTGTCATTTAATAGGGGTATGAGCATTGTGATGGAGGAGAGAAGAAGCTAGTTGGAGACCGGAACACAGGCTCCATACAAACTGCAAAAACTGAAAATACATGGCCTCAATAATGAATGAGGAAGAATCTCAATATATGTACGAGGAGGGCATACCCATGCTCATATCAAGATATACAAATAATAATGAGGACCAAAAGGGGAACTAAACAATACATGGAGAACTGTTGCTTAAATCATAATGGTCCAGAGGGGACACATATCTAGGACATACTCATGGTCTGACCATGAGGGAGATGAATAACTGATGCATGGAAATAATGGCATCCATATTGAATGTGGTAACAGAACAACTGATGATCTGCTAGATCGAAAGGTGTCCAAAAAATGTATAGACTCAATGACTGAGAGTCATAATATCGAAGATATGCTGACTTGCATCTGAACCGGGTACTCAAGGAAGCATATAACTGGGGTGCTTCCGAATACTGTCGCCAAGCATAGCCCAGATATCCATGGGAACATACAACTGGGGGGTTCCAAAGTAGACTCACCAATGTGCTACTATCAGGGGACATCCGGGGTCTTCGACTAATAACTGAAGGGACCAATACCCTGCACGAATCTCAACGGTGCAACTAAGGTGTTGAAGTCGAGCACATGAGAAACAACCATTCGAAGAGGCACTAAGGACAATTCTCAAAATGGTCCGTAGGAACTCACGACTGATGGTGATGAGTCCCAGGAACAGGGACCTCTGGGTCTATCCTCAGGAATAGATTGGCTGGCGTCGACAGAGGGAGACCTGCAACTACCAAGGAAATGATGTTTCCTTGATAGGAGTGTGAGGTGTACAACCAAAAGGTGATAGTACTGAAGGTGGGACTGACATACTTTGGGGGTGGGGAACAAACAACTAAGGTTGCAAAGTGGGGGGGGGGGAACTCAAACTTCCTTTGTTCAGAGTAAGATGGCATGGATGACCTGGCAACATATGAAACTAACTTCGAGTATGGGGATCATAGCTTAATGGACCAGGGGCGGTGACTGCAATGGGAGAGACTCGGGGGGGACAAACTAATGAATGATATCAGGAAACTCTAAGGGTGGCATATCGCAAAATACTCTGAACAAATGCGAGCATTGTGGGGGTGCTGCCATAATGTGGGGACTAGATATGATTTTTCATGGTGCCAAGAGGCACCGTTGGTCCTTCTTCGTGGTTTAAGGAGATCAAAGAAGGGATAGAAGGGTGCTCGAAATGGTACTTTTGTGTAGATTTGTACGATCCCAGGACAGTTCATCCTCGTGAGTTCTTTCAATTTTAAGGAGTATGAAAGTGATAAGAAGACTTTGAAATGGTGGAGAGGTACCATCGTGTGGATTTATACGAGCTCCGGACGGTGAGTGCTCATGGTTGCTTTCAATTTTAGAGAGTCTAAAAGCAGTAAGAAGACTCCAACGGGGTTATTTTTCGTGTGTTAGTATCCAAGGCCCAAAAAACATAAAAGGATGCAATGAAGAACTCTTCTAGCCGATGTGACTAGAGTATTCATTTTTCATAATTAGTATACAAGGTCTGGAAAAGGGTTAAACTTATACCAGGTAGACGCCCTTTCAAATACTTTTAGCGAGCATGAAAGGAAGCAAGATTTTTCGACGATCTTTTCATTCTTTTAGGAGTCAGAAAATAGATTAACAGAAACTCCCTAAGTGCCTTTTTCGTAAAGAAATTGCTCATCCCGAAAAAGGGATAAAATTATACCAAACAAAAGAAATGGCCAAGCAAGGAGGAAGTGTTCAATTCGAGGGACAATTATGAGAACCAAGAATGAAGGCTAGGGGGAAACACTGATGGGGATTCCTTGCGGGTTCATGAATGGTGGAAAAATAATGCAATGAATATAGTATGGATGGAGCGAAGAGCTCATGGGTAGGCCATGATGCAAAAAATGGCAAAAGATGACGGAGACCGATGTGGCACGCAAATTGAGGCAGTGAGGGGCTTGGAGAACATGCCTGGAAAAAGTGTCAGTGAGATCGAGAAACGATCTCAAGCATCATCACGAGCATGAACATCTGAATCCGACTGTATACAACATGTCAATAAAACGACAACGGCCGGTGTGGCGCACAAATCGAGGTGGCAAAGGCCATGGAAAACTGCGTGATTTTTTTTTTAGTGAGAGCGAGAAATGATATCAAGCATCATCATGGGCATGAAAATCTGAATCCAACGGTGCAAATGATGAGAAAAACAAAGGTCATAATGACTCCAGAATGGTCAAAGGAAAAACTAGGTAAAAAAATGGCTATAAATAAAGGTGAGCCCACCAAGCCAAGGATGCAGTGGTGGGGAGAAATGATGACCCGCAGGGGAAGAATACTAGGTGTATCAAATCAAATCAAATATACAAGTGACATGTGACCTAAAAAATAGTTGATATCACGCATGTGAAAAAGTGAGCAGGGTTAATGACCTACCCCCATGCTATGTGCATGGGGTTTGTGATTGTGTATCACATATGTGTTGGGTTGAGAAATGAGATCATTGAAATGGTGATATATATGTGATGGGGAAGGTTGAAAATGATTGAGCATGCCCCTGATCCCAGGGTCAAGGTAAATGTGGTGCGAATGTTGTTTCAAAGAGGAATCAATAGGGTGTCGACCAACTGCTGGAGGGGGGGTGTACTATGAGGACGTGGACCGTGGTGGCATACTGAAGTGATGATATGATGATGGGGGATTCCCCTTGCGGGGAGGATGCCCATAGGATCGTCGATGAGAATGACGATGATGATGAGTTGGCAAGTTTTTGGGCCTGCCCCCATGCTGTGGACATGTGGTTTCCTCGTCAATTTGAAAAGGTTGAACATGTGTGTTAGAGGGATCAGTGGAAGGGGCCGAACGAATAGAGGGGTATCTAGTGGAAACCAAGTAAATGGTGTTAATTTCAGCTGATGAGGAATAGTCGGGTGAGTGAATCTCCTTGATGGTAGTAACAAATGACTCTAAAGAGGACTGATTCAATTCTTGGAGAACCAATCGGTATTCAAGAAGATCCGAGCAATGATGTGAGTAATGACCATAGAATCTGCATATGGCACAAGAGTGGTTGGTGCGTAGCGATTTGTTGCGGGGTTTATGGGTGGTATCCAGTTCCACTACTGGAATATTGGGATCATCCTCCAACATTTGCATGTTCTCTTGAAGATTTGGCAATTGTGGACAGTTATGGGTAGCATGGCCCAAGTTATCACATAAAGAACACTTTGGGGGGGCACAGAATGGAGGGGAATTTTTCATTGGTTTTGCTTCCTGTGGAGCAGTGTAGGTTTGTGGGCCTCTACCCCTAGTGGTTTTGGGTGGTGGAGGGGTAGGTTGGATGTAGACGTAGTCTCCACACCAGGAGGTGGGAATTTGGTGGTGTTAATTGGTTGGACTGGTTGGAGAATGACGTGCGGTGTCGAGGGAGGGGTAGGAGTAGGTAAGTACCACATGGGTAGTCCTAGTGTTAACCCGGGGAGATTCAATGTAGCCATGACTGGGGCACTTACTACTCCTGAAGGTGGGAATAGGAATGGGATAGTGTGGATTGGTGTTGCTCCAACATGACTAGGTACCGATGGTGGCTGTGGCAGTAAAGGTGGTTGTGGGTTAGGCACCGTTTGTTTGGACGAAATGGTGCATAGATTAGATATCTCCACTGCTGATGGATAGGGTGGAATGGACTAAAAAGTAGAGGTCATGGGAGTCTCCGAGTAATTTCCAGGTCCAACGGTAGAAACCAAAGAGGTGGATGCACCAATGACAAGTTGTTCAACCATGGGGAGAACGTTTTTCAGTGCAGCCGGGGCATTTGGTTCCTAATACATAAGTTGATAAAGCTTCACAACCCTCCCCTCATGGGGGAACATCATAATGCGGAAGACTGATGAAGCAACAACCTTCATGGCGTACATTCAACTACGTCCAAGAAGGAGGTTGTAATCAAGTTGTGCGTTGATGACCTCAATGTCGATAAGGATCGTTTTACCAGCTAATTGGACTAGAATGTTGTCCAGGAGGCCTTGGGGTTGAGCTGATCAACCATCGTAAGCTCGTAGGGTAGTCGTGGATGGTTGTAGTGTAGGGGATCCGAGCTTCTGCCACATGAATGTAGACATAATGCATGTGGAGGCACCCTAATCGATGATGCATCGATGGATAACAAGATTCTGGATTGACACAAAGACTTGAAATGATAATGTGGAAGGCATGCGTGGTTTGGATTGGTCCAAATCGAATGCCATCATCCATGAGTCGGAAGGGTGTATAGCACCAATGGTGAATATCAATGTCTTGCATTGTGCAGGATAGTTCTTTAACACATCGAGGGCTGACATAGTAGTAGGGTGCTGGGCTAAGTCATCCATGATATTTTAATTGGGGGCAACGCGTGCATTGGGGTTGTTATTAATGCATCGTAATGGGAAGCGGGAAGATTTAGGGGCCCCATCGCACGGTGCCAGTGGTATGCGTAATGACTGATCGATGGGAAGAGCTGTAGTGGCCTTGTCAATGGGGATGGTTTCAATGGTGGAACCATATTGATTTTGACGTGTTTGGAGGTTGACATCAGCCAATGACATAATGAGCAGGTGATGGGTACCTGAGTCCATGGGTTGACTTGTAGGTGCAACATAAGTGATTTGTTGTTGTGGTGGCGCAACCCCTTGGGGGGGAGCCAATGGTTGGGTGTTCACTACTCCTTGTGTGGGTAAGGGGTTCTGTAACACCATAGGTTTTTTCTGAGGTGGCAAGAGATTAGGAGGTGTCGTCGGAGCAGCATGTCCTTGGTGTTGAGCTTCATCGGTCCAAAGTTGGCGAGCTCGCCCCAAATGAGGAAAAGTGTGTGTGTAATGGTCATATACCCCGCATATAGAACATGGGTGGTTCGTTCACAGATTAGGGTTCTTCCCTTGACGAGGTGGTCTATCAGGATTTTGATTGGCTAGGGTGGCATTGTTGTTGTTTAGGGGATTGGGAGGTTGACCTCCTTGATCTTGGGGTTTTTTGTTCCCGCGGTTATGTCCTCTTCCCCGGTTTGTTGGCCTTGCTGATTTCATTGGGCATGCTGGTTTTGTTGGGCATAGACTTACCCTTGGGGGTTGGAAGGATTTTTTGGTTGAGCAAGAATTGGTGCTACTTGCGGTGGGTAGTAAGCGGGAGGAGAATGAGGTTGTGTAGGTGCCTCGTGCAGTGGATAATAAGTCGAAGGGGCTTGAGGTTGTGTAGGTGAATCCTGCGGTGGATAATAAGTCAAAGGGGCTTGAGGTTGTAATGGTGCTGCTTGCGGTAGATAATAAGTCGGAGGGGATTGAGGTTGTACCGGTGCTACCTAAGGTGGGGTATGTTGATGGTAATAGGAAGTAGGTGCCATGTAAGCGGGTGGTGCGTGACCATAAAACTGCGGTTGACACGAAGGTCCATGGACGTGAGGGGTTTGGGTCCTAGGAACATACGAATTTGTTGCTCTATAATGGGTTGTGGCGCGTGAGAGTCAGGGCCACGAGTAGGGGGCATAGTAGTGTCGATACGAACCATTACACCAAAACCCCGAAGTGTTAGTGAAGGTCACCCACTAGGATCTTAACATCCCACCACGCTCCATAGTCCACACTCTGGGCTGGATTTGCGCCTGTACGATGGTGTCCCCTTTGAGTTGTATGAGCCCCGGATGAACACTGCAATGCCGACGTTGCCACCCGCTCTGTGACTTAAACCTGGGTGAAGGCAATGATACCAAATGATACTAACCGTTACACCAAAACCCTGAGGTGTTAGTGAAGGTTGCCCACTAGGATCTTAACATCCCAGCACGCCCCGCAGTCCAGAATTTGGGCTGGATGTGCGCCTATACGATGGTGTCCCCTTTAAGTCCTACGATCCCCAAACGAACACTGCAATTCCGACATTGCCACCTGCTCTATGACTTGAACCTGGGTGGAGGCTATGATATCAAATAATATGAACCGTTACATCAAAACCCTGAGGTGTTAGTGAAGGCCTCCCACTAGGATCTTAACAAGTGTAAGGCTGGTTGGGAGACATGACATGTCCAAAAATGCTGTCGACGGCATGGGATGCCCCCGGTGCATCGTTCCGAGAGGAGTCACCATTGGGTGCATTAGGGAGAATGGAGTACAAGTAGCCGGATTGAGCATAGATAATGTCAAATTGTTGGGATTTCAGAATGGCCTCTTCTTCAGATTGGGGCCATTCGGATGCCACATCCTTGGCGATAAACGATATAAGATATTTAAAAAATCAATCTAGGAAGATGCGACCGTCTAACTTAACCTTGCATAAACTTCAACATTTACGCCACTCATGAATGTGGTTAGTGATGCGGGTGGTCGTGTTCTGTTTGCAAGACAGTAGGATCTCTACACCAGCGTCGTGACGAACTGGTAACTGGAAGAATTGCAGGAAATTCAAATCAAGGGATGTAAAGGTGGAATGTGTCCCATGAGGTTGTTCGATGTACCACTTAGCTACAGTTCCAGTGAAGGTCCGTTGTAAAAGGTGATGGTGAATGGATTCATCCATTATGTAGTTGGAGAAAAACCATAGATGGAAGGACATGATGTGGTTTCGGGGGTCTTCACCTTCCTTCCTTTCAAACTTAGGGATGTTTGAAGGGATTTTGTTAGGCATGTGAGGCCAGGTGGGGTCATGTCGAATTGGGTCATTGGTTAATCTAGCCAGATCAGGTAGGTTGAGGCTAGCCATGAATGGAAAAATGACAGAAGGGTGTGGCATGGGTGTAGGGGAATTTTTGTTAGCCATGGTGGCAATGGTGGGGCCAATGGCCCCCAATGTGTGGAGCAATGGTGTGAGCCATGATGGGGATCATGGGACCTCCAGTCAATGGTGGGGGAATTGTGTAAGAAGGGCATGCGCCCCCAAGTGTGCTACTAGTCACCAATGGGAATGTAGTTGTAACCAATCCACTAACCATGGGATGGATGTAGTAACAGGAATACTGGGTGTAGGTCCTATAGATAGTATAACGGGGATGGATGCTAAAGTGGTAGCTGGCCTAGTGATGGACCCACCACAAATGATCCCATGAAAAAATGGGTTGGAAGTCATGTCAGCCATGGGGCTAGATGGAGCGGTGAATATGGGTACCTATGATTCAGAATTAGATGTAAAATAAGGGGCGTCAAGATTAGGTGACGAGGCTCTAGGCGTGGTGTCAAGGGAACAGTGCTATGGGGACTGGCCCTGTAGGAGACGAGAATGTCTCAGAGAATAAATGGTGACAGGTGTAAATACTAATTGGTTTTGGCGAGTGAAAAGCTCCAAAATCCTAATGCAACCGTGTGTGCAAAAGGAGAACACAAAAAATATGGCACTCAGGCCAACAACAAGCTCAAAACACTTGTCGTAATAGCTGTGCTACAACAAGTGGAGTGATGAGAAAAGTGGTCAGAATACCAACAAGCAGGGTTCTTAACAAATAAAAAAGGTAGACTCGCTAATCTAATGGGGGTATAGGAGCACGAAAAAACCTATCTAAGAAGGTATGAAGGCTTGAACCAATCGTATCCTCTGCAAGCTGATGAAATCCAAGTCAGACAATACAAGAAGAAGAACCAAATGGCTAAGGATACCCCCCTATCGATAGGGACTCCGGGTAAAAGAATCCTAGAAGAATGGCCACTAATATACCTCGTTCATGGCACATCCAGAAAGGTAAATATGCAGCTTCAGTTCTTTTGCCGCCGTACTCCCAACAGGGTAGCACAATGAGAAAAACGAGTAGGTAGCCTTCAGTTACTGAATGGAGTGTGGTATTCCAATCAGACCTTCAAAACCAGTCTTGCTAGTTTCCCTCCTAGGGGAGAGGCCCTCCGACAAATCGGTTTTAACAGTACCAAAAAAATAAAGGAGAATTTGGATCCCTAAATGACAACAGCTATGTCTCAAGTGTAAGTGATAGAGGGGTGTTATTTGGATACCTATCCCCAATGTCTTACCTAACTACAAATTTATTTTTGTGTTCCCCAAGTGGGGTTAATAATTGGTTGAGTTAAGTAGATTTTAAGGCCCACCTGAATTAAGGTGATAGAGTGTGTGCACAAGTGGTGTGTACCCAAGATTGCCAAGCAGGGCGCAATCAATAACTAAAAATTTGAAATAAAAGTATTAACTGCTATGTAAAATAATTGGACTAGTTGAAATGTAAATGCTAAATAAAAAATATTTTAAGTGCCACAACAAGTAAATCACAGAAAATTATAGCTAGCAAGATGGATGCAAGCAAACAGATGGTTGTTAGAGAAAGAAAAAAAATGCAAATGGTGCAGCGAAAAGTAAACTAATTTCTGTAATATTATATGCAGAATTTTTAAAAATAGAATATAGATCTGAATGCTTCTTGAAAAAATGCATAATCTGAAGAAAAAAAATCAGTCAAAACCGATTCCCGGAAGCAAAGATATCTTCATTTCAAATCTGCACTTTTTTTGGAATTTTCTGCACGAACAGAAATATTGCAGAGATCTATTTTTACTGGAGAATCGTTTTTTGACAAGACCAATGCTGTTGGATCAGAAATTTTCGGGGGTTTGATTTGACATATTATAGCCATATTTCTGGTTAATATCATGAACGATATATCTATTACAAAACCGCCCTCAAAATTCCAGAAAAATGAAGATAGGGCATAGATCTGCAAATATGGGGTCCAAAGGGTAGACTAGAACTATAAAATGCAAACAAAATAACAAGTACAAACTAAAACTGACCAAGATTCGAAGGGAATCGAACCAATGCATTTGCCAAAACTGTAACTAGGGTTTTCACCCTAGCTCGTTCTAAAGAGAACCTACTAAGGATTCAGGAATCCTTACTAGTAGTTCAATAATGGGTAAAAATGAGATTTAAAACAAGTAAAAACTAAGCATAGACATGTGCATGAAAACAAATCTAAGATATAACAATAAATAGTAAATATCCATGAGAACACAGTAAATAAGGTTTACAATTTTTATTGATTGGGAAAACTAGGGTTTGCAAATATTTTACCTCAATGGTGAGGTTGGTGGAGTCCTTACAACAGTACAGGAGTAGTGCATGAGTTCTCCAATGTTCTCTCTCTTATCCAAGATCCTCCAAGGTTGGGCCAAAGGTTCACTCTAAATGGAGAACTCAAGCTCAAATGGTTGGGCTAGGGTTGTGGAGTGATTTTGACAGCATAAGGATAGGATGAATAATGGGTGATAAATGGGGGGCCTCCATCACCTTTTTATAGTGATTTTGGGTAATGGATTGTTGACCCATGGTTTTGGGAAACTAATAGTATTGACAAATGGTATTTGGGAAACTAATAGTACTGGCTAATGGTATTTGAAGTTTTCCCCTATTTTTGAATGTATTTTTGACTTTTTTTCCCTTTTTATTTTAGTTTTGGGGATTTTCGGCCATTTTTGGAGGGTTTTGACCTATTTTGATGGATTTTCATTAATTGTGGGGGGAAATAATGATTATTTTCCCTTTTGGTTACCATTTGATGGGTTTTTATGGTTTTAGAGGCCAAAAATGTGGGAAAAGTGGACAAACTGGTTATGTGACTAGGGATATGAGATAGTGAACAATTTTTGGGTGTTAACATTTTTCATGCTTCATCTTCCATAGTGCACAATGAAAAAATCAACGCGGTAATAAGGCAATTTACGTAGTTGAATCAGGAGTTATGTTTCTTGAATCAGCTAGAATTCTGTCATGATTTTCAAGACCCAGTGGCCACTGACATGGAGTTAATATTTTCAAAGGCTTTCAATGCTGTAGCATTCAGAGAACAGGTAAATCATAGTAGTATGTATATGCTGCATATTAAATTCATGTCGCAAAAAATTTGATTTTTATGCACTCTTCCATTTACTTGCGGGTGGGAAAATTATGTGGTTAGTCATATGGTTGAATGAATATATTGGAAATTTGTGTATACATAAGCAGATCAATCAGATGGATAATATATGGATTTTTATATAAATAAGCTCATCTCTTGAGCATAGTTTCAGTTTATAGCGTGGATTTATTTTTAGCAGTTCCTTTTCAGTATGTTGGCTTACAGTAGTTCAGATGGTTAATAAGACTCCAGCCCAATGGAGAACTAGTTCTTCTTATTATCAGTCATAGAGTAACCTCAGTTTTTAGGACAGGGTGCAGATGTCAAAGATGGTTTCAGGATCAAGGCATTTTGTCCACATATTCTTGGAGCCTCGTAGGGAGGACTCTATACCCATCCAGAGACAGATGTTGGTACCAGATCTGTCCCACAAATATTTTTTATTCTAGCTGCACGCATATAAAAAGGTTGTCTCATATATTTGTTGTATAGGGGATTCATGGTTGATGACAAAGGAACGTGTAAATTTTGAGGTTACAACTTTGAAAGAGCATGGTCAAATTTTCCCAAAATATGTCCGAGAAGTTTATTACTATGATCGTGGCATGGCTTTATTTTCTATGCGTTACTTGGAACCCCCACACATCATTCTGCGCAAAGGTCTAATAACTGGTGTTGAGTACTTGCTTTTGGTAGAGCATATATTAGATTATATGGAAAAGACCCTTTTCCACACATCTCTTTTATATCTTTCTACTACAGAGCACAATGCTATAGTTTCTCAATTATGTAACAATATGGAGATGTGTAGGCTGACCGAACAGGTCATATTTTCATATCCATATATGTCAGCACCAAACAACCGTTGGTCTTGTCCTGATCTTGACGAAGATGCTAAGGTTGTGCGGGAGGATAATCAGTTGAAGGTGGAATTTGTTGAATTGAAATCAAAGTTTTGTGAGACACAAGCACTTATTCATGTAGATTTACACACACGATTAGTTATGGTAATAAGCAGCTCAACTCAAGTTATAGATCCAGAATTTCCATTTTATGGCTTGATGGGTTTTGATATAGGTTCTTTTATTGAAAATTTAATTCTTACATCCTTCTCACAAGATGGCCATGGAAAATTTGAGAATCAACTCCAGGACTATAAACAATGGATTGTTAAATGCATAGAAGAAACATGGAACCTTTTTGAAGAAAATTTTATTTCTTTATGGAATGCAAACACACAACACCGGGGAGATGCTTATCTAGAAGCTATATATAATAGTCATAAGGTGATATTGCTCGTGCAACAAAAGTATATAAAAGATGTATTCCATGACAGCCTTCGATTTGGTGCTGCAAAAATGATTAGGAGAATTGTTGGGGTAACTCATGTAGAATATTTTGAATCAATTGAAGATGCAAGCAAGCAATCAAAGTGTGAGCACCAAGATCTTTATTTTGAAAATATGTTTATGAAGGAGATGGCTAGCATTGGACAGAGGATGCATTAGAGGAAGCGTGTCATCTTCTTCTAGGCATTTAAAAACACAAGTGTGCAGTCAAAGTTCCATATTGAGGGCATTTAGATTCAACTATCTCAGATATACTGCTTTAAATTCTAGATTTTGAAGCATTAGATCATTGATCAGGGCAGATGAATATCTATAGTTCCCATTTTTATGTTCCAGGTCAACATTAAAATCAAGAAGAAGGTTATTTTAAATCAAATTCAGAAGGAATGTAGTAGATTACAAAAGAATTCATGCTCTAGATGGCCTCGCAGCACTAGTTGAGGCAGCTAGGAAAATCTAATCTCACAAGTCAATTTGGATTAGGAGTAATACTTGTCATTTAAGATTTGTTCTCAAACTTGTTACACTTGTCTTTTAAATTCTATTTTTGGTATGATAAGATCCTAGGAAAGTTGATGTAGAGAAGCTTTCTAGGATTATCTACTTTTATAAATTGTAAAGCATTTTGATAAACTAAGAGAGGGGGTTCCAGCCAAGAGGCTCGAGAGAGAACTGTATGAGGATATAGTTCTTGGAAATCAGGCTACAGGATGTCATTTGTAGTAGGCATGCATTTTATCTTTTAACACCTTATATAAATATTGTTTTGGAATGATGTTATGTTTGAGATGATCCATTTTGTTCGTTTCTCATAGTGGATATTTATGTTCAGTATGAACACCTAATTCATAACTTTTTCTTTGATAATTTTTTTTTATCCCTAGATTCTTATGAATGGGTTAATATTCATTATGCATTCTTCATTCTGAAGCTTTCTCCTTATATAATTCATACTCATACTCTTTTATTTGCTCATAATTCAGTCATCACTGTTGTTTAAATTACCTTGTTCCTAATTCCCACCTTACCTACAAAAATATTCATAAACCAAAACCTAGTCATATAATTGAAAACTTTACGATTATTTGGACTTTGAGCCTTAGCAGTCAAGGTGCATACTCTAGTGATAACACATGGTAATAATTTTAAGTATCTAGATGCTAATATCCCAAGGAAAAGGATGTTGAGGTTAATGTCTCAAATTTCCTGTAATAGGCCCCCTCCTCAAGATTCAAACACTGTCATAGCTCTTGATAATAATGCAGAATCTAAGCTTGTGTTATAGGATGATGAAAAAAAGAAAAATATCCATGATAATACCCATCTTGATTGTAATGATAAATTCTCTTCATTTATTGAATCAAATCCTAAGTTTGTTGGTATTCAGTCAACTTTGAAAACATTTCAAGCTATGTGTGACAGAATAGTAAAGACAGAGGATTCAATGAATAATCATGATATGTATTCTCCATCAAGTTGCATATGGTGTAGATATTTGATGAGTTATTATGCAACTAGGGATGATGTTCTTACTGAACAAGTTGAATATGACTACATGGAAACAATTGTTAAGTTAAGAAAACAAAGAAACCTATTAATTCAACAATATCAAGTCCAACTTGATAAACTCAAAAAGAACTTAAGGATACTCAATATCATGTTTTTTTCCATACACCAGGGGTTAAAATTTATGTCACCCCAGATCTATCCAAAAAATTTGAAGTGTGAACAAATCAAAGCTTAGCATCTGCGTACATAGTTTTGTTTCTAAATAAGTATGTTTTGTAGTTAATTGATTTTATTTTATTAATTATTTTTATTTGTAATTTTAAGTATGGATTTATATGAATCCGCTGCAGAATATAAAATTCTGTAGCAACTTCTTAATATTATTTTAGTTATTTTTAATTATTGATTTGTTATTTTTTTTGCAGATATTGTGCATCAAGCATTAATAGAGTGTAGTTGGATTTCCTATTTTGGTTTTTGGAAAAAGTGGATAAATGTAACACAAGTGGGGAAAAATCTTGAAATATCAGTAAGTAGTTGCAATCCTTTGTTTTCCTTCGAAAATGATGAATTGTTCAGTCATTTACCATTGAAATTAACCGATATTATTTTATGCTTATCCTATAGTGTTATTTCGATGGGACATCTATACTCATCATTTAGTCAGTTTCCCTACTTTTGTGAAAAAAGTTAGCCATGGACTGAAATTGTAAATCATAACTCTCACCTTATAAAGAGATGATGTTGATGCTTTGAGAAGTTTATTTTTGGATGAATTAGTGTACACTCTATTTAGGAATAAGAATACAACACTTTTTCTAGGAAAATTATATATACTTGTATGCGGATGCCTTCATTATGGGCAATATATCAATTTTCATTTCAAATTATTGTTGATTCTTTTTTAGGTTCTTAATTGGAGCTATAAATGTGCTTCTGGATCTGTTTTGAAGATACACTGTTGTGTTTTCTTTGAATTGTCATTCGATAAATAGAAACAATTTTGTTTTATAGTTTACACCATTCTGAAATTATATGTAATTATTTTTGCATCATTTAAAAGTGTTTTCTTCAATATTTGTTTGACTATGATCTGCAAGACTTCGAATAAATTCTTTTACATTTTACATTAGAGGTTTTAGACAATGAATTGTAGGTCACTAATCTAGGAAAGACTTATGTTCTCATTTATGCAAAATAGAATTTGATTGGTTTGTCTTGAAGATTAATTAGGAAGATCTTGTGATGGCTATGACTATGTTTCTATCTAGTTATAAGAGAAACTGTAAATTTATTGTTATTTTAATTTTTGGTTAATAGATGAGTCTAATTAAGCAGAGATTTAATTAATCAAAGCTATAATTTAAAGATAATTTATGATTTGTTCTCATTTAGATAGGATATTGGCCAAGAAACTGTTAGTTTAGCATGGTATTTAATAGACTTCATTAATATATTTGCATTATTGGCGTGTTTTAGTGTTTTAAATAAAAAAGAAAAAATATGTTTAAATTTAGTTGATTAATTATAGATCTGAGTTGACTGCTTCCTTGAATCTCATGTATGTAGATGCTAAGGTTTAAGTGAGTAGTTTTTTTTCAAAGTTCATGTCTTTTGTTTAACCTTTCTATCTATTATTTTCTATTTAAATTTCGGTATTTCCTAAAACTTTATCGGAAGCTCACTATATGTTTATATATCTTATTTATATTTGTATAGATAACATATTTATTTTTACGATTAGTTTAGTATTCAACTTGTTTATATTATATTAGTGTTTTACTTAGCTAACAAATGTGTTAAACTCATTGGGTACAACCATCCCAAATGACTAGGGGTTGCTAAACACCTGTGGCTCGGGTTGTCACCCATTTGTTGACCTAGGAGAAATTTTTTTTGCCAACAAAATAGTGCTAGAAGGATGGCCTCTTGGAAATTAATGGCCAAACAAAACCATAAGAAGCCTCCAGTTGTTAGATCTCTAGTTAGAATTAGAAATTGCCCTAACCCTACAGTTGCATCAACTATCACAACCACCTCTCATCCAAAGTGTATTTCCACATTGATTCCTCAAATTAACCATTCTCAGAATGATCATTCTTACACTACTCCTTTACTTGATGATTCAAAATTTCAAGAAATCATTGAGATTTCACACCAGGTTCTGGCTAGGACCCAATCCCGATTAGAAAGGAGCCAAGAACTACATGAAATGCTAGTAAGTCATCTTGATCAAAACACAAAACATATTCCATAAACTAACCTAGATCCTTTGTATGTCCCATTAGTGGAATATTTTTCGTGGTTGCGTAATCTCAATCCATGATTTCATGATACCTTAACATGACAATCAGAGCCTAATCCAATTTTTGAATCAGAAGATCATATGAGCGAGCCTAATTTTACATTTTGGTCAACCATTATCACCACTTCATCCTCAATTAATTCTTGGATCAAGTAGATCAGGATAGCCTCCTTCACCACCTGAATCTCCTTTAGATTCCCCTCGTGAGATTTCATTTGACGAAGAATATTTGGAGGATCAGGAAGACCAACCTTTTTTTGGTTCTAATCAACCACAAGGCTCATCTCATATGGCTCATAACCAAAACAAAAATAGACCTTGGCTCGATCAGGATGCAGTAGCACTAACGGCGCCAAAAAATCCTCTGTGTAATCATCCTAAGAAATGGATGACCAATTTTGATCCTCATACGAAACAACCAATGAGGAATCACATCAAACAATTTATGTTAAACCTAAGGTTAAGAAACATAGAACATGAGGATGTAATCTGCAGACTATTTCCTTACACCTTTAAAGGCAAGGCATCTACATGGTACTTTTCCCAACCAACTGGTAGCATAACCTCATGGAACCAATTTGAAAGAGAACTTATAGAAAAAAAATGGAGATGATAAAACTCCTGAGGATTTAGTCATTGAATTATATAGGATGAGAATGGATCAGAAGGAGAAAGTCAAAGATTTAAACCAAATATTTTTTACTTTGAAAAATAAGATTCTTAAGGATTCTATGCGAGTATAAAATATCCAAATTGCATACTATCTTAGAGCCCTCCCTCATGATGAGGCCATGTGGTTCAAAATTTCCCACAAAACAACTATGCAACAAGAATTTAATGAGGCTATTCAGGTTGAGAAGGATATTCCTATCATGAAGGATAGATCTGAGACACAAACTGATCAGCCATTAACTTCCCCAAAGAAACATGAAAATCAACCTAAATCCCTTATAGTAAGAAATATCAATCTGATATTGATATCAGCATATTGAATAAATATCTATATAAAATATCAAATGAAGTTGTTGATATCAAGAGGAATACTGAATAAGGACCATCTAACATAAATTATCCTAGGTTTACTTTCAGGAAGACACCTCAGAATTTTCATATAAACAAGTCCCTCCTACAGAAGGACTAAGTTTATAGGACTTTGGAACTCTATTTCAGGCTTTGTTCTCAGGGATCAAGCACTCTTATGATGAGCAGGTTGATGAAGCTGACATAAATGAAAATGATCAGAATAATGAAGACTAGCCACCCTCTACTATAGGATACCTTTATGAAGCATTTAAATACCAATGTGAAGACAATTGTCAAACTATTGTTACAAAACAGCACCCCTACAAGACATGTATCAAAGGACCTCTTAACACACAAAACACTTCTATGTCTGCACGAACCAAAAATTCTATTCTATACTTTAAAAAACAGGTAGAAACACTTAAAACGTTTTTTGTTTCAGATCTTGAATATGACCCCATTAAATATTTTAAGAGAATGAGAGATAATATTTATTTATACGAGCTGATTAAAATCCGTATAATTTAAAAAATATATATCCATGAATTGATTGCAAATCCCAAGGAAAATCAAGCTTCCCATGGTGAGCAGAATCAAAATGTTGATAAATATGTTATAATTTCCAGGAATGACCAAAATCAGCCAATTATTGATTCTTCTCCATCATGAAAGAATTCTAATGTCCCTCCCTTCTTATTAACCTTCTATATCTATAATAGGAATGTTCATAATTGCATGTTTGATTCAGGAGCTTCCTCTAATGTCATGCCTCTATATTTTTGCAAGAAAATCAATGTTGATTTGAAACCATATGAAACCAAAGTTATTCATCTAGATCATAGCAATATCAAATTCTTAGGTGACTTAAAAAATGTTTTGATTAGACTGTCATCTGATCCTAGAGTCCACCAAGAAATTGACATTGTAGTCAGATACATCCCTGAAGATTATGGGCTATTTTTAAGCAGGGAGTGGCCTTGAAATATTAATGGGTACTTTGCTATAGATTGGTCTCATCTGTGGTTACCACTGGACAGTCAGCCGCATAAAATTTGAGTCAATAGAGAATGTTACATGAAGCACATGGTCACTGAGAGAAATGATCCAAATGAAATAGTTTTATGCAGTGATTCACCTTTTGGTAATTATGGTATTGATTCATACTTTGGGATTTTCAAGGTGGAACCTTCCCCTATGTCAGAAAAAAAAAGAAAAAAAAGAGAAAAAAAAAGAGAAAAAAAAGAAAAAAATCCAAATTAGTGTCTTGCACAGAAGATTTTGCATCTGATCATTCTGTAAATAACGTTAATAGAGTTGTTACGAATCCTAATGATGAAATTTGGTCCCTCTACTTCGATGGATCTAAATCCAAAGAAGGTGTTGGAGCTATATTCTTATTATTGGATCCCACATGTAAGAAGAGATTTATTTCTTATAGATTATAATTTGATTGTACCAATAATATAGCAGAATATGAAGCACTAATCCAGAGTCTCAAAACACCATTTATCTTGGTGTGAAAATGATAACAGTGTTTGGAGATTATAAATAATCGTCAAGTAGGTAAAAAATCATATCCATTGTATTTCAACCCATCTTAGAAGTTACCAACTTGAGCTATGGAAGCTAATTTCAAAATTTTTATCTTTTAGTATTATCTTAGTTCATAGATCATCGAATCAGGAAGTTGATTTGTTAGCTAACATAGCCTCTAAATTGATACCTGCTAAAAACAATTCTCCTAACTGTTTTCTATTAAACTCATTTATAGGCCTACAATACTTGACAATGTGACCAACTAGAGTGTATTCAATGATGGTCAGTAGGTCATTGAATTTATACATATGATAGACACTTTTCAAGATAGTGATTGATGAAATAGGACATGAAGATAACCTTTCTAATTTTTCAGCCATCTCTAGTAATTGGTCGACTGAAAAAACATTTGATTTTCTAAGGTCTACCCCTCACTCTGTTATTATATTAGAAAATGTTTATGATCTTCATGATAAATTTAAAGGTGTCATAAATTGTAAAACAAACAATTCCACAATAAGGTATGAATCCATAAATATAGGAACTGACACCAACTCCCAAAATATTAATCTAGGAGTAGATTGCACTGAACAGGACATGGATTCATTCATCAACCTTTTCAAGGAATACAAGGATGTATTTTCTTAGAAATATGAGTATTTGAATAAATTTGACCCAAACGTAATGCATCAAGTCATACCTATTAAACCTAATGTAAAAACTTTCGAATAGAAATTACGGAAAATGCACTCAAGCTTGTAACCCATTGTAAAATAGGAACTAAACAAACTACTTGCTGGAAGAATCATTTTCCCTATTTGGCATACGCATTGGGTAGCTAATTTGGTCCATGTGAGAAAGAAGAATGGTGAAATTCAAATTTGTGTTGATTTTTCACAACCCCAACAAAGTTTCCCATAAGGATAATTATCCTATTCCTCCCATGGAACAAATATTGTAGTGTGTCTTAGGTTTTGAGATGATTTCTTTGCTCGACATATTTTTAGGATACAAGAAGTGTTAGTATCACACTTGTGAGATTTTCAATTGCTAGGAACTAGATTCATAAGACAATTTCACATGGAATATTTCAGACAATGAGAGAAGAAGAATAGAGAGAATAAGTTGTGGAAATCACTATGTATCTTATTCATTGATATGATAAAAATATATAATACATCCTCCATGGAGAAAATCAGATTCCTTTGAGGCAATATGGAAAGAGCAAAAAGAAAAGGCTTAGAAAAGAGAAAAAACCCCCTAGGTAGCAAAAGCAGTTTCCAAAACTGTCCTAGACACTCACAAATTTAGTAAGTATGGTATGGAAGATCATGAGTGAGGTAAATGGAATGTAATGATGGATTTAGAAGGTTATATATTATGTGGAGGTTGAATTGGTCAAGTGGCAAAAGATTCCAAGTCAACTAGCTTTATCTTTTCCACTAGAAAGTAGAAAAAAACAGGACAAAGCTAACTAAATTAGGATAGTGTCTTTCTAATTCAGAAATGGAATAAAATCAAACAAAAACCAAGGAAATATTATCCAGAATCTATCCAAATTCATTTTTGTGAATGAGGATAGTGTGTGGTCAACTAAAAGACAAAACTTGCCTATTCTACCTCGTCAAAACTCAGGAAATTAATCATAAATGATTAATAATTTTTATCCTAAGTCTAGAATGACATAGTGGGTTTTTTAAATGTTCCAACACTCCCCCTTAAGCATGAATTTATGTAATGGGAATCATAAAAACATTAGAAATATAGGGCCCAAGCAACAAGGCTTATGGTCACCCCAATACAAAAAGCAACTAGTCCATGTAAACCGAGGAAACATGGAAAACCTCATGGGAACAAAACCCTCCCTCAAAAATGGACATGCTTGATGTCTTCATACTATCATGTTGATCATTTGAATGAGATGAATGAGCTCAGAATGAGCTGAATGGGCTTATTTTGAGTAACTGACTTGATGAAGAGATTGTGGATGTCATGATCATGCATCAGTGCATCAATGTTGTGTAGGAAAGAACCATAAGCTCTACGAAGTTCATCTTTTGGTGATGGAGGAGCATCAAATGAATTTTTCTTGCTACTGTAACATACATAATGACATCTGAAAACATAATCAATGATGGAAAGAATGTCTATGCATACTCCTTCCCAAGGAGAAACAATGAACTCAACAGGATCAATTTATTCTGTAGCTGCAATGTGGTGTACTAGTTCTTGTACTTTCTTCTCAAACTGATTTCGAACATTTCTGATATTTAAAATGAGATCATGTAGCTCTGAAATATCAGAATTTGATTCATATGGAGCAACAACCAGTAAAGATGTGGAGTCTCCATGATCAAACAAAATTTCAGTAGGAAAAGTGTGAGAAACTAGATCACCCTGACAGCTGAGCGAGCTTGGAGAGTGTGAGGACTTGAATTTTGAACCATGAGTGATGGGGTCAGGTCCAAATGTGTGGAATATCAGTCCAAATAATTCCAAAAACATGGTTGTCCAACCAATGAAAGATATGCAATACAAAAGTGCAATAGAGGTAAGTGACACAGTGTAGGAAAACATAGAATTGTGTAGTTTCTTAACTGGAGAACTTGGGAGTTGTGGAGTATTTTGTGAATCCATTGGTTGGGAAAATGGCGTGGGAGATGTAATGACCTACATATCAGAATTTAAATCATCTTCTAAATCAGAATCTAAAATATTTGAATGGAGGTGGAAAGATCTTTCAGAAGACAAGTCAGAAGCTAGTAAAAAATGACTAGTTTTGAGAGTAGGCTCGGATGAACTGACTGAAGATTGTTCCAAGGAAGAGTTAGAGATTTCTGATTCCGATATATCAGAATTTGAATCAATATCAGAGAAATCGGAATTATATTTCACTCTAGCACTCAAAGCATAAACATTATTACCTTTGGGAGAGGCTTGGAGACAGAGTTCTTGTTCTACAACAAGCTTGCCATGTTCTTTCTTTGCAAAGTCAGGAACATCTATGTTATGTTCTTCAAGCATTTTGTCCATGATGTCCAATTTTTTCTTGAAGCAATATTTCTCAGGATGAGTGCCTTTGCAGCAATAAGAACACTTGGGATTCTCCTTTTTCATCTTCTTGGATTTGGTATCTCCATCAGAATCCTCGTCATCTGACAATATCTTTTGTTTGGATTTGTTATTCTTGAAACTCTTTGCTCCATGAGCAACAAGTGCAAAGTATTTGGACAGTGATTGATCCCTCATTTGGACCAGCTTGTCCTTCTCTTGAGTGAGCGAATCAATGAATGCATCCAAGGTTGGCATCTTCCACTTGGGAACTGCAAGTCTTGTAGAATGAAAAGTAGACACAAATACTGAGTATTCTGAGCTCAGGTTTGACAGAATGGTGAGGATTAATTGCTCATCCTTCTTCTCTATGACACATTGCTTGAGTTGAATCACTAGGTTCTTGAATTTTGATATGAACTCCTCCAAAGAATCGAAATTACTTGTACTAAGAGACATCAGCTCAATCTCCAACAAATGACCTCTGAGCTCGTCCTGTTTTCCAAAGAGAAATTCTAGCTTTGTCCACACTTCATTTCGAGTGGATAGAGAATCAATATGGAATAGAAGATCTAGAGATACAAAGAGACAAAGTAACCCATAAGCTTCATCAATCCTATTAAACCATTTGGATTTTAATGCAACATATCTTGGATCAGTTTCAAGCCCCATAGTGACTCTATACAATCCTTTGCTACGAAGTTGGATGATCATGTGCGCCTTCCAGTCAAAGAAATTGAAGGGAGTGAGAGTCACAGATTTGGATTTATTTTTCTCCATACTGATGTGCTCTTGTTTAAGATAATACCTGCAAAAAACACTCTTGGAAATTGCTTTGAATCAATCTAGCTCTGACACCGTGTGAGATTTTCAATTGCTAGGAGCTAGATTCATAAGATAATTTCACATGGAATTTTTCAGACAATGAGAGAAGAAGAATAGAGAGAATAAGTTGTGGAAATCACTCTGTGTCTTATTCATTTATATGATAACAATATATAATACATCCTCCATGGAGAAAATTGAATTCCTTTGAGGCAATATGGAAAGAGAAAAAGGAAAAGGCTTAGAAAAGACAAAAAACCCCCTAGGTGGCAAAAACAGTTTCCAAAACTATCATAGAGGCTCACGAATTTAGTAAGTATGGTATGGAATGTAATGATGGATTTAGAAGGTTAGATATTATGTGGAGGTCGAATTCGTCAAGTGGCAAAAGATTCCAAGTCAACTAGCTTTATCTTTTCCACTAGAACATAGAAAAAAAAAAGGACAAAGCTAACTAAATCAGGATAGTGTCTTTCTAAATTAGAAATGGAATAAAATCAGATAGAATCCAAGGAAATCTTATCCATAATTTATCCAAATTCGTTTTTGTGAATGAGGATAGCATGTGGTCCACTAAAAGACAAAACTCACCTATTCTACCTACTCAAAACTCAGGAAATTAATCATAAATGATTAATTAATTTTATCCTAAGTCTAGAATGACATAGTGGGCTTTTTAAATGTCCCAACAACACTATGACGAGATGAAAACCACTTTTAGGACACCATGTGTTAACACCCAAAAAGTGTTCACTACCTCATCTACCACATTATATGGCTCATTTGTCCATTTTCCTACCATATTTCCCTTAAAATCCCAAAAAATCCCATTAAAAAGCCTCCAAAAGGCCTAAAATGCCTCCAAAAGGCCACAAAACCATCAAAATAGCCTAAAAAAGGCTAAAAACCCCCCTTTTTCCTCTAAAAATAGCAAAAACCCCTAAAAAAGGAAGAAAAAATATAAAATAATGAGGAAAAGGAGGAAAAAACCCTATACAGCTGCACAAAACCATGTGTTTCCCAAAACCATGGGTCAGCACTCCACCACCAAAAAACTATAAATAGGTGATGGAGATCCCTTATTCCATACCCACAATCACAAGCACCCTTACTCTGCCAAAATCTCTCTCGAAACCCTAGTTCATCATTGGACTACTTTCACCTTGAGAGCCACTTTTGGCCCATCCCCACCATTGGAGAAGGAGAAGGAGCATATTGAAGCTTGGAGCATCCTCTTGGACACTGCAAAAGGGCTTCATCAACCTCCACATTGGAGGTAATATCAATACAAAACCACTTTTTTATATCTTTTGTTTATGTTTCATGCAATATTTTAGAAGTAATTTAATTGTTGTTTTAGTTTAATTATTTACACTTACTGAACTGCTACTAAGGAGTCCATTCTCCTTAGTAGGTGCTCATTTGCACAAGCTAGGGGTAAAACCCTAGCTACAGTTTTGGCGACTCCGCTGGATTTCTCCCAGGACTTCATCCTCTACGTCTCGGCTTCCGATCATGCCATGTCCGGAGTCTTGGTTCAAGAAGACGCGTCTCACCAGGAGCACGTCATTTACTACGTCAGCCAGACCTTGTCTGGTCCACCCCTCCGTTACCCATATGAGGAGAGACTTGCCCTCGCCGTAGTCTTTTCAGTACAAAAATTGCGACACTATATCCTAATGAGTCACACCACCGTCGTCGCCGACTCTAACCCCATGGTCTATCTTCTAAACCGGTGGCTACTGCAAGGTCGCGTTGCTAAATGGGTCATTATCCTCCAGGAATATGACCTTACCTTCAAAACACCTAAGAGCACTAAAGACCTCGCGCTTGCCCAGCTCATTACTGATCTCCCTTCCCTTCTCCCGGCCAAACCAATCTCCGATGAGTTACCCGACAATCACCTGTTCACTATCTCGTCCGATGACCCATGGTACGGTGATATCTTGTTATACCTACGCACGCAGAAGTTCAGACCCAAAGTTACCCGCAATGGACGTCGTCGCATCCGCCACCAGGCATCTAGATATCTCCTCTTAGGCGATGTCCTCTACCGGCGCGGGGTTGACACAATTCTTCGTCGTTGCCTTACCCACGAGGAAGCTGAACACGTCCTTAATGACTGTCATAGCGGTGCCTGCGGAGGCCATTTCTCAGGGATGGCCACTACCCAAAAGGTCGTCCGCGCTGGATACTTCTGGCCTACACTTTTCACCGACTGCATCACTGCGGTCAAACACTGCCATAACTGCCAACTTTTTGCCCCCAAGGCCCGGACACCTCCTGCTCCGTTACACCCAGTCGTCACCGTTGGTCCCTTTTGTAAGTGGGCCATAGACTTCATGGAATGTAGACCCCAGTCTGCCAACGGCCACAAATATATTGTTGTCGCTGTTGATTACTTCACCAAATGGGCGGAAGCCATGCCTACCTTCAATTGTACCGCCGACACTGCTGCCCGCTTCTTTTTCAACCATGTCATCGCTCGATTTGGGGTTCCTAAGCAGTTAGTCTCTGACCATGGTTCACACTTCGAAGATGCCATCTGGCGTGAGCTATCCACCCTGCTTAAGTACGAACACTAATTTTCCTCTGCTTACTACCCCCAAGGGAACGGCCAAGTAGAGGCCATCAATAAAATCCTCAAAACCATCCTCCAACGAACGGTTGACAAGCATAAGTCTAATTGGCACCACATGTTGTTCCCTGCCTTGTGGGCTTACCGCACCTCCACTAAGACCGCCACTGGTTTTACACCATTTCATCTAGTTCACGGTGTAGAGTCTGTCCTCCCCATCGAGTGTCATATTCCTGCCTTACAGATCGCCATTGAGTTTCTCCCTGATACCTCCCCCATCGAGCAGCGTTTGCTACAACTCGAACAAGCCGATGAAGACCGTCGGGCCACTCTCCAGAACATAGAAGCTGCCAAAAACCGCTCCAAAGCCGGTTATGATAAACATGTTCACCCTCGAACTTTCCACGAAGGGGACCTCGTCCTCGCCTATGACCAAGCCCATGACAAAACCGGTAAAGGGAAGTTTGAATCTATGTGGCAAGGCCCTTACGTCGTGCAGACCTGCCTCGGCAAGGGGGCATATATCTTAGCTGACTCCGAAGGCCGTCCTTTGCGCAACCCTCGTAATGGGTTGTATCTCAAGCGTTTTTACCCATAAAAGAAACCCGCGGCCTCATTGGTCTGCGTTGTATAGTACTTTTGTTTTCTTTTAGTCCATTTTACAAACCGTTTCCACCACTGGAATCAGCACGACGAGACCGTCATGATGGTCCACTCGTTGCATTATTTTTACCCTGTCATTTTTTACCCATTTTTCAGATGCCACTAGTCGCCTTGGTTTGCGTGCCACATCGGCCATTCTCCGTTCTTCACATGTTTTATATCATCGGATTCATTTTTCCAAGCTGGTGATGATGCTTGAGATCATTTCTCGCTCTCACCCCCATATTTTTTGGGCCTTTTTCAAAATGCCCTTGTCACCTCGGTTTGCGTGCCACATCGGCCGTTACCCTTTTTTGACATCCTTTATATCGCCGGATTCATTTTTCCGAGCTCGTGATGATGCTTGAGATCATTTCTCGCTCTCACTTGGTACAATTTCAACATTGTGTCCCGACACCTTGCTGCCTCGGTTTGCGTGCCACATCGGCTGCTATCGGATTGTTCCACTTTTTTACATGAGCCATTCACTCCTGTCATACTGCAAATGTTTCGTTATTTTGCCACCATTTCATCTCCCCCGCAAGGAGGCCCATCAGTGTTCCCCAACACCCTCGTTCTTGGTCACCATAACATCTGCCTTGATCGAACACTTCCTCCTTGCCTGGCCATTCCTTTTGTTCGGTATAATTTTATCCCTTTTTCGGGCCGGACAACTCCTTTACGAAAAAGGCACTTAGGGAGTTTCTGTTAAGCTCTTTTCTGACTCCTAAAAGAATGAAAAGATCGCCGAGCAATCTTGCTTCCTTTCATGCTCGTTAAAGTACCTGAAAGGGCGTCTATCTGGTATAAGTTTAACCCTTTTCCGGACCTGGTAGACTAATTACGAAAAAGGAATACTCTAGTCACACCGGCTAGAAGAGTTCTTCATTGCATCCTTTTATGCTTCTTTGGGCCTTGGAGACTAAATCTACGAAAAAGCAACCCCCTGGAGTCTTCTTACTTGCTTTCAGACTCTCTAAAATTGAAAGCAACCACGAGCATGCACTGTTCTGGGCTCGGAAAATCCACACGACAGTACCATTCCATTACTTCAGAGTCTTCTTATTGCTTTCAGACTCCTTAAAATTGAAAGCAACCACGAGCATGAACTGTCCTGGGCTCGTAAAATCCACACGACAGTACCATTTTTACACACACTTCTTCTAGTTCCTTAACCCATGAAGAAGTTTTCCCCTGTGCCTCCTGGCACTATGATTGATCATCTCGGCAGCACCCCCAATCAGGTCGCCTTTGTTCAGAGTATTCAGCAGTCTTCTGCCATTTTACACCAGCTTGAGTCTCCCTCAGCCAGTTATCCTCCCAGATCCATTACAGCTATGATCCCTTTCCCCTCAGTCAGTTTCATATGCTGCCAGATCATTCCCATTATCATACTCTGAACAAAGGAAGTTTGAGTCCACCTACTCTATTTGCCCAGTTGTCACCACCAGTTTGTCAGTCCTGCCCTCAGTTCTATCACATTTCGGTTCTCCACCTCGTGCTCCTGTCAAGGAAACATCATTGCCTTGATAGTTGCAGGTCTCCCTCTGTCGACGACAGCCCCTCTATTCCAGAGGATAGGCCCAGAGGTCCCTACGCCTTGGACTTATCACCATCTGTGGTAAGTGCCTATGGACCATTTTGAGAGGAGTCATCATTGCCTCTCCGAGTGGTTGTTTCTCACATGCTCGACTTCAGCACCTTGATCGCATCGTCGAGAATCGCGTAGGGTTATATCCTTTACATTATGTGTCGAAGACCCCGGATTTCCCCCGACTCTAGCACATTGGTGAGTCATTTCGGAACGCCCAGTTGTATGTTCCTATGGATGTCCGGGCTGCGTTGGCGTTTGTATTCGGAAACCATCCAGTTACATGCTTTTTTGAGTACCCAGATCAGTTCCAGTGCAGTGTACCATTACGAGTGTACCCCTTGTCACTCTGAGCCAGCAGCTCATCAGTTCCTTTGGTATCACACTCAGTAGCACTGTTGATTGTTCCAGTGCACCAGTTTTTCAGTTCACACATGATCAGCTCAGCAGTATGTCCCAGATTTGTGTCCCCTCTGGACTCTTATGATGTACACAGTGATCATGTATCTTACAGGTCCCCCTTTTTCGGGCCTCACAGTTATGTTTATGTATCTTGATACGAGCATGGGTATGCCCGCCTCGTCCATATATTGAGATTATACCTCAGTCAGTATTTGAGGTCATGTATATTTCAGGTCCCCATTTTTTGGACCCCATTGTTATTGTTATGTTATATCCTGATACGAGCATGGGAATGCCCGCCTCGTCCATATGATCAGATGATTCCTCATCCATTATTGAGGTTATGTACTTTTAGTTCTTGCAGTTGTTCGGGATCGTTGTTCCGGGCTTCAGTTTGTTTCTTCTCTTCTCTCCACACCCTAGGAAACCCATGCATGACTTATGATGTCCATCGGCCATACGATGAGCTCCTGCCCTCGCACATCAGGGGGCAATCTGTTAACACCCAAAAAGTGTTCACTACCTCATCTACCACATTATATGGCTCATTTGTCCATTTTCCTACCATATTTCCCTTAAAATCCCAAAAAATCCCATTAAAAAGCCTCCAAAAGGCCTAAAATGCCTCCAAAAGGCCACAAAACCATCAAAATAGCCTAAAAAAGGCTAAAAAAACCCCTTTTTCCTCTAAAAATAGCAAAAACCCCTAAAAAAGGAAGAAAAAATATAAAATAATGAGGAAAAGGAGGAAAAAACCCTATACAGCTGCACAAAACCATGTGTTTCCCAAAACCATGGGTCAGGACTCCACCACCAAAAAACTATAAATAGGTGATGGAGATCCCTTATTCCATACCCACAATCACAAGCACCCTTACTCTGCCAAAATCTCTCTCGAAACCCTAGTTCATCATTGGACTACTTTCACCTTGAGAGCCACTTTTGGCCCATCCCCACCATTGGAGAAGGAGAAGGAGCATATTGAAGCTTGGAGCATCCTCTTGGACACTGCAGAGGGCTTCATCAACCTCCACATTGGATGTAATATCAATACAAAACCACTTTTTTATATCTTTTGTTTATGTTTCATGCAATATTTTAGAAGTAATTTAATTGTTGTTTTAGTTTAATTATTTACACTTATTGAACTGCTACTAAGGAGTCCATTCTCCTTAGTAGGTGCTCATTTGCACAAGCTAGGGGTAAAACCCTAGCTACACCATGGGACACCTTTTCCTATCGAAAAATGCATTTTTGGTTAGCCAATGTGAGGGCCAATTTTCAATGAGCTATGGATATTATGTTTCGTGGCTTGATTAATCAATTTGTGGTTGTTTATTTGGATGATTTTATAGTTTAATAAAAAGGAGAGAATACCACTTAGCTCACTTACGAGCTATTTTCAAACGATGTAGAAGATATGGTATCTCTCTAAAACCTAAAAAATATGTTTTTGTAGACACTCATGGAAAGTTGTTAGGCTTTGTAATTTTGAAACAGGAATCGTGATAGATCCCGACAAAACACAAGACATTTCTCAACTTCATCCCCCCAAATCCAAAAAGAATATGTAGTCATTTATGGGAAGAATTAATTTTGTTAAAATATTTGTGCCCAGTTTCTTTGAGATAGTAAGGCCTATGAAAAATTTAGTTAGAAACGATGTTGTTTACCAGTGGAGAAAACAAGAAAATGATGCATGCCTTACAATTAAAAAAGCAATATCTGAGGCTGCTGCCTTAATGAGCCCTGAATTTACAAATTAATTTTCCCTTTAAACATTTGCAGCTGAAAATGCATATGTAGTTGTCTTAACCCAAAGAGATGCCCACAATAACAAAATTCTGATTTCTTTCTAAGTTATGCATTTAAAGGTGTTGAATGAAGTATTCAGTTGTTGATAAACAAACTTTTACTGTCTTTAAGGTAGTGAAGCATTTCATGCCATACTTGATAAAATAAAAAACCAAAGTTATCATACCTTACGTAGCAGTTAGAAATGTGTTGGTCCAGACGAAACTAGGTGAAAAGAGGGCCAAATGGATGACAACACTTCGGGAATAGGACCTGTAAATTAAACTTGCACAAATTGAGAAATGTCAAGGTCGTTGTAAGCTTGTTTCCGATGCTATCAGCACTCCAAATGTTGATTTTTTTGAAAAATAAATCGGAATTTTGTTGAAAATGATATTTTTTTTTCACCCGATAATCCTAACTCTTGATACACTTGTTTTAAAAAAATTATGTTGCATGGAACAACACCAAAACATTTATATGCAAGGAAAAAGAGAGCATTAATGATGAAATCATCCCCATACTATCTCATCAATAATGTGTTGTTCAAAAAAATATTGATGGTGTTCTCATTATGTTGTTTAGAACAATCATATTCCTATAGACTTTTGAATGAGTTACATTTCGGTCATGTTGGAGGCCATTTCGGCGGAGACACCATTGGGAACAAATTAATGAAGTTTGTTCATTACTAGATGGCCTTATTTAAGGATGCACATGCCTTGGCACGTAAGTACAAGATCTACCAAAAAGATGCAGGTATAATTAAGAAAGTTGTGTTTCCTTTACATCGTATCTTTATCGATGCCCCCTTCCAACAATTGGGTCTCAACATTATTGGCACAATAAACCCACCTTCATCTCTTCAACATATGTATATTTTAACAGGAACTGGATATTTTATAAGGTGGGTTGAAGCAATACCTCTTCGCTGTGTTAACACCAATATAGTGACATTATTTCTTGAATCTCGTATTATCACTCGATTTGGTGTCCTTGAATCACTAATTTTTTATAATGCCTCATATTTTCCCTCTCTCGAGTTAACATAGTTTGCATTAGAAAAATGGATAAATATCAAGTATTCTGCAAATTATTACCCTCAAGGAAACGGTTTAGCCGAATCCACCAATAAGAATATGATCAAAATCCTAAAAAAGACAGTAGAAGATTATCACAAAAGTTGGAATACCATCTTATCTAATGCACTGTGGGATGACAAGGTCACCCTGAAAGAATCATTGGGAAATTCTCCTTTATTTCTAGTTTATGGGAAAGAATCCATGCTTCTTCCCAATGTTTTCTTACCTTCCTTACAACTTTCTCAATCATTTCAGGAAATATAATTCTCTACTATGGAGGGAAGGATTAATCACCTTCTTAAGCTGGAAGAAGAAAGGTCTAAATGAAAAAATAGGATTGGTCATCATCAGGAAATTATTAAACAATGGTTTGAAAATACATCTTCTTCTGACAGAAATTTTGAAGTTGGTGATTTGGTTTTGAAATGGAACAAGGCACATGAGGAAAATAAAAACCATACCAAATTTCAAACTCTATGGCTTGGGCCATTTGTTATTAGTGAGAAGATTTTTCCCAGTACATTTTGGTTGCAATCACTAGAGAGTCAAGAAGAGATTTATCCAGTGAATTGTCACATTCTAAAGAAATATTTCCCCTAATTTCCATATTGGAACTCAACTCTGTACATACTGCGTACAAACTTTTTAGTTTTTGTGTTGATGTGTGCTTTGGTTTGAGGTGAGATTTTAATAGTTGTCTTTTTTCTGGTTTATTTTGGTTTTATGAATAAAATCAAGTTTGAAATTATTTTATTATGGATCCCCAATCATTAATTTAGTTTTTAAAATTAAGTCATGTTAGACCTTCTGAGGAATTTTAAAACTAAACACTGCTTTCAAGTTAAATTTTCCCAGGCCTCTGTATAAATTGTAGCTAGAAATTTATTTTTTAAAACAAATTAAGGCTCTTCTGATTTTATATCAGACCTCAATTTCTTTTTTAATTGTTGTTTTTATGGTTTTTCTTTCGATAAAATATCAATTCAACAACCCATTTATTATGTTTAACTTGGTATTATTATTTTTTGTTCAATATCCTTAAAGATTGTCTTTAAGGAAGCCATTAAGTGGTATATCAAACCAGGTCTTCTGAATAAATTTGATAGCTAAGTTGAGTCAAAGATGACATGATTATAAGACTGTAATTGAAATTGAATTTAGTTTGCTTATGGAGGTACACTCCTGAATCTTGAAAATCATTTAAGGCCCTATAAGCTTCAATTTTTTCCTGTGCAACTCTCTAGTGAGGACACATTTTTTTAGTCACGCATAATGTAGTTGATATATTTTAATCATATTCCTTTTGGATTAGTAAATGTGATCGATATTGTCTCTATCATAAACCTCTTTATGCCTTCCTATGCTCTTAAGGAGCTCTTGGAATTGCTTCTCCATTCACTAAGTGATATCTCATGAGATCAACAATCAACACAACTTGCTTAATAGAATTGAACCTTAAGGGTTAATTGTAAGATAGTGGGTCTCATCATGAGACATCCTATCATGATCATAAGTATTTTTGGAATAAAATATCCACATCTGGTCACCAATCTAGGGAGATGGATTTCAGCCTCAAAACTAAAGAATATGAGGTCTTATTGCAAGGCATTCTATTCATGATATGTAGGTACTAATGAATGACACTACCATTAGCAGGTCATCAAGTTAGGGTAGTGGCTTGCAGCTTATCCCTTAGGAAATGTTTTAATATGAACCAAAAAATTGAAATCTAAAGAGTTGGCGTAAAGGACAGGAGGTCTTATTGCAAATCGGCCTGACCAAGATACAAAATTCTTATGGAATAACACTACTATCAGTTGGTTACAAAGACAAGGTAGTGGCTTTTAGCCTCAAAATTGAAATACAAGGGGTCTCATCATGAGTCATCATGTTAATTTTCTATAATATTTTGTGAATGAGACTGCCACCAATTGATTACCAATTCAGGGAAGTGTCCTTTAATTTATATCCTTAGAAAATAATACATAAATAATCGAATTTCAAGGAAAAATCAAGTCATGTAATTTTATCTAGTGAATGGAATAAAAGCATCCAATATAGGTTAAAAGGAATCATGTTGGCAGTAGTGGCTATGCCTATGGAACAGGAGGTAAATTTTTGAAAATCATTAAATATCACAAGTTGTCTCTTTTGGTAAGATGATGAAGAATGTATCCTCTATTTGATGCTTGAATATTGTCTTAATTTTGTCTTCTCAGAGTTGAATTGCAGAACAATATTTTAGTTTCTATAGTTGACTGAAAAATGTGTTTAAAGGGGTTGATATGTGGAACCCATAATGCATATCTAAAATTAGTCACAGATAACTGGTTCACCCAACCGGTTTCCTTTTGTTGGGATCCTCCAACAATAACCCTTTCATTTTTCAAAAATATATGGGTCACCACCTAAAGAATTGTTGGAAAAAATTTAATCTAATGATTCAATATGCCAAGTTTTTTATTAGTTGTAGGATGTTGGTAGGTTTTTAAGTTTATACTTTCATACTCATTTGAAAGTTGGGATGATTTCATTGTCTATTTGATACTGGGATACTTGTATTATCGGGTTTACCTCTGGTATATTATGAAGATGATTGTGATTAGTTTTTGGATTCGATGACTGAAAGCATGTAATTCAAAATTGATAAGCATGGTCCCTTTTGATTAATCAAATTTAAATATTCTACCATTTTGCATTCTAATACACAAACATTCTGCACTTGGGTTCAAATTACCTCTTTGTCTGTGTTTTTACATTATTACGAACCTCATTCAATTTTCTGTTGGGTAGATTGATAGAATGATTATATGTCTCTTATTTATATCGGGATTTTCTATTACTACTTTCGATTTGATGTGATATCATAAAATTGACTTAATTCAATTACCGATCAATTCTATAATTATTCATCTTCCTTTATATTTGAAAGGGATTCGAAATAAATTTTTATTCTACCTACAAGTTCTATTATGCTAAATCATGCACTCAAGATATGGTATTCATGGATACCTTTGATCAAATTTGATGTCTTATTATGTCATCCTAAGCGATTTTCTTTATGTCTAAGGGTCTTTCAATTGGTATGGTTTAGTTTTAATAATATTTATTGCAATATTGAATTAATTGGTTATGTTCTTATGCGAAGTTTGATTTTATTATTTTCAACATTACGGAAATTATTTTTGATCAAGTTTGATTATTTATTTGACAATTTTCCTAACATGCATTTCAATAGCATTATGGTTGTTGAATATTGTAACTTCTAAGAATATTATATTTGTACATTATTTATTCTGGAGATGTTCCATACCTCCGATGTGATTATACTATGAATCCGGAGATGTTTATTCCTCCGAATTGGTTGTGGTAACTAGGGTTATTAGACCCACCATGTGGGGGTCGGACCAGTCAGTTATAATAGGGTATTTAACCTAATGGTTAAATACGAGCCTACATGTACTTGTGTAAAATACATGTCAGTGTAGTGTATAAATAGAGGAGGTATGTTCCTCATTTGATACACTCACTCACTTGAGAGAGGCGCACTTGTGGAGGAGAGGTATGCTATGGTGGAGGAGGAGATCATGTCTTTGGTTTGCATCTTTGTATATTACTGGTCATCTATATTGAGGAAGCTTTACTGGGTTTTCTACCCCATGAGGGTTTCCCAGGATAAATTTGTGTCTCTTGTGTTTATGCTGTGCTTGTTGTTTCTTCAGTGATCCTGTATATGCTATTATTGTGAAATGGAATGTAATGTTGCTATTTTCTGTCTTAGCATATTGAATTTTTAACAATGGTAAGGGATTTGATCTAATGTTATCTTTCCTAAAAAAATCCTCAACATAACTATGCAATCAATTACCTATCTTGTAATAACTCCACTGAAGGTGTAATAAATCAAATCAGACCTATGTGTTAAACATTATTCTTTAGCATATGGTTAGTCATTATTTTGGTACAATGTATTAAGGTTAGCATTGTTTCGGTCAAAACATGATAACACATGTTCAATCTACACCCATTCCATTGATGTGACCTTTCATTCCTTGTGTCATTATACCAAATCCTATGTTTATAGCCAGGATGATGAGGTGGATAGTATCATCTCCAAAACAATGAAACATATACCATGACCCTCCACACCGTCAGGCTTTACCTAGATTACATGTCCATGTGTTGCATGGGAAATGCAATGTTGAGACTCATTGAAATCACCACCTTTCCATTTTGAACACCCTATTTGACAACGCGACTCAGTTATGAATTATGATTTAGGCCGTGTAATTCTAACTTGACACTTAGAGCATTTATTACCCTTAGCATCACCTCACCTATCATTTTACCTCGCCATCATGGTAATCTACATACTTGTAGTAGGATAATTAACATCACTTTTGATCTAACTTATTGAGGGTTCCGAGCTCATTTCAGTTGTATTTTTCCTTCAGGGAGCTTCTCCTCCTCCCATCATTTACCTTAGGGTTTATCCTCATCACAACTAGTAAAAAATTATGTTTTTCATTCTTCGAATCCACCATTGTCATCCCACCAATCCTTGCCTTGATTTTAATATGTCACCTCTTAATGGGATTAATTAAGAGGGTCGAACCAGTGAATGTGAGATCTGTTGAGGTGAATGAATGTTTGGTTCATGATTTGAACAACATGGGATGGTTGAAATTTATACAGAGATTCCACGGGCATAACAAATCAATTACTCTCGCATTCACCAATTCCTTTTATGGTTGTTGAGTTCGAATTTGAGATATTGAGTTTGAACTTGATGAGGATTTTATAGCATTAGACATTGAATTGCTTTGCACATGTAAAAAATGGTTCAATCATATTCCATTAAAGGAAGTCCCATGAAAGAAGTTGCTTCATAGGAAACACTCCACCATCCATAACACAAAAGGTTGTTGATGTATTTGTAACTTAGGAAGATATTCACTTGTATATTGTATGTATTACATTTGTACTTTATTGTATCGCCAACGGAGATGTATTATTCCTCCCATTGGAAGTGTCGTCATTTGTATTTGCAAGTGTCACAAGTTACATTGTAAGTGTCGTAACTTATATTTGATGGCTTATTAGACCACCTTGGTGGGGTCATCCCTGTATGAGTTATGTGGAAGGGTTATTAGACTCCCTTAGTAAGTTGGCCCTGTCACCTATCCAAATTCTGAGAATATTATTTTATTTGCAAAATACCTTATGTTAAATTTTAATTACAAAGTTTTGTAATTATGACCAAGTTTGGTCAAGGATGATTGTAATTACTGATTATTATTATTTAATAAATTAAAATAGGAGACAAACACCCAAGGGAACTGTTAAATGAGTGTTCACTGACCCACTAGGAGGAATGGAAGCTATTAGAAGGTATGGGACAGATGGAAGCATTTGCACTCCACCACTAGCTGTTGGTTATGGGACAACTACCGCTAAATTTGTGGTATTATCCCCTAGGTGGGTGGAAGAGAGAAGGTAACTCATTAATGACCAGTTAACCACTAAAAGGCCTAGGAAGCATAGATAAGGCAATTTGAATTGGGCAGGCAGCCTTACAATATTTTCTACAGAAATATTCCTCAAGTGTATCAAGTGATCACTGAGAGATTCGAATAGGGAGGCTATGTGAGAGTGCAATTGTGAGTCTGCTAATTATTCTAAGGAGGAAACCAGAGGTGCTGGTGTAGGTATCTTTGACTACTGAGTCTTCATGACTGATAATCTACATTGCTACTGAAATTTGAAGGACCTAGAACGTCTACAGCCTCTTCTTCCTAGTGGTTCAATGAACAGGCTCGAGGGTCCTAAGGAAAGTAATTTGGCTGCCTTATGGAGTAGGTTGGGTGGAACGGGCTCCTTGGGTGGTTTGTTTCTCCTACAAATTATCAGGTTCTACAGTTCTGTGTTAATTTCAGTCAATTAAATTCAACATTTATCAGTAATTAGTGTGGTTGAAAGAATACAGAAGAAGTTGTCTTATTTTTCTGACCTAAGTATGCTTTCCTGAATAAGAATGATTTATTAGATGAAATGATTGAATTTGATAATCTTCTCTATATTTTTCCCCATAATGTTTTTACATCGTACTCCAGTATAGAGAAGTAAAATTAATAGGAGATGAATGATAGGAAGAATGCCATTTGAATGATTAGATAAACACTGAAGTATTTTCTTTTAAATTATGCCATTTCATTTATCATCAAAAGATTAGGAAAATAGTACAGTATGTTATAAATAGATGCATAGCATTTCCTCTATTTCTTAAGCAAAGAAAAACCCTTTTATTTATGCATAGGATTAGATTTTCAAAATCATCTCTATCTATCTTTAAAATGAGGATCTTATGCATTCCATTATCATAAATACAATGGCTTCATACATATTATTTATATACAGCTGCAATTTGTTTCTACATATAGTTGTTAATTACAACAGATAAGTAAACATTTTATCTTAAATCTAGGGTTTCATTTATCAATAGCTAATTATTTTAAAAATCGATTTCATGCATTCTATCCACCTACATTCCATACTTTTGTTTGATGAAATTCTTTTCATCATTTAAATCAAATTTCAAAGTACTGCATTCATATTTTATTTTCGAAGTTACAAACTGATATCTTGGAGTCACAGCTCTCGGCCTCGTTCTATTTAAAATCTAGATTCAAAACTTTAGATCACCATAAAAGCCCTTGGCATATAGTTCCATTGAATTAACACTGTTTTCAAACTGAAACTTAAAAATAGCACAAAACTTAGACTTCACGACTAAATACTATTTGGGTTCACGGCTCTCAGCCAAAAATCAAAACAACATCTTTCAAAACCACTTATCAACTGCATTCATTACAAGAACGAGTTAGCCAAATGACCTTAAACTTCTAACAAAACACTTTACAATAAACACACAGTGACGAAGTAAATTTTAAACATTACTCAGAAAAATTCTTGAGTTAAATACTATTTTTGTTCCATTCATTTACGACGAGGGTCAATCCTCTTTACATTTCAGAAACAAAGTTACATTGCAACCAAACTTCACAATGAAGTATTCTCGTTTAAAGCTTTCTGACAAACCCAAGACTTTAGCTACGGGTCACATAAACATTGTTTCCAAAATTTACAGACACTAATCAACAAACGGTGGTCAAACTTAAGAACAATGGCAACACTGAGCCCAGGGTAATTACTAGGAAGTGAACCTCTGAGGCTTACCAGTGGCCAAGCATCATCGTTTTCCACTAAGCTTCAAACCCTGCAAGACTTTGACGAATCCATTACCTGTCACAACATGGACACGGCGGTTAAAACGAGTTTTACATTACCAAGTTAACTCAAAACGTAAGAAGCTAAGTCATGACTGTGGAAGGAAACAATACCTTTATTCTACAAACTCCAGAAGAGAGACACCGGTGACATCTTGGTGTTAGCACCTTCTTCGTTAAATACAGTATTCGATTTGAGAAACAACATCTCCAGACAAGTTACACTATGAAAAACCTTTCTTAAAAACCTCATCGACTATCCTGGTGGCTCGGCATGCAATTTACCTAACCCTGAGATTATTTGCAGGTTCTTTCCACCTGTTTTAAGTTCAAATCCATGGAGTGAACCCTCCATTTTACACTCTCCCAAAACCCTACTTAGTAGAGGCCTGTCGGCCTCGTTGACTCGAAAATTAATAGGTGAAATTAAGTCTGAATTTAACTCCAACATCTTTTATGACAAAGAGCTAGGGTTACCATCTGATGGTTAAGATATATTAAGATCAACAAAAGATCTTTTTCCAAACAACTACGTTGGAAGACGAGCACCTACTACATTAAATTCACCACTTATTACTCCATCCACATCGTTGCCAACTCCACAGGCCAAAGGGTAGAGCTAGTTACAGCTCGGATTCGTATTGCAAGTTTATCAACTCCTTCATGTGCCCATAGCCACGGTAGCATAAACTCATACATCCATTATCTACAACTGCCGAAAGACTTCAATGCTAAGACCAGAACTAGTGATTGTGCTAGAGCATTTTTGTCCTCAATATTTACCACCCATCACATCACCTTCCATATCAAGGTTTTCAACGTTAAATGTATTCCATATCACTTCGTTACATTGTTAAATTCACGTATGTTTGGTGACAAATGTTGGTGCAAAGTCGACTTTGGAATATTGTATTACATTCCATCATGTTCATAATATGCATTATAGATATATTTGTATAGTTTCTCAATGAATTCATATATATTAAATATATAATTCACAAGTTTATATATACCGTATCCTTTAGTTAGAATTATATATATTTTGTTTTACATTGTATTAAATTGTTTTTATAGTAAAGTTCACAACATTATGAGTCCAATAAATTTAAAAGAGTAAATCTTTTTAGTTTTTGTAAGTTCTATAGTAGGATTTTCATAAATATAAAGGTAGGATATTTTAGGAATGATACACCTTTAGTAGGTTGTCCATGTATTTAGAAAATACATAAATATTACAATTGCAATTATAATAGCCTTTGATCTAGTTATGTTTTTCCAATTTATGCTAATTGTTCACTTTTTCAGTAGTCTAAAGTTCTACTGAAAGTCAAAACGATGTGCATCAATACTTGTAGAAAGAATATAGCTTATGAAAGTGAAAGATATTAATAGTGTTAATTTAGCCTTTAGATGTTGTAATCTAGTGCATTTCCTAGATTTATCATAAGCATAAGAATTTATTTTGACCAATGCATCATTGAGTATAGTGTAGAGTGTATTCATCGCAGTTTCTGCAACATGTTTTTATGCTCAAAATAATACATCTAGGATAGACAAAGATTCATACCTGAAACAAGGAAGCATTTTGAATCTTCACCAAACTTTGATGACTAACTGAAAAACATAGTTACTCTTATACCTGAGTGGTTATGTTACCCTTACCTGTGAATCTGCGCAAGACAGACAAGTACAAATGCTTTAGCTAACTTAGCTAAGTAAGCCTCATGGTACTTCGTAGGACCCCTTTCATCATCATCCAAAACAACTGTTAGTATCTCGTCAAGATTTCTTAATCGTGAGATTTTTCAAGCTACAGCTTTTTCAAGCAAAAATGTCATAATCTTTTAAAGAAAGTATGATGTGTCGCTATCGTTAAAATGTTTTATACTCAGTAATTAATTTTTTTTTTTGTATTGAATGATTTCATTAGTCAATGCTATCTTGTAAAGCATTTATTATTTCTGCATTCGTAATCCTTAACATTTAATGCTTATTTAAAAAATTTAAATTTTTATGAAATTATCGGGTCGTTATAGGCCCAGTTAGGGTTAAAGGCAAGTTAAGTTAATGTATAAATAGAGAGTGTGACTCTCTCATTCTATTCATTCACTCACTCATCCAACTCGCAGAGTTGAGAGAGAGGAGTGCGCACAAGTGGAGGAGGGGTAGCTATTGAAGACATCTATCTTTTGGGGTTTGATATTTGTGATCTTTGTATTGGTGCTCATTCTATCTCTAAGGAAGTTGTGAGTTTTTTCACCTTCTTGGTTTTCCGCGAGGAAACATTGTGTCTCTTGTGTCTATGATTGTTATGCTATGCATGTTATTATCTTAGTAGGATCCTAGATAATATTTGAATGAAATTATCAAAATTCTAACAAAGGTATGCCCAAAAATTTATTCAAAAGTCGGTGGAAAGATTTTTTCGTGGTTTTGAGTGAGTATGTCTCCCATGAAGGTTAGTTTACCCTTGTTTTCCATTATCGCCTTCATCTTTTTATAGAATTTTTTGGATTCGAGTTAAATTTACGATACTTCCTATGTATGATCCTTATAACCATGGTTGGGAAAGTCCAAAAAGCGTCGGATTACTCGCCCCATAGCTTGTTACATTTTGGTTTGGTTTGGATTCTAGTCACTCGAGTGTAAGCTAGGTCTCGTAGGGAATAATTGGAATTTTTTTTTTATTGGAAATGTGTTTGAAGATATATCCCTTGATCATGATAACATTGTCGAAGATGTAGTTCATGTTGTCCCTCATGACATTAACTCTTCCTTCGCTCATGAACCTGAAGTGTTGGCCTATGTTAATGAAATTCCTAACCAACGAGTCTCTATATCATTTCCTCATGATGATTTTCTCATGTATGATGAAATCCCCAAATTAAAAGCTCCATCTAAGCCCCATCAAAAAGAAAGTGATCATGTTGCTCATGCAAATGAGGATTCCCTTTAATAGGGTCACACTCAACAATTTGATAGCTAGGGTATAGATCCCCCCCAAATTACTGATCTAATTGGCCATTCATCTGGCTTGAAAGACATAGAAATGTCCTCAATCTCTTTCTTACATCTTGATGGTGAGAATTTAACCTCATATGACCAATATGAAACTCTTGAATTCATCATGGAACAAACACTTGGGATATTAAGCATAATTTGTATCCTCTGAAAGCTTGGTAATCTGCAACACCAAGTTTGGCCTGAATTAGGTGAAAAATAAAGTCCTTCAGTTGTTAATACCTTTGTATAGAATGTGGATGGTGATGGTAATCAAAATTGTAACCATGATGTCGAAAAATATTTTTCCAAAGGGGCGTCATACGTCGACCTACTCTGATTCTATTCGAACGGTGTTGGAATGGGTCTAGAGAGCACAAGTGTGGTACCACCAAGCGACGAAAGGGTCATTGACAGGAAAAAAGGGTTGGTCGCGAAGTATAAAAGAGCCGACAAATGCAGAATATTTGGTTAAGTTAGTTAGTAATGGGTCATTTGGACCATTTTGTAATGGCCAAGTGAGCCTATAAATAGGACTGATTGTAATCCTAAGGGTGTCTTCAATATTTTGATCGATCTATGGGAACATCTCTCCGGTTCTGGTCTTTTTGATTTCTCAGATCGCAATTGCTGTTTTGAGTTTGTAATGGTTCTGCGATGTATGAACAATTTTATGGATAATGAGAATGATTGATAATGCTATATATCTATATCTCTTTATATTGTTTCCGTATGATTGAATTCAAGTATCGTAGTGTTTGATGTTTCAATGAAATCACAGTTATGTTATGTAAATTCCTTAAGCATGTTTTGACAATTTGTTTAATTCATGAACTCTGAGATGATAATGTCTTGATAATGTTTAAGTAGGTCTGATGCGAATGCAAATCTCTGATTTATTTTGCAAATGAGTGTGAGATAATGCATGTCTTCTTACAACTGCAGAAACTTGGTTCCTGCAGCCCCCTTAGACATCTTGGGTGAGACTTCACTCACTCTGCAGGTGTTGCTGGAAAGGGTAAAACCTTTCTGGCCAATGTTTAAGGGAGTCTATGTTGATGTTTGTTGACAATAGTGCAAACTGAACCACTATCGACATAACCGTGTCAAAAAATGGTTCTATTTCTAGGACCCTAGTGTCAAAAGAGAGAGGACATGATGTGGCATCCGACAAAGATGGAGATCACAGAATGGTTCCACAAGAAGACGAAATATTTTGATGAGGAAGAAAATCGAAACCCTGGATGGTCGACGACCGATTGGTTATAGAAGTACATCTACTCTGATAGCCATGAAGTATTCGTTTGCGATTTTGTTATACTGCTACACGAATGGTTGGCACAACTAACTTTTCAGAAGAAGAATTTCCAAGGAGGTGAGCCTGAACACTGGACCCTAGAACTGATCCAGCAGTTGAAATGGGTGAACAACAAAGCTTCAAGGGTTGTCGAGGTTTGGTTAGACAATATTTTGGAAGGATACATTACTTAATTTGCTGTTAACACCATTAATTCATACAACAACCCAGAAAGGAAAATTTTCAAGGGATCCCAGAGGAAGGTATCTATTGTTGCTAAAATTGTCGATTAAGTTGCTCATTTGTGAAAAGGGCATATTAAAGATGAACTCCGACGATTAAAGATCGGTTGTACAGAGGCCATGGGTATATTGCGGATGCGGGTCTGGTAGAATGACACAGGGTATATGGATATGAGCTACGACAAAATTTTGAGGGAAGATGTGGAACATTGTGGTTGCCTGTGAAGTGGGGTGAGGTTCCAGCCAGATAAGAAGAGGAGGAATGAGATAGAGAGAGAGAGTCTCCTAGTGCTAATGGAACATAGAACTACAAAATGGTACCACATGGGACTAAGAAACCCTACTGTGACGAAGAGAATGACCAGGGTACCCCTGAACCTGAGGAAGGATAGACCCAAAGCTACAACATACCCACAACCCCATGCACTGCACCGAAATAGAGAAGAAGAAATATAAGCTCTTCGTAGGGTTGTCCTGCGTGTCAAAATTGTGGTAAGTGTAGTGGATCTACAAAAAGAAGTAGGAAACCAAGGATGGTATGAAACGACGTAAAGATGCCTCTTCTTCAGGGTAACATGACCGAGGATCCCGAAAAATACTGGTTCTTATGAGAAGCGGTGTGGATAGTGAAACAAGTCTAGGATGGTGATATTAAGAAGGGACAATTGGCGATGACCTTCAAGAGTCATGCAATGGATTGGTTTATGAAGTTTGTAAAATTACCTACATGGAGTCTGCAGAAAATGTTGGCACAAATCAGATCAAGATTGATTGACGAATTTAGGAAACCAAAATCAAAATCGTAGTATATCACAAAGTTGATGGAAATAAAGCAATTTCCTAATGAATCGGTATTGGAATTCGATCATAGGTACAAAAATATTATTCCCAAAGTAAGTTTTGGAATGAGTGACATGCAGCATAAAGAATGGTTTAACGAGGATTGATACTACACATTTAGATGCCTCTGATGTAGCAGAAGATTGTATCCCAATAGGAGGCCTTGGAAATTGCGATGAAGCTCCAGGATTCGCCGGTTGGAGAAACATGGATTGGTATGAACCAGATCCAAGTGCAACTAGAGAACTTGACAATTCAACTACATGATATCAAGAAGGGGAAGGAAGTTTGCGAAGAAATATGGTGCAATTTATGCAATTCTGAAGGACACCATAAGGATCAATGCAATGAATTATGTGAATATTTACAGTCTGGTGCACCAAACCCACTTAGTCAAGGAGGAATGCCCTGGTGTCAAGTTTTTCAAATGAGGGGACATCGATTAGAAGAATGTGTGTACCTATAGAATATTGTGTCGAATTCGGCTAAATTATTTTGTAATTTTTGTCGATCGGTCGGTCATGGGGAGAAGGATTGTAGAGAATATGATTTGCTCCAAGAGTGAACTGCGGATACATTTTTTATGAAGGGATAGGAGAAACCTCCTATACAACTGCAACAACAATATAATAAACCATAGTCACAGTATAATCATCCGCAACCTCATTATAATCAACCAAAACCTCAGTAAAACCAACCACTATCATATTACAAGCAACTGCAGTATCACCCATCGCAATATAATCAACAGCAGTACAATTAATCGTGAGGTGGATTTAGAGGAGGATTCCGCGGAGGTCGTAGTGGGGGTTTTGGTCGTAGAGGAACTTTTGTTCGAGGTCGAGGACTGGTTACATCTATAATTGTGGCCATATTGGACATTATCAGAGGGATTGTCCCAATCCAACTCCGCAATGTACCTATTATAGTGCAGCGGACCACAATGTCGAAGATTGTCCTCCATTGATTGCGAAGTGGTAGACTAAGAATATTCCATAGAAACAACCCAATCCGAATGTAAATCAAAACTAGAACCCTAATCCAAATGCATAGAAGATATCAACAGATATAAGAAGTCGACCCATGAATGTCGCAGTGGTAACCAGAGGACGAGCCGTGACAGGAGAAGATAGGCCACTACCTAGTGTCCGACCTGCAACCCAGAAATAGGTTCAATTTGATGCAGAAACAGAGAAGGAAACCTTTTTGGAAGCACGAGATACAATGAGAAAGAATAATACTAAGTTTCCACCTATAATCTAGAAGGAACCCGTCTATGAGATGTTGTCGATATTTGATACGACAAATTCGCAGAGGCCACCATCGAAGGTCAACACCCTGAGGAATTTCCTGGAAAGTTGTTTGACATTAGCGAAGGATCAAGATGCACTAGCAGAGATAGTTAGTTCAATGTATCGACGGGAGGAAGGGTGACAGGATCATAAGTGAACTGATTGCACAAACATCCTAATCAGACGCAAACTTCCTGACTAAGAAAACACGGGATATGATGGGGAAACTGCAGTTGGTATGGTCCCTTGTGCAGCTTCGATTCGAAAATCAGAGCAAGGTCATGCCAATTGGTTGATTATCTCATCTTCCTGTCGAAGTGGAAGGACTGAATACTTACGCATACTTCGATGTCATAGACATAGTTGACAACACAAGCCCATATTCGGTGTTGTTGGGCATAGAGTGGGAAATGGAGAATCAGGATGTCATCAATTTTAAGAAGAGGACAATGTCTTTTGAAAATCGTGATATGAGGGTAATTTCCCTGCTTGATCAACTGGAAGGGAAAAGGTATGTCGAACCAATGAGGGATGAGTTTACAGAATGATGTGACAATGTCTACAATGTCTCGGAGGATTACATCAATCCCACCGCCGACGAAGAATTGGGGTGGCAAAGTTTTAGTTTGGCGTTTTTAGAATCCGATGAGGTGCCAGAAAACTGGAAGCATTGATTGCATGAGGTGTCATTCAGAAAGTGCACATGAATCACTCAGTCATTGAGAAGGGTAGCGACGAAGGTATGTGATTTTTCGACATATGAAGGATTACCCAATTTGTCTATATTCATCTCTGAATTCGAAGAAAAGGTATCAGAACCACAGTGAATGCTAGAGTTAGAAGAAGCACTGAAGGCTACGCCAGCAAGATGGTGGGCAGCGCACAAGTCATCAATCACAAGCTGGAAACTATGTCAACAATTGATGGAAGTTAGGTTTGAGGGGAATTAATGCTACTACGGGAAGAAATACAATGGAATTTGTAATGTATCTTCTACACCATTTTTTTATTATTATTATTCTTGTTTAACCACTATATAAAAATATAGCCTACATACTCATAACTAAATGAAAAAAAACATTAGCAAATGTAATTTAAAATTACAACAATTATATATTTACACTTATGTGGAAAATTATTTAACAAGGGTACTAAACAAACCCCGATCCATATAAAACAATGTCATTTTCATGACTCTATAATCTATGCAAATCACATTACGATGTAATTTAAATACAAATGTAATTATGTTAATCCATAATACAATTGTCAATGCATTTCAACATTATGAGAATTCAATGCATTTAGCAAACATATAATTCTTTTGTGTTTAGCATGCCACGCAGGCCATCCACATATGCTTGCATGTTAAGTGTTTAACCACGATATTGTTCGAGCCAACTTGGCAGGTTTGCCATGTTTTCGAAACACGACTTGGAGATCGAAACACATATGTTGAATGCATAAATCCAGTGGAGTTCCAGCTGGTCAAGTTAAATGTTTGATGCCATGCTTTACAGCGTACAGGGTACCACTTCTTGGTTAATAAAGTCACTGGTGACATCCACCGTTAATTACGATCCGTGGCAAATCACTTAGAAATCGTGATCGTTTCCCCATCGTTTGGTCTTCGCGCCATCTACAACCTACATACTTGCATTCAACAAGCACACCGGGTTCAGAGGTAAACTACCATCTAAACCGGTGACGTCGTGAAGAAAATTAGGTCTTAATACTTTCAAGTCTGTCATTGCTATGGTTTGGTTTTGCTGTGCAGAGCATTCTTGCTCTGCACAGGACGCTGCTTCTCCATCCAGCATACGTTCCATTCATTGCAGGTTGAACATGGATCAAATGTTAAGCTTGAACTTGTTGAATTTATCCCCATGCGCACAGGTAAAAGATATACTCGTTTCAATAGTTTAAACTTCATCTTCTCGAATGTCTGTATAAAATTCTTGCAATGTTTAACTAGTACTTCACTTTCCTGTGCAGGCGAAGCATTTAAATTTACATGATCAACTGCATTCTCGGGATGCACTCGGTAGTAATCCAATGAGCTAGGAAGTCGGAGGCCATGTAATATACCGATTCCTAAAGACTCGGGCGATGCCCTTCTCTGTTGGTTTACTAATTCGTTAAGGAAAACGGTTAGGGTTCCTTTTGTTTTTAATGGAGTTTATCCTTATTGTCTGCGAGCCATCCCTTACGGTCGCCGAACCATGAGTTTAGACTGTTGAAGTCCATGTAGAGAGGTCTACGACCGGTGAATGAAAAGAATGGTTTAAAGTATGGAATTCTCTTGTATGTTTGTGCTTCCTCGAGGTTTATCTCTTGCCATGTAATTGTATACATTGCGAACTGTGACAGCCATGCAGGATTTCACTTCTACGCAGCATTGCATACACTTAGCGTTTGACTCTACTTTCAAAATGTTTAGTTCTGTAATTAAAAGATAGGGATTTTATCCTTTAAAATAATCGAATCTGTAAATTTGTAGTTTACATCCTGTTCAAATTTATATTTTTTTGAATGAGTCAAAGAACTGGTCTTCACGACCTTGGATGTAATCGTCTTTGTTTTTAATAAATATTTTCATTGCGTGACTCAGAGATCTTTATACTTCTTCCCTATATTTGGTGCATATGTTAAGGCTCTCGTATCAATACAACATTGTGTTACAATAATTTTGGTCTCTGTAACAAATCGTTTTCTATTTATATAATTATAGAATCGTTTTACATGTGAATCTCTGTTTGTAATTTCTTCTTGAAATATACAGAGTAATATTTTCTTTTGATAAAACGTATTTCGTTTTGTTTTATCATTTCAATACATATAAATCTTTGTATTTGTATGTAATGGGTATTAAAACCCTAACTTGTTTTTCATACAGGATTGTTAAATGAGAAGAATCATATTAACATTTAATCTATTATTTGTATAATGATTTTGATTTCAAAATAAATATAGACGAAGCTTGATCGTGTAGTTCAAGCTTTCATTTTAAGAATAAATGACATTTTTACACATAATAAATAGAGACATATAAACTCTGTCGAGTGTTGAAAAACAATTTATATTCATGTATAAATTGCTCTGTTTATTGTCTTATGCACATCTGTAAAAAGATAGGAAAAATAAATTTCTTTTCCAGTTCTGGTCTCATAGTTTATGTGCTGCAAATGTTTTGCTTGTAAACAATAATAAAGATGTGGGTTTACAGTTCTGCAATATTGGTGTATAAAATGAAATATTGGTGTATAAAATGCACACTCTGTAATTTCACTAAATAGAAAACATATATATAAAATAGAAAACATATATATAACTACATCAATAACCTATTATAGTTATTAATCTATTCTTTGTATTATTATAAAATAAAGAGAATATAATATAGAACATAGCCACATGGTTTTGATACTATAAAATCATTTCTGTTAAATTTAGTAGCACAAAATATTTCCATAAACATTCTAGTAATTTATAAATAAAACCTTTTTGTAAACATTCAATAATAAAATAATTTAAATACATAACATAGTCACAAACCTCCCAGCCTTAGACAATCAAGTCCTCCTTGCTCTCTTGGTCACCCCGAGTTAAATTCACAGTTCCTCTAGGTTAGAGTCTTTTTATTATTCTTAACTTGTTTCCCCAAGTTATTATGAAGTTTCTTTTGCAACAGACAACCCAACATCCAACCCAGTGCTCCTGAGCTCTAGGATGCTTCAGGGAATTTTAAGTCTACGCACTTAAGAAAACAACGAAACACAACCTCTAAAAGGTATTTGTAGTGCTCTTGCAACTTGTGGTAGTGCTCCTACCTGAACACTGCTCGTGCTCCAAGTTCATGCCCATTTGCCATTGGTTTCTTCTGTTATGGTTCAATTTGTGCTCCAAATTGCTTCCATTTTACTTTATTGATTAATTCTGGTTATTCAATCCTCTTGAATTCTCTCTATTTTCAGTATCCATTTCTCTCTTCTTTTTGTGTTGATAATGAGGAATGAATGATTCCTTCTTTCCTTCTTGTTCTCCTTTTTGTGTTTCTCTTAAATTTTATTTCTTTAATTTTATTATTCTCCAAAACTCTTCTTTAGGGTTTTTACAAGTGTTTCAATAATAATTTTCTCATTATTATTTTATTTTGTATTTATCCTCCAAACCCATAGGAACAGTGACTCCCATCTCTTTAATGTGCTGGCCACATAGTCATCAGAAATTAATTTCTCTAAATTTCTAATGTCACATAAGTATAATGAAATAATACTTACCAAAATATAAAAGGGGTTATAAGTCCAAAATTTGGGGTATTACATTTCCCCTCCCCTTAAGTTTTCATCATCCTCGGTGTTAAAAAGTTTCAAAATAGAAAAATAAACAGAATAAATAGTTCAGTTTGTGTCATGTACTTATTTGAACAAAAAAGGGTATGTTACTCGCGTCTCCTTTTCCATTTTCTAGGTAACCTCCTCAGGCTTATAGTGATCCCATTGCACTTTTACCTGGGTGATGGTTTGATTCCAAAGCACCACCTCTTTCTGATCCAGTATACATACATGATATGTCTAGAAATATCCTTCTGATTCCACTTGAATCACATGCCAACTTTCAATATGCTTAGGATCATATACATATTTCTTTAACAATGAAACATGAAGCACATCATGTACTTTAAAATTTGTTGGTAGAGCTAACTGATAAGCAATAGGTCCTACTCTAGCAAGTATTTGGAAAGGACCACAGTATCTTAGTGCTAGTTTGGAAACCTTGCCTAAACTCAGAGAGATTTTATTTTCCTTCACCCTTAGGAATACATTATCCCCAATTTCAAATTCTTTATGTTCTCTATGTTGATTTGCATAACTTTTATGTCTGTCTTGAGCAGTTTTTATGTTTTTTTTTAACTTTCTACACAATGTTTTCTAGTTATTCTAATAACTAAGGACCCAACATAATCTTGTTCATAAGATCATCCCAAGTCATAAGGGTTTTACATTTTTTTCCATACAAAATTTCGAATGGGCTCATTCCTACAGAGGTTTTATACCCCTTATTGTAAGAAAATTCAACCAAGTGTAGGTAATTTTCCCACTGTTTTGGGTTATCGATGACATACAAATGAAGCATGTCCTCCAAAATCTGATTCAGCCTCTCAGTCTATCCATCTGTTTGAGGATGGTAGGCTATACTAAAATTCAATTTTGTTCCCAAACTTGTAAATAACTCCTTCCAAAAGTGGGATGTGAACTTTGCATCCCTATCGGATATAATTACCTTCGGAATGCCATGAAGGAGAAAGACTTCTTTCATGAATATATCTACAATATGTATTGATTTGAATGTGGATTTAACTAGTATGAAATGAGCTTCCTTAGTTAATTTTTCGACCACAACCATAATAGAACCATGTTGTTTGTTATTTTTAGGCAAACCAGTGATGCAATCCATGGAAATAGTTTCCCATTTCCATTCTCGTACAATTATAGGTTGTAACAAACCAGTCGGGTGTTGATGTTCTACTTTCACTCTTTGAAATTCCATACACTTTTCTATATACTCAACAATTTTAGACATCAATCTAGGCCAATAGTACTATTTTTTTACAGATGTTATCAGTTTTTGATAACCAGGATGACCAGAATATAGCCTCTTGTGAAATTCATCTAAAATAAATTGCTTTAATTCCATCAGATCTGGTATATATAATCTTTTTTTAAACAACATTAGTCCTTCTTTTGATAAATAGTAGTCTATTGTTTGTTGTTCTGAATTTTCTGCATAGTATTTTTGCATTAAATTAGGATATTTTGGGTCTTTTTCAGCTGCTACCCAAATTTTTAATACCAAATCAAATTGAAAACTACTAGCTGGAGTCATCATTAACATGTGCATTCGCCTACTAAGAGCATCAACTATTTTGTTTTCTTTTCCTTTAATGTATTGAATTTCAAAGTCAAATTCGCGTAAGAAATCTAGCCACCTTACTTGTCTACCATTCAAATTTGGTTGTTCAAAAATGTATTTCAACTCAATGTTATCAATTTTAAGAACAAATCTCTTTCCAAGAAGATAATTTCGCCACATTTTCAAAGCATGAATTATGGAAGCCAATTCTAAATCATGCGTTGCATAGTTTACTTCATGCGTTTTCAATTTTCTAGATTCATAACCGATTATAGAAACTTCTTGCATCAAAACACCTCCCAATACTTCCTTGCACACATATGTGCATACTACAAAGTCACCATAAGGATCATCCACCTTTAAAACAGGAGCTGAAGTAAGCAATTATTTCAGCTTCACAAAACTTTCTTCACACTTGGATGTCCAAATGAACTTGACTTCCTTTCTCTAAAGAGATGTGATACGATGAGCCACTTTGGAGAATCCTTCAATGAATCTTTGATAGTATCCATCTAATCCCATAAAAGAGCAGACATCGCTTGCATTTTGGGGAGTAGGACAACTCATTATGGCTTTGATCTTATCCGGATCCACCGTAATACCTTTGGCTGAAATTATGTGACCCAAATATTGTATTTGGTATTTGTAAAAGTCACATTTACTTAGTTTTGGATATAGTTGATTTTCTCTTAGGACTTGCAAAACTAACCTTAAATGTTCCTCATGCTCACTTTCATTCTTTGAGTAAATGAGTATATCATCTATAAACACCACAACATACTTATCCAGGTACTTACTGAAAACATTATTCATAAGAGACATAAACATGGTAGGTGCATTTGTCAAACCGAATGGCATCACCACAAATTCGTAATGTCCATACCAAGTATAGAAAGATGTCTTAGGAATATCCTCTTCTTTAACTCTTATTTGATGATAACCCGACCTTAAATCAATTTTTGAAAAGACAGTAGCACCTCCAAATTGATCGAACAAATCACCAATCATCAACAAAGGATACCGATTTTTGATAGTTACTTTATTCAAATGTCTATAATCTATACATATTCGGAAAGTGCCATCATTCTTCCGTAGAAAGATCACTCGTGCTCCCCACGAGGATACACTTGGACAGATATAACCTTTTTCTAATAGCTTCTACAATTGTGTTTTCAATTATATCAATTCAAGAGTGCTCATACGATAAGGTTCCTTAGAAATAGGTACTTCTCTTGGAGATAGATCTATTATAAAATCAAGTTCTCTCTTGGTTGGAAACCCAGGAATTTTCTCAGGAAACACGTCTTCAAATTCAGCCAACACAGGGTGTTGTGTTAAATTTGAAACCTTGTTTTTCTGATTTTCTACTAAGTGAACAACATATAATTTACACCCTTTTCGTGCATTTCTTTTCAATTGAAGTGCATAAATTTACCTTAATTTTACTATCCTTACTACTCCTTGAATCTTTTCAAATTGCCCATCATTATTCACAAAGGTAACAGATTTCTGATAATGGTATAGGATTGCTCTATGTTTTTCCAGCCAATCCATACCGATGAGTAAATCGTAAGATCCCAATGGTAACATGTTTAAATATGTTCTAGTATAATATTCATTTAACTTTAAAGGACATTGATTTACTACTTCATAAACTTTTCCTTTTGCTCCTGTGGCCATTTGGACCAACCAAGGCTGCATATATATATTTTTTCTTAGTTTCTAGGACTCACAATTTTTTGGGTCTATATAAATTTTACATGCACCAGAATCAATCAATATAGAGACAAGTGTCTCGGAAATCATACCTTCAACCTCAATAATGGAAGCTTGATGTTCTGCTTGTCGGTTATTTAATGCAGCATAAATTTTTGGACTCCTTGCTACATCTTATACTGTAGAAGCCTCTTGAATATTATGCACTGATTTATTTTTCTCATTCTGATGAGGACATTCATACCATCTATTGTTTTCTCCACAACCCCAGCATTTGATTGGTGGTTTAGATGGTGTGTCTTCTGGTTTTCTTGTACTTTCAGTGTTCATCCTCTTACTTGGTGGAACAAAGTTTGATTGCGATTTTATTTCCATCGAACTTGTTGCTGAAAGGTGTATGCGTAGCTTGATTTTTAAAATTATTGGGATTATGACCTTTCTGTCTACTTTCAGCTTTTAGACTTTGTTTTCTTCTTTTCATTCCACCTCTTAGATACTTCAGCCTTATTCTAACTCTGCTCAAAAAAAAATCTACCCTTTCTGAAAGCATCTTCCAATGTCTTTGGATCATCAAACTCTATCCAATCTTTGAAACCAAAACATAAACAATTAAAGAAACGTTGAATTTTGACTTTTTCATCTTGAATATAGGGAACATACTTGATTAATTCTAGAAATTTGTTGATCAACTCTTCCATAGTTTGCTGTCCCAGTTTTAGGTCGTAAAAAGATTTTACTTTCTTGTCATAATATCTTTCAGACAAGTATTTTTGTTTAAAGAATGTCGCAAAAGCCTTCCATTTCAGCTTTTTCTCATTGATAGATATGGTTAGCTTAAGATCATCCCACCATGTCGACGCTTTCCCTTGCAGATTGAAAATAGAAATTCTTGCTTTTATGAGACTAGAATAGTCAAATACTCTTAAATATTTCTCCATGTCCCTAAACGACAGTTTAGCTTCTTTGCCTGTCTTGATTTCCCCATTGAAAATAGGAGGCTTGATTTTCTCTAATTTTGAGTGTAATTGATTCATTTTTCCAGTCTTCTTTTTCTTTTTAGGAACAAACTCTTCAGAATATTCGTCAAGTGACTCTTCCCTGTTGATATCCTTATTATAACTCACATAATTTTTTGGATGAGTAGTCTTAAATTTTGAATTTCTTTTCGTCACTGACTTTTTTGCCTGTTGTTCCTCTTGTACTGGTATATGATTGTTTTCTTTCTCACTCAGTTTTTGTAACAAAATCATATTAATTTCTCGTTATTACTAAAAAAATTTAATATTGTCTTCCTTAATTCTTAGTAGCTCAGCTTTAAGACTTTTGAGAGTTTCCAGAATTTCACTAGGTGTTGTTGCTCCTTGTTGAGAGTTCATATTTATTTCCTTCCTACTAGCCATTTCGCCTCGTTGACTAGATGTTTCCATGACAATCCTTCCCTCTTCTTCGGCAGAATTCTTTTTCAACCATATTCTTGTTTTCAACCCACACTTTTGTCTATTTGTTAGACAACATAAAATTCCAATTTTATTTATTTATTTAACCCCTATATAAAAATATAGCCTACATACTCATAACTAAATGAGAAAAAACATTAGCAAATGTAATTTAAAATTACAACAATTATATATTTACACTTATGTGGAAAATTATTTAACAAGGGTAGTAAACAAACCCCGAGCCATATAAAACAATGTCATTTTCATGATTCTATAATCTATGCAAATCCCATTACGATGTAATTTAAATAAAAATGTAACTATGTTGTTAATCTATAATTCAATTGTCAATGCAGTTCAACATTATGAGAATTCAATGTGTTTACCAAACATATAATTCGTTTGTGTTTAGGATGCCACGCAGGACATCCACATATGCTTGCACATTAAGTGTTTAACCACGATATTGTTGGATCCAACTTGGCAGGTTTTCCATGTTTTCGAAACACGACTTGGAGATCAAAACACATATGTTGAATGCATAAATCCAGTGGAGTTCTAGCTGGTCGAGTTAAATGTTTGATGCTTTACAACGTATAGGGTACCACTTCCTGGTTAATAAAGTCACTGGTGACATCCACCATTGATTACGATCTACGGAAAAACAATTGGAAATCGTGATCATTTCCCCATCGTTAATTTCTGTAGGTTGGTGGTCATGGTATTCGCGCCATCTACCACCTACAGAATTGCATTCAACAAGCACATCTGTTTCAGAGGTAAACTACCATCTAAACCGGTGACACCATGAAGAAAATTAGGTCTTAATACTTTCAAGTCTGCCAGTGCTATGGTTTGGTTTTGCTGTGCAGAGTGTTCTTGCTCTACACAGGACATTGCTACTCCATCTGGCGTAAGTTCCATTCGTTGCAGGTTGAACATGGATCAAATGTTAAGCATGAACTCGTTGAATTTATCCTTGCACACATAGGTAAAAGATATACTCGTTTCAACAGTTTAAACTTCATCTTCTCGAATGTCTGTATAAAATTCTTGCAATGTTTAACTACTACTTCACTTTCCTATGCAGGTGAAGCATTTAAATGTACACGATCAATTGCATTCTCGGGATGCACTTGGTAGTAATCCAACGAGCTAGGAAGTCGGTGGCCAGGTAACATACCGATGCCTAAAGACTCAGGCGATGCCTTGCTCTGTTGGTTTACTAATTCGTTAAGGAAAATGGTTAGGGTTATTTTTGTTTTTAATGGAGTTTACCCTTACTTTCTGCGAGCCATCCATTACAACCATCGAACCTTGAGTTTACTGTGGAAGTCCATCTCGAGAGGTCTATGACCGGTCAATGAAAAGAATGGTTTAAAGTATGGAATTCTCTTGTATGTTTGCAGTGCCTCGAGGTTTATCTCTTTCCATGTAATTGTATATATTGCGAACTCTGACAGCCATGCAGGATTTCACTTCTACACAGCGTTGCATACACTTAGCATTTGACACTACTACATTTTTTACTTTTAGGGGTGGTTGTCTTCCGCCCCCAAAAGTGACCTACGGGGGGTATCTTTGGGGGCGGTTTTGGAAAAACCGCCCCTAAAGGCATCGATGTTAAAGGTTTTTCCCTTTAAGGGCGGTTTTGATGAGATTGGAACCGCCCCCAAAAGTGACTTTTGGGGGTGGTTTGTGACCCCCCTCATAGAGGTCTACGGAAGTGATTTTAAACTCCCCTCGTAGACCCCTTCATAGAGACCTATGGGAGAAGTTTTGAACGCCCTTCATAGAGACCTACGAGGGCGGTTGTGAACCCCTGTCATAAGCCCTCTCATACAAACTTATAGGGGCGATTTGGAACCCCCCTCATAGAGGACTATAGGGGCAATTTCAAACCCCCCTCGTAGAGGCCTATAGGGGCAGTTGTGAACCCCCCTCATATAGTCCTATAGGGGTGATTTGGAACCCCCCTTGTAGAGGCCTATAGGGCAAGTTTAGAACCCCCCTCGTAGAGGCTTATCGGGGTAGTTTTGAACCACCCTCGTAGAGGCCTATAGAGGCAGTTTAAAACCCCCCTCTTAGAGACCTATAGGGGCAGTTTGGAAACCCCCCTCATAGATGCCTATAGGGGTAATTTGTAATCCCCCTCGTAGATTCCTATAGGGGCAGTTTGGAACCCCCCTCATAGAGGCCTCTAGAGGTGGTTTGAAACCCCCCTCGTAGGTACCTACAAGGGTGGTTCTAAACCCTCCTCGTTGTAAAATACACGGGCAATTGCGAACCCCCCTCGTAGTGACATATGAAGGTGGCTTAGAACCCACTTCGTAGTGACATATGAAAGTGGCTTAGAACCCCCCTCGTAGACACATACAAAGACGGTTTGAAACCCCCTCTATATCCATAATAAATCATAATAAAATATATTTTATTAAAAATATCAATAGGGTACGCAGGAATGAAACCACCAACCTCCTGCTTGTAAGATAGGAACTCTACCATTGAGCTAGGACCCTTTAATAATTAGGGAGATGAGCAATATTAACACCCATATTGCATTATTTATAAGTCTAAGAAAAGACAATAAGAATGTTCAAGAGATGATTGTAACATGATATTACAGTTCTGAGTTCACCAAGCATGAGTGAAGTAAAGTTCAAGCCATTTGTGTTTACATCACCAGCGCCATGCTATTTTTGTTTACTTCACCAAGAATGAGTGATGATTCTATTTAAAATGCACACATACACTTTGAGTTGAAGGTTCTTTCGGTAACCAATGATATTCTGGGTTTCTCAGGGCTGTTGATCTAGAGAAAGGAGGTCCAAAACAATTATGGGTCATACAGAGGCTGTCCAAAAGTTACAACAATTCTCAGTTCTAGGTTCTCACTAGAACTTAAGACTTTAAAAGTTAATTGGGACTCATACATATACAACCCTATGGCAAATGATAAATCTGAATCAACGAAATATCACAAGAATAGAATTTGAAATCCCACAAGAGATTAACTAGTAATATAAAATCTCTAGTTAAGCTTGTAATTACTAAATATTAAGTGATACTGATCGCTAATCAATGAATTATTGAACTAATGAAAATAAATGCTCGATGTGAGTTTATTTCCATTCCATACATCATAGATTAACAAACTAGTATAAATTGATTAAGTATAGGACAACTTCCAATGAAACCAAGTCAACATCATCATGATGGAATGAACTTGCTTCTTGTAGATGTATGAGGAAGGGTAGAAGAAATATAATAGCTACAATAAAAAGTTCATTTGTAGCTTGATCCTACAATAACAAATGTTAGTGGTTTAAAAATTGTGATATTTGAGTCACCTGAGAAGGTCGACTCCATGTAAGTTGCTACAGAATCCACGAGGATATGGTAGAAAATTTCTAGACTGGAAATGGGTCCCTCTTGCTTTTGTGCTTTAGTTAAGATATCATGAGACACCAAATAAATTTCAGGTTTGCAACCTTGACTTGAAACCTGTATCTCAAACCTTGCTACAACTTGCTTTGAATGGTGTATATGGGATTCCTTCAAAAAATTTACTGAAGCAATGACTATCTTCAAAAATCTTATGATATTGCAACTTGTTTCAAAGTCTCCATTATCAACCTCTTTTTGCTGGTATGGAACCATTGTGACAACTTACGAGGAGTCTTGATAAACATCAATATGGTGTTTGTAGATAAGTCCGTATTTAGATTCCAAACCATCATGTAAGTCTTTTTCATTTTATAATCAATCTTTCCTCTTCCTTTTCTAATGTTGAATGCCCTGTCTATGTGAAAAATCTAGTATGCAAATTTCTATTCCAGTATTCAATTTTTCATGTTGGACACAATTCAACATGTTTTGGGATTCGAGGGGGTATGGTATAAATGCTTTCTAGGGAGTTATTCCTTGAGAATACCAAGCAGTGTATGGTATAAATGGACCAAAAATCACACAAGGAACCCTCATTAGCATCAAGTTGCTATGAGATGCAAGCATTGGAGCAATCTGCTATAGAGAAAAGTGGAAGTGGGTTAGAAATACATCAAACCTTCAACATATCCTCTTTCCATAATTTGTAACGAGACCTAAGAGATTTTTTACAGGTTAATAATTCTGCCACCTGAAGATAATAATAGAGTGATGTATATAGATCTGTTGTAAAATCTAAGGAAGCAACAATATATAAGTTGGCCCTAACACTTATTTGGATAGGTTGTCCCTCCTGATTTACTGGAAGAACAAGTCGGTTTCCTTACAAAATTTGACATTTCTAGATCGATCTTTGTTATTCATGTTTAAAATAAGGCTGAAAGTGTACCCCTTTTGCTGTCTACCTAGTTAACTTGTGCTCTTAACATTGCCATTGTATAGAAGAAGATATATGACACTATGTGAAAACTGCAAATACTTTCTTAGACTACCAGGGATGAATCCATTATGCATGAAATAAACATCTCAACATACAGGTCATCCAACCTCAAAAGTGAAATGGAATCAAGTACATCAAAACCAAGCATAAATATGTGGATAAAATTAGCACACTTTTGGAGGTTACCAAATTTTTGGGGTGCTTGACTGTGACATCATATCCAAGTTACAAACCATTAATGTTGGAAACACAAAGGACTTAGTTTGAAATTTGAAGTTATAACATCAGTCCTCTTGTTGATTTTGGTATAGAAATCTAGACACCAAGAAGTGGATGATAATAAATAACATAACGTAGTTAGTGGATAATAATAATAGTAGAATATAATATTAAAATAAAAGAGGGAGACATAGTCAAGGATAATTGTTTCCTCATTTTGTATCCAACAAGCCTATAAGAAGAAGGATGCTCTATGTAAATCATATGCTTGAATATCTAAATACAAGTTCTTTTTTGTTAATTTTCTATCTCATTCTATATCAATTGGTATTAGAGTTTGTGTTCCTGGCTTCTACAACCAATGCAAGCAGGAGGGCCCAGTGCCCTCCATATCCGACTTCTGTAGAAAAGGATCCAATGGGGACCAACTCTTGCAAGGCAGTGTAATTGTTAGTTCATATCAAGAGGGCTTCGCCTCCTCATCTATAGGATTTTGCAACCTTGATCTAATAGGGATTCATTCCCTCAAGCTATAGCAAGCAAATAATTTATATATCCAATTCGCTCTCTATATTAACCAAGTAATTATTCCTATTGCGATTGTGCAGATACCTTCAGTAACTCCAAGCAATTTTTTTTTATTTTTTCGAATCCTAACATATTTCTCTTAGATTGTGTTCACTTAGCTACTCTCTCCTCTACCACATATTTGGCTGTCGTATTCTTACCTATTTTTGCACACTTCTCTGTGTTTTTTGTGGCTATATGTGTACTGTTTGGAATCTCATTGGGATCTCATGCTATGGCTCTACAAACTACCGATCAGATTCACCAGAGGTACTTTCACACATATCAAACACTCATGGAATTAGTCCTCCATATACTTGGAACATATTTGTTTTGCAGCTATATGACCATCACAACTCCTTGTGTTGGAAAAGATGCAAGATTTTCCACGTGATCACTTCTTGAATATCGGCTTCTAGTCCGAACTTTTCCCTAAATATTATGATTTCTACATCATGGTGACCTGCCTCATCCACTCTGCTATACATGATCCATCACCACTGCATACCTTTCTGCAATATGATGTAAGCACATTCACATTTATGTCTCTGATGGCTGCTTCACCGCCACTACCACCATCCTTACCAGCAACCTCTACACTCACTTCTTTTCTTTGAACTCAACCCCTCCGCCTCCCGTCTTGCACACCGAACAATCGGAATATATACCACATCGTTGTCATTTCAAGTCTGGATATGACGTTAGATAAGATAAGATAATTTTATTAATCTCCAACTAATGACCAAAAAAGTAGGTCAATGGAACTGCTGCATACAAATATGTTATTACAAAGTAGGAGTACCAAACAATTTCCTATAAAAAGCAGAAGACAGGAAAGGAAAGTAAAGTAGACCAGAGCATGGAAAACCTTATGAACCCTCCAACTACAGAAAGAGGATACACGAAGAAGGAACTTAAAAGATAGATTTGCAAATTTCCGTCTTCAAAAAAATGTTGACGAGGCTCAGAAATATTTGGAGCATCTTTTCCTTAGAGCACCAACAATTGACAACCCAGATGATTGCAGTCCAAATTGGGATTTATCAACTGGAGAGAAATGTTATGGACTTACAGTTCATTGACATTCTCACCATGAGCAGGATGTTGCTATGGCTACTGCACCCAAAATTTTCAAAGCAGTGGCTGGGTTGGGGTAATAGCAAAGACAGTTCGAAATGCCTAGGCTATTCACTGAGAAACTGATTCATCAAGACATGAATGGGATGGAAATGCTAGTGTGTTGACTCCACTATTGTTTGCAACAACCAAACACAAAATTCCCATTCATTGAGGCTGATCTGAATGAATAGGAGGAACTTGAGGCTGTACAGTGTGTAGAGACTGCATTGGAGTTTGCACTGTCAAACACAAACTTTGAGATGCCTATTTTAGAGAATGCAATACTATTCGTGGCACTTGAGATTGAAATGGTTGGATAACCTGAAATGAAGGCTGCACTGGAGGTGGTTGCATTAACTACCGCATTGGAATGTTTTGGGGTTGAGATTGCCGTAATAGTGGGCCTGATTGTGCTTCCCAAACTGCATCAGGGCTTGCTTCCCAGGTTGAATTTGATTTTGTGCTAAACATATCTGATCTTGTCCACCACTTATGAGAAATGTTGACTATGAAGCCATGCAATTCCTTTCTAATTCCTAATGGTATTCCATGATACAATATTATTATGATGGCATGTGAGGAGGAGCAGAATCTATCACTCATAAACAAGATGAAAAAGGCAACAAGAAAGGACATTGGAAAGGGTCAGAAACATCCTCTCTCTTGACTATTTTTTAATAGCCAAATAGGGAGTCCTTTGTGTGTTGATCTTGAAATTTGTGTAGATTTTTAAAGAATCTGGGTGGAAATTGAGCCCCTGCAAATGTGTTAGAAAAAACATTTATTAAATATTATGAACTATATACTCCATTTGAAAGAAATTGTATAGTCGATAATACTAAATTTAAGATAAAATTGACAATACCATTTGTGGAGACACCATGCCAAGCATTATCTATGCCTGAAACATTCAGAGACACAAAAAGATGCAGTTGAGATATCATGATTCCGAAATGAATAAGACTTGGAAAAGAAACATTCAGAGACACAAAACAATGCTATTGAGACACCAAGATTCAGAAATGAAAAACACTTGGAAAAGAAACACCGAGTACACTTAGAAATTAGTTTGACTAGGCCAAGGAAAACATTGTTTTTACCCTTTTTGTCATATACAAATACACACTACTATAACTTAGTTTTTTATGCATACAAAGATATTAATGATCGATGCATGAGTATTTAATGTTGTATCTAAAATAATCATATTAAGGCATTGGAAACAGCTAAAAAGGCCTCATTGAGTTTAGAATACACCCTGCTCTTGACGACTAGCTTCCACATGTCAGGGTCCAAGGAGGAATTGGAAACATAGCCTCATGTTGGCAGGCCTCAGATGTGGGTGGTAATTGTTAGAGATTAGTTTCCCTTCACCTGAAACATATTATCACAAATGAAGAATCAATATATTGCTAGTTCGCAATGCATGCTTTCTCAAGCATGTACAAATATGCAATTACCAAGTCAATTCATTATCTATGCAATGGGAATTCATGGGAAGTTATATGGCCAGCTTGCAAACCTCCCAATGGAGACCCTAGTCCAAATATGAGCACCATGTCTTCATCTCTACCCCATCAAATAGACTATGAATCAACACCACATCATATAATATGATAACTAACATTAGTTCCTCAGAGACTATTATCTAGCAACACAACTCCTTCAGTCTCACTATAATATCACAAAACCCCTATGTGCTACACCTAGGTAAACCATTGGCATACTAAAGGCATGGATTATATGATAACAGAGAGAAGCTATAGATACAAGTGCATACTAGTTTCCACTAGCTAGGTCTACATGTACCGGGGATTGACCACATGACCGATCAATGTCCACAATGCATTCCAAAATAAATAAAAAATCACCCTACAACATTTCAACTATGGAACATGATGATACAATTTACATGCAACTATAAAACTACAACATAATCACTAATGCTACCAAGAATAAATGTCACAATCACCATTATGTGAAAAATCATAGACTAGGCCATGAAAAATAGGCTATTAAATGAACCATGGTCCATAACATCATACAATAATTATCCTCAAGGGTTAATCTCTATTTGTAGATACTTGCGTGAAATTTACAGAGGTCTCTAGATCAATTCCCATCAGGTACTTTGGGGTTACCAGCGTTTTTTGAGGCTGGTAGTCAATCCACCTTCCATCTAGAAATTCCAGGGAAGAAGGGGGAGCACTTTTCCAAGGTTGGCCTAGTACTAACTCCCCCATTCTTCACTTATGTGTGTGAGGTTGGGATGAGATTATTTCCTTCGAAAAGGAATTATAACAAAAAGAATAGGAATGGTCATGACCTGATAAAAAGAGTTAAATATATATTGAAATGCAATAATAGGCCACTGCTCTAGGTCACTTGAAATGCCCCATGTGCAGGTCAGTTTCAAATCTGACCCTATAAACTTATAGACTATTGTCTAAAGTCCCAACCAATATAGTCCAAACTCAAAGTACAAAAATTATAGTTGAAAAGGCTCACTACAGTAATATGCATTTGAAAACCCCTATAAATCAAGGTTGTTGCACAATCTAACAACACCTTATATATATATATATATATTATACAAGTTGCAATGCATATTAAGATGCAAATGGACACCTTTCTTGCCCAGGATTTCAACAAAAAAATAAAGACAATTCAATGAAGCATTGATTCACTAGTGAGGTTGATGGAGAGTACTAAGTTCCATTTATGTCATGTTCTGCTATGCTCGAATGGCACAAGTTTTAGGAGGTTAGGTGTTAATTCCAACCAAATTTGGTAAAATAAATACCCCTTGGATCTAGGGAAATACATTTGTTATTTATGAAAGTGTAACATAGAGACACTCCTCAAATCAAGTGTTTTATATGAGAGAGATGTAATAAAAAATGTTTATAGACAACAAGAAACCAAAATTTGTACTACCGAAAAACATCATCTTACATGCTATTTTTTCACAAGTTTTCTATACATCTAATTGCTCAGATGTATCAATGCTAATATTGAGGTAACAAGACATTGAGAACAGTATAAAGAAGGAATGCTTGCACAAGTGGCCACCGGAAGCAGTCACACCTATCATAGGTACGAGATAGAAAATAAATGTGGTCATTCAACCTCAATTGATCATGATCAAGCGAGGGGAAGGACCATGCACGCTCATGATATGACAGTTATGTTAGCCGCAAGAGAAGGATCCGAAGCAGGTTGTTTCCCCCTTTGACAGTGTTAAGAGCTAGAAGTCACATTACCATTACCATGTCAAGTGGAACAATTGAAGAATCATAGCAAGTGCATGTGGATAAGGTTTTAAGAATGGAGATAAAACAATGTCTCCACTCTTATGATGCATTTGTTTCTATTGTTGCTTGCTTTTATCTACTTGATGTCTAATGAAAGACTCGGTATAGTTCTAGTTACTAGGTTTTGTTGAGGCTATTGTTAAGAACACTATAAGCAAGGAGGCTTGCACAAGTCATCACACTTGTCATGGGTACAAAATGGAAAATATGCAGGATGCCAACATCCTTGGTTTACGGCATATCTCTATTCATTCTCATTTTGTATGTGTGGTTTCTTAGTGCCTGGTCTTATCTCCTTATAACCATTTTTCTTATCTTTCTATTTCTCTTCCAACTTCTTATTGGAGTTGCTTTAGTAATCCCGATAGGTTCTCTATTACTGCATTGTTTTTGGAGATGTTTTAGCACTCCCGATGCTCACTTTATCTAACATGTGTGACCTTTACAGTCTCATTGGATGAGTTTGGTTGCTAGTGGACATTAAAATTAAATCTAGTTCTTTGATATTATTGTCCCAACAAGTACCCTTTTTTCCAACCAGCTTCCTGGACTCTGCAACACTGTAAAGAGTGGTGGATTATGAAATGGCATTCTTATGAAAGAGAACCAACTTTCTTAAGGATTTCCTTTTACAATTTGGATCACTTTATATATGTTCTTGTTACGATTTTAGTTTCCTGCAATCCAATTTATGAAAGGAAATTTAAAAATGAATCATATCACTATGACACCAAACATATTTCCTGAAAATTCTTGGATGTGACATTGAACACCGGATTATAGCATTGTATATTTATGGTCTTTTCATTTTTTTGCACAGGGTGCTAATTGTACATTGGGCTTCTGTCATACAAGATTAAGTCTTGCTAATTAAAATCCCTAAAATGTTGATATCACAAGCAAAGAGAGCCAATATGGAATTCTCAATAGAAAAATAATTCATAAATTAGAAGAACTTGCTTTCATTAATTAGAGATGATATTGCATAGTTCTAGTACAAACCAAGTCAAGTATACCCAAGGAACCTGAGGGTATGTAGACCGCTGTCACCGCTCAAGACCTTGCTATCAAACTGCTGCAATGGACTCAGATAATTGGATGAGAAGAAATATAAGAAGGCTTTGATGCTCAAGAAAATTGAATAATGGGATAATTTTCTCTTATCCTTGCTTCTCCTTTTATAACTGAGATCTGATCTACACATAGCATATTACCAAACTAACCATAGACCAAAAATATGTTTCCTGCAAGGTCGGCTCATTAAACCATATAAGCATGTTATAAGTAGATCAAGAAAGGTGTCTAAATTAGATATCATGAACCGTCCTCCACACATGCATAATCTTCACAAGAAAAGTGGTTTGGTTAGCCAACAATGGCACTTTCTACATTGCTCAAAAGATCCTCAAGAACTTTACCCTGTCTGCATGCAAGGCTAGCACACCAACTCTGGAAAGAATAGCAGTTATTCTAGCCTCAAAGAGAGTGATTAAACTGGTCACAAATTGAAGATCAACCTCCATAAATGTACAGATAATATTTAGATGTTGAGGATGAGGTAAAAAAAAATATAAAGAGAAGCACCCTTCACTAATCATAATAAGACAAGATGACTTGAAACCAAGAGAATTGCAAACTTGCTCGCCTGAATGAAACAAGAGCTTCCATCGTTGGGCCCTATTTTGCCCAATTAAGTCATATTGGCTTGCAGGCCTATTGGTGCCCTATTTTTCCATTTTGAAGACTTTTGCATGCTTAGGAAGTGCATGTTCATGGGTTTTGTTGTGCGCGAAGGCATTGTTCTATGTATATAGCCTTGTAATATTATTTGTTGTGCATGATTGTTATGTACTGCACACAGGATTTCAAGTGTGCCTATCAAGAAAAGGGATATGTAACAACTGTACAAGAATGTAACTGACCAGGATATGTATAAACAGGGGTAACAGGGGTCGATTAGAGGTGTTAAAATTAGTGTTCTGTTGATGGAATGAGGATTGATTAGTATGATGTATATTGCATAAGGAATATATAAGGAGGTGTTCATGCATGCAATCCATTTTTTTGAGATGGAATGAAATGGATATTGGTTCCCCCTTCTTTAAATTTTCTAAGTCGTGTCTCTGCACTGAGAGTAGCGAGGTGCTCTACAACCCAATGTTAGGGGATATGTTGTCAAGTATGTTACATACATGACAAAAAAGACTAAAAAATGAAGCTATTTGGTGACATATTCCAACTCAATTTCATTTTTCTGCACTGAGAGGAGCGATGTGCTCTACATCCTAGTATGGGGGAGATGTTATCACGTATGTGACCAAAAAAACCAAAAACAAAGCTATTTGGTAACATATACCAAATCAAATTATACACAAAAGCTAAAAAAATTAAAACCAGCATAGATCCATGAATGTGTTGATTTGGACTTGCAAGGAAGTTCTTTTTCTGGTTGGGATGCAATGATCATGCAAGAGTTATTCTCAATAGAGGAAGAGTTGATCTGAATCTGCAAGTTGATCTTCAAGAAACTCGCTGAAATTAGGTCTGATTTAGATGCTAACTTGGGATTCATACCAATTCTAACTTGCTGAAACAATATTGACTAAGACCATGCTAAAGAACACTGAATGAAAGGTTGTCTTAGTTCCTATATCATTCCTCAATATAGCTTATGGTCCTTGATCATTAAGAGAACCTAGAGAATAGCTAGGACTTGAGCAACTAGCTGATGCCATTGCTATCTGCTGAACACCAAATGAATTATAACCCTGCTGAGTACAGTCTTGCGAGCTTGTAGCATCAGTATTGGGAAATGACGCAACCTCATTTTGGAGTTGCAGTTTCCCATAAAATAGACAATTAGAATTTGTGGGTCCTGTTTGAACAAAAGGATGGGCAGCCTTCATATCCAGTGCAACCATTCCATTTACAGTAGATGCTGCCAAAGACAAACTTGGTGCTTTTTTCTCATCCTGCACATCGGTTTTCAAACTTTGAATATTAGGCTGGTACACTGAGGGTGATTGGTCATATTTACTTGACCCAGAAGAACACTAAAGTTGGCCACTAATTTTATAACACTTTTCTGATGAGAAGTATGTTTCTTTTGTCGAAACTGGACTGGTGCGTGGAACATTTGAGACAACAGAACCTGGAGACATGGAAGCATTAAAAGATGATGCATGAACAATAGGTAAAATTGCGGCTCATTAAATCGATCTCGAAGGCTGACATGCATATACATATGACATCTTGTGCTTTGCACCAGATGTTTCTACTACACAATCATATATTTTGACAGAATTAGTGCATTTTTGGGAACTGTTAACATAACATCCATTTCCTATTTTGACATTCCCACTCTCTGGAAAATCCTTATTCTAGTAAGATGATGCAGAGACTGTTACTTCAGCAAAAGGATGAGTTGTGGGTCTAAGCATCTTATCTGGTGTCGGCAATGCATTACAGTCTGTCTTAGTGCTAGATGGAACATAATTTTTGAACAAGCCTCCTAACTTACTCACAAGTTTCCAAGTATCTGTAGTTTGATTCATGCCTAGGCTTCCATATCCAGGCTGCATTGTGACTCTATTCACATTCCCTGAACTTGAGAGATTAGCACCACTAGAAGGTGATTCTAAATTGCAACCAGATAATTGTTCCATAATAGGTACATGAACAAGTAGATCAAAACATCTCTCATCTACTCTTTTCAAATCTATGGATGAACGAAAAGCAGGCAAATCAGGAAGCTCTGTAAGTAAGCATGAGGCCAAATATGAAGCAACCTTCCTTTTAGCTGAGCTGTTCCAAATGATTCTTTATTGCATTGTCTATCATGTAGATTCAAATCATTGCAAAGGGTTAAGATAAACCTAACTTTATCAACCAATAGATAGAATGCAAACTACAAGAATAAAGATCGCCCACCCACCAAAATAAAAATAAAAAAATCAAGGGATGACAGGGTACACTAGGGTTAGGACATAGGGGACATAGGGGACACTGAAATATAGATATATATTAATGTATAAACTTTTAGAGTTTTAAACTCTTAAAAATGATCATTAATAATACATTCTTGATACATACTCGAATAATGATACTATCAATAACTGTTCAGTGTCAAATCAAATGAAAGTGCATTGAGAATCCATTCTTGTTATGAGTTTTCAGCTACCAAATGACTTCCCAGCAATGACAAAATGATGACATTTTCTGTTTGTTTCGGGCTTATATAGCGTAGGAAGGTTGTTGTGACCAACTAAATGAGGACAGGAAACTAGAAATAAGGTTTTGGGGCCTTTTTAAATATCCTTGAAAAAGTATGGCACACGTGGTACTTCTAAGCATCCCTCAGGGGCACAATGCCCTCTGTGCATACACAAATGTAGGGGATGCAAATCTTAGGTACTCTGGACTCTGGTGTAGCCACTGGCATACCTTAAAGTACCTGATGTACCAGGTACTTCTGGTCTGTTCACAATACATACTCATCATCCACGATATAGAATCACAATCCAGGATGGGTTGGGTATCCACACTTGTGTTACATTGAGGAAAACATAGACCACCACAAAGAAAGTTGTATTCCAGATATCACACTATCTACAATAAACATTTTATATAACTTCACTGCTTACACTAGTCATATTTCTCACATAAACATTTAAAAAACAGAAACATATACTGCACACACAGAATGCTATCTGCAAGCATAGAATAATCTTAGACCACCACAAAGCAAGTCATATTCTAGATATGACATCCATATACAGTAAACAATTTATATGATATACATTGATTATAATAGTCAGAATTGTTAGAATAAGAATTTAAGAAATAATTTAAAAACCAACAAAAAACACTTTACTGCACACAAAGTAAACAGGGGGATTATCATTACTTTTGTGGCAATTTGGATTTCCTAGATAAAAACATTTCTATTCTCCAAACATGAAAAAAAACAGTAGGATTCATCAAGGATGATACATAATTTCCTTACATCAAATGCATTTAAGGATATTCTCGAATCGCCACAAATGAGAAACACCAAAGTCGGCCTTAAGTTAAGTCTCAAGCACATCCAACACAATTGCCATTGAATTTTAAAGAATGCATCCAATAATCTTTCACCTAGAAAGTTACCATGATTACCATCACCCATCAAGAAGAAAATGAACCAATGCACATTCAATTGCCATTTAAAAATTCCATGGGTTTTACTCCACAAGCATTTAGCTTATCACATTGACTCTATTAATAATTTCCATTTTTCCATTTTTTAAAACTATTGGAAGTGAACGTTTACTATTCATAGACTGTCAGTTCATGGAAAAAAGGAACTGCTGGAACTCTCTATCAATCTTTGTCAAATTCTCCTCCTCAAAACATAATCATTGTAGGGGATTTCAATTTGATTCAGAATATTAATGAAAAAAAAATAAAGGGGGTTCCTTTAGTCAAAGATCCTTGTAAGCAAATTGCTGATGATATCATTCAAGAATAGGGATTTGACAAAATAAAGCCTAAAGTTGATAAATATACTTGAACCAACAAAATAATGGGTCCAAGATTCATACCGGAGAGATTGAGCAGATTCCTTGTCTGGGACTCCTTCCTTTGTGGCGATCTTCTCCTTTCCTCAACAATTATTTGTGCCCCCTCTCACTGACACTCTTCATGATATACCTCAACAGGCCGAAATCTCCTTCAAAAAGCACAATCAAGGGAGGAGATCATTGTTTTCCGATTGGAAATAAAACAGGAAAAATACTTGTGCCAAGTATAAAGAAACATGGCCTTGGTTTGTGGTAGGTGATGTAACAAAGTGTCAAAGTCACATGCCTTGATGAAAAGCACTGAATGTCGACTTGTATGCTGGAATTTCAGTCTAACTCACATCCCAAAATGTTGATTTGGCTACTTGGATGTTGAAAAGTCAACCAGATTTCTAGGTATACAAATACAAGATATGCAAGAGGGGTAATCATCATGGGTAGATGTGCAATTTGGACAACAAAATTGAAAACAAAGAGAAAACTGGTACTCATAATTTTGGAAGATGTATGGTTGGAGGATCTTCCTCAATCGAGAGAGGAAAGGCTATGCAAAAGAGAAAAAAGGGAAGGTAAGCAGTAGGAGTAGGTGTGTGGTTTTTTTTGTGTGTGTGTTTGTTGCAGTAGACTCATCAATGCCTTGTGTTACTAAAAATGATGTGGGAGAAAACCTCCCAGGAGCTTAGTTTCATTGTTGTAATTCCAAAATATATGTAAAGATTGGACAAGTTGGGCTCTTTGAAAGTCGTGGTAGGAGCAGGCTTGGTTTTTCAACATTCATATATTGTGATACTGAGATGTAGAAAAGGTGCTTCTATTGGAGGACAAATAAAATTCTACATTGATAGTATGTGGGCTGAAATTTTCAGCATACATCAACTGTCATCTAGTTCAAGAGTCAGTGGTTGATGAGCTAGCTGGTGAGGTGACTTCCTCTACAACATGCTATGTAGTTAGCATTGCTTCCTTTTTGAAATAGATTCAGAATATGAGCTTTGGAGTGCATTTGTAAGGGGCATGTGTTGTATACAAAAGGCGTCAAGGTGTGAGATTGTGGGTAGCTAGTTAAATACTTCCAACATGTAGACTTCCATCACCATGATTTCAAGTTAGTGATTTGGTGTTTCTTAGAGGTAGTATTTCCGATGGAAAGGAATTTGTATGATACCATTCCCTGAACGTTCTTTCAAACATACAACAGTCCCATTGGGGTGCAAAATCATAATTGCAACAATTTATAGCTTGGTTCAAGCATTTGCCTACGGATGTGTATTTGCTATCACGTGTCCATAGAATTAGGTCAAATTAACTCCAATTACATCATGTTATATGACACAAGAGCATATTCTCCCTAAAACAATTACATTGTTGATCAAACCTAGGGGTCTTGACATTTGCCCAAAGGAAGGGGTTTCTTTGTAAAATTATTGTAAATGTCTATAGTTTGAAATTACAAGTTCTAGAAGAGTCTAGAATGTCAATTAAGGTACCCAGTCATGTAACCGAATTGAGGTGCTCAGTAATGTAGTTGAGTCTAGAATTCATGATTGAGAGTTGTGAGTCATTGAAAGATAGGGTCAAACTTCTATATTTGGAAGACAATTGCAAAAGATAGGAATTTGTTTTTATTGAGTTGGAAGCATCAATTTCTAGATATAAAAATGTAAGCTGTGGGAAGAGAGAAAGGGAGGCTAGGGGGAAGAGATGTTCCCAAACTTATGTAATCACGCCAAGAAGGTTGAAATCGATTTGACGAAGCTTGTGTATTTATGCCTCAAGCGTTGTGTATGAATATCTTATGTGCTAATCTCTGAATTAATGCATAGTATAATGGTGATTGTAAGCATTTATTCTTTGTGTGTATTGATCTCTGAATACCATAACCCTGGATAAGATTGTGTGTTTGCGACAACACAAGCCTTTGAGAAAGAGGCATCTCAAAGTCTGACTTTGGGCAAACTAGATCAAAAAGTGAGAACGTAGTTCCTATAAACTTCGTCCACTAGCATAGATCAAAGGAAGCCGATGGAGAATGAGCTTGGGGAAGAGTTGAACCCAAATCGAAATTGGGTATATTGATTGCAGCAAGGAACACTCTCTGTGTATATTTGGTTGAAGGTAGGACATCCATGAACAAGGATTGATTTATATTCAAACAATGCGTTTATGCTTCCATTGCTGTGGATATTTTCTATGGTAATGTATGATTTCTATATCATAGCTATTTATGCCCTGTTCTGTATAAGAGGAAAATAATAATTTCTATGGCAATGTATGCTTGCTATGTCATAGCTATTTATGCCCTGTTCTGCATAAGAGGAAAAGAATAACGATCCTCCAACAAACATTTGTGAATTGGTGCTTTGTTTTCCAGCGATCAAGTGTAAACCTCAATGCTCATAACATGTGAACAATGGCAGACAAATCTTGTGGAACGTAGAGTAAGTAAATCAAACTATTGCAGAAGAGAGAGTGAATTAAAAAGTATAGAGGTGCACCCAACTCTCAAATTACTGCTATGGTATAATTGACCCCTTTCCAAGATAGAATCGGTCCATTGGGGAACGTTGGCAATTAATTGACCCACTGTCAGGAAGTAAATCGCCAGTGAGAGAATCAATTGATTTATGAGGGGTGCACCTATCCTATTGAATATTGTGTTTAGGTTTATCTACTTGAGACGTAAATTGACAAGAATAAACTCTACATCCAGCTCTTCATTCACAGCGATATAATGTGATTTGATAAGGTAATTTTGTCATTTTAATTGTTGGTCATTTTTGCTGAATACTCTACAACTTGCTAAATGTTGTTATTTTAGCGAATATTCATCTGATTTGCAGGATTTTTGTTCAGGTTAGAAAATAAAACAAAACCGCAACGGAATTTTGATCCGTTTTACCAATCCTATAGAAGAAAGAAATAACTCAACAACATTGATCCCTTTCTGTGATAAAATTTCTGTTGGACCACAACCAATGAGGGAAATGGAACATAGGAACCAGAAAGCATTCTTAGAAACATAGTATGCTACATTCAAGACTAGAAAATGGGATCATATAGGGATCAGAAAGGAAAAGAAAAAATCCGCTTAAATTACAGAAACCTACATGTTTGAGCAGCACAAATGTCCATTGCGAACAGAAACAATCAAACGCACGCTTCAGAAATGAGAACTTACCGATTGAGATCTGATGCTTTCAAATGAAATTCCAGCAATCACTCACAAGAGGTATAGAAAGAAAATATTTGCTTAATGAGCAGAGGAAGAAAATGCTTACTTAATGAGCAGAGAAACACAACAAAGCCTTCTAAGTAGTGATAAAATTTGAAGGGTGGGTCCTAATTTCAATTGGAAGGGAATTTGTTCTTGCATCTCTTCAAATATGAAGGGAAATATAAATAATTGTACTTTAATTGACAAGTATAAATCAACTAAACCACTCCCCAGAAAAATGCAAAAAACAAATATTGCCCATCCAAAAATTTTACAATTTTAGACAATTGAGCACTCCTTAATATCTACATTAACAAATGGTATATTTTCAATTAAAACCTAATTTGAACACATTAATTTGACATATATGTAACATTAATTTTACAGTTCATTAAAATAACAACTATTATGTTGTATATTTTCGGGTTGGAGAACACTTCATTATACATAAAAACTATTTAGACTATGCAATAACGATATTGCGGCATCTGCATGATCTTATGCATAGTGCTAGAAACTGTAACTAGATATAGTCTTAAAATAAAACAGAAACCGTGAGAAAATTACTTAAAGTTAACTATGTACAAAAGGAAGCCACTAAGCAAAATGAGGCTATAATAAACTTACAATAAAAAAAATACATATAAAACCAACCAAAAACGTAATTCAAACTAGAGAGAGGGAATCCATTCAATCTTAAGAGATGTAAGAATGATGGCTATTGGACGCCTAAGAAAAACTAATACATAGTTTAGAAAACGTTGAAAAAATCCTCCATAGAAAACATTAAAAAAATACTCCATACCAAGCAAGTTAGAAATGCGAGCATCACAAGGGCCAGGGCATCAAGTTTTGTTGTTCAACACTTGTCATGACAATGTACAAGTATGGCGCGGAGGGGAATGGGAATAACTACTTGAAAATATTTTAGGAACAAGACTTATAAATTGTAACTTGGAAGTATTGGAAGTGTACAAAGTGGGATTAGGAGCCTCCCGTAACAAAACCTTGTTTCCATGCCTTTGTCAGTCACGAGTCTAAACCCATTCCTTTGTCATTCACAGTGTTAAAACCTAGCTCAATATCAAAAAAAAAAAAAAAAACAATTTCATGTTTAAGAAAAAGCATGGGAGAGTTTCATTAAAATTTGTTTTTAGATTATGATCAAATTTATGAAAAATTGAAAATAACATCTTACTAAAATTAGTATCTCCAAGTCTCTGATAGCCATAGGAGAGCACTTTCAAATTGTCTAGAGAAATGGGTATCTAAATTCAACACAAGCTTCTAAATTTTGAGGCTAAAATGCCATAGGTGATGCTTGGTAAATTCAGTAGATGATAAATTGTTGATGGTAGGGAACCATTGAAGATGATCAACAATGGCCTAGGTAGGTAGGGAGGAAAGAATTTTTTCTTATTATATGTGGATAGAAGGATCACGGAAAAACTCAATAGGGTGATCTAGAATTATAGATAGACTTAGGCTGAATCCAAATTTAGCCTTCAATGAGGGATGGAATTTCCAATTAGTATGGTACATATATCTAGAATTAAAGAATAACTCTCAATCAAATCCTGTAGAATCCTTAGTACCTTGGGAGAAAAGGACTGTTCAGATATCCACATCATCTTTTTTAGGATCTTGCATGCAATTAGTGTTTGCATGCAAATTTTAGGGTTTGGATGCATCCCAGTCACCAGGTTGATGCGTCCAGCACCTTAGCCACCTTATTCTAGCACTCGGGAGCCACTTACTTCAGAGTTTTAACCCTCCTAGTCAGGAAGGCGCCCACTTCTCACCTACTGCCAGAGAAGGGCACACTTCTTCACCTACCACTGCAGTTCCACTTCAGTTACACTCAGTTAGCTCCGATTCTCCCTGATTTGAGGCTAGTTTCACTCCCGACTGACTGTTTCACTTCTGTTGGACCTCCAGATTGACTAGATGACTTGTTCTGACTTCAGTTAGCCTCCCATGCACCCTCCACTGAGCCCACTTTCCTATATTAGTGCTACACACTTCAGTTACACATGTTACACTCAGTTAGACTCAAATTGACACCTGGATGATTGGTTCTTGTGCATTGATGACCACCACTGATTGATGATGAGGACTCCTAGTTGGAGTCAAGCTACTCCATTTAGTGATTTGAATTACCTCCTTAGGCAATTTGAATTGCTCATTCATTGTTATTGTATTCTATTGTAATCATTCACCCTTACTAGGATATTGAGCACTGATGCATGTTTTGCACAGTTTTACACCATATTTTCTATGTTCATCTATTGTGATTGATTTACTTATTCATTAGATCTGCTGTGACTAATTTTACATGGTATCAGAGCCATGGCAGGGACAAGATTTCTTTTCTACAGGTGTTCTACATGAAGAGAGAGCAATCTTTTCTCACCAATATATTTCAGCAGTGGCATGCAAAATCTCATGTGCATTCGCTCATGTTCATGCAAGGCTGAAAACATGGTGTTTGTTTGTGTGTGATTTGCAGGTTTCTTACTTCCTCCATGTGCATTCGCTAATGCAAAGATGGAGACTTCTTCTTCACAAAATATTCTTACTCCATTCAACTATGATGAATGGAAACCAAAGATGATTGCATTCTTGAAGAGACAATGTCTTTTTGATATGTGCATTGGTAATACAAGATATTTTGATTCCGATGAAGAGGAGAATGATTGGCTCAATGATTGTGACAGATATTTTGGAGCAATGTGTCTTGCTATGTCTCCTTGTATGCGCTGCCTCAGTAATACTGCTGAAAATCCAAGTGATCTATGGGTCCAACTTGACAGAGAATTTGGAAAGCAGGAAGAAGAGGATCATGCTAGCCTTTTGGAGAACAAGCCCAGTGAGATCTCCTTATGTGTTCTTTCCGATCATGTCTTTGCCTCAACAATTGTTCAAGATGAAGAAGAAACTGTAGATTCAACTCTCATTCTCTCAAAGTCTTCTATTTCGAATTCTGAGCAAGATAAACAAGCTCATACTCTAGATTCCGAAGAGGTTCTTGAATCCTCTCTTTCACATGAGTTTGCCGACATGCAGAATAATGATCTACTTGAAGTTTTGGAGGTAAAATCTGATTTTGGAGGTGAAGCATTCGCCCTCCTTGATTGCATGCCTCCTATAGACTTATGTTCTATCATTTGCAAAGTTTCTCAGATTTTTAATGAAGATGAAGAGCACTACCATTCGCTTGAGTTCAATTCTCATGCACTTTTTGCTGATTTTGGTTTTGATCTCACCCTTGTTGGTTCAAAGGAGATCTCAAGAAACCATTCATCTATTTTTGGAGCTGATTTAACTTCTATTGATAAGAAGTTCAAATTTCAAGATATATTTTATTTGATTGGAGCTATTCCTACCTCACTTGGTTCGAATAACAGGTTCCAGGATCATCCTTATATTTTCAGATTTGTTCTCACCATTTTCGGTATGAAGAGCAAGTTCTTAAAGTCTCCACATTCGATTGCATCCACTGATGGAGAATTCAAGCACATGTTTTTGGAGTATGATCCATTTACTCCCAAGAGTGATATACCTCCAGACATATCTACTTGATTTTGGAGCAGTTAAATCTTCTGGTGTGCTACAGTCTATTTTGAGGGGGGGTATTTTTCCCATGAGGTTTTCCCCATTTCCTCGGTTGATTGACTGCTATTAGTTTGGATTATTATTGTATGGGGGTGACCTTTGGTCTTAGTTACCAGGGCCCCACATTATTTTTTGCACATCATAGTCTAGCTTGAGGGGGGGTGTTCGTATATCCACATCATCTTTTTCAGGATCTTGCATGCAATTAGGGTTTGCATGCAAATTCTAGGGTTTGCATGCATCCCAGTCACCAGGTTGATGTTTCCAGCACCTTAGCCACCTTATTCTAGCACCCGGGATCCACTTACTTCAGAGTTTTATCCCTCCTAGCCAGGAAGGCACCCACTTCTCACCTACTTCCAAAGAAGGGTGCACTTCTTCAACTACCACTGCAGTTCCACTTCAGTTACACTCAGTTAGCTCCGATTCTCCCTGATTTGAGGCTAGTTTCACTCCCGACTGACTGTTTCACTTCCGTTGGACCTTCAGATTGACTAAATGACTTGTTCTGACTTCAGTTAGCCTCCCATGCGCCCTCCACTGAGCCCACTTCCCTATATCAGTGCTACACACTTCAGTTACACATGTTACACTCAGTTAGACTCAGATTGACACCTGGATGACTGGTTCTTGTGCATTGATGATCACCACTAATTGATGATGAGGACTCCTAGTTGGAGTCAAGATACTCCATTCAGTGATTTGAATGACCTCCTCAGGCAATTCGAATTGCTCAGTCATTGTTAGTGTATTCTATTGTAATCATTCACCCTTACTGGGATATTGAGCATTGATGCATGTTTTGCACAGTTTTACACCATATTTTCTATGTTCATCTGTTGTGATTGATTTACTTGTTCATTAGATCTGTTGTGACTAATTTTACAAGGACAAGGAGGAAAGAAACCATCGATATGAAGGGGATGACCACCATCAGCAAGAAGTAGTAGAGTGACATTTAGGATGAGGGATTCTTAAAGTTCAAAAGTGTACCTTTGAAGGAGACGACTTTCTCAAGTCATGATCCAAAATATAGACTATATGGACAATGGATGGGTCCAAAATCTAGACTATGAGAATATCCCTTTTCACTAACATAAAATGGAATTAGCATTGCCATTAACTATGGGACAACCCCGTTAATGTAAACATGTGCAAGTGGAGGATAATGGAAATAGGAACTATGATGATTGAGTAGTAGTTTAGAGGAAAGGGAAGGTGGTGCCACTAAGAAACCCAAACCAAGGTCCATTGCTTCATTAAAATCAGTCATGAGGTGAATAACCATGAGAAGATGGAGAAGGAGGGATATAAATCTCAAGGAATAAATAAAAAAGACAATCAAGACATAATTAAACTAAAGAGAAATTAATAATGAAGGACAAAATACACACTAATCAAACAACAGATCAAAATCATATCCAAGGAGGGGAGGAGGAAGAAAAAATAACTAGGAGACCAAATAAGAGGCTATGTACATGAAACTAAATGAATTTAAGATAGAAACCACACCAAAGAAATGGAATCAACAAAGGATAAGGAATGGGATTGTGGCAATGGTAAAATAGTAATATTGCAAATGACCTTGATACTAAAAAGGGAAAAGATGTTAAGATTCAATATGCTAAGACAGAAAATAGCAGCATTACATTCCATTTCTCAATAATAGCATATACAGGATCATTGAAGAAACAACAAGCATATCATAAACACAAGAGACAGAGATTTATCCTGGGAAACCCTCATGGGGTAGAAAACCCAGCAAAGCTTCCTCAATATAGATGACCAGCAATATACAAAGATGAAACCCTGAGACATGATCTCCTCCTCCACAATAGCAGACCTCTCCTCCACAAGTGCACTATCCTCAAGTGAGTGTGTGTGTCAAATGAGGAACACACCTCCTCTATTTATACACTACACTGACATGTATTTTACACAGGTACACGTAGGCTCGTATTTAACCAATGGGTTAAATACCCCACTACAACTTATTGGGCCGACCCCTCTAGGGTGGTCTAATAACCCTTTGACCCACATAACATATACAGGGCCGAACCCCACTAGGGAAGTCTAATAACCCGAGTTACCACATTCCGACGGAGGAATAAACATCTCCGAATATAATAAAGTACAAATATAATATTCTTTGAAGTTACAATATCTCAACACTCCCCCTTAACGAGAAGGATATTATAACAACATCTGCACGAGCAAGGAGTCATCAACATCATACATGATACATCTATAAATCATTGGAAGCTTTCTCAACATCATCAGTAACTCAAGCAGTTACTGGAACATCTTCAATACTGGAACATCGACATCTTCAGTATTGAGTCTTTATCTTCTGTAGCACTTGAACAGCTACAACAATATCATCATCTATATCCTCATGATTATCGTCATCACACGATCATCAGCATCGTCATCTCACGATCATCAGCATCGTCATCACACGATCATCAGCATCGTCATCTCACGATCATCAACATCGTCATCTCACGATTATCAGCATCGTCATCACACGATCATTAGCATCGTCATCACACGATCATCAGCATCATCATCACACGATCAGCAACATCGTCATCTAGATCATCACGATCAGCAGCATCGTCATCTAGATCATCACGATCAGCAGCATCGTCATCTAGATCATCACGATCAACAACATCGTCATCTAGATCATCACGATCAAAAACATCATCAATACAAGTATAAATATCATTAATACAAGTATCCTCATCAATACAAGTATACACATCATCAATACAAGTATCCTCATCAATACAAGTATACACATCATCAATACAAGTATCCTCATCAATACAAGTATACACATCATCAATACAAGTATCCTCATCAATACAAGTATACATATCATCAATACAAGTATCCTCATCAATACAAGTATACACAATAGCAGCATACCCTGCAACACACAAGATCCAATTACGAGATGATCAATCCCTCTCACTTTAGGACATAGGTCCAAGGATGATACAATCCTGATCCGCTTACGGGATGATCAGTCCCTCTCGGCTTAAGACAACTCTCATGTCTATGGATGATGCAATCCAGATCAACTTACAGGATGATCAATCCTTATCACTTTAAGACACCTCACCATGTCTAGGGACGAGGCAATCCCAATCTATTTACTGGATGATTAGTCCTTATCACTTTAAGACATCTCACCATGTCGAGGCAATCCCAATCTATTTACAGGATGATTAGTCCTTATCACTTTAAGACATCTCACCATGTCTAGGGACGAGGCAATCCCAACCTATTTACAGGATGATTAGTCCTTATCACTTTAAGACATCTCACCATGTCTAGGGACGAGGCAATCCCAATCTATTTACAGGATGATTAGTCCTTATCAATTTAAGACATCTCACCATGTCAAGGGATGAGGCAATCCCAATCTATTTACAGGATGATTAGTCCACTCAATCTCATTTAGGACTATCCTTGCTTTCAAAATTACTGGATTTACTGTCCAAAAATAATTTAATCCACTCAATTCATTTAGGACTATCGTTCCTTTCGGAATTACTGGATTTACTGTCCAAGGATGATTTAATCCACTCAATTCATTTAGGACTATCCTTCCTTTCGGAATTACTGGATTTACTGTCCAAGGATGATTTAATCCACTCAATTCATTTAGGACTATCCTTCCTTTCGGAATTACTGGATTTACTGTCCAAGGATGATTTAATCCACTCAATTCATTTAGGACTATCCTTCCTTTCGAAATTACTGGATTTACTATCCAAGGATGATTTAATCCACTCAATTCATTTAGGACTATCCTTCCTTTCGGAATTACTGGATTTACTGTCCAAGGATGATTTAATCCACTCAATTCATTTAGGACTATCCTTCCTTTTGGAATTACTGGATTTACTGTCCAAGGATGATTTAATCCACTCAATTCATTTAGGACTATCCTTCCTTTCGGAATTACTGGATTTACTGTCCAAGGATGATTTAATCCACTCAATTCATTTAGGACTATCCTTCCTTTCAGAATTACTGGATTTACTGTCCAAGGATGATTTAATCCACTCAATTCATTTAGGACTATCCTTCCTTTCGGAATTACTGGATTTACTGTCCAAGGATGATTTAATCCACTCAATTCATTTAGGACTATCCTTCCTTTCGGAATTACTGGATTTACTGTCCAAGGATGATTTAATCCACAACCGTACATTTAGGACCAACGTCCAAGGATGACTTAATCCTCAACCGTACATTTAGGACCTACGTCCAAGGATGACTTAATCCTCAACCGTACATTTAGGACCTACGTCCAAGGATGACTTAATCCTCAACTGTACATTTAGGACCTACGTCCAAGGATGACTTAATCCTCAACCGTACATTTAGGACCACGTCCAAGGATGACTTAATCCTCAACCGTACATTTAGGACCTACGTCCAAGGATGACTTAATCCTCCACCGTACATTTAGGACCATGTCTAAGGATGACTTAATCCTCAACCGTACATTTAGGACCTACGTCCAAGGATGACTTAATCCTCAACCGTACATTTAGGACCTACGTCCAAGGATGACTTAATCCTCCACCGTACATTTAGGACCACGTCCAAGGATGACTTAATCCTCAACCGTACATTTAGGACCTACGTCCAAGGATGACTTAATCCTCAACCGTACATTTAGGACCTACGTCCAAGGATGACTTAATCCTCAACCGTCCACCAAGGACTTCATTCTCGAAGACATACGTCTACGGCTCTTCTTTAGGACTGAAGTCCAGGGATGATCCAATCCCCTCACATGTTCACCAAGAACTTCATTCACGAAGACATACGTCTACGGCTCTTCTTTAAGACTGAAGTCCAAGGATGATCCAATCCCCTCACATGTTCACCAAGAACTTCATTCACGAAGACATACGTCTACGGCTCTCTTTAGGACTGAAAGTCCAGGGATGATCCAATCCGCTCAAGTCCACCGAGGACTTCATTCTCGGAGACCTTACGTCTACGGCTCTCTTTAGGACTGAAAGTCCAGGGATGATCCAATCCCCTCAAGTCCACCAAGGACTTCATTCTCGGAGACCTCACGTCTACGGCTCTCTTTAGGACTGAAAGTCCAGGGATGATCCAATCCCCTCAAGTCCACCGAGGAATTCATTCTCGGAGACCTTACGTCTATGGCTCTCTTTAGGACTGAAAGTCCAAGGATGATGCAATCCTCACATGTATTCTCATCAATTACTATCGATCCTGGGAACCCATACAGAACCTGATTCACACTTCTTCTTTAATTACACCATTAAGCGAATGGTCTTATCTAGCCACTTGGAGCAAACATCTCATCATGATTCTCTTCTTCTTTCTAAGAGAATCTTCTAGCCACAAGCCTTCTATAGTGTGTTTGATTTGAAAATACTTTTTTTTTTAACATCCATCGCTTGTTCAGTGTTCATCATTCATCATGATCTTTCCTACAAATCAAAATTAAGTACATGATTAGTAATACTTCATAATCATCAAATCATATTGACATGATAACCTATTATGCATACAGATATCATTTACATAGTTATGCAACTATTTTGACCAATACTTTGGCACAACAATTTCCCATATCCTGTATGCATACAGTGGCTATCTAGATGCCTTCCATCTCTACCAGAACATACTATCGAGAGTGTGCACAGCTCTCAGCATGTCAGCAAAGAGGTTTCATTCTAGACAAGCAACAATGGAATGTTTGTCCAACTTACCAATCATATGCATATTAGTAGTATACTGTTCAATGCTCTATGAATGTTTACACTCAGCATCATATATTCTAGGAATACAAATATGCATACAACCTATTACAGGCAATATAATTTACTATTTCAAATAACAACTCAAATACTTATCTTTTATGTTTGTGTGGTTGCCTCCCGCTTGATCTTCTGTATGTCTTTTGAACTTCTATTCATTCTGTACCACTGTGCATGTTCAAGTGTCATCCTCATGATCTCATACACAAACATACACCCATTAGTATGTTCTAAATGTTATCAAAACATTATAGTTCTAAATAATCTTGAAAATGTATAGTCATGATTATAGTTAATAAACATTAGTATTCAAGATTTCAGGGAAGTCTTCTTTTACTCATGCATATCATCAATCAAGATAAAATACATAATATGCATAATCCCTTGATTACTAACTTTATGAATAAGCATAACCAATAATTACATAAGGGATCCTAACACAAGGTAAGATTCATGGGAAACATACCTGGGTTAGTATACCTACTTAGTTATGTACAACATACCTAAACAATCTCTTCAATGATTTAGAGATCCTGAGCTAGAACCTGCATGTCTCATAGGTTAAGCATAATATACCAAAGTCATACATACCTCATAAGTAGAACAAATATTATGGATGAGTCTTTGTCTTGATGTTTTCATGGTCATGGAACCTGATTTGTCTTTTGTGATGTACCTGTATCTTGTTAGCAGACAACATCAACCTCACAAAACATCATAATGCATTTGTACAATCATATAGCCCTAATAAATGAATGTCTTTGATCATTCACATGCATTCATACTGTTACTAGGGTGATAAGACAATTCTAACATTAATCAAGATTGTACTAATAAATAATATGAAGACAAACACGTCATGAACTTAATCAAGAATTAGATTTCAAGACATACTTGAGCCTCCTTAAGTCATACCTGTCGAGACTTCTTGTAGTCTTCTTATGTAAGGCCTTAGCCTCAACTCCCCCTGAAACTTGATCTGGAGCTTGATTAGGGTTTGCTAGAGAAACCCTAAAAATTCAATCTTTGACTTTCATACTTCTGAATGGATGAAAGAATATGTCTTGCTGAGCTGATCAAACTAGCATACTTCAATTTTGGAATTTCCAAAATTTGACCCCTCAAAATTGCCTTTGAAACTTCTGGATCTTCTGGACAGGATCCCGAACTAGGGTTTGATGAAGCCCACCCTTCTGCCCAAACAAAAGGTTCGATCCAAGGCTCTAAACTCTTATTTTTCGTAGGAGCTTCCAGCCGTGTTTACAGACTTCAAAAATTCCAACTTTTGCTGAAGCCCTAATTTCCCATCTTTCCGATCAAAATCCCGAACTGGGGTTTGATCAAGCCCGGTCTTCCACCCAACCAAAAAATTTGATATTGGTCTCTAAATTTCGATTTTCCTGAGTAGCATTCAGCCGTGGAATCCGATTCCAAAAATTCTAACTTTCTCCGAAACCCTAAATTCCGGAAGCCATGAATAAAGGTGCTCCAAAAATAATTCTGTTTTGACAGAAATATGCACCTGATTGTTTCTGCTATAAATCTGAAATTTTTGCTCCACAGGGTCTGAAACCCTTTTTCTGTAGTAGCCTGACCTGTCATCTTTCCATCCTGACAGGTCTGACCTCAATTGGGTTTTCTGAGAGAGAGTTATGCCAAGTGTCGCAACATGACCTGTTTATGGGATAAAACAGGAGAGAGAACTTGTACGACATGCCACGTGTCACTGTTTGAACTTCGGCCTTTGAAAACTTTTTCTGAGATAGATCGACCTGTTATCTTTCCATCCTGACAGGTCTGACCTCAATTGGATTCTCTGAGAGAGAGTTATACCAAGTGTCGCAATGTGACCTGTTTATGGGATAAAACAGGAGAGCGAACTTGTACGGTGTTCCACGTGTCACTGGTTCACCTTCGGCCTCTAAAAACGTTTTCTGAGATAGTACAGTCTGTGTACTACCTGTCAATTTTTACGAAATTTCATTTGGAGCTTTATAGCCCAAGTTATGACCTTTGTTCCAAGGTCACCTGATTTTGACTGAGATCTGGAAGAGGCAGAAACCCTAACGTGTACTGATCATAACTCACAAAGTACAATGAATCTGAGGATTCCCTTTGGACACAAGGTACCTGGGGATGTTATATTCGACCTGTAAACGTTTCAGCCCCTGAACCTTCGCCAAAATGGATTTATAGCGAAAGTTCCACGATGACTGTTGTTTGCTATGTAAAACCCTAACCTTCAAATTGTCGTAAGTAAAGCAAGTGTCGTAAGTGCCATACCTTGTCTTCCTTCAGGTTAGCTCTGATACCATGTTAAGATTCAATATGCTAAGACAGAAAATAGCAGCATTACATTCCATTTCTCAATAATAGCATATACAGGATCACTGAAGAAACAACAAGCATAGCATAAACACAAGAGATAGAGATTTATCCTGGGAAACCCTCATGGGGTAGAAAACCCAGCAAAGCTTCCTCAATATAGATGACCAGCAATATACAAAGATGAAACCCTGAGACATGATCTCCTCCTCCACAATAGCAGACCTCTCCTCCACAAGTGCGCTATCCTCAAGTGAGTGTGTGTGTCAAATGAGGAACACACCTCCTCTATTTATACACTACACTGACATGTATTTTACACAGGTACACGTAGGCTCGTATTTAACCAATGGGTTAAATACCCCACTACAACTTATTGGGCCGACCCCTCTAGGGTGGTCTAATAACCCTTTGACCCACATAACATATACAGGGCCGACCCCCACTAGGGAAGTCTAATAACCCGAGTTACCACATTCCGACGGAGGAATAAACATCTCCGGATATACAATAAGATCTTCACGGAGGAATGAAACATCTCCGGAATAATAAAGTACAAATATAATATTCTTTGAAGTTACAATATCTCAACACTCCCCCTTAACGAGAAGGATATTATAACAACATCTGCACGAGCAAGGAGTCATCAACATCATACATGATACATCTATAAATCATTGGAAGCTTTCTCAACATCATCAGTAACTCAAGCAGTTACTGGAACATCTTCAATACTGGAACATCGACATCTTCAATATTGAGTCTTTATCTTCTGTAGCACTTGAACAGCTACAACAATATCATCATCTGGATCCTCACGATTATCGTCATCACACGATCATCAGCATCGTCATCTCACGATCATCAGCATCGTCATCGCACGATCATCAGCATCGTCATCTCACGATCATCAACATCGTCATCTCACGATCATCAGCATCATCATCACACGATCATCAGCATCGTCATCACACGATCATCAACATCGTCATCACACAATCATTAGCATCGTCATCACACGATCATCACAATCATCATCACACAATCATCAGCATCGTCATCACACGATCAACAACATCGTCATCTAGATCATCACGATCAGCAGCATCGTCATCTAGATCATCACGATCAGCAGCATCGTCATCTAGATCATCACGATCAATAACATCGTCATCTAGATCATCACGATCAACAACATCATCAATACAAGTATAAATATCATTAATACAAGTATCCTCATCAATACAAGTATACACATCATCAATACAAGTATCCTCATCAATACAAGTATACACATCATCAATACAAGTATCCTCATCAATACAAGTATACACATCATCAATACAAGTATCCTCAAGTATACACAATAGCAGCATACCCTGCAACACACAAGATCAAATTACGGGATGATCAATCCCTCTCACTTTAGGACATAGGTCCAAGGATGATACAATCCTGATCCGCTTACGGGATGATCAGTCCCTCTTAGTTTAAGACAACTCTCATGTCCATGGATGATGCAATCCAGATCAACTTACAGGATGATCAATCCTTATCACTTTAAGACACCTCACCATGTCTAGGGACGAGGCAATCCCAATCTATTTCCTGGATGATTAGTCCTTATCACTTAAGACATCTCACCATGTCTAGGGATGAGGCAATCCCAATCTATTTACAGGATGATTAGTCCTTATCACTTTAAGACATCTCACCATGTCTAGGGACGAGGCAATCCCAATCTATTTACAGGATGATTAGTCCACTCAATCTCATTTAGGACTATCCTTCCTTTCAAAATTACTGGATTTACTGTCCAAGGATGATTTAATCCACTCAATTCATTTAGGACTATCCTTCCTTTCGGAATTACTGGATTTACTGTCCAAGGATGATTTAATCCACTCAATTCATTTAGGACTATCCTTCCTTTCGAAATTACTGGATTTACTGTCCAAGGATGATTTAATCCACTCAATTCATTTAGGACTATCCTTCCTTTCGGAATTACTGGATTTACTGTCCAAGGATGATTTAATCCACTCAATTCATTTAGGACTATCCTTCCTTTCGGAATTACTGGATTTACTGTCCAAGGATGATTTAATCCACTCAATTCATTTAGGACTATCCTTCCTTTCGGAATTACTGGATTTACTGTCCAAGGATGATTTAATCCACTCAATTCATTTAGGACTATCCTTCCTTTCGAAATTACTGGATTTACTGTCCAAGGATGATTTAATCCACTCAATTCATTTAGGACTATCCTTCCTTTCGGAATTACTGGATTTACTGTCCAAGGATGATTTAATCCACAACCGTACATTTAGGACCAACGTACAAGGATGACTTAATCCTCAACCGTACATTTAGGACCTACGTCCAAGGATGACTTAATCCTCAACCGTACATTTAGGACCTACGTCCAAGGATGACTTAATCCTCAACCGTACATTTAGGACCTACGTCCAAGGATGACTTAATCCTCAACCGTACATTTAGGACCTACGTCCAAGGATGACTTAATCCTCCACCGTACATTTAGGACCACGTCCAAGGATGACTTAATCCTCCACCGTACATTTAGGACCTACGTCCAAGGATGACTTAATCCTCAACCGTACATTTAGGACCTACGTCCAAGGATGACTTAATCCTCAACCGTACATTTAGGACTACGTCCAAGGATGACTTAATCCTCAACTGTCCACCAAGGACTTCATTCTCGAAGACATACGTCTACGGCTCTTCTTTAGGACTGAAGTCCAGGGATGATCCAATCCCCCACATGTTCACCAAAAACTTCATTCTCGAAGACATACGTCTACGGCTCTTCTTTAGGACTGAAGTCCAGGGATGATCCAATCCCCTCACATGTTCACCAAGAACTTCATTCTCGAAGACATACGTCTACGGCTCTCTTGAGGATGATGCAATCCTATCATGTCCACCAAGGACTTCATTCTCGAAGACATACGTCTACGGCTCTTCTTTAGGACTGAAGTCCAGGGATGATCCAATCCCCTCACATGTTCACCAAGAACTTCATTCTCGAAGACATACGTCTACGGCTCTCTTGAGGATGATGCAATCCTATCATGTCCACCAAGGACTTCATTCTTGAAGACATACGTCTACGGCTCTTCTTTAGGACTGAAGTCCAGGGATGATCCAATCCCCTCACATGTTCACCAAGAACTTCATTCTCGAAGACATACGTCTACGGCTCTCTTTAGAACATATGTTCAAGGATGATGCAATCCCCTTGTCACCTTTGATCCTATCTAAGGACCATCCACCAACCTCTTTGTCGGCATCACTAATATAGGTATCCTCATTATCGACCTCACTGTCGATGCAGGCAATCTCATCATGAGTTATCACATCACTCCCCCTTTCGAGGAGGGTCCTTCTGAACTATATTAAGTTTGTCTCAGAAAACTTTACTTGAGGTAGAGGTTTGGTTAGTACATTGGATCGGTAGAGGTTTGGTTAGTACATTGTTACAAATTCAAACTTTTGGTTCCTTTCTGCACCATATCGTCTATGCATAGAAACAATATTCAACCTTGTAGCAAAGGTTGAGATCCTCATCACCCATGGTGATCATTAAGCTCATCAATTGATTATCGATCCTGGGTACCCATACAGAACCTGATTCACACTTCTTCTTTAATTACACCATTAAGAGAATGGTCTTATCTAGCCACTTGGAGCAAACATCTTATCATGATTCTCTTCCTCTTTCTAAGAGAATTTTCTAGACACAAGCCTTCTATAGTGTGTTTGATTTGTAAATCCTTTTGTTTGAACATCCATTGCTTGTTCAGTGTTCATCATTCATCATGATCTTTCCTACAAATAAAAATTAAGTACATGATTAGTAATACTTCATAATCATCAAATCATATTGACATGATAACCTATTATGCATACAGATATCATTTACATAGTTATGTAACTATTTTGACCAATACTTTGGCACAACACTTTCCCATATCCTGTATGCATATAGTGGCTATCTAGATGCCTTCCATCTCTACCAGAACATACTATTGAGAGTGTGCACAACTCTCAGCATGTCAGCAAAGAGGTTTCATTCTAGACAAGCAACAATGGAATGTTTGTCCAACTTACCAATCATATGCATATTAGTAGTATACTGTTCAATGCTCTATGAATGTTTACACTCAGCATGATATATTCTAGGAATACAAATATACATACAAGCAATATCATTTACTATTTCAAATAACATCTCAAATACTTATCTTTTATGTTTGTGTGGTTGCCTCCCGCTTGATCTTCTATATGTCTTTTGAACTTCTATTCATTCTGTACCACTGTGCATGCTCAAGTGTGCACTAGTGTCATCCTCATACACAGACATACATTCATTAGTATATTCTCAATATTATCAAAACATTCTAGTTCTAAATAATCTTTGAAAATGTATAGTCATGATTATAGATAATATTCAAGGTTTCAAGGAAGTCTTCTTTTACTTCTGCATATTCTTGTTTGATCATAGTACTCTTCTGGTTAATTAGATCATCAAGATAAGAGACATAATATGCATAAACCCTTGATTACTAACTTTATGAATAAGCATAACCAATCATACCAAGTATACTTATATAAGGGATCCTAAGGTAAGATTCTAACTTGTCATAGGAAAACATACCTAGATTAGTATATCTGCTTAGCTATGTACAACATACTTAAACAATCTCTTCAATGATTTAGAGATCCTGAGCTAGAACCTGCATGTCTCATAGGTTAAGCATAATATAACAAATTCATACATACCTCGTAAGTAGAACAAAGATTATGGATGAGTCTTTGTCTTCATGTTGTCATGTTTTAAGGAGCTTGATTTGTCTTTTGTGATGTACCTGTATCTTGTTAGCAAACGACATCAACCTCATACAACACCATAATGCATTAGTACAATCATATAGCCCTAATCAATGAATGTCTTCGATCATTCACATGCATTCATACTATTACTAGGGTGATAAGACAATTCTAACATTAATCAAGATTGTACTAATAAATAACATGAAGACAAACACATTATGAACTTAATCAAGAATCAGATTTCAAGACATACCTGAACCTCAAGTCATACCTGTCGAGACTTCTTGTAGTCTTCTTATGTAAGGACTTAGCCTCAACTCCCCCTGAAACTTGATCTAGAGCTTGATTAGGGTTTGCTAGAGAAACCCTAAAAATTCAATCTTTGACTTTTAATGGAAGGATGTGTCTTGCTGAGCTGATCAAACTAGCATACTTCAATTTTGAAATCTCCAAAAATCAACCCCTCAAAATTGCCTTTCAAACTTCTAGATCTTCTTGACAGGATCCCGAACTAGGGTTTGATGAAGCCCACCCTTTTGCTCAATCAAAAGGTTTGATCCAAGGCTCTAAATTTTTTTTTTTTTTTGAGGAGCTTCCAGCCGTGGATTCCGATTCCAAAAATTCTAACTTTCTCCGAAACCCTAAATTCCGGAAGCCATGAATAAAGGTGCTCCAAAAATAATTCTGTTTTGACAGAAATATGCACCTGATTGTTTCTTCTATAACTCTCAAATTTTTGCTCCACAGGGTCTGAAAACGTTTTGTGTAGTAGCCTGACCTGTCATCTTTCCATCCTGATAGGTCTGACCTCAATTGGATTTTCTAAGAGAGAGTTATGCCAAGTGTCTCAACGTGACCTGTTTATGGGATAAAACATGAGAGCGAACTTGTACGGCATGCCACGTGTCACTGTTTGACCTTCGGCCTATGAAAACTTTTCCTGAGATAGCTCTCCCTGTTATCTTTCTATCTTGATAGGTCTGACCTCAATTGGACTCTCTGAGAGAGAGTTATGCCAAGTGTCGCAACGTGACCTGTTTATGGGATAAAACAGGAGAGTGAACGTGTACGGAGTGACACGTGTCACTGGTTCACCTTCGACCTCTGAAAACGTTTTCTGAGATAGTACAGTCTGTGTACTACCTGTCACGTTTTACGAAATTTCATTTGGAGCTTCCTAGCCCAAGTTATGACCTTTTTTCCAAGGTTACCTGATTTTGACTGAGATCTGGAAGAGGCAGAAACCCTAACTTGTACTGATCATAACTCATAAAGTACAACGAATCTGAGGGTGCCATTTGGACACAAGGTACCTGGGGATGTTATCGTCGACCGGTAAACTTTTCAGACCCTGAAACTTTGCATAAATGGATTTATAGCGAAAGTTCCACGATGACTGGTTTTTGATATGTAAAACCCTAACCTTCAAATTGTCGTAAGTAAAGCAAGTGTCTTAAGTGCCATACCTTGCCTTCCTTCAGGTTAGCTCTGATACCATGTTAATATTTAATATGATAAGACTGAAAATAGAAGCATTACATTCTATTTCACAATAATAGCATATACAGGATCACTGAAGAAACAACAAGCATAGCATAAACACAAGAGACACAGATTTATCCTGGGAAACCCTCATGGGGTAGAAAACCCAGTAAAGCTTCCTCAATATAGATGACCAGCAATACACAAAGATGCAAACCAAAGATATGATCTCCTCCTCCACCATAGCAGACCTCTCCTTCACAAGTGCTCCTTTCTCAAGTGAGTGTCTGTGTCAAATGAGGAACACACCTCCTCTATTTATACACTACACTGACATGTATTTTACAAAGGTACACGTAGGCTCGTATTTAACCAATGGGTTAAATACCCCACTACAACTGACTGGGCCGACCCCTCTAGGGTGTTCTAATAACCCTTTGACCCACATAACATATATAGGGCCGACCCCCACTAGGGAAGTCTAATAACCCGAGTTACCACATTCCGACGGAGGAATAAACATCTCCGGATATACAATAAGATCTTCACGGAGGAATGAAACATCTCCGGAATAATAAAGTACAAATATAATATTCTTTGAAGTTACAATATCTCAACAGCTCATTCAAGATGCAGAAAGATTTGGAATTCCAGAAGAAGAACACAGAGCAAAGAAGAGAACTAAATCACATACCAGCTATGTTGCTTTACTCTATGACATTATGAACAAAGAACCTTCCAGTTATGAAGAAGCAGCGGAAAAGAAAGAATGGAAGGATGCCATGGTTGAGGAATAACAATCAATAATGAAGAATGATGTTTGGGATGTTGTCCTAAGACCTAAAGAGAAGTCTGTTGTGACTTCCAAATGGATCTACAAAATCAAGCATGCTGCAGATGGTAGTGTAGAGAAATACAAAGAAGGATTCATAGCTCGTGGCTTCTCTCAGAAAGAGGGAATAGATTATGAAGAAACTTTTGCACCTGTAGCCAGGTATACTTCCATCAGAACACTACTTGCCCTGGCTGCAGCAATAAAATGAAAAATACACCAGATGGATGTCAAGTTTGCTTTCTTGAATGGTGTAGTTGAATAGGAAGTATAAGTGGAGCAGCCACTCAGTTTTGAAATACACGACAAGGAGTCATATGTCTGCAGATTGAAGAAATCCTTGTATGGGTTGAAGAAAGCTCCTAGAACTTGGTATGGTAGGATGGACAGTTTCCTATCTAGCTTGGGATTTACCAAGAGTAAAGCGGATTCCAACCTCTACTACAAGGTTGAGGAAGGGAATCCTGTGATTCTACTCCTGTATGTGGATGACTTATTTGTAACAGGAGATGACAGATTGATTGCAGATACTAAGAGGAAGCTTGTTGCTGAGTTCGATATGAAAGATTTGAGAATGATGCATTATTTCCTAGGTATGGAGGTGTGGCAGAATTCAGGTGGGGTCTTCCTTGGTCAAGGGAAGTACACGGTAGATATTCTGAAGAGATTTGGGATGATGGATTACAAGGCCATGGCCACACCCATGGAATCGAATCTAAAGCTTCTATGTGATGCTTCATATGAGCCGGTTGATGTCTCTATGTATCGTCAGATGATTGGGTCCTTGATGTACCTGACGAACACGAGACCAGATATTTACTTTGCAGTGAACACATTGAGCCAGTTCCTGACGGATCTGAGGAGTGTTCATCTGGTTGCTGTAAAGCATGTTCTGAGTTACCTGAAGGGTACAGTGGATTATGGGCTCAAGTATGAAGTGAATCAAAAGTTTAACTTGTAGGGTTATGTTGATTCAGATTGGGCTGGCAGTGCTGCAGATAGGAAGAGTACATCTGGGTGCTGCTTCAGTATGGGATCAGGTGTGATCTCTTGGCTCAACAGGAAGCAGTCCTACATAGCATTGAGTACAATTGAGGTAGAGTATGTTTCAGCCTGCTCAGCTAGTTGTGAGCTAGTATGGCTACGGAAGCTACTGTCTGCGTTATTTGATCTCCCATTGGATGCTACTAGTATATTCTGCGATAACCAGAGTTGTGTGAAGATGTATGAGAACCCAGTGTTTCATGACAGGTCGAAACACATAGAGATCAAATATCACTATATCAGGGATATGGTGCAGAGAGGAGCCGTGAAGCTCCTGTATGTTGCGACGGACGATCAGATTGCAGATGTGCTGACGAAGCCACTAGCCAGGGTGAAGTTTGAGTACTTCAGGGAGAGGCTTGGTGTTCTTCAGATCGATGACACTTCGAGGAATAAGTGATGGACACATTTGCTGAAGCCATCCCAAGCATGTTGGAAGGAGGATCCTTCACATGGCTATGGATGTAAGCGTTTGATGATGAGCATCAGGACGATGCTCCAGTTATTGCTTTGTATATGCATCATGTTGGATGCTAGATATGATCAGTTGGATCATTTATATTTGTATGTATGTACGCATTGTGTTGATGCTGGATATGATTAGTTGGATCATTTATATTTGTATGTATGTACACATCGTGTTGATGCTGGATATGATCAATTGGATCATTTATATTTGTATGTATGTACGCATCGTGTTGATGCTGGATATGATCAGTTGGATCATTTATATTTGTATGTATGTACGCATCGTGTTGATGCTGGATATGATCAGTTGGGTCATTTATATGTATGAACGCATCATGTTGGATGCTGGATATGATCGGTTGAATCATTTGTATGTATTTGTATATGCATCATGTTGGATGCTTGGACCAATTTATCTGTATCAGGTGGATACATTGTATGATCAAGTAGATCATGTATATTGATATGTATCATGTATTTGTATTTGCATCAGGTGGATACACTGTATGATCAGGTGGATCATGTATGATGATATGTATCAAGTAGATACTTGGTGTGCATTAGGTGGATGCATTGTATGATCAGGTTGATCATGATGATGAGCTTCAGGATGTTGCTCCATATGATATGTACTAGGATGGTACAAGTGATGATGATCAGTATGATCATGGGCAGAAGGATGATCCCTCGTACGATGATGATCCTTTGGATCATGAGTATCAGGTTGATACTTGGAGGCCAGAGATTATATGTGGCGGGTTGTGCAAATAGCATGTAATTAGTCCTGGGAGGTCTTGCCGATCGTGCTGCGTCACATAAATGCTCCTAGGGTACTCTTTCCTGTATTGCTATGTAGTATCTAATCAGTCCTCAGATATCCGATAGGTTGAGTTGTGTGCTCGTAATCAGTCATGGGATGAGGTATTACTACGGAGACATGTAATCAGTCTTGGAGATCCGAGAGGTTGAGCTGTGTGCTCGTAATTAGTCCTAGGATGCTCTTTAGAGATCTTGCCGGTCGTGTTGCGGCACATAAATGTTCCTGGGATGCTCTTTAAAGGTTTTGTCTATCCACATGTAATCAGTCTTGGAGATACGAGAGGTTGAGTTGTGTGCTCGTAATAAGTCCTGGGATGCTCTTTAGAGATCTTGCCGGTCATGCTGCGACACATAAATGTTTCTAGGATTCTCTTTAAAAATATTGTGGAGGAGATGCATGTAATTAGTCCTAGGAGATCTTTCCATTCGTGCTTAGGCACATAAATGTTCCTGGGATACTCTTTCCGGTATTGCATCCACACATAAAATTAGTCTTGAGAGGCCACCTCTATCAGATCATTTGCATAGATGATGAAGACCTGCAAGTGGTGGGCCTACATCTAGTATGAAAAAGGACTGGCTCTAAAGAACTTCCTATGATGAGTAGAGTCAGAGATTGGTTGAGATAGCAGCAGCAGTGACGATGACGATGACGATGACGATGCATTGATGGCGATGATCCCGAGAAGAAGACTTGTCTAGTAGAACTGTGTCGAGAAATACCTTCCTAGTTAAGAGGGAGTGTTGATGTATATGTAAATTCAGAATGTGTTTCATCTATGTATTTCATATATATTTATTGTACCCTTTTAAGAGATGTGTTATTCCTCTATAAGAAAGTGTCATCATGTGGATTGAAAAGTGTCGCAAGTGTGCGTACTTGCTGATGGGTTATTAGACCACCATGTGTGGGGTCGGCCTGAAATATATATTATATTGTGGATGTATCTAGATAGACAAGTCGGCCCCATAGTGTAACTAGGAAAACAGGTTAAGTATAAATAGAGATCGGGAGATCTCTATTTGGATCATTTGGAAATACACACTTCTCTCACTCAGAAAGTGGCGCACTAGTGAGGAGGAGTATCATCTGCTCTAGGAGACTATCTCAAGTGTATTTTGGTTGTACTTTGGTTGAGCCATTGCTCTCTCTATCTATGAGGAAGTTGTGGGGTTTTTCACCTTAGGGTTTTCCCCACGGAAACTCTGTGTCTCTTGTCTCTCATGCTTTTGATTCTTGTGATGCTTGTCATGCTTATTGTGATTGGTATGCATTGATATACTATATATGTTATTCTCTCAGTAAAGATCCAAGATTATTGTGAATTAATGCTCAAATTTTAACAAAAGGACAGGGTTTGGCAAGAATTCTAGCTGATTCCAACTGTGAAGCGTTGGGCCTTCATTTCATGCAAAATAAACCAACACAAGATGAGTTGCAAGCAAAGCAAAATGAAGAACAAATTATGGATAAGTATGCAGATTCCTCTTGGTACACTAATATAGTTTAATTTTTGTTACATTTGCAATGTCCTTCTCATCTAAGTAAAAAAGAAAGTAGATCATTAAAGCTGAAAGCTACTAAATATTGCCTTGTAAATCAACAATTGCACTAGAAAGATCCAGGAGGGTTGTTACTCAGGTGTTTGGAAAAATTAGAAACATAATTAGTTATCTCAGAGTCACATGAAGGTGCTTGTGGGGGTCATAAGTATTGGAAAGCTACAACTTTTAAAATTTTAAGATCGGGATATTACTGGCCTTCTTTATTTTCAGATGCCTATAAGCAAGTCAGAGCTTGTGTACAGTGTAAAAGATTTGCAGGTAAACAAAAGCTTCAATATTTACCATTCAAATCTATTGCAGTGGATGATCCTTTCCAACAATGGGGATTGGAATTCATAGGTGAAATAAATACTGGTTCAAGTGGACAACACAAATGGATATTAACAACCACATATTTCTTCACCAAATGGGTAGAAGCGATTCCGACTTGGAATGCAACTGATAAAGTTATCATCAACTTCATACAAGAGAATATTTTGAGTAGGTTTGGTTGTCCCAAAAAATTATTGATTGATAACGCTCAGGATTTCAAATATAAAGCTATGATTGATTTTTGTGATCAAAATGGTATCATACTAAAACATTCTACAGCCTATTACCCTCAGGGGAATGGGTTGGAAGAATCAACAAATAAGAATATCATCAATAGTATCAAAAAGATGTTATCTCAGAATAAAAGGTCTTGGGACACAATGTTGAAATATGCTCTTTGAAAAGATCGAATAACAACCAAAAAGGCCATAGGTTTGTATCCTTTCCAACTTTTTTATGGCATTGCTACTATTTTTCCTATTCAATTGGGCATTCCAGTGATGAAGTTACTCTAGGACAGTGAGGAGGAGCCAAATGATATCCAAAGAATAATATTTTTACTGATTGAATTGAAGCAATAAATAGAAGCATTGGCAGAAAGAGCACATGATTACATGAACAAGTATAAAGAAAAGTTTGACAGGAGAATTAAAAAAGATACCTTTCTCCTTGGAGACATGGTACTTAGATGGGATGCTCAAAGAGATCAGAAAGGTCAACATGGTAAGTTTCACAACTTATGGTTGGGACCTTTCAAAATTTCCAAAATTCTAGGAAACAATACCTTTGTACTGCAAAACTTGGAAGGTGAGGAGCTTTCAACCCTAGTGAATGGTCGGTTCCTTAAGAATTTATATAGTTATTGAAAACAAAATTGATTTCATTCATTGTACATATCGGTGTGAAATGAATTTAATAAGACTCCAACCCAATGGAAGTGTGAATACAATCATAAGAATAACAGGTTACTGTCAGCTCAAACTTCAGAAGGAACTGGTCTGCATGATCTTGGAACCTCACAGGGAGGCTTCCATCCCCCAGTCGGAGCGAGATGTTAGAGCTGAAATTGTACCCCTTTCATTTCAATCTCTGTTCTTTGTCTTTTATTTTTATTTTTTCATTCTTATTATTTATCTTAGTTATATCATATAAACATTAGCTTTAGTTTTTTTTACTTCAGTTTTATTATTAAACTTTATTATTTTGTTTTATTTTTGGATTAAACATTGGCTTATAAATATATTTTTATTTCCATTTAGGTTTTCAATACATGCTTTAATACTTTCCTAACCCTTATTTAAATATTTTGTTAACATTTCATAATTGAAATGTAACTTGGTACATTCCAGTAGCGCAATCATTAAACTTCACATATATTGGCGCTACCGGAATCCCGAAATCATTGAAGATTAGGGTCGGCACATGTCTAGTCTCACGCATTAGCTTTCATGAGCGATTTCCCTGAGAATTTTTTCAGGAAGGCAGTAACAACTATCAATATTGATGATTCCATCGTAGATGCTTTGAGAACAGAGACCACGCATTTTCCCTAGCTCCACTTGAGTTACTGCTACAGGAGATCGGGACATTTGTTCACTGGTGAAAAGAAGTCGTTTCCGGCACATCAAGTATGAAGAGGAGTGGTAAGAAATGTAGGCTAGAACCAGTGGGAACCGAATGGACGAAGGATTTTCCTGAATGTGCTGAATTGTTCAGAAGGGCTGGTTGGTTTAGTTTTTTTTAGAAGACTGCATGTTACAATTTAGAGGTTACTCGATCCTTCGCTCATAATTGTTCAAGCTCCTGTGTCAAATTCCAAATCCTAAGGATTGAATTGACTGAAGAATTGATAGCTGAGACTACCGGTATAACCATCGAAGGGGAGCACTGGTTCAAGAAGTTTCCATTAAAATTTGATCCAGGTTCATTTATGGTGCCTGGTTTTAAACTGCTGGATTGGAACAAAGGCATTCACCTCAACATTGTTAAAAGTGAATGGAGAGAGGTCATTGGCACCGTGTAGTGTTACATCACCTATGAGGGAAGGTTTGCTATAGTCTACAAATACCACTTTAGTTTCTTGTTGAATTTAAATGATCAGTCAAAGATGAATTTACCCTTCTATTTCTTGAAAACCCTCATTAAAATGTCAAACAGGGTAAAGGGCCACATAGACCATACCAATCAATCTTTCTTTCATCATGGTTTGGTTAAGTTAATAGTGCTAAGAGAGCTTAAAAAGATAAATCGTGGTTGGAAACACTTCTTATTTTGGTCTGGATTTGAACCTGAGAAAAACACAAATCATAAAGAAACTGAAAAATCAGTTGGTAAGCAGAAGGGTTTAAAAGGAAGACATCGAATTCAAAGATAGCCTAGCATCACAAAAAAGTTAAAAAGGAATATGATCGAAGAGATGAACCTGACTGAACGATATGGTTTGCAGGAGGATTTTGTGAAGCCAAATGAAGTAGAATGGGAGCATATACCGGAGGAAGAACCCTTGGCATCATGAAATGAAGAAATTACTCCTACTCCTAATACACTGTCAATTACCAAGGAGAGGCTTATAGAGGATGGTATATTTCTTTTTCTCAATACTGAAGCTGATAACAAGTCTATAGTTGAACCTGAAATGCCCAAATGGAGACCTAAGACCAGGGAATCAAACAAGATAAGATTGAATATGAAAAAATATTTAAACCCTAAGTTGGTAAAGGAAAAGATTACTACAATACATGATTCTCCAAGTGATGAAGAAACAAAGGGCGGAAAGGTAGAATTGAATCCACACCAATTCTTAAAAGATACAGAAAAGAATCATCAAGCTTTGATAGAACCATTGGAAGAATGTTGTGAAGTTCTTGAGTAGGAAATAATTCAAAGTTTCGAACATGGATCAAGATCAAGAACTTTTCATTTGGAAGCTTCAATAGAGGAGATAAATGAAAAAGAGTCAGAGATGTTTTATGAAGCACAAGAAGATCTTATTAAAAATATAGAAATTCCATCAAACTCAAATAAAGGAAAAAATCTAGTACTTCAAGAAGCAATCCAGATAGATTCTGAAGTTGAGATTCTCAGAAAAATCATTACAATAGTATAAAGTAAAAAATGGATATCTGAATGATGCAAATGATAAGCTCATGCAAGCTAATAGAATATTAAGGGAAAATATAGAAGAGGTGAATGATCATTATCAAGAGCTCATTTCAACAACAAAGGATGTTTTAAAGAGGAAAAGGAATGCACAGGGACAGATTAAAGAATTAACCAAGTAGAATACAGAGCTATCAAGCAAGGTTCAAGTATTAGAAGTAGAACAGGTTCAAATCCTCAAAAGATCACAAGCATTGGATGGATTGACTATTTTAGCAGAGGCAGCTCGACATATCTAAGTTCTAGATGAACCAACAACTGTCTAACAAAACCAAAGAGACATCTTTGATGATAGATATAAAGGAATACTTTTAGGAATTACTTCTACTATTTTTTAATACGCCTTTTTGTTTGTAAACTCTTGAACATATTCGAATCCCTAAAAGATGGATTTTGAACTTCCTTTTTGTAATTATAAAAGTAGCAAAGATAGAAGGGGTTAGGGTTGGATTTTTTCTTTGGAAAATGGTTAGAAGCATTCAAGCTTATGTATCGGAGACACATATGACAAAATCTCAGTGAGTATTTTGAATACTGCATATTTGGAATGAAATTATAATATAAGCCATGTTATTATCTATATTTTTGGTTATATTTTATGATTGGTTTGATCACCCTATTTGAAATTTCATTTTTTGATAAAGGTTTTTTATCCTAAGATGCTTTTAAACTTGTGGACTTAACTAAATTCTGTATGAGTTGTTTTTTGATTTGTGATCTTGAAATTGTCATGGTTTATGCTATTGTTTCATTCTTAGATATTTAGATATTCAATATTGTTTATTGATTAGTTATTATATGTTGTTTACTTTTCTTTACCCTATCCATTAATAATTTCTTCACTATTTACAATAAAAAAACCACCATTTTTTCCAGTTTTTCGTATTGGATGTTCTCGCTTGTGCCTTGTAGTCTAGGTACAATATCTAGAGTAAACAACAACTATGGATTAAGAGTATCAATCTCTTCAAATAAATGAGACTTGGGAGCTTGTTTCTCTCCCTCCTGGGAGGAAGCTTGTTCAATGCAAGTGGGTATACAGAAAAATATGGACTCATATGGGGTCACAAGCAAGTACAAGGCTCATTTGGTTGCAAAGGGTTTCTCCCAATTTCATGGGATTAACTATTTTGAGACATTCGCTCTTGTTGCTAATATGGATTCCATTCATCTTTTTCTTTCTCTTGCTACATCCAAGCACTGTGAAGTGCATCAAATGGATGTCAAGAGTGCATTTCTTCATGGATATCTAAAGGAGGACATCTACATGAAGCAACCTAAAGGGTATATTGATGATCCTTCACTAGTGTGCAGATTGAGAAAGTCTTTGTATGGGCTCAAGCAAGCTCCCCGAGCTTGGTATGCAAAGATGGATTCCTTCTTAATGTCACAATATTTTCATAGGTGAAAATATGATTCGAATTTATACATGAGACATGATGGTAACTCCCTACTCCTTATTTTTCTTTATTTTGATGATTTGTTGATTACAGGGAGAAACTCTTCATGCATCAGATTTATCAAAACAACTTTGCACAACTCCTTCTCTATGTCAGATCTGGGATTGCTAAAGCAGTTTATTGGTCTTTAAGCCACTCAGAGTGACTGAGGAATCAAGGTTGCACAGTCCAAATATGAATGAAATCTACTTGATAGGTTTCATATGAGCAAATGCAAACCTGCAACATTTCCTTTTCTTTCAAGGATCATCCTTGAGGATGGTTCTTCCACACCTTTGGTGGATAGTACTTTGTATCAATAGTTGATCAGGAGTCTTTTGTTTCTTACACACACTCGCCCTGATATATCCTATGCAGTCAGTGTTGTCTCCATATACATGCAGCAACCTCATGATCTTTATTGGAAGGAAACAAATAGGATCTTTCATTATGTGAAAGGGATGAAGACACATGGCCTTCACTATGCAGCTGGGTCTCCTTTGAACATAGTTGGGTCTACAGACGCAGATTGGGATGGAGACAACTCAGATTGGAAGTCTACATCTGGTTTTGTGTTCATGATTGGAACTGGACCTATTTGTTGGTCAAGCAAAAATATGAGGTCGAGTACTGTTGAATGCTCTGATTCAATACATATTCAAGCACAATATAAGAACACACACACATAAACCATCAAGAAGATTACAATATGGACGGAACGTTCAGTCACTTTGTTCATTCATTGAGGTAGTATTTATACAATAAGTGAATAGGTTGGAGCGGTTACACCTGCTCCAACTGTTTAGTTGTTAAATGTACAATAACATACACTAATATAGGATGATACCAAAAGGTGGCTAAATGGCCCTCTCAACATACCCCCCACCAAAAAAACATTTCTTCATCCCGGAGAAGACATGCAAAAACAACCATGAGTCATGATTTCTTTATCCTTCGTCAACAGTCTGGTAGTGGTCAATTGAGCCTCACCCTTTCACCTTCATGCTAGCTTTCATCACCATCAGTCTAGGAACTTCTGGGCTTCCACGCTCTACCTTTACACCAGCTCATCAACTGCCTTCAAACTTTTGAAATCATATTGAAGAGATGTCTCTGTATTTTAGCACCAGGGGGTTCAATCAGTTCATGTGTTCTTTGTGGCATCATCATGTGATCATTAAGCTCTTTCTTGTGTATGATGTAAGATGGCTGTTGCTTGAATGTGGTCTTTGTCAACAACTTCTTTCGTAAGGATTCCTGCAAGTTTCTAAATGTGTCATTGCTGCTTGTGGTCAGTACTAACTGATATTGGTCGAGGCCGACCGAATTGACTCGACTCGACTTGACATATAGAATCATCTAGAGACCGAATTTATTACAATCCGACCAAAATTTTATGAAATTGTTTCGACCACTTAGTCGAACCTCGACCACAAATTTTACTTGACCAATATTAAGGCTCAACCATATTACAATATCGACCATAAAAGTAAAATATAAGAGATCGACCAAATAATCATTGACCACTTTAAAGGAGTCGATGTTCGACTAGTTTTTAAAGATCCAACCTCTTTTACAAAAAATATGGACCACTTTTAAACCCCGACCTCTTTTACAAAAAATATGGACCACTTTTAAACCCTGACCATTTTACGGACTGCATTTACAATATCGACCATTTATTAAGCAAAGCATATCGAACACACCACTTGAATAGTTGGTTAATTTTAATATGACTGTCATCGACCATACTTTATCTCTTCATCGACCGGATACTTTAAAATATCAATGACAATTTACAAATATATCTTCGATCAAATTTAAATGGGTCGACCAAAATCTAAAGTATCTACTAAATAATCACATTTTTAGAGTTTTGACTACATGATTTTGCTTACTTCTAAAAGCAACGAAAGTGATAGTGATCTCATACTTTTAGCATATTTCTTATGAATTGGATCAATAGAGTGCCAAGTCGAGAGACTGAATGGTGAATGAATTTTGTCATCCAATTGACTTGGATGACAAAATACTGGGCGACATGTATGCTCGAGGACCAACTGAAATTTTAACGATCAATAACCAATGACTTTTACATTGATACCGTCGAGTTAGTTGTCACTTAACTCTTTCTGTTGGAATATTCATCCGTCGACTGTAGGTATGCCAATGTATAAACCACTTATGGTCAATGTCATCCTTTAAAATATGATGTCTGCAGGATCTGACCATCGAGTCGTGCTCCAAATTTGATACAAAGAATAATCGAAAACCCTTCAACTGACGGTCATAGATGGTAAAGTAGATGACCCAATATATTAACATCGGAGAATCTTTACTTGTTGGCTAGCTTTTGGGAGTTTAGTCGACTACTCTGGACTACTTGTCGGATGGAATTTTCGTTGGTTGCTTCATTCGATGTCCAAGCACAAAAAGGATCCCTTCTATGATTGTTGAGTTCGGCGGGAAGTTGGTATTTAGATTGGAATCACCAACGCGAGGTCTCAGTTAATTCTTCCAGCCTCGATCAGTTATATTCGCACGATCTGGTAGCCTCAATGATTCGTTTCCATCTAGCCACTACAGTGCCATTCTACTAGATTACCCAGCTGCCACTAGTTGGTGAACAGATTCATGACTAAGCAGATCGATTCTTCAAAATAGAGCAAGTCAGCTCTTTCCTTCAACCAACCAGGCATGTGTCGACGATCAACATGACTAACGTTACCATCATGCCAATGGTCAACGGGTATAGATTAAACAAGATTCCTAGAACAAAATGATAACTCCATACCTTGTAAAACAAGTCGATAGGCAATCTGCGAGTAGTTTTGCATATTTGGTGACCTTCTATTTTGAACCAGCACCTTTAGAAACATTTTCCCATATGCAATATTTCTCAGTATTTCACGCATGAGCAATATTTTCTCTTATTTGCACTTTGCAGGTTTGCTTGAGGAGCATCTCACTTTTTCTGGTTTGAGCCATCAAATATTGAGCACCCTAACGATCTTTAATCTTTTCTTTGCAGGTTTCATTCTATCTCTTAGGTTCGTACCACTCCTCCTTTGTTGCTGCTGTCACCCAACCAAAAGAGAATGGCAACGATGCCACTATTGAATGCTCTAATTCAATACATATTCAAGCACAGGATAAGAACACACATACATATAAACGATCAAGAATATTACAATATGTATGGAACGTTCAGTCACTTTGTTCATTCATTGAGGTAGTATTTATACAATAAGTGGAGAGGTTGGAGCGGTTACACCTGCTCCAACCATTCAGTTGTTAAATATACAATAACATACACTAATACAGGATGATACAAAAAGTTGGCTAAATGGACCTCTAAGCATCTCCCCCATGAACATAACACTTCTTTGTCCCAAAGAAGACATGCAAAAACAACCATGAGTCTTGATTTCTTTATCCATCGTCAGCAGTCTGGTAGTGGTCAATCGAGCCTCACCCTTTCACCTTCCTACCATCTTTCATCTCCGTTGGTCTAGGAACTTTTGGGCTTCCATGCTCTACCTTTACACCAGCTCACCAACTGCCTTCAAACTTTTGAAATCATACTCAAGAGATGTCTCTGTATTTAAGCACTGGGGGGTTCAATCAGTTCATGTGTTCTTTGTGGCACTGAGGGGTTCAATCAGTTCATGAAGCCACACAGTGCATTTGGTTGTAGGGTATCTTGTCAGAGTTTGGGCTTTGATTCAATACTCCACCAATCATCTATTGTGACAATCAGAGTGCTATCAGGGTTTCTACAGATCTGGTTATGAGATAGAGAACCAAACATATTGAGATACACATGCATTACATCCGAGGATTGGTGCATGATCGTACCATCGCACTACTCTACTGTCCTATGGAAGAGAAGATTGCAAATATCTTCACTAAGTCCTTCTCGGTGAATTACTTCGCTTACCTCTGTCCCATCTTGGGGTGAGTGATGCCTTGGATTGATTATCTTTTTACAGTCTATCTTGAGGGGGGGATTTCTTACCACTGGGTTTTCCATATTTCCTTGCATTTTTATTTAGATTGTTGTACGGGGCGACCTTTGGTATCAGTTACCAAGGCCCTACTATTTTCCAGTTCCTATGTTTCCTCATAGTCCGGCTTATGAAGGAGTGTTGGAATATTCTCACCATCATCATTTGTATTTGCATGCATCCAGTCATTTGTATAATATCCTCTGAGCACCTAGTCCTTATGTTTGGCCCCCCAGAGCTTGTTTCTGTTCAGTATTATCCTTCCTAGCCACTGATACACCCTTTTTTCCATCACTGGAGTACAACTACGCCCTCTTCCACTGATTAGGAGATCTATCAGTCAGTTCCATGATTTGGGGATCAGTTCCTTGATTTGAGGACTGATTACTCAGTTAACTGACTGTAGCTCTTAGATTGACTGCTACAGAGACTAGAGTAGCTCTACTTGACCACTAACATCTAGTATGATCCCTCCTTGGATTCTCCTTCCCTAGATTTGTGATCACATGCATCAGTTAGACTCAGTTAGACTCACATTGATTGATCTTTGACTATTGGTGGCCACTACACTTGATTGGGATATGGTTCCAATGCAGTTCAAGACATGCCTTGAGGATAATTCGACTCACCTTGGATGATGTCAAATTCATTCTATTGGATTGTCAAATTTTTTCCAGCATACAACTGATGAATGTATCAACAACAGTTTCTCACATCTTTAGATTTTCATGTGTGAATTTTGATCATCTTCTGTCTATTCTTCTCTGCAATTATCTGAGTGAAATTGTGAGGTTTGTTCAAGCTAAAGTGATCTCCACCTGTGGAATTTCATAATGGGGAATGAGACCGAAGCAGGAATGGGTTCATGTGTTCATCCATACACTAGATGAAGTATCGCAGAGCTGGTACATCGCAACATAATTACGACGAGGAACAACTACATGGCAAGAATTGACCATTAGTTTCATCCAGACTTCCAGCTTCATTGATGAGAATCCTTTCATCCACAGTGAATTACAGGAGATCCACTAAAAGGTACTTGAAATAGTTTCGAAAAAAATACCAATGGGATTACAATGGAATGCAACACCATAAATGATGATGGAATGCTATAATGTGTCGAGAGGACCTGACGACGAGGATGATCTTAGAGTCGTTTATGTTGCAGAGTCTGAAGGAAGTCGCAATGTCGAAGCACCAGAGATACCATTTGACAAATTCCAACATCCTATGAAAATTAAGAAGGTTAATATTGGGTCAGAGGAAAATCCAAAGTTTGCTAGTATTGGAGATTACTGGGATGATTTGACAATTGGAAAAGTTACTGATCTATTGCATGAGTTTCAAGACTTGTTCCCGACGAAATTTTCAGAAATGAAGGGCATTTCCTAAACACTCCTAAAATGGTTTTAACTTGACTTGAAGAAAAATTAGATATTAATCATATGTGCAAGAGAACCAACACGCTTAGAGAGGAAATGCTAGAAATAAATTCCCTCCAACCAATAGAGTTTCCATTTTGATAGGTATAAGATTTGCAGCAGAGCTAGATAGCTAGGGTGAGATCCCTATCCTTTACCAAGGGTTTGGTGAATCCCCTTGTCGGAAATATAAGATGATAAAAAATAAGTATTCATGGATAGACCTATGATTTTTCAAGGGTTTGAGTTAGGGTTGGAGAGAGGAAAATACCTCTTGAAGCTTGCTTGTTTGGAGAATATTTTTGGAGATGGCCTTGCTTGGTTTTTTCTCTTTAATGTTGATTTCTCCTCAATGCTCCTCTTAGTACCTGCAAAACTAGAACACAAGATTTTTTGTCCATTCTACAAACAATATTCCATCTGATACTTAAACCAAAAAACATATCTAACATTCTACAAATTGATAAACAAGATCATTTGGAGACAATTGAATCAGTTCATATTCATTCAAATAAAAGTAGAGTTTACAACCTCGTCATGAGATGCATCCTTCTCCTTCACTCTAGGTTCCCTCATTTTCCCTTCAATCCTTTGATCACCAAAAGTGTGAAGAAAAAGAGTCTCTCTCACCAATTGACTATAGTAACTTTGCTCTTCAATCAATCCTCCCAATCTTCACCTCAAATGACTCTTATATAGCTTTAGGACTTGAGTGATGAGAGGTAACTTTTCAATATGGGACGATAATCCCAAATTAATTTATTCCATTTACCTTCATTTCCATAGTTTTAGGAATTTATCATGAATAGTGGAGCATTTAATGCACAAAACAAATTTTCCATGTATTTTGCTTCCACTTTAAGTTTGTGGAGACTTGGTATTAGCTTTTAATAGGCAATTCAATCATTGAAGTTTCCTCGTGCGGGATACTTGGGTATTCATTCACACCTTCCATTTTAGAAAGTAGCAGTTGGATTAAGAGATTATGTCTCTTTTAATGGTTTTAGCTATGTCTTCATGTTGTGAGCAAAAATAAAATCATCATTTCGGCCTACACTATTGAGAGTGTTAAATTGTGTGTTAACGGATATTCATTTGCTTACAATATCGCTAAACATTGATAACAAAAAAAACACAGGGAAAACAAAAGAAAACTCTCTATAAAACCCCTTGATAATTTAAAGAGATTTGAAACTGATCCATTAATAAATTTAAGAAAAAATATGATTATTTTAAAAAAAATTTAAAAATATAATTTATAATAAATTAATATCAAAATAAAGATTATAACTATATTACATAACCAATTTTTGTATGATGAAATTTTAATACTTTATAATGATGATGATGATGGTTAACATCCACTAAGATAAAATTTGGTTTATTGGACCTTAAGAGAAAATAAAAGAAAGGAATTATTTGGTTTTCTTTAAAATTTTATTCCTATGCTCAAGAAGCTTAAAGGAAGCATTCCTAACTTACCATAGTTTTGAGAAGTTAAAAGGTTAGAAAGATTTGTATAGTAGCAAAGATTTTGAAACCGGGATCTAATGTGTCTACACAGGGCATTCTGACAGAAAGTGATGTTCATACTGAACTCACATAATTCGTAGAGATAGAAAATACTTTTAGCCCACAGAGTTTTAGGAATTGTCCAATGCCCTATTTCACTATGGAGCTCATGAGATTTTGTTCCTATCTTGTCAATATTAGTTTTCTTCTTTGAACTATGGATCAATACCATGGAACATATAATACTACGAGATGACTTACAAAGCATATGCGTCCAATACTATGGATCAATAGCATGGAACATATAATACTATGAGCTAATACAAACTATGGATCAATACCATGGAACATATAATACTACGAGATGACTTACAAAGCATATGCGTCCAACAACAATATACTGACAAAGTAAAGAGAAGGATTGACACGGGTTCCTAACACACAAACTCATGCTTAAATCTGATTTGAGTGGAGCTTCCTGGCACACCTCCACAAAGGTGGATTTACCTAAAGATAGTATTACTACGATTTTGAGATTTAAATGGTTTTGGAAAGTTTAAGATGTTCTATTCCAAAACCCTAGCTTAGGATAGTTGGTTTGTGTAACCTAAAAAGAAAGGTTACTAAAATTTTAAATTAATGATTCTTTTTAGGGTTTTTGTTTACTCAAAAGGGTAGTGTGCTTTTGCGCATAATGGTTACAACTGAAATCAAAATGTATATATGACAATGCAAATTCTTCACAATTTTCTTGTTTCTTGTCTTTCAAAATGTAAAATCGCAAAGTAAACCTAAAACAAACTATTTTTTTTTTTTAATTTTTCAATGAAGATAGTATATACGACTATAACTACTTCGAAAAAAGGGAAAATTATTGTTATGAAGGAAATGTTCTTCTGATTTGATTTTTTCTTTAAAAAATGAAAGAAAAGGAAAATAGATATGAACAAACAAGAAAAATTAGACGCGCAGGTAAAGGAAAGATGAACCTAAAGCTATAACAATCAGAACTTCGACCCTAACAAAGAACTGAAAATGACCAACCCAAAAAGTTCCTTCAAATGACCTAGAAGTAACTAAGGTTTGGAAACGAGATACTATAAGAAACTACTGATATGTTAAAAAAAGAAAGAAATGAATCTATTTAGATATCAGGCTGCTCTCTAATTGCCAGTGACTACAAGGACCAAGTCCAAGCATCCCCCAAACAAACTATGGGTTAGAAAGAGTTAGGTAACTTTAACAAGCACAAAGAACCAAAACGAAATATCGCAGAGGGTTGTAAAAGACTCATACAACAACTCATAAGAAGTCAGAAGGTCTAATATCAACAAGATAACTTTCAAAACCAAAGCCACCAACCCTCAAATCAAACCCTAAAAGATAAAACAATTCTCTCAGGAAAAAAACACGACTATGTCTGTAGAGTCACGCGAGTGATCCGCAGGTACATATATAAGAAACTAGTGGGTGATGGAGGATAACCGTGACTGTAAGTGAAAGCAATTCATGGGTAAGCTCTAAAAAAATTTAAAAAGAAATAAAATTGAAGATCAAACCACAACTGAGTCAAGCACATGTATGGAAAATACCCTAGAAACCTTCACAAAGACCTAAAAAGTTGATAAAAATTTGAAAGAAAGTATCTCAAGAATCCCCAAACCAGAAACAGGTACTCCCTAGTAGAGTTGCTAGTTCTGTTGTGCGGTTTAATAACCTATGACTGGGAAATGGAGGTCACCAATGTACATCAAATTTTATTGCAGAAACATAATAGCAAGTACATGTAGCATTAAACACTTCTTTCCATTCATAAAAGAAATAAGATTCAAGATGAAGTTCATACCCGGATAATTGACTGTTGAACCAAGCTTTCGAAATACAATCTTCTTGATCCACTACTACACTGCTCTAACTGATGGACTTGCAAACAAACAAACTAACTTTCTCAAAGAAATTTGACCAAATAAAGATAAACAATTGAAATTGAAACTTATTTATAAATTGATATGACATATTCAAACATCAAGTTTATAAAGAGACAAGTGCTATTGGAAGGGAAATATCTGATTTTATTTGCATAAATAACAACTAGTTATACATGTTTTGCAATTGGTACTGTTGTAATCAAACCCTGGGCTCCTGCTCCTCTATCTTGAGTAAGTATTCCTCCAGCATTTCTTTATCCAAATTTGACTCCCCTTTCTCAATCCCCTCTCCTTGTATTTATGGCAAGGCTAGGAGGATAGGCTCGAAAGGAAGTTGGTTTGGGAAGTTAAGGTAGTTTGAATAACTGCCCTAACTAATCCATAATTAGTCATTCCATATATTTTTTCGATATTTTTAAAGATACCCGCGAGTATATATTTGGACAACCAGCGAGTGACTCACGGCTCTTATGTATTGTATCTGAAGGGTGAAACATTTCAGATGATACCTGCAGGTTGTCTGTATAGACACCTATGGTTAACCTGTGTGTTGGCTAATATCAAAGTCATAGTTATGCTTCAAAATAGTTACAAAAATTATGTTTATTGAGGAAAGGATTGCAAAGTTCAAATCCAAATCATCGAAGGTCAAGTAATCTCTTCCATCCATAGTTTCTTTTTGTGTGACCGACAAGGAAATGTGGTCACGGACGGAGAAGTGCTAATTTGATCAATAACACACATGTTCCAGTCTCCAACCAGTTTCTGCTCTTCTCCATCACAATGCTCACACCCCTGAAAACTAAGAACCTATGATGTCTATTCGCCATACGATGAGATCCTTCCCTCACACATCAGGGCGAAATCTGTTACACCCAAAAATTGTTCACCTAGCCCATCCCCATAGTCACATAACCCATTTGCCACTTTTTCCTACATTTTTTGCCTCCAAAACCCCAAAAATACCTAAATTGGTAATCACTCCTATAAGGGTTTTAAATTGACCTGAAGAAAAATTAGATAGCAATCATATGTGCAAGAGCACCAACATGTTTAGAGAGGAAATTCTAGAAAGCAAGTCCCTCCGACCAATAGAGTTTTCATTCTGATAGGTATAAGATTTGCAGCAGAGCTATATAGCTAGGGTGAGATCCTTATCCTTTACGAAAGGGTTGGTGAATCCCCTTGTCGACAGTATAAGATTATTAAAAACAAGTATCCATGGCTAGACCTATTATTTTTCAAGGGTTTTAGTTAGGGTTTGGAGAGAGGATAATTCCTCTTGGAGCTTGCTTGTTTGGAGAAGATTTTTGGAGATGGCTTTGCTTGGTTTTTTCTCTTTAATGTCGGTTTCTCCTCAATGCTCCTCTTAGTACCTGCAAAACTAGAACACAATATTTTTTCTCCATTATACAAATAATATTCCATCGGATACTTAAACCAAAAAACATATCTAACATTCTACAAATTGATAAACAAGATCATTTGGAGACAATTGAATCAGTTCATATTCATTGAAAGAAAAGTAGAGTTTACAACCTAGCCATGAGATGCTTCCTTCTCCTTCACTCTAGGGTCCCTCCTTTTCCCTTTAATCCTTTGATCACCAAAAGTGTGAAACAAAAGAGTCTCTCTCACCAATTCACTACAGTAACTTTGCTCTTCAATCAATCCTCCCAATATTCACCTCAAATGCCTCTTATATATCTTAAGGACTTGAGTGATGAGAGGTAAATTTTCAATATGGTATGAGAATCCCAACTTAATTTCTTCCATATACATTCATTTCCATATTTTTATGCATTTATCATGAATAATGGAGCATTTAATGCACACAACACATTTTCCATGTATTTCCCTTCCACTTTAAGTTTGTGGAGACTTGGTGTTAGCTTTTGGTAGGAAATGCAATCACTGAAGTTGTCCCTTGCGGGATACTTGGGTCTTCATTCACACCTTTCCTTTTAGAAAGTAGCAGTTGGATTAAGAGATTATGTCTCTTTTAATGTTTTTAGCTATGTCTTCATGTTGTGAGCAAAAATCAAATCATGCTTTCGGCCTACACTATTGAGGGTGTTAAATTGTGTGTTAGCATATATTCATTTACTTACAATCTTGCTAAACATTGATAACAAAAAAAACATATGGAAAAAAAGGAAAAATCTCTACAAAACCTGTTGGTATCAGAAAATCCCTCCCTCAAATTTTATAAATTTTGTCAGCACGCAATAAAATAAGTACCTTGATCTTCATTACTAGGAAATATACAAGAATTTCCGCCAAGAGTTTTATTTTGTTTTAATAAAAATATTGGGCCCAACCAATTATCGAAGTCAACATATGTCCACAAGTTAGCCACACAACACAACAAGTCAGCACCAAGACCAAGCACCAAAGCACATCAAGTCATCAAGTGCCGAGCCACCAAAGTGAGAAACCCACAGGGAACTTGTGCACCATGCGTCAAAGATCATCTACATGTCAAGGTTAAGAACGTCAAATGCTCACCCAAAATGCCCAACCCCATGTAATTTCCTAGGTGTCGATTTCTTTTCATCCAATCACCTGCAACTACCATTGAAAGCTTTGAAATACATTGTATATTCATACGAATTCCAAGTGGCATGGCAAGAGCTTGCAGGTCGATAGAATGCCCAACCGGTATCAATTGTTGAATCAATTATCATTAAAAAACGTATATGCTAATATACCCATTGCATGAAGAAATCCAACAACAAATGTGCCCAATTACCTAGAGTAACTGAATATCATTGATGCACCATTCACTTTCACCTATTCTTTGCAAATTGGGGACTGAGAAGCCTTTTGGGCACTCAAATTTCCAACATCTCGTCGTTTGGTGGTCAGGATTGTGGAAACAAATTCAGTAAACTCGTAACCAAAAGTCGAATTGCTGCTATCCAAGCAAATTTAAAAATATATAGATCGAACATCTTCTTATTCAGCTGAGATGAGTAGCATTGGAGTCTAAGTATCAAATGCTTTCATTTATTAAATATATCAGCACCATTGTCAACAAACTGCCACCAAAGTTTTCATTTATAAGACGAGAGTTTGATACAAGTTATATTGGCTTTATTGTCCGAATTGTGGCATATCTTGCTATGAAATCTAACAATTTCTTGCTTCCTTCTTCCTTATTCTCGGTGTCAGAGTATTATGCAGAATTCAAGGAAACAAATCTAGGTTTTGGGGCAGAGTTTTAATTTCTCAGGATTGTAGATGGAAAATTTCACAAATTTTGGTCAAAAAGTCCAAATTCGACTTGGCTGGAGTATTTTTAGGGGCATATGATGACTCTTCCTCAAAGAGCTCATCAATACTCATCCAAGAGTGCAAGTGGAATTTTGTTTAAGTGTTTTAGTCATAGTAGAAATGTAACCCTATTAAATAGAGACATGGGTCATTTTCTTGTTTTGATTAGCCAAACTTGGCAAAAACACATTAGACTAGATCCAAAAAATGATGAAGAGGTTAACCTTCCTATCTTCTATATATTTCATTGTAAATTCATTGTGAAGGAGAGTTCCAACCAAGAAGGATGAAAGTGTGTTAGGGGTGAAGGTCAGAATTCTACTGTATTTACAAGAGCATGTATTAAATTTCCGTGGTTATTAAGAATGCTTTAAGTGATTATGTATGATTGAGCTTGTTTTGATTTAATTTGAAGTGATGAATATTATATGCATTCATGATTCTTTCCTGTGCTTGGATTCTTGTGGATAGTCTATATATTTATCAATGATCTGAAACAGAGTTGGTTCTTTCCTTGGATAAGTTCATTCTCGTGCTCTTTTTGGCCTTGATATTATGTTTATATATCCACTGATGGATAGCCTAATATGTTAGTTTGATCTCACCTATATACATTTGCTTATGAACTCACATACCTAACCATCCATTCAATATTTTAATATTTCTATAGGCTTTGAACCTTAGTAGTCGAGGTGCAAACTCTAGTGATAACATCTTCTGGCGCCGTTTCCTGGGATGGAGGAGTGAAGATATCTTCCCCAGGAAAGAACGAAACAGATCCAACTCTTTATGGTAGACAAGAGAAGGACACAAAAACTAACTGCAATCATCTACTTGGTGACTGCACATTAAAAGACTTCACTGGAGGAAGGATCTTGCTAATAGAAGATGAAGGGGTTGAAGTGTAAAATCAGGTATCAGTTCATGAGATTTCTTCATGAACTTTTGTTTTTCTTTATCAACTCATTTCTTCTTTTCCCTTCACACATTAAGAGGGTCATATTGTGTTTTGTTTATTCGGATGATCATCAACCTACCTTTGTATATCCATCTTTAGAAGAGTGTCAACACCCAAAAAGTGTTCACTATCTAATTCCCTTATTCACATGACCCATTTGTCCACTTTTTCCACCATTTGAGCCTCTAAAACCTTCAAAAGGTCACCAAATAGACCAAAACCCATCTTTTTCCACTCAAAATATGCATTTTTCCTCAAAAAAAAACACAAAAAACTCTCAAAAAGGGTCTAAAATTCCCAAAAATCAATTAAAAGAGAATAATATTCAAAAACAAAAAGAGGGAAAAAGAAACCTAAACCATTTTGGTCAATACCATTGGTTTCCATAAACCATAATGGTATCCCCCATCACCAAAAAACTATAAAAAGGTGATAGGGGCTCCTCAACCTTGGAGCTACTCAAACTCACGATCCTCACCATTTGAGGTAATACAAAAGATCAAATTTTCTATTTCTTGTTTTTATATGGATCTCATTGTTTATTGTTCTTTAATCTAGTTTTTATTTCTTTGCACATGTTAGATCAGAATTAGTTATTTTACATTTGTTTTTACTTTTACATTGAGACTGCTGCTACAAGTTTGTTGACCAATGTGACCTTGGTCGACAGGGATTCATCTCATTGTCGACACATACCGCAGTCTCCCTGGGAACCGGCCCGGGCAGGTTTGAGCCCACCCAGCAACACCGACAGAGCGGATAAGGTCTCACCCGAGGCATCTAGGAAGAGCAGACAAAACCATGTTTCCGTTGAGGGAAGAGAGTTGTGGTTGCATGGACTAGATCTATTGCAGTACTTAAATAGAAACTTTAAACATTCGACATGGAGTTATAACATATTACTTAATCGCGGCATTTATCATCACAGCAACAGTAAGCAGACATTGCATCAAGAAAATATAACAACATTCACATATCGCAGCATTGCACAAAAATCGTACCAAAACATCATCATGTTATTACTGTCGCAATCGTATACCAGAAGCAAAACATAGATCTCTATACACATACATCTCCTTATCTCTCGCCTACTATTCTCCTTTCTAAGACTTACAACTCTCATCTATTTATAGGCCTCTGCCATTACAATGTTTGTCCACTTACAAATGACTTCCTAACCGACACTATGGACAAATGACCCAATATCTAATTGACTCGGTCCAAATGACCCAAAAACCTTCATATCGCAGTACAATTGACTCAATATTACATAACATATGGTCCAGGTGACCCAAAACCTGCCAAATGCGGTCTCCTTTAACACAAAATACTCCTTTCGCGCCCTCATCCGATGTGTCGCAGCATCGACAGTATCGCGACATTTCCCCATCGAAACGCCTACCAACAGGCACCCACCACAATCTTTTGGATCACCCTCGAGCCATGTCAACTGTTGGACATAGTACACGTCAACGGTTCTTGCAGTTTGGAGCATGCGGTGTGGTCTTGCTCCTTTGGCTACACTGATCATCATCTCGTTGTTCTGTAAGTCTTACCCGAAAGTGGGCATCCCCCGACTTGCTGTCATGTACATCTCAAACTCATCCTCGAGTGTCTGTGAATGGTATAGACGAGAAGAAAAAGAGGACAAACAGTACCAAAGTGAGAAATCAGCAGATGACTCTGGGACATCTGTTTCACACCGAAAAATAGCTCCTACTGTGGGTAGGGAGCTACTGCCCCAACCATATCAGGGGTTGAGAAAATCACAATCCTTCAAACAACTATTGCGTACTTAATAATGCTGGACTAGCCCTCGGTTCGGACATAACACAGTGTAAGTGCACCCGCCGTATAAAGGCGCTTAGGGACACTCGTTGTTCGGGCTCGTAGGGCCTCTGGGGTGCTGCCACAAGAAATGAAGTGAAGCATTTCCACAACCTCCTTGGAATTCCTCACAACTCAACTTGAAAACTGATCAAACAGCATAACCACTCTATGTCAGAATGACTTATTTATAGCGAACTACCAGCTGCCTCGACTACTTATAGCCGGACCATGCCTGGGTCATGATGGTGGGAATGATGCCCCACTACCTCACATCTGCATGTGTGAACCAACCGACTGACACGGCAGGGGGTGACCATGCTGCCACTGAAGATCCCACGTGCCGACATGTGAGCAATATCCTCACATCTTGCTGATCGTACCGTCCTAGCATGCCATGTGCAAAACATGTCATCGTCATGTGCTAACCCGGCCAAATCTATCAAGCGCAATCATGATGGGAAGTGGTCACAAGATGTTAGCGCGATAGTAGTCACAACACTGCCCCGTACCCCCCAAATCCTCCGTAATCATCACAAAATCCTTCATTAACTCAAGAAAATCCACCGTCAATCCTGGTCAGAACGCTGACATGATTCTCCGTCTACTCCAAACTTGTGGTACAAGCCTCCCTGCTTGCGCATTCCTTCTTCTGTTGGTGCGCCATCTGCCACCAAGCAACCTGCAACACACTTTTTTTTTCTTCGATGCGACTCAGACATCGCACTGTTCCAAGACCAATTGATAGGGATTCAACCTGTGACCATTTACCAGCTTGGGGAGCATCGCCCCATCCAACCGTTGCAACTTAACCAATCCACCTAAAGTAATACTATTGATGCGATATGGACCCCGCCAATGCATCCGTAATTTTCTTGGATGTTTCATAAACTTGCTGTCATATAATAGTACCAAGTTTCCTTGCTGAAACTATTTACTTTTGATGTGGCGATCATGCCATGCCTTCTGGCGATCCTTCTCCACCCCTTGGTGAAAGCCAGCGATAAATAGATCCTCTTCCAGCTGCACCAATTGTGCTATATGTTCATCTAATGTTGCGACATTATCCAGTCCCATAACAGCTGCAATTCATAGACTCGAAACAATGTACTCCATTGGCATAATTGCTTCCTTCCCATATACCAGCTTAAAAGGTGTCTAACCAGTCAACCCGTCTTCGATATTAGTTGGTTCCTCCCCTGTGTCAATCCATGACAAATGATCTGGTCCAGCATTCAACCACCTCGGTTTCACAATGACTTCAAAATCAAACTCCTGAAACAAAAGTAGCCAATGATAGATCTTCCCCCCATCACAGGCTTATTGACCAAGTATTTCAATGCAGAATGATCAATGCACATTTTAAAGTGGCCACCTAACAAATAATGCCTGAATTTCTGCAGCGCGTAAACCATGGCCAGACCTTCTCATTCTATGGTAGTGTAATTGCGTTCTACAGAGGACAGCTTCCGACTGGAAAAAGCAATAGGATGATCAAGGTCGCCTTATCCAGGTTGAGCCAACACAACACCTAATGCAATCGATGAAGCATCAACATGGACATGGAATTCCTTACTCCAGTCTGGAAAGACCACGATTGGCGCCGATGCCATCTTCGTCTTGAGCGTTTCGAAGCTAACCTGACATTCCGGGCTCCACTGGAATGCCCCGTCCTTCTTCAACAACTTTTCCATAGGGACAATAATTGTAGCATAGCCCCTAATAAACTTGCGATAATATCCCGTATGACCCAAAGTCATGCACAACTGCTTAACGGTGGTTGGCGGTTGCAACCCCAAAATGAACACAATTTTGGTTAGATCAACCAGCAATCCCTGTTTACACACGATATGATCTAGCAATATCCCAAACGGTGCACAGAAAATACATTTCTTCAAGTTCAGCGATATCTGGTGTTGTCGACATCGGTCAAGCATTAACCATAGATTGGCCAGATGATCACGAATCAACCCATAAACGGTCCAATCATCCATATATACCTGCAAAAAATTCTGAATAAAATCTTTGAATGTGGAAACAACAACCCAGGAGAATATCGCAGGTGCATTCTTCAAACCAAACGGCATTACCGTGTACTGAAAGCAACCCCATTCAGTAATGAAAGTTGTCTTATGGCGATCTTCCTTGGCAATGCGAATCTGATGGTAGCCAGAGAATCCATCAATGAATGAGTACATCTCCTGGACATCCACTCCTTTAAGTACTTCATCAATAAATGGGGTCGAAAAAGGGTCATGCAAGCAGGCATCGTTCAACTTCCGCAAGTCGACAAATGCACACTTCACCTGTTTTCTTGTCCTGCACCACCATAGGACTGATCCATTTGGGCTCTTCCACGGGTTCAATAATACCAGCATCCAACATGTGATCAAGTTCCGCCTTGAAATTTTCTTTATGTCATGGATTCAACCGACAAGGTCGCGGTCAGACTGGCTTAGCATCTGGTTTTAATGGAATCTTCATCTCTCCTAAATCACCCAGGATTCCCTTCATTTCAAAAAAAATTGTGGGAAACACATCTTGAAACTCATGAAGTAACTCAATAACCTTACTCATCATCTCATTGTCCCAATAATCCCCAACATATAGCAAACTTTGGAGTAGCCTCGGTGCCGATATTCATCTTGCGAAGCTACAATGGTTGACTGAACGGATGACGTGGTGCAGTAGGTTGGACCACATCGCAACTTCCTTCAGATTCGGGAATGCTAACATTCTGTGGATCATCATCATCCTCTGGCCCATCGCTGATGTTGAAGCACTCCATGAGGGACTGCATCTAACAATATGTGTGTAGGCCGATAGGGTAGGTCGCCGGAATGACCTGAAGTACCACGTCGCGGATGAGCTATAGGGTGTTATGGACATCAGTGTTGGCATCCGCAAAAGTGAACGTATGAGTGAAACAGACCGTCAACTCCCCCCATGTTGTAATGTCTCGACGCAAATCGGCTGTAGTGTACCATGAGCGTGACATCTCATCCAAAGTATGGATAAAATCATGGACCCACTCATCTCTGGGTTGCGCTACCCATAATCATTGGTATTTCGTCACATGATCACTGGGATTAGTCCGACCATCATACTTGCCAGTGTGATAAATCTCAGTATCGCCGAACTAAACCATCATCAACCTTCGACACTATGACCAACCATTAATGAATTTCTTATGTGTGGCCCACCAGGGTGCTGGAGTAGCCTTCATTGCTTCCTCCAATGCCAGCAATCGTTGTGGTTCTGAGACACGTCTTCAAATTTTGTTAAAAAGGTGGTTAGGCTAGGAAACCCCTCATAGACAGGAAATGTGATCGTTTCTGTCGCAACACAACATAAGGATTGCGTAACTAAGCCACATTTCTGGAATGCTACCTCATGCAATCGGTTCTGCCAATGTTCTAAGGCATCATCAGATTCGGAAGACGCAGAGCTCTCGCTACACCACTCCAACTCACCGTAGGCAGTAGGATGAATATAATCTTCAGAAATATTGAATGCATGGTCCCATCCAACGGGATCATCATCTTTTACAAGCTCAACATATTGGTGTCCTTCAACCAGATCCAATAGGGCTATAACTCTGAAATCACGATTCTCAAAGGTCATCATGCGCTTCTTGAAGTTGATTACAGATCCACTATCATTAGCCCATCCAATCCCCAAGAGAGTCGGATAAGAGCTTCCTCCCTCAACCACTTCAATGACATCGAAGTCAGCATAAGTCTTCATGCACTCAATATCGATCGTGAGCCGTGAAACTCGCCCAATGGGTGTTACCTTCGCATGGTTAGCCAACAGGCGCTGCATAGGAGACCAGCTCAATGGAGGACTCGCCATCTTTTGCCAAGCTTACTTGGTTAAGATGTTAATATCTGAACCAAGGTCAAGAATCATAGAGTCAACATCATAATCACCAATCTGAATATTCATTCACATCTCCTTACCAGTCTTCCGTCGCTGTATGGAGTTTACTGCCGACTCCTGCCGTCCTTTCATAAAGCGCTGCAACCATCCCTCAATCTCAACCAGGGTAGCCGGGTCTCGGGCTAATAACATACAGCTTTTAAGAAACTTTTTCAATGTCCCCAGTGGTGGTGGTCGATCAGCGTCTGATGTATTATCAAAGACAAGTGGCATATCACAAACAACAACCTTACCGTGGTCTTTCTCCAAGGTGCGACGTGCCTCTAGGAATGTCTCCCACTCCATATCAATGTCGAAAGGTACCGTCTTCTGACCAGCCAACCGAATCAGTGGTCACAAACCATCTTCCCCAGTCGTATTAAATCCACGAGTAACAATATCCACCGAAGCATCTTGTGGTCGCGGTTCTGCAGAAATGGTCGCAATATTTGCACCCTACATTTGGTTCTGCTGCAGATTCCCCGGTTGATTGACATTTTGATTGGCGTTCGACGGTGGTCATGAGGGATGGTTCTGTAATGGTTGCTGTACCTGGTTCTGTACTGGTTGCTGTGGCTGAGCTTGATTCTATAGCTATGGAGCGTTCCTAGCCTGCCATCGTGCAATCAAATGTGGACAATTATCAACCATATTATCATTACCAAAATAGAATGTACACTGATTCTGTAGTAGTGGGTAGTCGCACTGATAATGCCCCCATACCACACAATGGTAACATTGAAGAGGTCCATGACCACCTCAGCCTCCTCCTCCATGACCAAATCCACCACCGCGTCCACCCCTGTATCCTCCTCGGTAGCCACCCTGCTGCTGGTACTGAGGTTGCTTAAACTGTTGCTGCATCGGTGCTGGTGGTATCCCTTGCCCTTGTTGTGTATACTGCAGTTGCTGTACATACTGTGGCTGTGCGGGAGTCATTTGCATCGGAGTGTATTGCGGCATGAACTACTACGGTTGTTGTTGCTGTGGTGCAAACTGCATATGCGGTTGCGGTAGCGGCTGAGCTACCTGCAGTTGTAGTTGTGGTTGTTGCATGACGTGTTGATCGTCTTTGATGTATAATGCATCACACATCCTCTCCTGTAGTAACCCATATGCATGGAAATCATTGTCATCGTGACCCATCGACTTGCAGAATGTGCAATAAAGATTTCGCGGAGTTTTGACCATTTTCTGCATATACGGGCAATTATCGTGATTGTGCCCAAACACCTGACAAACGCGACACCACGACATACTGCCTCCATTCAATAGGTTTGGCGCACCTGATACCAAATAATTACAAAAATTCGGGCAATTATCCTTCGTATGCCCTTCTCCTCGGCATCGCGTACACAATACTGCATCGCGCTGTTCCTTGTTCTTCTTTAAATATTGCAGTTGTATAGTCAGGTTGGCGAGCTGTGTCTGTATCTGCGACATCCTGGCTGCATTATCTCCAATTGGGGATGCCTCCAATCGCATTGCAATCTCTAGAGCTTCGCTAGGTGTCGATATGTTTTTCTATAGCAGCGGCAGCTGAATGTGGGGTAGCAGTGCCGCAAGTAACCATTCTTTATGTTGGACGACACTCATATCGAAACTAACCTTTTCCATCATCGTCTTGAAACGCTGGTCAAAATCCCATAGCGTCTCATTGTGATATTGCATAATTTCCTTCAATTCAGTAATATATTGAGCCTTTGACTTAGGCCATCTAAATTCAGCAATCAACCCATCCTGAATCTCATCCAATGACTTCTCTGGGGCCCTCGTATGGACTAGAATAAACTTCATGAACCAATCTAATGCACGACCTCGCAGAGTCGTGGCTAACTGTCCTTTCTTAACATCGACATCCGTGATCTATTTCATGGTCTAGACCACTTCACACAAAAACCAATATTTTTTTGGGTTGTCTGTCGCACTTCCATGGAACAACAGTAACTTAGCATCATCACCCCCCATTCAAGGCTTCCTTCCTCCTGTCGTTGTGCTGCTACCAATTAACTTCTGCGAAATTGACGAACTTGGTGGTGTCAAAATGGTATTTCTTGTTGTTTGTGAGTCAGTGAGCGGAGGTGTTGGTACGTTGTTGTCGGGGTTTGGTCTTGCCTCTATCCTGGGCGTAGCCTGGTCGTCCCTATCAGGACTGTGAGGTCGCTTCGTCCCGTGTGGTCTTCCTTCGTGGTTTTGCGGTTCGATCACAACAGGACCTTCTCCTATCCTCTGCCTCTTCTCCTGTCGAAACTTTGCTCCTCCTATTGTAAGACCACTTTCTTCCTCGGCTTCACTCACAGTCTCTTCATGGTCTGCACCCATCTACCCCTTACCATTCCACATACTGTTCCCCAGCAGTCGCGGTACCCATGGCCTTCACCCACCAGGATGTCTAGTGATCAAGGTCCATCTTTAATATACCCTTTTCACAGATTAGCATCTTAATCGATAGTTGGAGCGATAGCAGAAACCTTCCCCTTGGTCCTCGGAAGAAGTATCTTTCAGCTTCACTATAGGATTTCTTCGTGTCGATCGCAAATTCAGTGATATATCCCTCCAAGATGCTATCAAGCCAAACTTTGACAGCCTGTGATGCCTTATTATCGACTTCCTGCAGCTTCTGAATCAACTCCGGGGTCCAAGCCGTTGACTCACCACCCTGAAAGTTCCTCTTCTGGAAGGTCAGCTTTGACAACCACTCGTACAAAATGATCGAGAATTCACAGAAAAACCATTCATGCGGACTGTCGTGAATATATCTTTCCAGCCAGTGATATACTATCAGTCGCGTGTTCCGGCTTTCTTCTTCACCAAACTCCCACAATTTCTGATCAAACCAGCTCTATATCTCCGGCTTTGTCGGGTGCCACAACATGACCTCCTTTTACTCTGCACACGGTCCCGGCAACGGAACCATTTGTTGACCAATGCGACCTCGGTCGATAGGGGTTCGCCTCACTCTCAACACATACCACAGTCTTCCTAGGCACCGGCTCGGGAAGGTTTGAGCCCACCCAGCAACACCCGCAGAGCGGATGAGGTCTCACCCGAGGCGTCTTGGAAGAGCAGATGGAACCATGTTTCCGCCAAGGGAGGAGGAGAGTTCTGGCTGCATGGACTAGCTCTATTGCAGTACTTAAACATAAACTTTAAACATTCGACATGGAGTTATAACATATTACTTAATCGTATCATTTATCATCACAGCAACAGTAAGCAGACATTGCATCAAGAAAATATAACAACATTCACATATCGCAGCATTGCACAAAAATCGTACCAAAACATCATCATGTTATTACTGTCGCAGTCGTATACCAGAAGAAAAACATAGATCTCCGTACACATACATCTCCTTATCTCTCGCCTACTATTCTCCTTTCTAAGACTTACAACTCTCATCTATTTATAGGCCTCTCCCATTACAATGTTTGTCCACTTACAAACGACTTCCTAACCGACACTATGGACAAATGACCCAATATCTAACTGACTCGGTCGAAATGACCCAAAAACCCGCATATCGTGGTACAATTGACTCAATATTACATAACATATGGTCCAAGTGACCCAAAACCCACCAATTGCGGTATCCCTTAACACAAAATACTCCTTTCGTTCCCTCATCTGATGTGTCGCAGTGTCGGCCGTACCATGACATTTCCCCATCAAACTGCCTGCGAACAAAGTTAGCAGGTGCATCCTTGCACATGCTTGGTTGCAAAACCAAGCAACAGTTTTTGGTGTTAAGATTAAACCAAATAGACAAGCAAGATCACTGAAAGAAGCATAATCACAAGATAGACACAGAATATACCCTGGGAAACCCTCATGGGGTAGAAAACCTAGCAAAGCTTTCCTCAATAAGATGATCAAGCAAAATACAAGATGTGCTCCCTCCTTCCTTTCCTCCTTAGCAGATCTCCCAGACAAGTGCGCCTCTTTTCACAAGTGAGTGAGTGTGTCTAATGAGGAGTTTACCTCCTCTATTTATACTGACTCCTCACTGACTAAAATACCCAATGGGGCCGACCTCTCCTGGAGAAGTCTAATAACCCCTAAAATATTAACTCAGGGATGACCCCCACATGGTGGGTCTAATAACCCTAGTTACCACAAATTCTCGGAGGAATAAACATCTCCGGATACATAGTAGAATCACATCGGACGTATGGAACATCTCCAGAATAAATAATATACAAATATAATATTCTTAGAAGTAACAATATTCAACACTCCCCCTTAACAAGAAGGATATTATAACAACATCTACAGGAGCAACAAGTCATACATCATACATGATACATCTATATATCATCGGAAGCTTTCTTCAGTTCATCATCATCAGTAACTCAGCTAGTTACTGGAACATCGACATCACTCAATCATCAGCATCGTCATCATCAATCATCATCACATGATCATCAACATCGTCATCACACGATCATCAGCGTCGTCATCAGCATCGTCATCACACGATCATCAGCATCGTCATCAATATCGTCATCACACGATCATCAACATCGTCATCACACGATCATCAACATCGTCATCACACGATCATTAGCAACGTCATCACACGATCATCATTACACAGGATGATCAATCTTGCTCTCTTTAGGACATAGGTCCATGGATGATGCAATCCAGTCATGTACCTTTTGAACCGAAGTCCAGGGACGATCCAGTCCTATCATGTACCTTTTGAATCGAAGCTCAGGGACGATCCAGTCCTATCATGTACCTTTTGAACCGAAGCTCAGGGAAGATCCAGTCCTATCATGTACCTTTTGAACCGAAGCTCAGGGACGATCCAGTCCTATCATGTACCTTTTGAACCGAAGTTCAGGGATGATCCAGTCCTATCATGTACCTTTTGAACTGAAGCTCAGGGACGATCCAGTACTATCATGTACCTTTTGAACCGAAGCTCAGGGACGATCCAGTCCTATCATGTACCTTTTGAACCGAATCTTAGGGACGATCCAGTCCTATCATTCAATTCTCGGAGACCTCATGTCTACGGTTCAATTCACAAGACTAAAGTCCGAGGATGATCCAATCCCCTTACCTGTTCATTCAAGATTTTGTTCTCGGAGACATCATGTCTACGGCTCAATTCAAAGGACTAAAGTCCGAGGACGATCCAATCCCCTTACCTTTTCATTCAGGATTTTGTTCTCGGAGACATCATGTCTACGGCTCAATTCATAGGACCAAAGTCCGAGGATGATCCAATCCCCTTACCTGTTCATTCAGGATTTTGTTCTCGGAGACATCATGTCTACGGCTCAATTCACAAGACCAAAGTCCGAGGACGATCCAATCCCCTTACTTGTTCATTCAGGATTTTTTTCTCGGAGACATCATGTCTACGGCTCAATTCACAGGACCAAAGTCCGAGGACGATCCAATCCCCTTACCTGTTCATTCAGGATTTTGTTCTCGGAGACCTCATGTCTACTGCTCTCTTTAGGACTGAAGTCCAGGGATGATCCAATCCCCTCAAGTCCACCAAGGACTTCATTCTCGAAGACATACATCTACGGCTCTCTTTAGGACTGAAGTCCAGGGATGATCCAATCCCCTCAAGTCCACCAAGGACTTCATTCTCGAAGACATACGTCTACAGCTCTCTTTAGGATTGAAGTCCAGGGATGATCCAATCCCCTCAAGTCCACCAAGGACTTCATTCTCGAAGACATACGTCTACGGCTCTCTTTAGGACTGAAGTCCAAGGATGATCCAATCCCCTTACATGTCAATCATGAGTACAAGTATCTACATCTATACAAGTACATCAAGGCATCATGTATTCTCATCATAAAAAAATGTATATGTATCCTCATCATCAAATCATGTATCCTCATCATCAAGACATGTACATCAAAACATGTATCCTCATCATCAAAACATGTATATCAAAAATACATCTAACATCAAAAGCATGTATTCTCACTAATACATCTATCATCAAAAGCATGTATTCTCACTAATACATATATCATCAAAAGCATGTATACATCTATCATCAAAAGCATGCATTCTCACTAGTACATCTATCATCAAAAGCATGTATTCTCACTAATACATCTATCATCAATAGTAAAAGTATAAGAGTCCTAAAAATAATTCTAAGTAACTAAGTGTAGTAAATAGGTAGCCTCATCATTGATGAGACCTGACTTGTTATCAGGTACTATGCTACTCCCCCTTTCGGGGAGAGTCCTTTTGAACTATACCAAGCTTGTCTCGGAAGTATTCAAACTTCACTTGAGACAGAGGTTTAGTCAAGATATCATCAATCTGATCCTCAGTGCTTATATATTCGAGCTTGATAGCTCCTCTCTGCACCATATCTCGTATATAGAAGTATCGGATCTCTATGTGTTTTGACTTATCGTGGAACACAGGATTTCCAGTCATCTTAATGCAGCTTTGATTGTCACACATAATCATAGTGGGATCCATTTCTAAGTCAAACACTCCAGATAATAGTTTTCGAAGCCATACCGCTTCATAGCTGGCAGAGCAGGCAGCTATATATTCTGCTTCAGCAGTACTGAGGGCCACACTAGATTGTTTCTTGCTGAACCATGAGATCATAGCAAATCCAAGACCATAACATCCACCTGAAGTACTTTTTCTGTCTGAGACACTACCTGCCCAGTCAGAGTTTGAGTAACCATGTAACCGGAGTTCATGACCTCCGAGATAATATAGGCCAAAATCTAAAGTACCTTTTAGGTACCTCATTACATGCTTTGCAGCTATTAGGTGATCCTTTCTAGGTTCTACTAAATACTGACTTAGGGTATTTATAGCAAAGCATATATCAAGCCTAGTATTTGTTAAATACATCAATGATCCAATGATTTGTCTATATAGAGTTATGTCCACTAATTCTGATGAATCATTGACCAATAACTTCAAGTTGGAGTCCATGGGAGTGGCCATGGCTTTACACTCCAACATATCAAATATTTTGAGAATTTCCATAGTATACTTACCTTGATTTAGAAAGATTCCTTTTGGTTCTTGCCATACTTCTAAGCCTAAGAAGTAGTGCATCAATCCGAGATCTTTCATCTCGAATTCTGAAGAAAGCTTCTTCTTGCTTTCAATAATTTGTTTCTCATTTCCAGTTAGAAATAGATCATCTACATATAAAAACAATTTAACTGGTTCATCCTCCATCACTTTGAGATAGAGATTGGGATCAGCTTTACTCTTGGTAAAGCCCATGCTTGTTAAGAAATTGTCAATCCTTCCGTACCAAGCCCTAGGAGCTTGCTTCAATCCATATAATGCCTTTTTTCAGTTTGCATACATGGGTCCTTCCGTCCTTGACCTCAAATCCTTGTGGTTGTTCTATGTATACTTCTTCTTCAATTACACCATTCAGAAAAGCTGTCTTAACATCCATTTGGTGCAGTTTCCATTTCATCATGGATGCAAGTGCCATGATGGTTCTAATTGAAGTATACCTAGCAACTGGTGCAAATTTTTCTTCATAGTTAATTCCCTCCTTTTGAGAGAATCCTCTGGCTACAAATCTTGCCTTGTATTTTTCAATGCTACCATCTGCAGCATGTTTTATCTTAAAAATACATTTGGAAGAAACCACACTTTTATCTTTTGGTTTGGGGACTATATCCCAAACATCATTTTTCATGATTGACTGATATTATTCTGTCATTGCTTCTACCCATTCTTTCTTCTGAGCTGCCTCTTCATAGCTGGTAGGAAGTTGATCCACAAGATCACACATCAAGGCCATGTAGTTGGACACTAGCTTTGGTTTCTTTCTTTCTCTAGTGGAGCCTTCAGGAGCTCCATATCTTTCAGCCCCTTGAATAATATCTCTAGCCCATGCTGGCCTTCTTTTCTTAGATAGGTCTGAAAAAGGGGGCTCTTGTGGTTCCAACATGTCATGATCCTCTGGAGAATCATCTTCAGGAATGGGCACAACCTATGGTATTCTGGGAGAAGTATCTTCTTCATATATTTCTTCAAGTTGGCACTTGGATTTCTTGAGAGCTACTTCTTCATCAAATGTTAGATCTCTACTTATTTCTATGTGATGAAAGCCCGGAATGTAGATTCTGAAGGCTTTGGATGATTCACAATAACCAACAAATATTCCCTTCTTACCAGAAGGGTCCAACTTGGTTCTCTTTTCTTTTGGAATGTGGATGTACACAGGACACCCAAATATTTTAAGATGACTTACCTCAGGCTTCTTACCTGTAAACACTTCTTCTGGAGTTTTGAAATAAAGAGCACTATGAGATAATCTATTTTGTACATATACTGCTATCTTGGCTGCGTCAACCCATAGATACATGGGAAGATCTTGGTCATGTATCATAGTCTTCACAGCTTCCATGATTGTTCTATTTTTCCTTTCAGCCACCCCATTTTGTTGGGGATTATATGGAGTAGTTAGTTCCCTTTTAATTCCAGCTTCTTTACAGAAGTCCTCAAATTCCTTTGAGGTAAATTCTCCTCCATTATATGTTCTGAGAATTTTGATTCTCTTTTCTGATAGATTTTCTATTAGAGCTTTGAACTCTTTGAATTTTCCAAAAACTTCATTCTTAACTTTCAGGAATTATATCCAAGTTTTCCTTGAGTGGTCATCAATGAATGAAATATAGTATTCAAACCCACTTAAAGAAGTGGTGGGAATTGGTCCACATACATCTGAGTGTATTAGCTCCAAAATGTTCTTAGTCTTTGTTTCACTCTTTGGAAAGGGGTTCTTGATATTTTTCCCTTTCTTACATCCTTTGCAAGAGCCATCATGATTAGCTTTCAAATCTGGTAATCCTATGACTACCTTGCTTACATAAGGTAAGGCTTTGTAGTTGATATGGGATAATATTCTATGCCATAGCTCACTGGGGCTAGAGATATCATGAGCAAGGGCAGCTTCTGGATGACCCTTGAGCTTATAGAGACCTCCTTCTTCTTCACCAATAACAACTGCATCTTTAATTGTCTTTCCTTTGGACCACATGAGTACTTGTCCATCTATGAAAGCCACTCTAAAGCCTTTCTTATCTAGTGCTGAGATAGAGAGTAGGTTCTTCTTTAAACCTGGTACATATAAGATGTCTTTCATCTTCAAGGGTGTTCCAGAATCTAGCTTGTAGCTGGCTTCACCAATTCCTTTGATGGGATATTGGTAGTCATCTCCTAGAGATACCTTTTGAGTAGAAGACTTTTCTTCAAGATTTGAGAAAGTCTTTCTTTGACCTGTCATGTGCTTAGAAGCACCACTGTCAATGAGCCATGTATCTTCTCCAGGAGATACAGATCCAGAGAGTGCAGAGAATAGGACATATTCTTCTGGATCTTCTTTCTTCACTTTATATCTTTTATTTCTAGGTTTTACCTCTACCTCTTCTTCTTCTTCTTCTTCTTCTTCTTCTTCACTATCATTTTCTGCCATATGTGCATGATGTCTTTTGTGGACAAACTTCTTCTTTTGTGAAGGACAAAATCTGGAGATGTGTCCTAGTTTATGGCAACTGTAGCATTCAACTTTGGAAAGATCTCTTATTGGATTGGGTCCTCTTCTCTTTTTAGGCCTAGATAAGTGTTGAGGTCCTTTGTGGTCAACTTTCTTGAGATGACCTATTCTTCTTCTTTTGGTATGGGTGGCCAAGGCTTGGTCATCCTCTTTGAGAAGAGCTTCTCTGTTGGCAACCCTCGCTTCTTCTTGAACACAGTCCTCCCATACTATATCAAACTTCATGCTCTCTTTTCTGGCACACATGGTTTGTATGAATGATTCCCAAGGTCTAGTGAGACCATTGAGAGCAGTCATCACAAGTTCATCCTCATCAAGAGTATCACCAATTGCATCTAGTTGCTCCTTGATTTGAGAGACCCTTGAGAAATAGTCTTGAATGGATTCTCCTTTGTGCATTTTGGTACTCTTCAATTGAGTCTTCAGATTCATCTTCCTATTGATGTTCTTTCCTTCATACATTCTTCCTAGGGCATCATACATTTCCTTTGGAGTCTTCTTGGAGGCCACTTGGGGAATCAAGTGGTCTTTAATAGAATTAGCTATGATTCTCTTTGCCCTAATTAAATCCTTCATATGCTTTTCTTTGGCTTCATCTCCTTCTGGTTCTACAACTTCATCCTTGATATAATGAGCAAGGTCATTCTCTTCAAGAATGAGACCAATTCTGTATTTCCATGCCCAGAAATTCTCTATACCTTCTAGCTTGTCTTCAAGGTTAGTGTTTGGAGCCATCTTCTCTTGGGGGAGTCCAAGAGACGGAGTAGTACTTACTTGAAAAGTTACCTTTTACTTTTTCGGAACCTGAGACAAAATTTTATCGCACTTTTGGTAGAATTAGGGTTTAACTTTCCCGGAGTTCTACCCAACCAAAAGGTTCGATCTAGTGCTCAAAAGATTTTTCTTGAGAAGGGCTATCCAGCCATGTGATTAGATTTCAAAAATACCAACTTTATGCTGAAACTAATTTATGGTTTATCGCACTTTTGGTAGAATTAGGGTTTGACTTTCCCGGAGTTCTACCCAACCAAAAAGTTCGATCTAGTGCTCAAACGATTTGTCTTGAAAAGGGCTATCCAGCCATGTAATCAAATTTCAACAATACCAACTTTCTGTTGAAACCAATTTCTGATTTATCGCACTTTTGGTAGAATTAGGGTTTGACTTTCCCGGAGTTCTACCCAACCAAAAAGTTCGATCTAGGGCTCAAACGATTGATATTGAGAAGGGCTATCCAGACATGAAATCAGATTTCAATAATACCAACCTTTTGCTGAAACCCTAAACTTCACTGGAGAGAGAGAGAGAGATTCTTACCTTGTGAAAGATGTCCTAATCAGTCCAGCTCTGATACCATGTTAAGATTAAACCAAATAGACAAGCAAGATCACTGAAAGAAGCATAATCACAAGATAGACATAGAATATACCCTGGGAAACCCTCACGGGGTAGAAAAATCAGCAAAGCTTTCCTCAATAAGATGATCAACCAAAATACAAGATGTGCTCCCTCCTTCCTTTCCTGCTTAGAAGATCTCCCAGACAAGTGCGCCTCTTTTCACAAGTGAGTGAGTGTGTCTAATGAGGAGTTCACCTCCTTTATTTATACTAACTCCTCACTGACTAAAATACCCAATGGGGTCGACCTCTCCTGGAGAAGTCTAATAACCCCTAAAATATTAACTCAGGGCCGACGCCCACATGGTGGGTCTAATAACCCTAGTTACCACAACTTTTTGGAGGAATAAACATCTTCGGATACATAGTAGAATCACATCGGAGGTATGGAACATCTCCTGAATAAATAATATACAAATATAATATTCTTAGAAGTTACAACATTCAACATTTGGCGACTCCACTGGTTTTCAAATTTTAAATTTTTTATTTACATCTATATTTTAGTTGTTTTTTCCATTTAAAACTGTAGATTTTCCATACTAGTCAGCTTCTTGATAGATTCCCTAGCCATTGGCCCTTTCTGCAGCCCAAAACAACCCAAAATTTCAATTTTTGGGTTAGTTTTTTCGGCGACTGTTTTCCGTCTATACATTACGGCTTTCAGCACCCACAGTCACGCTGTGCATAGCACCCTCGCACATGTTTTCTGCGTGGCCCATCGCGGCTGTTCAACTTTTTCCCGTGCGGCCCATCGCGGCTGTTCGGATTTTTCCCGCACGGTCCATCACGGTTGCTTGATCTTTTTCCACGCTGCACATCGCGGCTTTTTCCCACATCGTAAAGATTCACATCGTGGCTTTTGCCCATATCACTGCAATTCACATCACGACTTTTCACCTCACATACGCGATATTTCCTATTTTGTTTGACCCATTTTTTCTCGAGTGTTTGCCCATTCGGGCCATTTTTTCCAGCCTTGTTTTCTGCAATTTTTTGACAGTATAGTGTTTTATTATTGCAGCATTATAAATTTATATTCTATCATTTGCTTTACCATATATTTTAAAAAAAAATTCAGTTAAGTGAAAGAAAGATTTGTTTAGCATTTTTTCAGATTGTAGATTTCATCTTTTGCAAAGTTAGAATCATATTTCTGAATTGCTCAATAGTTTTCCCAAGAAAGGCTTTAGAAATCCACTTATTTCTGCATATGTTATTTGCTTTACATTGAAAATTTTGAAAAATCCATATTTTTTTGAAACAAGCATTTACATTTGGAAGCGTCTTTCATTTTTTGCAAATTGAAATTGTTATTTTAGTTTGTGATTAAATCGCCCAAGCGAGGAAAATTGTTTTGGTATACAACCACACCAGTAGACAATCTGTCACAATAATTTCAAGTGAGCCTTAAAATTCTCTTAACTCAACCAACATTCTAACCCCATTTGGGGAACACAAAAAGAATATTGTAGTTAGGTAGGACTAAGGGGGTAAGTATCCAAATAACACCCCTCACTCACTTACATGTTGAGACATAGTGGCTGACATTTAGGGTACCAAAATCCCTTATTATTTGTTGCCATAGTTTAAAACCAATTTGTTGGGAAGGCCTCTCCCTTAGGAGGGTTGAAGTAACCAGACTGGTTCCAGAGGCCTGAGTGGAATACCGCAATCCATTCAGTCACCGAAGGATACCTACTTGTTGTTCTCCTTGTACCACCCTTGTGGGAGTACACCGGTGATAGAACAAGAGCTGCAGATTCACCCAACCGGATGTGTCATGAATGGGGTATCTTAGTGGCCCATTTTCTAGGATTGACTACACAGTATCCCTCCCGGTAGGGGTATATCTAGCCTTCGATTCTCCAATTTATATTGTCTGACTTGGATTTCATCACCTTGTAGAGGATATATCTTGTTGAGTCATAATACTTTTTAGTTAGGTGTTTGCATGATCCATTACCTCCCATTGGTCATTGAGTACACCTTGTTTCAATTTTTAGGAGCCATTTGCATGTTTTTTTTCTGACCACATTTTTTTATTACTCCACTTACTATAGCAGAGCAGTTATAGTAAGCATTTTGAGGTTGGTTGTTTTCCTAAGTGCCATTATTTTTTACGCTCCCCTCCTGCACACACTGTTGCATTAGGGTTTTTCGAGCTTCACACTCACCACCACCAGTTAATTTTAATAGACAATCATCACCATAGATTCCCCGATACGTTCTCGGTGCTTCCGGGGAGACCCCCTGCAGTACGGTTCCCTTGAATCCACACGTCATTGGCATAGATCCCCATCATCCGATTCTGACGTGCCTCATTTCACATTTGACTCTGAGGCAGGATCCGAAAATCCCACATACATTGCACCCACTAGCCCCATGGTCGATTCGCATTATGACAAAATTTTCCACAGGGACTGTTGGTATAACATCGTCCAGCCCCACCACCACAACGACCACCATGGTAGCCACAACTACCACACCTCTCTTAGGGATGCCTAACATGGGACCCACACCTACATTAGGTATGCCCAACATGGGACCTACACCTACCATCACCGCCACTACTCAGATCCCAGTAATTACTAGAACCATTTCAAACCCATCTGTAACTCATGTTGCACTTGGAGGCACTGGCCCCTCTTACACATCTTTAGGTGGAGGGAACATCCCTTTTACAACTAATCTCCCCCTTGGGGACAGTGGCCCAATTCATAATGCTACCACTAACACTTATGCCCCACCAACCATGTCACATGCCTCTTCCAGTCTGCCATTTATGGCTAGTCTTAACTTACTAGACCTGGAAAGGTTAACAAATGACCCAATTAGACATGACGCTACTTGGCCCCCCATGCCCACAAAAATCCCCTCAGACATACCAAAGTTTGAAGGGAAGGCTGGGGAAGACCCCCAAAACGATATCATGTCGTTTCACCTATGGTGTTCCTAAAACTCCATAGTCGATGATTCTATTCGAATCCGACTTTTACAAAGAACTTTCACTGGCTTGGCAGCCAATTGGTATATTGAGTAGCCACATGGGATGCACCCCACGTTTACATCCCTTGCCTCAACTTTCCTATAGTTCTTTCAACTACCCGTACACTATGATGCAGAAGTAGAAATCCTACTGTCTTGTAGACAAAATACGGCCACCCATATCACATATCATATCCGAGAGTGGCGTAAACGTCGTAGCCTCTACAAGATCAAGCTAGACGATCGTATCTTCCTAGATTGGTTCCTGAAATCACTCCTTCCTCTCATAGCCAAGGATGTAGCTTCTAAACAACCCCAGTCAAAAGAAGATGCCATTTTAAAAGCTTAACAGTTAGACCTCATATATTCCTTTTTTGGATATTTATACACAATATTACTTGACGCCACCGCGCAGAGATCCATCCCGAAATGATGTGCCGGGGGCATCCCATGCCGCTGATGGTATCATTGGCCAGGTTGCATCACAAAACAAACCTTTCACCATGATGAATACCAACAACACCCCAGACCTTTCTAGGGCCACATCTCATTCTGGAGCTACAACTTTGTATGCTCTAGTGATACACACCCACCACACCCATGGACCCTCATGCCCACCTCAGTGTTATGGTCAAGCACCATTAGCTTATGCACCAGCTCCATATTATAACCACCAGGCCAATCATACTTCGGTTCACCCACAAGTCCAATCGGCTTATTACCCTCAACAGGAAGAACCTCCTGCTCCAACACTTCCAATAGCTCAAGGTTACCAACAAGCACAACAAGCACCAGGTCCACCTCAGAACCCTCCTGCTTATTTTCCATCGCATCTTGCTCCAGCGCCTGCAGGACCTCAAAACCCACCTACTACCCAAGGGCATGTATACGCACAACAAAACCAACCTCAAAACTAGAACAACCAACATAATCAAGGAGGTCAACATAATAGCGAAAGAGGACGCAACCGTGGAAATAACTAACAACAAAACCAAGGAGGACAGCCACCTAATCCTCCCAATAACAATAACATTGCTCTTGCAAATCAAAACCCTGATCGTCCACCAAAACAGGGAAAAAACCCTAACCTGAGAACAAACCACCCGTGTTCCATATGCGGTGTATATGGCCATTACACACATAATTGCCCCCATTTGGACCAAGCACGTCAACTCTAGACTGATTATGCCCAACGACAAGGACACGCTGCACAGCCAACACCACCTCCTCAGCTACAACCCATGATATTGCAAGATCCTCTACCCAACCAAGGAGTAGTTAACACTCGCCCAATGGATCCCCCACGAGGATCCGCTGCACCACAACAACAAATTACCTATGCTGCAACCGATTACCAGCATACAGAGTCAAACACTCAGCATTTGCTAATGATGTCATCAAATGATGTCAACCTTCAAACTTGTCGTAACCAATACAGCTCAGTCCTTGAAACCACGCCCACTGATCCATCTTCAAGCACCCTCCCAATTGATTAGCCACTACACATACCTAATATGCCCATGGATGGGGATCCAAAATCCCCTCGCTTCCCTTTGAAATGGATCAACAACAATCCTAACGCTAGTGCAGCTTCAAACTAAAACATTGTAGAAGATTTAGCATAGTGTCCCGCTACTATGTCTGCTCTAGAAATTCTAAAAACTTGTCCTACATAGAGAAAATTGTTGTTGTCCGCCATTGGTGCCATAGACCCTAATGAATCCAATACGATGGCTTTCGATTTAGACCAACCTGAACCTCGTCTTCCTTCATCACTAGCTTTTCATGTTTCTATATCCATTCAAAACCTTGTCATTCATCGATGCATCATCGATTAAGGTGCGTTCACTTGCATTATGTGGACTTTTGTTTGGCAGAAAATTGGATCCCCAACACTACAGCCATCCACTACCGCATTGCAAGCTTACGATGGTCGTGCAGCTCAACCACAGGGTCTGTTAGTTAATGTGCCCATACAGCTTGGGGGCAAACTGGTTCTCATATATATAGAGGTCATCAATGCCCAACTTGATTACAATCTCCTTTTGGGACGAACCTACATGTATAAAATGAAAGTTGTCGCTTCTTCCGTCTTCCACCTCATGATGTTTCCCCACGAAGGACGCGTAGTCAAAATCGACCAGATAACATACTATGATCCTAATGCCCCCGCAACACCTGAAAATGTTCTCCCTATGATTGAACAACCCGTTTAGAGTGCACCCACATCGTTTTTCTCCTCGGTCAGACGCGAGATATATTTGGATACTCCCATGAACTCCACTTTCCCATCTATCCCACCCCCTCTGCGGATAACTGAAATATATAATTTTTACACCCTCTCGCACAATACACAGTAGCATACTCAACAACCTCAACCACTGCCACAACCACCCATAGTGCCTAGTCACATCGGAGCAACACCGATTCACACTATCCCATTCTTGTTCCCATTTTCAGTAGTTGTCAACACGCCAGTAATGGATACACTTTTCCTTCCAGGGTTAATGCTAGGATTACCTATATGGTACCTACCTTCCCCAACTCCTCCCCTGACACCGACCATTGTTTTACAACCGATACAACCCATCAATAATTCGAATCGTCCTCCACCTAGCGTACCGAACCCCCAAAACCGTCCACCACCTGGTATACCGAACCCCCAAAACCAACCACCTCCAACAGGGGCCACTACATCAACCTCTAGTTATGTTCCTGTTGGCTCGGTTTTGCAACCAAGCTTAGTGCTATGGGCACCTACTAACTAGTAGTAGCAGTTTCAATAGAAATAAAAACAATAAACTAAATAAACAATACTTTTCATGGATCTAAACAAGAATCTAAGCAAATAATGTAAACATTTCAAAATCAAGAACAAGAAACATAATAAATAATTTTTTGTATTGAAAAGTGGGGGGCAAGCAAGTGCTTGCGATATTACCTTCAATGGTGAAGGTTGATGTTGAGCAACTCCCAAGATGAGTAGCTCCAAACTCCAATAGGTCTCTTTCTCCAAGGTTGCTTCAATGGCTAAAAGTGCTCAGGGGAGATTTCAGCAGCATAAGGATGAGATAATGGAAGGATGTGAAATGAGGAGCCCCTACCACCTTTTTATAGGTTTTGGTGGTGAGGAATACCATTTGTGGTTTTGTGGAAACCAATGGTATTGACCAACATGGTTTAGGTAATTTTCCCTCCTTTTTCCTTTTTTGAATAAAAATAATATTTTAATTCCCTTTTTAATATTTTTGGGAATTTGGACCCTTTTTGAGGGTTTTTTATGATTTTCTTGGAAAAATAATCTTTTTTAATGGAAAAAGGGGTGTACCAAGGTCTTTTGGTGACCTTTTGTTGGTTTCAGAGGCTCAGATGGTGAAAAAGTGGGCAAATGGGTCATGTGAATAGGGGAATGAGCTAGTGAGCACTTTTTAGGTGTTAACAGATTGCCCCCTGATGTGTGAGGGCAGGAGCTCATCGTATGGCCGATAGACATCATAGTTCTTTTGTCCTTTTTCTGGGTTTTAGGGGAGAGAAGAGACCGTTTGGAGACTGGAGCCACGGCCCTTGGAAGCTGCAAAAACAAAAAATATTACATGGCCTCAATATGAATGAGGTATAATCTCTGATAAAGGACGAGGCGGGCATTCCCATGCTCGTATCAAGGCATATACAAAACAATTAGTCCCAAGAAGGGGGATCTAATACGTGAAGAAATATACTGGTACATCATAATGGTCCAGAGGGGACATGATTGTGGGATATACTCATGATCATGAATGATCTCAATAACTGATACACTGGAATAACTGTTGAACTGCTCAAACTGAAGGTGTTCAACATCTGTATGGACTCAATGACTGTGAGCCATCTCTGGGAAGTATTTGTATCTGTATACTCGAGGGAGTATAAAACTGGGGTATATCTGAATACTGTCGCCATACGCAACCCGGATATCTATAGAAAAAATGTAACTGGTTGTATCCATAGGTAGACTCTCAAATGTGGAGGAGTCAGGTGGTATCCGGGGTCTTCGACTAACAGCTGAACGGACCAATACCCTGTGCGAGTCTCAACGATGCGATCAAGGTGTTGAAGTCGAGCATGTGAGAAACAACCATTTGGAGAGGCAGTAAGGATTCCTCTCGAAATGATTCGTAGGCACTCATCATAGATGGTAATGAGTCCAAGACACAGGGACCTCTAGGTCTATCCTCTGGAATCAATGTGGTTGTCGTCGACAGAGGGAGACTAGCAACTAACAAGGAAATGATGTATCCTTGCTAGGAGCGCGAGGTGTAAACTGAAGTGATGTAGTACTGCTGGTAGGACTGACATACTTGTGGGGAAGGGAAATAACTGGGTCAAAAAATGGGTAGACTCAGACTTCCTTTGTTCAGAGCATGATGACATGGTTGACCTGGCAGCGTAGGGAACTGACTTGTAGGTGCAGGGATCATAGCTTTGACTGAATGGTATATATTGACTCTGGGGGGGGAGGACAAGCTGATGGTAGCTGTCGAGGGAGTTTCAGGGTGACATACTGCAGAATACTCTGAACAAAGGCGACCAAAAGGGGAAGCTGCTAGCGAGTAGATATGATCTGTCGTGGCGCCAAGAGGCACCCTTCTTCCTTCTTCATAGTTTTAATGAGCTTCAAGAAGGGATAAAAGTGTGCTCTGAAATGGTACGGTCCTGTGGATTTTGTGAGCCCAGGACGGCGCATGCTCATGGTTGCTTTCATGTTTAGAGAGTCTGAAAACAGTAAGTGGACTCTGTTGGTGTTTCTTTTTCGTAAGTGTAGTCTCCGAGGCCCGAAAAAGTATAAAATGATGCGAATGGAGAACTCTTCTAGCCGATGTGACTAGAGTATACCTTTTTCGTAATTAGTCTATAAGGTCCGGAAAAGGGGTAAACTTATACCAGGTAGACGCCCTTTCAGATACGTTTATCGAGCATGAAAGGAAGCAAGATTGCTCGGCGATCTTTTCATTGTTTTAGGAGTCAGAAAAGAGCTTAACAGAAACTCCCTAAGTGCCTTTTTCGTAAAAGGGGTTGCTCGGCCCGAAAAAGGAGTAAAATCATACCGAACAAAAATGGATTGACGAGGACGAGAAAAGGTCTCAAGCATCGTCATCTGTGCGGAAAACTGGATCCGGCGACATAAGATACATCGAAAACGGAGAACGGCCGATGTGGCACGCATACCGAGGCGACGAGGGGGCGTGGAAAAAATGCCCGGAAAATCTAAAGGTGAGAGCGAGAAATGGTCTCTAGCATCATCAAGGGCGCGGAAAACTGAATCCGGCGATATAAGACACATCGAAAACGGAGAACGGCCGATGTGGCACGCAAACCGAGGCGACGAGGGGGCGTGGGAAAAAATGCCCGGAAAATCTAAAGGTGAGAGCGAGAAATGGTCTCAAGCATCATCACGAGCGCGGAAAACTGAATCCGGCCATATAAGGCACCTCGAAAACGGAGTACGGCCGATGTGGCACGCAAACCGAGGCCACGAGAGGGGCTAAAAAATGGTCAAAAATGGACCCCGGGAAAAACAGGAAACGGAAGGAACCTCTATGAAGTTCTCGCTGTGCTGATCCCAACGGTACCAACGGTTTGAGAAATGGACTTCGTATGACACCGCAATGGTTGTTTGAAATTTGTGGAATTTCTATAAATAGGACGTGGGGCCCAATATGACTTGTCATTGTCACGTGCGAGTTTGATAGAGCAGTCAGAGCTATTTCTCGATTTCCGGGAGATTTCACCGTTGGTTTTCGATTTAGCGAGTTGCAGGTAACTCTATTCGCCTTAACCTAGTCAATTATGTCTTTTTTAGTTGGCGGTGGGCCCCCGAAAGCCACGAAACTCCACGTTGACTCTCCAACGTGGAACCGCGCGGGTTTCGGGGCGGAACCCGCGATGAACCGCGCGGGTTTTAGACTCACAGTCGCGATGTTCATCGCGACTGTGAGGTCGGAACCCGCGATGTTCATCGCGTGTTCATGGGTGACAGTCGCGATGTTCATCGCGACTGTCTGGACGAAACTCGCGATGTTCATCGCGGGTTTTTTCATGGAACCCGCGATGGTCATCGCGGCTTTTGTGGAAAAGCCGCGATGGTCATCGCGGCTTTTTGTGAAAAAGCCGCGATGAGATTTTTTTTTTTTTTTTTTTTTTTTTTTTTTTTTTTAAATTTTTATGCTGGGGCTAAAATTTTCTGTGTTTTCTTGGCAGGATGTTGCGGAGGGCTCAGTCCGTATGGCGGGAGAGAGATATTGATGCCGAGATTGTGGCGAGGATCGAGGATGATGGGGGGGTGAGACAGACCTTAGCCATGAGCGGACTTTTGAAGTTCGCTCAGATACCTTATATCCGTTCAGTGAGGAGACTCCTGAACAAGCTCGTTCAGTGGTGGGTGCCGGCAGAGGGTGCCTTTATTATTGGTGGTGAGAGGTTGGAGATTACTCTCACTGATGTATATTTTTTGACCGGTTTGCCTCGCTTGGGTGAGGTGGGTGATATCTCTCCGAGGTTGCCTCCAGGCGTGGATATGGAGGACCTCTTACAGACCTTTTGTGGGGATGACGCTGTTTTGGTAAACAGCTCTATCAGTCTGAAGTTCCTACGTGAGTGGGATATGCGGGCCGTTGGTGCCTGCGTTCTGAGGGTTTTGGGTGCTGCTGCACCACATCGTATGTCTGGGGGGCAGACGGTGATGGTGGACTCCGTTCTACGGGGTACTTACTATGCTTGGGCTCAGATGTTCTTGGCCGGTGTCCGGAGAGATCTGGACAAGGCTGTGAGAGAGGGAGGTGAGTTCTGTTACGCCTCATTTTTATGTTGTTTTTTCTTTGAGCGGGTGCCGACCCTACGGCCACACGTACCGGTTCGTGCTGGTCTACCTAGCGAGCCTCGTATGATGAGGTGGGGGCAGATGATGCCTCGTGCTGGCGGTGGTATCCGTGGCTTCTTTACAGAGGATTTTTTCCAGCAGTGGGAGCAGATGCCACTGGTGATCGAGGACTATCCATACGCCGGTATGGACTACCGGGGAGACCCGGAGATGCCACGTGCCCCAGGACAGGCCTGGAGCTTAGACGGTATGTTTTTGTGTCTTATGTGATGTTTATACCATATGTATTATGATTGATCATGATGATGTCTGTTGTATAGTATCTGATGGTTCTACTTGCTTTGTGCAGATATTGGTCCGGTACCACCACCTGACTATGTGGCTCGGCAGGGGCGGGCGATAGTGGTTGCGCGTCCTCCAGTACCTGTACGTCCTCCTCGTGGTGGAGGATTTGGAGCCCGTGGGCGAGGGGTTGGCCCTCAGGACGATGCTATAGATGGTGTTCGACGGACTTTGGCCCGGATCGTAGCTAGACTTCCGGAGGATGGCTGGAGGGACCTTGATCGGGACATTTTGCAGGGATGTCTCGGTGCACCGCCCGAGTGGCAGTCACTGTTGTTGAGGGAAGCGGTGCTTGCTGCGAGACACGGGGGTGGTGGAGGAGATGCTCCGGCAGAGCCGGCACCGGGGAGGATACGTCTGAGGGACGACCCAGCAGGGCCAGCCGAGCGGCGAGTTCGGGGTCGTCGTGACCCGGCTGGGCCAGCGGAGGTGGAGTCGGAGGAGGAGCCGGAGGAGGATCCTGAGGATCCGGAGGATCCTGATGATTAGACGTCATTGTACTTGCCCCCAAATGCTCATGAGCATATGGGGAAGCATTTTTGTATGACAGATGTATTTTGTGTATATCGAGTGCTGAGGGCACTTATGACATGTAGACTTTTTGGTTCGTATATATATGTGGATATATATTTTGGATATTTTGATGTGTATGCACGTGGATGCACTTTGTCTTTTGTATATGCTCATGGAGGCACATGTTATGCACGTGGATGCAGTGTGTTTGTAGATTTATATATGCCCGTGGAGGCACATGCTATGCACATGGATGCATTATTTTGGTTTGTTTTATGCCCGTGGAGGCACATGTTATGCACGTGGATGCAATATTGGTTTTTTGTATATGCCCGTGGAGGCACATGTTTTGCACCTGGGTGCATGTTTGTTTATGGATATGACATGATGTGATTGGTGTGCCAGTCGAGGACACTGTTGGCCATATTATCTGCTACACTATTGAGGTGTCTTGGGACATGTGTGAATGTAATGGATTCAAACTGTCTAACCATTTGTTTAGTGCGCAGGAATTTTCTGAACAGACAGGGATCGCGTACCTGGTAATCATTGTTGAGCTGGGAAACTAGGAGCTGTGAGTCCAAGAAAACGTTGAGGTGACGTATGCTCATCTGGAGAGCAGCGGCCAGGAGACCGGTCACGGCATCGTATTCAGCTTGATTATTGGTGGCGGCACCTAAACATACTCCATCGATGTGAATTAACTCATGTGAAGGGGAGTATATTACCCAAGCTGCGGAGGCGAGATTGGGAGACCAACGGCTTGCACCATCAGCGAAACCGATATGGCAGAGTGGAAGAGGCTCCATCTGTGGTCATGCAGGGAAAACAAATATTTAGGTTTTTTGAAAACTTTTTTGTGAACGAAAAACGTATGCCTATACTAAAAAATGGACGATGGTGTCCATGAGATTTTCTATGGGTAAAATCTTTTAAGGTACAACCCGTTGCGTGGGTTGCGTAAGGTGTTGCCTTCTGAATCGGTCAGAATGTATGCCCCCTGCCCGAGGCAGGTGTGTATGATGTAGGGGCCTTGCCACATAGACACGAACTTCCCTTTTCCGGTTTTATCATGAGCTTGATCGTAAGCGAGGACAAGGTCTCCCTCCGAAAAGGTTCTTGGGTGGACGCGTTTGTCGTAACTTAGTTTCGATCTTTGTTTAGCGGCTTCCATGTTTTGAATGGCTGTGCGCCGATCTTCATCGGCCTGCTCTAGGAGCAGTAAACGTTGCTCGATCGGGGAAGTATCTGGTAGGAGCTCAACGGCGATGTGTAAAGCTGGGATCTGGCACTCAATAGGGAGGACAGATTCGACACCGTGAACTAAATGGAAAGGGGTAAAACCGGTGGCGGTTTTGGTTGATGTGCGGTAAGCCCAGAGTGCTGGGAAAAGCATGTGATGCCAATTGGACTTGTGCTTGTCTACAGTGCATTGGAGAATGGTCTTCAAGATTTTATTGATCGCTTCGACTTGGCCGTTTCCTTGGGGGTAGTAAGCGGAAGAGAAATGGTGTTCGAATTTCAACATGGTTGATAATTCTTTCCAGACGGCATCTTCGAAGTGAGAGCCGTGGTCAGAGACTAGCTGTTGTGGTACTCCGAAACGAGCGATGACGTGGTTGAAGAAAAACCGCGCCGCGGTGTCGGCTTTGCAGTTATAGGTTGGCATGGCTTCTGCCCACTTGGTGAAATAATCTACGGCCACAATGATGTGTTTGTGACCGCCGGCTGATGGGGGGTTGCAGTCGAGGAAGTCTATGGCCCATTTGCAGAATGGTCCAACAGTGATGACTGGATGAAGGGGGGCAGGGGGGGTTCTTGCTTTGGGGGCAAAGAGCTGGCAGTTATGGCAATGCTTGACTACGGTGATGCAATCAGTAAACAACGATGGCCAAAAATAACCTGCCCGAATGATTTTCTGGGCGGTAGCCATGCCGGAGAAATGGCCTCCACAGGCACCGCTATGACAATCATTGAGGACTTGTTCTGCCTCACTATGGGATAGGCAGCGGCGTAAGATAGTATCAACGCCGCGTCGGTAAAGTACATCTCCAATAAGTAGGTATCGGGGTGCGTGGTGTCGTATGCGACGGCGTCCATCACGATCGATGTGTGGTCGGAATTTTTGCGTACGGAGGTAAGTCAAAATGTCTCCGTACCAAGGGTCGTCCGACGAAATGACGAAGATCTGCTCGTCAATCAGGTCCGTATGGATAACGGGTGATGTCGAAGAGGACGGGAGATCTGTAATTAAGTGAGCAAGCGCGAGGGCTTTGGTGCTTTTGGGAGTCTTGAAAGTAAGGTCATATTCCTGGAGGATAATGACCCATTTAGCGACACGACCCTGAAGGAGTCTCCTGGTGAGGAGGTAGACCATGGGGTTGGAGTCGGCCACGACCGTGGTATGACTAAGCAAAATGTAGTGTCGTAGTTTCTGTACGGAAAAGACTACAGCTAGGGCTAATCTTTCCTCATATGGGTAACGTAGAGGTGGGCCAGACAAGGTCTGGCTGACGTAGTAAATTACATGCTCTTTGTGGGAAGCATCTTCTTGGACCAAAACTCCGGATACGGCATGTTCGGATGCCGAGACGTAAAGGGTGAAGTCTTGGGAAAAATCCGGTGGGGATATCAAGGGGGCTTGTGTGAGAGCCTTCTTGAGGGCTTCGAATGCCGTGTCTGCTTGTTCGTCCCAGACAAAGGGTATGTGGGTACGAAGTAAGCGTAAGAATCCATGGACTTTGGTGGCGTAATCAGGAACAAAGCGCCTAAGAAAATTGGACCGACCTTGCAAGCTCTGAAGCTGGCGAAGCGTGCGAGGAGGGGGAAGTTCTAAGATGGCTTTGACTTTCAGGGGATCAACGGTGATCCCGTCCTGGGAAACAATGAAACCCAACAACCGGCCTGCCGGGACGCAAAAGACACACTTGTGTGGGTTCAAGCGGATTTTATATTTACGACAACGCAGGAAAACTTGCCGGAGGTCGCTAAGGTGGTCTGATCGTTTTCGGGAACGCGCTGTGAGGTCGTCAAGATAGACCCGCAGGATATGGACCAAGTCGTGAAAGCAGTAGGTCATGGCTCGCTGGAAAGTGGCACCAGCATTTTTAAGGCCAAAGGGCATGACTCGATAGGCAAAGGTGCCCCATGGGGTGGTAAAGGCAGTCTTGTACTGATCCTCCTTGCGGATGTGAATCTGGTTGTATCCGGAAAACCCGTCCATGAAGGATAGGACCTCATGGCCCGCACACTCATCAATGAGTTGGTCAATGAATGGCGTGGGGAAATTGTCTTTTGGACAAGCGTGGTTTAGGTCGCGGAAATCAGTGCATACTCTAAGGGTGCCTTGCTTTTTGTTGACAGGGACGGGGTTCGACACCCATGTGGTGTACGGAATAGGGTAGATGAAACCTGCTGTTCGAAGTTTCTCGACTTCAGCCTTGACAGCGGGGAGCTTGGCAGGGTGAATAGGTCGCTGTTTCTGACGAACAGGGGGTACTTCCGGCCATGTATCGATATGGTGTTCAATAATGGCGGGGTCGAGACCAGGCATCTCGGTATAGGACCAGGCGAAGACGTCTCGGAACTCTTGAAAGAGTTTTTTGTATGCCTGAGTTTCTGCTTGAGTGCAAGATGCGCCCAGCGAGATGAGCTCAGGTTTCCCTGGTGTTATGGAAATGTCTATCTGTATGGTGGGGGAAATGTTGGACATGTTCCCTTCTTCAAAGGCATCCGGTGCTGGGATGGGGTCCTTTAACCAATCGACCTTAGCAGGTATGAAGTCTTTCGACTCGACTGATAGCTGGTTGGATGCGGTGGAGGTAGATGCTTCCGGGAGGAAGTACGAGCGATGATGCATATCATCCCAAGGGTAGTCGGGTGCAGTGAGTGTTTCCAAAATCTGCTCGTCAGTATTGAAGTAGTCAGACCATAAATCAAGGGGTTCTGGTTTGAAGGTTGTCGAAATCATATATATCGTATTGACTTCTTCTGACGAGGATGATGGTGGAGGGTGAATCTCCTCGATGGGGGGAGGAGATATCTCTAAATCGGCATTGTTTAATTCGTACAGCGATGCTCTATAGTCTGGTAGATCAGGGCAATGGTGTGAGTAGTGGCCGTAGACACTGCATATAGCACAAGGATGGTTAGTGCGCAGTGATTTGTCGCGCGGCTGTAGAGGTGGCTCTAATTTGACTACTGGGATGCCGATGTCATCGTCCAACATATTCATATGTTCTTGGAGTGCCGGTAAATGTGGGCATTGATGAGTTGGATGGCCAATTTCATCGCATAATGAACATTTGGGGGGAGCTCGAAACACCGGTGGGGGTTTGGCTGTCTTAGGAGGTGGTATGGCAGTGTAGGGTTGTGGACCTCTGCCCCCAGTGGGCTTAGCAAGGAGAGGGGGATCCTTTGACGTCGACGCAATCGTGAGACCCGGAGGAGGTTTCATTGACGACGAAGGAATATGGGGGTTAGGAGGAGGTGTCGTTGCCGACGAAGGGATCGCGACGCCAGGGGGAGGTTGATTTGTGGTAACAATAGGTTGTACCGGTTGGAGGATGACGTCTGGTGTCGGTAATCGAACGGGAGGCGGAATATACCACACGGGTAATCCCAATGTTAGCCCGGGTAGGCTAAGGGTAGCCATAACCGGGGCGCTTACTACACCCGAAGGAGGAAATAGGAAGGGGATGGTGTGGATGGGTGTAACACCAATGTGACTGGGGATCAATGGTGGTTGACCGCCGGGTGTTTGCGTATTCTGCGAAACAGTACAGAGGTTTGCGACTTGGGTCTCCGGTGACGGTGGTGGAATGGCCTGGAATGTAGAGGTCATTGGTGTATCCGAATACAGTCCGGGTGCCACAGAAGACACAAAGGAGGTAACAGCACTAGAAGCGGGTTGTTCAATCATGGGGAGAACATTCTCCGGTGCTGCAGGGGCGTTGGGGTCATAGTAGGTGAGTTGGTCAATTTTGACCACGCGGCCCTCATGGGGGAACATCATGGTGCGGAAGACGGAGGAGGCGACCGCTTTCATGGCATACATGTAACTGCGGCCAAGTAAAAGGTTATAGTCTAGTTGGGCGTTAATGACCTCTATGTCGATGAGCACGGTCTTCCCACCTAATTGGACGGGTACCTTGGGTAATAAACCGTGAGGTTGAGCTGACCGGCCGTCGTAGGCCCGCAATGCAGTGGTGGATTGCTGGAGAGCAGGGGAGCCCAACTTTTGCCAAACAAAAGTGGACATGACGCATGTGGAGGCACCCTCGTCGATGATACATCGATGGATGACAAGATTCCGAATAGAAACGGAAACTTGGACTGCTATGGTAGAAGGCAGCCGTGGTTCAGATTGGTCTAAGTCAAAGGTCATCAAGTTCGAATCATTTGGGTCAATAGCCCCAATGGCGGAAAGTAAAGTCTTGCGCTGAGAAGGACAGGTTTTTAAGACTTCTAACGCAGACATGGCTGCGGGCGATTGAGCTAAGTCATCTACGATGTTGTAATTGGATGCAGCTCGTGCATTGGGGTTGTTGTTGATTCGGCGAAGGGGGAAGCGAGGTGCTTTAGAAGCGCCATCAAGTGGAACCTGAGGTATACGCAATGTCTGATCAGTGGGATTAGCAGTGGTATCCTTTTCGGCGGGGGGGGCTTCAGAAGTCGGTCCGTATTGATTTCGACGGGTTTGGACATTGACGTCAGCGGTGGACATCATCAATAAGTGGTGGGTACCTGAATCAAACATGGGTTGATCAGGAGCTGTGTAAGTTATTTGTTGTGGTTGCACGTTGCCCTGTTGGGGGGCTAACGGCTGGGTGTTTACCACTCCTTGTGTTGGAAAGGGGTTTTGGAGAACCAGAGGTTGTTGTGGAGGTGGTGGGGGGTTGGGTGGTGGCTGAGGAGCCGCCTGCCCTTGACGATGGGCGTCATTTGTCCATAGTTGTCGAGCTCGCTCGAGATGTGGGCAAGCGTGGGTATAGTGGCCATAGACACCGCAAATGGAACAAGGATGGTTTGTCCGTAAATTAGCATTTTTAGGTTGCTTAGGTGGCCGATCAGGATTCTGATGAGCGGGCGCCGCGTTATTGTTTTGCGGGGGCTGGGTAGGCTGTGGAGCTTGGTTGCGGTTTTGATTGTTTCCACGGTTGCGTCCTCTTCCGCGGTTGGGTTGTCCACCCTGGTTGCGTTGGTTATTTTGATATTGGGGCTGCTGTTGTTGTGCGTACACATGCCCTTGAGCATTGGGGGGATTCTGAGGAGCCGCAGGTGCGGGAGCAGGTTGCGGTGGATAGTATGCAGGTGGAGCTGGAGGTGGTCCAGTTGCCTGTTGGGGTTGTTGGTACCCCTACGCTGGTGGAGGTGTGAGGTTAGCCGGTGCAACCGGTTGTGGGTAATGCATGGGCTGTTGTGGAAACTGCATGGGGTTTTGTACCGTAGGTTGAGCATAGTATGTAGGAGGTACATATGCTGATGGCGCTTGGCCATAACAATGTTGTGGACAAGAGGGTCCATGAACATGATGGGTCTGGTTTATTGGAGCATAAGAAGTTGTCGCTCCGGAACTGGATGTAGCCCTAGAAAGGTCTGGGGCGGGCATGGTGCTCACCATACTGAAAGGTTTTGCTTGCGGTGTAATTTGGCCAATAATGCCATCAGCGGCATGTGATGCCCCCGGTGTGTCACCGCGTGCAGAGTCGCCTCGTGGGGCGTCAGGTATGATGGTGTATAGGTATCCTGACTGGGCATAGATAAGGTCAAACTGTTGGGCCTTAAGGATGGCCTCCTCTTCAGACTGGGGTCTTTCAGAAGCTACATCCTTCGCAATGAGGGGAAGGAGGGATTTAAGGAACCAGTCTAAAAAGATTCGGTCGTCTAATTTGATCTTGCATAGGCTTCGGCGCCGACGCCAATCATGGATATGGTCAGTGATGTGCGTGGCCGTGTTCTGTCTGCAAGACAGTAGGATTTCGACGCCCGCATCATAGCGGACTGGTAGCTGAAAGAACTGCAGGAAGGTCGAGGCAAGGGAGGTAAATGTGGAATGCGTCCCATGGGGTTGCTCGATATACCATTTGGCTGCAGAGCCAGTGAAGGTGCGCTGTAATAAACGGAGGCGGACTGAGTCGTCCACTATGGAGTTGGAGGAACACCATAAATGGAAGGACATGATGTGGTTCTGGGGGTCTTCTCCGGCCTTTCCCTCAAACTTAGGGATGTCAGAGGGAAGCTTAGTGGGCATATGGGGCCAAGCAGGATCATGCCTAATGGGGTCATTCGTAAGCCTAGCTAAATCTGGCAAGTTGAGACTTGCCATGTATGGTAGACTAGCGGATGTGGTGACCGGAACCGGGATTTGCCTAGCCATTGTGGTATGGTGTAGGGGTCCAGTAGCTCCTATAGGTATGCTAGGTATGGCGGGTATGTGCCCTCCAACAGGTGTGGCCTGATATGGGTTAGTACTCCCAAGTGCAACTTGGGTTACACTTGGGTTAGGAATCGCACTAGGGATTCCTGGTATATTACTACCGAGTGCAACGTGGGTTACACTTGGGTTAGGAATCGCACTAGGGATTCCTGGGATAGCATTCCCAAGTGCAACAGGAGTGACACTTGGGTTAGGAATCGTACTAGGGATTCCTGGGATAGGGTTTGTGGAAATCGAAGGGGGTATGACCCCCATGTTGGGCATGCCCATGACAGGTTGTGGTCCTGTGCTAGGCATTCCTAAATGTGGAGTGTTACCCATATTGGGCATACCCAAGGGGGTGGGTGTTGTCATGGATGGTATCCCCGCAGAAAGGTCTGCGGATGTCTGACCTATGGTTAATGTAAATTGTGGATCTTCTGGTGTTCCAGACATAATTGTGGTAGGTGGTAACTCTGTGGGGTTTTCGGATTCTACCTCCAAATCAAAGGTGAAGTGGGGTATGTCAGAATCGGATGACCGTCTAGATGATCGACGATGTGTCGAATCAAGGGATAATGCTCTGCGTCCGTGACGTGGAGAGCCAAGTGGACTAAACTCTGGGAGTTCGCCCTGTAGACGACGAGAACGTCTAGAATTCTCAATGGTGAGAATATGTTTTTTATGTAAAAATTTGTTTTAAGTGTCAGGTGGTGATATATGTATGTAAAAGACTCAAAACCCTAATGCAACCAAGGGTGCAAAAAAGGGGAGTGAAAAAAGAAGGCTCACAGGCCAAAAAATCAATCCTCAAAAAATGCACTTATTCTAGCAGCTGTGCTACAATAAGTGGAGGAATGCAACAACCGGTCAGAATACCAACATGCAAGCGGCTCCTAGAAAAAATAAGTGTAACTAGACTCAAAAGGTGGTAAAGATCATGCAAACACCTAATCTAAAAGTATTGTGACTCAAACAGACGATATCCCCTGCAAGGTGATGAAATCCAAGTCAGACAATATGAATGTAGAGACAACGGCTAGATATCCCCCTACCGGGAGGGACACCGGGTAATCAATCCTAAAAAGACAGGCTACTAGGATACTCCGTTCATGACGCGTCGAGAAAAGGTAAATCTGCCGTTTGGTCCTTTGATCGCAATATCCCAATACAGGGATATCCCGAGAACTGCGAATGGTAGCCCTTCGGTTACTGAATGGGTTTCGGTATCCCACTCAGGCTTCCGGAACCATCCTCGCGACTTCAACCCTCCTAGGGGAGAGGCCTTCCCACAAACCGGTTGTGACCGCGCCAAAAAGTACTAAGAGATTTTAGCTCCCTAATTGGACAACTTCTATGTCTCAGATGTATGAACTGAGGGGTGTTATTGGAACACCTATCCCCCCAATACTACCTAGCTACAAGAATTCTTTTCGTGTTCCCCAAGTGGGGTTAAGAGTGTGTTCAAATTAGGGTAAGTTTTAAGTCTTAGTTCAATTAAGTGATCGTGTGAGTGCACGTGAGGTGTTATAAACTGAACTTGAAAAAATTAAATGCTTTAAGGGAAATTTTTCAAAAAATAAAGGACTTTTCAAAAAATAACGAGCAAATATTTAAGACTTTTTTCACTAAAAAAGAAATTAATTTGTTTTTTCAAAAATAACTCAAAAAATAATGGATTTTTTGGATTTGTGAAAGCAAATAATAAACTTCTAAAAGAAATAAATGGATTTCTTCGTTTCAATAAAATTTGCTAAGGGCAAGATTCTAAAGAAGTCAACAAGAAAAAATTTGAATCTAGATAAAGAATGCAAAATGAATCTTTCTTTCACTTTCTTGAAAATTTTTAAAAAGATATATGTATGCACTTTTAAATAGTAAATTTTTTTTCTAAATCTGGAAAATATGCAGGATTTTATACTGTAAAAAATATGCTATGGGCAGAAAGTACAGTAAAAAATATTTTTCAAAATCGGGATGGCCGAATGAAAAAAAAAAAAATTCAGCCGCGCGGGTTTTGGACGAACAGCCGCGATGGGCCGCGCGGGTTTTGGCCGAACAGTCGCGATGGACCGCGCGGGTTTTGGACGCACAGTCGCGATGGACCGCGCAGGTTTTGGGCGCACAGTCGCGATGGACCGCGCAGGTTTTGGGCGCACAGTCGCGATGGACCGCGCAGGTTTTGGGCGCACAGTCGCGATGGACAGCGCGGAAAAAGGCCGCGAAGCCGCGGTGTGCAGCGCGGAAAAACACAGAAAAGTCGCGATGGACCGCGCGACTGTCTGGAAAAAGGCCACGATGGACCGCGCGGAAAAATGCAGAAAAGTCGCGATGGACCGCGCGACTGTCTGGCAAAAAGCCGCGAGGCGGAAGCCGTGCACGGAAAACGAGAAACGAACTCGAAAATTTAAAATTTAGGGCTGTTTTTTGGGGCCAAATCTCAGAACAGCAATGGATCTGCTGTCTAAGATGGCAGATCTATGGATCTAATGGTTAAAAACTCATAAAAACTAAGATTTAATGGCAAAGCTAGAGATCTAAAGTTCAAACCAAAGCGGAGTCGCCAAAAACTGTTGGCTCGGTTTTGCAACCAAGCTTAGTGCTATGGGCACCTACTAACTAGTAGTAGCAGTTTCAATAGAAATAAAAACAATAAACTAAATAAACAATACTTTTCATGGATCTAAACAAGAATCTAAGCAAATAATGTAAACATTTCAAAATCAAGAACAAGAAACATAATAAATAATTTTTTGTATTGAAAAGTGGGGGGCAAGCAAGTGCTTGCGATATTACCTTCAATGGTGAAGGTTGATGTTGAGCAACTCCCAAGATGAGTAGCTCCAAACTCCAATAGGTCTCTTTCTCCAAGGTTGCTTCAATGGCTAAAAGTGCTCAGGGGAGATTTCAGCAGCATAAGGATGAGATAATGGAAGGATGTGAAATGAGGAGCCCCTACCACCTTTTTATAGGTTTTGGTGGTGAGGAATACCATTTGTGGTTTTGTGGAAACCAATGGTATTGACCAACATGGTTTAGGTAATTTTCCCTCCTTTTTCCTTTTTTGAATAAAAATAATATTTTAATTCCCTTTTTAATATTTTTGGGAATTTGGACCCTTTTTGAGGGTTTTTTATGATTTTCTTGGAAAAATAATCTTTTTTAATGGAAAAAGGGGTGTACCAAGGTCTTTTGGTGACCTTTTGTTGGTTTCAGAGGCTCAGATGGTGAAAAAGTGGGCAAATGGGTCATGTGAATAGGGGAATGAGCTAGTGAGCACTTTTTAGGTGTTAACAGTTCCCCCTCAATCTCGCCACACTGGGGGCATAGGTCCACAAACCTACACCACTGGACCCACAACTCGCACCCCCCAGTGACTCCAAAATTAGCGAAGAATCCCCCAATAATCCATATACCCCCCAAGTGCTCCTTGTGCGATGATATAGGCCATGCTACCCATCTATATCCACAATTATTGGCACTTCAAGAACACATGAATATGTTGGATGACGACACGAACATTCTAGTTTTTAAACTTCAGCTACTGTAATGTCCCTTATTAGGAATTTTATTAAAATTGCAATTTTCCACTTTTTTTCCCTTGTTCGACCTTTGACTAGTTTTGATCTCTAGGTCCCAATTTTGCCCCAAATGATCCCAAATATTCTGAGAAGGTGTATGAATGATATTAGAACATAAATATTTATTTCAGGGATGCCTTTGGACCTTTAAAATACTTCTGCAAATCCTCTTTCAATTCTGATCAATGTAGGTAACTTTACTAGTGATTTTCCTTTGACTAGTATTGGTCTCTAGGTCTCAAATTGACTCCAAATGCCTTCAAATCTTCAAGGAAGGTGTATGAATGATATTATAACTTGAATATGATGTTTATGGATGACATATGGCCACCAAAATACCTCTGCAAACTCTCTTAATATTCTGGACCAATTATGCAATTTTACTAGTAATTTGGGGTTCAAATCCCCCTGGGGTAAACAATGAAAATGGCTTCCCAAATTCCTCCAAACCCACTCAAATTTATGAACAGAGGTATTTAATGTGTTAAGTATGTTATTAAAGTCTCATATGCACCATTAATGGATTATTACAACTGTTCTCACCCTCTCCCATTCAACTGCAAAAATCCCCAATTCGACCCTTGGGGAAATGGCACTATTTCACCTCCCAATACAACTACACTGCGTAAAAATGCTTCAAATGCTCAAGTACAGTACATGAAACTTGTAGAAGACATCCATGGCAGTATATTTATCACAAATATATCAGAGAATCATCCATTCATTCGAAATAATCATCAATACATTGGCTCACAACAAGGTAGTGGGGAAATGGCATTGTTCTTCCATTAAAAATGAGATTTATACATTTATACTTGGAATTTCGACCTGAAACTTTTTGTAGATGAAGAAAAGAGTATTTAATTCATATTACAAAATAAATGGGGCATTAAAAGCTTCCCCAAAGAGTACAATAGCTCACCAAAAACGCCCTCCCTCAAGGATCAAGAATATGCCATCAAAACTGGAAATGGTTGAAGGAGTGAGCTGCAATAGAAGAAACCATGAGCTTCCCTGTAGCTTACACCTGCAAATAAAGACTCCATTAAAGCTCCAAATGAAAGGTCTGAATGGCCTTTCCAATTACCAACTTGGATGGGAATCTTTCACCCTCGAAATTGGCTAAGGCAAGAAACTAGTCATCCACTAGCTCTCCCTCTTCACAAATGCAATTGCAAATTCTACAAATGATCAAAAGCTGGTTTCATTCTTTTTTATTGACATTTATAAATTTCTAATGGCCTCCATGGGTCGAATTCCTTCCAAGAGACTCATGCCAACTCAAGTTGGGAAGAGATTCCAAAGAACGCCACTTGTACAACAATTCCTAGTCTCCCACTTCCACCAAATCACATGTGGAAGCATCTTAGCTGCCCTAACACCCTTGAGCGCCCTCTTGGAGTCTATTTTTAGCCCTGACATGTCATATGTCAGCCTTCAGGTCTGATTTGTGTTATAGGTGTCATAGCATCTTCATCATTGTTGTCATAGAGCTAGGGAATCTAGCCCAAGTGTCTCACTAGCTCCAAATTGCCTCTTCCTCTTCCATGGGAGTTACTCTTCCTCTATATTTCGACCATGGATGAGTTATGCCATGAATAATACCTTTTGGAATTCCCAAAGTATGTTACCATTCACCTTGAATTCGAATTGGTGAGAGAATGATGCCAAATGTAGTGGGGAAATCTAGCCATATGTGGGTCCCACTTCCTCCATGTGTCTTCATGATGAAATGCCACTTTGATTTTCACTTGTATATATTTATTTAGATCCTTTATTAAATATTTATGCCATTCTAATGTTCAAACATCATTTATTATCCCCATTATTCCAAATCCCAAAGCTTCCACCCCAAACCTAGGAAACTAGTAATTTTCCTCCTTGGCAATTATTTGACCCTTAACATCAACTTTGCAAACTCTAATGAATATGGCTAATGTGATTAGGCCATTGTGACCCAATTCCAAATTTGGGACATGACAAATCCTCCCTTCCCAATATTGCTTGTCCTCAAGCAATTTCAAACATGGGTGTTGAAGAACCTGCTTTCTGTATAATTCTTTGAAGTTGCCATTGAATTGCCAAACCTTGAATCTTTGAGTTTCCATGAATATTTTAGAGAGGAACCAACATGCTTGCTGCTGCACTACTCTGATAAAAATCACTTTATTAAGTGGGGAAATCCATCTCCCATACTGCTTGTTTCCCCAAAAAATTTGAAACCAATGAGATAAAAATTATTCCAGGGTCCCATTGCTTGTATTGCACCCGAACAATTAAGAGTGCTCTCCAACCCATACCATCATATAAGAGGATTCCTGGATCCCATTTTCTTGTATGCATTCTTCCAAACATCATGAGTACAAAATATATATCATCAAAGTACATAACTACATAATGAAAATTAATATCAAGGAGGTGCTTCATCAAAGAATCATGAAAGTGCTTATACCTCCAAGCAAGTAGACCACCGTCTTCCAAGTGCATACAAGCTTCAAGTGACCAATCAAATCTGCTCCAATGACATAGGTGAGGATCCCATGTCCTATAAAGCTGCTCCAAAAGGATGTGATATGAATCAAAATATTCAGCCATGTATTCTTTCATCCAAGAAGTGAATGAAGAATCTCCACTAAAATCTGAACCAAATAATGAGCAGAAAAAACAAGGAGACTTCAAATGAATCAAAGAAGTCTCACCCATACATCCCTGAATGTGATTATCATAAAGATATAACAAAGTATGTGGCTTCCAACAAAAATGTTCTCCAATCATAAATCTATTCACCCAAGTGTTGGATGAAGTTCCTCCAACATCAAATGAATCAAGTGTTGAGCAAGAAAAACCATGAGTCTTCAAGTGACTCAAATGCATATCATAGGTGCATCCATGTAGATGTGCATCATCATAAAGTAATAAAGTATGCTGCTGCAAATGTGAATAAGAATGTGCTCCAACCATATCATACTCCTCATGTGGCACCATCAAAAAGAACCCTTTCACCCATACTTCATTGAGACTAATGTTGCAAAACATGGAATTGTAGGATGTAGGAGAATGAACCAAATCACCCAAATGATCAAAAAGTACAGAAGTTTCATCATGGGGAGGATCCATATGGGTAGTATCATGCAGCTCCTTCAAAAGTGTGAACTCTTTGTCATAGTTTGGTTCCAACGTAGATGAATCATGCTCTTCTTTAAAAATTGTACAACCTTCATCAAGAGGCAATTCAAATTCTTCTTCCACCACATCAAGTGTTTGGATCTCTTCAAGTTCATCTCCAAACACATCAAGAACATTCAAATTTTCACATTTCTCATGATCCACCATGTCATGAGAATCCTCCAAACAATCTACCATTTGACAATCTGAAACATAGGAGGAAAAACAAGTATCTTGCAACTTTTCAAGAAGTTGCTCATTTTGAATTGTGAGCTTATGAATATCCTCATTATTCTTCAAGTATGTATCATGTAACAATTCATTAAGCTCAAACAAATGGTTTCTATCAAAAAGCAAAGACATGAAATTACCTTTGATGTGGCACATTGCTCTTTGAATCTTCTCCATATCTTCAAGGAAGGATGTTTCCTCCAATGAAGTAGCTCTCCAACAAGAATTTGACACCAATGCTTGAGTCTCATGGAGAATGCTGAGGGACTCTTGGATCTTCTTTTCATTCATCTTTAAGGACCCTTCAAGAAAATGAGGCTCTTGCAAATGAACCTCCTCATCTTCTTCATTTTTGCTTGGACCAACTTCATGAAGCTCAAGTGGTGATGGGGAAGTTGATCTTGGTTCTTCTTCAACTGCTACAAGGTCTTGATTATCATGCTTAATGGAACTTGGGCTTGCAGCAACACTTTCAAAAGTGATCTCTATGTCACCAACATAGAGGTGTGAGCACCCATCAGTAGGTACTCCTTCATAGTTTAAGCATCCATCAGTAGATGCTCTTTGGTTCATGTCTAAGCTAGAAGGTGTCTCGAAATGATCTTCCATATTTTCAATAGAATCTTCTTCATGCTCTTGTGATGTCTCTTCATTTTTCTCCTTCAAGCAAGCTGATTCATTTTTCCCCTTGTTTTCCTTAGGATCGGTATATTTGGAATCCCTTATTGAATAAATCTCAAAAGCTCTCATCAAAGAGGACATCATTTCATGCACACATATATGATACTCGCTCCAAGGGTTCTTACAAGAAGGGCATAAACCTTTCTTCACTAACTCCACATCTTCATTTTTGGGCCTATTTTCAAAAACATGTTCAGCATAGTACTCAAAAGACATGGCATTTTGTGTATTTTTGCTCGAAGCAAGATATTCTTGATATTTTTGATATTGCTGGGGCAAGGTTTTATAATTTGCTCTCCATCTTTGGAACTCACTCATAGAATTATCCTTGGTTGGTGTGACACATTCATATTCATCAGATTTAAAGTCATAAGAATAATCTTCATTTCTCTTGAAATTGTAAGAAGTGTTGCATGATGGCACCTTTTCCTCATACCATTCACATTCTGCTTCATATTGCTCATAAGCATCTGCATATTCATCATAAGAATTGTACTCATAGGATTCATAATAATAGTAAGATATGGCTGCCAATTATTCTTGAATGTATGTACCTAATACACAGGTGCAAGGACCATGCTCTGATACCTCTGTAATGTCCCTTATTAGGAATTTTATTAAAATTGCAATTTTCCACTTTTTTTCCCTTGTTCGACCTTTGACTAGTTTTGATCTCTAGGTCCCAATTTTGCCCCAAATGATCCCAAATATTCTGAGAAGGTGTATGAATGATATTAGAACATAAATATGTATTTCAGGGATGCCTTTGGACCTTTAAAATACTTCTGCAAATCCTCTTTCAATTCTGATCAATGTAGGTAACTTTACTAGTGATTTTCCTTTGACTAGTATTGGTCTCTAGGTCTCAAATTGACTCCAAATGCCTTCAAATCTTCATGGAAGGTGTATGAATGATATTATAACTTGAATATGATGTTTATGGATGAAATATGGCCACCAAAAGACCTCTGCAAACTCTCTTAATATTCTGGACCAATTATGCAATTTTACTAGTAATTTGGGGTTCAAATCCCCCTGGGGTAAACAATGAAAATGGCTTCCCAAATGCCTCCAAACCCACTCAAATTTATGAATAGAGGTATTTAATGTGTTAAGTATGTTATTAAAGTCTCATATGCACCATTAATGGATTATTACAACTGTTCTCACCCTCTCCCATTCAACTGCAAAAATCCCCAATTCGACCCTTGGGGAAATGGCACTATTTCACCTCCCAATACAACTACACTGAGTAAAAATGCTTCAAATGCTCAAGTACAGTACATGAAACTTGTAGAAGACATCCATGGCAGTATATTTATCACAAATATATCAGAGAATCATCCATTCATTCGAAATAATCATCAATACATTGGCTCACAACAAGGTAGTGGGGAAATGGCATTGTTCTTCCATTAAAAATGAGATTTATACATTTCTACTTGGAATTTCGACCTGAAACTTTTTGGAGATGAAGAACAGAGTATTTAATTCATATTACAAAAGAAATGGGGCATTAAAATCTTCCCCAAAGAGTACAATAGCTCACCAAAAACGCCCTCCCTCAAGGATCAAGAATATGCCATCAAAACTGGAAATGGTTGAAGGAGTGAGCTGCAATAGAAGAAACCATGAGCTTCCCTGTAGCTTACACCTGCAAATAAAGACTCCATTAAAGCTCCAAATGAAAGGTCTGAATGGCCTTTCCAATTACACACTTGGATGGGAATCTTTCACCCTCGAAATTGGCTAAGGCAAGAAACTAGTCATCCACTAGCTCTCCCTCTTCACAAATGCAATTGCAAATTCTACAAATGATCAAAATCTGGTTTCATTCTTTGTTATTGACATTTATAAAGTTCTAATGGCCTCCATGGGTCGAATTCCTTCCAAGAGACTCATGCCAACTCAAGTTGGGAAGAGATTCCAAAGAACGCCACTTGTACAACAATTCCTAGTCTCCCACTTCCACCAAATCACATGTGGAAGCATCTTAGCTGCCCTAACACCCTTGAGCGCCCTCTTGGGGTCTATTTTTAGCCCTGACATGTCATATATGTCATATGTCAGCCTTCAGGTCTGATTTGTGTCATAGGTGTCATAGCATCTTCATCATTGTTGTCATAGAGCTAGGGAATCTAGCCCAAGTGTCTCACTAGCTCCAAATTTCCTCTTCCTCTTCCATGGGAGTTACTCTTCCTCTATATTTCGACCTTGGATGAGTTATGCCATGAATAATACCTTTTGGACTTCCCCAAGTATGTTACCATTCACCTTGAATTCGAATTGGTGAGAGAATGATGCCAAATGTAGTGGGGAAATCTAGCCATATGTGGGTCCCACTTCCTCCATGTGTCTTCATGATGAAATGCCACTTTGATTTTCACTTGTATATATTTATTTAGATCCTTTATTAAATATTTATTCCATTCTAATGTTCAAACATCATTTATTATCCCCATTATTCCAAATCCAAAGCTTCCACCCCAAACCTAGGAAACTAGTAATTTTCCTCCTTGGCAATTATTTGACCCTTAACATCAACTTTGCAAACTCTAATGAATATGGATAATGTGATTAGGCCATTGTGACCCAATTCCAAATTTGGGACATGACAGCTACCCCCTCAACCTCACAATAAATCACTATGTACAAACCACCCTTGTGCGATCTATGGCATCTATGGACATTATTCACATCACTGCCCCAATATCCCATATTATAGAGCAGCACTATACGAATTGAATAATGCCGACCTAGAGATATCCCCCCAACTCATTGAGGAAATATTTCCAACAGAATCTTCCCCTTCAGAAGAAATCAATATCATTTAGATGATTTCAACCACCTACAAGCCTGGACCAATTAATTTGATGACACACTACTTTTGTAGCAATGAGGAAATCGCAGAAACACTTACTGCACCAGACTACCCCTGGGATGATATGCACCATCGATCCTACTTCATCCCTGAGGCATCTACCTCCACCACGGAAAACCAATTGTTCGTTGAATCCAAAGACTTCTTACCAACCAAGGTCGATTGGTTCAAAGATCCAATCCCAGCACCAGAAGCCTTTGAAGAAGGTAACATGGCCAACATTTCTCCAATCATAAAAATTGACATCTCCACCACCCTCGGAAAACCCGAACTTATCTCTTTAGGCGCATCATGCACTGAAAGGAAACCCAACCCTATAGAAAACTCTTCCAAGAATTTTGCGATGTCTTTTCCTGGTCTTACATCGAGATGCCTGGTCTTGATCCTACCATTGTAGAACATCATATAGATACTTGGCCCAACATATCTCCGGTCCGCCAGAAACAACGCCCCATTCACCCGTCCAAGCTTCCATCCATGAAAGCCAAAATTGAGAAGCTTTGAGCAGCAGGTTTCATATACCCTATTGATTATACTACCTGGGTTTCCAACCCAGTTCTAGTCAACAAGAAAGTGGGCACCATACATGTCTGTACTGATTTCCGAGACCTCAATTTAGCTTGTCCCAAAGATAACTTCCCAACACCATTTATTGATCAGCTAATTGATGCATGTGCGGGGCACGAGATACTGTCTTTCATGGACGGTTTCTTCGGATATAACCAAATCCATATCCGCAAGGAAGATCAATACAAGACCACTTTCACTACCCCATAGGGCACCTTCGCTTATCGCATCATGCCTTTTGGTCTCAAGAACGCTAGAGCCACATTTCAGCGAGCTATGACTTATTGTTTTCATGACCTAATTAACATCATATTGGTTTATCTAGAGGAACTCACAACTCGATCTAAGAAACAATCTGAACATTTAGATGACTTCCGACAAGTCTTCTTGCACTGTTGTAAATACCAAATCCGTTTGAACCCACTCAAGTGTGTCTTTTGCGTTCCAGCAGGCCATCTGTTGGGTTTCATCATTTCAGAAAAAGTGATCACCGTCGACCCTCTAAAGGTCCAAGACATAGTAGACCTACCATCACCTCGTACACTAAGCCAACTACAAAGCCTTCAAGGGAAGTCCAACTTCCTCCATCGCTTCGTCCCAGATTACGCCACGATAGTACATGGTTTCCTCCATTTGCTATGCATTCATACCTATTTTGTATGGGACGACCAAGTAGAAGGAGCTTTCATAGACCTGAAGAAAGCACTTACAAGTGCCCCCTTGATTTCTCCTCCAGACTTCACAATAGACTTTATCCTTTACATTTCGGCATCCGATTACGCCGTTTCTGGACTACTCATCTAGGAAGACTCTGCTCGTCAAGAGCATGTCATTTACTATGTGAGCCAAACCTTATCAAGCCCACCACTGTGCTACCCACATGAAGAGAAAATGGCCCTCGTCGTCGTCTTTTCAGTACAGAAGCTGCGCCACTATATTCTCCTAAGCCATACCACGGTTGTGGAAAATTCCAACCCAATGGTCTATCTCTTGAATCGCCGCGTTCTACAAGGCCGTGTTCCCAAATGGGTGATTATCCTACAAGAATATGACCTGACTTTTAAAACCCCAAAGAGAACCAAAGTACTAGCACTCGCTCAACTCATTACGGACCTACCATCCTCGTCATCATCACCAGCTATCCATACTAATATAATTGACGAACATTTATTCATCATTTCATCTGACAACCCTTGGTACGACTACATTTTGGTCTACCTCCGCACACAGAAGTTTCAACCCAATATCGACCGTGATAGATGCTGTCACATTCATCACCATGCCCCCCGTTATCTCCTCTTGGGTGATGTCCTCTATCGACGTGGAGTCGACACAATCCTATGACGGTGCCTTTCCCAAGAAGAAGAAGAACAAGTCCTTAATGACTGTCATAGTGGTGCCTGCGGCGGCCATTTCTCTGGAATGGCCACCACCCAAAAGGTAATTCGCACAGGTTATTTTTGGCTGTCATTGTTCACGGATTGTATCATAGCAGTAAAACATTGCCAAAACTGCCAGCTCTTTGCCCCCAAGGCAAGAACCTCACCCGCTCCCCTTCATCCAGTCGTCACCATTGGACCATTTTGCAAATGGGCCATCAACTTCATGGATTGCAATCCTACATCAACTGGAGGCCATAAACACATTATTGTGGATGTCGATTACTTTACCAAATGGGCAGAAGCCATCTCTACTTACAATTGTAAAGACAACACTGCAACCCATTTTTTCCTCAACCATGTTATTGCTCGTTTCGGAGTACCAAAGCAACTCGTCTCAAACCACGGTTCTCACTTCGAGGACTCTGTTTGGCGAGAATTGTCAACAATTCTTAAGTTTGAACATCATTTCTCTTCCTCCTACTACCCCCAAGGGAATGGCCAAGTCGAAGCTGTCAACAAAATTTTGAAGACCATCCTCCAGCGCACTATCGACCGACATAAGTCCAATTGGCATCACATGCTTTTTCCCACATTATGGGCTTACCGCACGTCCACTAAAATTGCCACCGGCTTGAACCCTTTCCATTTGGTTCATGGCGTGGAATCCATCCTCCCCATTGAGTGTCAGATACCGACATTACAAATTTCCATAGAACTCCTCTCAGATACTTCACCAATTGAAGAATGCTTACTTCTTTTAGAGCAGGCCGATGAAGATCGCCGCATAGATCTCCAAAAAATCGAAGCTGCAAAGAATAGATCAAAAATCCATTATGATAAACATGTTCACCCACGAGCATTTAGTGAAGGAGACCTTGTACCCATTTACGACCAAGCCCATGATAAAACAAGGAAAGGAAAATTTGAATCCATGTGGCAAGGCCCATACATAATACACACTTGCCTTGGACATGGGGCATATATTTTGACTGAATCAGAAGGAAACCCCATGCACAACCCTCGTAACGGGTTGTACCTCAAACGATTCTACCCATAAAAAATATCCTGGACACCACAGTCCATATTGTACAGTTTTTAATTCATTTTTTTCATTGTAAACTTTCAAAACCTTACATTTTCATTTTTTCCTGCATGAACACATATGGATCTTGTTCCACTCTACCATATCGACTTTGTCGATGGTGCAAGTCATTGGTCTCCAAATCTCACCTCCTTAGCTTGGGTACTTTATTCCCCTTCACACGAGTTGATCCACCTCGACGGAGTGTGCAGAAGTGTTGTCACGAATAATCAAGCTGAGTATGACGCCGTGACTGGCCTACTGGCCGCTGCTCTCCAGATGGGCATAAGTCACCTTAGCATCTTCCTGGACTCCTAGCTCCTTGTTTCCCAGCTCAACAACTGTTACCAGGTATGCGATCCCTATCTATTTAGAAAATTCTTGTACACTAAACAAATGATGCGACACTTTGAATCCATTTCATTCACTCATGTCCCAAGAAATCTAAATAGTGTAGCAGACCAAATGGCTAACAACATTCTAGATTGGCACGTCAACCAAAACATGTAGGTCATCACAACATGCATCACATAGGCATAAAAAAATCAAATAAACAAACTAAATAAAAATATTGCATCCACGTGCATAACATGTGCCTCCACGGGAAAACAAACAACATACAATTGCATCCACATGCAACAAAACATACAAGCAATGACAAGATGTGCATCCATGTGCATACATAACTATAGAATCAGAAACGCATACATATGAATATATATATATGTCATCATAAAGTCACAATGTCAAGAGTGCCCTCAACACCCAAATATACAAAAAATACACCAGCCGTACAAAATGTGTATCAACAAAAAATGTCCCCATATGCTCATCAGCGTTTGGGGGAAGGTACAAGATCACCTCATCATCACGGTCAGCCACCTCCTCCGGCTCCTCCTCCTCCAGATCATACTAATCCTGAGCTCTCTTCTCAGCTGTCAATACAGCTACCCTCCACAAAATCGATCTCCACTCACGTGGAGCATCATAACAACAGTCCAATACGCACTGATCTAGGTCTCTCCAACCATCATCTAGTACATCATCCAACAACGCCTCCAAGGTATCGTGAACATCCTCTATGGAATCATCTTGGTGACGCACAACTCCTCTTGAATGAGGAGAAGGTGCCACTACCGGTGGAGTTACCACCACCACCATCCGTCCCCTACGACCTTGATGATCTAGTGGCGGCAGCGGACCCACATCTGCAATAACCCACACTAAAATATGTCAACACCATATAAACATCTCTAGCTATCATAAATAAACAAACCATACAAAAACGATACGATGGAACAACAAAAATAAAGACCTACCATTCAACCCCCAAGCTTGTCCCTGAGCTCGAGGCCTCTCGATGTCTCCCTGGAAGTCCATACCCTGGTACGGATAATCATCAATCATGACAAGCATCTGATCCCACTGCTCATACATGTACATCGTGAAGAACCATCGAATACCACCACCACCCTTGGGCATCATCTCCCCCCACCGCACCATCCTTGGCTCACTCCTCAGTCCATCCCGAACCGGCACACATGGTCGTAGGGTAGGTACCCGCTCGAAAAAGAAGCAACATAGGAAAGTGGCATAACTGAACTCTCCTCCCTCATGCCTCACCTTGCTCAGTTGTCGCCGAACACAAGCAATGAACATCTGACCCCAAGCAAAATAGGTCCTAGTCATGACATGATGAACCATCATTGTCTGCCCCTCTGACAAACGATGGGGCAGCTATGCACCAAGAACCCACAAAACACAAGCCGCCACTTCTTGCATCTCTAGCTCTCACAGATCCGAGACACTCAATGCGCTATTCTGCGCACGAGCCCCTTGAACACAAAATCTCTCAAGGAGATCCTCTATATCCATACCAGCCGAAATCTTGGGCTGGGTGTCCCCTATCTCACCCAAACGGGGCAAGCCAGTAAGGAAATACATATCAATCAAGGTGAGATCCAGTCGCTCACCTTGCACCATAAAAGCTATCTCCTTTGGGTCCCAAAAGTCAATCAACTTGTTCAGCAAAATCCCTAACTGAACGCATGAGAGGAATCTGTGCGAACTTCAGTAGTCCACCCAAAGCTAATGCCACCCGCACATGTGGACTCACCCAAATAGTCTCCATCAACTCCTCATCAATCTCTCTCTCCCTCCAAGATGCTTGTGGCCTCCTAAGCATCCTTCCAAACCAAACAAATTTTTTAAGAAAAAATACCATAAATATTTTCCCAAAGCCAGCGATCCACATCGTGGCTTTATGCACCAAAAGCCACAATGCACATCGCGACTATAAGCACCAATAGCCGCGATGCACATTGCGGCTGTAAGCACCCATAGCTGTGATGTACATCGCGGCTGTGAGGCTCACAGCCGCAATGCACATCGCGCGAAAAGCCTCAAAACTCATGATATTCCACGTTGGCAAGCCAACATGGAATATTCGCCACTTCTGAGACCCCGAGACACCCCGAAAGCAAATAAATTGAAAAGTTGAAGCATGTAGGCTTACCTCAAACTCGCAAAATAAAAGACCAACGGTCAAATCTCCTGCAAATAAGGAAAATTCTCCGACTAAATCAAATTACTCTGTCAAACTCAACCGTGAAAATGACACATGTCACATTGGGTCCACTAGCTATTTATAGATATTTGACCAATCTTCAGTCAACCATTTCGGCATCATACGACGTCCGTTTTTCAAACCGTTGGTACCATTGGAATCAGCGCGGCGAGAACTTCACGATAGTCGACTCTTTTTCTCGATTCTACCAGGTACTATTTTAGGCATTTTTCACATGCCCCTCACTACCTCGGTTTATGTGCCACATTGTTCGTTGTCCATTTTTGATGTTCTTTATGTTGTCGGATTCAGTTTTCCACGCTCGTGATGATGCTTGAGATCATTTCTCGCTCTCACCACCAAATTTTTTAGGCATTTTTCACATGCCCCTCATTTCCTTGGTTTGCGTGCCACATCAACCATTGTCCATTTTAGACGTTCTTTATATTGTCGAATTCATTTTTTCGCACTCGTGATGATGCTTGAGATCATTTCTCGCTCACCCCCATAAGTTTTGAGCATTTTTTCAAAATGCCCCTCGTCGCCTCGATTTGCTTGTCACATCGATTGTTTCCCATTTTTGATGATCTTTATATCGCCAGATTCAGTTTTTCCCACTGGTGTTGATGCTTGAGATCATTTCTCGCTCTCACCCCCATAATTTTTGGGCATTTTTTCAAAATGCCCCTCATTGCCACGATTTGCGTGCCACATTGGCCGCTAACCTTTTTAAACATTTCTCAGATCGCCGAATTCAGTTTTTTGCGCTCGTGACGATGCTCGAGATCATTTCTCGCTCTCACCAATACCTTTTTGTTCGGTATAATTTTATCCATTTTTTCGGGCCGAGCAATTTCTTTACGAAAAAGGCACTTAGGGAGTTTTTGTTAAGCTCTTTTTTGACTCCTAAAACAATGAAAAGATGACCGAGCAATCTTTCTTCCTTTCATGCTCGCTAAAAGTATCTTAAAGGGCGTCTACCTAGTATAAGTTTACCCCTTTTCCAGACCTTGTAGACTAATTATGAAAAAGGAATACTCTAGTCACACTGGCTAGAAGAGTTCTCCATTTGCATCATTTTATGCTCTCTCGGGCATTGGAGACTAACATACGAAAAAGACCACCAATGGAGTCTACTTACAACTTAAGACTCTCTAAAATTGAAATAAACCATAAGGAATCATTGTCTTGGGCTCGTACAAATCTACAGGATGGTACTCCTCCACCAATTCAAAGTCTTCTTATCGTTTTCAGACTCCTTAAAAATGAAAGCACTCACGAGCATGAACAGTCCCGGGCTCCCATAAATCCACAGGACAACACCATTTCAGAGCACACTTTTAACCCTTCTTGGAGCTCATTAAAACCACGAAGAAGGCCCCAACGGTGCTTTTTCGGCGCCACAACAGATCATGTCTACTCATATCGCAGCTTCCCTATTATGGTTTCCTTTGTTCAGAGTATTCTGCAATATGTCACCCTGAGAGTCTCCCAATAGAATCCATCAGCTTGTCCCCCAGAGTCACTCCAGTCTGCAATACATAACCCTGATCCCTTAATTTATGATCCCCACACCTAAAAGTTAGTTTCATATGCTGCCAGGTCAACCATGTCATCATACTCTGAACAAAGGAAGTTTGAGTCCACCCACTTTATGACCCCAGTTATACCCATCCCCACAAGTTTGTCAATCCTACTGTCAGTACTATCTTGTTTTAGTTGTACACCTCGCACTCCTATCAAGGAAACATCATTGCCTTGGTAGTTGCTGGTCTCCCTCTGTCGATGCTAACCAAATCTATTCCAGAGGATAGACCTAGAGGTCCCTGTGCCTTGGACTCATCACCATTAGTGATGAGTTCCTACGGATCATTTTGAAAGAAGTCCTCAGTGCCTCTCCAAATGACTGTTTCTCATGTTCTCAAAGTCAACACCTTGATCGCATCATTGAGACTCATACGCGGTATCGCTCCTTTCTGTTATTTGTTGAAGACCCCGGATATCAATTGACTCTACCACAATTGAGAGTCTAATCGAAGAAACAACCAGTTACATACTCCTATGGATACCTGGGTTGCGCTTGGCAACGGTATTCAAATGTACCCCAGCTTTATACTCCGTCAAGTATACAGTTACATATACTCCTCAAAAGTTGGCTCATAGTCATTGAGTCCCTACAGATGTTGGAAACCTTCAGATTCAGTAGTTCATCAACCCTTCGGATACCTTATTCAGATTGGTTGTTGCTTTTTTCCAGTGTATCAGTTATTTAGATCAGTCATGGTATGACCATGAGTATGTCCCAGCATTGTGTCCCCTCTGGACCATGATGATGTACCAGCATATTTTTATATATTATTCAGGTCCCCCTTATTGGGCCTAATTGTTATGTATATGTCTTCATACGAGCATGGGTATGCCCGCCTCGTCCATTATCAAAGATTATTCCTCATTCATTTTTGAGGCCATGTATTTTTCAGTTTTTGCAGTTTACCAGGGTTCGGTGTTCCAGTCTACAATCAATCTCTTCTCTCCTCCAAAACCCAGGAAAAAAGAAAAAAGAAATATGATGTCTATCGGCCATACGATGAGCTCCTGCCCTCATACATCAGGGGGCAATCTATTAACACCCAAAAAGTGCTCACTAGCTCATTCCCTTATTCACATGACCCATTTGTCTACTTTTTCCACCATTTGAGCCTCTAGAACCTTCAAAAGGTCACCAAAAAGACCAAAACCCATCTTTTTTCCATTCAAAATATGCATTTTTCCTCAAAAAAACCCTCCAAAAGGGTCTAAAATTCCCCAAAATCAATTAAGAGGGAATAATATTCAAAAAATGGAAAAAGAGGGAAAAAGAAACCTAAACCATTTTGGTCAATACCATTGGTTTCCATAAACCATAATGGTATTCCCCATCACCAAAAAACTATAAAAAGGTGATAGGGGCTCCTCACTATTCATCCACATTTCATCCTATTGTTATGCTGCCAAATTCCCTTTGAGAGCCCTTGCCTCCCATTTCGAGTTTGAAGATCCCCATTGAAGCATTGGAGAAGAAGAGACCATTAGACATTGGATCACCTCAATCTTGGAGCTGCTCAAACTCACCATCCTCACCATTTAAAGTAATACAAATAATCAATTTTTCTATTTCTTGTTTTAATTATGGATCTCATTGTTTATTGTTCTTTAATCTAGTTTTTATTTCTTTGCACATGTTAGATCAGATTTAGTTATTTTACATTTGTTTTTACTTTTACATTGAGACTGCTGCTACAAGTTAGCAGGTGCATCCTTGCACATGCTTGGTTGCAAAACCAAGCAACAAAGAGGAAGATTTGCAGCCTCTTTATGGTGTTGTTGATGTTGATCCTATATCTTCACCCAAGCCTGTCCACAAGGATGAGCTTTGTATACAAATCCCTTCTGAGTTTGATCGGCCATGTAACCTCGAGGATGTTGAAACCGATTCAAAACCTTCTCAGATCTCAGCACCTTATGTCATTATTAGTAAGCCTTACCATCATCCTGTTAATCCTCATGTTCAACCTACTACTTTTCAAACTAAAATCAGAAATATGTTTTTTAAACCTTTGTGGTTGACATACCACCTTAATCCTCATCCTCTTGATTTCTTTGAGTATCTTCCCCGATTTTCTAAAGAAGATCATGTTTCAGCTGAGAAATGTTGATGTATATGTAACTTCGGAATGTATTTCATCTATGTATTTCATATATATTTATTGTACCCTTATAAGAGATGTGTTATTCCTCTATAAGGAAGTGTCGTCATGTGTATTGACAAGTGTCGCAAGTGTGTGAACTTGCCGATGGGTTATTAGACCACCATGTGTGGGGTCGACGCTATTTTATATAATATGTTATGGATGTACCTAGCTAGACAAGTCGGCCCCATAGTGTAACTGGGCAAACATACTAGTATAAATAGAGATCGAAAGATCTCTATTTAGATCACTCGAAAACTCATACTTCTCTCACTCAGAAAGTGGCGCACTAGTGAGGAGGAAGATCATCTGCTACTAGGAGACTATCTCAATGTATTTTGGTTGTACATTGGTTGAGCCATTGCTCTCTCTATCTCTGAGGAAGTTGTGGGGTTTTTCACCTTAGGGTTTTCCCCACGCAAACTCTGTGTCTCTTGTCTCTCATGCTTTTGATTCTTGTGATGCTTGTGTTGCTTATTGTGATTGTTATGCATTGATATACTATATATGTTATTATCTCAGTAAAGATCCTAGAGTATTGTGAATTAATGCTCAAAATTTAACATGGTATCAGAGCTAACCTGAGAAGAAGACATTTTGCAGTAACGAAAACTTGAGTTTCTTGTTTATTGGGTTTCTCTCCACAGATTTTGGAAACACAGTATAGTAGATTGACTCTACTCATCAAGGAGAATCTATCTGTTCAATCAAAATTCAATTCTGAGCATTTTCAAATTTGGCCCTACAAATTAGGGTTTCCACAAAAATAGGAATTTATGAAATATGAAGACATAGCTGGAAGCGCCTTGCAAAAATCGAAGTTTGGAGCTTTGGATCGAGATTTTTGGCTGGGTAGATCTCCGGGAAACGCAAACCCTAATTCAGGGATCTCCCTAGTGAACCGAGAGGACAAAAAGGTAAATCTGAAGGGTAAATCTTTGCTGATCTCAAATTTTGAATATACCAAGCTGATCAACTCATCAAGGCGCATCTTTCTATCCTTTCAGAAATTTGAAATTCACATTTTGAATTTTTAGGGTTTTTCCGACAAACCCTAATCTAGAGCGAGATCTAGTTTTCAGCATTTCAAGTGGTAAGACCTAAATCTTTTCTATTTCCATTTGAAGTACTCTTTAAGATGTCTCACCACGCCAAGCTTGACGATAAGATTGAAGGGGCTGATAAATTCCGAGATTGGAAGTATAGGATTGGGTTAATCCTGGAAGAGAATGAGTTGGACTCATACATAAAAGAAGACATCCCTATCACAGCGAATGAAGAGGCTAAGGTCTTGCATAAGAAGAAATTGGTCAAGGCAAAGAGAATCATTGTTGATTCCATCAAAGACCATCTCATACCCCATGTGTCTTCTCTAAAGACACCCAAGGCTATGCTTAACTCTTTGACCAAGTTATTTGAAGGGAAGAACATAAACCAGAAGATGACTCTGCAGAATCAATTGAAAGGGGTCAATATGTTGAATGGAGAAACCATTCAATCTTACTTCTCCGAGGTCTCTCAGATCAAGGAACAACTTGAAGCTATGGATGAAGTATTGGATAATGGTGAAGTTGTTATGACCACTCTGAATGGCCTTCCTAGGTCATGGGACTCCTTTATTCAAGGAATCTGTGCAAGAAAGAAATTGGTCTCTTTCAGTAAACTGTGGGAGGAATTCTCTCAAGAAGAAGCTAGGCTTGTAGCTCGTGAAGAAAAGATGGGAGGTGAAGATCAAGCTTTCATAGCAAACACCAAAAGAAGCAAGCCCAAGAAGGAGCACTCTCACCATAAGAGATCCTTTCACAACCAACAAAAGAATAAGAAGGATATGAGATGTTTCACATGCAATGAGAAGGGTCACTTTGCTTCAGAATGTCCCAAGAACAAAAGGGATAACATCAACTCCAGCAAGAAGAAGAAGGGCAACAAAAGAAAGTTCCATGCTCATGCTGCCGAAGATGATGAACGTTCAAAAAAGAAGGCTAGGGCAGAAAGTGATAGTGATGATGACTCACCAAGTGAAGAAGAGTATGTTCTAATCTCTGCTCTCACAGGTACTATCTCCCATGGTTGTAATGATTGGTTAATTGACAGTGGGGATTCCAAACACATGACTAGGTTTAAGGAATATTTTGTAAACCTATCTAAACATGAATCACCCCATAAGGTGAAACTTGTGGATGATTATCAATACCCAATCAAAGGAAGTGGTGAAGCCTCCTACAACCTAGATTCTGGAAAATATTTGAAGATGAAAGAAGTCCTTTATGTACCTGGGCTCAAGAAGAACTTACTCTCCATCTCTGCATTGGATGCAAAAGGTATGAGGGTTGCATTTGTGGATGGCCAAGTCCTAATGTGGCCAAAGGGAAAGACCATAGATGATGCAGTAGTGATTGGAGAGCAAGAGGGAGGTTTGTATAAATTGAAAGGACAACCTGAACATGCCATGGTGCATGAATCCATGGAGCCAAGTGAAGGGCACTTCCATGAATCCATGGAACCTGAATATGCACTATAGGGCACTTCCAATTACAAGCAAGGTTGTAGAGGGTCTTCCTGAAATCAAGACCAAACATGAAGGTGTTTGCAAGGGATGTACAAAAGTGATACGAACCGTTACACCAAAACCTTGAGATGTTAGTGAAGGCCATCCACTAGGATCTTAACATCCCACCACGCTCCGCAGTCCAGACTCTGGGCTGGATGTGCGCCCGTACGGTGGTGTCCCCTTTGCGCCGTACGAGCCTCAGGCGAACACTGCAATGCCAACGTTGCCACCTGCTCTGTGACTTGAACCTGGGTGGAGGCTCTGATACCAAATGATACGAACTGTTACACCAAAACCTTGAGATGTTAGTGAAGGCCATCCACTAGGATCTTAACAAAAAGGTAAGAACATTAAGAAGGCTTTCCCAAGCAGTGAAAGCAAGGAAAAAGGTATCCTGAAAATCATCCACTCAGATGTATGTGGTCCTATGTCATCCAGTTCTCTGAGTGGGTGTGTTTACTATGTCTCATTTATTGATGACTTCTCTAGGAAGACTTAGGCATACTTCTTGAAGAACAAAGATGAGGTGTTTGATAAGTTCAAGGAGTTCAAAACCTTGATGGAGAATCAAACTAACAAGAAGATCAAAACATTCAGATCCGATAATGGTGGAGAATTAACCTCAGGTGACTTCAAATAGCTTTGTAGTGATTCAGGGATTAAGAGGGAGTTCACTGCTCCTTATAATCCTCAATAGAATGGAGTTGTAGAAAGGAAGAATAGAACAATCATGGAAGCAGCAAGGGAAATGCTGCATGACCAGGATCTACCTATGCATCTATGGGAAGAAGCAGCTAGAACAACTGTATATGTGCAGAACAGAACACCCCACAAGATATTGGACAACAAGACACCAGAAGAGGTCTTTTCTGGTAAGAAACCTGAAGTCAGCCATTTCAGAATATTTGGTTGTCCAGTATACAATCATGTCCCAAAGGAAAAGAGGACCAAACTAGATCCTTTAGGAAAGAAGGGTATCTTTGTGGGTTACAGTGAAAGCTCGAAGGCTTACAGAATATACTTTCGAGGGTTCAAAAAGATTGATGTAAGCAGGGATGTAACATTTGATGAAAACTCAACATTCATCAAATCAAGGAAGGCACCTATCGAAGTTTATGAAGAACCTAAGGAAACTAGATTTCAAGACACTACCATGACTAAAGCAATTCCAGAAGTTGTTCGTGAGTTTGAAGATACGCAATACCTTGTAGATCCACCCCATGAGGATAACTCTCACGAGAGGAAACCTGCATGGGCTAGAGAGCTCATTCAAGATGCAGAAAGATTTGGCATTCCAGAAGAAGAACACAGAGCAGAGAAGAGAACTAGATCACATACCAGCTATGTTTCCTTACTCTGTGACATTATGAACAAAGAACCTTCCAGCTATGAAGAAGCAGTGAAAAAGAAAGAATGGAAGGATGCTATGGTTGAGGAATACCAATCAATAATGAATAATGATGTTTGGGATGTTGTCCCAAGACCTAAAGAGAAGTCTGCTATGACTTCCAAATGGATCTACAAGATCAAGCATGCTACAGATGGCAGTGTAGAGAAATACAAGGCAAGATTCGTAGCTTGTGGCTTCTCTCAAAAGGAGGGAATAGATTTTGAAGAAAATTTTGCACCCATAGCTAGGTATACTTCCATCAGAACAATACTTGTCCTGGCTGCAACAATGAAACGAAAAATACACCAGATGGATGTCAAGACTGCTTTCCTGAATGGTGTAGTTGAAGAGGAAGTATATGTGGAGCAGCCACTCGGTTTCGAAATACATGACAGGGAGTCATATGTGTGCAGATTGAAGAAATCCTTGTATGGCTTGAAGCAAGCTCCCAGAACTTGGTATGGTAGGATGGACAGTTTCCTATCTCATTTGGGCTTTACCAAGAGTAAAGCGGATTCCAACCTTTACTACAAGGTTGAGGAAGGGAATCCTGTGATTCTGCTCCTATATGTGGATGAATTATTTGTAACCGGAGATGACAGATTGATTGCAGATACTAAGAGGCATCTTGCTACTGAGTTCGATATGAAAGATTTGGGAATGATGCACTATTTCCTAGGTATGGAGATGTGGCAGAGTGCAGGAGGGATCTTGCTTGGTCAAGGGAAGTACACAATAGATATCCTGAAGAGATTTAGGATGATGGATTGCAAGGCCATGGCCACACCTATGGCATCGAATATGAAGCTTCTATGTGATTCTTCATCTGAGCCAGTTGATGTCTCTATGTATCGTCAGATGATTGGGTCCTTGATGTAGCTGACGAACACGAGACCAGATATTTTCTTTGCGGTGAACACATTGAGCCAGTTCCTGACGGATCCAAGGAGTGTTTACCTTGTTGCTGTAAAGCATGTTTTGAGGTACCTGAAGGGTACAGTGGATTATGGGCTCAAGTATGAAGCGAATCAAAAGTTTAACCTGTAGGGTTATGTTGATTTAGATTGGGCTAGAAGTGCTGCAAATAGGAAGAGCACATCTAGATGTTGCTTCATTATGGGATCAGGTGTGATCTCTTGGTTCAGTAGGAAGCAGTCCTGCGTAGCACTAAGTACAGCTGAGGCAGAGAATGTTGCAGCTTGTTCAGCTAGTTGTGAGGCAGTATGGCTTCAGAAGCTACTTCTGAGTTATTTGATCTCCCGTTCGATGCTACTGGTATCTTTTCTGATAACCAAAGTTGTGTGAAGCTGTCTGAGAACCAATGTTTCATGACAGGTCGAAACACATAGAGATAAAATAACACTATATCATGGATATGGTGCAGAGAGGAGCTATGAAGCTCCTATACATTGCGATGGATGAGCAGATTGCAGATGTGCTGACGAAGCCACTAGCCAGGGTGAAGTTCGAGTACTTCAGGGAGAGGCTTGGTGTTCTTCAGATCGATGACACTTGGAGGAAGAAGTGATGGAGACATTTGCTGAAGCCATTCCAAGCATGTTGGAAGGAGGAGCCTTCACATGGCTGTGGATGTAAGCGTTAGATGATGAGCATTAGGATGATGTTCTAGTTTCTACTCTGTATGATCAGTTGGATCATTTATATGTATATGTATGCATCATGTTGGATGCTGGATATGATCAGTTGGATCATTTGTATGTATTTTGTGTATGCATTAGGAGGATGCTGGATATGATTAGTTGGATCATTTATATGTATATGTATGTACGCATCATGTTGGATGTTGGATATGATTAGTAGGATCATTTGTATATGTTTTGTATATGCATCATGTTGGATGCTTGGACCATGTATCTGTATATGTATCAGGTAGATACTGTGTATGATCAGGTAGATCATGTATGTTGATATGTATAAGGTATGATCAGGTGGATCATGTTTTGTATTTGTATCAGGTGGATACATTGTACGATCAGGTGGATCATGTATGATGATATGTATCAGATAGATACTTGGTATGCATTAGGTGGATGCATTATATGATCAGGATTATCATGGATGATGAGCTTCAGGATGTTGCTCCAGATGACATGCAGCAGGATGTTGTAGTGATGATGATTAGGATGATCATGTGTACATCAGGATGTTGTATGGTGAGTATCAGGTTGATACTCTGTGGCCATGGATCAGGTTGTGCAGATGAGCATATAATAGTGCCCCCTGAGAGATTTGCAGATAGTCTTTCAAGGTTTTTCCTATGGCATATAATTTCACCCTCGGATATCTGGAAAATGCTCTTTAGAGGTTTTTCTCTGGGAGGGCATATAATAGCGCCCTGGGAGATCTACAGATAGTCTTGCAAGGTTTTGCCTATGGCATATAATTTCGCCCTGGGATATCTGGTAGATTCTCTTTCGAGGTTTTTCCCTATGGCATATAATAGCGCCCTGGGAGATCCAATAGGTTGAGCTGTTTGCTCGTAATAAGTCCTGGGATGCTCTTGCAAGGTTTTTCCATGACCACATGTAATATCACCCTGGGAGATCCGATAGGTTGGGATGTGTTCCCGTAATAAGTCTTGGGATTCTCTTGCAAGGTTTTGTGGTGACCACATATAATAGCGCCCTGGGATATCCGATAGGTTGAGCTGTGTGCTCGTAATCAGTCCTGAGATTCTCTTTCGAGGTTTTGTGGTAGGGTCACATGTAATAGCTCCCTGGGAGATCCTATAGGTAGAGTTGTGTGCTCATAACAGCCTAGGATGCTCTTGCAAGGTTTTTTGATGCACGTAATAAGTCCTGAGGATTCCACAATATGGCCAGTGATGACGAAGACCTGCAGGTGGTGGGCCTACATCCAGTATGAAAAAGGATTGGCTCTGTAGAACTTCCTATGACGAGTAGAGTTAGAGATTGGTTGAGATAGCAGCAGTAGTGACAATGATGATGACGATGATCCCGAGAAGAAGACTTGTCTAGCAGAACTGTGTCGAGAAATACCTTCCTAGTTAAGAGGGAGTGTTGATATATATGTAACTTCGGAATGTATTTCATCTATGTATTTCATATATATTTATTGTACCCTTATAACAGATGTGTTATTCCTCTATAAGGAAGTGTCGTCATGTGTATTGACAATTGTCGCAAGTGTGTGAACTTGTCGATGGGTTATTAGACCACCATGTGTGGGGTCGACCCTATTTTATGTAATATGTTATGGATGTACCTAGCTAGACAAGTCGGCCCCATAGTGTAACTAGGAAAACAGACTAGTATAAATAGAGATCGGGAGATCTCTATTTGGATCACTCGAAAACTCATACTTCTCTCACTTAGAAAGTGGTGCACTAGTGAGGAGGAGGATCATCTGCTACGAGGAGACTATCTCAGTGTATTTTGGTTGTACATTGGTTGAGCCATTGCTCTCTCTATCTCTGAGGAAGTTGTGGGGTTTTTCACCTTAGGGTTTTCCCCACGGAAACTCTGTGTCTCTTGTCTCTCATGCTTTTGATTCTTGTAAAGCTTATCATGCTTATTTTGATTGTTATGCATTGATATACTGTATATGTTATTCTCTCAGTAAAGATCCTAGAGTATTGTGAATTAATGCTCAAAATTTAACAAGAAACATTTGGGAGATTTTGAGAATTTCATTGATAATTTTGAAATGGTACATGAGGATGTTTTTTTGAGGTTGTTTTCCAAATCTTTGGTTGGGGATGCTGGTTTGTGGTTTAAAAATCTAGAAGTTGGTTCTATTGGTTCATGGGCCGATTTATATGATGCTTTTTCAAGATATTGGGCAGAGAATATGTCTTTTGATAAGTACTTCACTGATTTTTGTACTTTGAAGAGAGGAAAGGAAGAAGCTTTGGTTGTCTTCAACAGAAGGTTTTAGAGTGTTTATCATAGTATTCCCTTGGAGATCAGGCCCACTGATATTGCTGCCATGGTATATTATGTTATGGATCATCATTCCGATCTTGTTCTTTTCCTATTAGAAAGGAAATCATCATCTTTAAGACAGTTGTTTGAGGATGCAAAAGGAGTGGAGGAGAACATCCGTGCTCCCATAAGGATTCAAGATCCAGTTTACTTTGAAGATATACATGTAGAGGAGCATGAAGACTGTCAATATGATTCAGATTTTGAGCAAGAAGACAGTGAGTATGGATCAAATTTGGAACAACAGCAAGGATGCAAGTATATTTCAAAGTTTGATCATAATTCTTTGGCATTTGCAGATTATTCTATGGACAGGTATGCATATCAGGTTTATGATAAATTTTCAAACCATGTTGAGTATATAGTAACTGATGATTGCATAGATAATTACATCTTCTTAGCTAATCATAATCAATGCGTTTCAAACACTGCTTCACCATTATCTTATGATCATTTTTCCGAGGAGAAAGTTGTTGCTACTGATGATCAAGATCTGATCACAAGGGAATCAGAAGGTTATCAGTTTTTAAGCAGAAATAAATTTATAGATAAGCAGTTGTTTTATGTAGACCAACATCCTTTCATAGATTCATTTGTAGCCTTGTTGGAGTCATATTTTTCAAGTCATCTGAAAATTTCAGATTTCATTAGCTAACTAGCACTTCTAGGCAATTATTATTTCTTGAAGGATTTTCTATAACTGATGATATGTTTATGTTATTATCTATTGACTAGTGATAGAGACAATATCATCTCAGTTTTAAAATTGCTTGAATGGCTACTATGGAAGTCTTCCTTTACTTGATCATGTTGCAGATCTAGTTAGAGGTAGGGTAGCATAGGAAGTAAGCTTGCTTCCCGAGCATTTGCTTCCCTTCAGTTTGCAGCAGGTGCATTAGTTAGTTTGCCTGAATAAGTGGCATATTTTGAAAATTTGCAGAGGTTGGTTGCACAGTTGACTCCATATCCCAATGAAAGGCCACTGGAACTGCTAGGTTCTTGGCAAGTCACAGGGAGCAAGCCATCTCCAAATGGAGCTGATGTTGGTACCAGAATTGCCCTCCCTCAAATTTTATAAATTCTGACAGCATGCATATAAAATAAGGACCTTGATTTTCATGGCCAAGAGATATACAAGAATTTCCGCCAAGGGTTTAATTCTATTTTGATAAAAATATTGGGCCCAACCAATTATCAAAGTCAGCATATGTCCACAAGTTAGCCACACAACAAAACAAGTCAGCACCAAGACCAAGCACCAAAGCACGCCAAGTCATCAACCGCAGTGCCACCGAAGTGAGAAAACCATAGGGGACTTGTGCACCATGCATCAAAGATCATCTAGATGCCAAGGTTAAGAATGTCAAACACTCACCCAAAATGCCCAGTGCCATGTCATTTCCTAGGTGTCGAGTTATTTTCATCCAATCACCTGAAGCTACCATTGGAAGCTTCAAAATACATTGTATATTCATACGAATTCCAAGTGGCATGAGAAGAGCTCGTAGGTCGATAGAATGCCCAATCGGTATAAATTGTTGATTCAATTATCATTACAAAATGTATATGCTAATATACTCATTGCATAAAGAAAGCCAGCAACAAATGCGACCATTTACCAAGAGTAACAGAAGATCATTGATGCACCATTCACTTTCACCTGGTCTTTGGAAATTGGGGACTGAGAAACCTTTTGGGCGCTCAAATTTCCAACATCTCGTCATTTGGTGGTTAGGATTGTGGTAGCAAATTCAGCAAACTCACAACCAAAAGTCGAATTGCTGCTGTCCAAGTAAATTAAAAATCTACAGATCAAACATCTTCTTATTCACCTGAGATGAGTAGTGCTAGAGTCTAAGTATCAAATGCTTTCATTTATTAAATACATCAGCACCATTTTCAACAAACTACCACCAAAGTGTTCAGTTATAAGACGAGAGTTTGATACAAGTTATATTGGCTTTATTGTCTGAATTGTGGCATATCTTGCTATGGCATCTGACAATTTCTTGCTTCATTCTTCCTTATTCTCGGTGTCAGAGTATTGTGTAGAATTCAGCGAAACAAATCTAGATTTTGAGGCAGATTTTTAATTTCTAAGGATTGTAGATGGCATATTTCACAAATTTTGGTCAAAAAGTCCAAATTCGACTTGGCTGGAGCGTTTTTAGGGGTAGATGATGATTCTTCCTCAAAGAGCTCATCAATACTCATCCAGGAGTGCAAGTGGCATTTCATTTAAGTGTTTTAGTCATAGTAGAAATGCAACCTATTAAATAGAGACATGGGTCATTTTCTTGTTTTGATTAGCAAAACTTGGCAAAAACACATTAGACTAGATCTAAAAAAAGTTGAAGAGGTTATCCTTCCTATCTTCTATATATTTCATTGTAAACTCATTGTGAAGGAGATTTCCAACCGAAAAGGCTGAGAGTGTATTAGGGGTGAAGTTCAGACTGCTATTGTATTTACAGGAGCATGCATTACATTTCCATGGTTATTAAGAATGCTTTGAGTGATTATGTACAATTGAGCTTGTTTTGTTTTAATTTGAAGTGATAAAGAGTATATATGCATTCATGATTCTTTCTTGTACTTGGATGTTTGTGGATAGGCTATATATTTATCAATGATCTAAAACATAGTTGGTTCTTTCCTTGGATAAGTCCATTCTTGTGCTCTTTTTGGCCTTGATATTATGCTTATACATCCACTGTTGGATAGCCTAATATGTTAGCCTGATCTCAGCTAAATTCATTTTCTTATGAACTCACATACCTAACCAGCCTTTCAATAGTTTTAAGATTTCTATACGCTTTGAAACTTAGTAGTCAAGGTGCAAACACTGGTGATAACAAAACCCCTTGATAATTTAAAGCGATTTGAAACCGATCCATTAATACATTTAAGAAAAAATATGATTACTTTAAAAAAAATTAAAAAATATAATTTATAATAAATTAATATCAAAATAAATATTATAACTATATTACATAACCAATTTTTGTATGATTAAATTTGAATACTTTATAATGATGAAGATGATGGTTAACATCCACTAAGATCAAATTTGGTTTATTTGTATTGACATAGATCTGTCGATAGGGGTTCACTTCGCACAAGTGTCAACAAAACTGTTATAGGTCAAATCTGCACTTCTCCGTCCATGATCACATTGCCCTGTTGATCACACAAAAGGACACTATGGATGGAAGAGCTGGATTGACCTTGGATGAGTTATTGCTGAGATCACACATCTTCAGCTGGAAATCGTATTTTTTCTGTAGTTTTCATTATGTGTGTGCTACTATTTCCACTGACATCTAGTTTTCCAAACACCGATTCTATTGAATACAACCCGTGCACTTATCCCAAAAGATGTGTACGCTATTTGTTAAGAGTACTAGTTGCATACTTTGCACTAGTTTACTATGATGATACCTGCACACATATTAAGATGAATGAAAAAAATATATTAAGATCACCAATTGGGATTAGTTGAGGTTGGTTTTGTAACTTCCCCAACCTCCCAGTTCAACTGCCTCACGAATCTAACTTCCAGGCTTGTGCCATAAATACAATGGGAGGCCATGAGGAAAAAGGAAATGAAGAAGAAGCTATTGTTATGCTGAAGGGATTTCTAAGTCATTGTGAGGAGCTGAAGCCCAGGACTCAGTTGAAAAAGTGTTTGGACAGATCATATATAATTGTATTTGGCTACATTTCTTTGGAAATAAAAGATTGAGATGCCCTTCCCATCCCAATGGAATGTTTTTTCTATTGAATATTTGATTGTAATTCATGTTAAATTTCTTTCAATTTCATTATATATTTATAGTCAAGATACACTGAGGAAGGTTGAGTTATTTTGCAGGTACATTACTGTGGAGATTGGGTGAAATCTAGGACCAACTGTCGTTAACAAGGTACCGATTTCAGAATCCTAATCTAATTTTGTTTACAGTAATGAATGTGTTATCCCTCCAGGAGTCTTCCTAGGTTGCACTCGGAAAAGCTTGGTAACTTAAACTTATCTTGAAGGATGGGGTATATTTGGATCAAGTTGGACAACTGAGATTGAAACTCACATACTCAAAACATACATGGACACATTTCAAGAAGACAAGGCTTTTAGCCACTAATGTTCAGGAAGTTTATAAAAGATAGATAGAAGAATTCTTATCGTGCTAGAAGACTCATACATACAACACATACATATAAATGGCTAATAACAATAAGCAACAGGCACTTGATATCCAGTTCTAAATACGAAGATAGGATTACAACTATCTGGCATAGACAAATGGAAACTCATGAAATAGGCATTTCATTGCAAGTATGAAAAGATAAAAGAAGGAAAACTGAACACACATATGGAAAAAGAAGCTTATATAAATGATATGTAACGAGAAGTTTGATAATACAAGTTAAGCTCAGTCTCTCCAAAATCAAACCTTTCTTGCTCTCAAGCTCTAGGATTTTATATCCTTTACAACACCTTCCCCCAGCTCCTAAGAAGCTGGATTCGAAACCCTAAAGATAGAAAATGGAAATCGTTTTTTAACAAACCAGGAAAAATCATTTTGTAACTTGGCTAAACTGCTGAACAATGGGGCTCAGAGATGGATTCAATTCTCCCAATCTGTGACACCTGTAGGAAACCTAAGAGAGGTTATTGTTCTCTGACATGTTAGGAAGAAAAACCTCTGAGCGTTTTGCAGAATGATTCTCTAGTTGCTCAGAATCGTCATTTGAAGATGATGACCTTTCATAGTAAAACGCCAATTTTGAAGTAAAAACTTCTGTCCTACATCTTAATAGTTTTCAGGTTTTCGATAGCTGCAACAAACTTTGACAAGCTCAACATCCTTCAAGGTGATGACAAGGGTATTAAACTCTTCTTTTGACAGCTGGACAATATCTTGACCAAAAAAAATAAATCTATTTGATCCTTTCCCTTCTCTGTCTCCTCAAAGCTGAACCAGAAAGATGATACATATGCCTTTAATTATTATCTTTAAATAAAAACCATCTTCTTTCCATTTGGAAGCAAAAACAAACGTGACCTGGGCGAAAATAATGCCTCTCTGCCCTGTTCTGCACTTTCGGTGGCTAAAGAGCCAAAATTCTAACCTGAAAGCTGGCAAAAGCTCTACTTTCAGTGGCTAATGAACAATTGAAATGTCTGCCTAGTAAGCTATCGAAAGCTCTGCTTGAAAAATAGCTTTCAAAATCTACAAAACTGAAACCTTATTTATAGCTTGGGATCTTATTCTTATTCTAGACTTATGAAGAAATGTTTATATACTATAATACTACTCAACATTTGTACTATGTATCTATTCTTAGTTTACATATCGCTAGTGTAGGCTTTTGGGACACCTGTATTCAAATAAGTGATCTGAAAGAGTTCTAGTATTGTCAGACTTCTAGAGTAGATCTACCAACTTAAGTCTGTCATTCATGCTTCTATTTATTCAAGCCCAAAAAAAAGAGTTGAACTATATAAGACACGAAAAGTGTTGAAAATGCCTCTACTTTCAGTAGCTGTGGACAATTTTGCTTTTGACTTGTAAGCTACCAAAACAGTGTTGAGAATGCCTCTGCTTTCGATAGCTTCGAGCAATTTTGCTTCTGACTTGTAAGCTGCCAAAACTTACCTTTTGGTGGCTAATGAACACCATCGTATTTTCCCAAGCCATCGAAAACTGCCCCCTGACTCACGATGTATGTCCTTTCACTTTCGGTAGCTAGGAGAGCCTCGAAAATTTCATTTAAGCTGCCAAAAGCAAGGCTTTCAGTAGCTTAGGGACCATTTTAAATAAGCGCTTAGCTACCGAAACCTGTCTTTTGAAATTTTTGAAATGAAAACCCAATCTAATGTTTTTCACACTTTATTACATGCATAAAGATATAAAAAATGAGCCTTAAAAAATTTAGAAATGAATTTTCAAATGACCTCCCATCATCTAAAATTGAGCAACTCGACAAAATTATTTGGGGAGATAACAGAATGCAAAGTAGAATGTATCTATCTGCCACCCCATGTAAGTTGATAGTGTCATTTCCCCCACTATAGGGTATATTCCCGCACAACAGAACTGGAGACTCCGCTGGGGAGCACCAGTTGTTTCTGCTCTAGGACCTTGTCTAGGTTTTCTTCAGCCTTTATAGTCTGTTGGCTTTTTGAGAGGTTTTTATAGGTTACTTTGCTATTTCGTTTTGATTTGATTCATTTCAGTATGACTATGCAAATACCATTTCCATTGCTTTTAGTCCCCGTGCGCTAGTCCTCTATGCATACATAAGCACACCTTTTGCCATGTGTGTTAGTTTCCTTGAAACATAGCGGCGCACTTTTTGTTGCAGGCGCTGGTGTTTATACTAGACAGAAGCGTACTTTCTTGTAACTCTAACCCTTTCACTAGGGTTTGGTTTCTAGGTGGTTTGGTCTACTATTAGAACTTGATTTTCCTTAATGACCATCTTTGAGAAATCTTTGTCTTGTTTGAGTCTTGTTTTAACCTCTTGAAAGTCCCTTTAGATTACTTCACTTGCTTCGGTATTTGTTATAGTTTTCTTTACCTTTTGTTTAGGTATTTTGAGCCTATGTGCGACTCCCTGCTAGTCACAATAGCGCATATTTTGATCTAGACACGTGCTGTAGTCCTACAGACTTGCGCACTCAACCCTTGTTGTCTGTTGCAATACCCACGCACTTTTACTGAGTTTTGCCTTATTTTGTTTAGGGTTTAACATTCAGTTTGAGTTTTTGGGTGCCTTTGAAATATTTGATGGTATGGATACCTTATGAGATTTAGTGCAGGTCATTCTGAGTTGGTTGAAGTCTTCTTGTGAGCTTTTCCTTTTGAGTTTGTGTGGCGGTAGAGTTACTTTGGTTTGCTTTCCTACCCTACATGTTTGGCAGTTGCTTTTCTTTGGTTTTTGATGCTTAGGAGCAGCCTCTAGGTCTGTCTTTCTGTTGCATGCATCAGCTTTGCCTTTTCTTTTGAATCTTGTTCCAAATCTAGAGTTTTTCACAGAAACAATTCTGTAGGTCAAGTATTTGTCATATTGGGATTTGATTTCTTTAAGCCATTAATTTTTATCTTTACCAACACTCTTGATAGATATTGCTTGTTTCCTTTTTTCAGATTTATTTTCTTTTGCAAAATAGAAGAAAAGATCAAAAATTGAAAATTGGTAGCTTAGTTGTAAGATTTGCCATTACTGTTTCGAAGTAGGATAGATTATTTTCCTATTTGCTTTGGAAATTAAAAAAGAAAATTGAAAAAGAAATGTTTATGCTTAGGATTGCCTATATTTTGTTTTGAAAGACATAAACGAAAAAACAATAAGACTCTTTGTGAAGTTTTAAAGTATCATTTGTACAAACTTTGCTTTCTGTCATAAACCATACCACACACTTCAATACCCTTTTTGAGTAAAAAGTAGCCTCTAGAAAGAAATTTTAATAAAATTAATTAGAAACTTTTTCTTTTTAGGGATGACACTACATCAACTAGCTTAGGCTAGGATTTCGGGGTAAATCACCTTAAACTGCCCGAAATCGGTTTCATTGCTCAATAATCGTAGTAAGACAATCTTTTAGGCAAACCCACTTATATCAAAATATCTTGGCAATGCTCTACTCAAACCAAAGTTAATCACAAGGCTGTGTGAGACTGGAACTGCTGAGGATGCCCCCTCACTTTCCTTTCAAGCATAAACCAGAGTTGATTCGCGTACGAGGGTCCACTAGTAATTTTAAGTGCTTTTGGATTTCAGGCTTTGCTACCCTGCCCATGCGTCTTGGCTAGGATGACAAATGTTCCCCCAGGTATTTTCGTATTTGTGGTATCCTTAGTAACTTAACCCTAGGGCTCTTCACAAGTATAGTGGAAGGATATTTCCACTGCACGTCAGACAAACATGAAAGGTAACACTTTGCAGTAATACCAGGAGGGTGGTTTGGTGATTCAAACACTTGTACCCAGAGGACATCCATTGGGCCCCGTGTAACTAACCGTCGATACTCTATTGGTTTGTTCTGGGCCCTCGTCATCCAGACTTGCTTCTAAGAGTATTAGCTTCATTTGACTGGTTTTGATCACTTTAGGACATTTTGTAGTGGTATGTTGTTTGCTCCCTAGTCATTTAGTGGACACTAGGTTTTTATACTTTGTTTGCTTTTGATATATATGTGGAGGATCAACCTCTCTGTAGGTCACGAAGGTTTCAAAACCTTCCACCACTGATTTTGGAGCCTCCACCGCCTTCGCGACACTGGAGGACTGATTCCCATGGTTCATACAAACTTACGGGAGAAATTGAACCACCTGGAGAACCGCAGATCAGAATTCATGATCAACAGGTCTTTGATACTATTGAGGTTGAGGACTTAACTTCTCGAGAGTTTAGCACTCCTTTCAACCCTCCTCTGATTGGAGCAAATGATCCATTACTTGTAACTGTAGACTCCCTAGGCCAACCCAAGTATAGTGCATACTGGTTTTCCCCTGGTCATTACATGGCTAGTTCCAGAGATGAAATAGGAGTTCCCAAAACTCCTATTGCAGCTATGATTATGATATCTCTCTCTCATTCTTTTGCAAACACATCGGTATCTACCTCGTTGCAGGCTGCATATGCCTCCAACCCTTCTTTTAGTTTCAGCAATAGGTCCATAGGTATGTCTATTTCTCAACCTTCGACAACAGCTACCCCTTTTGGTGCCACTGTTGGACCTTTTTAGATCCCTGTCACATGGATATTCTCGATACCGTCTACTTCATCTCCTTTCATGCAAAAATCCTAGGGCATTCCACAAATTGCTCCTTTCGGTCAAGGTTTTCCTTGGTTTGGAGGTAACATAGCTCCCTCCATTCCCTTTGTAGGCTCGATGCCCACTCTATCCACAACTGTAGTAGGCTCGATGCCTGTGTCGTCCATTACATCCACACCTGGGTTTAACCCTACACAGGTCACAATGTACATCCTTCCAATGTGCAAACATCTCATATACCTATAGGGAGTATTCATTTTTCATTGTTTTGTGTAGGAGGTGGTAACCCGTTTAACCCACATTACGAAGGGGCTAACAACTAGCCACAATGGAAACACACTCAACAAAGTAACCCTCTCTCTTTTGGTTGGAGAAATTTTAGCAACGTGTATACTTCACAATCGGTGGCTGGGGGCAACGCCAACCAACAGAACACGAGTCAGGCTTTAGGTGGTTCCCCCTACCGAAACCTTACTAACCAAATTCCATTGGCAAAACCTCATTTACCTTTTTTGGCAACCTTGAATTTTCCAGATATTTCAAAACTATTAAATGATTCGGTGCGGCATCACCCTGCATGGCCACCTGTCCCAACCAAGCTGCTTTCAGACATTCCAAAGTTTGAAGGCAAGACTGGGGAAGATCCTGGTGACCATGTCACTACGTTTCATCTTTGGTGCTCTTCTAATTCATTAAACAACGATTCCATTAGATTAAGCTTCTTTCAAAGAACCTTGACTAGTGCTACATCTAAATGGTATATTGAATTGCCTGCAACTGCTTATGATAAATTTTGGGATATGGCTACAGTTTTTCTAAATCACTTTCAACTCCTTGTTCAGTACGATGCCGATACAGACCTTCTATCAACTTTTCGATAGAACAAATCTACTCATTTATCTGACCACATTCAAGAGTGGCAAAGGACAAAGAGGCTCATTAAATCTGAGATTCCTCCAAAATTTCTTTTAGAGTGGTATTTGAAATCACTCCTTCCTTACATTTCTAATGAAGTAGCAACTTCTGGAGTGTCTTCTGAGGAAGAGGTCATTCTCAGGACCTAGCAACTTGATCTTGTTTATGCTCAATATGGGATCCTGTACTAGATAATTCTAGACACATCGAGATCTAATATAGATCAAGGTAAACCCAAGCCTGGACCACATGCTAATGGCATCGTGGGTTCAGTATATTCTGCAGCGTTTGACGCTTTAACTAAGCAGGTTCACGCCTTATCTGTCAAACAGTCTGTTACGGAAGAAACTTCAGTTGCAACCCCCCCCCTTCGTAAACATAATCTATACAACAAGTATAGACAAATCAAAAGGGCCCTCAACAGCCCAACAACAACAAAAATAAGGGCAAGAAAGGGGATGGGAACCACCATAAGCCCAAAAATACAGAAAATGCTGAGGGGAAAAAGGATAAAAAGAAAGTGAAGTTCCCTTGCAAGTTGTGCAACAAGGACCACCTCACCCATCAATGCCCTCTAATGGAAGAAGCCCAGAAGCTACTCCGTGAGAAGAAACCAGCTGTCTTAAAAGACCCATTCCCTCAGGGACAAAGTTCAACTTCTGGAAAATCTAGTGTTGGGGGCACACCTCATGCCCCATCCGTTGATCAATCATTTATTAATATGGTTAATTCGGATATTCTTTTACAAACTCGAGCTAGAAACTATACTCTGGAATCGCAGCAAAGAGATAAGGATGTTCCCAAATCATCTACTCCTCTCCACATAGAGAGACCAGTAGATTCGTTGTCGAAGATTCTGAAAGGTGATGAATATGGTTGTCTATGGTTGTCATTGATGACAACATTAATGACAAATGTGAAGTGTGATGACATGGCATGAAGCCAAAGCAAGCAAGTATGTGGCTGACAAGAGATGACAAAGCATAATGACTCAAGCTATGACATAAAAGAAGACATTCTTGGACACTATTTGCAGCATTGTAAGATTGTCAAAATGGGAAGGAAGTCAGGCCATGATAACAAGAAAATATCTACATCATAATGACATATGAAGCAGTTTTTGTAAAGAGTATAAGTTAGTATTCTTTTTGAAATACATTGGTTATGGCAACAATTGATGGCTGATTGCTAGGGGGAGCAGCCAACCCAATAAAAAGTCAAAGGTTCAGTTAGAATAGTAGACATATTTTTGGAAATTTTTTGATGAAGATAGCAAGGTACAAGGATGATTTACAAAACACAATATCAAACTCAGTCAAGAGCAATCATATCAGCATGATTTCAAGTAGCTGACATTATTGGAGCTCAGATTGATTGCTGAAATTTTTTATGACATGATACCCTAAATATAAATTACAATATGGTATATATTAGTAAAGATGATTTGATTAGAAAAAAGCATCCAAACCAGCAGTGAACTTTTGATAAATATGGAAAATAGAATTCTACATGAAAGGGGGAGCAAATATGAAGATAGCAAGTGATAATCAAAATCTCAAATAAAAAATTGACATGGAAGAATCCAAAAAAATTGGGGATTGTGAATCCTTTAATGGCTCATTGAGCCTTTGTCATTAATTTCAAATGGGGAGAGAAAGATTGGTTTCCATCAATGACAAAGGGGGAGATTGATGAATATGGTTGTCTATGGTTGTCATTGATGACAACATTAATGAAAAAGGTGAAGTGTGATGAAATGGCATGAAGCCAAAACAAGCAAGTGTGTGGATGACAAGAGATGACAAAGCACAAGGACATTGGATTAGGCATTGAAGCCATTGAAACACCTAATGAGTCAAATGACCCACTATGTGGTCATTTGTGTCTTAATGAGGTCATGAAGCCTCTTGCTTGATGAAGAAGCCTTGAAGAGGTCCTTGGACCCACACTTAATGGGTTAATTGTCCTTGTACACTTGATGAAGATGATGTAGTCATTTGTGGGTGGATGGGGTCTTGGAACCCTTGGATATTGTCATAAAGTTTTGGAACCCACATACATGGTGGTATGATGGCACTTGGACCCATATTTAATAAATGATATAAAGATTGATGGTCTCTAGTGCCACTATGATTGTGATGGAGTTTTGAAGTAATAATGATGATGGGCCTCGCGATGGATTTGAAAGCCCTAACCTTGGCTCATAACAACAAAAATTTAAGTTTTATATAACTCAATGACCTTGAAGTCCATTAAGAAGCATGTTGAAGCCCTGATTTCTCCAGCCCTTAAACATGGCAAACATTGATTGCAAAAATACATTAAAAAATATATCAAGTCAAATTAGTTTTAAAAAAGATTATTTTATTCAATATAAAATACAAAATATAGCAGGTCGGATCCAAATCATAATCGAAAAACCACTATAAATACCCAGTGACACTTCAATCAAAAGTAGAGATGCGAGAGCTCTGAAATTTTTCATAACTGAGGGATTTTCACTATTTGACTATGGAATTTCGGGCAGCAGTAGATCAGCAGTGCATCAGAGTTGCAACAGTAAAACATTTTTTTATTATCTCTTATTTATGGGTTGGTTGAAGACATGATTTTTGGGCAGCCTGTGACAAGATGAAGACAATTTTTTCTGGGGGCTACAATCTTCTAATGACAGTTTGATAAGATGAAAAGTTTGAAGACTTGAAGACATGTTTGTGATTATTTAATGTGTATGTGAACAAGGACATATATGCTAGACTAAATGCTGGGAAATGACAATTTTGATGACAGTGGTTGCCATGCTTACACAGTGAGAAATTCATGGGTTTGAGGACAATTCGGTGGTACTAGTAGGAGCAACAATAAACTATGTCTTGTTTATCTTTTATCTCTGGGTTGGTTGGTTAATGGATGTGAAGAATCTCGATTGAACAATGGAGGAATTCACATGGTTCATGGAAAGGGAAGTTCGGTGGTGTGAGTAGCAGCATGACACTCTTTATTTTTACCTCTTCTTTTGTGAATTTGATGATTGCTTAGATACTGCTGAAAACATACTTAAGTTATGTTCGGGGTTTGAACAATTTGCTGAACATTGATGGAGATATGATGCTGAGAAGTCAGATATATATGGATAGTATATGTGGCTATGGACAATAAATACTTTTACTAGGGCAATGATGATCTAGGGCTGCATGAAAAAGATGGACTGATTCTTGATGATCCAAAGGTGTTGAATAAGATGTTGGTTGAAGTTTGAAAGCAGTATTGACTTGCTGAGTTATACATGAATTTGTAAGCTCAGAATTATGAATACATGCTGAGACAGTAAAGACAGTATGAAATGATGAACATAATGATGTTGTGGACATCCTACAGGAAGAACACCTCTTAAATGTGAACTATGATGTGTATACATCAGGTTGATGATTTATGATGCTGACATGATGATTTGTTTGGGGACAAACTGGAAAGTTTGATGATGTGCAGATCTTTGACATATAGATGAACAGTTTGATGACATCTATGCCTGAATAGAATACTGGATAGAATGCTGAAGATGATGATGGCTTATGTATGGTGATGCATAGAAAGATTGTGAAAATTTGATGTGATGTGTTTGTGATGTATACTGTATTGTAAATGCAAGATTGTCTTGCATATGAGGTTAGGATACCTCAAACCCTTCTTGGTTGGGTCTAAGAAGAACTAGGCAGGGTCCTAGACAAGAAGTTGGTGCTTCTATTTTTAGTTGGTGCTGAATTGCCTAACGGTTGTAGCCGTTGAACCAAATACAAAAGATTACAAAACTATATGCTATGTCTCTTGTGCGATGTGTTGATGATGATGTGTTTTTAATAGATGAATGACATATGCTTAGATGATATAGGTTATTAATGAATATGTTATTGAAGTGAATGTGTGATTGATAATACAAGATTGTGAAAGAAGTTGAAATTGAATAAAGTGTAAGCTCACTGATTCACCCCCCCTCTCAGTGAGCCATTGTGTCTAACAAAAGGTGTCTTCAAATGGGATGTGCACAATCCTAACGCGCGGGCTGCTCCTAACTACAATGTTGTGGAGGATTTATACCAAACTCCCTGTGCCATGTCCAATTTGGAGGTACTGCAAAGTTGTCCATTACAACGCAGTGCACTTATTGGAGCGATTGGGAGCATAGACTCATCCAATATGCTTTCTCATTTTGATATGTGAAGTATCAAACCTCGATTGATGTACTACATCGCTCTCCAAATAGAAGTAGTCCATGGTCCCAAGACCATTGGACGAGCTATTGTATATGAGGGTGTGTCTACGTGCGTAATGTCCATTTATTGCTGGAAGGCTTTGGGATCACCTGAATTGGCCCCCTTGAATAGCTTGCTTATTGCCTTTGATGAAGATCGTTCCGTCCACACGGAGTCTTACCATCATTCGATGTTGAACTCACTGGTAAGCTAGTGTCTGTAGAGGTTGAAGTGCTAGATGCTCCACTTGACTACAATTTTTTGTTAGGTAGGAGATGGACGTATGTAATGCAAGCAGTGCCATCAACTGTTTTGGGGATTTTAATGTTCCCTCATGAAGGCAAGATCATCATTGTTGATCAACTTTCATTTTCTCTAAAAAACAACCAGAATTCATCGGATTCAACAATTCTGTTGGTTGATCAGTCTCACCCAGCTACTGAGAGTTTAGGAGCATGGCTCTATGGGTCATTAATGGGAACTTTTGACCTACCTTCTCCTATTCATTTTATTGGTTCTGAGGAGTGTTCATCATCTGATATTTTCATGGTTTGTCCAACGACAGATCCATGGATTCTCCCCATCAAATCGGAACCAGTAGTGCCCCTATCTGTTGTGTAAGTGGCCTACTTAGATTCACAACATGCTGCAACAGAACATATCATGACTCCATTGGTCTCTGTTGGGTCCAATATGGACTATGCACCAGCATGGTCAGTGGACTCCATCTACTCTTTTGACTGTCTATATACTGTTTTTCCCTCTGATGAGGCTATTTTGGAAGCAATGATAGGCCTGGACCATCCTTGGGAACACATGCACCATAGGTCTTATTTTCTTCTCGACCTAGATAGGATAGAGAGAAGAGAGTTTTCTATGAGATCCGGTGGTAATGTTGATTTGTCCACTATCCCTTCTACTTCAAAAGCTGTTTATGCCGAAAGGAATATGGAAAACATATCGAGAACTATTTCGATCAACATTTCCATCAAACCTGGAGTTGTGGAAAACCTTTTCATTAGGGAAGATTGTTCTCCTGAGGAGATCAGTTTGTACACAGATTTGTTTAAGGAATTTCGCGACGTTTTCGCCTAGTCTTATGAGTAGATGTCAGGCATCAACCCTGCCATTATAGAGCATGTCATCACAACTTATCCAAATGCTAAGACTGTGAGACAGAATCTTTGTGCAGTTAATCCTAGAAAAGAAGCAGCCATTAAGGCGAAAGTTGAGAAGTTGCTCAAAGCCGGATTCATCTATCCAATTTCTATGACGGAGTGGGTCTCAAACCCTATACCGGTAGATAAAAGGCAAGGAACCTTTTGAGTCTGCACATACTTCCGGGAACTAAATAAATCTTGTTTTAAAGACAATTACCCCACACCATTTATAGACCAGATTATCGATGTGTGTGCGGGCCATGAAATGTTTTCTTTCATGGATGGTTTTTCAGGATATAACAAGATTCAGATAAAACCTGAAGACCAATATAAGACAACTTTTATTTGTCCTTGGGGGACCTTCACTTATCAGAAGATGCCATTTGGACTAAGGAATGCTGGAGCTACCTTTCATCATGCAATGAACTTCACTTTTCATGATATCAAACACGTAGTGGAACCTTATCTTGATGATCTCCCAGTGCGATCTCGCAAGAGACGCGATCATCCTGATCACTTAAGATTTGTGTTTGAACTGTGCAGATATTACAAGATTCAATTGAATCCTAATAAATGTGTTTTTTGTGTCGAGTCGGGACATTTACTGGGTTTTATTGTATATAGTTGTGGTATCATGGTCGATCCACTTAAAGTTGAGGCTATTGTAAATCTTCCTCCTCCTCGAACCCTAAGACAACTTCAAAGTCTGCAGGGTATGTCGAACTTCTTATGACGTTTTATCATTAACTATGCCAAAATCACAAAAGGTTTCATGAGACTGCTCAAACAAGATACATATTTTCTATGGGATGAGGCTGCTCAGACGTCATTTGAGGCCTTGAAAAAGGCATTACTATCAGTCCCCTTGTTAATCCCTCCAGACTATACGAAGGATTTCCTCCTATATCTGACTGCATCCATATACACAATCGGCATAGTACTTGTTCAAGAGGATGACAAGATCCAAGAGCATGTCATTTACTATTTGTCGCCCGCCTTAATAGCCCTTGAGATTAAGTATTCTTATGTGGAGAAGCTGGCATTGGTTGTTGTCCATGTTGTTTAGAGGCTACATCACTATATCTTATTACGAACTACAATAGTGATTGCGGAGGTCAACCCATTTCAATATGTTCTCACTCAATGTATCATCGGTGGGAAATTCAATAAATGGATTATAATCTTGCAGGAATTTGACCTAGTGTTTCAATATGCTAAGTCAAAGAAGTCACTGGTTTTCGCTGAACTGATCTCTAAATTTCCTAGTGACATAGTACAGCATGAAGAGGAGTCATCATTCCCGGATGAACACATCTTCCTTATCACGTCCTATGACCCATGGTATGGGGATATTTTAGTATATCTCTAGACTTGGAGGTGTCGTCCTGCTTTCTCTAGAGATGAATGATGGAAACTAAAGAACCATGCAAAGAACTATCTCATCATTTTAGATACTCTTTATAGACGTGGGATAGATTCCATTTTACGTCGTTGTTTGACATTAGAGGAAGCCAAAACAATATTGAATGATGCTCACAATGGAGCCTGTGGGGGTCATCTTTCTGGGTTGGAAACAACCCAGAAAATACTGCGTACTGGTTATTTTTCACCCACGATATTTAAAGATTGTGTGGAAGCTGTGAAACGCTATCAGTGATGTCAGTTTTTCACCAAAATAATGAGAGCTGTAACATCCCTCCAATTTGACCCTAATTATTATTATTATTTTCGTAAAATAATTGTAATATGTAAACGACCCTGGTGAGGAGCTCAAGGCCAAGGCCCCACCAATGGACCTCGAGCTAGTTTTATGATTATAAGTCTTAATTTAAAACTAGAAGATGGTAATGCGACTAAAAATAACAAAACCCACCCATAAGAAAAGATACTGACTAGGGAAGCCAAGTGATTACAAAGGGTACGGATATAAGTTCGTCCTAGATTATTATTCATCTTGAGTATCTAGCTAAGATACTGGGGCTTGGGTTATTCTAATCCTATTTTGAATAAGCCACAAAGATAGATTTTATATATAGATGAACTAATATGAATTTTGTAGTTAAAGACTATCTCAGGAAAAGAGATTGATTAAGAAGGAAGTAGAGTATATAAATATATATACCTTTTACTTACCTAAATAATATATAATCGAAATATTATTAAATATATATATATATATATATATATATATATATATATTGATATATGTCTTGAATGGTTAATAAATAAATGGGACAAATAATAAAATTATCCCTTACATTCTTTTAAAAGGGTGAAGTTGATATATAAAAAGTATATTGAAATAACCTATTCTACATATAAATAAACATATATCTATAGATATGCCTAAGTGGTACCTATACAATAAAGCAAAACTTCACAAGTAACATATGGTGGAAGAAAGTTAAGTTTATACAACCCTCTTATATTAAGATTTTATATTGTCACTTTAATATGAGTATTATCGGAGACAATTTCTTCAAACAATAAATTTACATAGTTACAAGCTTGTGTATATAAGAAACCAAATAGCTAAGATAAATACAAGGGATGTATTTTTAAAAATAGATATTTATATTTATATGGGTAAGAGTTTATTATCCAAACAACTAACATATATTAGGGTATGTTAAAAGAACTTAATCGAGACTTAAGGAAGACTTAAGGAAGTAGATTCCTTATTGGGAAGAAAATGATCCTTGTGTTAAAATAAAGATACGGAGCGGATTTCCACATAGATAAGAGATGTCTCCCTCACTCAGTGGAGATCATGGCCATTATTATCTCTGGTTATACTTATTTTAAGGAGAGTGGTCTAAGGAGGATGATTCCCTCGCATGGCAAAAACATAGCACCACTTCGCTATCTTTTAGAAAACCATCTTGCCACCTTCCCTTTCGTTAGATTAAGATGCCACTCACCTCACCATCGTGTGCCAACCTTAACTAATCCACCACTTATCTCCATAATGATTCATTCTTATATTTGTCCTCTCGACTTTGCCAGATGTCTTTTCGAGGTAGAATTTGGCTGCCTCCTTGATGGGGAAATGCCTTTAGTACATGCCACGTTTAAGACAGCCCGTAATTGAAGATCTTGTCTACCATTAGTTTGTTGTTATTGTTATAATATTGAATATGATGGAGAACTGTGGTACGTCTCCTTAAAAGAAAGAGAATGAGCCTTCGTGACGGATGGCAGTTTGTGGAAATTGTATTCCCTTGGTAAGCGACACATGTTTTGGGAGGTAGGTCGTAGATGGAGGAAGAGAACGTGGGAAAATTGATGTTGGGTTGTTCTTAATGAGTAGAGTGTGGGAAGAGCATATCTCGGTGCATGGAGGGATCTCAGGGAATGCGTGAAAACAATATTTAAACCTCTACAAAATCTCAGTTTGGGGGGCTCGGTGCGTGGTTAATAACAGAGTTACTGGTCCTTGGGAGAGGGGAGGATAGTTCAACTTGCATTTGTGAAGAAGAGTAGGGATCTACGAGCTGAGAGATATCTTGTTATCACTCGAAAGTATGATCTTATCGCTTCGCCGCAATCTCTGCGAGACGTAACGGAAAACAGGAGCTCTATGTGGAGATCTCTGCGTTTAGCAAAGTAATGGAAGTTTCTGCGTAAAGAGGAGCTGTGATCTCTGCGAAGAGCACAACAATGAAGGAGATCAGCGATGAGGTTTGATATAAATTTTCAGGAATCGGCGTTGAGGTATTTGAAACTTACTTGAACTCATCCAAGAAATTTCAAATCCTCATTCTATTTTAACGATTAGTTCAGATCTACGTTAATCTGTATGATAGATTCTTGCAATAGAACGGAGGATTGGAAAGTTTCCATTGTAGTAGGTTTGTTTTGTTTGCTTAAATACTATAGCTCAACATGGATCTATGACTGTACTCTTGACTTTAGATTGGTCCCCGAGAATGGAGTTAGTGCCCAGCTGACTAGGGTTTTTGTAAAAAGTTACGGTATCAGTTGTTGGATAGCATATTGTGATTTTGTTGCATTTCACGCCTTCTGAGAAGTATGGAAACCCCGCGAGTTTTACAATCTTGCTTTCTGATTTTTTTTTTTTTATATTTATAAATTTCTTTTGTGTACTTCCGTTGAATTTCTGCCATCACGTTTTGTAGATGGTTCGAAACTTTGTCCTTAAAATATAGGTTGACGCTATTGACTTTAAGGGTGAACTTCCTGGAGTGAAACTCATCTACATAGCACATATTCATCCCAGTTTCTAGCTTAATCGCATGATAGGCTACGAAGGGCACATGCAATCTTTTGCATAACATCTTTCTTTATGTAATTAATGCCGCGTATGTTCTTTTCTTTCTTGGATCTGGGTTTATTTATACCTATGTTACTAACGGTTCTTGATCTATATGTATGATGGTACCGATGCCTGTACACTTTGCACTTTACTGATTTATATTTATATAATATATTAATACATTTATATATATTATCTTGACCTTTCGAATGACTACGAGTAACTCAAAATATTTTATATAAGTTATATATACACCATTTTTTGCCTTATCTTTTGGAAGAAATTTCACCCTCGTTACTTAATGAATTCCATTAAGAATATATTTGTACTATTCAATGAATAGGATCTCGACGAGTCGCATGAACTCAGTAGGCTGTATGCTTAGTACATTAGGGTTAATGTTTGAGGATATTACATGGAGGTTGATAGTAGTGTTGCTAGAAGACACCTTCATTAAATTTATATAATATATGGTTATATATTGAGTTGACTTAATAGAGTCCCCAACTTCTTCATTCTACGTGAATCCTCCTTCACCAAAGGTTTAAAAGTAAAGACTATAGAGGGAGCAAGCCTGCACTTTATTTTGGTCATAAATTCTTGGAAAAAAAAAAGGAATATACATAAATGTCATAGTCTAAAAGTAAAGTAAAATGTGACTTGTTATTAATGATAATATAATAAATATATGTTGTAAACTCTTAGAATAAGTAAATGTTAGAGGTTATAACTTGTAAAGGAAATCTTGGACTTGGAAAGACATTAATGTTATTAATTTACATAATCATGTACAATAAGGAAATATTTTAGGAGGAAATTCCCTAAAAAGAAATCTATAGTATAGAACTCTTGGAAATAGAAGCTGATTTAAAGATATCCTTTAGTTTTAATAATGAAAAGTGTATATATGTATTCTTAAGCATGTATGAAAATATGTCTTTAAGTTTTTATAAGGAAAAGTATATAATTTCTTAAATATAGGATTAAAACAAGGAGAGGTTACCTTAGTATTACTATTGAAAAGTATATATATATATATTCTTAATGTACCTTTAAAGAAAGGGGAGATGTCCCTTAGTTCATATATCGAATTTATATATGTTTTCTCTTACTAGAACCTTGGTTGATATATACTTTCTTTTTGTATATGACCATGAAGAAAGGTGAAGCCCTAGTAGAATGAAGGAAACTTCAAGCTTGTGTATAAGACCATTTAAGGGTTGTCAAGTAAATGTAGAATAGTAATTGGGTCATATGATTTAAGGAAGATAGCAACAATCATGTTGCGAGAATGTAATTCCTTTGCGAATAGTTAAATAATACACACACAAACTTTTGTGGACTAGCCCGTGTACAGGTGAACCACGTTATATTTTGTCTCCTATGTTTCCTATGGTGTTCCTCAATGTGTCTTATGTATGAGTACTTGTTTCTGTTCTTAAAAATGTTTATGATGATGTATACGATTCATATAGAAGGTTGGATGTTTACATGATGTATAATACTAGTATGTTCCTCTTATGATTTTGATTATGTTGTTATCATTTATGTTCTTCTATTGGGATGATAAAAGATGTACATGTTTCTTAAGGACGTATATTAAGACATGTTGAAGTTCGGTGTTCCCCGTAAGATTTAAGAAACGGTTGAAATCTCAAGTTAAGAATTGATTTTACTTGAAAATAAAACATCTATCTTATTAGTGCAAAAATGACGGGAGATAGTACTTATACACATAAATTTCATTTGAGTGATCTTTTTCTTGAATATCATAACTACATTTATAAACAGTAATAAATGTCGCAAAGTTTTAATTGTTCGTAAGTAATATTTAAAAGAAAATAACCCACACTTTATATTTTTGCATATATTTTAGTGGCATTTAGGGCACTTAGAAAAGTTTTAAATTTTACGAAATTTTGGGTTCGTGACATATGGTATCAGAGCTGTAGGTTACAACACTCGGGCCTGATGGGCTCAGCATGAAATAAATAGGTATGAAAATTGACTAATCAAATTGTTCTTTTTGTTTCTGGATGCATGGGATTTGAATGAACGAGGAGTTAATGTCATCCAGGTTCAAAGGAGTAAAGATAAGTATCTCAACATTTGAAGGAGGTATGTTATCCTCGTCGAAATATTTCTTTGCTAGAAGAAAGATGTAGGTACTCACATGATTATCGCGGAATATTTAGTGGAAATAATTTTAGTACATGTGAATGTAACGAATTCTGTATTATGATTTATTAACTCGGTTAACCTTGTTAAAAGGAATAGAAGCACTATAATCTCTTATAGGATTGTTGATTCATAAATTTTAATATTCTTTGATAAAGTACTAAACTAGAAGAAATAGATGAGGATATGGAAAACTTTGCTGAAATATGTTATTACCTTGACAGAACAAAAGATTTTGAGACATGCCGACTAATAAGTAATTTCATAGAAGTATCATATATTTTCTACATTTTTATCAAAGTTTACTAAGTGTGTTACCTATGAGCACCTCTGATTTAAAAGTATCAGTTTTATTAGTATACTCCAATAAAGTAAGTTTGTTTGATTAAGCAAAGTCAGATAAACACCCTCAAATTCAATGCATGATTGTTAGTTCATATAATGTTACTTCATAAATATTTCTTCGTATATATGTAGAAGATAATCGGGTAAAATATTTGTTGGTAGAAGTGATAGCTATTGATTATTTGATGCATAAGTTATTGAATGAGCATGTGTAGCATGTTAGGGAACTAATATGTTCAATTGTTGAGCAATTGAAGAAAAGAAAATTTTCTTTATACTAACATTTCAGGAGGTGATTTTGGATCATGACCAATGTCGTAATTCGAGAAGAATATGGATTATACAACTACTTACATAGATAAGTTGAGCTGAATCGATCAAGAGTAAGTAATGGTTTACTTTACATTTTAAATTTGGATTTTAGGGCTTTATGAATCATGACTGGTGATAAGACTTATGAGTGATGATGTGTAATCATCAAAATGCATAGAATATGATAGTAAACAGGGAATATATTCGTTAATATTTTGTTGGTATTATGTCGCATGTGGAATGCAAGAAATACTAAATGATTGTTACTAAGTAAAATTCTTGGACTCAAATGAGAAGGTTTGAGGGGAAAATAATATTTCTTGAACTCAAGTAGAGGCTGCATCTTGCACTCACTTACTAGCTGTTGCAGGGTGCAACTTCCCTAAATTGTGGTCATGTTCCTGATGGAAGTGGAACAGAGCAGGTGGGTAGCTCGTTGAATGTTATACTGACCCAAAAGTCCTAGGCAAAACTTTATATCCATCGAATTGAGCAAAGGAAGGGCTCACGATTTTTCCTTGTGTTGTTAGAACGGAGTGCACAAGAGGTTCTCTGAGGAGACTAAACTTTTTCCTTGTGGTGTTAGAACTGAGCCCACAAGAAGATTCGATGAGAGGAAGCTATGTAATGAGTTGCAGAGTAAGACTGTCATATTTCTGCTGTATGCAGAGGTTTTCCGGCTGAGTTATAGAAGACTCATGTTTTGTATGGCAAGTCTCCATGATTGCGGAAATACATAAAGGGTTTTTGTATGGCAAGTCTTCACGATTGCAGAAAATACATAAGAGTTTTGTATGCAAGTCTCCATGATTGCGAAAGTACAAAGAGGTTTGGTGATTACAAAGTTCAGTTGAAAGAATTGTTTTATGATACGAGTTAATGAAAATGATTGTCTTGTAGCTAGACTATCACATGTATTTATGTGTGAATGTTATGAATGCTAAAATAAGCAAATATTTCATCAAGGATGAGGATGAAAGATAAACATTTGCTATTTTGAAATTTTGAATACTTATGTTATACTGAAAAATATTGAATAATCTTGTACGAGTTGTACAATGTGTAGGTTACCATTGAAGAGAGCTTGCTTAAATCGCAAAGATGTAAAGACTACCAAACCTTACGAGCAAAAGTAAGCAAAAGATGATGAATGGACGCAGAAGACAAACTGTTGAACACAGAGGACGGTGTTATCCTTAAGGGGAGGAGGATGTAACATCCCTCCAATTTGACCCTAATTATTATTATTATTTTCGTAAAATAATTGTAATATGTAAACGACCCTGGTGAGGAGCTCAAGGCCAAGGCCCCACCAATGGACCTCGAGCTAGTTTTATGATTATAAGTCTTAATTTAAAACTAGAAGATGGTAATGCGACTAAAAATAACAAAACCCACCCATAAGAAAAGATACTGACTAGGGAAGCCAAGTGATTACAAAGGGTACGGATATAAGTTCGTCCTAGATTATTATTCATCTTGAGTATCTAGCTAAGATACTGGGGCTTAGGTTATTCTAATCCTATTTTGAATAAGCCACAAAGATAGATTTTATATATAGATGAACTAATATGAATTTTGTAGTTAAAGACTATCTCAGGAAAAGAGATTGATTAAGAAGGAAGTAGAGTATATAAATATATATACCTTTTACTTACCTAAATAATATATAATCGAAATATTATTATATATATATATATATATATACGAGAATATATATATATATATATATATATTGATATATGTCTTGAATGGTTAATAAATAAACGTGACAAATACTAAAATTATCCCTTACATCCTTTGAAAAGGGTGAAGTTGATATATAAAAAGTATATTGAAATAACCGATTCTACATATAAATAAACATATATCTATAGATATGCCTAAGTGGTACCTATACAATAAAGCAAAACTTCACAAGTAACATATGGTGGAAGAAAGTTAATTTTATACAACCCTCTTATATTAAGATTTTATATTGTCACTTTAATATGAGTATTATCGGAGACAATTTCTTTAAACAATAAATTTACATAGTTACAAGCTTGTGTATATAAGAAAACCAAATAGCTAAGATAAATACAAGGGATGTACTTTTAAAAATAGATATTTATATTTATATGGGTAAGAGTTTATTATCCAAACAACTAACATATATTAGGGTATGTTAAAAGAACTTAATCGAGACTTAAGGAAGACTTAAGGAAGTAGATTCCTTATTGGGAAGAAAATGATCCTTGTGTTAAAATAAAGATACGGAGTGGATTTCCACATAGAGAAGAGATGTCTCCCTCACTCAGTGGAGATCATGGCCATTATTATCTATTGTTATACTTATTTTAAGGAGAGTGGTCTAAGGAGGATGATTCCCTCGCATGGCAAAAACATAGCACCACTTCGCTATCTTTTACAAAACCATCTTGCCACCTTCCCTTTTGTTAGATTAAGATGCCACTCACCTCACCATCGTATGCCAACCTTAACTAATCCACTACTTATCTCCATAATGATTCATTCTTCCATTTGTCCTCTTGACTTCGCCAAATGTCTTTTCGAGGTAGAATTTGGCTACCTCCTTGATGGGGAATTGCCTTTAGTACATGCCACGTTTAAGACAGCCCGTAATTGAAGAGCTTGTCTACCATTAGTTTGTTGTTATTGTTATAATCTTGAATGTGATGGAGAACTGTGGTACGTCTCCTTAAAAGAAAGAGAATGAGCCTTCGTGACGGATGGCAGTTTGTGGAAATTGTATTCCCTTGGTAAGCGACACATGTTTTGGGAGGTAGGTCACAGATGGAGGAAGAGAACGTGGGAAAATTGATGCTGGGTTGTTCTTAATGAGTAGAGTGTGGGAAGAGCATATCTCGGCGCATGGAGGGATCTCAGGGAATGCGTGAAAGCAATATTTAAACCTCTATAAAAGCTCAGTTTGGGGGGCTCGGTGCGTGGTTAATAACGGAGTTACTGGTCCTTGGGAGAGGGGAGGATAGTTCAACTTGCATTTGTGAAGAAGAGTAGGGATCTACGAGCTGAGAGATATCTTGTTATCACTTGAAAGTATGATCTTATCGCTTGGCCGCAATCTTTGCGAGACGTAATGGAAAACAGGAGCTCTATGTGGAGATATCTACGTTTAGCAAAGTAATGGAAGTTTCTGCGTAAAGAGGAGCTGTGATCTCTGCGAAGAGCACACAATGAAGGAGATCAGTGATGAGGTTTGATATAAATTTTCAGGAATCGGCGTTGAGGTATTTGAAACTTACTTGAACTCATCCAAGAAATTTCAAATCCTCATTCTATTTTAATGATTAGTTCAAATCTACGTTAATCTGTATGATAGATTCTTGCAATAGAACGGAGGATTGGAAAGTTTCCATTGTAGTTGGTTTGTTTTGTTTGCTTAAATACTATAGCTCAACACGGATCTATGACTGTACTCTTGACTTTAGATTGGTCCCCGATAATGGAGTTAGTGCCCAGCTGACTAGGGTTTTTGTAAAAAGTTACGATATCAGTTGTTGGATAGCATATTGTGATTTTGTTGCATTTCACGCCTTCTGAGAAGTATGGAAACCCCCCGAGTTTTACCATCTTGCTTTCTGATTGTTTTTTTTTATATTTATAAATTTATTTTGTGTACTTCCGTTGAATTTCTGCCATCACGGTTTGTAGATGGTTTGAAACTTTGTCCTTAAAATATAGGTTGACGCTATTGACTTTAAGGGTGAACTTCCTGGAGTGAAACTCATCTACTTAGCACATATTCATCCCAGTTTCTAGCTTAATCGCATGATAGGCTACAAAGGGCACATGCAATCTTTTGCATAAAATCTTTCTTTATGTAATTAATGCCGTGTATGTTCTTTTCTTTCTTGGATCTGGGTTTATTTATACCTATGTTACTAACGGTTCTTAATCTATATGTATGATGGTACCGATGCCTGTACACTTTACTGATTTATATTTATATAATATATTAATACATTTATATATATTATCTTGACCTTTCGGATGACTACGAGTAACTCAAAATGTTTTATATAAGTTATATATACACCATTTTTTTGCCTTATCTTTTGGAAGAAATTTCACCCTCGTTACTTAATGAATTCCATTAAGAATATATTTGTACTATGCAATGAATAGGATCTCGACGAGTCGCATGAACTCAGTAGGCTGTATGCTTAGTACATTAGGGTGTATGTTTTAGGATATTACATGGATGTTGATAGTAGTGTTGCTAGAAGACACCTTCATTAAATTTATATAATATATGGTTATATATTGAGTTGACTTAATAGAGTCCCCAACTTCTTCATTCTACGTGAATCCTCCTTCACCAAAGGTTTAAAAGTAAAGACTATAGAGGGAGCAAGCCTACACTTTATTTTGGTCATAAATTCTTGGAAAAAAAAAGGAATATATATAAATGTCATAGTCTAAAAGTAAAGTAAAATGTGACTTGTTATTAATGATAATATAATAAATATATGTTGTAAAATCTTAGAATAAGTAAATGTTAGAGGTTATAACTTGTAAAGGAAATCTTGGACTTGGAAAGACATTAATGTTATTAATTTACATAATCATGTACAATAAGGAAATATTTTAGGAGGAAATTCCCTAAAAAGAAATCTATAGTATAGAACTCTTGGAAATAGAAGCTGATTTAAAGATATCCTTTAGTTTTAATAATGAAAAGTGTATATATGTATTCTTAAGCATTTATGAAAATATGTCTTTAAGTTTTTATAAGGAAAAGTATATAATTTCTTAAATATAAGATTTAAACAAGGAGAGGTGACCTTAGTATTACTATTGAAAAGTATATATATATATATATATATATTCTTAATGTACCTTTAAAGAAAGGGGAGATGTCCCTTAGTTCATATATCGAATTTATATATGTTTTCTCTTACTAGAACCTTGGTTGATATATACTTTCTTTTTGTATATGACCATGAAGAACGGTGTAGCCCTAGTAGAATGAAGGAAACTTCAAGCTTTTGTGTAAGACCATTTAAGGGTTGTCAAGTAAATGTAGAATAGTAATTGGGTCATATGATTTAAGGAAGATAGCAACAATCATGTTGCGAGAATGTAATTCCTTTGGGAATAGTTAAATAATACACATGCAAACTTTTGTGGACTAGCCCGTGTACGGGTGAACCACATTATATTTTGTCTCCTATGTTTCCTATGGTGTTCCTCAATGTGTCTTATGTATGAGTACTTGTTTATGTTCTTAAAAATGTTTATGATGATGTATACGATTCATATAGAAGGTTGGATGTTTACATGATGTATAATACTAGTATGTTCCTCTTATGATTTTGATTATGTTGTTATCATTTATGTTCTTCTATTGGGATGATAAAAGATGTACATGTTTCTTAATGATGTATATTAAGACATGTTGAAGCTGGGTGTTCCCCGTAAGATTTAAGAAACGGTTGAAATCTCAAGTTAAGAATTGATTTTAGTTGAAAATAAAACATCTATCTTATTAGTGCAAAAATGACGGGAGATAGTAGTTATACACATAAATTTCATTTGAGTGATCTTTTTCTTGAATATCATAACTACATTTATAAACAGTAATAAATGTCGCAAAGTTTTAATTGTTCGTAAGTAATATTTAAAAGAAAATAACCCACACTTTATATTTCTGCATATATTTTAGTGGCATTTAGGGCACTTAGAAAAGTTTTAAATTTTACGAAATTTTGGGTTCCTGACAAGATCACACCCAACTCCTCTCCATCCCATGATTATAGCAGGCCCCTTCATCAAGCGGGGGATTGATTTCATGAATTGTAATCCAGTTTCGGCTAGAGATCATCATCACATCATTGTTGCTGTCGACTACTTCACCAAGTGGGCCGAGACAATGCCTACTATCAAAGCATATGGGGAAATGGATGCTTACTTCATATTTAACCAGATCATTGCTAGGTTTGGTGTACCCAAAGAGATCGTTATAGACCACGGTCGACATTTTTAGAATAGCATGATGACTGACTTATACAACATGTTAGGTTTTCGGCAGGAGCATTCACCTTCGTTTTATCCACAAGTGAATGGTCAGGTTGAAGCGGTCAAAAAAACTTTGAAAACCATTTTACAAAGGACCGTTAATGTCGGTCGTACTAACTGGAACAACATGTTGTATCCATCTCTTTGGGCATACTAAGCTAATGTTAAGACTGCCACCGGGTTCTCTCCTTTTCAACTTGTTCATGGGATAGAAGCAATTATTCCGGTTGAGTGCGAAATTCCTTCATTGAAGTTGGCTGTCCAACTACTCCCTATTGGCAGGTGGTTTGGATGAGTCAGCTGCACAACATCGTGGATGCTGCGCAAGGCCAAAGACAATGCGCAAGGAGGAAAAATGCGCACAAGATGGAAATAGTAGTATTTTACGTATTTTTGGGTCATGTTGAACCGCACTATGCAAGTTAAGGGTCATTTTGTTGTAAATCTTGTTAGAAGGTAGTTATGCAGTCGGCTAAGTGGACCATAAATGTAAAGGCACAAGCCTATAAATTGGTGTTGCATTGCAAGTACTAGATAATCTTTATCCGGAGAATTGTTATTGCAGGATGTTTTCGTTATTGATCTGAGTCTGTTTGAATCTGGGTATGCGACATAAGAATTATATTGTTGTATTTGTGGTTTAATGCAAGGGTTAATATGACATGATGGAGTTTTGACCAGAATCATTGTGTCTCTTTCTATTTTCCTGCTATGAATGTGATATGTGATATGAATCTATAAATGATGTGATGTTTTCCTGTTTCAAATGATGTTATGCTGTTAGATATGTTTTCACATTGATAGTTTCATTGGAAATGAGATCTGTTGAATGATGTTGTGACTCTATTTAATGCATAAATTGAATAAGTAGATCTAGTATGTAACGCTGTGCTAAGTCGATAAGTAGCCACACATGGTCCTTCTTCATTTGTCGGAAACATGGTTTCATCAACTCTCCCTCGAACATCTCAGGTGTGACTTCATTTGTTCCACAGGTGTTGCTAGACAAGTTAAAACCTGTCTAGGCTAGTGCTCAGGAAGATTGCAGTGGCTTGGGTGTCGATAGAGTGAGGAACCCCTGTCGAATGGGTTCGTGTCAACAAATGGTTCCGTTGACGGGACCCTAGTGCGAAGTGAAGGGAGGACATGTTGTGGCATCCGACAAGACCGAAAATTCAATATTGGTTCGATCAAAAGTTGCGAGAGTTCATTGAGAAAGAGAATCAGAACCCTAGGTTGATGCTGGATTGATGGTTGGAAAAGTACATACATGATGGTCAACATGAATATTTTTTCTGCGAATTCTCGATTATCTTGTATGAGTGGTTGGTGCAATTGAGTTTTCGCAAGGTAAATTTTCAAGGCAGTGATCCAACGTCCTGGACCCCATAATTGATTCAGATGTTGCAAGAAGTCAACAACAGATCATCACAGACTATTGACATCTGGTTCGATAATATATTGGAGGGCTATATCACCGAGTTTTTGGTTGACACGAGCAAATCCTATAGCAAAGCTGAATGGGAATTTTTCAATGAACCAAGAGGCAGGTTCCCATTGTCACTGCAGTTGTCCATTAAGATGCTCATATGTGAAAAGGGCATACTGAAGATGAACCTCGAGTAGAAGAACCCTGGTGGGAAGAGGCTGTGGATACCGCGACAGTAGGGGGAGGTGAATGGAATGATATGGGGTAGATGGGTGCAAGTTATGACGAGACTGTAAAGGAAGCTGAGGAAGAGAGTGGTCTTATGAGGGGAGGAGCAAGGTTTTGACAAGAGAAGAGGAAGAGGACAGGAGAAGGTCTTGCTGTGATCAAAACGGAAAACCACGAAGGAAGATCACATGGGACAAAGCAACCTCACAATGCCGACAAGGACAACTGGGATACGCCTAGGATAGAGGCATGACCAACCCCTAGCAGTAATGTACACACACCTCTGCTCACTATATCGCAACCAAGGAGAAATATGACTTTGACACCACCGTGCTCTTCATGTTAACAACATTCAATTACTAGTGGATCAGCGACTATAGGAAGGAAGCCTAGGATGGTGGGTGAAGATGCGAAGTTAAATTTGTTCCACAAAAATAGAACTGACAACCTAGAGAAATACTGGTTCTTATGTGAAGTTGTGTGGACTGTTAAACAGATTACGGACGATGAGGCCAAGAAAGGTCAATTGGTGATGACTCTTCGGGGTCGTTCATTGGATTGGTTCATGAAATTTGTACAAGTTCCTGCAGGAAGTCCATAGAAGACATTGGTTGAAGTTAGAAAATGATTAATCGCATAGTTCAGAAAACCGAAGTCCGAAGCACAATACATTATGGAACTGAAGGAGATCAAGTAGTATCCGAATGAAACTGTTTGGGACTTTCACCAAAGGTTTAAAACACTATTGGAAAGAGTCAAATTTTAGATGAGTGACGTCCAGCATAAGGAATGGTTCACCGCGGCGTTACTACCTCACATTCAACTCTCGTTGATGCAAAAAAACATTGTGACACCGAACGAAGTTCTAGAGATTGCGATGAGGTTAGAAGCTTCACTTGTTGGTGAGAATGTAACTGACATGTCGCATATCTAGATGTAGATGGCGAATCTGATAATTCAATTGCAAGATCTCAACAAGGGTAAAGAGCATCGTGAGGAGGCTTGGTGTACACGATGTCATACAGAGGGGCATACCAAGGATAGTTGCCCACATTTCCAAAACTACTTAGTGTCAGGAGCGCCAAACCCATCGAGTGAAGGAGGTATGCCATGGTGCCACATTTGTCAAGTTTATGGGAATCGACATGAGGAGTGTCAATACATGTAGAAGATGGTCATGAAGCCAATAAATTTGTAATTTACATTCTCCAAGTCTATTGGGCATGAAGATAAGGATTGTTGCGCATATGGCCTACTTCAAGAAAGAACGTATGACTCATACTATGTGAAGGATGAAAATCGTGCAGTACAACAACCGCAACTGTAGCCTCAGGTGGCCCATCCACCACCTCAATTGCAGATGCAATTTGTATAATAGCCACAACCACAACAATAGTTTGTACCAAAACTGCATTATAATCGATGCAGATGGATCCACAGTAGCCAAAATACGTTCAGACGACACCGTATGTTCATCCAGGGCAGTGTGTTCAGTTGCAACCAAATCCCTTGTAGCAACAATTCAATCAACCACAATATCAACAGCAAGGAGGATTCTGTGGAGGACGAGGTGGAATCTTCGGTCGAGGAGGAAGACGAGGTCGTGGACCTATCCAATGTTATAAATGCAGAGTATTGGGACACTATCAAAGAGATTTATTGCATTTACAAACACAGTGTACATATTGTTTTGGTATTGATCACACTCTTGAGAACTGTCCAAAGTTGATCGCAAGATGGCAAGTAGGGAATGTTCTGCAGTTGTAGAACCAAAACTAGTTTCAGAATCAAAATTAGGTTCAGAATTAGCAACTGCAATAGAATCATAATTAGATGCAGAACTAGAATCAGCAGCATAATCATAATCCAAATCAAAATGTGAATCAACTTGCGAACCCACCTCCGAACCAGAATTAGGGACCAACTGTCATGATGATTTCAATAGACCCGAGGACTCAAGATGTTGTTGTTGTTTTTATTACTCACGGAGGTGAGACGACATGAGAATATGGTCTGCATCCACTGATCCGACTGGATGGAAAGAAGAAGGTGCAATTCGATATTGATGCTGAGTGAGATACGTTCTTTAAAGTGCGTGATGCAATAGGAAGAAATCTTGGTAAATCAATTATCTATGACATGCCTCCTACTTTTGATTCAACTTTGGGAGAAGGACCATCACGACAGTATGGCACTTTGCAAAACTTCTTTGAATGTTGCTTGACGTTGAAGAGAGATCCCGATGCTCTTGCTGAGATCCAGAGTCTGCTGCATCAATTGGCCAGGCGAGGGAAAGAGTCCGCAGTGAATTCTTACAGAGGAAAAATTCAGGAAAAGAGATGCATATGAATGTTGAGATTGGGGACTGCAATGTAGATTCAGTTATTCTGGATCTAGGCTCATATGTCAATATTCTAACAAAGTAGGCATGGCAGAAAATGGGGATCCCAACGTTGAGCTAGTCCCCCATGTAGTTGCGATTGGATAATCAGGCCAAGGTAACACCAATTGGAAGAGATCTACACCTTGTTGTGGATATTGAGGGTATGAAAACATATGTTGATTTTTATGTTATTGAATTTGTCGATGGGGGAATCTCCTATCCCACGTTGCTAGGGATCGGATGGGCCAATGATAGTATGGTAGTCATTAATTTCAAGAAGTGGGCGATGACCTTTGAAAATCAATACCTCAAAGTCATAGCTACGTTGGATCCGGATGAAGGGTGTAGGTATGTTGAACCCGTAAAGGATGAAGTTGGAAGGGGATGGGATCACGCATATAGCATTTCAGAAGATTACATCCATCCAACTATCAACAATGAACTCGGATGGCGCAGATTTAGCTCTGCATCTTCCGATTCTCATGATGCATTATAGAACTGGCAGAATCACATGCATGAGGTGTCGTTCAGAAAGTGTGGTTTGATCATGCAGTTGCTATGTCACATCGTGACTGAAACTGTTAAATTTCTAGTATATGAAGGGCTTCCCGGGTCATCTTAATTTTTAGTAGCATTTGAGGACAAGGTGTCAGAACCACAATGGTTGGTGGCCCTGGAGGAGGTGTTGAAGGCTACTCCATCATGTTGGTGGGAGACCCATAAGAAGTCAATTACCAGGTGGTCGTAGTGTCGAAGATTGATGACGGTTCACTTCAGCGACACAATAATATACCACACCGGAAGGTACGATGGGTGGAATGAACCTGGCAGTCATCTGATTGAATGTCAGAATAAGTAGGCCTCACAACCAAAGGATGAATGGGTCCATGCCTTTGTCCACACTTTGGATGAAATGCCGCGATCTTGGTATGCTACAACTGAGTTGCGTGGGGAGATTACCACCTGGTTACAATTGACAGTTTGCTTTACTCATACCTTTAGTTTCGTAGATCACAATCCATATGTTCATGATGCCCTGCAGCTCATCCATAATGTCATTCTGAAGGTAGTTCCAGTTTCCTATCTTGTGGATCCTCATATGCATTGTCAGATGTAGTTGATGATGGAATTTTATAATATTACTGGAGGGCCAGAGGATGGTGATGACCTACGAAATATCAATATTTTGGAATCAGAAGAGAGTCGGGATGTTGTAGCACCTGACGCACCGACCGATCCAATCAGTCAGCCGCTGAAGCTCAGGAAGGTCAACATTGGGATGGAGGAGAACCCAAAGTTTTCGAATGTCGGGGACTACTGGGATGAAGAGATGATGGCGAATGTCACAGACCTGTTGCATGAGTTCCAAGACTTGTTCCCTATGAATTTTTCCGAAATGAAAGGAATCCTGGGAGATCTAGGGGAGATGAAGATTCTGTTGAAGCTAGATGTGAAACCGATAAGCCAACGATCGTATCCATGACACAAGGAACGGGTCAAATTTGAACTTGGACGCATGTTGGATGTTGGAATCATTGAATCAATCGAAGAATCAGAATGGATTAGTCCCATGGTGGTGCAAGACAAGAAGACAGGTGAGGTATGGATTTGTGTCGACCTGAGGAAGTTGAATGATGCATGTATGCATGATCCTTTTCCAATGCCATTCACCGATGAGGTGCTGGAAGGAGTGGGCGGTCAAGAAATGTACTCTTTCACGGATGGTTTCTCTGGCTATCACTAGATCAGGATCACGAAAGAGGACCTCCACAAGACAATGTTTGTGACTAAATGGGGATGTTTCCAGTACACCATGATGTCGTTTGGGCTAAAGAACGCACCTGCCATATTCTCTCAGGTTGTTGTCGCTGCATTCCGAGATTTTATTCAAAAGTTCTTGCAAGTTTATATGGATGAATGGACAGTTTATGGAATGATCAACGACCATCTAGAAAACCTGTGGCTGACGCTGGAGCAATGTTGAAAGCATAAGATTTCGCTGAACTTGAAAAAATGTATCTTCTGCGCAACTTTTGGGATGTTGTTGTGTCACATTGTGTTAGGAACCCATGTCAACCCTTCTCTTTACTATGTTAGTATATTGTTGCTGGACGCATATGCTTTGTAAGTCGTCCCATAGTATTTGTTGATCCATAGTTTATATTAGCCCATAGTATTGACCCATAGTATTGGAGGCATATGCTTTGTAAGTCGTCCTGTAGTATTATATGTCCCATGGTTTTGACTCATAGTATTGGGCATAGACTTAGTATATAAGTGTGTGTTGAGGTCATTGAAGGCACCATGAAGTTATTTGTATTGAGCTTGATCATAGGAGGTTTCCCCCTCGAAGTGGCCTGTGATCAATATAAAAGCGATTATGAGTTCTGTCATTTTTGCTATTTCGCATATTCTTATTAATTAATTGTTGCAGGTGCTTTACATCTGGTATCAGAGCACTTTCTTGGGCTCGTTGGGTGGAATTTCTGCCAATTTTTTTTTCGCATCTGTTGCAGCTTCAGATTTGGGAATAATCCCTATCCGCTTAACTGTGGGAAGTACTTGGGCATAAGCCCTAAAATGCATTGTGAGGAGTACCATAGGAATCCCAAAGTAGCTGGCCCATTGAGAGGACCTTCCAGCAAAAACGACAACGACCCCTACCTGATTGACTAGTTCCCACCCGTGAGGTAAACCAAGAGTTGTCATTTGTGGCAAAGCAGTTATCAATTTTACCTAAGCCGTGGAGTGAGGGGTACTTCCCCAATACGCAAGCCGTCAGATAGATTTGGTGGCTGAGTGAAACACCTGAACTATTAGGAAGCCGTACATACCTGGGGTCCATATCTATTTTCAGTTGAACTGTTTCCAATCACTTCCACTCCAGATCCAGCCGTTTCAGATCTATTGTGAAAGTCGTTCCAGATCCAGTCACCATTTCAGATCGAACCATTTTCGATCCCTTCCGCGCCGTTGCAGATCTATCTGTTGTGGATCCCTTCCGCACTGCTGTTGCCGATCCGTTTCTGATTAAAAAAAAAAAAAAATCCCTTCTGAGCCGCTGTTGCTGATCCATTTCTGAAAAAAAAAAATGCCTCAGATTTCACTCTGTTTCCCTTGAAATTTTCACTCAGTTTCCCTTGAAATTTTCAGGGAACCCCTGTCATCCCATTCTGCATCTTTCATTCTTGAGGACACTATCCCCAATTCCCCTTCCCAAAGTCCGAAATCCCACATTTGTCTATTTTTAGGGTTTGCCATAACTTCCTCAGATTTCACCCAATCACCTTCAAATTTTACCATAGAGTTCCTTTCTGAATTCTACTTCTTTGTCCCTCTCTGCCAAATTTTCTCATTCTATCACCCCACTTCTGAAATCCTCCTTTTTGCTTTCTTGTCCTTTCGACAATGTCCAAAATCTAGTCAAACCCCAATTACCCATCAGATTGTTTCCCCAATCCAAATTTCCCGTTACTAAATCAGCTTCTGTTTGTGTTTTTCTACCCATTCCAATAAAAAAAAAACCTAGTTATGGTTGTCACCCATGTAGGATCACACACCATGGAGGAAGCACTTGTAACCATCCAAACCAAACTCCAAGATCTAGATGAAACGTTTCTCAGCCTCCATCTTCAATACCAGACAACCAAAATCTTTTGCAGCCACCGGGTTCTCTTCTTCCAGCAATTTTTGTGGGCCAAAGCTTGATTTTCCTCGCTTCAATGGTACTGATTCGACTAGATGGATATATCGAGCAGAACAATATTTCAGCCTGCATAATACTTTTGATGCCCAGAAAGTTCCACTTGCATCCTTTCATTTGGAATAGGAATCCCTTCAATGGTATCGTTGGTACATCAAAGCTCATCCCGAGCCAAACTGGACAGATTTTTTTCAACTCATTTTGCCACAATTTGGTCCTAGTGATTTTGATGATTTCAGAGGAGCACTCACTAAACTTCACCAAATTGGCACAGTGAGAGAGTATCAGACATAATTTGAGAAATTGGCCAATCACACAGAAGGATTGTCTGATGAATTCTACAGGAGTTGTTTTATCAGTGGTCTCAAGGATGAAATCCGCTCAGAGGTCAAAATGTTTTGTCCCAACACAATGATGGAAGTACTAGGATTGGCTAAGCTAGCCGAGGACAAGATCGCAGCTCAACAACGCTCCAAACCAACCTTTTTTCTTTTTAGAAATATGGGTTCCCAACGACCTCCCATCACACCTTCTCCTCAACCATCTCCTATCAAGCATTTGTCTGAAATAGAAATGCAGGCACGCCGAGAAAAAGGGCTTTGCTATAATTGTGATGAGAAATTCACTCGGGGACATAGATGTGTTCAACAAAAGCTCTATCTCTTGGATGTGGATTCTCCTCCTGCCTTAGAACTTGGTGAAGAAGCTACAGATACAATAGATGATCAGGTCGACATTCAACACCCGCCTGTTAACACCCCCTCTTAGGACGACCCACCCGAGATCTCTCTCCATGCTGTAACCGGCGTCACCACCCCACAAACAATGCGGGTCAAGGGATACTTCAAGAATCTCCCTCTTACCATCCTCATTGATTCTGGTAGCACTCATAACTTCATTGACCCTCAGATTGCCAAACAGGCTGATTGTTTTGTCCATGCTTGCTCCAACTTTGAAGTCATGGTTGCCAATGGGGGCACCTTACCTTGCAAGGGGAAGTGTCACAATGTGCGTATTTCTATGGAAGATTATAACCTACACTTTGACATGTTTGCCTTGTCCTTAGGCGGATGTGATGTGGTTTTGGGCATTCAATGGTTACGCACACTTGGCCCCATCTTATGGGATTTTGCTGAACTTTGGATGCAGCTTAAAGTCAATGGGGCACAACACAAATTTATGGGCTTACAACCAGGGTATCTCTGCATCATCAGTTCACATAGCCTGGAAAAAATCCTTAAGAAGAATTCACATGGTGTCATCACTCAGCTCAATTCCATTCAGATGCACCCATCAACAGTCTCCACTACTTCCTTAGATAGATATGTAGGTATCTTTGCTGAACCAATGCGCTTGCTTCGTTCAAGAGACCTTTCCGGTAAGAATTTAGCCACATCTACATCTCAACAGGAAATGATGGCTATTTTGCATGCAGTACAGAAGTGGCAGCCATACCTATTAGGGAATTATTTCTGCATCAAGACTAATCTCCAGAGTCTGGAATTTTTTTTGGAACAATGGGTCTCCTCCCCAACACACCTGAAATGGGTTATCCAACTCATGGGTTATCCCTATGTTATCACTTACAAGAAGGGTAAGGACAATATGGTGGCAGATGCTCCTTCTCGCACAATTGATGACCCAGTTTCTCTTACAGCTCTTTCTCTGCTTCTTCCAACTTGGTTGCAATATGTTCAACAGGGCTATCTCTTCTATGAACTCCATGCTTCTTCATCAGCAGGGCACTCTGGGTTCTTCAAAATGTATGACCAGGAGCAATGTAACTTTTGGCAGGGACTGAAAATGACAATTCAACAGATGGCGGCTGACTATGATACTTTCCAGGTCAACAAGGGTGAAACGACACTCCTTTTGGGATTGCTCAAACCCTTTCCCATCCCTACACAACTTTGGCCATCTATTTCTATGGATCTCCTAGCAGCTTTCTGGTGGTACAATACCGCATCTCAAAGGACACCATCTGAAGCAGTCTATTGACAGACACCGCCAGTTCTTCTTTCATACAGCCTTAGCAGCTCCCCAGTTTAGGAAATTGACTCGGTTCTTCGAAGCCGCGATCAGATTCTTCTCATTCTACAGGACAATCTTCACATGGCCATAATTCGCCTGAAACAACAAGTCGATCAACACCGTTCTGAGTGCATTTTCCGCACAGTTGATGGGGTTCTTCTTCATCTACAACCTTCCAAGCAATCCTCCTTGACACTCCAAAGGCGTCAGTGGCCTGAAATGCAACCCGAGGATGCTACTGGGGAACCACTTCTTCAGATTCTGTAGCAATTTATCCAACCAAAGCTTTGAGGACAAAGCTTTTTCTAAGGGAGAGGGGATGTTAGGAACCCGTGTAAACTCTTCTCTTTACTATGTTACTATATTGTTGTTGGATGCATATGCTTTGTAAGTTGTCTCGTAGTATTTGTTGATCCGTAGTTTATATTAGCCCATAGTATTGGACGCATATGCTTTGTAAGTCGTCCTGTAGTATTATATGTCCCATGGTTTTGACTCATAGTATTGGGCATAGACTTAGTATATAAGTGTGTGTTGAGGTCATTGAAGGCACCGTGAAGTTATTTGTATTGAGCTTGCTGATAGGAGGTTTCCCCCTCGAAGTGGCCCATGATCAATATAAAAGTGATTCTGAGTTCTGTCATTTCTGCTATTTCGCATATTCTTATTAATTAATTGTTGCAGGTGCTTTACACATTGTTTGCAAGAAAGTATTGTTGGTTGACCCAACAAAGATTGCGCTAATTTTTAACTTGACACCACTGGAAAATGTAAAGCAGTTGAGAGCGATGCTGGGGCACACAGGGTACTATCGCAAGTTTATCTGTGTTTATGCAGTGATCACAACTCCTATGGAAAAGTTGTTAAAGAAGGACAACGCATTCTTATGGAGTCCCGAATGTTAAGTATGTTTTGAGACGCTAAAATCTAAGATGGCTTCGGCACCGATATTGGTATTTCCTTATTGGAGCAAGGAATTCCATGTCCATGTGGACGCATCATCGATGGTGCTGGGAGTAGTGCTCGCGCAACCAGGGAAAGGAGATCTAGATCACCTGATTTCCTTTACAAGTCGGAAGATATCATCTACAGAACAAATTTATACGACTACTGAGAGGGAAGGTCTGGCAATGGTATATGTGCTATAGAATTTTAGGCATTACCTATTGGGGGGTCATTTCAAGATGTTCACAGAACATTTTTCTTTGAAATATCTGGTCAATAAGCCTGTGTTGGGGGGAAAGATATGCCGCTCGCTACTTCTCTTTCAGGAGATTGATTTTGAGGTAATTGTGAAGCCAAGTCGCTTGAATGCAGGGCCAGATCATTTATCATGAATTGAGATAGGTGAGGAACCAACCAACATTGAAAATGGGTTGCCAGATGCAGAGCTGTTCAAAGTCGAGGTGGTTGAAGACTACTATGAAGAGATAATTCAGTTTTTGGCGACGGGAACCACAACAGAGGAGTTTACCACAAGTCAAAAGAAGCAGTTAGTGGTTAAGGCTGCAGATTTCTAGTTGATCGTCGGAAAGTTGTATAAAATTGGACGAGACGAGATCTTGAGGCACTGTGTCCTGCCTCACGAACAAGCTTAGATATTGGCCGAGGCACATGCAGGAGTGGTTGGTGGACATTATGGCGGTCGTTCTATTGCTAAGAAGGTGCTTCACGCAAGGCTTTGGTGGCCCACTCTTCACAACGATGCAACGGATTATGCGCGGACTTGCGATGTCTGTCAAAGAATTGGAAATCCCTCTAGGAGGGATGAGATGCCGTTGGTATCTCAAGTGACATTTCATCCATTTGATAAATTTGCTATGGATTTCATGGGACCAATCAACCCACCTGGGAAGTGAACTAGTGCACGATGCATCATTACCGCCACTGATTATTTGACCAGGTGGGAGGATGCCGCACTAGTTGTCGATTGCACCGCTGCGATAGAAGGGTGGTTCTGTTAGGAACCCATGTCTTTACTCTGTTAGTATATTGTTTTTGGACGCATATGCTTTGTATGTCGTCCCATAGTGTTTGTTGATCCATAGTTTGTGTTATTGTTGTTGGCGCATATGCTTTGTAAGTCACCCATAGTTTTGTTGATCCATAGTTTGTATTGGCCCATGGTTTTGACTCATAGTATTGGTGCCTAGACTTAGTATATAAGTGTGTGTTGAGGCCTATGAAGGCACCATGAAGTTAATTGTACTGAGCTTGCTCAAAGGAGGTTGCCCCCTCGAAGTGGCCTACGATCAATATAAAAGTGATTATGAGTTCTGTTATTTCTGATATCTCATGTATTTTCATTAATTAATTATTGCAGGTTCATCACATGTAGTATCAGAGCACTTTCTTGGGCTCGTTGGGTGGAATTTATGCCAAATTTTTTTTTGCATCTATTGCAAGTTCGGATCTAGGAATAATCCCTATCCGCTTAACTATGGGAAGTACTGGGGCATAAGCCCTAAAAATCATTGTGAGGAGTACCAAAGGAACCCCAAAGTAGCTGGCCCATTGAGAGGACCTGCGAGCGAAAAGGACAACAACCCCTACCTGATTGACTAGTTCCAACCCGTGAGGTAAACCAAGAGCTGTCATTTGTGGCAAAGCGGTTATCAGTTTTACCTGAGTCATGGAGTGAGGGGTACTGCCCCAATACGCAAGCCTTCAGACAGCATTGGTGGCCGAGTGAAACACCTGAACTGTTAGGAAGCCAAGCATACCTTGGGTCCATATCTATTTTCAGATGAATTGTTGTCGATCACTTCCATGCTGTTTCAGATCCATTCCGAGCCGTTTCATATCCAGCCATTTCATATCCATTTTGAAAGCTGTTCCAAATCTATTCTGAAATTCATTTCAGATCTAGTCGTTTTCGACCCATTCGGTGCCATTTCAGATCCATCTATTTCTGATCCCTTCCGCGCTGTTGAAGATCCATTTCTGAAAAAAAAAAAAAAAAAACCCTACAATCCCATTTTGCATATTTCATTCATGAGGACCCTATCCCACATTCGAATTCCCCACACCCGAAATCTCACATTTAAAAAAAAAAAACACCCCTACAATCCCATTTTGCATATTTCATTCATGAGGACCCTATCCCACATTCGAATTCCCCACACCCGAAATCTCACATTTTTCTATCTTTAGGGTTTGCCATAACTTCTTTGATTTTCACTCAATCGCGTTCAAATTTTACCACAGAGTTTCTTTTCTAATTCTGCTTCTTTGTCCCTCTCTGCCAAATTTTCTCATTCTTTCACCCCGCTTAGAAAATCCCCCTTTTCTGCTTTCTTGTCCTTTCGACAGTGTCTAAAATCTAATCAAACCCTAATTACCCATCAGATTTTTTCCCCAATCCAAATTTCCCTTTACTAAATCAGCTTCTGTTTATGTTTTTCTACCCATTCCTTAAAAAAAAAAAACCTGGTTATGGTTGTCACCCATATAGGAGCATACACCATGGAGGAATCACTTGCAGCCATCCAAACCAAAATCCAAGATCTAGATGAAAAATTTCTCAACCTCCATCTTCAAAATTTAGCCATGAACAATAACCGACAACCAGAATCTTTTGCAGCCACCGGGTTCTCTTTTTCCAGCAATTTTCATGGGCTGAAGCTTGATTTTCCTCGCTTCAATGATATTAATCTGACTGGATGGATATACCGAGCAGAACAATATTTCAGTCTGCATAATACTTTTGATGTCTAGAAAGTTCCACTTGCATCCTTTCATTTGGAACAGGAAGCACTTCAATGGTACCGTTGGTACATCAAAGCTCATCCCGAGCCAAACTAGACAGATTTTTTCCAACTCCTTTTGCCATGATTTGGTCCTAGTGCTTTTGATGACTTCACAGGAGAACTCACTAAACTTCACCAAATTGTCACAGTGAGAGAGTATCAGATAGAATTTGAGAAACTGGCCAATCACACAGAAGGATTGTTTGATGAATTCTACAGGAGTTGTTTTATCAGTGGTCTCAAGGATGGAATTTTCTCATAGGTAAAATTGTTTTGTCCCACCACAATGATGGAAGTCCTAGGGTTGGCTAAGTTGGTAGAGGACAAGATCGCAGCTCAACAACACTCTAAACCCACCTTGGTTCCCTTCAGAAATATGGGTTCCCAACGACCTCGCATCACGCTTGCTCCTAAACCAAAGCCTATCAAGAATTTGTCTAAAACAAAGATGCAAGCACACCGACAAAAAGGGATTTGTTATAATTGTGATGAGAAATTCACTCGGGGACATAGATGTGTTAAACAAAAGCTTTATCTCTTGGTTGTGGATTCTCTTCCTACCTTAGAACTTGGTGAAGAAGCTCCAAATACAGTAGATCATTAGATCGACATTCAACACCCGCCTGTTGACACCCCATCTCAGGACGACCCACCCAAGATCTCTCTCCATGCTATAACCGACGTCACCATCCCACAAACAATGTGGTTCAGGAGATACTTCAAGAAGCTCCCTCTTACCATACTTATTGATTCTGGTAGCACTCATAACTTCATTGACCCTCGGATTGCCAAACAGACTGACTGTTTTGTCCATCCTTGCTCCAACTTTGAAGTCATGGTTGCCAATGGGGGCACCTTACCTTGCAAGGGGAAGTGTCACAATGTGTGTATCTCTATGGAAGTTTATAACCTTCTCTTTGACATGTTTTCCTTGTCCTTAGGCGGATGTGATGTGGTTTTGGGCATTCAATGGTTACGCACACTTGGCCCCATCTTATGGGATTTTGCTGAACTTTGGATGCAGTTTTCAGTCAATGGGACACAACACAAATTTATGGACTTACAACTAGGGTCTCTCCGCATCATCAGTTCACATTGCTTGGAAAAGATACTTAAGAAGAATTCACATGGTGTCATTGCTCATCTCCATTCCCTTCAGATGCACCCACCAATGGTCTCCACTACTTCCTTGGATAGATATGCAGGTGTATTTGTTGCACCAGTGGGCTTGCCGCCTTCAAGAGACCTTTCCGGTAAGCATTTATCCGCATTTACATCTCAACAGGACATGATGGCTATTTTGCATGCAGTACAAAAGTGGAAGCCATCCCTATTGGGGAATTATTTTTGCATCAAGACTGATCTCCAAAGTCTGGAAACTTTCCTGGAACAATGGGTCTCCTCCCCAGCACACCTGAAATGGGTCATCCAACTCATGGGTTATGACTATGCAACCACTTACTAGAAGGGTAAGGACAATATGGTGGCAGATGCTCCTCCTCACACATTTGATGACCTAGTTTCTCTTACAACTATTTCTCTGCTTGTTCCAAATTGGTTGCAATCTGTTCAACGAGGCTACCTCTTCTATGAACTCCATGCTTCTTCATCAGTAGGGCACTCTGGGTTCCTTAAAATGTATGACCAGGAAAAATGTAACTTCTTTTGGCAAGGACTCAAAATGACAATTCAACGGATGGTGGTTGACTGTCATACTTTCCAGGTCAACAAGGGTGAAACGACCCTCCTTTCGGGACTGCTTGAACCCTTGCCCATCCCTCCATATATTTGGACAACTATTTCTATGGATTTCCTAGAATCACTCTAGTGGGATAGTACCACATCTAAAAGGACAGCATATGAAGCATTATTTGGATAGGCAAAACGAGTTCTTCTTCCATACACCTTCAGCAGCTCCCCAGTTCAAGAAATTGACTCAATTCTTCGAAACCGCGATCGGCTTCGTCTCATTCTGCAGGACAATCTTCACATGGAAAGAATTTGACTAAAACAACAAGCCAATCAACACCGTTCTACGTGCACTTTTCACATCATTGATATGGTTCTTCTTTGTCTATAGCCTTCCACGCAATCCTCCCTGAAACTCCAAAGGCGCTAGTGGCCCGGAATGCAACCCGTGGATGCTACAAGGGACCCACTCTAGATTCTGCATCAATTTCCACATCTAAAGCTTTGAGGACAAAGCTTTTTCTAAGGGAGAGGGGATGTTAGGAACCCATGTCTTTACCTTGTTAGTATATTGTTGTTGGATGCATAAGCTTTGTATGTCGTCCCGTAGTATTTGTTGATCCATAGTTTGTGTTATTGTTGTTGGCGCATATGCTCTGCAAGTCTCCCATAGTTTGTATTGGCCCATGGTTTTGACTCATAGTATTGGCGCCTAGATTTAGTATATAAGTGTGTGTTGAGGCCTATGAAGGTAGTGTGAAGTTAATTGTATTGAGCTTGCTCAAAGGAGGTTGCCCCCTCGAAGTGGCCTGCGATCAATATAAAAGTGATTTTGAGTTTTGTTATTTTCTGATATCTTGTGTATTTGCATTAATTAATTATTGTAGGTTCATCATGGGTTCTTGTTTGACAACATTGTTACTCAGTTTGGATGCCCGAAGATATTGCTAAGTGATCAGGGGAGTCACTTCATCAATCGCACTGTCTGCAAATTGATTGAAGAGCTTCAGATACAACATAAGAAGAGTACGCTGTATCATCCGTAGGAAAATGGCATAGTGGAGGCCTTCAACAAGGTATTGTAGCATGTTCTTACAAAGTTTTGTAATGCAAACCACGATGATTGGGATTTGAAGATTCCAGCGGTCTTATGGGCATATCGCACAACCTGTAAAAGATTGTTAGGACAGACGTTGTTTAAATTGGTGTATGGGAAAGAGGAAGTTATGCCTATGGAGTACATTGTTCCCAGTCTGTACATAGAAGCAACGGTAGGTATGAATGATGAAGCAACATTAGCATAATTAAAAGAGAAGCTGGTGCAGCTTGAGGAAGATTGCTTTATCGCAGGTTTTCACCAGTGCGTAGAGAAGGATCAACAAAACACTTGGCACGATCACCATATAAAAAACAAATAGTTTCAACATGGAGACTTGGTGTTTTTGTACGACAATAAGTTCATCAAGTATCCAAGGACGTTACAGATGCATTGGCTCGGTCCATATTGTGCTAGCTTCATTACTTTAGGTGGTGCAGTACAGCTGCAGCAGTTAGATGGAGCGATGCTACCAAAGTTGGTGAATGGTAGCAGGCTAAAGCCTTGGAGGACGAGCCCGAAGTAACGCGATGCTTAACCGCATTGTAAAAATAAATAAATAAAAATGGAGGATGCTAGGTGGTACGATCGCGCACCAGCAGGACAAGAATGCAAAAGTAGCAGAGGTTGTAACACAGTTAGGTAGCCACGCTGCGACAACTACAAGGGTTCGATACAGTCAAATCGACAATAAATGTAGACAATTAAATGCAATTACATGACAATGCTCATTGAAGGGACGCATATTTATGGTGGATCTGACCATTAAATTGATACGCTCGACGACGGATTTAGATACGATTGGCCTGCATGACAAAAGGTGTAAACATGGTCGACGTCTCGCACGATTCGTACACATGACAAAATGTGGACACATGGTCGACATCTCACATGATTGGCATGAATGACGATAGGGGGGGAGCATGGTGTTAAATTTTCAGAATTTACTTCAATCTGATCTAGGATCTTAACTGAGAGAACAACATGTACAGCAAATCTACAGCATATCAATTATGGACACAATAATGCAAGCACACAAGAGACACAGAGTTTACTTGGGGAAAACCATAAAGGTGAAAAACCCCAATAAATTCCTCATAGATAGATAGAGTAATGATACAACCAGAATACAAGAGATAGTCTTCTCCTAGCAGCAAAGCCTCCTCCTCCACAAGTGCGCCACACTCCCAAGTGTGAGTGAGAGAATAGAATGTGTAAAATGAGAGAAACACACTCTCTATTTATACACTAACTTGACTTGACCTTTACTCAACTACGTCGGCCTCAACTTAACCACTTAACATAATGCTGACTGGGCCGACCCCACTAGGGTGGTCTAATAATCCTTTGACCCACATGGTCGACCCCCAATAGGGTGGTCTAATAACCCTTTGACCCACATGACTTATACAAGGCTGACCCCAACAAGGTGGTCTAATAACCCATCAATTATAAGTTACGACACTTACAATATAAATGATGACACTTCCGTATAGAGGAATAATAACATCTCTATAGGAATACAATATACATATATGTGAAATACATTCCGAAGTTACATATACATCAATACTCCCTCTTAACTAGGAAGGTATTTCTCGACATAGGTCTTCTAGCAAAAGTCTTCTTCTCTGGATCATCGTCACTGGATAATCGTCATCGAGTCATCATCATCGTCACTGGATAATCGTCATCGAGTCATCATCATCGTCATTGCTGCTGCTATCTCAATCAATCTCTGAATCTACTCATCATAGGAAGTTCTACAGAGCCAGTCCTTTTTCATACTGGATGTAGGCCCACCACCTGCAGGTCTTCGTCATCACTGGCCATACTGTGGAATCCTCAGGACTTATTACGTGCGTCACAAAAACTTGAAAGAGCATCCCAGGCTGTTATGAGCACACGACTCTACCTATAGGATCTCCTAGGGCCATATTATATGTGACCTCACCACAAAACCTCGCAAGAGCATCCCAGGCTGTTACAAGCACACAGCTCTACCTATAGGATCTCTTAGGGACAAATTATATGTGGTCATCACAAAACCTTGCAAGAGCATCCCAGGCTGTTATGAGAACACAACTCTACCTATAGGATCTCCGAGGGACAGATTATATGTGGTCATGGAAAAACCTCACAAGAGCATCCCAAGACTTATTACGGGCACACATCTCAACCTATCGGATCTCCCAGGGACATATTATATGCCATAGGACAAAACCTCGAAAGAGCATCTGCCAGATATCCCAGGGCCAGATTATATGCCATAAGAAAAACCTCGAAAGACTATTTGCAGATATCCCAGGGCCAAATAATATGTCCTCCTAGAGAAAAACCTCGAAAGAGTATTTTCCAGATATCCCAGGGCCAAATTATATGCCATAAGCAAAACCTCGAAAGACTATCTGCAAATCTCCCAGGGCCAAATTATATGCTCATCTGCACAACCTGATTTATAGCCATAGAGTATCAACCTGATACTCGCCATACATCATCCTAATGTATACATGATCATCCTAATCATCATCACTGCAACATGCTGCTGCAAGTCATCTGGAGCAACATCCTGAAGCTCGTCATCCACGATCATCCTGATCATATCATGCATCTACCTGATGCATACCAAGTATCTACCTGATACATATCATCATACATGATCCACTTGATCATACAATGTATCGACCTGATACAAATACAAATACATGATCCACCTGATCATACATGATACATATCAACATACATGATCTACTAGATCATACAATGTATCCACCTAATACATATACAGATACATGGTCCAAGCATCCAACATGATGCGTACATACATAAATGATCCAACTGATCATATCCAACATCCAACATGATGCATACATACATATACATATAAATGATCCAACTGATCATATCCAGCATCATCCTAATGCATATTCAGAGAAGTAACTAGAGGATCCTCCTGATGCTCATCATCCAACGCTTACATCCACAGCCATGTGAAGGATCCTCCTTCCAACATGCTTGGAATGGCCTCTGCAAATGTGTCCATCACTCCTTCCTCGAAGTGTCATCAATCCGAAGAACACCAATCCTCTCTCTGAAGTACTCGAACTTCACTCTGGCTAGTGGTTTCATCAGCACATCTGCAATCTTCTCATCTGTCGCAATGTAAAGGAGCTTCATAGATCCTCTCTCCACCATACCCCTGATATAGTGATATTTGATCTCTATGTGTTTTGACCTGTCATGAGACACTGGATTCTCGGACAGCTTCACACAACTCTAGTTATCACAAAAGATACCATTAGCATGCAATGGGAGATCAAATAACTCAGACAGTAGCTTCCGTATCCATACTTCCTCACAATTAGCTGAACAGGCTGCAACATACTCTGCCTCAGCTGTACTCAGTGATACGCAGGACTACTTCCTGCTAAACCAAGAGATCACACCTGATCCGATATTGAAGCAGCATCCAGATGTGCTCTTCCTATCTACAGCACTGCTAACCCAATATGAATCAACATAAACCTACAGGTTAAACTTTTGATTCACTTCATACTTTAGCCCATAATCCACTATACCCTTCAAGTACCTCAGAACATGCTTTACAGCAACCAAGTGAACACTCCTCGGATCCTTTAGAAACTAGCTCAATGTGTTCACCGCAAAGCAAATATCGGGTCTTGTGTTCGTCAGGTACATCAAGGACCCAACCATCTGATGATACATAGAGACATCAACCGGCTCGGATGAAGCATCACAAAGAAGCTTCAGATTCGATACCATAGGTGTGGCCATGGCCTTGCAATCCATCATCCCGAACCTCTTCAGGATCTCTACTGCATACTTCCCTTGTCCAAGGAATATTCCATCTGCACTCTACCACACCTCCATGCTAAAAAAAAATAGTGAATGATCCCCAAGTTCTTCATCTCTAACTCGGCAGCAAGCTTCCGCTGCATGTTGGAAATCAATCTATCTTCCCCTGTAACAAACAGGTTATCCGCATACAAAAGTAGTATCACTGGATTGCCTTCCTCAACCTTGTAGTAAAGGTTGGAATCCTCTTTACTCTTGGTTAATCCCAAACTGGATAGAAAGCTGTCTATCCTACCAAATTCTTCACACATATATGACTACACCATTCAAGGAGGCTGTCTTGAAATCCATCTGGTGTATCTTCTATTTCTTCACTTCTATGCTGCCATCTGTGGTATGCTTGATCTGATAGTTCCATTTGGAAGTCACAACAGACTTCCCTTCAGCTCTTGGGACTGCATTCCAAAAATCTTCGTGATCGAATGGTACTCCTCGATCATGGTATTCTTCTCAGATCCTGGGAACTTCAATATCTTCAATATTTTCAATAGATAACTTTATTGCTGAACAAATGTTGTAGTCCTTCTTTTGTAGGTGATGGTATACGATATTTCCTACACAACAAGTTAAATTGCATGATTAGAAAACATCTCATAGTTTTCAGAACAAATTCCTACACATAAAGAAATATGTCATACAGTCATGCAATCATCTCAGCCAATGCTTCAATACAACATTTATCCATATTCCGTAACTTTCTAGATGCCTTCCAATCTCTACTAGAACATTGTTAAGAGTGTGCACAACTCCTAACATGTCAGCAAAGAGGTTTCATTCTAGATAAGTAGAAATGGAATGTTGTACAGTGCCATAGGCCACTTACCCATGTATATTAGTAGTATACTGTTCATCAATGCAACTATTCTAATATGCATAATACACAACCTAATTCTAGGAACATAAGCATATACATCATTGAATAACATTATGTAAGAAATGACAATTCAAATACTTATCTTTGTTTGGTGTTGATGTATATGTAACTTCAGAATGTATTTCATCTTTGTATTTTATATATATTTATTGTACCTTTATAAGAGATGTGTCATTCCTCTATAAGGAAGTGTCGTCATGTGGATTAACAAGTGTCGCAAGTGTGTGTACTTGCCGATGGGTTATTAGACCACCATGTGTGGGGTCGGCCCTAAAATATATATTATAATGTGGATGTACCTAGCTAGACAAGTCGGCCCCATAAGGTCACTGGGCAAACAGATTAATATAAATAGAGATCAAGTAATCTCTATTTAGATCACTCAGAAAAGTATCTCACTCTCACTCAGAAAGTGGCGCACTAGTGAGGAGGAGGATCATCTGCTACTAGGAGACTAACTTAGTGCATTTTGGTTGTACTTTGGTTGTGCCATTGCTCTCTCTATCTTTGAGGAAGTTGTCGGGTTTTTCACCTTAGGGTTTTCCCCACGGAAACTCTGTGTCTCTTGTCTCTAATGCTTTTGATTCTTGTGATGCTTGTCATGCTTATTGTGATTGTCATGCATTGATATACTATATATGTTATTCTCTCAGTAAAGATCCTAGAGTATTGTGAATTAATGCTCAAAATTTAACATGGTATCAGAGCTAACCAGAGAAGAAGACATTTTGCAGTGACGAAAACTTGAGTTTCTTGTTTATTGGGTTTCTCTCCACATATTTGGGAAAAGCAGTATAGTAGATTGACTCTACTCATCAAGGCGCATCTATCTGTCCAATCATAATTCAATTCCGAGCATTTTCAGATTTGGCCCTAAAACTTAGGGTTTCCACAAAAATAGGAATTTCTGAAATCTGAAGACATAGCTGGAAGCTCCTTGCAAAAATCGAAGTTTAGAGCTTTGGATCGAGATTTTTGGTTGGGTAGACCTCCAAGAAATGCAAACCCTAATTCAGGACTCTCCCTAGTGAACCCGAGAGGACAAGAAGGCAAATCCAAAGGGTAAAGCTTTGCTGATCTCAAATTCTGAATACACCAGGCTGATCAGCTCATCAAGGTGCATCTTTCTATCCTTTCAGAAAGTCAAAATTCACATTTTGAATTTTTAGGGTTTTTCTGACAAACCCTAATCCGGGACTGGATCCAGTTTTCAACATTCCAAGTGGTAAGATCTAAATCTTTTCTATTTCCATTTGAAGTACTCTTTAAGATGTCTCACCACACCAAGCTTGAGGATAAGCTTGAAGGAGCTGATAACTTCCGAGCTTGGAAGTATAGGATTGAGTTAATCCTGGAAGAGAATGAGTTGGACTCATATGTGAAAGAAGACATCCCTATCCTAGAGGATGAAGAGGCCAAGGTATTGCATAAGAAGAACTTGGTCAAGGCAAAGAGAATCATTGTTGATTCCATTAAATACCATCTCATACCCCATGTGTCCTCTCTAAAGACACCCAAGGAGATGTTTGACTCTTTGACCAAGCTATTTGAAGGGAAGAACATAAATCGGAAGATGACCCTGTGGAACCAATTGAAAGGAGTAAAGTTTCAGAATGGAGAAACCATTCAATCTTATTTTTCAAGTGTCTCCCAGATCAAGGAACAACTATAAGCAATGGATGAAGTGGTGGAGAATGATGAAGTGGTGATGACCACTCTAAATGGCATACCCAGGTCATGGGATTCCTTCATTCAAGGAATTTGTGCAAGGAAGAAGTTGATCTCCTTCAACAGATTGCGGGAAGAATGCTCTCAAGAAGAAGCTAGGCTTGTGGCCCGAGAAGAAAAGATGGGAAATGAAGATCAAGCTCTCACAACACATGCCAGGAAAGGCAAGTCCAAGAAGGAATCATCTCATAACAGAAGATCCTCACACCACCATTATCATAAAGATAAGAAATATCTCAGATGCTTGAATTGCAATGAGAAGGGACACTTTGCTTCAGATTGTCCCAAGAAGAAGAAAGACAACAAACAACAACTTCAATAAGAAGAAGAAGAATAAAAAAAGAGGATATCATGCTCATGCTGCCGAAGATGATGAACCCCCAAAGAAGAAGGCTAGGGCAGAAAGTAATATCGATGATGACTCATCAAGTGAAGAAGAATATGTTCTAATTTCTGCTCTCACAGGTACTATCTCCCATGGTTGTAATGATTGGTTGATTGATAGCGGGGCTTCCAAACACATGACTGGGTTTAAGGAATCTTTTGTGAATCTATTTGAACATGAATCACCCCATAAGGTGAAACTTGGGGATGATTATCAATACCCAATCAAAGGAAGTGGTGAAGTCTCCTACAACCTAGATTTTGCAAAATCTTTGAAGATGAAAGAAGTCGTTTATGTACCTAGGCTCAAGAAGAACTTACTCTCCATCTCTACATTGGATGCAAAAGGTATGAGGGTTGCATTTGTGGATGGCCAAGTCCTAATGTGGCCAAAGGGAAAGAACATAGATGATGCAGTAGTGATTGGAGAGCAAGAGGGAGGTTTGTATAAATTGAATGGACAACCTGAACATGCCATGGTACATGAATCCATGGAGCGAAGTGAACATTGGCATAGAAGACTTACTCATATGCACTATAGAGCACTTCCAATTGCAAGCAAGGATATAGAGGCTCTTCTTGAAATCAAGACCAAACATGAAGGTGTTTGCAAAGGATGTGCAAAATGTAAGAACATTAAGAAGGATTTCCCAAGCAGTGAAAGCAAGGCAAAAGACATTCTGGAAATCATCCCCTCAGATGTATGTTGTCCTATGTCATCCAGTTCTCTGAGTGGGTATGTTTACTATGTCTCATTTATTGATGACTTCCCCAGGAAGACTTGGGTATACTTCTTGAAGAACAAAGATGAGGTGTTTGATAAATTCAAGGAATTCAAAACCTTGATGGAGAATCAAACTGACAAGAAGATCAAAACATTCAGATCCGACAATCGTGGAGAATTCACCTCAGGTGACTTCAAGAAGCTTTGTAGTAATTTAGGGATTAAGATGGAGTTGACTGTTCCTTATAATCCTCAACAGAATGGAGTTGCAGAAAGGAAGAACAAAACTATCATGGAAGCAGCAAGGGCAATGATGCATGACCAGGATCTACCTATGCATCTATGGGCAGAAGCAGCTAGAACAGCTGTATATGTGTAGAACAGAACACCCCACAAGATATTGGACAACAAGACACCAGAAGAGGTCTTTTTTGGGTTCAAGAAGATTGATGTCAGCAAGGATGAATATAAGGTCAAGGACAGGTAATCCAGGAAGCAAAGATCAAGAGGGAGCACACTCCAGCAGCTCCTGCAAGGATGCATATTTTCAGAGGGAGTTGACCATCTTCCTACATTCCACAACAGAAAGGTGTAGAAGAAGCTACTTCAGCAGCTCGTGCCAGGAAGCAAAGACTCAGAGGGAGTCCACCCAACAAACAAACAAAGATAAGTATTTCAATTATCATTTCTTGCCTATTTTGTTTGTTTAAATAATATTATGCTTATGTTCCTAGACTTAGGAGATGTATTGTGCATATTAGAATGATTGCATTAATGAACAGTATACTACTAATATGCATGTGATGGGTAAGTGTCCTATGGAACTGTACAAACTTCCAATGCTACTTATCTAGAATGAAACCTCTTTGCTGACATGTTGAGAGTAGGGCAAACTCTTAACAATGTTCTGGTAGAGACTGGAAGGCATCGAGAAAGTTGTGGAACATGGATAAATGTTGCATTGGCTAATATAACTGCATGAATCCATGACATATTTCTTTATATGTAAAGAATTTGTTCTAAAAATTATGAGATGTTTCTAATCATGCAATTTAACTTGTTTTGTAGGAAAGACCGTATATCTTCACCTACAAAAGGACTACAACATTTGTTCCAGAGACAAAGATATCTGTTGAAGATATTGAAGTTCCCAGGATCTGGGATGAAGAAATGGAATGCCGTGATCCGTCGATCATGAAGAAGATGTTTGGGATGCAGTCCCAAGACCTGACAGGGAGTCACATGTGTGTAGGTTGAAGAAAGCCTTGTATGGATTGTAGCAAGCTCCCAGAACTTGGTGTGATACAAAGAGGAAGCTTGCTGCTGAGTTCGATATGAAAGATTTGGGAATGATGCATTATTTCCTAGGTATGGAGGTGTGGTAGAGTGCAGGTGGGATTTTCCTTGGTCAAGGGAAGTACACAGTAGATATTCTGAAGAGATTCTAGATGATGGATTGCAAGGCCATGGCCACACCTATGGCATCGAATCTGAAGCTTCTATGTGATGCTTCATTTGAGCCGGTTGATGTCTCTATGTATCGTCAGATGATTGGGTCCTTGATGTACTTGATGAACACGAGACCAGATATTTGCTTTGCACATTGAGTCAGTTCCTGACAGATCCGAGGAGTGTTCATCTGGTTGCTGTAAAGCATGTTCTGAGGTACATGAAGGGTACAATGGATTATGGGCTCAAGTATGAGGCGAATCAAAAGTTTAACCTACAGGATTATGTTGATTCAGATTGGGCTGGCAGTGCTGCAGATAGGAAGAGCACATCTAGGTGCTACTTCAGTATGGGATCAGGTGTGATCTCTTGGTTTAGCAGGAAGCAGTCCTCCGTAGCATTGAGTACAGCTGAGGCAGAGTATGTTGTAGCCTGTTCAGCTAGTTGTGAGGTAGTATGGCTATGGAAGCTACTGTATAATTTATTTGATCTCCCGTTGGATGCTACTAGTATCTTCTGTGATAACCAGAGTTGTGTGAAGCTATCCGAGAATCCAGTGTTTCATGACAGGTCGAAACACATAGAGATCAAATATCACTATATCAAGGATATGGTGCAGAGAGGAGCTGTGAAGCTCCTGTATGTTGCGACAGACGAGCAGATTGCAGATGTCCTGACCAAGCCACTAGCCAGGTTGAAGTTCAAGTACTTCAGAGAGAGGCTTGGCGTTCTTCAGATCAAGGACACTTCGAGGAAGAAGTGATGGACACATTTGCTGAAGCCATTCCAAGCATGTTGGAAGGAGGATCCTTCACATGGCTATGGATGTAAGCGTTGGATGATGAGCATCAGGATGATGTTCTGGTTTCTGCTTGGATATGATCAGTTGGATCATTTTTATATATGTATGTATGCATCATGTTGGATGCTAGATATGATCAATTGGATCATTTTTATGTATGTATGTATGCATCATGTTGGATGCTGGATATGATCGGTTGGATCATGTGTATGTATTTTGTATAAGCATCATGTTGGATGCTTGGACCATGTATCTGTATATGTATCAGGTGGATACATTGTATGATCAGGTGGATCATGTATGGTGATATGTATCATGTATTTGTATTTGTATCAGGTGGATACACTGTATGATCAGGTGGATCATGTATGATGATATGTATTAGGTAGATACTTGGTATTCATCAGGTAGATGCATTATATGATCAGGATGATCATGGATGACGAGCTTCAGGATGTTGCTCCAGATGACATGCAGCAGGATGTTGCAATGATGATCAGGATGATCATGTGTACATCAGGATGATGTATGGTGATTATCAGGTTGATACTCTGTGGCCGTGGAATAGGTTGTGCAGATAAGCATGTAATTTGTGCCTTGGAAGATTTGCAGATGGTATTTCAAGGTTTTGCCTATGGCATGTAATTCATAGCCTGGGACATCTTGCAAATTCTCTTTCGAGGTTTTGCTTGGGAGGACATGTAATTTGTGCCCTAGGATATCTGCAGATAGTCTTTCGAGGTTTTTCCTATGGCATGTAATTTGTTCCCTGGGATATCTGGCAGATGCTCTTTCAAGGTTTTGTCCTATGGCATGTAGTTTGTGCCCTGGGAGATCCGATAGGTTGATTTGTGTGCTCGTAATCAGTCCTGGGATGCTCTTTCGAGGTTTTTCCATGACCACACGTAATTTGTGCCCTGGGAGATCCGATAGGTTGAGCCTTGTGCTTGTAATCAGTCCTGGGATGCTGTTTCGAGGTTTTGTGGTGACCACATGTAATTTGTGCCCTGGGAGATCCGATAGGTTGAGCCTTGTGCTCGTAATCAGTCCTGGGATTCTCTTTCAAGGTTTTGTGGTGGGGTCACATGTAATAAGTCTTGGAGATATGGACAGGATGAAAAAGGCCTCAGATGCTCTTTAGGGTTCTTGCTAGTCAGGAGACTCTTTTAAGGTTTTGTGACGCACGTAATAAGTCCTGAGATTTCAACAGTATGGCCAGTGATGATGAAGACCTGCAAGTGGTGGGCCTACATCCAGTATGAAAAAGGACTGGCTCTAGAGAACTTCCTATGACGAGTAGAGTCAGAGATTGGTTGAGATAGCAGCAACAGTGACGATGATGATGACGATGATCCCGAGAAGAAGACTTGTCTAGCAGATCTGTGTCGAGAAATACCTTTCTAGTTAAGAGGGAGTGTTGATGTATATGTAACTTCGGAATGTATTTCATCTGTGTATTTTATATATATTTATTGTTCCCTTATAAGAGATGTGTCATTCCTCTGTAAGGAAGTGTCATCATGTGGATTGACAAGTGTCGTAATTGTGTGTACTTGTCGATGGGTTATTAGACCACCATGTGTGGGGTCGGCCCTGAAATATATATTATAATGTGGATGTACCTAGCTAGACAAGTTGGCCCCATAAGGTCACTGGGAAAATAGATTAATATAAATAGAGATCAGGTGATCTCTATTTAGATCACTCGGAAACGTATCTCACTCTCACTCAGAAAGTGGCGCACTGGTGAGGAGGAGGATCATCTGCTACTAGGAGACTATCTCAGTGTATTTTGGTTGTACTTTGGTTGAGCCATTTCTCTCTTTATCTCTGAGGAAGTTGTGGGGTTTTTCACCTTAGTGTTTTCCCCATGGAAACTCTGTGTCGCTTGTCTCTCATGCTTTTGATTCTTGTGATGCTTGTCATGCTTATTGTGATTGTCATGCATTGATATACTGTATATGTTATTCTCTCAGTAAAGATCCTAGAATATTGCGAATTAATGCTCAAAATTTAACATTTGGTTGCTGGGTGGACTCCCTCTGAATCTTTGCAACTCCATTCTGATGTGGATTGTGAGAAGTGGTCAACCCCCTCTGAATATCTGCATCCTTGCAGAAACTACTGAAGTGTGCTCCTTTGCTTTCTTGCAGGAACAATTGGAGTGTGCTCGCTCTTGATCTTTGCTTCCTGGATTACATGTCCTTGAACTTACATCCATCCTTAATAACTATGCATGTTTATTAGTATCATCATTGTGTTATCCTTGAGGTCTCATACATAATCACACATTTATTAGTATAATCTTAATACTATCAAAACACAATAATCTTAAACGTGTATAGTCATGATCATTCACAGATAATAAACATTAGTATTCAAAGTTTCAAAGAAGTCTTCTTTTACTCATTCATATTCTTATTTGATTATAGGACTCTTCTGATTAGTTAAATCATCAATGCATAAACCCGTGATTACTCAAACCTATACCTTCATGATTCTTCTGGTTAGTCATATCATCAATTATGGTAAGAAACATAATATGCATACAGCCATGACTATTCAAACCTATGACTTCATGAATAATCATTATCAACAACACAACAGTATAAGATCCTAACACAAGGTAGGATTCTAGCTTGATATAGGAAAAAACATACCTGGATCAACATGCTAGATAGTTATGTCTAACATACCCGCATAATGTCTTCTGGTTCTCTTTAGTGACTTGTGCTAGTAACCTGCATGTATCATAGGTTAACCATTTTAGGACCAAGTTATACATACCTTGAAAGTAGATCTTCTATGTGATCCATGACAATGGATGAATCTTTGTCTTCATGTCACCATGATCATATGTTCTTGAAGTAGAACATGATTTGTCTTTCTTGGTGTACCTTTTATGTTAGCGAACAACATAAACCTCATACAACATCACAATGCATTAGTACATTCATAAGTGTGAAAACCTTAATCAATGAATATCTTCTATTAGATATGAAAAGTCTAGTAATTAATCAAGATTGTATTGTAATGATATGAAGACAAACATATGATAAACTTAACCATGAAACATACCTGTAAGCCATACTTGTCAAGATTACTTGTAATCTTCTTATGGAAGGCCTTAGCCTCATCTCCCTCTGAGACAGGAACTTCTTCACTTATGCAGGTGACCAATCCATCTTCTTCTAGGATTAACCCAATCCACTTGATTTGCAAAAACTGGACTTGGAGCTAGATTAAGGTTTGTCAAGGAAACCCCAAAAATTCAAACTTTGAATTTCAAACTTCCGAAAGGATAGAAATATGCGCCTTGATGAGCTGGTCAAGTTGGTATATTCATAATTTGAAAACTGCAAAGTTTCACCCCTCGAAATTGCCTTTTAGATTTCTGGATTCACTAGGGAGGACCCTAAATTAGGGTTTGAGTTTCTCGAAGCTTCACCCAACCAAAAGATTTGATTCAAAGCTTTAAGCTTCGATCTTTTTGAGTAGCTTCCAGCCGTGGTCACAAATTTCAAAAATTCCAAGTTTTGCAGAAGCCCTAATTTTCCATCTTTCCGATCAAAGTCCCGAACTAGGGTTTGATCAAGCTCATCCTTTTGCCCAACCAAAAAAGCTGATATTGATCTCTAAATTTCGATTTTGATGAGTAGCATCCAGTCGTAGTCTCCTATTAGATAAATTCCAACTTTCTTCGAAGCCCTAAATTCCGGAAGCCATGAATGAATGTGCTAAAAAATAATTATGTTTTGACATAAATATGTACCTGATTGTTTCTGGTGTAACTCTGAACTTTTCAATCCATAGGGTCTGAAAGTTTTTTTTTTGATATAGCTTGACCTGTTATATTTCCATCCCGACAGGTCTGACCTCAATTGGATTCTCTGAGAGAGATTTATTCCACGTGTCGCAACGTGACCTGTTTATGGGATAATACAAGAGAGCGAACTTGTATGGCATGCCACATGTCACTGGTTCAACTTATGCCTCTGCAAAACGTTTTTGAGATATACCAACCTATTCTCTTTCCATCTCGACAGGTCTTACCTCAATTGTATTTTATAAGAGAGAGTTATGCCAAGAGTCACAACGTGACCTGTTTATGGGATAATACCGGAGAGTGAACTTTTATGGTGTTCCATGTCTCACTGGTTCAACTTCGGCCTCTAAAACGTTTTCCTGAGATAGAACTGTCTGTTTACTACCTATCACCTTTTACGAAATTTCATTTGGAGCTTCCTAGCCCAAGTTATGACCTTTTTCCCAAGGTCACCTGATTTTGACTCAGATCTGGAAGGGGCAAAAACCCTATATTGTACAGATCATAAATCACAAAGTACAATGAATTAGAGGTTTTCCTTTGGAAACAAGGTACATGGGGATCTCATCTTCGACTTGTTAACATTTCAGATCCGAAAACATCGCCAAAATGGATTTATAGCGAAAGTGCTACGATGATGGGTTTTTGCTATATCAAGCCCTAGCATCATAAGTGCAACAAGTGTCATACATGCCATATCATGCTCTGATACCATGTTAAATTTTCAGAATTTACTTCAATTTGATCTAGGATTTTAACTGAGAGAACAACATGTACAACAAATCTATAGCATATCAATCATGGACACAATAATGCAAGCACACAAGAGACATAGAGGTTACTTGGGGAAAACCATAAAGGTGAAAAACCCCAATAAATTCCTCAGAGATATATAGAGCAATGATACAACCAGAATACAAGAGATAGTCTTCTCCTAGCAGTAGAGCCTCCTCCTCCACAAGTGCGCCACACTCCCAAGTGTGAGTGAGAGAATAGAATGTGTAAAATGAGAGAGACACACTCTCTATTTATACACTAACTTGACTTGACCTTTACTCAACTACGTCGGCCTCAACTTAACCACTTAACATAATGCTGACTGGGCCGACCCCCACTAGGGTGGTCTAATAATCCTTTGACCCACATTTCCGACCCCCAATAGGGTGGTCTAATAACCCTTTGACCCACATGACTTATACAAGGCCAGCACCAACAAGGTGGTCTAATAACCCATCAAGTATAAGTTACGACACTTACAATATAAATGACGACACTTCCGTATAGAGGAATAATAATATCTTTACAGGAATACAATATACATATATGTGAAATACATTCCAAAGTTACATATACATCAACACATGGTCGATGCTTCGCACGTACGAGGTCAAGTCTGAGAATGAGTGTTGCAGATCTGCCTCACCGGGAGACAATAGAACGGTATGATGACAGTATCGGAAACTTATGTGAATAGATTTGCACATGATTTTAGAGTCAGGCATCCAAGACATGCCAAAAATGCATAAATATAGGCACATGAGGTTAGCTAAGTAAGGAGGTATCTATCAGACGAGAGGAACCCATGTTGCGAGCGGGTCAGCAAGCTAGATAAGTTAGGAATTCCAAGGAGGATGTGGAAATGATCCCTTTCATTTCGTATGACAACACACCAGGTGCGTTGAGGGCCCGAACGACGAGTGTGCATGAGCACCCAAAGAATGAAGCGGTGTAGACACTCGGGAGAAATGGAGACAAGGTCTCATTTGAGATGTCTAAGTATGCGGTGGTAGTTCAAATATTCATGGTCTTCGCGACCAGCAAAATGGTAGGGGCAGAGGCCCCCTGGCCCCAGTAGTCAGTGATCACTGGTGAGAAACATATGTGCTAGAGCAGCTGTTATAGTTGAACTACGATTTTTCCGTAATGTGTGATATTGGGTGGTTTAAGGTGTTTTAAACCCAAGATCCTAACCAAAACTAGTTGGTGAATAGTGTAACCTATGAATAAAAATGTTACTAGTACATTTTATTAGGGTTCATTTTAAAGGTTACTTGCTTACTCAAAAAAGGTAGTGGGTGTGTGAGAGTGTTTATAACAGAGATAGAATATTGAAATGAGATGTTTACCACTAAACAAATCTTTTCTTTTCAATGCAAGTCCTAAAGACACGATCTAGAATGCATATGAAAATGCATTTTTTAGTCTTTTCGAATGCAAAAAGGTAAAAATAAAGTCTAAATGTACAAAATTAAACTCAAAACCCAAGAATGCAGCTACTCAAACAAATAAGTATGCAAAAGAAAACTTCTTCTTTTTTGATGCAAAGCACTCTTAAATCCTTTAAGCCACTTGCAAGGTACTCTACTCAAAAAATAAATCAATTTTTTTTTAATGCTTTTCAAAGGTGAGAAACAAAACTGAAATTGAAAGTAACCTGCTATCAAAGCAAAATCAAAGAAATTTCAGGTTCCCTTATTGAAACAGTGAAAGCTACCAATACGAATTTCATATTCTTATTCATGTAAGCATGCCAATCATTGGGAAATGTTGATGTATATGTAACTTCGGAATGTATTTCACTTATATATTTATTGTACTCCTATAGAGATGTATTATTCCTGTATATGGAAGTGTTGTCATTTGTATTGACAAGTGTTGCAAGTGTGTTAACTTGCCGATGGGTTATTAGACCACCTTGTAAGGGGTCGGCCTGATATAATGTAATATGAAGTTATTGTACCTAGCTAGACAAGCCATCCCCATAAGGTTATTGGGAAAACATGACAAGTATAAATAGAGATATGGAGATCTCTATTTGGATCACTTCAGAACTCACACTTCCTTCACTCGGAAAGTGGCGCACATGTGAGGAGGAGGATCAGCTGCTAAGAAGAGTCTATCTCTTGTAATTTGGTTGTACTTTGGTTGTGCTATTTCTCTATCTATCTTTGAGGGAGTTGTGGGGTTTTTCACCTTAGTGTTTTCCCCACGGAAACTCTGTGTGTCTATTGTCTCTCATGCTTTTGCTTCTTGTGATGATTGGCATACTTGTTATGATTGATATGCATTGATATACTATATATGTTATTCTCTCAATAAAGATCCTAGAGTATTGTGAATTAATGCTAAAAAATTAACATGGTATCAGAGCTAACCTGAGAAGAAGACATTGTGCAGTGACGGAAACCAAGGTTTCTTGTTTATTGGGTTTCTCTCCACATATTTTGGAAACGCAGTATAGTAGATTGACTCCACTCATCAAGGAGCATTTATCTGTCCAATCAGAATTCAGTTATGAGGACTTTCAGTTTTGGCCCTAAAAATTAGGGTTTCCTAAAAAATAGGAATTTTTGAAATTTGAAGACATAGCTGGAAGCTCCTTGGAAAAATCGAAGTTTAGAGCTTTGGATCGATATTTTTGGCTATATAAATCTTCGGGAAACTCAGGCCCTAATTGAGGGTCCTCCCCAATGAACCCGGGAAGACTAAAAGGCATTTATGAAGGGTGAAGTTTTGCAGATCTCAAATTCTGAATACACCAGGCTGCTCAGCTCATCAAGGTGCATCTTTCTATCCTTTCAAAAAGTTGAAATTCACATTTTGAATTTTTAGGGTTTTCTCTGACAAACCCTAATCTGGGACCAGATCTAGTTTTGAGCAAATCAAGTGGTAAAACCTAAATATTTTCTATTTCCATTTGAAGTACTCTTTAAGATGTCTCACCACACCAAGCTTGAGTATAAGCTTGAAGGGGATGAGAACTTACGAGCTTGGAAGTATAGGATTGGGTTAATCCTGGAAGAGAATGAGTTGGACTCTTACATAAAAGAAGAGATCCCTATCTCAGAGGATGAAGAGGCTAAGATATTGCATAAGAAGAACTTGGTCAAGGAAAAGAGAATCATTGCTGATTCTATTAAAGACCATCTCATTCCACATGTGTCATCCCTAAAGACACCCAAGGCTATGTTTGATTCCTTGACCAAGCTATGTGAAGGGAAGAACATAAATCGGAAGATGACTCTGCAGAATCAATTGAAAGGGGTCAAGATGTCGAACGGAGAGACCATTCAATATTATTTCTCCAAAGTCTCTCAGATCAAGGAACAACTTGAAGCTGTAGATGAAATGGTGGAGAATGGTGAAATTGTTATGATCACTTTGAATGGCCTACCCAGGTCATGGGACCCCTTTATCCAAGGGATCTGTGCAAGAAATAAATTGATCTCCTTCAGTAGACTGTAGGAGGAATGTTCTCAAGAAGAAGCAAGGCTTGTGGCATGAGAAGAAAAGATGGGGAATGAAGATCAAGCTCTCATAGCACACACCAATAAAGGAAAGTTCAAGAGGGAGACATCCCATCACAAGAAGAAATATTCTCATCCATATCACAAAGAAAAGAAAGATCTGAGGTGCTACAATTGTAATGAGAAAGGACACTTTTCCTTAGAATGTCCCAAGAAAAGGAAAGAAGATACCAACAACTTCAACAAGAAGAAGAAGAACAACAAAAGAAGATATCATGCTCATGCTGTTGAGGATGATGAACCTCCCAGGAAGAAAGATAGAAAAGAAAGTGATGATGACTCCTCAAGTGAAGAAGAGTATGTACTAATCTATGCTCTCACAGGTACTATCTCTCATGGTTGTAATGATTGGATTAATGACAGTGGTGCTTCAAAAAACATGACTGGGTTTAAAGAATATTTTGTAAATCTATCTAAACATGAATCACCCCATAAAGTAAAATTTGGGGATGACTATCATTACCCTTTCAAAAGAAGTGGTGAAGCCTCCTACAACCTAGATTCTGGAAAGTCTTTGAAGATGAAAGAAGTTCTCTATGTACCTGGACTCAAGAAAAACCCACTCTCCATATTTGCATTGGATGCAAAAGGTATGAGGGTTGCATTTATGGATGGCCAAGTTCTAATGTGGACAAAGGGAAATACCATAGATGATGCAGTGGTGATTGGAGAGCAAGAGGGAGGATTGTACAAATTGAAGGGACAACCTGAACATGCCATGGTGCATGATTCCATGGAGCCAAGTGAACTTTGTCATAGAAGACTTGCACATATGCACTACAGAGCATTACCAATTGAAAGTAAAGTTGTAGAAGGTCTTCCTGAAATCAAGACCAAGCATGAAAGTGTTTGCAAGGGATGTGCAAAAGGAAAGAACATAAAGAAGGCATTTCCAAGTAGTGAAAGAAAGGCAAAAAGTATCCTGGAAATTATCCACTCCGATGTATGTGGTCTGATGTCATCCAGTTCTCTGAGTGAGTATGTTTACTATGTCTCTTTCATTGATGACTTCTCTAGGAAGACTTGGGTTTACTTCTTGAAGAACAAAGATGAAGTGTTTGATAAGTTCAAGGAATTAAAAACCTTGATGGAGAACCAAACTGATAAGAAAATCAAGACATTCAGATCCAACAATGCTGGAGAATTCACTTCAGGTGACTTCAAGAAACTATGCAGTGATTCAGGGATTAAGAGGGACTTGACTGCTCCTTACAATCCACAACAAAATGGAGTTGCAGAAAGAAAGAACGGAACAATCATGGAAGCAGCAAGGGCAATGTTGCATGACTAGGATCTAACTATGCATCTATGGGAAGAAGCAGCTAGGACAACTGTATATGTGCAGAACATAACACCCCACAAGATATTGGACAACAAGACACCAGAATAGGTCTTCTCTTGTAAGAAACCTAAAGTTAGCCATCTCAGAATATTTGGTTTTCAAGTATATACTCATGTGCCAAAGGAAAAGAGTACTAAGCCAGATCCTTCAGGAAAGATGGGTATCTTTGTGGGTTACAGTGAAAGCTCAAAGGCTTATAGAATATACTTTCCAGGGTTGAAGAAATTGATGTCAGTAGCGACGTAACATTTGATGAAAATTCAGCATTCATCAAATCAAGAAAGACACCTGTTGAAGTTTATGAAGAACCTAAAGAAACTATATTTCAAGACACTACCATGACTGAAGCAATTCCAGATGTTGATCGTGAAATTGAAGATCCGAAACAACCTGTAGATCCACCCCGTGAGAATAAATATCACAAGAGAAAACCTACATGGGCTAGAGAGCTCATTCAAGATGCAGAAAGATATGGCATTCCAGAAGAAGGACACAGAGCAAAGAAGAGAACTAGATCACATACCAACTATGTTGCTTTACTCTGTGATATCATGATTAAAGAACCTTTCAGTTATGAAGAAGCAACAAAAAAGAAAGAATGGAAGGATGCCATGGTCGAAGAATACCAATTAAGAATGAAGAATGATGTTTGGGATTTTGTCCCAAGACCTGAAGGGAAGTCTGTTGTGACTTCCAAATGGATCTACAAGTTCAAGCATGCTGCAGATGGCCGCATAGAGAAATACAAGGCAAGATTCGTAGCTCATGACTTCTCTCAGAAAGAGGGAATAGATTATGAAGACACTTTTGCTCCTGTAGCCAGGTACACTTAAATCAGATTAGTACTTTCCCTCGCTGCAGCGATGAAATGGAAGATACACCAGATGGATGTCAAGACTTCTTTCTTGAATGGTGTAGTTGAAGAGGAAGTGTATGTGGAGCAGCCACTCGGTTTTGAAACACATGACAAGGAGTCATATGTGTGCAGATTGAAGAAAGCCTTGTATGGCTTGAAGCAAGCTCCCAGAACTTGGTATGGTAGGATGGACAGTTTCCTATCTAGTTTGGGCTTTACCAAGAGTAAAGCGGATTCCAACCCTTACTACACGGTTGAGGAAGGAAATCCTATGATACGACTCCTATGTGTGGATGACCTATTTGTAACAGGAGATGATAGACTGATTTCCGATACAAAAAGGAAGCTTGCTGCCGAGTTAAATATGAAGGACTTTAGGATGATGCAATATTTTCTAGGTATGGAGGTGTGGCAGAGTGCAGATGGGATCTTCCTTGGACAAGGGAAGTATGCAATAGATATCTTGAAGAGGTTCGGGATGATGGACTGTAAGGCCATGGCCACACCTATGGCATTGAACTTGAAGCTTCTATGTGATGCTTCATCTGAGTCGGTTGATGTCTCTATGTATCGTCAGATGATTGGGTCCTTGATGTACCTGATGAACACGAGACGAGATATTTGCTTTGCGGTGAACACATTGAGCCAGTTTCTGACGGATCCAAGGAGTGTTCACCTGGTTGCTGTAAAGAATATTCTGAGGTACCTGAAGGGTACAGTTGATTATGGGCTCAAGTATGATGTGAATCAAAAGTTTAACCTACAGGGTTATGTTGATTTAGATTAGGCAGGCAGTGCTGCAGATAGGAAGAGCACATCTGGGTGCTGCTTCAGTATGGCATAGGTGTGATCTCTTGGTTTATCAGGAAGCAGTCTTGCATAGCACTAAGTATAGCCGAGGGAGAGTATGTTGTAGCATGTTCGGCTAGTTGTGAGGCAGTATGTCTTTGGAAGCTACTGTCTGAGTTATTTGATCTCCTGTTGGATGCTACTGGTATCTTCTATGAAGACCAGAGCTGTGTGAAGCTTTCTGAGAACCCGGTGTTCCACTACAGGTCGAAACACATTGAGATCAAATATCACTATATCAGCGATATGGTGCAGAGAGGAGCAGTAAAGCTCCTGTATGTTGCGACGGACGAGCAGATTGCAGATGTGCTAACGAAGCCACTAGCCAGAGTGAAGTTCGAGTACATCAAAGAGAGGCTTGGTGTTCTTCAGATCGACGACACTTCGAGGAAGAAATGATGGAGACATTTGTTGAAGCCATTCCAAGCATGTTGGAAGGAGGATCCTTCACATGGCTGTGGATGTAAGTGCTAGATTATGAGAGTCAAGACGATGCTCCAGTTGCTGCTCTATATATACACATCATGTTGGATACTGGATATGATCAGTTGGATAATTTATATGTATATGTATATACGCATCATGTTGGATGCTGGATATGATCAATTGGATCATTTATATGTATATGTATGTACGCATCATGTTGGATGCTTGGACCATGTATTTGTATATGTATCAGGTGGATACCATGTATGATCAGGTAGATCATGTATGTTGATATATATTAGGTGGATACATTGTGTGGATCATGTATCTTTTTATGTATCAGTTGGATACATTGTATGATCAGGTGGATCATGTATGGTTATATGTATCAGGTAGATACCTGGTATGCATAAGGTGGATGCATTGTATGATCATGATGACGAGCTTCAGGATGTTGCTCCAGATGATATGTATCAAGACGGTACCGTGATGATGATCAGTATAATCATGAGCATTAGGATGATGCTTCGTGTGATGATGATCAGTTAGATCATGAGTATCAAGTTGATACTTGGAGGTCAGAGATGATATGCGGCAGGTTGTGCAAATAGCATGTAATCAGTCCTCAGAAATTCGATAGTTTAAGCTGTGTGCTCGTAATCAGTCCTGGGATGAGGTATTGCTATGTAGTATGTAATCAGTCCTCAGAGATCCAATAGGTTTATTTGTGTGCTCGTAATCAGTCCTGGGATGAGGTATTACTACGAAGACATGTAATCAATCCTGGAGATCCGATAGGTTGAGCTGTGTGCTCGTAATAAGTCTTGGGATGCTCTTTAGAGATCTTGTCGGTCGTGCTGCAACACATAAATGTTCCTGGGATGCTCTTTAAAGGTATTTTCTATTCACATGTAATCAGTCCTGGAGATCCGAGAGGTTGAGCTGTGTGCTCGTAATAAGTACTGGGATGCTCTTTAGAGATCTTGCCGGTCGTGTTGCGGCACATAAATGTTCTTGGGATGCTCTTTAAAGGTATTGTGAAGGGGATGCATGTAATCAATCCTAGGATATCTTGCAGGTCATGCTCAAGCACATAAATGTTTTTGGGATGCTCTTGTCAGGTATTGCATCAACACATAAAATTACTCCTGAGAGACCACCTCTATTAGACCATTTGCACAGATGATGATGAATACCTACAGGTAGTGGGCCTACATCCAGTATGAAAAAGGATTTGCTCTATAGAACTTCCTATAACAATTAGATTTAGATATTGGTTGAGATAGCACTAGGAGTGATGATGACGATGATTCAAGGATGATGCATCGATGATGACGATCTAGAGAAGAATACTTGTGCTATCAGATCTGTGTCGAGAAATACCTTCCTAGTTAAGAGGGAGTGTTGATGTATATGTAACTTCAGAATGTATTTCACTTATATATTTATTGTACTCCTATAGAGATGTATTATTCCTCTATATGACAGTGTCATCATTTGTATTGACAAGTGTTGCAAGTGTGTTAACTTGTCGATGGTTTATTAGACCACCTTGTAAGGGGTCGGCCCGATATAATGTAATATGAATTTATTGTACCTAGCTAGACAAGTCGGCCCTGTAAGGTTATTGGGAAAATAGGACAAGTATAAATAAAGATCAGGAAATCTATATTTGGATCACTTCATAACTGATACTTCCTTCACTCGAAAAGTGGCACACATGTGAGGAGGAGGATCAGCTGCTAAGAAGAGTCTATCTCTTGTACTTTGGTTGTGTTATTGCTCTATCTATCTCTAAGGAAGTTATGGGGTTTTTCACCTTAGGGTTTCCCCATGGAAAATCTCTGTGTCTATTGTCTCTCATGCTTTTGCTCCTTGTGATGATTGACATACTTGTTATGATTGATATGCATTGATATACTGTATATGTTATTCTCTCAGTAAAGATCGTAGAGTATTGTGAATTAATGCTAAAAAATTAATAGGAAAAGCATACGAAACCTAATTTTAGACCCAAAAAAAATGAATGACCTACAAAGAAGTATGGTTTGGTAAAGTCAGGTTTGCACATAAATAGTGCATTCAAGGTCCTGAACAATAGCAAAGACACTTGATCTTTCACTACAAAAAAAAAAACTAAAAGCATAAGGGAGGATAAGAAACCAATCTAAAGAGAAATTTCAGTCAAATAGATACAAACAGGGTCAAGTAGACTCAGTAGGTTTCAAATCCAGTGGAAATGGAGTAAGTAGATCCATTCAAACTCATTGGTAAAGTCAGGTCTGCACATAAATAGTGCATTCAAGGTCCCGAACAACAGCAAAGACACTTGAGCTTTCACTACAAAAAAAAAACTAAAAGCATAAGGGAGGATAAGAAACCAATCTAAAGAGAAATTTCAGTCAAATAGATACAAACAGGGTCAATTAGACTCAGTAGGTTTCAAATCCAGTGGAAATGGAGTAAGTAGATCCAGTCAAACTCAAATCAAGGTACGAAACACCAAACTGGTCCACAACCCCCCAACTTGGGTCAACAAGCCCCAAAACTTTCCAAACAAACCCAAATTGATCAAAAGAGATCCAAATCATGAACATAGGATCAGTACAAGGATATGAGACAACTAACAGTGGTTTAACTCAAACCTTGGGTCATCAGGGACCCAAAAAAATGCAGCCACAACCCCCCCAAACAAGTCAAAACTCAAAAAACTTAGTTCTAGGATGTCTGCGCTACTGTCTATGAGGCATACCAACACCCAAATAGGGGAATGCGCTACTGTGCTTCACAACAGTAGCACCCATGTGGGAAAAGTTGAAAAAATAGGGCAAAAACCCCCCACACCTGAGCCAGTAAGGGTCTATAAGGGTTAAGAAGTGTCTGTAAGAGACAAGGAGGGTCAAACCGAGCTTGATAACTGGTTCTAATCATAAAATTGAACAAATACCGTCAAACAGAACTGCATAAATGACCTTGGATACCCCTAAGCATATAGGCTAATCCCCAGTGGAGTCACCATTCTGTTGTGAGGAAAATACACCTATAGTTCAAGGGAGAAACTACCAACTTACAGGGATGAAAGATAGACCTACAAATTTTCTGCAAGTACAACTAGTAAGAAAAGAGATTAAGGTTAGAAGAATGTGTACCTTATTCAGAAGGTTGATCCAAGCCTTTCTCTTCTTTTCTCTTTAATGCTATTCAGTGTCGCAATGCCCACACCTACAAAACAACTACATACCTTTCTCAAATACATTTGAATACATATATAAGACTGATATTTATGACAGAAGAAGACATCACACTATAAACAAAATGTAATCAAATCTAAGACACATATGAATAGGTCATATTTGGAAAGGGAAGAACATCTGATCTTTATTAATGAATGAAGCAAGTACATAAAATTATACCTTCCTTCAAGCTTGGCACTTCATGAAACCTAGACTCAAGGTCTCCTGCTTCTGTTCTCCAAGGATCCTAGCCTCTAATCAGCTGTGCTAGGGTTTATTAGAAAATGAGGCACAAGTGAGGGGGATGAGGGTCTCCATTCCTCCAACATAACATTGTTATGGGCTTGGTCCCCTCTCATGGCCATTCTACCTTCCTTATATAATCAATGAAGGAGAGGAAAAACAGTTATAACCGATCAGGATGTTCCCAAACCAAACCAATTTGACCAAAATTCAAGATTTTGACTGATTCAGGAAAGTGCCCTACTCTTCCTACTGCAAACCTATGCATTTTTCAAGGTGGGTGCTACTCTCTGCATAGGATACAAGCGCACATGTGGAAATATGGTAAAAAACAGGGTTTTCTGATAGTTTTCAAGAGGTGGATTGGTTTAGAGATGTGTTCCTAAGGGTTATGACCATCAAACGGACCAGGAGTGAGGTAATTTGAACCATGTTAATTGTCCCAAATGACCCTTCCATCCACAAGTGTCCTGTTGTGTGACTAAAATTGATCTCAAGAAGTGTCGTCATGTGACCAAGTGATGCAAGTATCGTCACAGATGGAGAAGTGTCATTTTAAGCTATAACAACAGTTATCTTGTCTCGCACCTTGGCGATATTAATAAAATTTTCCTCAGATTGGAACAACTGTGTAGTGTGGTGGCAGCGGCTGAAGCAATAGACGATCAAGGTTTCCAGATACTGGAGGATGAGTTTGAGAAGTACATGACAGCGAGCCTGAGATCTCTGTATCGATTTGAGAATTACATGAAAGAAGGCCTGAGATCACCGTGTCGATTTGAGAAGTACATGACAGTGAGCCTGAGATCGCCGTATCAGTTTGAGAAGTACATGACAGCGAGCTCCAGACCACAAGAACAGTTTCAGATGAATAGTCCATCGATGGATGAGTATAGTACACCATGTCTAGCTGACGTGGCTCGAGGGTGAGCCATAAGATTGTGTTGGGGTCCTGTTGGCAGGTAGTTTGGATGAGTCAGTTGCACAAGGCCAAAGACACTGCGCAAGGAGGAAAACCGTGGACAAGTCGAAAATAGTAGTATTTTATGTATTTTTGGGTCATGTTGAGCTGCATTATGTGGGTTAAGCATCATTTTGTTGTAAATCTTGTTAGAAGGTAGTTAGGAGGTCATCTAAGTGGACCATAAATGTAAAGGCGCAAGCCTATAAATAGGTGTTGCATTGCAAGTACTAGATAATCTTTATCCAGAGAATTTTTATTGCGGGATTTTTTGGATAATGATCTGAGTCTGTCTTAATCTGGGTAGGCGACATAATATTTATATTGTTGTATTTGTGGTTTAATGCGATGGTTAATATGACATGATGGATTTTTTACCAAAATCACTGTGTGTCTTTCTATTTTCATGGTATGAATGTGATATGCTATATGAATCTATAAATGATGCAATGTTTTCCTATTTAAAATGATGTTACGTTGTTAGATTTGTTTGTGCATTGATAGTTTCATTGACAATGAGATCTGTTGAATGATGTTGTTGTTGATGTATATGTAACTTCAAAATGTATTTCATCTATGTATTTCATATATATTTATTGTACCCTTATTAGAGATGTGTTATTACTCTATAAAGAAGTGTCGTCATGTGGATTGACAAGTGTCACAACTGTGTGTACTTGCCGATGGGTTATTAGACCACCATGTGTAGAGTCAACCCTACAATATATATTATATTATGGATATATCTAGATAGACAAGTCAGCCCCATAAGGTCATTGGGAAAACAGGTTAGTATAAATAGAGATTAGGAGATCTCTATTTTGATCATTCGGAAAGACACAGTTCTCTCACTCATAAAGTGGTGCACTAGTGAGGAGTGTTAGAACAGTAACCACACTTAGTACCATAATCCATAAATTTTTAATTGCCCATGTGCTTAATTAAACCATGTTTTGGATTAAGTGACTATAGTTGGTCAAAAACCCACTTTTGAGAGTGTTCACACCCACTTCCAAGCAAACCAGTTCACCCAGCCTCCTGTTTTGTCCACAAGTGCACCCTCATTTATTGCTGGTGTGCCCTCTCTCCTTGTTTTGGGGAATTTTAGTTGACCAAGGGCGCTAGGGTGGATTTTTGCACATTTTTGGCTAGATTTGGAGCATTTAATGCTCCCTTGGGACCCCAAACCTCCTCTACTTGCTCACCCACACCTGCCTTGAGCTAATTAATGACCCAGCATGCTTCAACCACCTCCACACCAGCATTCGTGGCTGTTTGGGGTGATTGGGATTGAGTTGGACCCACCTAGGGGGGATTGAGGCCAATTTGGCATTGATGACTTGTACACTCAGCTTGAGCCACCTAATGCTCTCGATTTTCTCATGGATGTAATAAAAACCTTTTACTAACATTTTCACATGTTAGACAGTCAGTTAATCAAAGGTTTCAGCATACATTGTGTGTAAAATTATCATCTTTTTCAAGATTTTCCACTGTATTTGCAAATTAATTCGATTTTGTGAGGTTCTCCATAGCTCCTAGATCTTCTGTGATCAAAATACTCACATGGTATCAGATCCATCGTGGAGTTAGTGAGTTGCAGGTCAATATTGAGCATTGAACTGCATTCTAGAGAGGATTTCCAGACAAAAATTGAGTGTTTTTTGCAGGTGTTTCAGTATTTTTCTCACCATTAACGCAGCAGTCATGGAAGCAAACCAAATGTTGCTCACACCCTTCAATTTTTTCGATTGGAAGGCTGAGATGGTTATCAAGCTGAGATATAAGGGTCTCTATAGAGTAACCATGGGCACAGAAGTGGAGCCAAATTCTGCTATGGAGAAAGCAAAGTACTACAATCGACTTGATGAAGCTTATGGATTGCTATGCCTGAGCATTTCAAGGGAACTCTTGTTTCACACAGACAGTTTGACAACCCCCAATGAAGTATGGGTGAAGCTAGAATCACTCTTTGGGAAAACTGATGAACTGAGAGGCCACCAGCTTGAAAACGAGCTCATTAGCTTGAGCCCAGTGCATTTTGAAACCATCCAGGAGTTCTTCACGAAATTCAAGTCACTGGTGCTTCAACTGCAACAATGTGGAATTGTTAAGAAGGAGGAACAACTGATTCTGTCCATCCTTTCGAAGCTAGGCCCAGAGTTTTCAGTATTTGTTAGCACATTTCACTCAGCCAAAATGACCCTTCGAAATTGGCAAATGCCATCACTAGCTACCTTCATGGAGTGTCTCACTCAGGAGCAGGATAAACTAGTTCAGATGGGCACCATAAAATCAAAGGACCAAGCATTGGAAATGGGTGTTTCAAATGCAAGCAAAGGGAAGCAGAAAGCCAAGAATTCGAAGCAGCAAGAGAAGAGAAAGTTTGACAAGACCAAGTCTGCAGATGGGGGTTCGAATCTGTCAAAGGAGAAGGACAAGAAGGGAAAGGAAAAGACCAAATGCACCTATTGTCATAGGGGATGGCATCCAGAGAGATCATGTATGAAGAAAACCATTGACTCAATGGCGCAGCTGCTGGAGAAGAACAACATCCCAGTCCCTTAGGGCGCAAGGAAGAAGGAGAGCACCTCAAACCCTGACAATAAGGAGAAGTGTCATGCTTTGGTAGCAGGTACTTCGAATCCCTCTTCCTTCATCATTGATTCAGGAGCTTCCAGACATATGGTTTCATCCAGAGAGCTCTTCTCCTCTATGCATTCGAATGGTGGCCCAACAGTTCGAATGGGAGATGATTCAGAAATCCAGACCAAGGGGATTGGTAGGATTGACATGGAGCATGGCTATTTCAGTGATGTGCTCTATGTACCTTCATTGGCTGCAAATTTTCTATCAGTCTATCAAATGACCCATACAGGAGAAGCCAAGAGAGTGACATTCACTCCAGATTTAGTAGAAATCTCAGAAATTTCCTCAAATCAAGTTGTGGCAGTAGGGTATGCAGATCATGATGAGAGAATGTACAAATTCTCAAATTTCATTCCAAATTCTAGTGACCAGGCTCTTGTCTCTCATGCCAACGAGACCTCCAAGTTGTGGCATGAAATATTTGGCCACATGAACTACAAATATCTCCAGCAATTGCACAAGGACGAGATGGTGGAAGGGCTTCCAGAAATCAGATCATCAAATGGTGCATGCATTGGGTGTGTAGTTGGAAAGCATCCTGAGCGCAGCTATGAGAAGGGAATGGCAAGGAGAGCCACTCAACCACTTGGATTGGTACATTCAGACCTCATTGGTCCTCTTCCCACTCCATCATATGGTGGATCAAGGTATGTACTTACATTCATAGATGACTACTCTCGATTCTGCTGGGTTTACTTCCTTAAATTAAAGTCAGAAGTGTTTGAGAAACTAAAGATTTGGAAAGCCCTAGTGGAGAACCACAGTGGTCATAAGATAAAGATCCTTAGTACTGATAATGGAAAGGAATATGTGAATAATAACATACAGCACCTTTGTGAGGAATGTGGCATCCAAATGCAACATTCAATCCCCTACACACCTCGGCAAAATGGTGTGGCAGAGAGGAAAAATAGATCTCTCAAGGAGATGGCTACTTGCATGATTGAAGCTAGGGATCTAAGCCCTAAGCTATGGGATGAAGCCATCAATTGTGCTGCTCATATTCAGAACAGAGCCTTTCACAAATCAGTCAAAGGAAAAACCCCCTATGAGGCATGGTTTGGCCAAAAACCAAATGTGTCAAATTTCAGGATTTTTGGGTCTAGAGCATGGGCTCGAATTCCATCAGAAAAGAGGAAGGCTTTGGAGCCACAGAGTAGGGAATGTATCATGGTTGGATATGGTGAGGACACAAAGGGCTACAAGCTATTTGACACATCCACACTTAAAACTTTCATTGAGAGAAGTGTGCAATTCGAAGAAGAACCAATTCCAGATTTTGAGCTTGCACCGGGGGAAAGCTCCTCTCCTCCACACCTTAATGAGATTAGTGATGATTCCACCTCTGATTTTTCTGATATTTCTGAAGATGACATGGCTGAAGATGACATTGCTGTACATGATTCACCATCAAGGCCCAAGTGGGCTGAGAAAATCATACAAGATGCAGGTGAATTGGCAGGCAATCCCCAAGAGCCTAGGAAGACTAGATCTCAAACAATCAATGCTTCCTTTGCAAATGAAAGTGAACTTGCTGATCACTGTTATATGATGATTGGATCTGATCCAACATCATATCAGGAAGCTCATCATGATCCAAGGTGGAGAGCAGCAATGCAAGAAGAATTCCAGTCTCTCAAAGAGAACAAAACATGGGATTTGGTGCCTCTTCCTCCCAAGAGGAAACTTGTGCAATGTAAGTGGATTTTTCGAACCAAACCTGTTGCTGATGGTTCTGATCTGAAGTATAAGGCTAGGTTAGTGGCTAAGGGCTACTCACAAATCCATGGTGTGGATTATACAGAGACCTTTGCACCGGTTGCAAAGATGGACTCAATTAGACTAGCTCTAGCCATGGCAGCTAGTAAAGGTTGGGAAGTTCACCACATGGATGTCAAAAGTGCATTCTTGCATGGTGAGCTATAGGAAGAGATATATATGCAGCAGCCTGAAGGATTCCAAGAGGATCCCACACTTGTATGCAGGTTGAATAAGTCACTCTATGGACTCAAGCAAGCCACCAGGGCTTGGTATGCCAAAATGGATGCTTTTTTGCTCTCAATTGGTTTCTGTCGATGCAAGTCTGATCCAAATGTTTATTTGCAGCATTGTGATGGTAATTTGCAGGTCATTGTACTGTATGTTGATGATCTCTTAATTACAGGGAGCTGCACCAAACAAATTGGCTCAATTAAAGCTTCTTTGCACAGTGAATTTGCCATGAGCGACCTAGGATTGCTAAGGCAATTTTTGGGTTTGGAAATTGAGCAATCTGAGAGAGGTATATTGCTGAGTCAACCTAAGTATGCTTCAGACCTGTTATTCAAGTTTAAAATGGCTGAATGTAAGGCAGCCAAGTGCCCATTCCTTTCAGGCATAAAACTAGGTGAATTTGAAGACTCTCCATTGGTGGATTGTACTCTCTACAGGCAGCTAGTCGGAAGTTTGTTGTATCTTACACATACAAGACCTGATTTGTCTTATGCTGTAAGTGCTGTAGAAAGGTATATGCAGAAGCCACATGAGATCCATTGGAAGGCAGCCAAAAGGATCCTTCATTATGTCCAAGGAACAAAGAACTTTGGGGTACACTATGCAGCTGGTTCTTCACTTCAACTAGCTGGATTTTCTGATTCCGATTGGGCGGGAGATCCCATCGATAGAAAGTCCACTTCAGGTTTTGTGTTTATGTTTGCTGAAGGTCCTATTTGCTGGTCAAGCAAGAAACAGCATACAATTTCTCTTTCATCAGCAGAGGCCGAGTACAGGGCAGCAGTGAATGCAGCCACACAGTGTGTTTGGTTGCAAGGCATTCTTCGGGAGTTTGGTGTTGCTATTGATTCTCCAACCAATATTTGGGTGGATAATCAAAGTGCCATCAAGATATCTACTGATCCAGTACAGAGGCAAAGAACAAAGCACATTGAGATCCACATGCATTACATTCGGGTCTTGGTGCATGACAGGGTGATTTCATTGCAGTATTGCCCATCCACCGAGCAAACTGCAGATATTTTCACCAAGTGCTTTACTGAGAAGACCTTCACTCACCTGAGAGCTCTGCTTGGAGTAAGTGATGGATGGTGATTGCTGCAATTTAATTGCAGGTTCAGCCCCATGTCCATTTTTTAGGGAAGTTTTTATCCCATGAGGTTTTACTTCTTTTCCTCGGTTCATATGGACAAATAAAATTTCTGTTTGTATTGAGGTGACTTGAGCCTTTGTTGCCAAGGCCTCCCACTTATCTTTCATGAGATGTACAAATTTATGGTTAAGGGGGGGTGTTAGAACAGTAACCACACTTAGTACCATAATCCATAAATTTTTAATTGCCCATGTGCTTAATTAAACCATGTTTTGGATTAAGTGACTATAGTTGGTCAAAAACCCACTTTTGAGAGTGTTCACACCCACTTCCAAGCAAACCAGTTCACCCAGCCTCCTGTTTTGTCCACAAGTGCGCCCTCATTTATTGCTGGTGCGCCCTCTCTCCTTGTTTTGGGGAATTTTAGTTGACCAAGGGCGCTAGGGTGGATTTTTGCCCATTTTTGGCTAGATTTGGAGCATTTAATGCTCCCTTGGGCCCCCAAACCTCCTCTACTTGCTCACCCACGCCTGCCTTGAGCTAATTAATGACCCAGCATGCTTCAGCCACCTCCACACCAGAATTCATGGCTGTTTTGGGTGATTGGGATTGAGTTGGACCCACCTAGGGGGGATTGAGGCCAATTTGGCATTGATGACTTGTACACTCAGCTTGAGCCACCTAATGCTCTCGATTTTCTCATGGATGTAATAAAAACCTGTTACTAACATTTTCACATGTTAGACAGTCAGTTAATCAAAGGTTTCAGCACACATTGTGTGTAAAATTATCATCCTTTTCAAGTTTTTCCACTGTATTTGCAAATTAATTCGATTTTGTGAGGTTCTCCATAGCTCCTAGATCTTCTGTGATCAAAATACTCACAAGGAGGAGGATCATCTGCTCTAGGAGACTATCTCAAGTGTATTTTGGTTGTACTTTGGTTGAGCCATTGTTCTCTCTATCTCTGAGGAAGTTGTGGGGTTTTTCACCTTAGGGTTTTTCCCACGGAAACTGTGTGTCTCTTGTCTCTCATGCTTTTGATTCTTGTGATGCTAGTCATGATTATTGTGATTGTTATGCATTGATATACTGTATATGTTATTCTCTCAGTAAATATCCTTGAGTATTGTGAATTAATGCTCAAAATTAACATGGTATCAGAGCTAACTTGAGAAGAAGACATTTTGCAGTGACAGAAACTTGAGCTTCTTGTTTATTGGGTTTCTCTCCACAGTTTTTGGAAAACTAGTATACTAGATTGATTCTACTCATCAAGGTGAATCTATCTATCCAATCAGAATTCAATTCTGAGCATTTTCAGATTTGGCCCTAAAAATTAGGGTTTCCACAAAAATAGGAATTTCTAAAATCTGAAGACATAGATGGAAGCACCTTCCAAAAATAGAAGTTTAGAGCTTTGGATGGAAATTTTTGGCTGGGTAGATCTCCGGGAAACCAAAACCCTAATTCAAGGCTCTCCCAAGTGAACTCGAGAGGACAAAAAGGAAAATCTGAAGGGTAAATCTTTGATGATCTCAAATTCTGAATACACCAGGTTGATCAGCTCATCAAGGTGCATCTTTCTATCCTTTTAGAAAGTTGAAATTCACATTTTGAATTTTTAGGGTTTTTTCGACAAATCGTAATCCAGGACCAGATCCAGTTTTCAGCATTTCAAGTGGTAAGACCTAAATATTTTCTATTTCCATTTGAAGTACTCTTTAGGATGTCTCACCACACAAATATTGAGGATAAGCTTAAAGGAGTTGATAAATTCCGAGATTGGAAGTATAGGATTGGGTTATTCTTGGAAGAGAATGAGTTGGAATCATATGTAAAAGAAGACATCCCTATCCCAGAGGATGAAGAGGATAAGGTATTGCATAAGAAGAACTTGGTCAAGGAAAAGAGAATCATTGATGATTCTATCAAAGACATCTCATACCCCATGTGTCTTTTCTAAAGACACCCAAGGAGATGTTTGACTCTTAAACAAAGCTATTTGAAGGGAAGAACATAAATCGAAAGATGACCCTGCGGAACCAATTGAAAGGAGTAAAGTTTCAGAATGGAGAAACCATTCAATCTTATTTTTCAAGGGTCTCCCAGATCAAGGAACAACTAGAAGCAGTGGATGAAATGGTGGAGAATGGTGAAGTGGTGATGACCACTCTAAATGGCCTACCCAGGTCATGAGATTCCTTTATTCAAGGAATTTGTGCAAGGAAGAAGTTAATCTCCTTCAACAGATTGCGGGAAGAATGCTCTCAAGAAGAAGCTAGGCTTGTGGCCCGAGAAGAAAAGATGGGAAATGAAGATCAAGCTCTCACAGCACATGCCAGGAAAGGAAATTCCAAGAAGGAATCATCTCATAACAATAAATTCTCACACCACCATTATCATAAAGATAAGAAAGATCTCAGATGCTTCAATTGCAATGAGAACCGACACTTTGCTTCAGATTGTCCCAAGAAGAAGAAATAAAACAACAACTTCAACAAGAAGAAGAAGAAATAAAACAACAACTTCAACAAGAAGAAGAAGAATAACAAAAAAAGATATCATGATCATGTTGCTGAAGATGATGAACCCCCAAAGAAGAAGGCTAGGGTAGAAAGTGATAGTGATGATGAGTCATTAAGTGAAGAAGAGTATGTTCTAATTTCTGCTCTCACAGGTACTATCTCCCATGGTTGTAATGATTGGTTGATTGACAGTGAGGCTTCCAAACACATGACTGGGTTTAAAGAATCTTTTTTAAATCTATCTGGACATGAATCACCCCATAAAGTGAAACTTGGGGATGATTATCAATACCCAATCAAAGGAAGTGGTGAAGCCTCCTACAACCTAGATTCTGGAAAATATTTGAAGATGAAAGGAGTCCTTTATTTACCTGGGCTCAAGAAGAACTTAATCTCCATCTCTGCATTGGATGCAAAAGGTATGAGGGTTGCATTTGTGGATGGCCAAGTCCTAATGTGGCCATATGGAAAGACCATAGATGATGCAGTAGTGATTGGAGAGCAAGAGGTAGGTTTGTATAAATTGAAGGGACAACCTGAACATGCAATGGTACATGAATCCATGGAGCCAAGTGAACTTTGGCATAGAATACTTTCTCATATGCACTATAGGGCACTTCCAATTGCAAGCAAGGCTGTGGAGGGTCTTCCAAAGATCAAGACCAAACATGAAGGTGTTTGCAAAGGATGTGCAAAAGGTAAGAACATTAAGAAGGATTTCCCAAACAGTAAAAGCAAGGAAAAAGACATCCTGGAAATCATCCACTCAGATGTATGTGGTCCTATGTCATCCAGTTCTCTGAGTGGGTATGTTTACTATGTCTCATTTATTGATGACTTCTCCAGGAAGACTTGGGTATACTCCTTGAAGAACAAATATGAGGTGTTTGATAAGTTCAAGGAATTCAAAACCTTGATGGAGAATCAAACTGACAAGAAGATCAAAACATTCAGATCCGATAATGGTGAAGAATTCACCTCAGGTGACTTCAAGAAGCTTTGCAGTGATTCAGGGATTAAGAGGGAGTTGACTGCTCCTTATAATCCTCAACAGAATGGAGTTGCAGAAAGGAAGAACATAACAATCATGGAAGCAGTAAGGGCAATGCTGCATGACCAGGATCTACCTATATATCTATGGGCAGAAGCAACTAGAACAGTTGTATATGTGCAGAACAGAACACCCCACAACATATTGGACAACAAAACACCAGAAGAGGTCTTTTCTGGTAAGAAACCTGAAGTCAACCATCTCAGAATATTCGGTTGTCCGGTATACACACATGTCCCAAAGGAAAAGAGGACCAAACTAGATCCTTCAGGAAAGAAGGGTATCTTTGTGGATTGCAGTGAAAGCTCGAAGGCTTACAGAATATACTTTCCAGGGTTCAGGAAGATTGATGTCAGTAGGGATGTAACATTTGATGAAAACTCAACATTCATCAAATCAAGGAAGGCACCTATTGAAGTTTGTGAAGAACCTAAGGAAACTAGATTTCAAGACACTACCATGACTAAAGCAATTCCATAAGTTGTTCATGAGTTTGAAGATCCGCAAGAACCTGTAGATCCACCCCATGAGGATAACTCTCACATGAAGAAACTTGCATGAGATAGAGAGCTCATTCAAGATGCAGAAATATTTGGCATCCAAGAAGAAGAACACAGAGCAAAGAAGAGAACTAGATCACATACCCGCTACGTTGCTTTACTCTGTGACATTATGAACAAAGAACCTTCCAGTTATGAAGAAGCAGTGGAAAAGAAAGAATGGAAAGATGCCATGGTTAAGGAATACCAATCAATAATGAAGAATGATGTTTGGGATGTTGTCCCAAGACCTAAAGAGAAGTTTGTTGTGACTTCCAAATGGATCTACAAAATCAAGCATGCTACAGATGGCAGTGTAGAAAAATACAAAGCAAGATTTCTAGCTCGTGGCTTCTCTCAGAAGCAGGGAATAGATTATGAAGAAACTTTTGTACCTATAGCCAGGTATACTTCCATCAGAACAGTACTTGCCCTGGTTGTAGCAATGAAATGGAAAATACACCAGATGGATGTCAAGACTGCTTTCTTGAATGGTGTAGTTGAAGAGGAAGTATATGTGGAGAAGCCACTCAGTTTTGAAATACATGATAGGGAGTCATATGTGTGCAGATTGAAAAAATCCTTGTATGGTTTGAAGCAATCTCCCAGAACTTGGTATGGTAGGATGGACAGTTTCCTATCTAGTTTGGGATTTACCAAGAGTAAAGCAGATTCCAACCTTTACTACAAGGTTGAGGAAGGGAATCCTGTGATTCTACTCTTGTATGTGGATGACTTATTTGTAACAGGAGATAACAAATTGATTGCAGATACTAAAAGGAAGCTTGCTGCCGAGCTCAATATGAACGATTTGCGAATGATGCATTATTTCCTAGGTATGGAGGTGTGGCAGAGTGCAGGTGGGATCTTCCTTGGTCAAGGGAAGTACACACTAGATATCCTGAAGAGATTCGGGATGATGGATTGCAAGGCCATGGCCAAACCTATGGCATCGAATCTGAAGCTTCTATGTGATGCTTCATATGAGTCAGTTGATGTCTCTATGTATCGTCAGATGATTGGGTCCTTGATGTACCTGACGAACACAAGACCAGATATTTGCTTTGTGGTGAACACATTGAACCAGTTCCTGACAGATCCGAGGAGTGTTCACTTGGTTGATGTAAAGCCTGTTCTGAGGTACCTGAAGGGTACAGTGGATTATGGGCTCAAGTATGAAGTGAATCAAAAGTTTAACCTGCAGGGTTATGTTGATTTAGATTGGGCTGGCAGTGCTGCAGATAGGAAGAGCACATATGGGTGCTGCTTTCAGGTATGGGATCAGGTGTAATCTCTTGGTTTAGCAGGAAGCAGTCCTGCGTAGCACTGAGTACAGCTGAGGCAGAGTATGTTGCATCCTGTTCAACTAGTTGTGAGGCAGTATGGCTACGAAAGCTATTGTCTGAGTTATTTGATCTCTAGTTGGATGCTACTGGTATCTTTTGTGATAACCAGAGTTGTGTGAAGCTGTCTGAAAACCCAGTGTTTCATGATAGGTCGAAACACATAGAGATCGAATATCACTATATCAGGGATATGGTGCATAGAGGAGCTGTGAATCTCCTATACGTTGCGATGGACGAGCGGATTGTAGATGTGCTGATGAAGCCACTATCCAGGGTGAAGTTCGAGTACTTTAGGGAGAGGCTTGGTGTTCTTCAGATTGTTGACACTTCAAGGAAGAAGTGATGGACACATTTGTTGAAGCCATTCCAAGCATGTTCGAAGGAGGATCCTTCACATGGTTGTGGATGTAAGCGCTGGATGATGAGCATCAGGATAATGTTCTGGTTTCTGCTTTGTATGATTATTTGGATCATTTATATATGTATGTAAGCATCATGTGGATGTTGGATATGATTAGTTGGATCATTTATATATATATGTATGTACGCATCATGTTGGATGCTGGATATGACCAGTTGGATCATTTATATGTATGTACGCATCATGTTGATGTTGGATATGATCGGTTGGATCATGTGTATGTATTTTGTATATCCATCATGTTGGATGCTTGGACCACCTATCTGTATATGTATCAGGTGGATACACTATGTGATCAAGTGGATCATGTATGATGATATGTATCAGATAGATACTTGGTATGCATCACGTAGATGCATTGTATGGTTAGGATGATCATGGGTGGTGAGCTTCAGGATGTTGCTCCAGATGACATGCAATAGGATGTTGTAGTGATGATGATTAGGATGATCATGTGTACATCAGGATGATGCATGGTGAGTATCAGGTTGATACTCTGTGGCCGTGGAATAGGTTGTGCAGATAAGCATGTAATTTGTGCCCTGGGAGATTTGCAAATAGTCTTTCGAGGTTTTTCCTATGGCATGTAATTTGTACCTTGGGATATCTGGAAAATCCTCTTTAGAGGTTTTTCTTGGGAGGACATATAATTTGTGCTCTGGTAGATCTGCAAATAGTGTTTCGAGATTTTTCCTATGGCATGTAATTTGTGCCTTGGGATATCTGGCAGATATTCTTTCGAGGTTTTGTCCTATGGCATGTAATTTTTTCCCTGGGAGATTTGCAAGTAGTCTTTCGAGGTTTTTCCTATGGCATGTAATTTGTGCCCTGGGATATCTGGAAAATGCTCTTTCGAGGTTTTGCTTGGGAGGACATATAATTTGTGCCCTCGGAGATCTGTAGATAGTCTTTCGAGGTTTTTCCTATGGCATGTAATTTGTGCCCTGGGATATCTGGCAGATGCTCTTTCAAGGTTTTTTCCTATGGCATGTAATTTGTGCCCTGGTAGATCTGATAGGTTGAGCCGTGTGCTTGTAATCAGTCGTGGGATGCTCTTTCGAGGTTTTTCCATGACCACATGTAATTTGTGCCCTGGGAGATCCGATAGGTTGAGCCTTGTGCTTGTAATTAGTCCCGGGATGCTCTTTCGAGGTTTTGTGGTGACCACATGTAATTTGTGCCCTAGGAGATCCGATAGGTTGAGGCTTGTGCTCATAATCAGTCCTGGGATTCTCTTTTGAGGTTTTGTGGTGGGGTCACATGTAATAAGTCCTGGAGATCTGGACAGGATGAAAAAGGCCTTAGATGCTCTTTAGGGTTCTTGCTAGTCAAGAGACTCTTTTAAGGTTTTATGATGCACGTAATAAGTCTTGACATTTCCACAGTATGGCCAGTGATGATGAAGACCTGCAGGTGGTGGGCCTACATCTAGTATGAAAAAGGACTAAATCTGTAGAACTTCCTATGACGAGTAGAGTCAGAGATTGGTTGAGATAGCAACAACAGTGACGATGATGATGACGATGCATCGATGATGATGATTCCGAGAAGAAGACTTGTCTAGCAGATCTGTGTCGAGAAATACCTTCCTAGTTAAGAGGGAGTGTTGATGTATATGTAACTTCGGAATGTATTTCATCTATGTATTTCATATATATTTATTGTACCCTTATTAGAGATGTGTTATTCCTCTATAAGGAAGTGTCTTCATGTGGATTGACAAGTGTCATAAGCGTGTGTACTTGCCGATGGGTTATTAGAACACCATGGGTGGGGTCGGACCTGAAATATATATTATATTGTGGATGTATCTAGATAGACAAGTCGGCCCCATAAGGTCATTGGGAAAACAGGTTAGTATAAATAGAGATCGGGAGATCTCTATTTTGATCATTCGGAAAGACACACTTCTCTCACTCAGAAAGTGGCGCACTAGTGAGGAGAAGGATCATTTGCTTTAGGAGACTATCTCAAGTCTATTTTGGTTGTACTTTGGTTGAGCCATTGCTCTCTCTATCTCTGAGGAAGTTGTGCGGTTTTTCACCTTAGGGTTTTCCCCACGAAAACTCTGTGTCTCTTGTCTCTCATGATTTTGATTCTTGTGATGCTTGTCATGCTTATTGTGATTGTTATGCATTGATATACTGTTTATGTTATTCTCTCAGTAAAGATCCTAGAGTATTGTGAATTAATGCTCAAAATTAACAGTTGTTACTCTATTTAATGCATAAATTGAATAAGTAGATCTAGTATGTAATGCCGCGCTATGTTGATAAGTAGCCACACATGGTCCTTCTTCATTCGGCGGAAACATGGTTCCATCAACTCTATCTCGAACATCTCGGGTGAGACTTCATCTGCTCCGCAGGTGTTGCTGGGAGGATAAGACCTGTCTGGGCCGGTGCTCGGGGAGATTGCGGTGGCTTGGGTGTCGACAGAGTTAGGAACCCCTGTTGATTGGGTTTGTGTCAACACTCCCCAACACTTCAATCTTAGAAGAACGTTTGTTGCACCTAGATCATCTTGATGAGTAGTGCCGTGATGTGCTCACAGTAAACGAAGCACATAAGAATCGAGTTGAAGGTCAATATGATAAGTCTGTCAAGCCCAGGGTTTTTCTTGAAGGATATCTTGTTTTGTGTTACGACCAAGACAAGGAACTATTAGGAGCTGGAAAGTTTAATTTTATGTGGCTCGGTCCTTACATAGTCTCTAAGGTTCTAAAGAAAGGTTCTTATGAGTTGACGGATTATGAAGGTAATAAGTTGTCGAAGCCTAGAATTGGGCTCTACTTGAAGAAGTACTATGCATAGGCCTCTGTTCTTTTCCATGTATTATAGTTGTATATTTTGTAGAGTTAGATTTGCTTGTGGTTACGTTATCTCTTATGTGTCTATTGCTTTATGTTTTAGATGTCGACTAAACACTTTCTAGCATTTGCTGATGGTGCTAGTCGCCACACCCATTAGTTGGCTACAGCTTCCTGGGTTATTTACTCACCAACTGACCAGCTAGTCTCTTCAGGAGGGGCTTGTTTAGGTCCCACAACAAACAATGTGGTTGAATACAACGCGGTCATAGAGTTACTTCGAGATGCTCTTTTCAATAGCATTTCACATCTGGAGGTAAGACTCGACTTGTAATTGGTTTTGTTTCAATTAATGGGTGAATATCAAGTTAGAGATCCTGTTTTTCTACGTCAGTTCTTGCAATTTAGATTACTTGAGAGACAATTTGATTACATTACATATCAGCACATTCCAAGAAATTTAAATGCACTAGCTGATTCATATGCAAGTTACATTTTAGATTGGCTTCTACATCATACACATCCATAATAAACAATTCATGCATAAAGATAAGAACACACATGTAAATAAAGCCGATATTGTATATATAAGCCATATCAAAAAATATATGAGTTTGAGTCATAAGTTTGTCACAGTGTCATATTGTAATACAAAAAAGGATCAACTGCCTCAAAACTATACATATATATGTGCTTCCCCTATGGAGAAGGAGGAGCCTCCATTTCCTCTGCCATCTCTGCCACATCCTCCCTGTAGCAGATGACTAGCCTAGCTACTTTCCTAAGTAGCATGATCCATGCCGGGGGCACACCTACAACATCCTCCTGCATAGTGAGCGGCATCTACTCGATCTTGTACATAGGTATGTCATGAGTCAAATGACTCATCTTCCCCTCTATGATCACCAACATGGCATCAGTTTCCCCTACAGTGACTGGTTGCATGAAGGTACGAGGATGTCCCTCAGGACGCACTGGCTCAACATCTGTAGAAGACAATTTATTCAGTATCTCAAAATCATTTAAAAATCATAGATATAAAATGAAAAAATTAAATAATTTTTCAAAAAACAAACTTACTTATCTCTCCCCAAGATGATCCTGGAGGAAGAGCCAGCTCAGTATCATTGCGGAAGTCTATACCCGCATAAGGGAATTGCTGAAGAGCTAGCACCTATCTGTCCCACCATGCCCATAAATCATCCTCACTATAGCATAAGTTGCTCTCGCCACCACCTTGGCGTAGGAAGATTTCTCCCCAACGAGACATACTGGGCTCAAGAGGATTGAGTGGGATAAAGGCCATCCCCTGACTCAATGTAGGCACCCTTTCAAAGAAAAAGGTACACAGTATACTTCTGTAACCAAAGTTCTTCATCCTCCCTATTTTGCACCCGGAAAGCTGAATTTTCATGTTTGACAATAAGCTAGAACACCAGTCATACACTATCCCTCGCAAGCATTCCGTACCCACATGCATATAGTTTCTCGAAGCAAGGTGTTTTGTTGCGCTTCCTCCCATATGGTTCAGAATAATCAAGATGACTTTTAGTGGGAAGCTCGCAATGAATGCAATAGAAACTTGACTTCTGGTCTTTTCAGTACCCGCCACATAGTAGGTGTTGATATAGTCTTGCACGGATAAGGCACCCACACTTCGAGAGGTACCTCTGAGATTCACCACATATCCTCTTCGGGAGAGACCAATGATGAAATAGATGCCATAAATAGTAAGTTCCAAAATCTCCCCTTGGAGATTGAACACTCCAGTATTGGCATCCCAATACTGTACTAACCTTTCGAGCAATCTGATTTGTGCCCTCATGTTGACCGTTCAATAGAATTTCAATAAACCACATCTTCTTAATGCATGTAGGGTCAATGGATCATTCAGAGCATGTCGATCCATATCCTCATGCTCTCTTTCACACCACACAAGAACCATCCTTCCAAGTAAACAATCATGCGTTGGTCATTTTTAATTTAATTTCTATTTCTTGTGGTGAGCGCTACTGTCTTGGATAGACAGTAGCATCCTCAACGCTACTATTTTGCAAATATGTCGATGCACTTTTGTCGAGTGTGCTAGTCTTTTTCAAAACAAGCCACGCACACACAAAACTGTGTTTAAAAACTCAATAAAAAATGAATTTGACCATTAAAAATAAAAAAATTTGCATGTAAATTGAAAATCAAGACAAGATAGCTTACTTGGTGAAAGTGGAAGTTGATTTGGTAGCCCGGTTTGGTCGCAATGAACAAAAGAAGTTTGAGTTTTTCTCTCTACACTTTGCGCTAAAAAACTTGTAATAGTGATTTTTTTTTTAAATTGAAACTATTTATAAAATTTTGTTTTAATTTTTTACCCACTTTGTTAAATGTGGTATAGTTTCATTTTGTTTTTAAATATTCTATTTTTTCACTAATGTCCTTTTGAGTTTTGGTGAATTAGATAAAGTATGCATTGCAGAACTTTACTATATTTTTCTGTCAAGGTGTGTCTTCTTCATTGACACGTCTGATTAGGTATGATTTCCCAGTATTTCATGTCATTAAGAAAATTTCTTTGGATTTTGCGATATATTACTAACTTGGTTTTCTAGAATTCTACCATCTGGAAGATCATGATAACTTATGTTCCTGAAGCTAATTAAGTTTTTTAAACCCTTGTTTGAATTTCCAAAACAAACAAGATTGCTGAGTATAGTTCTCTTTTTAGACTCATTAAAGGATTTGAAGAGACATCCAATTAAGTATAAGTTTAACCCTTTTCCGCAGTTTTGTGGATTATTTACGAAAAAGGAATACTCTAGTAATTTGTTGCTAGAAGATTTCTTCTCTCATTGTTTTACACTTTTTCAGGTGAGGAGACTAACTGTACGAAAAAGGACTTTTGGAGTCTTCTTTAGGTTTTTCAGACTCTCGAAATGTGAAAACACCAATGAGCATTCACCTACTCGGGCTCGATGTGAAACCCACGAGAAGGTATTTAGAGGATTGTTTAAGTTTTTTAGACTCTATAAATAGGAAAACACTGACGAGCACATACTAATTCGGGCTCGATAGTAAAATCCATGAGTAAGTGTATGGAGTTATTGTTTAATTTTTTTAGACTCCTTAAAATTGAAAACAGCGGCGAGCAAGAATAGATCTCGGCTCGATATTAAAATCCAGAGATCAGTGTTATAGAGTATTCATCTATCTTTTCTTCGAACTATGTAAGAAATGAAGAAAGACTATTGTGTTTGCTTTCTTGGACTCATTAAAACAACAAGAAGAATATTCTTTAATAAAAAGAATAAGGGAAGAGAAGGGCATCAGACATCTCTTCGGTTTCAAAGGCAACCACTCAGTCATGTCCTTGAACACAACACCTATTTTAGTCCATCATTTCAGTTGGGTTTCATTTTTTGACCTTAGGAGGAACTTGATCTCAGAGTTTTTACTCCAATTGGTTATTATTCCAATCATATGGAGAATCTTCTAATGTCTCCTACATTGAATTTTTATATCACGTCCTCATCATGTTAAAAGCTTACTAAGTCACTTATGTGTTGTGCTCATTGTTCAAGGATATGGCATGTGTTGTCCATTCTGTAGAAACCTTGACTTCATGTGTCAGCCATCCTGATGTCAGTTTGTTTCATCTTCTATTAGTCCTACTCCAAATCAGATCAATCTTATGAGTGTTCCTCGTGTTGGATGATGGAGGATGCATTAATTCCTCCCTTCCAGTGGACTTCTTCCCATCAACTTCAGCTCATTATGCTCCGGGAATGAAGTTTAGGGTTTCGGTTAGTACCTTGGGGATTCCATTCATCAGTGGCAGTTTCCCTTGTTGTTGGATAATGGGAATACATTAATGTATCTTATTCGATGGGTTATTCAAGTGTTCGACTTCAAGTACACTTATTCACACTTGTTAGAACATTCTAGGTACTTTGGGCCCCATTATCATTATCGATGGAAGTCCTCGCATGTGTTAACAGTATACATCAATGACTGGTAATCAAATGGTACCCCCCATGTTCGACTTCAACTCATTTATTCACATGGAGAGTTCATACCTTGGGATGTTTTGGATGAAGACCTTGGGACTCTGATAGCATCATCATATTCATGTTATCACCCAAGCTATGCAATACTGAGTCACACTCGATTTTGTCTCTTCATGAGACATAGATCCATCTTGTTGTTATGGCTATGATCTATTATCTTTGACATGGATCCACGCTTGTATTTCAGTGGCCATGCTATATATACATCTCCCAGTTATGTATTGGAGATCATGTTGTATCACACCGAACATCTATATGATGTCAAGATTGTAATTTCTCGCTGACCTTGATCGTTGTTTTTAGGTGCTTTTGTGACTTGGTCCTGTGGTTTCTTGCTACTCCTTTGACTTAGAATTATAATGTATTTTGGCCATCGTTTCCCTCTGACCCCCCACATTAGGGGGCATATATTATAGGTCAAATCTACACTTCTCTGTCCTTGATCACATTTCCATGTTGATCACACAAAAGGACACTATGGATGGAAGAGCTGGATTGACCTTGGATGAGTTACTACTGAGATCACACATCTTCAGCTGGAAATCATATTTTTTCTACAGTTTTCATTATGTGTGTGCTACTATTTCCACTGACATCTAGCGCTCCAAATGCTAGTTCTATTGAAGACAACTCACACACTTATCCCAAAAGATGTGTATGCTAGTTGTTAAGAGTACTAGTTGCATATTGTGCGCTAGTTTACTATGATGATACCTGCGCACTTATTAAGATGAATGGAAACAATATATTAAGATTACAAATTCAGATTATTTGAGGTTGGTTTTGTAACTCCCCCAACCTCCCAATTCATCTGCCTAGCGAATCTAACTTCCAGCCTTGTGCCTTACATACAAGGGGAAGCCATGAGAAAAAGGCCAATGAAGAAGAAGCTATTGCTATGCTGAAGGAATTTCTAAGCCATTGTGAAGAGCAGGAGCCCAAGACTCGGTTGTAGAAGTGTTTGGAAAGATTAGGTATCATTGTATTTGGCTACATTTATTTGGCAATAAAAGATCGAGATACCCTTCCCATCCCAATGGAATGTTTTTTCTATTGAATATCTTATTGTAATTAATGTTAAATTGCTTTCAATTTAGTTATATATTTACAGTCAAGATACGCTGAGGAAGGTTGAGTTATTTTGTAGGTACATTACTGTGGAGATTGGGTGAAAGCTAGGATCAGTCGTCGTTAACAAGGTATCAATTTCAGAATCGTAATCTCATTTTTGTTTATATTAATCAATGCAAAGTAGAATGTATCTATCTTCCACCCCATGTAATTTGATAGTGTCATTTCCCACACTATAGGGTATATTCCTGCACAACAAAAACTCAACGCAATATCCCATAGACATCGGCCAGGAAAGGGTTTATCCTTTCCAGGGACACTCGTAGAGCGAGTGAAGTCTCACCCGAAATATCTAAGGGGGGCTACAAGAACCACGTTTCCACATATATGAGATAACATGCATCATTTGTACTCAATCACGCAGTAATTCAGAGATCGACTTAAACATAATTTGCGTCAAAACATACTCATTAGATCTATGCAATAGTAGCATAAATAACTGATCGGAGATACATAACACTACTACCACATCATTATAGACATTCATCAATCATTACAAATTTTTACAAATAATCAATCACACAGCGACAGGTAAAGGAGACATAGCCAACACTCTCCTTCTCATTAATCATCAGTCTGTCTTGCAATGCTGCATCAAGGAATACATCTGAAAAACCAATACAAAATAGATCCGTAGGTCAACATCAAGAAAAAAGAAAAAGACGTCGAAGGTCTGATCAGATCATAAATAATACAAAACGTTGCTCAACATGTGACCCAAAAGATAATGATTCAAATTATTTTAGGCTTACAATCCTACTCCTATTTATAGTCTCACTTCACCGTTACACCTGGTCCACTTCGTAGAGTGACACATTAATTAATTAACTAAATAAATAACTACTCCACACTATCTGCTTATCTTCTGCTTTATGCGCATTGACCTCGTGCCAACAGGCCCTCAACAAAAACTTGTGGCTGTCCCTAGAGCCACCTCAGTTGGATGTTGTTGGTGCGTTCACCTGCATTTTGAACTTGTCGTAAGCTTCCTTGAACTGGTCGACAATTTCCTTGGCCGCAGCTTTGAGTGTTCCACAATATTCAACTTCTTGCTCTATTGGGTGCTCGCCTCCTTTCTGCTCCACCTTCTCTAGGTTATCCTTCAGCTCTTTCATAACCGACCTCTCCTTAACTACCAGTTTCTCCTCTTTTGTCTGCAGCTCATCCAAGTGTGTTGTTCTTCTTTACTGCCTCATTCGGGGCTTGTTGACGTGATGCCAGAACTCTTTCATCTTTGTTTCCTTTGTCATCTGTGCCAATACGGGCATCTCCTTTAGAAATCCCCTCAGTGCCTCTAACTGTTCCTTCTCGTTGCTCAATTTCACATTGAGCTGGTGCAATTGCTTGCCCTGCATGAGACTTCCCCAAAATTGCAATATTTCCTCCATAATACTTTGTGTTTCTTTCTCCATCGACGATCTCTATCACGCCCTTGTCAATTGCACTCTTCCTTTCCTTGAATTTCTCTAGTGGTGTTCTTGGCACTACCCTTGTTTGCAAGTCCTCATTTTCTTTTTGGATATTTGCGATGACTACGCCCAACCTCAATTCTTTTTCTTTCGAAAGCATATATTTTCCTATTTCTGGCGCGTCTTCACATGCCATGGATATGGCATGTTCCAGTCTCTTTTTGTACTCCTCCAGTTTCATCCTTTACTCCATTACCACCTCTTTTTCTTCACAAATTCATTCGACCTCCCCTTCCATAATTCACACTTGTCACTTATAACTCACCATTTGATAATGTGCTGTTGATTTTCAATCATTTATTTCTTTGCTCACCGCTGTGTGGGTGCGATGCAACATAAACATCGACATCATGTTTACATCTAGACTAATAGTGTCTAGTCCTCACAATGTCGCATCCAACTCCTCATTCACTGTTGTGATCGCACTAGGTAATGCGGAAACACAACAGAATACTTTATTAATCACAAGAACACAAGAGTACATGAACACATCAGATTTTTGCAGATCGTCTTTGAAGAACAAAGATCATTACTGCGACACACAAACAATGATATCTCTATACAAAGTACTGATCCCTTTTAGGTTTCAAACATCAGCTAGGATGAAGCTTAATACCAAGCTACCTGGGGACATCAGCATATATAGACTAATATCGGGAGACTTTACAGATAGAGAATTTCTGATGCAATGTTATACTCAGACGAGCAAGTTGCAGAGCATACTCTTTGACTCAGACTTAGACTCAAAGGCTCTAGTTCCGAATTCCGAATGCCTAGAATGAATCCTTGTGCCCCTATAAATACAAAATGAGAGGAGTGCATCACAAGAAAGGAATCGCTGACTCATTATGCAGGACAACTTAAACAGTAGAGGCTATCTGTACGTAAACTTGTGACTCATGAAGCACGGAGATGCTTTTCTTGTAACTGACAAGGCATATTTGGTTTTCGGATAACTCACGAAGAGACATCAGCACCATGAGATGACTTATTTGTACAATGTGGAGATTCTTTTCCAAAGAACCCACTAAGAAAATAATAATGCGGAAGGCATCTCAAATCTATAGTACAGATTGTATTGTACTAAAGCTTATTACACAGTGGAGATTCATAAGAGAACCCACAAAAGACAATCATAAAGTAAGATGCTGAAACTAGACAAGATCTGCAGGATAGATTTATACAGAGTAGAGATTCATGAGAGAACCCACGAAAGACAAATAAAGAGAAATATACAAAAATCAGATTTGCTAACCATAGTTAGGAGGACTATGATCAGAATCAAATCCCTCAGATCCAAATCCATCATGGTCTAAGTCGCTTTCATTTGAAGAATATTGTAGAAAGTATCGGTGGTGGTAATCAGTACCATAATGTATTGCATCCTCCATCCAGTGAGGGGCATCTTCTTGAAAACATGCAAAGAAAGGAGACTGCCAGAAAATTTCAGGCCTCATGTAGCTGGGAACAGAAACATCACTAAAGAAATGATGTTTGATGACAAGTCGAAATTCTTGTCTTGGAGTAACTGAGGGGTGGACAATAGCACCTTTCCAAAGGATATCGAACTGGAAAATACCATACATGAGAAAAGCACCACATATTTCATCTTTCAGGACAGGAATGAAAACCTGAGGAGAGGCATGCTCTAAGGCTGAGATTCTGGGAACATACAAAAAGAGTAAAATTTGCATCTAAGGACTCCACTGACGAGTATGGATATTATCACAGAAGAAACATACAATAAATTTTCCATTTTCTCTGGAAAGCTGGTGAATGGAATAAAAATCTATCCATCTAATAGGAGGGTCAAAAAAGTAAACAAAAAATTGTTGTTCCCCTGAAAGCAAATGAAAATGCCCAATAATCATATTGACATGGTTGAATCTGAGAAGGGGATTATTGAAATTGATATTGTAGCTGCGTTGTCCCTATGGAGAGTTTAGTCGATCTTGAAGTATCTGCTGTTGGATTTCAAAAGGAAGAGTCTGGATTTTTTTGTGAAAACAATTGCTGCAATAATAGTAAATGCATTCATGACAAACAAGAACTGAATTGTCTACTGCTGAGGATGAAGACTCGCCGTTTTCAAAAACTTTGATCTCTCGAAATCGTGATCCTTTTCAGGTTAACATATCAGCAATATGATTATCTTTGCTGGATTTGTAGACAATCTCAAAATCAAAACCTTGAAGCCAGACTTCCCATCTTAGAACTTTGGCATTGCCATGTTCTAGAAGTATTTTGTTACCAAGCATACCCTTCATATGCTTAAGATCTGTTCTAACTATAAAACGGACAATTTTGAGATAAAGTCTGAAACGATGAATACCCTTCTTGACAGTAAGGATCTCTTTGTGTGATGATGGGTACTTGGATTTTGCTTCGGAGAATGTTCCAGAAGTATAAGCACAAACCTCCTCTTTCTTTGAATGCTTTTGCAACAGCACAACTGTCCAAACTTGATCAGAAGCATGAGTCTCTAAAATAAAAGGTAGATCTAGGACTGGAAGAGCAAGGGGAGGAAGCTTTTGGATGTTTACTTTGATTCTTCTGACTGTGTCAGTCATAGCTGGTATCCATTCTGTGCCAGGATTTAATATTTTCTGTAACAGCTTTGTGTATTTTTCCTTTGCTTCATAAAACTGTCTGATATAATTCAAGTAGGCGAGGAATCGTTGAACCTATTTAGTATCTTGCAATTTGTTAGGAAACTCTAAGAGTTTCTTCAAAACATGTGGCTACAGAATTATTCTTCCTTGTGAAATCTGGAGGCCCAAGAATTCAATGGAAGTCTTGGCAATAACAAACTTATCGGGGGATGACGAAAGTGAAATCCCATGCTTAAAAACAAAATTATGAAATTGTTCTAAATGGATCTTATGCTCAGCTATATCTCTACTAAAAATGAGCAAATCATCAATATATACAATAACAAAGTCTAAAGAACGAAAAATGTCTTCCATCCCTTTTTGGAACTCTGATGGAGCATTCTTCGAGCCAAAAGGCATTGCTGTCCACTGATATTGGCCATGAAGGACTACGAATGCAGTCTTGTACCTGTCTTCTGGTGCTATGCCAATTTTCCAAAAACCACTCTTAAGATCAAACTTACTAAAGACATTGGCTTTTGCTATTTTTGACAGAATTAAATCTTTATGAGGTAGAGGATACCTGACTGGTTCTAAAGCTTTATTCAATTCTCCATAATTAACTACCAATCTTTTCTTTCCTCTTTTCTGCTCAGAATGCTTATTGACATAAAATGTTGGGCAAGCCCAAGCACTTTTGCAAGGTTCTATCAGCTTCCTATCCAACAACTATTGGATTTCTTATTTGCATGCTTGCTGCTCTGTAGGACTCATATTATTTGTTGAGGCTTTCTGAGGTTTTATTTATGTATTCTGTTTGTATGGAAAAGTGACATAGTATTTTTCTCTCTTCCAGAAGGCATCTAAATGATCAGAAGTACATTCCTTTTGTAACTTCTGAGCTATTTCTGCAAGGATGTCTTGACCATGTAGGTCTGCATGTTTGACAATCGTTTTTATTTTTGCCAAATCCTTGACTGATTCTTCGACAATGTCTGGCTTTTTCAAGAGAAATTCTAATAGTGAAAGCAGACTTTACTGGAATGGAAGTCACAGTTCCTTGGACTATGAAATCAACTAAATCTTCTCTAACTGACATTGGCAGGTGTTTCTTGAAAAAATATTTTCCTACTAATATGTTAGCTCCTGTGTCTAAACAATATAAAGTAACATATGTTTTGATTTTTCCTAACAAAATAGGAAAATATGGAGCAATAAAATTTACCTTGATGAGTTCTTTGTTAACTACTCTGAAGTGAATAGAGATAGGCTACCAAAAATATTCTGGAATGGCTTTGTATTTACAACAACTGTTCATGGCTCCTGTATCTACTTGTGCATCCAATTCGTAAGCTTTATACCCTTCCATTTCGATCTGGGTAGGTACAACCATCCGATCTACTAAACTCTTTTGTTCAGGGACTAGTTCTTCTGTTGTTTCTAGAAATGGGGTAAAGCTATGAGCTTTTTCTCATTGTTAGCTCGATATATTCAGATTTCAGTTTATTGAGCTGATGTAGAGATCCTTGTATACTTGTAGCTAAGTCAGCTAACTGTTCTCTCTCTCTTTTTACTTTGTTTTCAAAGAAACAATTTTTCTTAGAAGATATGCCTCGCTTGGATCTGACCCTTCATATGTAGGGACACACTATGAAGGTTCTGGCAACCTTTTTGTCAAGTCATCAATCTTTTCTTCTAGTCTTCTTCTGATTATGACCAGGCCTGGAGAAATACTAGCCTTTTTTTCTTCTAACTCTTCTATCTGACTTTTGAGAGAAGCAAAAGAAAACATAAAACAATTATTGATAAAGGTTTGGTCATCATTAGAGCTATCCAAAGAATTAATGGAAAGCTTATGGATATCTAACTCATCAGAACTAGAATTATATTCAGATTCATATGCAGACTCATGAATGGATAATCCTTCATCTTCTGATTGTAACTCAGGGACTACATCCCACTCAGCAGGATTGTACTCTACTATAAAAATCTCACAGATATTTTTCTAAAACTTTGTCTTCTTCTCTAGACACTTGTTTTCCCAATGGCCTTGCTTGCCACATATGTAACAGGTAGACTTTCAAAGCGGCTGGGTCCTTTTCTTAAAGACAAACCTATTCGTTCTATTTTGAAAGAAAGGTTTCTTCGGATACTTCGAGATTCATTTTGAGGAAGACCGGAATATGGGATGGGATCGAGAACTGGATTCACCAGACTTTTTGGAATGGCAGGTGCATGCAAATATTTTATGTGGACGAGGCTTGAAACAACCATAATTGGCAGTTTCACGAAATTGCTGACAGGATGACTGAGAAACAAAAATTTGTTTTTTGAGATTTTTCTATGTCTTCATGGCGACACATTCTTTTTGGAGGGTTGTGAGAACATGCTGATGTAAACCAGCAAGAGATAACTCTTCAATATTGACTTGATGATCTGACAAATAGGTATTTACAAGAACTGGGATTTTGCCAGGAAGAGAGGCAAGATAATGGCGAAGGTAGGCAACATTCTGATGATCTGTAATTTTGTACAACATGGTCTGCATCGTACAAAAATATTCTTGAAGGAGATTGATATCACATAATTTCTGGGACATATACAATTGAGCAGTATGAGATGCATCAGGAGGTAATGCACCAAGAAATTCATGATCAAGGGCTTGAAACAAAGCTTCTAAAGGATCATCATTCTCTAGTAAATGTTCTTTTTCTTCTTCTGAAATGTTTTCCCGCCATAGCTTTGCTATTCCTGTAAATTCCCAAGTAAGTTGCGTAGCTATATCTTTCCAGGATGCTTTAGTTTCTGCTTTTCTATGGAATGCCCATGCATTGATCTTTTGGAATAGATTTAGAATCTGATCATTTTCCAAGCAATCAAAATTAATAATCAGTGTGTTACCAAAGCCTTTGGACAAATCTTTGGAATCAATCTTGATATCTAAATTTTTTAATTCATTTGTCCATTTGCTTAAAGGACTGTGAAACTTATTGTGGCTGACATCTTGACTTGACACTCTTCTAGCTTGATTTTGGAAAAAATGTGACACAACTCTGTTTCTTTTTGGGTTGCTAGAGGCTTCACCTATCTCAGAATCCATAGAGATAGTGGAGGATGCCATTTTAATGTCATGGAAACCAAGTGAGAGAACTCTTTGTTTCAACAATTCATACTTTTCTCTAGCCAATTCAGCACCATGTTGAATACTTTGTAGTCTATGTGGACTTAACTGTTTCAGGAATTTATGGGGGCTTGAGCTACCAAAATGATATTTGAACTTATAGCCTTCTTGGTTGATTTGACTATAGTCAGGAGGAGAAGAAGGAGCTGGAAGTGCTGACTGTAGATTTTCTACAGATCTTGTAATAACATCGAGACCAGCTTCAATATCTGACAGCCTAGCTATCTGCTCTTTTTGGTTCTTAACCAAACAGTCAACAGTATCCAAAATATGACTTAAAGATCCATACAGTGTCTGCATATGAGCCTTGAGCTCAAGAACATCTCTGGCAACATCATCCAGGTTTTGAGCTATACATACAGACTGGAAGTTAGCATAATTATGTAACTGGATTTGTTCTACAAGTTTAGGATCATTCGGGCTTCTCAAATTAACAAATTGAAAATCTGACTGTAAACTACCATCCTTAAAAGAAGGACTGGAATTGACAGAATCTAGTCTTATTCCTGAAATCTAGGACAAGTTTCCAAATTTTTCTCAAGGGAGAGATAAAGTTTTAATATCTCAAAACAAAGAAGAACAATCATGACAATCAGTATGCTGACCTTTATGATCAACAAAGGATGAGGATGAAGGGGGTGAATTAATAGACATAAATGTTTTTTGTTTTTGTGGGGTATGTTTTTCTTTACAAAATTTGCAGGATGCAGAAGGAAACTGACTGTGGTTAACCATATGTTGTTGTAGATGAGAATCATATGGTTGCGTATGTGCAGATAAACATAATGGGGTTTTTGACCTGTGGGGTAAATACTAAGAATGGGAAACAGATCTACTAATTGAAGGTGATGGTGGAGGAAATGCAGGAGCAAATCTAAGAAAAGTGTTATCATCAGGAGTAAATAATGTATATACTGATGTTCCTAGAATTAGCTTGTGTATTATGCATATTAGAATAGTTGCATTGATGAACGATATACTACTAATATGCATGGATAAGTGGCCTATGGCACTATACAACATTCCATTGCTACTTATCTAGAATGAAACCTATTTGCTGACATGTTGGGAGCTGTGCACACTCTTCACAATGTTCTGGTAGAGATTGGAAGGCATCTAGAAAGTTACGGGATATGGATAAATGTTGTATAGAATCATTGGCTAAGATAATTACATGACTGTATGACATATTTCTTTATGTGTAAGAATTTGTTTTGAAAACTATGAGATGTTTTCTAATCATGCAATTTAACTTGTTGTGTAGGAAAGATCATATGCCATCACCTACAAAAGAAGAACTACAACATTTGTTCAGCAACATAATTATCTATTGAAGATATTGAAGTTCCCAGGATATGGGAAGAATGCCATGATTCGTCGATCATGAAGAATGATGTTTGGGATGTAGTCCCAAGACCTGAAGGGAAGTTTGTTATGACTTCCATATGGATCTATCAAGATCAAGCATGCTGCAGATGGCAGCATAGAGAAATATAAAAGTGATGAAATAGAAGATACACCAGATGGATTTCAAGACAGCTTTCTTGAATGGTGTAGTTGAAGAAGAAGTGTATGTGGAGCAGCCACTTGATTCTGAGACACATGACAGGGAATCATATATGTGCAGAACTTGGGTATGATGCACCACTTTCTAGGTATGGAGGTGTGGCAGAGTGCAGATGGAATCTTCCTTGGACAAGGGAAGTATGCAGTAGAGATCCTGAAGAGGTTCAGGATGATGGACTATGAGGCTATGGCATCGAACTTGAAGCTTTTGTGTGATGCTTCATATGAACCGGTTGGTGTCTCTATGTATCATTAGATGATTGGGTCCTTGATGTACTTGACGAACACGAGACCATATATTTTCTTTGCGGTGAACACATTGAGCCAGTTCTTGACAGATCTGAGGAGTGTTCACCTAGTTGTTGTAAAGCATGTTCTGAGGTACCTGAAGGGTACAGTGGATTTTGGGCTCAAGTATGAAGCGAATCAAAAGTTCAACCTGCAGGGTTATGTTGATTCAGATTGGGATGGAAGTGCTGCAGATAGGAAGAGCACATTTGGATGCTACTTCAGTATGGGATCAGGTGTGATCTCTTGGTTTAGCAGGAAGCAGTCCTACGTAGCACTGATTACAGCTGAGGAAGAGTATGTTGCAGCCTATTCAACTAGTTGTGAGGAAGTATGGCTACGAAAGCTACTGTCTGAGTTATTTGATCTCCCATTGGATGCTACTGGTATCTTTTGTGATAACCAGAGTTGTGTGAAGCTGTCTGAGAACCCAGTGTTTCATGATAGGTCGAAACACATAGAGATCAAATATCACTATATCAGGTATATGTTGCAGAGAGGAGCTGTGAAGCTCCTGTACATTGCGACGAACGAGCAAATTGCAGATGTGCTGACGAAGCCATTAGCCAAGGTGAAGTTCAAGTACTTCAGGGAGAGGCTTGGCATTCTTTAGATTGATGACACTTCGAGGAAGAAGTGATGGACACATTTGCTGAAGCGATTCCAAGCATGTTGGAAGGAGGATCCTTCACATGGCTGTGGATGTAAGCGTTGGATGATGAGCATCAGGATGATGTTTTGGTTTCTACTTTGTATGATCAGTTGGATCATTTATATGTATGTACGCATCATGTTGGATGCTGGATATGATCAGTTGGATCATTTATATGTATGTACGCATCATGTTGGATGTTGGATATGATCAGTTGGATCATTTATATGTATATCTATGTACGCATCATGTTGGATGCTGGATATGATCAGTTGGATCATTTATATGTATGTATGCATCATGTTGGATGTTGGATATGATCGGTTGGATCATTTGCATGTATTTTGTATATGCATCATGTTGGATGCTTGGACCATGTATCTTTATATGTATTAGGTGGATACATTGTATGATCAGGTAGATCATGTATGTTGATATGTATCATGTATGATCAGGTGGATACATTGTATGATCAGGTAGATCATGTATGTTGATATGTATCATGTATGAATAGTTGGATCATGTATTTGTATTTGTATCAGGTGGATACATTATATGATCAGGTGGATCATGTATGATGATATGTATCAGGTAGATACTTGGTATGCATCAGGTAGATGCATGATATGATCAGGATGATCGTGGATGATGAGCTTCAGAATGTTGCTCCAGATGACTTGCAGCAGGATGTTGCAGTGATGATGATCAGAAAGATCATGTATACATCAGGATGATGTATGGTGAGTATCAGGTTGATACTCTATGGCTGTCGATCAGGTTGTGTAGATGAGCATATAATTTGGCCTTGGGAGATTTGCAGATAGTCTTTCGATGTTTTTCCTATGGCATATAATCTAGCCTTGGGATATCTGGCAGATGCTCTTTCGAGGTTTTGTCCTATGGCATATAATATGTCCCTGGGAGATCCGATAGGTTGGGCTGTGTGCCTGTAATAAGTCCTGGGATGCTCTTGCGAGGTTTTTCCATGACCACATATAATCTGTCCCTAGGAGATCCTATAGGTAGATTTGTGTGCTCGTAACAGCCCGGGATGCTCTTGCGGGTTTTTGTGGTGACCACATATAATCTGTCCTTGGGAGATACTATAGGTAGAGCTGTGTGCTCGTAATAACCTGGGATGCTCTTGCGAGGTTTTGTGGTGAGGTTCAATATAATATGGCCCTGGGAGATCCTATAGGTAGAGTCGTCTGCTCGTAACATCTTGGGATGCTCTTTCAAGGTTTTGTGACACACGTAATAAGTCTTGAGGATTCCACAGTATGGCCAGTGATGACGAAGACCTGCAATTGGTGGGCCTACATCCAGTATGAAAAAGGACTGGCTCTGTAGAACTTCCTATGACAAGTATATTTAGAGATTGATTGAGATAGCAGCAACAGTGACGATGATGATGTCTCGATGACGATTATCTAGTGACGATGATCTAGAGAAGAATACTTGTGCTAGAAGACTTGTGTCAAGAAATACCTTCCTAGTTAAGAGGGAGTGTTGATGCATATGTAAGTTCAGAATGTATTTCACATATATGTATATTGTATTCCTATAGAGATTTTATTGTTCCTCTATACGGAAATGTTGTCATTTATATTGTAAGTGTCGTAACTTACACTTGATGGGTTATTAGACTACCTTGTTGGGGTCAACCCTGTATAAGTCATGTGGGTCAAAGGGTTATTAGACCACCCTATTGGGGTAGGCCATGTGGGTCAAAAAGTTATTAGACCACCCTAGTGGGGGTCGACCCAGTCAACATTATGTTAAGTGGTTAAGTTGAGGCCAACCTAGTTGAGTAAAGGTCAAGTCAAGTTAGTGTATAAATAGAGAGTGTGTCTCTATCGTTTTACACATTCTATTCTCTCACTCACACTTGGGAAAGTGGCACACTTGTGGAGGAGGAGGCTCTGCTGCTAGGAGAAGACTATCTCTTGTATTCTGGTTGTATCATTGCTCTATCTATATCTGAGGAAGTTATTGCGGTTTTTCACCTTTATGGTTTTCCCCAAGTAAACTCTGTGTCTCTTGTATGCTTGCATTATTGTGTCCATGATTGATATGCTGTAGATTTGCTGTACATGTTGTTCTCTCAGTTAAGATCCTAGATCAGATTGAAGTAAATTTTGAAAATTTAACATTTGCTAACTGGATCTTTCCATTCCTCCTCCCACTATTCAACTATGGCATCCAGTTCCTCCTCGCTCAACTTGTATTGCATCGTGATCCATTTTTGTGCAGGATGTGCAGGTGCTTGGATGAATATTGCTTACGACCCCACAACAAGCTTCACGATCCTACGATACTTCCTTTATACGATCTCCGTTAGTTGCAGAACCTTCACCTCTTTTGTGTGCAATTATTCTAAGTAAATGAAAAACTGAATGTTGTTACCTTTTTTTCATTATTTGTCGTTTAACGCCCAAAGGTTCTGGTATCTTTCCCCTCGGATCACTTTTGTTATCTTGGTCTCCATACCCTGGTATTGCAGAGGCTCCATCCATATGAATGGCGTAATCAACAGTAAGATCCACGAATATGTGAAGGCATTTCCCTTCTCTTGCATTTCCACCGCATCCTCTGTCAGCTCATTAAGTAGGAATAGTGACCAGTTCATTTGAACTCCAACCACGCACTGTTCCGCTAATGCAATCACCCCTAATGTGCACTGATTGGGATGATTATTCCTTACGATTTTTATTTCCAGTATCTTCACTGCAAGCCTTACAGTTCTATCATTGATCGTGTCGATCAAATATCCTCAGGTGTTTTCTCCACCCCATACTTTTCCTTCATTTTCGCAACTAGTTTCTTGTCATTATCCTTCCCTTGGAAGTACTAGGATGGGTCTACCCCTAAATTGGGTAACCCAATTATCAATGTGATCAATTCCATGGTGATTGTAATCTTTGTATCCATCCATAAATATCCATCGTGAAAGCATACAAGAAGCTTCTTGATGCATGCATTCACCTCCATCGATCTCCCGAAGTGAAACATATGGATTATGGAAAGCAACCCTGAACGCTACAAACCCAATGCCCATTGCATTGGTTCTATAGTGATGGGTCCTCCATCTTCATGCACTTTGTTGAAAAATATTTTATGAGTGCACTTCGGATACGCCAGTATGTCGTGGTTGTTGTATTGCAGTTTTTTCAATCGTTGCAATATGTCCATAGTGGTGTGTACACCCTGCGGTGTCGCTGGCTCATAGATAGTGTATTCGGTGTTCTTTCCAATTCTTATTGCTGGAGTCCCTTCCTTTCATGATGGTACATACCCTAGTATGTCCTCTATTGTTGGGCCTTGCTGCCCTCCTCGTAGTTTCCTTTCTTCCTCTGTGGCACCTAATGTGACCGCTTCTTTTGCTGTAGTCGCAACTCGTGTCGAACTACGAGTATCTCGCTTCATCCTTTAGTTGGTATCCATTGGACAGCTGGCACTTCTCTTCTTTGTGATCATCCAAGTCGATGCAATCTCCAGTTTCTCATGGAAAATTGTCATTGGCTTGGGTCAGTCTTGCGTACTCGTGCTGGAGATGATGTGTGCCATCGTAACTCTCTAAACTCACTCTTCGCTCATCTCTCTTCTCCAATTTCTTCACTAACTCTCGCAATGCCCAATGAGTCGAACTGTCCATCTATGTGTGTATTTATAACTTTGATTTCCCACTTCCCGTTCATTGAGTCCATCTTGGACAATGATTTCCAAATCCTCTGTCGGTTTACCGAATCTTGCGCACTCATTGGTCATTAATTGTGCCTTCATTCACTTGTGTCATCATCCTCTGCATCTTAACTGCTTCATTTATTACTAGATTTGACCCATTCTCACCTTGTTAGATCCAAACCTCATCACTGTTTCAAATCGTGTCGCTATTCCATCGACAGACATAGTGTTGTCGATAGAATCCCGAACTTCACAGTCTACCTGTTTCATTCATTTCATTTTACTTTTATTCTATATTTTTCATGTCGGCTTATTTGCTTTATTAGTCGATGTGCACTAGGATATCCCAATAGGGATTTAGCCAATTCCCATTCACTAAATTTTCCAATAGTGTTCCATCTAAATTTTGCAGTTGCACTGCACCTCCGTCAGTAATGAATCTTATAATGTATGGACCTAGCCAATGCATATGGAGATTACCTGAGTGCTTCGCAAACTTGGTGTCATATAGAATAAACACGTCTCCACGCTAAAAGTGTTTTTCCTTTACATGGCAATCATGTCATGCCTTTTGTCGATAATTTTCTACCTGCGATGAAGCGATCTTCTTCAAGCTGTAGTAGCTACTCCAATCATTCTTCAATGGCTTCGTAGTCGCTCATTCCTGTAACTACTACGATGCGCAGACTAGGGACAACATACTCCATTGGCATCACCTCTTCTTTTCCATATACCAATTTGAAAGGGGTCTGGCCTGTCAACCTCTTGCATGTCATTTTGTAAGCCCATACTACTGCTGGAATCTTCAATTCCCAGTCATCACGGTTTGAATTACACACCTTGGTGAGCGCATGCTCTAATATGTTCAGTGCCTCAACTACGCCATTCACCCGTGGTTGATATGGGGTACTCCTTTTATGCTGAATTTGGAATTCCTCAGTCATGGCTCTGATGGTTTGATTGAAGAAATGTGTGCCTTGATCACTCATCAGTATCTTTGGACACCCAAATCTAGTGACCACATTGTCAAAGAGAAACCTTGCTGCTTTCACAACTGTGTAATCCTTCATCGGAGCTGCTTTAGCCCATCTAGTCAAGTAGTCGATCACAGTAATAATGTATCTCACACTTGTTCTTCTTCCTAGTGGGTTAATGGGTCCCACAAAATCTACTACCCATTTTTTGAAGGGTTGTAACGTTAACTGAGGCACTAGTGGCATCTCATCTCTTCGCGACGGTTTCCCTCTCCTTTGACATACATCACAGCTCTTAGCATAATCTGCTGTGTCACAATGCAATGCAGGACACCATAATCCATCCCTAAGTATCTTCTTGGCGGTTACATGCCCTCCATAATGACCTCTTGTGATCCCATCATGAGCTTCTTCCAACACTCTTTCTTGTTTGTGCAGAAGGACACATCATCGAATAACTTCATTTGGCCCCATCTTGTATAGTTGTCATACGATTAGTTGAAAATCAACAACCCTGATGACTAACTGCTTCTTTTGATTGGTAGTGATGTCCTCAAGTGCTCTTCCCATAGCCAAGAAATTAATAATATGTTCATAATGGTCATCGAACATTCCAATCCTAAATAGTTGCGCATTGGTAAAGCCTTCATCAATGCTCCATGGTTCTTCGCTTGATTCAATCCTTGACAGATGATCAGGTTCTGCATTCAGTCATCCCAACTTCACAATTATTTCAAAATCAAAATCCTGGAATAGCATCAACCATCGAAAGATACCCCCCCCCAACGCAAGCTTATTGACCAAGTACTTTAATGCAGAATGGTCAGTAAACATTTTGAAGTTTCCTCCAAGCAGATAATGTTGGAATTTCTGCAATTCATATACCATCGCTAAGCCTTCTCTCTCTGTCGTCGTATAATACTTCTCCGCGGTGGACAAATTTTGGCTCTCGAATGTGATCGGATGGTTAATCGATCCTTCTCCTAGTTGGGCCAATATCACCCCCAACGCTACTGATGAAGCATCTACATCGACATGAATTTTTTTCTTCTGTTCGGGGAATACTAATATCGATGTTGCAACTCATCGTTCCACTCAAACTTTGCATCCTTCTTCAACATCTTCTCCATCGATGCAGTAATCCTTGCATATCCCCTTATGAACTTCCTGTAATATCCTGTATGTCCCAATGTCTCCCTCATCTACTTTACTGTTTTTGGTGGTGGTAATTCAACAATGATGGCAATCTTCACTGGGTCAACCAACATACCTTCATTGCATGCAATATGTCCCAATAGGATACCAAATGGTGCACAGAAAATACACTTCTTTGGATTCAGCGAAATATGATGTTGTCGACACCTTTCCAACATCATCCATAGGTTCACAACATGGTACTTAACCATCCCATATATGTTCCAATCGTCCATATATACCAACAAAAACTTGTTAATGAAATATTTGAATGCAACGACGACTAGCCTTGAAAAGATTGCAGGGGCATTTTAAGATCAAATGGCATCACTCTGGACTGAAAGCAACCCCATTCCGTCACGAAGGTAGTTTTATGTCAATCTTCTTTCGCAATCCTGATCTGGTGGTATCCTAAAAATCCATTTATGAATGAGTAAACCTGCTGGCCTCCAATGCGTTCAAGTACTTCATCAGTGAATGGCGTAGGGAATGGATCATGAAGGCATGCATCGTTTAATTTCCTTATATCGATGCAAATATGAATTTAATTGGTCTTGTTATATTGGAAGACCATTGGGATGATCCATTTTGACTCTTCGATAGGTTCAAAGATCCTTGCATCTAACATTCCCTCTATCTCATCCTTCACCCACTCCTTGTACCTGGGATTCAGTCTATGTGGTCCTTGATTTACTGGCTTAGCATCAGGTTTGAGAGGGATCTTCATCTGACCTAGGTCCCCAGAAATTCCCTTCATATCCAAAAATTTTTGTTGGGAACAAGTCTTTAAATTCATGTAGTAGATCATTATCCTTTCTAATTGTTGAATCGTCCTAGTAATATCCACTATTGGAAAACATGGGATTTTCCTCTGACCCAATATTAACCTTCTTAATTTTCAGTGGCTTTTGGAATTTTTTGACTGGCATCTATGGTGCTCCGATGTTGTGACTCCCTTCTGACTCCGAGACATAGATGGATCTAGGATCTTCCTCGTCATATGGTCCTCCCAACACATTATAACATTCCATCATCATTTCCAGTGTCGCGGTCCATTGTAGTTCCATTGGTATTTCTATCGAAACTATCTCGAGTACCTTTTCACAGATATCCTGTAGTGCACTATGGATGAAAATATTCTCATCAGCGAAGTTGAATGTCTAATTGAAACTAGGGGTCAATTATTCCCTCGTAGTTGTTCCTCATTGCACTTCTACTGCGATGTACCACCTTCGTGCTACTTCATCTAGCGTATGTATGAATGCATGAACCCATTCCTGTTTTGGTCTCATTCCCCATGCGCTTTGAAACACTCCAAGATGATCCCTTGGATCACCCCTTCCATTCTATTTCTTTCCATAGTAGCATTCATTCTCCCCAAACCTGACTTCTATCAATTTTCGACATAATTTCCAACTTATTATCAATGACTTTTGCATAGCCCACCACCTTTATGGAGTAGCCTTCAATGCTTCTTCTATTTCCAACAGTCGTTGTTACAATGTATTTTGTCACCCTGTGAGAATTTATACTCTTTGGTTTCCCTTACCTATTTATAGACTCAAAACCATACTTGTGGTTCCCATTGAACCCCCTTTTTCCCTAATTTTCCTCTTGCGCGTGAGATACTTCATTACACCTTGCGTATACGTAGGTTGAATCGCAATAGCTATAGTCCATTGAATTTTTAGTAAATAATAGTAAAAAATCTGTTTTTCACTCCAAAAAGCGGCCATTGTGACCTTTAGCTCTATATGTATCTGGAAATTACTCGATTCGACCTTTCACCTACCTTTGGAGGGTTATATATTGAGCTCTTATGGTGCATGGAAGGAGAAGAAGGAGAGAGCTTCGAAACTCTATTGGATTTTTTCCATAGCTTCAATCTACAACCATTGATCCTAGTTGTTGTGAACTCTTTATGTTCACCTACCAAACTATTCCATATCTTGTGAAGGAATCATTCCTTTACTCGTGAGTTTTACATTGCATGGAGGATTGAAGTGGTGGAGACACAAGTGGAGGGACCTAGTTCTTGGTTCAGATGAGTTGCCGACAAGGGGTTGTATCATGTACTGCTTGTTCAATTTAATAGAAATACTCATTTTCTCATCCAATTGATGTTGTGAATGGTTTATTATCATTGGGTACATTTGCTTACATATTTAATCGACCATGCTAATGTTTATGCTAACAACTTTCATATATAATATGCACTTGCTTGTTTTTATTGTTGAGACTAAGCTGCGTGTTCAAGTGTGGTGATTGGAAAGATCAACGGGGATCTACATCAAACATCCAGTTGAAGTTTTGTCTTTTATTCCACTTCTTAGCATTTACATTTATATAGCATGCATTGGGAATTGATTTGATTTCTGGTAGTCATCTGTCTGTTGTGGTCTACCCCAAGCCATAGGAATTTTTTGTCCATAACAGAAATGGCAACTCTCTTGGGGAGGAAACTCCATTTTGGGGATTTTGGGCATTTTTCCTTATTTTGAGTCTCTGTTATGTCAATTTTATGTGTCATTGATAAGCTGTTAGGGTCTTCATAGAAAATATTTATTTTTCTTGGTCTTTTGATTAATTTTTGGTCCACCTACTCTTCCTTGTACGCGAGTCAACCTTGGTTAGATCGCATGTACCCGCTACTGATAGTTCAATAGCTAGCGTTTATACACTACTGTTATGTCAACAATTGCATATAGGTCCGGCTTAGCCTTGTTTGTGATCTTTGGTTGTTGCTAGGTGAATTCTAGGTGTTACTAAGTCTTATTAGGCCTATATCCTAACTATTTCATGCCCTTTTATGGACTAGAAACTCCTCTTTCTTTAGTTTTTGAGAATTTGGTTTTCAACCATTTTTTATTTTTATAGCTCATTAGACTAGCTGAGTCTTGCTTTTTGGAGTTTGCTAGGTTGTCTGCATTGCATGCTTTGCATTCTTTTCTAAAAATTGTTGATTCTACTTGCATTTTTCATTCATTTATATTGAAAAATAGAAAAAAAAATTGTTTGCATTTTCATTTCATTTATAGTAAAAATACAAAAAAAATTGCCTTATGTATCTGCATTTTGCATTAGAGTTCTTGTGCTTTCATTAGGGCTTGCTTGTGCATGCAATCATAAAGAGATTGCATTTTTATTTTTGCAAAGAAATGTTGGTTTGATTGTCATTTAGTGGCATATTGTTCCCATTTATAGAAGGGTCTAGTGCTTTTTGGATGTGCATTTATTGAGTCATCTCACATCATTAGTTTCACGACCATATCCCTTTGAGTAATCAAATCCATTCAAATTAACGTTTAACTAAAGAATTGATTAGAACATTTTCTTTGTTAGGGTGCACCAACTAGTATAGGTTTAGAGTCTTGGAATAGATCACTGTGAGTTAACAATCCAAGGCTATTAAACCAACATTATGTGTCTGACCAGGGAGTGGTGAAACCCATGGTATACATTAATGTTCTTAGGATGATATACTCAAACCAGAGTTAAGCACGAGGTCACAGGAGGTGAGTTACGGAGATATTCCTCCAATACTTGCTGAACATGGGAGACATTTCCAGGATTTGTTCGTATCTGAGGATTCTTGGGAGATTTGACCCTCTTGAGATTCGGGCTTAGTTACCCTGCCCATACGGTGGATCCCATCTACAACTGTTCGCCTGAGCATTGGTTATATGTGGTGGTCATATTTTCTTTACCTAGGTATCACATAGGGTACTTGCAATGGTTATTCTGTGAGTGTCCTGATTCAAATAGGGGTCAAACAACCCAGTTTTGTTCGCACAGTGAAGAATGAGGGCCCTTATAACTGATTCTGTTACCTCTAGTTATAGTTTGAGAGTCTCAAGCCTCTCCTAGGTGATACATATCAGCTGTAATGTCGGGAGGTCCCTTGAGCCAGTCCCTTGTTTTGTGCATTTGGCTATAGTTTCTTTTAGGTGTGTTCTCTATGACGATCTAGTAGGCCATTAGGGAATGTTTGTTTGCTAAATTTTTGAAGTCATCGTGGATAGAGATCCGCCTCTACACTGATCTTGTAGGTTTTCTAGTTTACCATCTAGCAATCTGTCACAGTCTCTTCGCAAGAGATGTCGGAGGACTATCGCTAGTCCATTATTCACATCTCACGATCCTTAGAGAGCTCCCATTATGAGTTCTACATCTGGCATGACAGAAGCCCCGGTGACTCCGTCTAGTGGCACAATGAGAAACTCCCCTCCGTCCACTCCTAGGAGTGGATGGGGATGAGGGTCATGACATGGCACTCCTCCTGGGTATAGGACATCCCACCCCACGAGTACGAACCCATTTAATGAAACATGGTCATCAGGCTATTTGTATGGTTCATCCTTGGGTATGCCAAGTTTTGGTTCTACATCCATCTCTACAAAATCAAACCCTTTTTCATTCGGTATGCCTGATTTTAAGTTGACTATTACTTCCACCATGTTTAATAGTCATGCTAGCTCTAGCATTGGGATTGGGGGCATTATACCAACCCTTACATTTCTCATCAGTTTGGGAGTGGTCACATCCCTCCATCTTTTCTGAGTGTTGGTGGAGGGCCACCTCCTTTGTCAGCCCCTAGTGTTAGTGTCAACCCATTATCGTTTGGAGGTTTCATGATAGGTATCGGATCTACAACTTACATTCCATTTGTTCATCTGAATGCCTCTATTCATATTCATGTGCCTACAAACGCTTATATGATTTTGAATCCTCCTCCTGTCTCTAGTTCATTGATTCCATGGAGTGGGAACATACCATTTTCAGGCCCTGACTCGTCTAGTTTTCCTACCTCGAGTGGTTATATGGGACCCCATTCTTATGGAGGTCAATCTTATGGTTTTTCAACTGGTCCTAACTATTATCCCACTCCCTCCTATGGAATTCCCTCTATGCACGTGCCTGTGTATCATAACATGGGCCTATTTGGAGGAGGTTATCATACTTATGGTCATGGTCATGGTTTCTACCAGAGTTCATCGGCACCTCAGGTGTTGGCTACAATGAAAACAATCTCACCTTAGCATAATCAATCTCTTTGGGGATCTTATAATCAAGCTTCATATCCTCAGCTCCCTTTCCTTGCTAGGTTAAATTTACTTGATCTTTCGAAGCTCATGAATGATCTGGTGTGTCATGACCCTTCATGGCCCCTAGTCCCCACCAAGCTCCTTTCCAACGTTCCAAATTTTGGAGGGAAGAAGGGTGAGGATCTAGGTGATCACATCACCACTTTCCATTTATGGTGCTCCTCAAATTCCTTGAACCACGATTCTATTCGTTTGAGGCTATTTCAACGCACCTTCAAGGGGGCCATTGCGAAATGGTATGTTGAGTTTCCTGGGGGCACATATAGGAGTTTCAATGATTTGGATTTGGTTTTCCTAGATCACTTTCAGTTGTCGGTTAGTTATCATAATGGTACCGAGATCTTATCCACTTTCTGTCAGGATAAAGCCACACATATCTTTGATCATATTCAAGAGTGCCGCCGATGGAAAATTCTATTGAAAGCCAACATTCCTACGGAATTTCTATTGAAAAGGTTCCTTCAGTATTTGCTCCCTTACATTTCAAAGGATGTCTCATTATCTGAAATTATGATTGAGGAACAAGCCATTTTTAAATCCTAGCAGCTATACCTTGTCTATGCCCAGTCTGGAATCGTGTATGACATTATACCTGATGCACCACGATGACGACATGATTGCAAGCCCGTTCCTGGACCGAATGTCAATGGCCTAGTTGCTTCCAAAAGTACTCATCCCATAGATTTGGTTATGAATCAGATGCACTATCTATATATTAACCAATATACCCTTGGAAAAGCTCACGCCTCGTCCGTTTCCACCCAGTCGTCTGATGTTCATTCTATACAATCGGTGAACCCATCGGCTAACTAGAGACCTATCGGGAAGAAGAAGGGGAAAAATAATCATAGGGATGGGAACAATAGGAACAATAACCCTAAGAAAGAGAACGCTAACCCTCCTAGAGATAGAATAAATGCTTGTGGGGACCGTAAACCTAGACGTAAAGTGAAGTTTCCTTGTAAGATTTGCTCGGAAGATCACCTTACACATTTGTGTCCTCATGTCGAAGAAGCATCAAACCACCTTACAGAGATCCCAGCTGCGCTGAAGGATCCCCTTCCTCATCATCAAAATATGGCTTTGAGTGCTTCCATTGCCAGTAATGGGACTAATGAAACTTCGACGTCCTCTACCCATTCCAGCGGGTTTGGATGTGTTGACATGGTTAAATTAAAGGTTAGTATTGCTACTCGCTCACATGATTATGGAGCTCCACAACCTTCGTTGGGGAATGATCCCCCTCCACCTGAGACTCCATTTCATATCGAGAAGCCCAAATCTATGTCATGGATACCGAAAGGTGTTCTCAAGCACTTGGCGCATAATCCCAACATCGGAGGCACCCAAAACTACTCAATTGTGGAAGATCTGGGCAAGACTCCATGTGCTATGTCAGCTCTCGAGGTTCTTTAGGCTTGTCCTTCACAAATGACCACCCTTTTATGTGTTTTAGGTGTCTAGGATCAATGTAGCCCAAATGTTATCAAGTTCGACACTACTGATGTTCAGCCTCAGTTTCCCTATCATGTGGATTTCCAAGTCCATGTTAGGTTCCTACAAATGGTCATTAAGTGTACTGTGGTTGACGAAGGTGCTTCCACTTCAGTAATGTATTTAGCTTGTTGGAAGGCTGTCGGATCTCCTCCATTATCAAAATCTATGACCATGCTTACTGCATTTGATGGTCATTTGTTCAGGCCACATGGTATTATCCCTTCCCTTGAGGTCCACTTGGGTGGGAAGGTCGTCCAATAGAATTCGAGGTGGTTGATGCTCCCATCGACTACAACTTTTTACTGGGTCGGAATTGGATCTATGCTATGAGAGCTATCATGTCCTCTATTTTTAAAGTTATCTGCTTTCCCCACGAAGGCAAGATTGTGACTGTCAATCAGCTAGATTTCACTAGTTCTAGTCTCGCAGCATCACCATGAACTATAGTTCCTGAGATTGAAAATTCTCAGTCGACAACTGGGAATATTGGTGTAGGATTGTATTCCTTTTTGATGGTATTTTTTACTTTGTTGCACCAATGTCCTTCATAGGAACCATTTCTAATACTTCCCCTTACTCTTTGTATAATCTACCGTTCCAGACATCATATTTTAGTGATCCGTGGAATCTACCTTCCACGAGTTCCCCGTATGGAGACGTTGCGCACATCGGAATGGCTATGCCCTTATCTGCAGCAAATCTTGCTTATCGTGATATTCAACAAGCCACTGTAGAGCCAGATCTCTCCTCTTCAGGGATAGAAGAACAAGATCCCGTTCTGCTGCCCGCGTGGGCAGTAGACTCATCTTGCTCATATGATTTATTGTTTCTAATTATATTGTGGTTCTGATACCTTGTCTTTGAAATTGGTGATGAATATAACCAGATTAGGCACTACAATATTTGAACCCAAAACTTGACGAGAAAATCCGACGACCTCCGACGAAAAGGACTATGTCATCGGATTTCACCTCAAAAATTACAAAATTTGATGATTTTTTTTTAAATTGATAGAAGGTGCCATTGGATATCCGACGTATCTGTGGATATCCAATGTCTCTGTGGATATCTGACAAGGCACCTAGAATAGTTACCTATTTTTTTGGATGTCCGACCACATATTAAGCCCGAGGATGTCGGATATCCGACCTTGTAATAAGCCCTAGGATGTTGGATATCTGACTCCAACTCTCCAATAGTAACTAAGTTCAAGGCGTCAGATATCTGACGGATGGATGACTTTTAAAACCTATAAATATCGAAACATTCTGACATGTTTGTTATACAAGTGACAGTTTGCAGAAGTTTTTTTATTCGGCGGACTTTTTTTTAGCGGGTTGTTTTTCATTATTTCCATTTTTTTTGTGATTCAAGCGAGCGAAGTCTGGAGCTTCATTTTCTAAGATCGATAATATTCATTCAATCTCTTTACGAGAAAATGTCAACTAGCAAAATTCCTGATCCAGATGAACAAAATCAACAATTGCTTGCTAGATTGTGGGAAGGAGTTGAAAGAAGGGGTGATGGGAAATGCTATTGTCCATGTAGTCTATGCAGGGGCTTTAAGAAGAGAAGAATTTTGATCATAACAGCCAGAAAACATTGTAGGGAGCATGGGCACGTTGAGGGGGGACATGAATACCATCCATTTGTAAGTTTTTCATTATATATGTTTTTATTTTGATTTCTTTTGTAAATGTATGTATTATTTAATATTTCTTTTATTAACTTATATATATTGATCCTGGTTTCAATAGATGGGGATTAACATGGACAATAAATATTATTTTAATATTTAATATTTATTATAATATTTTTTTCTTTTGTGCATGTTGAATCTAGGGTATAGTAGAATAACTCATTTAATTGTTCGTTAGTGAGACTAACCCACTCACCGGGGAAAGCACTTAACTCTCTATATTTGTGACATTTTCCATCATGATAATAGAAATAATGACTATATTGGCATGTTGTAATTTCTCTTATATTTTCTCTATAGAAACCATAGCATCGCTTATCTTACCTTAGTGGACAGTATCAGAAATTTTGAGTTATATTTGAGTAGCTTTGCTCAGTAATTGGGTTAATTATTATGTCTCTTGGATAGTTTGGATGCACCTACTTGACCAACAGTCAACTGGTCGTTGTTCTTTTCATCCCAACAGTACAAAATTTGTTACATTTTAAATGCATCACATAAATGTTTACATTTTGCATTTGAATTTCTTATATTAACTTTTATATATTGTTGGTTTCATGTAATTATAAAGGAAAGACATCCTATGTCATATCTTTTGAAGGAAGTGCTTCCAGAACAAGTACCAGAGGAACATGGAGCTATGACTATTAATGGAGAACAAGTTAATGATCACATTGAAGAAGATGATCATATTGATAACATAGTTGAAGAAGATATTACAAATACTTTGATCCATGATTCATTTAATGTTAGAATGGATGATCATCATCATCATCATCATGAAAATGATGAACATTTTGATTATATTCATGATATACCTCTTCTTGATAAGGCATACGAACCCCTTTATGAGGGCTCCAAGACAAATCTTCTCTCTGCTATATTATTGATAATGAACTTGAAAGTTATGAATGGTCTTTCAAACACATCAGTCACATGGATGTTACGGTATGTAATATATTCCATCACAAAATATATATGATCGTGTATTTTATTGTTAATTCATATATAAGTCAAATTATTACAGATGCAGAAATGTGTTTCATTAATATTATTTCTATATTATATTAACTAGAGTTTTATTTTAATTTGTTGTAGCATGATAGGTGAATATTTGTTACCACCATCAAATATTTTACCTCACACATATCAAGATTTATCTGCCATCATGAAAGAAATTGGAATGCAGTATAAAGCAATTCATGCATCCCCCGATGACCATGTTCTATATTACAATCAACATGAATTTGCAACAGAATGCCCTGAATATCATATCAGCAGATATCGCACAGATCAAGTAACTAAAAAGGTGCCTAGAAAGGTTCTACATTATATTCCCATTATTCCATGTTTGCAACGACTATTCAGGTGAAAAAACATAGGGCAATTTATGGATTACCATGCACGGAACAGAAGTGAAGACGACATTATTCGGATGCCTCTCGATGGGTTTACATTTAGAGACATGGAGGAAAAATGGTCTCACTTTAAAGAAGAACCTCATAATCTTAGGATTTCTTTGGCAGTAGGTGGTGTCAATCCATTTGCAGAGATGATATTCGTTTACTCGATGTGGCCTATTTTTGTTATCAACAACAACATTCCTCCATGGTTAACAATAAAGAGGGGGCACATAATGTTGTCAATGATTGTTCTAGGTACGAACCCTGCATTTTTATTTTTTTTAGAATAGTAATCCATACTTAGTACCATAGTCCATAACCATAGTCAAATTTTTGTTGCTCATGTGCTTCATTACACCTTAGTTTGGACTAGGTGACTTTAGTTGGTAAAATACCCACATTTGAGAGTGTTCACACCCACTTCCAAGCAAAACAGTTCACCCAACCTCCTGTTTTATCCACACGTGCACCCTCATTAAATGTTGGAGTGCTCTCTCTCCTTAATTTGGGGAATTTCTATTGACTAGGGGCGCTAGGGTGGATTTTGCCCAATTTTGGCTAGATTTGGAGCATTTATTGCTCCCTTGGTCCTCCCAAACACCTCTACTTGCTCACCCACACCTTACTTGGCCTCATTTATGACCCGGCATGCTTTATCCACCTTCACACTTGAATTCGTGACTGTTTGGGATGATTAGGATTGAGTTGGACCCACCTAGGGGGGATTGAGGCCAATTTGGCAATTTTGACTTGTACACTCATCTTGAGCTATCTAATTCTCTCAAATTTCTCATGGATGTAATAAAAACCTGTTCTTAACATTTTCATATGTTAGACAGACAGTAAATGAAAAGATTAATCTCACATTGTGTGTAAAATTGTCTCCTTTTCCAAGCTTTTTCATTGGTTTTGCAAATAATTCGATTTTGTGAGGTTCTCCATAGCTCCTAGATCTTAATGTGATCAAAATACTCACATGGTATTAGATCCATTGTGGATTTAGTGAGTTGTAGGTCAATATTGAGCATTGAACTGCATTCTAGAGAGGATTTCCAGATAAAAAATGTGTTTTTTTTGCAGGTGTTTTAGTAGTTTTCTCACCATTAACGCAACAGTAATGGAAGCAAACCAAATTTTTCTCACACCCTTCAATTTATTTGATTGGAAGGCTGAAATGGTTATCAAACTGAGATCTAAGGGTCTCTATAGAGTAACCATGGGCACAGAAGTGGAGCCAAACTCTGCTGTGGAGAAAGCAAAGTACTACAATCGACTTGATGAAGATTATGGATTGCTATGCCTGAGCATTTTGAGGGAACTCTTGTTCCGTACAGACAGTTTGAAAACCCCCAATGAAGTATGGGTGAATCTAGAATCACTATTTGGGAAAACTGATAAATTGAGAGGCCACCAGCTTGAAAACGAGCTCATTAGCTTGAGCCCGGCTCATTTTGAAACCATCCATGAGTTCTTCACTAAGTTCAAGTCACTAGTGCTTCAACTGCAACAATGTGGAATTGTTAAGAAGTAGGAACAACTGATTCTATCCATCCTTTCGAAGCCAGGCCCATAATTTTTTGTATTTGTTAGCACATTTCACTCAGCCAAGATGACCCTTCGAAATTGGAAAATGCCATCGCTAGCTACCTTCATGGAGTGTCTCACTCAAGAGAAGGACAAACTAGTTCAGATGGGCACCATAAAATCAAAGGACCAAGCACTGACAATGGGTGTTTCAAATGCCAACAAAGGCAAGCAGAAAGCCAAGAATTCGAAGCAGCCAGAGAAGATGAAGTTTGACAAGACCAAGTCTGAAGATGGAGGTTCGAATCTGTCAAAGGAGAAGGACAAGAAGGGAAAGGAAAAGACCAAATGCACCTATTGTCATAAGGGATGGAATCCAGAGAGTTCATGCATGAAGAAAACCATTGACTCAATGGTGCAGCTACTGGAGAAGAACAACATCCTAGTCCCTGAGGGCGCAAGGAAGAAAGAGATCACCTCAAATCTTGAGAATAAGGAGAAATGTCATGCTTTGGTAGCAGGTATTTCGAATCCCTCATCCTTTATCATTGATTCAGGAGCTTCCAGACATATGGTTTCATCCAAAGAGCTCTTCTCTTCTATGCATTCGAATGGTGGCCCAATAGTTCGAATGGGAGATGATTCAGAAATCCAAACCAAGGAGATTGGTAGGATTGACATGGAGCATGGCTATTTCAGTGATGTGATCTATGTACCTTCATTGGCTGCAAATTTGCTATCAGTTTATCAAATGACCCATACAGGAGAAGCCAAGAGAGTAACATTTACTCCAGATTTGGTAGAAATCTCAAAAATTTCTTCAAATCAAGTTGTGGCAGTAGGGTATGCTGATCATGAAGAGAGAATGTACAAATTATCCAATTTCATTACAAATTCTAGTGACCATGCTCTTGTCTCTCATGCAAACGAGACCTCCAAGTTGTGGCATGAAATATTTGGCCACTTGAACTACAAATATCTCCAAACATTGCACAAGGACGAGATGGTGGAAGGGCTTCCAGAAATCAAATCTTCAAATGGTGCATGCATTGGTTGTGTAGTTGGAAAGCATCCTGAGCGCAGCTATGAGAAGGGAATGGCAAGGAGAGCCAATCAACCACTTGGATTGGTACATTCAGACCTCATTGTTCATCTTCCCACTCCATCATATGGCGGATCAAGGTATGTACTCACATTCATAGATGACTACTCTCGATTCTGCTGGGTTTGCTTCCTTAAATTGAAATCAGAAGTGTTTGAGAAATTGAATATTTGGAAGGCCTTAGTGGAGAATCATAGTGGTTACAAGATAAAGATCCTTAGGACTGATAATGGAAAGGAGTATGTGAACAATAACATTCAGCATCTTTGTGAGGAATGTGGCATCCAAATGCAACATTCAATCCCCTACACACCTCAACAAAATGGTGTGGCAGAGAGGAAAAATAGATCTCTCAAAGAGATGGACACTTGCATGATTGAAGCTAGGGATATAAGCCCTAAGCTATGGGATGAAGCCATCAATTGTGCTTCTCATATTCATAACAGAGCCTTTCACAAATTAGTCAAAGGAAAAACCCCCTATGAGGCATGGTTTGGCCAAAAACCAAATGTGTCAAATTTCAAAAATTTTGGGTCTAGAGCATGGGCTCGAATTCCATCAGAAAAGAGGAATGCTTTGGATCCAAAAAGTAGAGAATGTATAATGGTTGGATATGGTGAAGACACAAAGGGATACAAGCTCTTTGACACATACACACTCAAAAATTTCATTGAGAGAAGTGTGCAATTCGAAGAAGAACCAATTCCTGATTTTGAGCTTGCACCGGGGGAAAGCTCTTCTCCTCCACACCTTAATCAAATTAGTGATGATTCCACTTCTCATTTTTCTGATATTGCTGAAGATGACATGGCTGAAGATGAAATTTCTATACATGAGTCACCATCAAGGCCCAAGTGGGCTGAAAAAATCATGCAAGTTGCAGGAGAATTGGCAGGCAATCCCCAAGAGCCTAGGAAGACTAGATCTCAAACAATCAATGCTTCCTTTGCAAATGAAAGTGAACTTGATGATCACTGTTATATGATGATTAGATCTGATCCAACATCATATCAGGAAGCTCATCATGATCCAAGGTGGAGAACAACAATGCAAGAAGAATTCCAATCTCTCCAAGAGAACAAAACATGGGATTTGGTGCCTCTTCCTCCCAAGAGGAAACTTGTGCAATGTAAGTGGATTTTTCGAACCAAACTGTTGTTGATGGTTCTGATCTGAAGTACAAGGCTAGGTTAGTGGCTAAGGTCTACTCACAGATCCATGGTGTGGATTATACAGATACCTTTGCACCAGTTGCAAAGATGGACTCAATTAGACTAGCTCTAGCCATGGCAGCTAGTAAGGGTTGGGAAGTTCACCTTATGGATGTTAAAAGTGCATTCTTGTATGGTGAGCTACAGGAAGAGATCGATATGCAGCAACCTGAAGGATTCCAAGAGGATCCCACACTTGTTTTCAGGTTGAAGAAGTCACTCTATGGACTCAAGCAAGCCCCCAGGGCTTGGTATGCCAAAATGGATGCTTTTTTGCTCTCAATTGGTTTATGTCGATGCAAGTCTGATCCAAATGTTTATTTGCAGAAATGTGATGATAATTTGCAGGTCATTGTACTGTATGTTGATGATATTTTAAGTACAGGGATCTGCAACAAACAAATTTGCTCAATTAAAGCTTCTTTGCACAGTGAATTTGCCATGAGCGACCTAGGATTGCTAAGGCAATTTTTGGGTTTGGAAATTGAGCAATCTAAGAGAGGTATAATGCTGAGTCAACCTAAGTATGCTTCAGACCTGTTATTGAAGTTTAAAATGGCTGAATGTAAGGCATCCAAGTGCCCATTCCTTTCAGGCATAAAACTAGGTGAATTTGAAGACTGTCCATTAGTGGATTGCACACTCTATAGGCAACTAGTTGGAAGCTTGTTGTACCTTAAACATACAAGACCTGATTTGTATTATGTTGTAAGTGTTGTAGCAAGATATATGCAGCAGCCACATGATATCCATTGGAAGGCATCCAAAAGGATCCTTCAATATGTCCAAGGAACAAAGAGCTTTGGGGTACACTATGCAGCTGGTTCTTCACTACAACTAGCTGGATTTTCTGATTTCGATTGGGCTGGAGATCCCATCGATAGAAAGTCTACTTCAGGTTTTGGTTTTATGTTTGCTGAAGGTCCCATTTTCTGGTCAAGTAAGAAACAACATACCATTTCACTTTCATCAGCAGAGGCCGAGTAAAGGGCAGCAGTGAACGCAGCCACACAATGTGTTTGGTTGCAAGTCATTCTTCGGGAGTTGGTGTTGCTGTTGATTCTCCAACAAACATTTGGGTGGATAATCAAAGTGCCATCAATATATCTACTTATCCAGTACAAAGGCAAAGAACAAAGCACATTGAAATCCATATGCACTACATTTGGGGCTTGGTGCATGACAGGGTGATTTCCTTGCAGTATTGCCCATCCACCGAGCAAACTGCAGATATTTTCACCAAGTGTTTTACTGAGAAGACCTTCACTCACTTGAGATATTTTCTTGGAGTGAGTGATGGATGGTGATTGCTGCAATTTAATTGCAGGTTCAGCCCCATTTCCATTTTAGAGGGAAGTTTTTATCCCATGTGGTTTTACTTCTTGTCCTCGGTTTATATGGACAAATAAAAATTATGTTTGTAATGAGGTGACTTGAGCCTTTGTTGCCAAGGCCTCCCACTTATTTTCATGAGTTGTACTAAGTTCTGGTTAAGGGGGGGGGGTGTTAGAATAGTAATCCATACTTAGTACCATAGTCCATAACCATAGTCATATTTTTGTTGCTCATGTGCTTCATTACACCTTAGTTTGGACTAGGTGACTTTAGTTGGTCAAATACCCACATTTGAGAGTGTTCACACCCACTTCCAAGCAAACTAGTTCACCCAACCTCCTGTTTTGTCCACAAGTGCGCCCTCATTAAATGCTGGAGCGCTCTCTCTCCTTGATTTGGGGAATTTCTGTTGACTAGGGGCGCTAGGGTGGATTTTGCCCAATTTTGGCTAGATTTGGAGGATTTATTGCTCCCTTGGTCCTCCCAAACACCTCTACTTGCTCACCCACACCTTCCTTGGCCTTATTTATGACCCAGCATGCTTCAGCCACCCTCACACATGAATTTGTGACTGTTTGGGATGATTAGGATTGAGTTGGACCCACCTAGGGGGGATTGAAGCCAATTTGGCAATTTTGACTTGTACACTCATCTTGAGTTATCTAATGCTCTCGAATTTCTCATGGATGTAATAAAAACCTGTTCTTAACATTTTCATATGTTAGACAGTCAGTAAATGAAAAGATTAAGCTCACATTGTGTGTAAAATTGTCTCCTTTTCCAAGCTTTTTCACTAGTTTTGCAAATAATTCGATTTTGTGAGGTTTTCCATAGCTCCTAGATCCTAATGTGATCAAAATACTCACAATTTTAATGTAGTGGTATATTTTCATTTGTTGTATTTTTGTCGTATAATGTCATATACATATATATTTAATGTTTTTCTATTGTGCAATATGGTTTAATATATATCTAAATGGTCCGTCTCATAATTATATTTTGTATATGTTCAAATCAATCAGGTAAGTACCAAGTCAAAGATATGATGTATATATCGAACCTCTTATTGAATACCTACTGAAGTTATGGAATGGCATCACTATGTATGACGTATCTAGACCAATACGACAAAGGCAATTTCAATTCCATGCAATGCTTGTATGGACAATACATGATGCCCCGGGGTTAACCCATTTTTGTGGTATGTAATTATAAGTTCCACTTTATTTGCATTTAATTTTACGAACTACTACTTAATATACTACGCATGCATATTTTTCTAAATAATCCAGTCATTTTGTATATACTTATAATTGACATAGATATTCCATCTCTTTATGCAGGTCTTCAAACAAAGGGGAAATTTGCATGTCCAGTTTGTGGTCCTAAGATCAAATATCGTCATTCAAAAAGATTAGGAAAGGAGGTGTTTAGTGAGTATAGGCACTTCCTCTTTAAGAATCACAGTATCGAACTACCTAAAAACATCTATTTAATGGCAAGCAAGACACTGCATTAAAACCACAGAGAATGACACCTCACCTATGGCAGTTGCAATATAGTAGAAATAAGCAAGGTACGTATAATGAATCATCGTATATGATATGTTATATTGTATTTTATTCTATTGTGTGTTGTTTACTGTAATTGACATTGATTTGTGTAATTTCATGATTGTCATTCATGTGATCATGAAGGCATTAATGGGCTTCCACTAGGAATGAAAAGTTATCCTAGAAAATTTAGTAGGTTTCCCTACTATGAGCACCTACAAATTGCTCATCTATTTAATATAATGCATATCAGAAAGAATGTGATTGAAACATTATGGCGAATATTGGATGGAAGGAGTGACAAAGAAAAAATTGTCAAAATTTGCAAAGACATTCAAGATAGCAACCATGCAAAGAAAGACGTCATTCAATTTCATAGAAATGGAGAGCAAATTAATATAAACTCACTTCCATGGATGTTAACGGACCAGCAAAGTAATGTTTTGAAAGAAGTCATTCGAAAAATTAAATTTCCCACCAGATTTTGTGCGGACATGAAGAATATCATAACAAAGAAAGGTGATTTCGCGGTGGTGAAAATGCACGATTGGCATGTCTTCATGAAGGTAATTATTATGGTATGCATTAATTTTTTTTTCTTATTCTAGTGAATATGGTTGGTATTTTTGTTTGTCTACTCTTTGTTGATAAAATGAAACGATTTGTATGTATATTATTGTTACAGTATGTTCTACTTATCTCTATCCCGGACAACTTCGACAACAATGTCAAGCAAATAATATATAGTCTCGGGAAATACATGAGGTAAGTGGTGATTTTTTCCATGTGCTTAGTGTTTGTTTAATTCAACATAGAACTTATATTTGATTTCCGTTCTCTAATTCATGTTACATAAAATAATGTTTTTTTTCTTTAATCTCTTCATTGGGTGGTCATGTCACTTGTAGATGGTTTTCATCTAAAGAATTCCATCAAGAAGACATAAAGTATTGGAGGAGAGAAATTCCTCGTCTCATGTGTGAAATGCAAAAGCATCTACCTTCGACATTTTTCAATGAACAGGAACACTACCTCATACACCAAGTTGAGGAGATTGAACTGTGTGGACCTACGCACTCAAGGTCCATGTGGATGGTTGAGAGGCACTTGAAATTTATGAAGGATTTGGTCAGACAACGAGCATATGCTGAGGGTTCTATGATAGAGGGATATATGGTATACCAAAACATGTTGTATATTAGTGAATATATTCCTGTATTAGAGTCAAAGATCAATTTACGTCGCATTTGTGATCTGGACTCCAATAAAGATTTTGAAGGGGAGTACCTTAAGGGGAAAGGTAGATCAAGGAAATTGAAAGGTAATATAACACATTTGACTGTTGATTTTTATGTATATATATCCTATATATTCTATTTTTATATTCAGTGTTTTGCTTCAATTTAGAGTGTAATTATATACTTTGTTAAGTGACTATACATTTGTATTGAATTTTAATTTGATTATCATCAAACAGTTGGTCGAGAGTGGGATGCAATTCATTTATACATCGCAAACAATCGTGACTAGATGAAGGTATGGATTGAACGATGTGAACAATCTGGTCATGGAATATCATGGGAATGTGTGGCTTTATTGGTTAAAGTTGCACATCTCAATGGAGACACCAATCTAACACAAAGGGAAATGGATTTAGCAAGCGGTTTGAAAGATAAGCATGTAAGCATATTAATCAACCACACTATTTATTTTTTTGTAAAAAATATTGTCATTGTATATCACACTGATTTTTTTCCTTGTATGGCATTATAAACATGCACTAGTTAATCATAAATATTGGATCATTATGTAATCTTTTCCTGTATGGATTGTTGTAGGTAAAACACCATAAGGCTATGTGGTGCAATGGATGCATATATCGCATCAAAAAGATGGATGAAACGAAGAAAACATCTGATTGTGGGATATCTGCAGTCTTTGAGGTGACCAATGTTTCTTCTAGAAGTGACAGACATCCAGAACTCTCTAAAAATCGATACTATGGGTATTTGGAAGACATTATTTAGTGTGACTTTAACTCCTTCAAGGTATTTATGTTCGTTGTCAAATGGTACAGGTGTCGATTGAATACACGTGATCCCGATAAAACAATTATTGAACATGATAATGGATTTACCATGGTAAATAAAAGGTTGTTTGAGCCAGGAATGGAGCCGTATGTTCTTCCAACCCAATGTGAACAGGTATTTTTACCATGAGGTTCCAGGTAGAGCGGGTTGGTCATTTGATGTGAGACACGATCCAAGGGGAAGGCCGGTAAAGTATAATGTAGATGAAGGTATGAAGAAATTCTCGAAGAAGAAGATGTCACTGAAAATGATCATGATCAACATGAGTTAGATGATCATGTTCCAGAAGAAGATGTCGAAGAACTTCTTGAATCAGACGATGTATCAAACAATGTCCATGAAGATGATATCGACGATGGCATGATGATCGTAACTGACATCGACGACGACGATTATATGGCAAATCCTTCCAATGTTGAATCTGGATCATTGGATGATAGTACAGACGATGACTCAGATGAAGAAGATGATGAATACCATTGAAGTTTACGAGGTATGCAATAATAATAAATTAACTGTTTCTTAGTGAGTTTCCATTTTTGATCCTGTATGTTATAATTAGAAACATTGCTTGTTATAGAGTATGGCAAAAAACACATTTAAATTTTTTGTACATAGATATTTTTGTCAGGCTATGTGGAATTGAGAGTGATGTGAGGGGGGGAGGGGCCATAAGAGCTTCCACCTTCATGTGGTTGTCCCTGTTTAGTAGAGAATATTAAATTATTCTCAAAACATAGAGAATCTTAGTAAGGAAATGCACAATTATCAAGACTCAAACATCATCATCATCATCATCATCATCATCATCATCGTCATCATCACCATCATCTTCATCATAATCATATTTTTCTTCTTCATTGACATCTTCATCATCTTGATCAACATCTTCATCATCGTCATCATCATCACCATCATCATCATCATCATCAGTAGTAGCACCACCAGTAGCAACAGGAGCAACAACAATAGCAACATCATCATCATCGTCGTCATCGTCATGGCCACCATCATCATCATCATCGTCGTCATCCTGATCACCATCATCATCATCGTAGTCACCATCTTCATCATCATCATCATCATCATCATCATCATCGTAATCATCTTCATCATCATCATCATCGTCACCATTCTTCATCATCATAATCATCATCATCATCGCCATCATCATCATCATCATCATCATCGATGTTGTCCTTATCTTCATCATCATCATCATCGTCGTCGCCATCGTCTTCATCCTCATCATCATCATCATCGTCTTCCTCATCATCATCATATTCAACATCATCATCATCTTATATAGACATTATAATTCATCATCATCATTCATATTGATCATCATCATCATCTTAGATAGACATTCTTCATCATCATCTTCATCATCACCATCATATTCATCATCATAATCATCATCATCATCGCCATCATCATCATCAGCAGCAGCAGCAGCAGCATCAGCATCATCATCACTGTCATCGTTGCAACCACCATCATCATCACCATCTTCATCATCAGCATCAGCATCATCATCATCGGCATCATCTTCATCATCATCATTGTCACCATTCTTCATCATCATAATCATCATCATCATCTCCATTGTCATCATCATCATCATCAACAACATTGTCATCATATTCATCATCATCATCATCATCACCATCTTCATCATCATCATCAGCATCATCATCATCGTCATCATCTTCATCATCACCATTGTCACCATTCTTCATCATCATAATCATCATCATCATTGCCATCGTCATCATCATAATCATCAACAACATTGTCATCATATTCATCATCATCATCATCATCACCATCATTATCATCATCATCATCGTCATCTTCTTCATCATCATCATCGTCATCCTCATCATCAGTGTCTTCATCATCATCATCATATTCAACATCATCATCATCTTAGATAGACATTCTAATTCATCATCATCATCATCTTAGATAGACATTCTTCATCATCGTCTTCATCATCCCCATCATCTTCATCATCATAATCATCATCATTGTCGCCTTCATCATCATCAGCAGCAGCAACAGCAACATCATCATCCTCGTCGTCATCCCGACCACCATCATCATCGTCATCATCCTGATCACCATCATCATCATCATCGTCACCATCTTCATCATCATCATCGTCATCATCATCATCATCATCATCATCATCGTCATCATCTTCATCATCATCATCATCATCACCATTCTTCATCATCATAATCATCATCGTCCTCGCCATCATCATCATCGATGTTGTCGTCATCTTCATCATCATCATCATCATCATCATCATCGTCGTCGTCGTCTTCATCATCATCGTCATCATCATCGTCTTCATCATCATCATCATATTCAACATCATCATCATCTTAGATAGACATTCTAATTCATCATCATCATTCATATTGATCATCATCATCATCTTGGATAGACATTCTTCATCATCGTCTTCATCATCACCATCATCTTCATCATCATCATCATCATCATCATCTTATTCATCATCATCATCATCATCATCAACGTTGTCATAATCATCATCATCGTCGTCGTCGTCATCAACATCTTCATCATCATCATCATTCTTCATCATCCTCATCATCATACAATCTTCCATAAACATAGGCTTTCCCAAAAATATTAGAACCAAAAAAATACCATAATGACTAGTAATGCTAAAAAATATAGAGCTTATACAATCTTTCAATTCAAAAAACATCGTAATGGTACTTTGAACTGCAAAAAAACATAACGATACTATGAAGTATTTTTTGTAGTTCAAAGTACCATTGTGATGTTTTTGGAACCAATAGACTATATAATCTATGTGCTTTTTTAACATTACTAGACGTTGTGGTACTTTTTGGGTATTGATATTTTTAGTTAAGCTTGTGTTTATGGCATCTAGATTTGATGACCATCCGTGGATTTTTAGTTGGAAGTACTTATATATGTAAGTGGTTTTCTCTATCCTACTCTATTGGATATAATATAATGCAAGGACATGTTGTGTTGTGCACTTCGCTACTTGCGAATGTATTTTTCATTCTCCTATGTATAGAAAATATTGTTCTTTGGAAAAAGAATAAGCTATTGTTAAATCCATTTTTAAATCCACAACACTAATGGCATTCATATCTTTCATGCTCGAGTTCACTTGCTTGTCTATGTTGTGCTCAAGGGAAATTTGTCCTTTCCCTTTTATTTCTTTATCTTAGAAGACTTCGTCATGATGTCTTTGGAAACCTAATTGTATGAAATGTCATCAGTACTAGCAGCATAGTTTGGATTTTCCAAAGCCACCATGCCTCTCTCAAAGGCCTCAACTCTCAATAAACCCTTCCCCTAATTCATCATCCATTTTTTTTGATATCTCCCCCCCTCATGGACTTCAATTTCCTATGAATGAGTTTGCAATTTCCTATTAATAACCTGTTCCCCTAATTCATCATCCATTTTTTTTTCATATCTCCCCCCCCTCATGGACTTCAATTTCCTATTAACGAGTTTGCAATTTGTTAATAATAGTTGAAAGAGCAAGGAATCATATGTGTCAACATCGTGAGTTGTGTTTGATTTGGCCTTCTCAAGCTTCTTATTCAATTCTACTACATGTTATCTTACTTTGTTGTTATTTTTGGATCGCCCCCATTATCTTCCCCACTACCCGCTCCATGAAGAATTGAAAATAAAGGGGAGGGAAAAATAATCACAAGTCCATTGATTATTTTGGAAAGTCCTTTAGATCCTTCCTTGGGGGAAGGTGAAGGTTTTATTCTTTTTCTTGACATTGTTTTCTTTGCAGATATCTCAAAAGATGCAACATGAGCCTCTTATTGGGTCTTATCATATATAAATTCCAATTTACAGTGTCATGCTCGATAGGAACATCAATGATCCTAGTTTGAATATTTTATCATGTAATTAACATCATATGCCATAAACTCCTATGTTTTCATTGATCTACATCTAAAATATGTTAGATTTTCTCATCATCTTCTTCTTCTCCTTCATCAATTTCATTAGCACTTGTGCGATTATCAAAGTCATCATTAGATTCTAAAGGAGGAGTAGGGATCCTATTTATTTTCCTTTGGGATAATTCCCTCATCCTCTCAACCACCTCACGAGTTTCAACAAGTCAATGAGAATCGTACCCAAATGTTCATGTGTAATTCTAAAATATCACATTGGGTCTTAGTGATAGAGGTTCTCTACAGTGTCCAAAAGATAACCATTTAAACATTATGATTACTTGTAAAGATGAATTTTATGATAACACATTAACCTTCCAAATCAAAAAGGAATTTTGAGTAAATTTCTACTTTATTTTTTGCACCCTTGTTTTATTTTCAGACTCTTACCTCCCTCTCGTGCTGGGTGTTCGAATCTAGAGAAAGGAGTAGGTGAAGGAGCATGTAGAGGGTAGTACATAGAGGGGTTGTGAATACGAGGGACGTAGAGGGGTTGCAAAGACGAGGGATGCATAGGAGGGGTTGCGAAGCCGAGAGACACATAGGAGGGTTTGCGAAGCTGGGGGATGCAGAGGAGAGGTTGCAAAGGTCAAGGCAGACACAAATCTCACCTAGAGCACACAGAGGGGTCGCAGAGGTCATGGAGGCTGCAGAGGGGTCGCATTGGTCACCTAGAGTACACAATGCCCCCCAAATCAGTAAGTACTCTTCACTGAAAGTATCATTCCTTGAGTATGTAATCTCCTATTATTTAATGGCAACCTCTTACACAAGAAGAGTCCTGAGCGCCCAGAGAAAATTCTCAGAAGTTACTGAATCCACCTCCCCAAAAGAGTCCTCAACCATTAGTGATGGAGCCAATAGGATGATAGAAGAGTAGACCACACCTAAAGACTTCGAAATGTGGTTTGTCCAATCTCAGTAGTTTGAAATCGCTTTCTCACGGCTGAAATCTATTCAAAAATTGATATTTCATGCAATGTTACACTTCTTTTTGTGTGAGTGCAGTTGCTGGATGTGACCTGAGAATTTTTTGTCGATTTGGTAGCGGTTTGATACAGGATGCTCTGTATCCTCACAACTATAGGGTAACAACCTCTGTGAACATGTTTTTTGCTTGCTAATTCCCAAGTTCCAATGCTAAACACACTGAACCAGAAGTTTGATTGCTACATGATTCCCTAGGTCAAAATTTCAATCTCATTCAAATTTAAAAGAACAAAATAGAGACACAATGCATATAACCTCATTCAATACAACGATTTCATTTTCAATATAGTAAAAATTAAGAAACCAAATTTATTGCAATTTCTAGGCCTTTAATATGACCAGTAATTTATACCAATAGCGACGGATGACTGCAACCATTTCATGTAGGCTTAGAAGCTTGATCTTAATTTACTCATTCAAGTCAAATTCAACTTAATATATACAAAAATTCATTAGTTTATTCAATTTTGAAATGGATTGAGAAATAGAAGAAATAGATTGAGCAATCTTCCATTTCAAGATGATAACCACTTTTCCTCTTAACCACCCAAGCTAGATCCAATTGACTATTGGCAATTACGTAATGCAGTGGCTAAATATGTTTTCTTTTGTTAGAAGTTGTTTGTTGTTTAGAGAATTATTCAATGATGCATTGAACATTCTACATTGCAAGAACTTTGGGTTTCAACAAAGAGAACTTTGCATGCTTATTACTTTTCCCATATTTTCCTTTTTCCAAATGATTTTCTGACATACAATGAACAAAATGTGGATAGTGCATGTTCAAACGACTTCCATACCTTAGCCATGGGATAGTGTATATGTTAGACAGATTGGAGCATGTCCTTAGCAACATATTACAATTTGTAACCATGTTCCAAGATTCAGTCACATATTCTAAGGCAAGGAGATAACCGAGGTTAAGAAAAAAGAGACACTATTCTAGATATTCTTCACATGCATCAATATCTAGGTAACAAACTTGGGACTCGTGTATGTTACTATTGTCGTACAAATTAGTATCCCTTGGATTGCAAGGAGCAATTGGCTGCTAACCTGCTAGAACCTCAGGACACTACCCCTAAGTGTTACATGGGTTAGGTCCTCTCTATTTATTATTCCTAGGTCCACCTAAGTAGACATAAACTAACCACGGGAGATGTCCCCAACCAAGCTTCTCCGGGTACTTGCTAGAAGATACCAGCTTACCCACAGTACTTCATTTGATAGATTTCTAAAAAAGATAGTGTGCCTAAGAGGGGTTCCAAATATATCTGAAGTAAATGCCTATTGACTCAAACCCAATTGACAGGGGTTCCAATCACTGTTGACACCTGATCCACCACGATCTCCTTGAGCACCGGCCCAAACAGGTTTAACCCCATCCAGCAACACCTACATAGTAGATGAGGTCTCACCTGAGATGTTCAATGGAGAGTCGACATAACCATGTTTCCGCTGAATGAAGGAGGATGGTGCGGCTCAATTACTTAACTTATTGTGACATTTCAGAAGCAGATCTATGCATTTAACTTGGACATCATTTATATTCATATCATCATTCAATAGAAAGATTCATCACAACAAATATAACAATAAAGAATTAATTGCAGCTAGAAAACATGTTGATGTATATGTAACTTCGGAATGTATTTTACCTATGTATATTGTACTCCTATAGAGATGGTATTATTCCTCTATACGGAAGTGTCGTCATTTGTATTGACAAGTGTCGCAAGTGTCGTAACTTGCTGTGATGGGTTATTAGACCACCAAGTGTGGGGTCGGCCCTGATTAGTATAACCATGGGTTATTAGACTGAGTTAGACAAGTCAACCTGCTAGGTTATTAGGCAAGTCAGGTCATGTATAAATAGAGGTCGGGAGATCTCTATTTGATCATCTCATTATTCACTTCTACACTACTCAGAAAGTGGTGCACAAGTGAGGAAGAGGTTCAACTGCTAGGAGAAGACTATCTCTTGTACTTTGGTTGTATTATTTCTCTTTCTATCTCTAAGGAAGTTGTGGGGTTTTTCACCTTTATGGTTTTCCCCAGTGAAACTCTGTGTGTCCGTTGTCTTATGTGATTGCTTAATATGCTTGATACATGCTTGATATGCTTGATATGTTGTACATGTTATTCTCTCAGTAAAGATCCTAGAGTAAGTTGAATTAATGTTCAAAAATTAACATGGTATCAGAGCTTCCCTAAGAAAAAGACATTGTGCGGTGGCGGAAACTAGGGTTTCTTGTTTATTGGGTTTCTCTCCATAGATTTTGGAAATGCAGTAAGGTAGATTGAATCTACTCATCAAGGAGAATCATTCTGTCCAATTAGAATTCAATTTTGAGCACTTTCAGTTTTGGCCCTAAAAATTAGAGTTTCCACAAAAATAGGAATTTATGAAATCTAAGGACATAGCTGGAAGCATCTTGGAAAAATCGAAGTTTACAGCTTTGGGTTGAGATTTTTGGTTGGATGAAGCTCTGGGAAACTCAAACCCTAATTCAGGGTCCTCCCTAGTGAATCCAGGAAGACTAAAAGGAATTTCTGAAGGGAGAAACTTTGCAGATTTCAAATTCTAAATATGCCTGGCTGACCAGCTCATCAAGGCGCATATTTCTATGCTTTCAGAAAGTTGAAATTCACATTTTGAATTTTTAGGGTTTCTCTGACAAACCCTAATCCAACACTAGATCCATATTTCTGCAAATCAAGTGGTAAGACCTAAATATTTTATTTCCATTTGAGTTTCTTATTAAAATGTCTCACCACACCAAGCCAAGCTTGAGGATAAGCTTGAAGGGGCTGATAACTTCCAAGCATGGAAGTTGTTGGGTTGGGCCCAAGTGGGTTGGAAAAATATATAAGTACAGAAAAGCTCATGTAGCGCACTGCAGTAGGAAGAAAAGGCAATTTTGATAATTGTGCATTGCACGCTACGACAGGAAGAGAAAGCAATTTCAGTGAAAGCGCATTACGCGCAGCGATAGACGACGAACAATTTTGAGGTTTTGCGTGTGTCGCGCGATGGCAATGACTAAGGCACGGTCGAGAAGTAGGAAGATGCGCATGGTAGTGCATAAGCTATTTTTGGGTAGAACATGGGTAAAGGTCAAACGAGGATATAACCTAGTTATGGTAAGGAATAGGTGGATGACAGATGAAAGAAACCTATTCGAACGTGTGGCGGAAAGCAGTTGAGAAGCTGAGCCATGACGCTAATGGAAACAAGAAGGTGAAGGAGTGGAAAGAGACAGGCCATGATGCAGTTGTAACTGTTTGGAGGACTGTGGCTGTCAGAAGAGCGTGTGAGCCACGAGTGGCCCAACTGGAGCAGGAAAAGCAGGCTATCGACGGTGACATCTAGGGTGGAAGTTAGACACGTGAGGTTTGGAAACCTTAGGGTTTTGGCCTAATGATTGTAAAGACATGACCTACGGGCATGATCTATAAATAAGGAACAATATTGTAAGGGAAGGGTTACTCTTCATTTTGTTAAGTATTGATTATTGTAGAATCTTAAGCTTAGAAAATCCATTGTAAAGGCTCTGCAGCTGAGTGCGCAGAGACCTATCTGAGAGAGAGAAGAGAGTTTGTAGTTGAGTGAGCAAACTAAGAATGGTTGTACCCTTCACATTAAGAGGAATATTAACAACTGTTCTTGTGGACGTAGCCTCCATTCGGGGGGTGAACCACGTTAAATTCTGTGTTGTGTGAGCAATGTGTGTTTATGATTGTTTAATTGCTTGGTATGAATGTTTAATGCTGGAAACTTCTGTTATGTGATTTCTTTTATATTTATTCGCTACAGAGAATGGGAATAATATGTTAAGTAATGCATGCGCAAAGGAATGTTAAATATTCAACATGGATGAATCTGTCAATTGGAATGTATGAATCTATCTATTGGTCAAGTAGTGAACACTGAGTTTAAGCGCAACGTTGGAGCACGCAGTAACGTATGTTACTAAACCATCCACACTTTAATGATAAGAACTTGAACAGAATAAAGGGATAAAGGACATTAAGTAGAATGGTTAGAATTGAACATCTTGGAAAGGATGCGCGGTCTCATTAATGCACCGAGTCATTGAAGGTTGCTGTGAGTTAAGCTCTTGATAGATTACTATTGTAACGCAAAGGTATCCTGTATCGCATAGTCATTGGAGGCGCAAGTGCACAAGCAAAGTTGAGCACCGAAGTATCCAATGTTGAATAGAAGGTTTGCGCAACTATCTATCCACGCAACCCGCTAGGCGTTGCGTTGCTTATTAGCCTTTCCCCCCATCGCATCACCTAGTTGTGGAAACTTGATTCCGCAACCACCCCCTCAGCTTCGCCTCAGGTGAGACCTCAGGCTGCACACAGCTCGTTGCCGAAAAGGTCGGTGAATTGGGGTTTTGTTGGTTCCTTGAACCGCGAAGTACCTAGGTCTTCATTGGAAACCTCAAGAAGGTGATTTATAGCCAACAAATGGTTCCGTTGCTCTGATAAGACCAGTGATGCGATAGAGTGTTGGAAAGTAATGTGTGAAGAAGAATACCAGTTCCCGGAAGGATCAGACAATTGGCATCCTGAAAAGAAAGAGATCTGGGATTGGTGTGACAAGATTGAAAGAGATTTTGCGAAGAAAGAGAACTTACATCTGCGTCTCACCGATGTACAGTGGTTCAAAAAATATTTGTGGAGAGAGATTCATGAGATTTCTAGGCTTCATTTGGAAACAAGTTGCACGAGTGGATCTTGCGACTCACAGAAAAGAAAAACTGTTTTCAAGGAGGAGTACCTACCAAGTGGACTCCAGAGCTCACAGCGCAACTCAAAGCAATAGACAACCCACTATCCGGAGTAGTCAATTTTTGGGTCGATAGCATACTTGAAGGATTTGTCACAGAATTTGTCATGTCCCAAATTTGGCATTGGGTCACAATGGGCTAATCAAATTGGCCCTCTTCATTAGATTTTGTCAAATTGATGCTAAAGGTCAAATAATTGCCAAGGAGGAAAATTACTAGTTTCCTAGGTTTGGGGTGGAAGCTTTGGGATTTGGAATAATGGGGATAATAAATGATGTTTGAACATTGGAATGGCATAAATATTTAATAAATGAGCTAAATAAATATATATAAGTGAAAATCAAAGTGGAATTTGATCATGAAGACACATGGAGGAAGTGGGACCCACATATGGCTAGATTTCCCCACTACACTTGGCATCATTCTCTCACCAATTCGAATTCAAGGTGAATGGTAACATACTTGGGGGAGTCCAAAAGGTATTATTCATTGCATGACTCATCCAAGGTCGAAATATAGAGGAAGAGTAACTCCCATGGAAGAGGAAGAGGCAATTTGGAGTTAGTGAGACACTTGGGCTAGATTCCCTAGCTCTATGACAACAATGATGAAGATGCTATGACACCTATGACACAAATCAGACCTGAAGGCTGACATATGACATATATGACATGTCAGGGCTAAAAATAGACTCCAAGAGGGCGCTCAAGGGTGTTAGGGCAGCTAAGATGCTTCCACATGTGATTTGGTAGAAGTGGGAGACTAGGAATTGTTGTACAAATGGCGTTCTTTGGAATCTCTTCCCAACTTGAGTTGGCATGAGTCTCTTGGAAGGAATTCGACCCATGGAGGACATTAGAAGTTTATAAATGTAAATAAAAAAGAATGAAATCATCTTTTGATCATTTGTAGAATTTGCAATTGCATTGGTGAAGAGGGAGAGCTAGTGGATGACTAGTTTCTTGCCTTAGCCAATTTCGAGGGTGAAAGATTCCCATCCAAGTGGGTAATTGGAAAGGCCATTTAGACCTTTCATTTGGAGCTTTAATGGAGTCTTTATTTTCAGGTGTAAGCTACAGGGAAGCTCATGGTTTCTTCTATTGCATCTCACTCCTTCAACCATTTCCAGTTTTGATGGCATATTCTTGATCCTTGAGGGAGGGCGTTTTTGGTGAGATATTGTACTCTTTGTGGGAGATTTTAATGCCCCAATTCTTTTGTAATATGAATTAAATACTCTATTATTCATATCCATAAAGTTTCAGGTCTAAATTCCAAGTAGAAATGTATAAATCTCATTTTTAATGGAAGAACAATGCCATTTCCCCACTACCTTGTTGTGAATCAATGTAATGTTGATGATTTCGAATGAATCGATGATTACTTGATATATTTGTGATACATATACTACCATGGATGTCTTATACAAGTTTCATGTACTGTACTTGAGCATTTGAAGCATTTTTACTCAGTTTAGTTGTATTGGGAGGTGAAATAGTGCCATTTCCCCAAGGGTCGAATTGGGGATTTTTGCAGTTGAATGGGAGAGGGTGAGAACAGTTGTAATAAACCATTAATGGTGCATATGAGACCTTAATAAAATAATTAACACATTACATACCTCTTTTCATAAATTTGAGTGGGTTTGGAGGCATCTGGGAATCCATTTTCAGTACTTACCCCAGGGGGATTTGAACCCCAAATTACTGGTAAAATTGCATACTTGGTCCAGAATATTAAGAGAGTTTTCAGAGGTATTTTGGTGGCCATATGTCATCCCTAAACTCATTTTCAAGTACTAATATCATTCATACACCTTCCTTGAAGATTTGAAGGGATTTGGAGTCAATTTGAGACCTAGAGACCAATACTAGTCAAAGGGAAATCACTAGTAAAGTTACCTACATTGACTAGAATTGAAAGAGGATTTGCAGAAGTATTTTAAAGGTCCAAAGGCATCCCTGAAACACATATTTATGTTCTAATATCATTCATATACCTTCTCAGAATATTTGGGATCATTTGGGGCAAATTTGGGACCTAGAGATCAAAACTAGTCAAAGGTCTAACTAGGGAAAAAAGTGAAAAATTGTCATTTTGATAAAATTCCTAACAAGGGACATTACAGTGGTATCAGAGCATGGTCCTTGCACCTGTGGATTAGGTACATACATTCAAGAATAATTTTCATCCATGTCTTACTATTATGATGAATCCTCTGAGTACAATTCTTATGAGGAATATGCAGATGCTTATGAGCAATATGAAGTAGAATGTGAATGGTACGAGGAAGAGGTGCCATCATGCAACACTTATTACAATTTCAAGAGAAATGAAGATTATTCTTATGAATTTAGATCTGATGAATATGACTGTGTCACACCAACCAAGGATAATTCTATGAGCGAGTTCCAAATATGGAGAGAAAAATATAAAACCTTGCCCCAACAATATCAAAAATATCAAGAATATCTTGCTTCGAGCAAAAATACACAAAATGCCATGTCTTTTGAGTACTATGCTGAACATGTTTTTGAAAATAGGCCCAAAAATGAAGATGTGGAGTTAGTGAAGAAAGGTTTATACCCTTCTTGTAAAAACCCTTAGAGCGAGTATCATATATGTGTGCATGAAATGATGTCCTCCTTGAGGAGAGCTTTTGAGATTTATTCAAGAAGAGATTCCAAATATACTGATCCTAAGGAAAACAAGGGGAAAAATGCATTAGCTTTCTTTAAGGAGAAAAAGGAAGAGACATCACAAGATCATGAAGAAGATTCTATTGAAAATATGGAAGATCATTTCGAGACACCTTCTAGCTTAGACATGAACCAAAGAGCATCTACTGATGGATGCTTAAACTATGAAGGAGTACCTACTGATGGGTGCTCACACCTCTATGTTGGTGACATAGAGATCACTTTTGAAAGTGTTTATACAAGTACAAGTTTCATTAAGCATGATAATGAAGACCTTGTAGCAGTTGAAGAAGAACCAAGATCAACTTCCCCATCACCACTTGAGCTTCATGAAGTTGGTCCAAGAAAAAATGAAGAAGATGAGGAGGCTCATTTGCAAGCGCCTCATTTTCTTGAAGGGTCCTTAAAGATGAATGAAAAGAAAATCCAAGAGTCCCTCAGCATTCTCCATGACACTCAAGCATTGGTTTCAAGTTCTTGTTGGAGAGCTACTTCATTGGAGGAAACATCCTTCCTTGAAGACATGGAGAAGATTCAAAGAGCAATGTGCCACATCAAAGGTAATTTCATGGCTTTGCTTTTTGATAGAAACCATTTGTTTGAGCTTAATGAATTGTTACATGATGCATACTTGAAGAATAATGAGGATAATCATACGCTCACAATTCAAAATGAGCAACTTCTTGAAAAGTTGCAAGATACTTGTTTTTCCTCCTATGTTTCAGATTGTCAAATGGTAGATTGTTTGGAGGATTCTCATGACATGGTGGATCATGAGAAATGTGAAAATTTGAATGTTCTTGATGTGTTTGAAGATGAACTTGAAGAGATCCAAACACTTGATGTGGTGGAAGAGGAATTTGAATTGTCTCTTGATGAAGGTTATGCAATTTTTAAAGAAGAGCATGATTCCTCTACATTGGAACCAAACTATGACAAAGAGTTCACACTTTTGAAGGAGATGCATGATACTAACCATATGGATCCTTCCCATGATGAAACTTCTGTACTTTTTGATTATTTGGGTGATTTGGGTCATTCTCCTACATCCTACAATTCGATGTTTTGCAACATTAGTCTCAATGAAGTATGGGTGAAAGGGTTCTTTTTGATGGTGCCACATGAGGAGTATGGAACTCCTAAATTTACTTTTTATGATGATATGGTTGGAGCACATTCTTATTCACATTTACAGCAGCATCCTTTGTTACTTTATGATGATGCACATCTACATGGATGCACCTATGATATGCATTTGAGTCACTTGAAGACTCATGGTTTTTCTTGCTCAACACTTGATTCATTTGATGTTGGAGGAACTTCATCCAAAACTTGGGTGAATATATTTATGATTGGAGAACATTTTTGTTGCAAGACACATACTTTGTTATATTTGTATGACTCTCACATTCAAGGATGTATGGGTGAGACTTCTTTGAGTCATTTGAAGTCTCCTTGTTTTTTCTGCTCATTATTTGGTTCAGATTTTAGTGGAGATTCTTCATTCACTTCTTGGATGAAAGAATACATGGTTGAATATTTTGATGCATATCACATCCTTTTGGAGAAACATTATAGGACATGGGATCCTCACCTATGTCATTGGATCAAATTTTATTGGTCACTTGAAGCTTGTATGCACTTGGAAAATGGTGGTCTACTTGCTTGGAGGTATAAGCACTTTCATGAATCTTTGATGAAGCATATCCTTGATGTACATTTTCATTATGTTGTTATGTAATTTGATGATATATATTTGGTACTCATGATGTTTTGAAGGATGCATACAAGAAAATGGGATCCAGGAATCCTCTTAACTAATGGTGTGGGTTGGAGAGCACTCCTAATTATTGGGGTGCAATACAAGCAATGGGACCCTGGAATAATTTTTATCTCATTGGTTTCAAATTTTTTTGGGAAACAAGAAGTATGGGAGATGGATTTCCCCACTTAATAAAGTGATTTTTATCAGAGTAGTGCAGCAGCAAGCATGGTGGTTCCTCTCTAAAATATTCATGGAAACTCAAAGACTCAAGGTTGGGCAGTTCAATGGCAACTTCAAAGAATTATACAGAAAGTAGGTTCTTCAACACCCATGTTTAAAATTGCTTGAGGACAAGCAATATTGGGAAGGGAGGATTTTTCATGTCCCAAATTTGGCATTGGGTCACAATGGGCTAATCAAATTGGCCCTCTTCATTAGAGTTTGTCAAATTGATGCTAAAGGTCAAATAATTGCCAAGGAGGAAAATTACTAGTTTCCTAGGTTTGGGGTGGAAGCTTTGGGATTTGGAATAATGGGGATAATAAATGATGTTTGAACATTGGAATGGCATAAATATTTAATAAATGAGCTAAATAAATATATACAAGTGAAAATCAAAGTGGAATTTGATCATGAAGACACATGGAGGAAGTGGGACCCACATATGGCTAGATTTCTCCACTACACTTGGCATCATTCTCTCACCAATTCGAATTCAAGGTGAATGGTAACATACTTGGGGGAGTACAAAAGGTATTATTCATTGCATGAATCATCCAAGGTCGAAATATAGAGGAAGAGTAACTCCCATGGAAGAGGAAGAGGCAATTTGGAGCTAGTGAGACACTTGGGCTAGATTCCCTAGCTCTATGACAACAATGATGAAGATGCTATGACACCTATGACACAAATCAGACCTGAAGGTTGACATATGACATATATGACATGTCAAGGCTAAAAATAGACTCCAGGAGGGCGCTCAAGGGTGTTAGGGCAGCTAAGATGCTTCCACATGTGATTTGGTGGAAGTGGGAGACTAGGAATTGTTGTACAAATGGCGTTCTTTGGAATCTCTTCCCAACTTGAGTTGGCATGAGTCTCTTGGAAGGAATTCGACCCATGGAGGACATTAGAAGTTTATAAATGTAAATAAAAAAGAATGAAATCATATTTTGATCATTTGTAGAATTTGCAATTGCATTTGTGAAGAGGGAGAGCTAGTGGATGACTAGTTTCTTGCCTTAGCCAATTTCGAGGGTGAAAGATTCCCATCCAAGTGGGTAATTGGAAAGGCCATTCACACCTTTCATTTGGAGATTTAATGGATTCTTTATTTGCATGTGTAAGCTATAGGGCAGCTCATGGTTTCTTCTATTGCATCTCACTCCTTCAACCATTTCTAGTTTTGATGGCATATTCTTGATCCTTGAGGGAGGGCATTTTTGGTGAGATATTGTACTCTTTGTGGGATATTTTAATGCCCCAATTCTTTTGTAATATGAAGTAAATACTCTGTTCTTCATATCCAGAAAGTTTCAGGTCGAAATTCCAAGTAGAAATGTATAAATCTCATTTTTAATGGAAGAACAATGCCATTTCCCCACTACCTTGTTGTGAATCAATGAAATGTTGATGATTTCGAATGAATGGATGATTCTATGATATATTTGTGATACATATACTGCCATGGATGTATTATACAAGTTTCATGTACTGTACTTGAGCATTTGAAGCATTTTTACTCAGTTTAGTTGTATTGGGAGGTGAAATAGTGCCATTTCCCCAAGGGTCGAATTAGGGATTTTTGCAGTTGAATGGGAGAGGGTGCGAACAGTTGTAATAAACCATTAATGGTGCATATGAGACCTTAATAACATAATTAACACATTACATACCTCTTTTCATAAATTTGAGTGGGTTTGGAGGCATTTGGGAAGCCATTTTCAGTACTTACCCCAGGGGGATTTGAACCCCAAATTACTGGTAAAATTGCATACTTGGTCCAGAATATTAAGAGAGTTTTCATAGGTATTTTGGTGGCCATATGTCATACCTAAACATCATATTCAAGTACTAATATCATTCATACACCTTCCTTGAAGATTTGAAGGGATTTGGAGTCAATTTGAGACCTAGAGACCAATATTAGTCAAAGGGAAATCACTAGTAAAGTTACCTACATTGACCAGAATTGTAAGAGGATTTGCAGAAGTATTTTAAAGGTCCAAAGGCATCCCTGAAACACATATTTATTTTCTAATATCATTCATATACCTTCTCAGAAGAATTGGGATCATTTGGGGCAAATTTGGGACCTAGAGATCAAAATTAGTCAAAGGTCTAACTAGGGAAAAAAGTGAAAAATTGTCATTTTGATAAAATTCCTAACAAGGGAGATTATAGAATTTGCTGTAAACATAATGATGACCTACAGTCAAGCTGGAGCATACTTCTTCGAAGGATTCATAGGTAAGTTCTTAAACAATCTCAGTCTATACATTAAAATGCTTTTAGTTGAGAAATGAGTTTTAAGTATGCAGTAATATTTTTACATCTGTCATGGTCAATAGCATTTATAGTGATTCTGATGAAGAGACACATAATCTAAGAAGTGGAAAGAGATATAAGTTTAATAATGAAAAGAATCCAGTAGGACCTGAACTCTGCGTAGATACTGAACTCCCATGTGATCTTAAGAATCAGACCGCGACACTATCAGCCACTATTCATCCTATCACACCTCAGAATCCATCGGTTTCAGAAACCGTGCCACCCTTAGACCAGAACCTACCTGCTATGAGTGTCACGCAGCCCAGTCCATAGAATCCTAGTATTCCAAATATTCCCTTTGTTTTCTCCGCGTAGATAGTCATCACTACTCAGAGCAGTGCACAACCAGGAAGGAGAATGATATATATAGATATAAAACTGTCGATATTCAAAGGAACGGGTCTAGAAGACCCTGACCAACACTAGTTTCTATGTGAAGCCGTATGGAGTTTAAAGCAAATCCAGGATGATACTGTGAAGAGATTGCATCTTATCACAACTTTCAGAGACCGTGCATTGCATTGGTTTATGAAATATTCTCAGGCACAGCTGAGAACCCTAATAGAAATTCAAGCTACACTGGTCATAGAGTTTAAAAAGCCAAAGTTAGAATTGCAGTGCATAACGGAATTAAAGGAAATCAAACAGAAGCCTACCGAATTGGTCTGAGAATTTGACCAAAAATTTAAAACATTGTTAGACCAAGTTAGTTTCATGAGATCTCCTGTGATGAACCTGCAATAATTAGTTAATGCAAATACACGAGATATCAGAAATAATAGTACAGAATCACTTTTATATTGATCACAGGCCACTTCGAGGGGGCAACCTCCTTTAAGCAAGCTCAATACAATTAACTTCACGGTGCCTTCAATGACCTCAACACACACTTATATACTAAGTCTATGCCCAATACTATGAGTCAAAACCATGGGACATATAATACTATAGGACGACTTACAAAGCATATGCGTCCAATACTATGGGTCAATACTATGGGCTAATATAAACTACGGATCAACAAATACTATGGGACGACTTACAAAGCATATGCATCCAACAACAAGATACTAACATAGTAAAGAGAAGGGTTGACATAGGTTTGTTGGCTGCTTTTTGGGCAGACCCGGGTTTTAATGAAGCGCAGCAACAAAACCCCTTGGTGCACTGGCCCTCCCGGCAACGAGCTGCGCGGCAGCTCGAGGTCTCACCCGAAGTGGCTATGGGGGGCTAAGGAATCAGGTTTCCTTAACCTAGGCGATGTGGAGACTGCTCTCCCTTCCTCGACTATTCCTCTAAGGTGAAAGTTTGACCCCTCTTCAGAGTTATGAGCGCGGCAGCGCTCAAGCTCCTGCTCAGCAGCCTAGCTGCGCGGTACTTCTACTCCTGCGCTAGGACCAATTATCCTCTGCGTTGATATTCTAAGCGTCGCTTCGCTAGCGCTCCCGTCGCAGCAACACGTTCCCCTATCGCTGCGGCGACATCATCTTACCAGTTCCTTCGACCCTTAAATGATTATGATCCTCAGGGGAAGCTCCAAGAACTTACTCAACACACTCAGAAAGATAATACAACATTACTGTATACATTGTTAAGAAACTAAACAGGCAATCACTTTAATCACAACATCACACAACGAGAAATATGAAGTCCACCTCCACGGGGAAATCCACGTCCACGGGAGTATCTTATATTAACCAGAAAATGATAGATTTATACAATATGCTGTGCACACAGCTGCAGCCTTAGATCTTTCCAGGAAACTCCTCGCACACAGCTGGGAGCCCTTCTCTCGATCTAGTCTCTTCCTCTTCAGAGATTACAATAGTTCAGACGTCGACCCCGACCGTCTGCAACTCAAATATTAGCTTCACTGCTAACCTTCTCTAACTCCTGTTTTCTAGCAACATGGTAGAAAACAATCAACAAGGTCGTAACAGAGGATGATCAACTCGATCTATCCTTCTTACCTCCAGTATCTACTATCTTAGCTAGCTTACTCACAGGCTTAGCTAACTGGCTAACTGAGTAACTAGCTCACTAACTGGCTACCTAACTGACTCGCTAGCTAACATCTACCCTTCACAATTATACATATATATAGGTGGCCATGGAGGTCGCACCTTTACAAAACTGTGGGCCTTTCCCAGCAGTAATCCCCAAAAACCCTAACCACGCACATGGATAGGTGTACTGTAGGCACCGTTTGCAGTCATGTCGCCGCTCCTTGCAGGCTCCATGAATTCCGGTGCAGCTTACGGGTATGGGCGCCTTGTCCTTCGCCTTCAATGCTTTGGTCCATTTCTCCTCCTTGATCCGAGCAACCATAACTTCTGTACTTAGCCTTAATGAGGGTAGCTGAGCCCTCTACTCCATTGCTTCATTGATTGTGGTAGCTGAGCTTTCTATTCAGCCACATTCATCCTTCTATGACGTGCGCGCGAGCTCCACGATTTTCGGTCCGTAATCTGCGCTGAGATTATCCATCTGGCACCGTACTGCGCACCGTCTGCTTCTGTTCCAAAATTGGCGCTTATTCAAAACTTAGCACTTTCTCTTCCATACTTGTGCTTTTTCCTCAAAATTTGCAGCTTTTACCATAGCTGCGGCCTTGGCTCCAACAGGCCCCTAACACTTACTTGTGGCTCGCCCTCGAGCCACTCGTACTAGCATGTGGTCGCTTTACTTGCGCATCTGCTTTTGCTTGGGTCTCCGCGAATGTTTTCTTCCACTGCGCAATAGCGGAGTCCAATTCATCAACACACTCCAGAACTGTCTGCACCGTTTCTGCAGTGGCTTCTTCTTTAGTTATGGTATCAATCACCTCTTGAGATTCAGCAATTTCTTTGATTTTTGCTTCGACTTGGCCAACGATATCAGCATACTCATCCATAAATGGCTGAATGCTGTTGGTGAGCTTCTCATCTTCAGTTCTGAGCTTGTGTAGTTGCTGTTGGATTCTGCGCACTTCACTCATTTTCTTCATTTTTGCTAAGCCTGCTAAGGACTTAGCTTCTTCAGTCAGAACAGTTAGGGACTGTTCTGCGGCTTGCACCTGTTCCAAAAGACCAATTTTAAAAGGGAGCGTCTCAAGCTCCGTCCAAGCTTCCATAGCTTGGCTCATCAGGTTCTCGGCTTCCTGTATTCTGTCTTTCATTTGTGTGGAAGCTCTGCTCAGCGCCTCAAATTGTTCCTGCGCATCATCTGTAAACTGCGCGGCAACATGAGCTTCCAGCTCGGCGATTTGGGTTCTATGGCCCTCAGCCATAGCAACTATTTCGTGCTCCAGGGTTTTCACCCTTCCTCCAATAATTTGAACTTTCTCAACCAGAGGGAGGTCTGGTTGAATCTCGCAAGCCGGCAATTCCTGGGAAATCTCATCCACTGCATTTCTTATGCCAATGTCTTGCGCCTCATAAAGTGCGAGCTTCTCAGAGATATTCTTATGGCTTGCCTTCAGCTCTATCTCCTGCGATTGCAGTCGTTGGTTTGCCTGGAATGTAGAGAGTTCTCTAGCTCTCAACTCAACAGAGACTTTCTCATGTACTAGCTGTAGAGTCTCTATAGGAATTAAAGACAAATTTATTTCAACGGGCCCAACTGCGCTTACCTGTAGTGCAGCTAGCGGATCTGGAAGTGTCATGCTCGTAGGCGAAATATGCACGACAGTATGCCTTTCTATGAGTTCTTCAACTCGCTCGGTACTTGGAATTACTTGTGGCGCCTGCGAAGTAGATGCTGGCGCATGGGTCTGCACAATCCTTCCTGCGAGACCTTTTATTTCCACGAACTGTAGGTCTAGAGCACTTCTGATGTGAGCGTGCGTGTTCCGCAGCTCGCGAAATTGCTCTTTCAGATACCGGTCGATCCCCGAGGGAATGGCCTCAGAGGGATGCGACACCTTTTGTTTCTTGGTGGATGGCTCTGTCGAGCCTTCATCATTTCTTTGCTCGGGGGCTTCCTTGCCCTTATCCTTCTCTTGCACGGCGGCGGGTGGCATCGCGGATGCGATGTCGGTGGATTCCCTCCATTCATCCGACCAAGATTTGATAGTTTCTTCGACATCTTCGGTGGTCATCCTGTAAAGGCCTATGGCCCATTCCTCTTGAATGCCGCAGGGATGGAGGTAAAGTTGATGTAAGTCGGCAGTAAAGGCCAACTTTCCGTCATATATTTTCGCTGTCTCCTCACTCAGCCTTGGCATTTCTTGAATGGTATCTCTGAGGAGATAGTAGTATTCACAAAATACAGCGCGGTTCATCTTGCACTTCGCGGGATTAGCAGATTCCCAAAGGTTAACATAGCGGATTCCGGCAGGTTCTCCTGCGCGGCGCAGAAGGAATTGAGTGTTCGGGGGCTCCTTCCACCCGATGAGAGCACATAAAATTAAAAGCCAAGAAAAATGGAACAACTGACCGCGGTTATCTTGGACGTTCTGGCAGTCTTCCAAGAAAGAATTGAGGAGGAAGAGGGACCAGTTGTACTGTTCTCCCTCCGCAGCTGCGATGGCAAGTTCCACGACAGCTCCAGTAACTTCCTTCGGTCTGCACTTTGTGAAAAGCCTTCCTGCGAGCAGACTTCCGGTAAATCTAAGTGCTTCGTCTTCTACTATAGTGAGGTCATAAGCCCGACCTCCTCTTGTAAGGTTGTATTTCTGCACCACCTGTGCAGCCAATTTTCTATCCTTGTCTTTTCCCACAAAATGAATATTGGGATCCTTACCAACCTTAGATAGGCCAGTAATACGGTGAATCAAATCGACATTTAAATCGATTGGCCTCCCTAGCCAAAGGTAACCTCCATGAACGCAGGATAGCAGTGTCTTAACAACTGCGTTCACTTCATTGCTACGCCCAAAATGCGGTAGCTTTAACAGGTTCAGGAGTCCAGGTCGCTCAAGATTTGCTGCAAATCCCTTTGGGATGAATTCGTCGACCTTTCTGCTGGGATTATGCACTACCGTTAGATATCGATCTGGCGTGAACTGAGGATATGTTTTATAGTCTCCCAGGTTGAAATCAGAGAACTTGACCAGTGGAAGGTGTCTGAGCAAGGACCCTTCTATTCGCACGCCAGCCGGTAGTGGAGGTAACGGAAGCGGATACTTTGCATTCTTCGGAATATGCACCTCTGGTGCATCGTCTGGACGCGGCGAAATATAATTCACCATAGTGGCCAACGGCTCTGGAACAGGATCTTCTGGCTGTGCCTGAGATGCTCTGGTGGCCGGAGATTGTCTGGGATCATTATAACCAGGGTGTACATAAGTCGAGGCCGTCACGGGGGTAGTCATGCCGAAATCTAGGCCTCGGCGCAGGAATTGACGAACAACTTCTTCAATCGACAGGTTCTCCGTCGTGAACGGGTATAGGTAACAAGAACTTAGACAGAAACGTGGACCAGCGTGGGATATGAACACTGACAACAAAGGAAGCACTCTGCACAACTCGGCTCTGAAAACAATGGCTTAGCTTCTCAAACAAGACTATGCAGCTCGAGAAAAGTAACCCGAAAATATACAAGTGTGGGGTATTTATAATCAAAGGTGATAGTAAATGCAGGCAAGTGGGGCTACTAGCTATAGGCGACTATGCATGAGTTGACAACCCTTCTATCCCCCTCGCCTCTACGGTGCATTTATTGTGATGGACGGGTTCTGACAGCCTTCTGGGAGAAGCTAAAGCTTTCGGCGCATGAGTTAAATGCAAATCTTACAGAGATCAAGCCGAATCTGTCAGATCGGCTACACTTAAATGGCGGGCTTATCCTTCATTTATTCTCAGACGCGGCTACATAACTGCTGTAATTCAAATTTTTCGGCGGGTCATTTCAACTTAGGTAACTGTGCCTATAGGGGTCCACAACAAGAACTCTTCAAGCGGAAAATTGACACAGGGAACTTTGCAAGACCGATGATTTGACCATCCGGAACACTTCGCAAGAGCGCAATTAGGTTCGCTCCAACCAAACTTTATAGACATGCGCGGATGTTTCAAGGAACTGCGTGGGAAGCCGGAGACTGAGGGTCTCGCGACTTCCGTGTAGACTGATAATGCGATGCCTCTTTCAACTACACTGGACATCTGCATCTCTGATCAGCTACTTAAGTCGACAGGGCGGAGTGGCCGTCGCGGTAAAGCTTAAACCGACTCCCGTTGATCTTTGTAGGCAGTACTTCTCCATTCAGCTTCGCAAGCTGAACTGCTCCTCCTTCTGTTATTTTTATTACCTGAAAAGGGCCTAACTAGTGTACACGAAACTTGCCTGGAAACTTGATGAATTTACTATCATAGAGGAGTACCAAGTCTTGTTCCTGAAAGAATTTATTCTTAATATGCCTGTCATGCCAAGATTTCTGTCTTGCCTTCTGTACCTGTTGATGGAATCCGGCTAAGAGTCTGTCTTCCTCTAAGGCAAGTAATTGTGAAAGTCTTTCACTCATGGTATCCGTATCTGTCATTTCTGTAATTTGCGCAATTCTGAGACTGGGAATAATATATTCCATAGGCATAACTGCTTCTTGTCCATACACCAAACTGAAAGGTGTGTGGCTTGTTAATTTCTTGCAGGTGGTTCTGTAAGCCCATAATACAGCTGTGACTCTAAGGTCCCAATCATCTCTTTGTTGATTACAGATCTTCGTCAGGGCATTCTCAAGAATTTTATTGAATGCCTCCACCGTGCCATTAGCTTGAGGGTGGTAGGGTGTACTCTTATGGTGACTAATCTGGAATTCTTCAGTAAGGGCTTCTATAGTCTCATTGAGGAAATGTGTACCATGATCACTCATTAGAATGAGTGGACATCCAAATCTAGTGATAATATTCTCAAAAATGAACTGCGCGGTCGTGGCAGCGTCGCAGTTCTTCATTGGCTTAGCATCAGCCCATCTGGTGAGGTATTCAGTAGCTGTAATGATGTATCTTGCGCTGGTTCTCTTTCCTGGTGGGTTGATAGGACCTACAAAATCAATGGCCCATTTATCAAAAGCACGCAGTGTTATCTGAGGTCTTAGCGGCATCTCATCTCTTCTTGAAGGTTTTCCTATTCGCTGGCACACATTGCAACATTTGAAGAATTCCTTAGTATCCTTATGCAATGTCGACCACCAAAGACCTGCGGCTAAGATCTTTTGAGCAGTCGGCTTTCCTGCGAAATGGCCTCCTGCGGTGCCTGAGTGCGCTTCTGCGATGATAGAGTTCTTTTCATGCGGCAAAATACATCTACGCAAGACTTCGTCGGGGCCCAACTTATAAAGCTGGCCCGCTATCAAAGTGAAGTCTGCGGCTTTGACGACAAGTTGTTTCTTCTGTTGGATTGTAAACTCAACTGGCGCTTGTCCGGTAGTGAGAAACTCAAGGATATCAGAATAATATCCATCTACTGCTTGAACAAAGAATAGCTGTGCATCAGGCAGATTGTCCTCCAGATTTGTAGGTTCTTCTCCTGACTCGATCCTAGATAAGTGGTCAAGTCCTGCATTCAATCTACCTGGCTTTACAATAACCTCAAAATCATATTCTTGAAAGAGCAGTAGCCATCTGCAAATTCTTCCCCCTAACACTGGCTTATTGACCAAGTATTTCAAAGCAGAATGGTCAGTATACATTTTAAAATGTGCGCCTAGTAAGTAGTGTCTGAACTTCTGTAGGGCGTACACCATAGCTAGTCCTTCTCTCTCTGTAGTAGTGTAGTTCTTCTCGGCTGTGGACAGCTTCTAGCTAGAGTAAGCAATGGGGTGATCGATACCTCCTTCTCCCGGTTGTGTAAGTATGACCCCCAATGCTATGGAAGAAGCATCGACATGAACATGAAAGGGTTTGTTCCAGTCTGGGAAAACTAGAATTGGCGCACTGATCATCTTGTCTTTAAGTGTGTCCAAGCTCTGTTGGCATTCTTCTGTCCATTGGAATTTCGAATCCTTTTTCAGTAATCTTTCCATAGGTGCTGTGATCTTTGCATAACCTTTGATAAATTTTCTGTAGTATCCAGTGTGTCCCAATGTAGTGCGCAATTTCTTGACTGAGTTGGGCGCAGGTAAATTAGCAATGATGGCAACCTTCGCAGGATCCATCAGGAGTCCTTGTCTGCATACAATATGACCCAACAAAATACCAAAAGGAGTACAGAAGATACATTATTTCAAGTTAAGGGAAATCTGATGCTGTCTACATTTTTCTAACATCATTCGCAGGTTCCCCATATGGTTCTTTAGTAAACCAAACACAGTCCAATCATCAAAATAGACTTCTAAAAACTTATGGATGAATTCTTTAAAAACAGCAACAACGACTCTAGAGAAGATAGCAGGAGCGTTTTTAAGACCAAAAGGCATTACCGTATACTGGAATGATCCCCATTCAGTCGCAAAATTAGTCTTATGGCGGTCGTCTGGATGGATTCTGATCTGATGGTATCCCAAAAATCCATCAGTGAAGGAGTAAGCCTCTTGTCCTCCAACATTATCAAGCACTTCATCTGTAAAGGGAGTAGGAAATTGATCATGCGCTGATGCAACATTGAGTTTGCGCAAGTCCACGCAAATTCTTATTTCACCTTTTGTCTTCTTCTCTTGTACAACCATAGGGCTAATCCAATCGCTTTCTTCTACTGGCTCAATAATACCTGCTGCGAGCATCTTGTCAATTTCTGCTTTGACTTTTTCTTTATAGCACGGGTTCAACCTGTATGGGCGCTGCTTTACTGGCTTGGCATCTGCTTTCAGAGGTATGCGCATCACTCCTAAGTCTCCTAGGATGCCTTTCATTTCTGTGAACTTGGTAGGAAAGATATCCTGGTAGTCACATAATAAATCTGAAATTTGACCAACAGTTTCATCATCCCAATAGTCTCCGATAGAAGTAAACTTGGGTTCGGCTTCTATGCCATTGTTAACCTTTTTGAGCTTGATGTGTTCTGTAATGGCAGGGATATCAAGCTGAGGACCTTCAACATTGCGTGTCCCTTCTGATTCTGGGATATTGATGTTGCGAGGATCATCCTCCTCTTCTCCAGCAGTGAAGTTATATCATTCCAGGGCATGTTCTATCTAAATAGCCCAATCCGGTTGGGAATATTCTGGTAATAGACATGGTTCAAATACCTTCTTTTTAATACACTTCAGAGCCTGATCAATACTTGGATGCTCTGACTCAAAGCTGAAGGTAAGTTGAAAACTTTCTATCATAAGAGGCCAAGTAAGAGTGCCTCTGCGCAATTCTGTTTCAGTGTACCAGTTCCTTGGAACTGTGTCCAATGTGTGGATGAATAGGTGAACCCACTCATCGTCCGGAATATCCGACCATTGCTGAATGCATGCTTCAACGTGTGACCTGGGGTCACTCTGTCCCTCATATTTGCGCGACACTTCTGCTGTAGTGTCTTGGAATCTGCGCAGTATCAATCTGCGACAGTCTTGCCATGTGTTAATATGCTCTTTATGCGCACCCCACCATCTTGCGGGTGTAGCGCGCAGTGATACATCTAATTCCTGTATGCGCTGCTGTTCTGGAAGCTGTTGTTCATATGCCTGTATGAATTTGCTTACTTCATTTAAACCATCAAAAATTGGAGTGTCAGTCAATTCTGTGCCAATCCATCGAATGGATTTAGTCATCATGGCGCAACGCCTTGCAGAAACCTCATGTAAGCGATTCTGCCAGTTTTCCAATCCTGCATCTGAGTCTGATGTGCACGAGCTATCACATCGCCAGCTGATATGGCCATCTGCTGTGGGATTGACATAGTCACTCTGACTAGCAGTCATCTGATACAAACTTTCCATGTGGCGCGCTTATTCTTCTGCCTGAATGGGTTCTATATACCTTGGTCCTTGAATAGGATCAAGCGGTGCAATGACCCTAATCTGGTCGTCCTCGAAGGTCATCTGTCTTTTCTTCAAATTGATGACAGCCAAATTATCAAATGCCCAGTCTATACCTAAAAGTGCTGGGTAAGGTCTACTATCATCCAGAATTTTGATTACTTCAAAGTCTGCAGAACTTCTTACTCCTTCGATATCAATAGGTACATTGGGTAATCTGCCCAATGGAGAGACTCGTTGCTGGTTCGCGAGTCTTAGCTGGATGGGGGATCTTGAAAGTTGAGGACTTCCCATCTGTTCCCATGTCTACATGGTGAGAACATTAACTTCTGAGCCCAAATCTAAAATGACTTCGTCCATCTCAAATGCTCCAATCTGCGCTGTGAGCCTCATCTCTTTTCCAGTTCTAGTGTGACTCCCAATCTGGTGAATAGCACGCTGCGGCGTGTTCGTCGAAGCAGATTGTTGACATCTATCCAGTAGGTTTTGAAGTTCTATAGTTGCTTTTTCATTGCGCAACAACTTTAAGCAGTTCCTTAGAAAATTATGGACAGCACCTAGTGCATCTTCATCGGGCCTTCCGGATGTAGTGGCCTGTTCTTGTACCAGGTTGTCTTGTCTTAGCATTTGCGATCTAATATGATTATGCGGAGTTGCGTCAGAACTTGAAGCTCCGGGATCTGAGAAATACTCTTGGGCTTGCTTGAATGCTTCTTTTTGCTTCTGCAGATTAAGTGGGGCTGGTTTAATATTAGCGCGGCGCACCCATTGCGTCGCTTGCTTTCCAGTTCCCGACTCTGGCGCATCAGTGGTTGTTCCACTGCGCGTCACGATATTAACTGTAGGGTCTCGTTCCATTTTTTCTGCTCCAATCAATTGAATATTCTGGTTGACCTGTGGTGTCTTTGCTTGCATCTTAGCCATCAACTGAGGGCATTCTTCAATGATATGATCATAAGATTTACAATATCTGCAAAGGGTTGTAGGGTTTTGGCAATCTCTTGCAAAATGACCTTGTGCTCCACAATTATAACAAGTGATCTGGCCTCTTCCGCGGCCAAAATTTGTTGCACGACCGTGGCCTCTATAATTTCCTGTTCGGTCGTCGCGAGTTTGGTCATACTGTGGACCAGCTACGGGTCCTTGTGCTTCTGATTGTACTCTATAAACATCATGTTTCCTTTCCATCATAAGGTCATATGCTCTGCAATTGTTTTCATCATGGCCTACTGATTTACAAAAATTACAATATAGATTCTTTGGAGTTTGTAAATATTTCTGAAGTAAGTGACATTCTTGTGGTCTATGACCTCTAGTTCTACAGATTTCACACCAAGGCCCCTGTGGCTGTGGTAAAGGGTTAGGTGCTCCAGTTGTAATATACTCTATGAAAATGGGACAATGGTCCTTTGAATGACCTTGTGCTTTACATTTTGTACACCATATCTCTTCCTTAACATCCTTGCCTTTCTTAATATCATGCACTTGCAGGGTTAAGTTTGCTAATTGGTTCTGCAACTGCGCAACATCGTTGCTTGTTCTGGCCATTGGTGAAGCTTCTAGTTTCATAGCCATCTCTAGAGCTTGTTCCTGAGTGGTGAGACTCTATTGCATAAGAGGAAGTCTAATGTGTGGAAGTAGCGCAGCAATGAACCATTCCTTGTGCTGCTGTGGTGCAAACTCAAAGCTTACTTGATCTATCAAGGCTTTAAACTTTTGGTCAAAGTCCCATACTGACTCTGTAGGTAACTGTTTGATGTCTTTAAGCTCTGTTATACACTGGGATTCTGATTTAGGTTTCTTGAATTCTCTAATCATAGCATTTCTTACATCAGCAAGCGTTCTATTCTGTGCTGCTGAGTATTTCATGAACCAAGTTAAGGCTCTTTCTCTTAGTGTGGTCGCTAACTGAACCAGTTTAACAGCATCATCATTAATTTGCTTAATTGTCCAAATGGCTTCACATAGGAACCAATGTTGCTTAGGGTCTTCTATCCCTGTTCCTCTAAAAGTTGGTAGTTTCATGTCATCACCCATCTTTCTTGCGCTAGGTTGAGGTGTAGGTGCTGTAGCAGTTCTTCTGGGCTGGTTGAACAAAGGTGGCACAGAGGTGCTAGAAGTACCGTGTGGGCTACTAGAAGGTGTTACTGCGGGATTATACTGAGCTTTGTCTGGATTTTGCGGTGTAAAAGGGTGGTAAGGGATATGAACGCTCCCTTTTCTTTCTATGTGGCTTGCTCTAGGAACTTCTTCTGGGCTTGACTCAAAAGAATGTTGGTCAAGGCCTACTTTATACCGTTTTCCACTACGAGTGCAACCAATAACTTCAGGGTCACTATCAGAGTCTACGGACATTACTTGTCTATGCTATTCATCTGAAGCTATACATAGTTTTGCTTTTTCATACAGAAGCATTTTAATCCATAAGTTCAAAGAATTTAAGAACTTACCTCTATGTGCTTAAAAGAAACTCCTCTCAGCTTCACTAAAACTCTTTCTTGTATCCACTGCAAACTTAGTGATGAAACCTTCCAGCAGACTATTCAACCAAAAGTCTACTGCGCGGGACACAGAATTATCTACCCGCTTCAAAATACTGAGTAGCTCAGGGGTCCAAGCGACTGGTCGATCGATATGCACAGTGGGTCTAGTATCTACTAACTTAGCTATCCAAGCATGTAACTCAAGTGTAAATGTGACAAAGAAAATTTCGTGAAGGTCAGTATAGATATACTTCTGCAACCCTTCTTCTGTTTGGAGCCTAGAGCTTCTATTTTCTTGTTCAGCGAACTCTTTAGCCTTTAAATCGAACCACTCCTGAATTTCTGTAGCTGTAGGATTCCAGTAACACATTTGTTAGCTGAGCAAGTTTCAAGGCAACAGAACCATTTGTTGGCTCAACGGAACCATTTGTTGGCTTCAGCAACAATCTTCTACGTCACAAAAATAGCAAGTCTCAGTCACGCGGCAACGGAACCATTTGTTGGCTCCTTTCTCTCTGGGTTTCGCCTCAATCTCGCGTGTCGCTGAAATAACAAGTCTCAATCACGCGGCAACAGAACCATTTGTTGGATCCTTTCTCTCTGGGTTTCGCCTCAATCTCGCGTGTCGCTGAAATAACAAGTCTCAATCACGCGGCAACGGAACCATTTGTTGGCTGCTTTTTGGGTAGACCCGGGTTTTAATGAAGTGCAGCAACAAAACCCCTTGGCGCACTGGCCCTCTCGGCAACGAGCTGCGCGGCAGCTTGAGGTCTCACCCGAAGTGGCTATGGGGGGCTAAGGAATCAGGTTTCCTTAACCTAGGCGACGTGGAGACTGCTCTCCCTTCCTCGACTATTCCTCTAAGGCGAAAGTTTGACCCCTCTTCAGAGTTATGAGCGCGGCAGCGCTCAAGCTCCTGCTCAGCAGCCTAGCTGCGCGGTACTTCTACTCCTGCGCTAGGACCAATTATCCTCTGCGCCGATATTCTAAGCGTCGCTTCGCTAGCGCGCCCGTCGCAGCAACACGTTCCCCTATCGCTGCGGCGACATTGTCTTACCAGTTCCTTCGACCCTTAAACGATTATGATCCTCAGGGGAAGCTCCAAGAACTTACTCAACACACTCAGAAAGATAATACAACATTCCTGTATACATTGTTAAGAAACTAAACAGGCAATCACTTTAATCACAACATCACACAACGAGAAATATGAAGTCCACCTCCACGGGGAAATCCACGTCCACGGGAGTATCTTATATTAACCAGAAAATGATAGATTTATACAATATGCTGCGCACACAGTTGCAGCCTTAGATCTTTCCAGGAAACTCCTCGCACACAGCTGGGAGCCCTTCTCTCGATCTAGTCTCTTCCTCTTCAGAGATTACAATAGTTCAGACGACGACCCCGACCGTTTGCAACTCAAAGATTAGCTTCATTGCTAACCTGCTCTAACTCCTGTTTTCTAGCAACACGGTAGAAAACAATCAACAAGGTCGTAACAGAGGATGATCAACTTGATCTATCCTTCTTACCTCCAGTATCTACTATCTTATCTAGCTTACTCACAGGCTTAGCTAACTAGCTAACTGAGTAACTAGCTCACTAACTGGCTAACTAACTGACTCGCTAGCTAACATCTACCCTTCACAATTATACATATATATAGGTGGCCATGGCGGTCACACCTTTACAAAACTGTGGGCCTTTCCCAGCAGTAATCCCCAAAAACCCTAACCACGCACATGGCTAGGTGTACTGCAGGCGCCGTTTGCAGTCATGTCGCCGCTCCCTGCAGGCTCCATGAATTCCGGCGTAGCTTACGGGTATGGTCGCCTTGTCCTTCGCCTTCAATGCTTTGGTCCGTTGCTCCTCCTTGATCCGAGCAACCATAACTTCTGTACTTAGCCTTAATGAGGGTAACTGAGCCCTCTACTCCATTGCTTCATTGATTGTGGTAGCTGAGCTTTCTATTCAGCCACATTCATCCTTCTATGACATGCGCGTGAGCTCCGTGATTTCCGGTCCGTAATCTGTGCTGAGATTATCCATCTGGCACCGTACTGCGCACCGTCTGCTTCTGTTCCAAAATTGGTGCTTATTCAAAACTTAGCACTTTCTCTTCCATACTTGTGCTTTTTCCTCAAAATTCGCAGCTTTTACCATAGCTGCGGCCTAGGCTCCAACAAGGTTCCTAACATCCCCTCTCCCTTAGAAAAAGCTTTGTCCTCAAAGCTTTGGTTGGAGAAATTGCTGCAGAATCTAAAGGAGTGGTTCCCTGGTAGCATCCTCGATTTGCATTTCGGGCCACTGACGCCTTTGGAGTGTCAAGGAGGATTGCTTGGAAGGCTGTAGATGAAGAAGAACCCTGTCAGATGCGTGGAAAATGCGCTTAGAACGGTGCTGATCGGCTTGTTGTTTCAGGCGAATTCTGGCCATGTGAAGATTGTCCTGCAGAATGAGAAGAATCTGATCGCGGTTTCGAAGAACTGAGTCAATTTCGTGAACTGGGGAGCTGCTAAGGGTGTATGGAAGAAGAACTGGCGGTGTTTGTCCATAGACTGCTTCATATGGTGTCCTTTGAGATGTGTTATTGTACAACCAGAGTGTTGCTAGGAAATCCATAGAAATAGTTGGCCAAAGCTGTGTAGGGATGGGCAAGGGTTTGATCAATCCCGAAAGGAGTGTCGGTTCCCCCTTGTTGACTGGGAAAGTATCATTGTTAGCCACCATCCGTTGACTTGTCATTTTTAGTCCCGGACAAAAGAAGTTACATTGTTCCTGGTCATATAGTTTGTAGAACCCAGAGTTCCCTGTTGATGAAGAAGCATGGAGTTCATAGAAGAGATAGCCCTGTTGAACATATTGCAACCAATTTGGAACAAGCAGAGAAAGAGCTATAAGAGAAATTGGGTCATCACTTGTGCGAGAAGGAGCATCTTCCACCATATTGTCCTAACCCTTATTGTAAGTGATCACATAGGGATAACCCATGAGTTGGATAACCCATTGCAGGTGTGTTGGGGAGGAGACCCATTGTTCTAGAAAATTTTCCAGACTCGGGAGATCAGTCTTGATGCAGAAATAATTGCCTAATAGGTATGGCTGGCACTTTTGTACTGCATGCAAAATAGCCATCATTTCCTGCTGAGAGGTAGATGTGGCTACATTCTTACCGGAAAGGTCTCTTGAAGGCATCAAGCTCAGTGGTTCAACAAAGATACCTGCATATCTATCCAAGGAAGTAGTGGAGATTGTTGATGGGTGCATCTGAATGGAATTGAGCTGAGCGATGACACAATGTGAATTCTTCTTAAGGATTTTTTCCAGGCGATGTGAACTGATGATGCAGAGAGACCCTGGTTGTAAGCCCCTAAATTTGTGTTGTACCCCATTGACTTTAAACTGCATCCAAAGTTCAGCAAAATCCCATAAGATGGGGCCAAGTGTGCGTAACTATTGAACGCCCAAAACCACATCACATCCGCCTAAGGACAAGGCAAACATGTCGGAGCATAGGTTATAATCTTCCATAGAGATACGCACATTGTGACACTTCCCCTTGCAAGGTAAGGTGCCCCCATTGGAAACCATGACTTCAAATTTGGAGCAAGGATGGACAAAACAATCAGCCTGTTTGGCAATTCGAGGGTCAATGAAGTTATGAGTGCTACCAGAATCAATGAGTATGGTAAGAGTGAGCTTCTTGAAGTATCCCCTGACCCACATTGTTTGTGGGGTGGTGACGTCGGTTACATCATGGAGAGAGATCTCGGGTGGTTCGTCCTGAGATGGGGTGTCAACAGGAGGGTGTTGCATGTTGACCAGATCATCTACTGTATCTGTAGCTTCTTCACCAAGTTCTAAGGCAGGTAGAGAATCCACATCCAAGAGATAGAGCTTTTGTTGAACACATCTATGTCCCCGAGTGAATTTCTCATCACAATTATAGCAAAGCCCTTTTTCTTGGCGTGCCTACATTTCTATTTTAGACAAATGCTTGATAGGAGTTGGTTGAGGAGCAGGCGTGATGGGAGGTCGTTGGGAACCCATATTTCTGAAGGGAGCAAAGGTGGGTTTGGAGCGTTGTTGAGCTGCGATCTTGTCCTCGGCCAACTTAGCCAACCCTAGGACTTCCATCATTGTGTTGGGACAAAACATTTTGACCTCTGAGCGGATTTAATCCTTGCGACCACTGATAAAACAACTCCTGTAGAATTCATCAGACAATCCTTCTGTGTGATTGGCTAGTTTCTCAAATTCCATCTGATACTCTCTCACTGTGCCAATTTGGTGAAGTTTAGTGAGTGCACAAGCAAAGTTGAGCACCGAAGTATCCAATGTTGAATAGAAGGTTTGCGCAACTATCTATCCACGCAACCCGCTAGGCGTTGCGCTGCTTACTAGACTTTCCCCCCATCGCATCACCTAGTTGTGGAAACTTGATTCCGCAACCACCCCCTTAGCTTCGCCTCGGGTGAGACCTCAGGCTGCACACAGCTTGTTGCTGAAAAGGCCGGTGAATTGGGGTTTTGTTGGTTCCTTGAACCGCGAAGTACCTAGGTCTACACTGGAAACCTCAAGAAGGTGATTTATAGCCAACAAATGGTTCTGTTGCTGTGCTAAGACCAGTGATGCGATAGAGTGTTGGAAAGTAATGTGTGAAGAAGAATACCAGTTCCCGGAAGGATCAGACAATTGGCATCCTGAAAAGAAAGAGATCTGGGATTGGTGTGACAAGATTGAAAGAGATTTTGCGAAGAAAGAGAACTGACATCTGCATCTCACCGATGTACAGTGGTTCAAAAAATATTTGTGGAGAGAGATTCATGAGATTTTCTAGTCTTCATTTGGAAACAAGTTGCACGAGTGGATCTCGCGACTCACGGAAAAGAAAAACTGTTTTCAAGGAGGAGTACCTACCAAGTGGACTCCAGAGCTCACAGCGCAACTCAAAGCAATAGACAACCCACTATCCGGAGTAGTCAATTTTTGGGTCGATAGCATACTTGAAGGATTTGTCATGGAATTTGCTGTAAACATACTGATGACCTACAGTCAAGCTGAAGCATACTTCTTCGAAGGATTCATAGGTAAGTTCTTAAACAATCTCAGTCTATACATTAAAATGCTTTTAGTTGAGAAATGAGTTTTAAGTATGCAGTAATATTTTTACATCTGTCATGGTCAATAGCATTTATAGTGATTCTGATGAAGAGACACATAATCTAAGAAGTGGAAAGAGATATAATTTTAATAATGAAAAGAATCCCGTAGGACCTAAACTCTGCATAGATACTGAACTCCCATGTGATATTAACAATCAAACCGTGACACTATCAACCACTATTCATCCTATCACACCTCAGAATCCATCGGTTTCAGAAACCGTGCCACCCTTAGACCAGAACCTACCTGCTGTGAGTGTCACACAGCCCAGTCCATAGAATCCTAGTATTCCAAATATTCCCTTTGTTTTCTCCGCGTAGATAGTCATCACTACTCAGAGCAGTGCACAACCAGGAAGGAGAATGATAGATATAGATATAAAAATGTCGATATTCAAAGGAATGGGTCTAGAAGACCCTGACCAACACTAGTTTCTATGTGAAGCCGTGTGGAGTTTAAAGCAAATCCAGGATGATACTGTGAAGAGATTGCATCTTATCACAATTTTCAGAGACTGTGCATTGCATTGGTTTATGAAATATTCTCAGGCACATGTGAGAACCCTAATAGAAATTCAGGCTGCACTGGTCATAGAGTTTAAGAAGCCAAAGTTAGAATTGCAGTGCATAACGGAATTAAAGGAAATCAAACAGAAGCCTACCGAATTGGTCTGAGAATTTGACCAAAAATTTAAAACATTGTTAGACCAAGTTAGTTTCATGAGAGCTCCTGTGATGAACCTGCAATAATTAGTTAATGTAAATACACGAGATATCAGAAATAATAGAACAGAATCACTTTTATATTGATCACGGGCCACTTCGAGGGGGAAACCTCCTTTGAGCAAGCTCAATACAGTTAACTTCACGGTGCCTTCAATGACCTCAACACACACTTATATACTAAGTCTATGCCCAATACTATGAGTCAAAACAACGGGACATATAATACTGCAGGACGACTTACAAAGCATATGCGTCCAATACTATGGGTCAATACTATGGGCTAATATAAACTACGGATCAACAAATACTATGGGACGACTTACAAAGCATATGCGTCCAACAACAAGATACTAACATAGTAAAGAGAAGGGTTGACATAGGTTCCTAACATCCCCTCTCCCTTAGAAAAAGCTTTGTCCTCAAAGCTTTGGTTGGAGAAATTGCTGCAGAATCTAAAGGAGTGGTTCCCCGGTAGCATCCTCGATTTGCATTTCGGGCCACTGACGCCTTTGGAGTGTCAAGGAGGATTGCTTGGAAGGGTGTAGATGAAGAAGAACCCTGTCAGCTACGTGGAAAATGCGCTTAGAACGGTGGTGATCGGCTTGTTGTTTCAGGCGAATTCTGTCCATGTGAAGATTGTCCTGCAGAATGAGAAGAATCTGATCGTGGTTTCAAAGAACTGAGTCAATTTCCTGAACTGAAGAGCTGCTAAGGGTGTATGGAAGAAGAACTGGTGGTGTTTGTCCATAGACTGCTTCATATGGTGTCCTTTGAGATGTGTTATTGTACAACCAGAGTGCTGCTAGGAAATCCATAGAAATCGTTGGCCAAAGCTATGTAGGGATGGGCAAGGGTTTGATCAATCCCGAAAGGAGTGTCGGTTCCCCCTTGTTGACTTGGAAAGTATCATCGTTAGCCACCATTTGTTGAATTGTCATTTTTAGTCCTGGACAAAAGAAGTTACATTGTTCCTGGTAATATAGTTTGCAGAACCCAGAGTTCCCTGTTGATGAAGAAGCATGGAGTTCATAGAAGAGATAGCCCTGTTGAACATATTGCAACCAATTTGGAACAAGCAGAGAAAGAGCTGTAAGAGAAATTGGGTCATCAATTGTGTGAGAAGGAGCATCTTCCACCATATTGTGCTAACCCTTATTGTAAGTGATCACATAGGGATAACCCATGAGTTGGATAACCCATTGCAGGTGTGTTGGGAAGGAGACCCATTGTTCCAGAAAATTTTCCAGACTCGGGAGATCAGTCTTGATGCAGAAATAATTGCCTAATAGGTATGGCTGCCACTTCTGTACTGCATGCAAAATAGCCATCATTTCCTGCTGAGAGGTAGATGTGGCTACATTCTTACCGGAAAGGTCTCTTGAAGGCATCAAGCTCATTGGTTCAACAAAGATACCTGCATATCTATCCAAGGAAGTAGTGGAGACTGTTGATGGGTGCATCTGAATGGAATTGAGCTGAGCGATGACACCATGTGAATTCTTCTTAAGGATTTTTTCCAGGCGATGTGAACTGATGATGCAGAGATACCCTGGTTGTAAGCCCCTAAATTTTTGTTGTGCCCCATTGACTTTAAACTGCATCCAAAGTTCAGCAAAATCCCATAAGATGGGGCCAAGTGTGCGTAACCATTGAACGCCCAAAACCACATCACATCCACCTAAGGACAAGGCAAACATTTCGGAGCATAGGTTATAATCTTCCATAGAGATACGCACATTGTGACACTTCCCTTTGCAAGGTAAGGTGCCCCCATTGGAAACCATGACTTCAAAGTTGGAGCAAGGATGGACAAAACAATCAGCCTGTTTGGCAATTCGAGGGTCAATGAAGTTATGAGTGCTACCAGAATCAATGAGTATGGTAAGAGGGAGCTTTTTGAAGTATCCCCTGACCCACATTGTTTGTGGGGTGGTGACGTCGGTTACAGCATGGAGAGAGATCTCGGGTGGGTCATCCTGAGATGGGGTGTCAACAGGAGGGTGTTGCATGTCGACCAGATCATCTACTGTATCTGTAGCTTCTTCACCAAGTTCTAAGGTAGGTAGAGAATCCACATCCAAGAGATAGAGCTTTTGTTGAACACATCTATGTCCCCGAGTGAATTTCTCATCACAATTATAGCAAAGCCCTTTTTCTCGGCGTGCCTGCATTTCTATTTTAGACAAATGCTTGATAGGAGTTGGTTGAGGAGCAGGCGTGATGGGAGGTCGTTGGGAACCCATATTTCTGAAGGGAACAAAGGTGGGTTTGGAGCGTTGTTGAGCTGCGATCTTGTCCTCGGCCAACTTAGCCAACCCTAGAACTTCCATCATTGTGTTGGGACAAAACATTTTGACCTCTGAGCGGATTTCATCCTTGAGACCACTAATAAAACAATTCTTGTAGAATTCATCAGACAATCCTTTTGTGTGATTGGCTAGTTTCTCAAATTCCATCTGATACTCTCTCACTGTGCCAATTTGGTGAAGTTTAGTGAGTGCTCCTGTGAAGTCGTCAAAAGCACTAGGACCAAATCGTGGCAAAATGAGTTGGCAAAAATCTATCCAGTTTGGCTCGGGATGAGCTTTGATGTACCAACGGTACCATTTGTTAAAATTCAATATGCTAAGACAGAAAATAGCAGCATTACATTCCATTTCACAATGATAGCATATACAGGATCACTGAAGAAACAACAAGCATAGCATAAACACAAGAGACACAGATTTATCCTGGGAAACCCTCATGGGGTAGAAAACCCAGTAAAGCTTCCTCAATATAGATGACCAGCAATATACAAAGATGCAAACCAAAGACATGATCTCCTCCTCCACCATAGCTGACCTCTCCTCCACAAGTGCGCCTCTCTTAAGTGAGTGAGTGTATCAAATGAGGAACATACCTCCTCTATTTATACACTACACTGACATGTATTTTACACAAGTACATGTAGGCTCGTATTTAACCATTAGGTTAAATACCCTATTATAACTGACTAGGCCGACCCCCACATGGTGGGTCTAATAACCCTAGTTACCACAACCAATTTGGAGGAATAAACATCTCCAGATTCATAGTATAATCACATCGGAGGTATGGAACATCTCCGGAATAAATAATATACAAATATAATATTCTTAGAAGTTACAATATTCAACACTCCCCCTTAACGAGAAGGATATTATAACAACATCCGCAGGAGAAACGAGTCATACATCATACATGATACATCTATAAATCATTGGAAGCTTTCTCAACATCATCAGTAACTCAACCAGTTACTGGAACATCTTCAATACTAGAACATCAACATCTTCAGTACTGAGTCTTTATCTTCTGTAGTACTCAAACAGCTATAGCAACATCAATATCTGAATCCTCACGATCGTTAGCATCGTCATCACACGATCATCAACATCGTCATCACACGATCATCATCATCGTCATCACATGATCATCAGCATCGTCATCATACGAATATCAGCATCGTCATCATATGATCAACAACATCATCATCAGCATCATCATGACATGATCATCAGCATCGTCATCACACGATCATCAGCATCGTCATCACACGATCATCAGCATCGCCATCACATGATCAGCATCGTCATCACACGATCATCAGCATCGACATCACATGATCAGCATCGTCATCACACGATCATCAACATCGATCATCAGCATCATCATCACACGATCATATTACAGGATGATCAATCCTGCTCTCTTTAGGACATAGGTCCATGGATGATACAATCCAGATCAAGTTCCAGGATGATCAATCCTTATCTCTTTAAGACAAGTCTCATGTCTAGGGACGATCTAATCCCAACCACAGTGCCAGTCCTTTTTCATACTGGATGTGACCTAGATTAGATCTAGGATTTACCGCCATAGAGCCAGTCCTCTTTCATACTAGATGTGTCACGTCTACAGAGCCAACCCTGTTTCATGCTGGATGTATCACATCTACAGAGCCAGCCCTGTTTCATGCTTGATGTATCATATCTACAGAGCCAGCCCTGTTTCATGCTGGATGTAACATATCTACAGAGCCAGCCTTGTTTCATGCTGGATGTATCACATCTACAGAGCCAGCCCTGTTTCATGCTGGATGTATCACAGCTACAGAGTCAGCCCTGTTTCATGCTGGATGTATCACATCTACAGAGCCAGCCCTGTTTCATGCTGGATGTATCACATCTACAGATCCAGCCCTGTTTCATGCTGGATGTATCACATCTATAGAGCCTGCCCTGTTTCATGCTGGATGTATCACATCTACAGAGCCAGCCCTGTTTCATGCTGGATGTAACATATCTACAGAGCCAGCCCTATTTCATGCTGGATGTAACCTAGAACAATTCTAGGATTTGTCACGTACATTTTGAACCGAGGTCCAGGGACGATCCAGTCCTATCATGTACCTTTTGAACCGAAGTCCATGGACGATCCAGTCCTATCATGTACATTTTGAACCGAAGTCCAGGGACGATTCAGTCCTATCATGTACCTTTTGAACCGAAGTCCAGGGACGATCCAGTCCTATCATGTACCTTTTGAACCGAAGTCCAGGGACGATCCAATCCTATCATTCAATTCTCAGAGACCTCATGTCTATGGTTCAATTCAAAGGACCATAGTTCGAGGATGATCCAATCCCCTTACCTGTTCATTCATGATTTAGTTCTCGGAGACATCATGTCTATGGCTCAATTCAAAGGACTAAAGTCCGAGGATGATCCAATCCCCTTACCTATTCATTCAGGATTTTGTTCTCGGAGACATACATCTACGACTCTCTTTAGGACTGAAGTCTAGGGATGATCCAATCCCCTCAAGTCCACCAAGGAATTCATTCTCGAAGACATACGCCTACGGCTCTCTTTAGGACTGAATTCCAGGGATGATCCAATCCCCTCAAGTCCACCAAGGACTTCATTCTTGAAGACATACGTCTACGGTTCTCTTTAGGACTGAAGTCCAGGGATGATCAAATCCCCTCAAGTCCACCAAGGACTTCATTCTCAAAGACATACGTCTACGGCTCTCTTTAGGACTGAAGTCCAGGGATGATCCAATCCCCTCAAGTCCACCAAGGACTTCATTCTCGAAGACATATGTCTACGGATCTCTTTAGGAATGAAGTCCAGGGATGATCCAATCCCCTCAAGTCAACCAAGGACTTCATTTTTGAAGACATACGTCTACGGCTCTCTTTAGGATTGAAGTCGAGGGATGATCCAATCCCCTCAAGTCCACCAAGGACTTCATTCTCAAAGACATACGTCTACGGCTCTCTTTAGGACTGAAGTCCAGGGATGATCCATCCCCTCGTATGTCAATCATGGGTACAAGTATCTTCATCCATACAAGTACATCAAGGCATCATGTATCCTCATCATCAAAACATGTATATCAAAACATGTATCCTCATCAATAGCATCAAATACATATATCATTAAAGGCATGTATACATTTATCATCAAAAACATGTATTCTCACTAATACATCTATCATCAAAAGCATGTATACTCACTAATACATCTATCATCAAAAGTATGTATACATCTATCATCAAAAGCATTTATACTCACTAATACATCTATCATCAAAAGTATGTATACATCTATCATCAAAAGCATGTATTCTTACTAATACATCTATCATCAAAAGTAAAAATATAAGGGTCCTAAAAATAATTCTAAGTAACTAAGTGCAGTAAATAGGTAACCTCATCATTGATGAGACAGACTTGTTATCAGATACTATGCTACTCCCCCTTTCGAGGAGAGTTCTTTTGAACTATACCAAGCTTGTCTCGAAAGTATTCAAACTTCACTCGAGACAGAGGTTTAGTCAAGATATCAGCAATCTGATCCTCAGTGCTTATATATTCAAGCTTGATAACTCCTCTTTGCACCATATCTCGTATATAGAAGTATCGGATCTCTATGTGTTTTTGACTTATCATGGAATACAAGATTTTCTATCTTGATGCAGTTTTGAATGTCACACATAATCATAGTGGAATTCATTTCTAAGTCAAACACTCCATATAAAAGCTTCTGAAGCCATACTACTTCACAGCTGGTAGAGCAGACAGCTATATATATATCCTGCTTCAGCAATACTGAGAGCCACACTAGATTGTTCCTTGCTGAACCATGAGATCATGGCAAATTCAAGACTATAACATCCACCTAATGTACTCTTTCTGTCTGAGGCACTTCCTGCCCAATCAAAATCTGAATAACCATGTAAACGGAGTTCATGACCTCCAAGATAATATAGACCAACAATCTAATGTACTTTTTAGGTACCTCACTACATGCTTTGTAGCTATTAAGTGCACCTTTCTAGGTTCTACTAGATACTGACTTAGGGTATTTACAGCAAAGCATATATCTGGCCTAGTATTTATTAAATACATCAATGACCCAATGATTTGTCTATATAGGGTTAGGTCCACTAAATACGATGAGTCATTAACTAATAACTTCAAGTTGGAGTCCATGGGAGTGGACATGGATTTATACTCCAACATATCAAATCTTTTTAGAAAATTCACAACAAACTTACCTTGATTTAAAAGATTCCTTTTGGATCTTGCCATACTTCTAGACCTAAGAAGTAATGCATTAATCTGAGATCTTTCATTTTCATTTCTACAGCCATTTTCATGACCTGTTTCTCATTCCTTGTCAGAAAGAGATCATCGTCATACTATAATGGTATGATAGGTTCATCATCCACAACCTTAAGGTAAAGGTTAGGAACAACTTTACGTCTGGTAAAGCCCAAGCTTTGTCATGAAGCTGTCAATTGTCCATTATTCACACTCAGTATTGAGTGATCTTCTGCATATATATCTGTGCCATCTCTCGTCAGATGGGTCTACTAAAATGAGCCTCAAAATCATTCGAACTCTATGGTAAGTTCCTTCTTTCATCCATGTCATATTGTGTATAGAACCCATATTCAACCTTGTAGCAAAGGTTGAGATCCACATCACTCATGATGATCATTAAGCTCATCAATTGACTACCGATCCTGGGAACCCATACAAAACCTGATTACATTATTAAGAGAATGGTCTTATCTAGTCTCTTGGAGCAAAACATCTCATCATGATTCTCTTCCTCTTTCTAAGAGAATCTCTTAACCACAAGCTTTCTATAGTGTGTTTGATTTGTAAATCTTTTGTTGAACATCCATCGCTTGTTCAGAGTTCGCCATTCATCATGATCTTTCCTACAAGACAAAATTAAGTACATGATTAGTAATACTTCATAATCATCAAATCATATTGACATGATAACCTATTATGCATACAGATATCATTTACATAGTTATGCAACTATTTTGACCAATACTTTGGCACAACACTTTCCCATATCCTGTATGCATACAGTGGCTATCTAGATGCCTTCCATCTCTACCAGAACATACTATCGAGAGTGTGCACAACTCTCAGCATGTCAGCAAAGAGGTTTCATTCTAGACAAGCAATAATGGAATGTTTGTCCAATTTACCAATCATATGCATATTAGTAGTATACTATTAAATGCTTTATGAATGTTTATACTTAGCATGATATATTATAGGAATACAAATATGCATACAAGCAATATGATTTACTATTTATAATAACAACCCAAATACTTATCTTTTATGTTTGTGTGGTTGCCTCCCGCTTGATCTTCTGTATGTCTTCTGAGCTTCTATTCATTCTGTACCACTATGCATGCTCAAGTGTACACTAGTGTCATCCTCATGATCTCATACACAAACATACATTCATTAGTATATTCTCAATATTATCAAAACATTCTAATTCTAAATAATCTTGAATATGTACAGTCATGATCATTAGTATTCAGGGTTTCAAGGAAGTCTTCTTTTACTCATGCATATTCTTGTTTGATCTAGTTAGTTAAATCATCAACCAAGATAAGAGACATAATATGCATAAACCCTTGATTACTAACCAATCATACCAAGTATACGTACACAAGGTAAGATTCTAACATCACACAGGAAAACATACCTGGATTAGCATACCTACTTAGTTATGTACAACATACCTAAACAATCTCTTCAATGATTTAGAGATCCTGAGCTAGAACCTGCATGTCTCGTAGGTTAAACATGATATAACAAAGTCATACATACCTCGTGAGTCTTTGTCTTCATGTTGTCATGGTCATGGAACTTGATTTGTCTTTTGTGATGTACCTGTGTCTTGTTAGCAGACAACATCAACCTCACACAACACCATAATGCATAAGTACAATCATATAGCCCTAATCAATGAATGTCTTCGATCATTCACATACATTCATATTGTTACTAGGGTGATAAGACAATTAATAACATTAATTAAGATTGTACTAATAAATAACATGAAGACAAACACATTATGAACTTAATCAAGAATCAGATTTCAAGGCATACCTAAACCTCCTTAAGTCATACCTGTCGAGACTTTTTGTAGTCTTCGTATGTAAGGCCTTAGCCTCAACTCCCCCTGAAACTTGATCTGGAACTTGATTAGGGTTTTCTAGAGAAACCCTAAAAATTCAATCTTTGACTTTCACACTTCTGAATGGATGGAAGAATGTGTCTTGCTGAGCTGATCAACCTAGCATTCTTCAATTTTGAAATCTCCAAAATTTGACCCCTCAAAATTGCCTTCGAAACTTCTGGATCTTCTGGACAGGAACCCAAACTAGGGTTTGATGAAGCCCACCCTTTTGTCCAATCAAAAGGTTTGATCCAAGGCTCTAAACTCTTATTTTTTTGAGGAGCTTCCAGCCGTGGACTCCGATTCCAAAAATTCTAACTTTCTCCGAAACCCTAAATTCCGGAAGCCATGAATAAAGGTGCTCCAAAAATAATTCTGTTTTGACAGAAATATGCACCTGATTGTTTCTGCTATAACTCTGAAATTTATGCTCCACAGGGTTTGAAAAGATTTTTTGCAGTAGCCTGACCTGTCATCTTTCCATCCTGACAGGTTTGACCTCAATTGGATTTTCTGAGAGAGAGTTATGCCAAGTGTCGCAACGTGACCTGTTTATGGGATAAAACAGGAGAGTGAACTTGTACGGCGTTCCACATGTCACTGTTTGAAATTCGGCCTCTGAACAATGTTCCTAAGATATCTCTCCCTGTTATCTTTCCATCCTGATAGTTCTGACCTCAATTGGACTCTCTGAGAGAGAGTTATGCCAAGTGTCGCAACGTGACCTGTTTATGGGATAAAACCGGAGATTGAAATTGTACGGCATGCCACGTGTCACTGGTTCACCTTCGGCCTCTAAAAAGGTTTTGGGAGATAGTACAGTCTGTGTACTACCTGTCACTTTTTATGAAATTTCATTTGGAGCTTCCTATCCCAAGTTATGACCTTTTTTCCAAGGTCACCTGAATTTGACTGAGATCTGGAAGAGGCAGAAACCCTAACTTGTACTGATCATAACTCATAAAGTAAAATGAATTTGAGGGTACCCTTTGGACACAAGGTACCTGGGGATGTTATCTATGACTTGTAAACGTTTCAGATCCTGAAACCTCGCATAAATGGATTTATAGCGAAAGTTCCACGATGACTGGTTTTTGCTATATAAAACCCTAACCTTCAAATTGTCGCAAGAGAAGCAAGTGTCGTAAGTGCCATACATTGCCTTCCTTCAGGTTAGCTATGATACCATGTTAAAATTCAATATGATAAGACATAAAATAGCATCATTACATTCCATTTCACAATGATAGCATATACAGGATCACTGAAGAAACAACAAGCATAACATAAACATAAGAGACACAGATTTATCTTGGGAAACCCTCATGGGGTAGAAAACCCAGTAAAGCTTCCTCAATATAGATGACCAGCAATATACAAAGATGCAAACCAAAGACATGATCTCCTCCTCCACCATAGAAGACCTCTCCTCCACAAGTGCGCCTCCCTTAAGTGAGTGAGTGTATCAAATGAGGAACATACCTCCTCTATTTATACACTACACTGACATGTATTTTACACAAGTACATGTAGGCTCGTATTTAACCATTAGGTTAAATACCCTATTATAACTGACTGGGCCGACTCCCACATGGTGTGTCTAATAACCCTAGTTACCAAAACCAATTCAGAGGAATAAACATCTCCAGATTCATAGTATAATCACATCGGAGGTATGGAACATCTCCGGAATAAATAATATACAAATATAATATTCTTAGAAGTTACAATATTCAACACCATTGAAGGGATTCATGTTCCAAATGAAATGATGCAAGTGGAACTTTCTGAACATAAAAAGTATTATGCAGACTGAAATATTGTTCTGCTCGGTATATCCATCCAATCGGATCAGTACCATTGAAGCGAGGAAAATCAAGCTTCGGCCCACGAAAATTGCTAGAAGCAGAGAACCCGGTGGCTGCAAAAGATTCTGGCTGTCTGGTATTGTTCATGGCTGAATGCTGAAGATGGAGGCTGAGAAATTTTTCATCCAGATCTTGGAGTTTGGTTTGAATGGCTGCAAGTGCTTCCTCCATGGTGTGTGCTCCTGCATGGGTGACAACCATAATCAGGTGTTTTTTTTTTTTTTTTTTGGTGGAATGGGTAGAAAAACACAAACAGAAGTTGATTTAGTAAAGGGAAATTTGGATTGGGGAAACAATAGGATGGGTAATTGGGGTTTGACTAGATTTTGGACACTGTCGAAAGGATAAGAAGGCAAAAAGGGGGATTTCAGAAGCGGGGTGATAGAATGAGAAAATTGGGCAGAGAGGGACAAAGAAGTAGAAGTCAGAAAGGAACTCTGTGGTAAAATTTGAAGGTGATTGGGTGAAATCTGAGGAAGTTATGGCAAACCCTAAAAATAGACAAATGTGGGATTTTGGGCTTTGGGAAGGGGAATTGGGGAGAGGGTCCTCAAGAATGAAAGATGCAGAATGGGATGACAGGGGTTCCCCGAAAATTTCAATGGAAACAGAGTGAAAACAAGGGAGATATGGGGAAATTTTTTTTTTTTCTTTTTTTTTTTTCAGAAATGGATCAGCAACAGCGGCGTGGAAGGGGTTCGCAACAGATGGATCTGCAACGACGCGGAAGGGATCGAAAATGGCTGGAACTGAAACGGCGACTAGATCTGGAATGACTTTCAGAATAGATCTGAAAACGACTGGATCTGAAATGGTGACTAGATCTGGAATGACTTTCAGAATAGATCTAAAACGGCTAGATCTGGAGCGGAAGTGATCGGCAACAGTTCAACTGAAAATAGATATGGACCCCAGGTATGTGCGGCTTCCTAACAGTTCAGGTGTTTCACTCGGCCACCAATGCTGTCTGACAGCTTGTGTATTGGGGCAGTACCCCTCACTCCACGGCTCAGGTAAAACTGATAACCGCTTTGCCACAAATGACAGCTCTTAGTTTACCTCACGGGTGGGAACTAGTTAATCAGGTAGGGGTCGTTGCCCTTTTCGCTGGAAGGTCCTCTCAATGGGCCAACTACTTTGGGTTTTTGTGGTACTCCTCACAATGAGTTTTAGGGCTTATGCCCAAGTATGTCCCACAGTTAAGCGGATAGGGATTATTCCCAAATCCGAAGCTGCAACAGATGCGAAATTTTTTTTTGGCAGAAATTCCACCCAACGCGCCCAAGAAAGTGCTCTGATACCAGATGTGATGAACCTGCAATAATTAGTTAATGCAAATACACGAGATATCAGAAATAATAGAATAGAATCACTTTTATATTGATCACGGGCCACTTCGAGGGGGCAACCTCCTTTGAGCAAGCTCAATACAATTAACTTCACAGTGCCTTCAATGACCTCAACACAGACTTATATACTAAGTCTATGCCCAATACTATGAGTCAAAACCATGAGACATATAATACTACAGGATGACTTACAAAGCATATGCATCCAATACTATGGTTCAATACTATGGGCTAATATAAACTACGGATCAACAAATACTACGGGACGACTTACAAAGCATATGCGTCCAACAACAAGATACTAACATAGTAAAGAGAAGGGTTGACATAGGTTCCTAACAGCTCCACAACAGCACAAGGAATGGTTCATCATTGCGTTGTTTCCTCACATCAGACAACCATTGATGCAACAGAAGATTGTGTCGCAAGCAGAGGCCTTAGAGATTGCAATGAAGTTAGAGGCTTCACCAATTGGTGAGAGTAGCGCTGGGATGTCACAGATTCATAAATAGTTGACTATGCTGACATTAGAATTACAGGGTATGAAAAACGACAGGAGCAAAGATATGAACACATACGTGAAGTTTGGTGCACTGGATGCAAAGGAGAAGGCCATACCAGAGAACATTGCCCTCTATTTCAGAATTATCTTGACAATAGCACACCAAACCCAATCAATATGAACCACAATCAGGCACCGTGGTGTGAAATATACAGAACCAGAGGACACAGGCTGGAAGACTGTTACCTAATACAAAAATATGTCAAAACACCTAAGAGATTGTATTGTAATTTCTGTAAATCAGTGGGACATGACGAATCCAACTGTCGCGCATATGAGCTCATGAATGAAAGAAAGCACGACATAGAAGCAATGTGAGGTGCTGGGATATAGAGGCCGTGGTGGTGGATACTGTGGGAGAGGAAAATGTTGGCATGGCGTAAGGAATAGGCCACGACCAGGTAATCTGTTACAAGTGTGGCCATCCAGGTCATGTTTCTAGAGATTGTACCAACCCATGCATTATGTGCAATTACTGTAAATCATTTGAGCATGTTATTGAAGACTGCCCTATGCTTGAGGTATAAATGCAGAAGAGAAGAAGGACATAACCACCAAATCCCAATATTCAGTTGATTGCAGCAGAGAGTAGAATTGCGAATCCAAGTGTAAACGTGGTAATGCACAGTGGTGCTAATACAGGAAGGGACGGAGGCACAGAAGCTTTGGCCTTCAGAATGCGCAACCCTAGACAGAATCCTGGAGAGACAGTATGGATTAGGAAAGCTCCAGGGAAAGCATCAGGTCTAGATTTATAGAAAAATAAGGGAGCATTTGAGGAAGCACAAGACATGTTCAGGTCACCACCACCTGTCTTCCCCCAAACACAATTGCGTGGTGAAGTACCACAAAGAGAGAATATGCCAGCAGTGCAAGATCAGACAAATTCCGCAATAGACGCAAGGACCTCTGTTGTGCATTTCTTACATAGGTGCATGAAATTACTAAAGAGCGCAGATGCTTTTACAGAATTTGAAAATCTACTAAGGCAGTATGAGTCAAACAGTGACAAGGGGGGCGCCCATGGTGCAATCCACAATATTAGGAGTCCTAAGAGAACAAGAAGGGAAATGAGACTCACTACACAGATTGGGGACTATGAGATGGATGAGATCATTCTCGATCTTAAATACGAAGTAAATGCCTTGACCAAGCAGACATGGCATCAGATGGGTAAACCCAAGTTACAGTGGTCACCTCTACAATTGAGGATGGCTAACCAAGGGATAGTTATACCTTTGGGAAGATTACCCAACACCATTGTTGGCATTGATGGAGCACATAGCTATGACAATTTTGAAGTAATTGAAATAGTGGATGACAACCATCCTTATCTAGCACTACTGGGTATCGATTGGGCAATGACAAACTCTGCCATTATTGATTTAAAAACCATGAAAATGATATTTGAAGGAAATGATATCAATGTCATCGCGCCATTAGACCCTTCGCAGGGAGAGCGGTATGTTGAACCGATTCAAGAGGAATCTAGAGCTAAAGACTTGGACTGTATCTATAAGATGACAACCAATACTACTGACTATATTAATCCAAATGCAGATGGCACACTCAGTTGGCGCTATGATAGCTCTTGCATTTCAGATTCCTATTCAGGACTAGAAAACTAGCAAAGCAGGTTACATGAAGTATCTGCCAAGAAATGTGCACGGATCACAAAGTCACTCTGTTGGATTGGGAAAGAGGTGACTCCAATCCCTACCTTTGATGGTTTATCTAATGTGTATTGTTTTATAAAAGAATATACTGCAGCAATTCCGGATGAACACTGTGTCTCAGCTCTAGACATGGCATTGCACAGCATACCTACCAGATGGTGGGTTGCGCATAAGAAGATACTGACAACATGGGATCAGTGTAGAATTAAGATGCAAATCAGGTTTGCTGATAAGGTTACCCTATCCTTTGAAAAATATAATGGACAGACAAATGCACGAGAGAATATTTGAATCTGTTCCAAAGCATGGACAGAAAGACCACAGAAAGAATGGGTACATCTGTTTGTGCACACGATAGAAGAACCGATTCTGAAGAAATGGTAGCTAGACTTGGATTTGTGTACAAGCACAGTGGACTGGTCGGGCCTCACTGTGACCTTCCAATAGGATTTCAGCTTCGAAGATGAGCATCCAAGTATCAATGACGCGCTGCAGGTCATTAAGAAAAAAATATTCAGTTGAGATTGTACACAAGGAAACATGACACTAGAAGAATTCTTCGACACGGACTGCATACCTGAGCACCTACAACCTGAATTGGAAAAGAAGCTAGAACATGCTCTTGATTTTTATCACATTGATGGAGAAACCAAGGATACAACAGACAGTTATAAGGAGGACCCATGCAACATACGGATACCTGATTCAGAGGGATCGCGCGAGGTAGAAGGACCTCCACTAGAAATTCCAGACATGAGTGGACCTATGAAAACAAGGAAAGTGAGCATTGGCACCAGTGAAGCGCCAAGGTTCGCAGCTATTGGAGATTATTGGGACGAAGATACAATTGAATAGGTCGTGAGTATATTATAGGAATATCAAGAACTATTCTTGACCAAGTTCACAGAGATGAAAGGTATCTTGGGAGACTTAGGAGTGATGAAAATTCCTCTTAAGCCTGGCGCGAAACCTGTGAAACAAAGACAATATAGACTAAACTTGTGCTATAAAGAATGAGTTAGGGAATAACTTGATAAGATGCTCGATGTAGGGATCATTGAGCCAGTTGAAGAATCTGAATGGATAAGACCGATGGTTATCCAGGACAAGAAAACAAAGGGCGAGATCAGAATTTGTGTGGATCTCATAAAAGTCAACGATGCTTCAATGCATGACCCATTCCCTACACCTTTTACAGATTAAGTGCTAGATAATGTTGGAGGGAATGAGGCCTATTCTTTTACTGATGGATTCTCTGGTTACCATCATATTAGGATTCATTGCGTAGATAGGCACAAGACAAATTTTTCTACAGAATGGGGATCGTTCCAATACACAGTAATGCCCTTTGGTTTGAATAATGCAACCGCCATATTCTCTAGAGTGGTCGTCGCAACATTTAAGTATTTTATACATAAGTTTCTAGAGGTTTACTTTGATGATTGGACCATTTTCGGGCTATTGAAGAACCATGCCGTGAACCTTAGGATGATGCTAGAAAAATGCAGACAACACCAAATTTCATTAAAATTGAAGAAGTGTGTCTTCTGTGTACCCTATGGAGTCTTGTTGGGACACATTGTGTGCAAATAGGGATTGATGGTAGACCCTGCTAAGATCGCAGTCATTGTAAACTTGCCTATTCCCAATTTAGTTAAGCAATTGCGCACTACACTGGGGCATACCAGTTACTACAGGAAGTTCATAAAAGGGTATGCACAGATAACCGCTGTTATGGAAAAACTGCTGAAGAAAGATGTACCATTCATTTGGAATGAGGATTGTGAGAAATGCTTTGACACATTGAAGGAGAACATGGTCACTGCACCAATCCTAGTTTTCCTAGACTGAGAGAAACCTTTTCACATCCATGTGGACGCATCGTGCATAGCATTGGGTATTGTTCTTGCGCAACCAAGAGAGGGAGGCATTGATCATCCCATTGCCTTTTCCAGTAGAAAGTTATCATCCATTGAGAATAACTATACTACTACTGAAAGAGAAGGACTCGAAATCGTATATGCGATGTAGAATTTTAGGCACTAGGTTGGTGTGCACTTCTCCATTTTCACTGACCATTCTGCCTTGAAATACCTGGTTAATAAGCCAGTGTTAGGGGGGTGCATATGCATATGGTTACCTCTCCTTCAGGAGTACGATTTTGAGATTATTGTTAAGCCAGGAAGATTTAATTTGGGACCTGATCATCTGTCAAGAATCGAGTCAGGAAAAGAACCTACGAATTTGGAGGACAATCCACCTGATGTGTAGTTGTTCGTCATACAAGTTGTAGATGAGTACTACTAGGACATCATTGATTTTTTGACCGCTGGATTCACACCCGTAGAGTTCACTACACAGTAGAAGAAACAACTAGTAGTGCATGCAGCAGACTTTACTATAATTGCAAGTCAGCTATACAAACTGGGACCGGATGAAGTATTGTGCAGATGTGTGCTAGAGCATGAGAAATGGTTTATACTAGCTGATGTGCACTAAGGAGTTGCAGGAGGCCATTATACAGGAAGAGCTACTGTGCAGGGCTATGATGGCCTACAATTCATAAAGATTCAAAGGAACACTACGAGAATTGCGATGTCTATCAAAGGACAGGGAAGCTGTCATGCAGAGATGAAATGCCATTAAATCCATAGCTAAAATTGTAGGCCTTTGAAAAGTGGTCCATTGATTTTGTGGGTCCTATTAACCCACCAAGAAAAATAACTGGTGCGAGGTATATCATTACTACTACTGATTACCTCACCAGATGGGCAGAAGCAAAGCCAGTCAAAGACTATAGTAGAGCTATAGCAGCAGAGTTTATATATGAGAATATTCTTACAAGGTTCGGATGCTTGAAGATATTGATGAGTGATCAAGGAACTCATTTTCTAAATAAGACCATTGAGGCTTTAACCGAAGATTTCCACATTCATCATCAGTGCAGCATGCCTTATCATCCATAGGTGAATGGAACTATTGAAGCATTTAACAAAGTGTTGGAGAATGCACTAACAAAGATATGTAATGTCAATCGGGACAATTGGGACCTGCGCATCCCATTTGTACTATGGGCATACAGAACTACCTGCAAGAAAATAACTAGCCATACACCTTTTAGGTTGGCCTATGGACAAGAAGCAATAATGTCGATGGAGTACACTGTTCCCAGCTTGAGAATAACAGCGTTTACAGGCATGGCCAATTGCGCAACACTCGAAGAAAGATTCTTACACTTGGTTGGGCTAGAGAAAGATCACTTCGTTGCAAGCTTCCACCAACAAGTCCAGAAAGAGAGCGAAAAATCTTGGTATGATCACCACATCAAGAACAAGAACTTTTAGGTAGGTGATCTAGTCCTCCCGTATGATAGAAAATTCATGAAATTTCCTGGAAAAGTTAAGATGCATTGGATTGGACCATATACTATAATGCATGTTACTAACGGTGGCACAGTCCAGTTAGCTACATTAGCCAGAGATACTTTACCAAGTTTGATAAATGGTAGTAGACTAAATATTTATTGCGATAGTCTGGCTGTGCAGAATCCTATATGATCAGGCGAAGTGTACCGTGCAACATTGCTGAAGTTGCAAAAAAAAAAAAAAAATGAAGAAGAAAAGAGGCAAGAGAAGAGAGGGTGCGCAAAGTAAGTCCAGAAGCTCGTCGCATAGAAAAGGTGGAAGGACAATCGTGCAGAAGATAGCACCCAGTGTGTGTCCTATACCAAACATCCTATTAGACCGCCAGCACATTATAACGGAAACTGTTACCATTACATCTGTGAGCCGGTTAGTGGGTCGTTAACCAAATTGGCAGCAATAGGGAAACTCATAATTTAAAGGTGGATGGGACATTTTGGAAACCATTAAAGACCGAAGTGACCAGTTCGTACCGAAATACGGATGGCACGCTAAGCCATTAATGTGGATTCAACGGATTTGACAAGCTAGCATGAAAGGCAACCATTGGGAATTGAAGGAAACAATGTTCACATCACGAGAAGGATCAACTGATAGGCCCAAGATAATATGCACGGATTGGAAATAAAGATGGCTTTAAGGGCCTCGGGCACTACGGAAGGCCACGTAGAGGACCAGCAGTGGCTATAAATAGACCTCGCTTGGCCACTTAACCATTTTTACGAAGTGTTTGAACTAGTCGAGAGTCGAGCGATTAGAGCATTGTATGAGCGACCCGGTTCAATTAGCAGATATTTCTTAGCTATTTGAGCAAGCAGGGATTCCAACAGCAATGATGGCAATGAAGCCAGGTCCATCCAGAAGTTCATCATGACAAACTACAGGAAGCAGCAAGGGAAAAGAGACAGCATCTCCAGAGAAGGGGGGCTCCGAAGTGCCATTACAACAGACAGCTTCGACTCAAGTTCTCCCATTTTATGTAGTGCCTGACTACATTCCCCCAAGGAAGCTCGATGCCCCACCAGTAAACATAGAAAAGAACTTCAAATATGAAATCTTGCTACCCGATATCTCTACCAGCGTAAAGATTGAGGAGAATCTGATGGGTGGAGTACTAGGCTGCAAGCTGGATGACCAAGAATTACTGGAGAATATGTTGGTAACACTGAAAAATTACCCACAGTTTAGATTGGATATCTATATCAATTGGGTCAAGGTTGCACAGACTCGAACTGGTAGGTTGGAAATTCAGGAATGGCTAAGGGCCATCCGGCCGTTAGGCTTGTTAAACTTATTGCAAATTCCTCACCTTTCCAAGAGCGTTGAGTTTTCCACCGTAGCACGCACACTACTCACTTGTGTGCCTGAGGGATTCCTATGGTTGGACACGCGCATTGACATCAGTATCGACTTGATTCGTCACATCACTGGATTGAACAAGAGAGGAGAAGACCTTACTAATCTCGTCATAAAGAAGGCGCAGGATAGAGCTATTAGCACTGAAGTAGCAAAAGAATTCGGCGTAGTGTGCAAGGGACGAGGGTTCCCAATGGTCGACATCAATGACCTTGCCACACAATTTACGACCCAGTTGCTTGCAGGAAAGCTATTGCACAAGTGTAGACCACCTGAAGTACTTGTGGTCACAATCAGGGCAGCTGCTAATGTATTTCGTGGAAAATCTTACAATTGGTGCCTATTCCTATTGAACGAGTTTCAGGCAGATGTTCAGGATACCCAAGATGATGGAACACCATTCCATTTTAGCCAGATGCTAGTGTTAATAGCCCTTGTAGGCTGGAAAGAGCCATAGAATTACCAAGGAGCTGCCACTTTAGTTGTACAAGGCGGAGGAGCGTGCTTTCCCAATCTATGGGCAATCCCAAAGGCATCTAGGCAGTGACAAATGACTGACGTATTTTATGTTTACTATCACCAGTTGCGCGAAGCAATTATCACAACACCACGCATTTCCAAACCACTAGCTGATGAATAGACCTGCATCATCAGGCTTCAAGAAAAAAGGTACCAAACATTCATTTAGCCAAGAGGTGACATAACAGAGCATGATTTATGGTATCCAGGATTTTACCGACTGGATAAGCAGGAAATCAAGGGAATGATGGAACAATGGGAGCCCAAATGGAGAGTCCCTGCTTCATGTGATGATAAATCAGACTACGAGCAGAACATAGAACCCCTTCGGGAGAAGATCGATGTCAAAGACACCGATGAAGAAGATACCCAAACAGATCAGGAAGACAAAGAAGAAACAACAACAAAGAAGGGAAAGAAGGGAGGACTACCAGCTGGAACTCCCATTGTGGAAGAAAAGGATGATGCACAGAGTCAACATTCCACTTCATCGGGAGAAAAGAGAAAGGCCACTGAAGTCCCCTCGCAAGCACAGGGCCGACACACAAAAAGAAAGGCTGAAAAACCCGAGCTCGGGCCACAACTACATCCGGATGATTGTGAGACCATTGCAACCAAAGTGCAGGAAGCATGGGAAGAGACCCATGCTGAGAAAGAAGCCAAGCAAGAACAACTGCAGTTGACCATAATCCAAGTTGTGGAGGAGGTCAAGACATTGGTATCCCATATGGGATTGGGGCAATCAGGTTCAGGTATTAACGGGAAATCAGCAGAGTGAAGTGTGCAAAGAAGACCACCTGTTACTGGAAGTAAGTATCCGCGCGTCTTGAACCTTGAACCTAACTACTTGATTTACCCAAATGAAATGGTTAAGGACCTGAACATTGGCGCCTTTCCCCTAGAGGACCTGAACGAGTTGCATATCAGAGTTTCAGAAGAAATTCACGAGAGAGGCCTCGCCTCATATGATAAGTGTGCATAGCTAACTGAAGACATCAATCAGTTAAGGCAGGAATCAAATAACACCAAGCAAGAATTGAGCGCAACCAAGGAAAAGGACCAGAAGCTGAAGGAAACCATTTTAGCTGTGTGCGCACACATAGAAGAATGCGAAGAAGAAGATGACATGGAAGACACAATAAAGAAAATTGGGGCCAAGGTAGAGTCTCTTACTACTGAGAAAATGGAAATGGAAAACGCGTATAAAGGAAAAATCGCAAAGTTGGAGGCTCGACACCCTGGAATTCCGCTAGATCAGTGCCCAGCTCTAGCTGAGGACGTCAAAGTAACCATGGATGGCATTTCGTCGGAAGTGATGAAATGCCAAGACTTACTTGAGAACATAACTACAGTAGTAACCAGGTTGATGAGGATCCTGCGCTACAACAGGTAAGGGCAGAAGTAGAACAGAAGCAGCAGCAGGTAGATGCTCTAAGTATACAGATAAGGAATGCACTGGCAAGAGAGAAAGTGCAGAGATTTAATGAGTTCAAGGACCTACAGAAAGAGTTGGCAACACTAAGGGAGAAAGAGGTCGTCGCATCGGATAGGCTGCAGCCTATTGAGCAAGAAGGCCTCGAATTAATGCAGCAATTCGATGTGAAGTTCGTAGAAATTCAGATGGCAGAAGGCACTATGCAGGAACAAATGGCTCGGGAGAAGGTCTCGCAGGCTACTCTGGAGACACTTCAAGGGTTTGAACAGAAATCCAAGAACATAGTTGTGGAGTTAGAAGAAACTCTGCAAAGCTTCACAGTAAATCTTGGGATGATGAAAGACGTGGCACTAAGGTCCGTAGGTGGAAGTGGCTCGGGAGAGCCACAGGTGAGTGTCAGGGGCCTGTGTGGCTGGGCCTAAGTGGGTTGGAAAAATATAGAAGTATGAAAAAGCATGCGTAACGTGCTGCATTAGGAAGAAAAGGCAATTTTGATAATTGCGCATTGCATGCTGCGGCAGGAAGACAAAACAGTTTTGGTGAAAGCGCATTGCACACGGCGGCAGTCGACGAACAATTTTGAGGTTTTGCTTGTGTCGCGCGATGGTAATGAATAAGGCACAATCATGCAGTAGGATGATGTGCATGGTAGCGCATAGGTAATTTTTGGCAGAACATGGGTAAAGGTCAGATGAGGATATGACCTAGTTTGGGAAAGGAATAGGTGGATGATAGATGAAAGAGACGTGTTCGAACATGTGGTGGAAAGCAGTTGAGAAGCTAGGCCACAGCGCCGATGGCAACAGGAAGGCGAAGGATTGGAAAGAGATAGGCCATGATGCAATTGTAACCATTTGGAGGACTGCGGTTGTTAGAAGAGCATGTGAGCCACGAGTGGCCCAACTAGAGTAGGCTATCAATGGCGACAGCTAGGGTGGCAGTTAGCCACACCGGTTTTGGAAAACTTAGAGTTTCAGCCTAATGATTGTAAAGACATGACCTACGGGCATGATCTATAAATAAGGCACAATATTGTAAGAGAAGGGTTACTCTTCATTTTGTTAAGTATTGATTAATGTAGAATCTTAAGCTCAAAAAAAACCATTATAAAGGCTCTGCAGCTGAGTGCATAGAGACCTATCTTAGAGAAATAAGAGAGTCTGCAGCTGAGTGCGCAGACTAAGAACGGTTGTACCCTTCCCATTAAGAGAAATATTAACAACCGTTCTTGTGGACGTAGCGTCCATCCGGGGGTGAACCACGTTAAATTCTGTGTTGTGTGGCCAATGTGTGTTTATGATTGTTTAATTTCTTGGTATGAATGTTTAATGTTGGAAACTTCTGTTATGTGATTTCTTTTATATGTATTCGCCGCAGAGAATGGGAATAATATGTTAAGTAATGCATGCGTAGAGGAATGTTAATTATTCAACATGTATGAATCTTTTGATTAGAATGTATGAATCTATCTATTGGTCAAGTAGTGAACACTGAGTTTAAGCACAACATTGGAGCACGCAGTAACGTATGTTACTAAACCATCCAAACTTTAATAATAAGAACTTGAACGGAATAAAGGGATAAAGGATGTTAAGTAGAATGGTTAGAATTGAACATCCTAGAAAGGACGTGCATTCTCATTGATGTGCTGAGTCATTGAAGGTTGCTGTGAGGTAAGCTCTTGATAGCTTACTGTCATAATGCAAAGGTATCTTGTATCGCACAGTCATTGGAGGCGCAAGTGCATAAGCGAAGTTGCAGACTGAAGTATCCAATGTGCAACAGAAGGTTTATGCAGCTATCTATCCACGCAACCCGCAAGGTGTTGCGCTGCTTATTAGCCTTTCCCCCCATTGCATCACTCGGTTGTGGAAACTTGATTCCGCAACCACCACCTCAGTTTCGCCTCGGGTGAGATCTTAGGTTGCACGCAGCCTATTGTCGAATTTAAGGGTCGGTGCATTGGGGTTTTGTTGGTTCCTTGAACCACTAAGTACCTGGGTCTACACTGGAAACCTCAAGAAGGTGATCTATAGCCAACATAAGTATAGGATTGGGTTAATCCTGGAAGAAATGAATTGGATACTTACATAAGGGAAGAGGTCCATGTCCCAGAGGGAGAAGAGGCTAAGGCCTTGCATAAGAAGAACTTGGTCAAGGAAAAGAGGATCATTGCTGATTCTATCAAAGACCATCTTATTCTACATGTGTCATCTCTAAAGACACCCAAGGAGATGTTTGATTTCCTAACCAAGCTATTTGAAGGGAAGAACATAAATCGGAAGATGACTCCGTGGAATCAATTGAAAGGGGTAAAGCTTCAGAATAGAGAGGCCATTCAATCTTATTTCTCTAAGGTCTCTCAGATCAAGGAACAACTTGAAGTTGTGGATAAAGTGGTGGAGAATGGTGAAATATTTATGAACACCTTGAATGGCCTACCTAGGTCAAGGGATTCCTTTATTCAAGGAATCTGTTCAAGAAGAAAACTGATCTCCTTCAGTAGGCTATGGCAGGAATGCTCTCAAGAAGAAGCTAGGCTTGTGGCCCGAGAAGAAAAGATGGGCAATGAATATCAAGCTCTCACAGCACACACCAAGAAAGGAAATTTCAAGAGGGAGCCATCCCACTTCAGGAAAAATTCACACCACCATTATCATAAGGATAATAAATATCTCAGATGCTTCACATGCAATGAGAAGGGACACTTTGCTGCAGATTGTCCCAAGAAGAAGAAAGACAACAACAATAAATTCAACAAGAAGAAGAATAACAACAAGAAGAGATATCATGCTCATGCTGCTGAGGATGATGAACCTCCCAAGAAGAAGGCTAGAGTAGAAAGTGATGATTCATCAAGTGAATATGAATATGTCCTAATATTTGCTCTCACAGGTACTATCTCTCATGGATGTAATGATTGGCTTATTGATAGTGGGGTTTCCAAACACATGATTGGGTTTAAAGAATCTTTTGCAAATCTACCTAAACATGAGTCACCCCATAAGGTGAAACTTGGGGATGACTATCAATATCCCATCAAAGGAAGTGGTGAATCCTCCTACAACCTAGACTCTGGGAAGTCTTTGAAGATGAAATATGTTCTATATGTACCTGGGCTTAAGAAGAACTTACTCTCCATATCTGCATTGGATGCAAAAGGTATGAGGGTTGCATTTGTAGATGGCCAAGTTCTAATGTAGCCAAAGGGTAAAACTATAGATGATGTAGTAGTGATTGGAGAGCAAGAGGGAGGATTGTACAAATTGAAGGGACAACCTGAACATGCCATGGTGCATGAATCCATGGAGCCAAGTGAACTTTGGCATAGAAGGCTTGCACATGTGCACTATAGAGCACTACCAATTGCAAGCAAAGTTGTAGAAGGTATTCCTGAAATCAAGACAAAGCATGAAGGTGTTTGCAAAGGATGTTCAAAAGGAATAAACATTAAGAAGGCATTTCCAAGTAGTGAAAGCAAAGCTAAAGGAATCTTGGAAATTATCCACTCCGATGTATGCAGTCCGATGTCATTCAGTTCTCTGAGTGGGTATGTATACTATGTCTCTTTCATTGATGATTTCTCTAGGAAGAATTGGGTTTATTTCTTGAAGAACAAAGATGAAGTGTTTGACAAGTTCAAGGAATTCAAAGCCTTGATGGAAAATCAAACTGATAAGAAGATCAAGACCTTGAGATCCGACAATGGCAGAGAATTCACTTCAGGTGATTTCAAGAAGCTATGTAGTGATTCAGGGATTAAGAGGGAGTTGACTACTCCCTACAATCCACAACAAAATGGAGTTGTAGAAAGGAAAAATAGAACAATCATGGAAGTAGCACGGGCAATTTTGCATGACCAAGATCTGCCTGTGCATCTATAGGCAGAAGCAGCTAGGACAACTGTATATGTGCAGAACAGAACACCTCACAAGATATTGGACAACAAGACACTAGAAGAGGTCTTCTCTGGTAAGAAACCTGAAGTCAGCCATCTCAGAATATTTGGTTGTCTAGTATATACACATGTTCCAAAGGAGAAGAGGACAAGCTAGATCCTTCAGGAAATAAGGGTATGTTTGTGGGGTATAGTGAAAGCTCGAAATCTTACAAAATATACTTTCTAGGGTTCAAGAAGATTGATGTCAACAGGGATGTAACATTTGATGAGGACTCAGATTACATCAAATCAAAGAAGGCACCTGTTAAAGATCATGAAGAACCAAAGAAAACCAGATTTCAAGACAACATCATGAATGAAGCAATTCCAGACGTAGATCGTGAAGTTGAAGATCCACAAATACCTGTAGATCCACCTCGTGAGAAGAACTCTCACAAGTAGAAGCCTGCATGGGCTAGAGAGCTCATTCAAGATGCAAAAAGGTATGGCATTCCATAAGAATAACATAGAGAAAGGAAGAGAACTGGATCTCATACCAGCTATGCTGCCTTACTGTGTGACATTATGAACAAAGAACCTTCCAGTTATGAAGAAGCGACGGAAAAGAAAGAATGGAAGGATGCCATGGTCAAGGAATACCAATTGATCATGAAGAATGATGTTTGGGATGCAGTGCCAAGACTTGAAGGGATGTTTGTGGTGACATCCAAATGGATCTACAAGATCAAGCATGCTGCAGATGGCAGCATAGAGAAATACAAAGCAAGGTTTGTAGCACGTGGCTTCTCCCAGAAAGAAGGGATTGATTATCAAGAGACTTTTGCTCATGTGGCCAGATACACTTCGATTAAATCGGTACTTTCCCTGGCTGCATTAATGAAATGGAAGATACACCAGATGGATGTCAAGACAGCTTTCTTGAGTGGTATAGTCGAAGAGGAAGTGTATGTGGAGCAACCACTTGTTTTTGAGACACATGACAAAAAGTCATATGTGTGCAGACTGAAGAAGCCTTGTATGGCTTGAATCAAGCTCCTAGGACTTGGTATGGTAGGATAGACAACTTTCTATCCAGTTTGGGCTTTACCAAGAGTAAAGCAGATTCCAACCTTTACTACAAGGTTGAGGAAGGAAATCCTGTGATACTACTTTTGTATGTGGATGAACTGTTTGATTGCTGATACCAAGAGAAATCTTGTAGCTGAGTTTGAGATGAAGGACTTGGAGATGATGCACTATTTTCTAGGCATGGAGGTGTGGCAAAGTGCAGATGGAATATTCCTTGGACAAGGGAAGTATGTAGTAGAGATCCTGAAATGGTTTGGGATGATGGACTACAAGGACATGGCCACACCTATGGAATCGAACCTTAAGCTTCTGTGTGATGCTTCATCTGATCCGGTTGATGTCACTGTGTATCATCAAATGATTGGGTCCTTGATGTACTTGACAAACACTAGACCAGATACTTGCTTTGCAGTGAACACATTGAGCTAGTTCCTGACAGATCCCAGGGGTGGTCACCTGGTTGTTGTAAAGCATATTTTGAGGTCCCTAAAGGGTATAATTGACTATGGGGTCAAGTATGATTCAAATCAAAAGTTTAACTTGCACGGTTATGTTGATTCAGACTGGGCAGGCAGTGCTGCAGATAGGAAGAGCACATATAGGTGGTGCTTCAATATGGGATTAGGTGTGATCTCTTGGTTTAGCAGGAAGGAGTACTACGTAGCACTAACTACAGCTAAGGAAGAGTATGCTGCAGCTTGTTCGGCTAGTTGTGAGGTAGTATGGCTCCAAAAGCTACTATCTGAGTTATTTGATCTCCCACTGGAGGCTACTCGTATATTTTGTGACAACCAGAGTTGTGTGAAGCTATTTGAGAACCCTGTGTTCCACGACAGGTCAAAGCACATAGAGATCAAATATCACTATATTAGGGATATGGTGCAAAGAGGAGCAGTGAAACTCCTGTATGTTGCGATGGATGAGCAGATTGCAGATGTGCTGACGAAGCCATTAGCCAGAGTGAAGTTCAATTACTTCAGAGAGAGGCTTGGTGTTCTTCATATTGATGACACTTCGAGGAAGAAGTGATGGACACATTTGCTGGAGCCATTCCAAGCATGGTCAGAGGAGGATCCTTCCCATGGCTGTGGATGTAAGCGTTGGATGATGAGCATCAGGACGATGCTCCAGTTACTGCTCTGTATATGCATCATGTTGGATGCTTGTTATGATCAGTTGGATCATGTATATGTATATGCTTCATGTTGGATGTTGTATATGATTAGGTAGATCATGTATTTGTGTATGTATCATGTAGATACATTATATGATCAGGTAGATCATGTATGATGATATGTATCAGGTAGATACATTGTATGATTAGGTAGATACATTGTATGATCACGTAGATCATGTATGATGATATGTATCAGGTGGATACATTGTATGATTAGGTGGATCATGTATTTGATATGTATCAGGTAGATACTATATATGCATCAGATGGATGCATTGTATGATCAGGATGATCATGGATGATGAGCTCCAGGATATTGCTCCAGATCATAGGCATCAAGACAATGATCATGCGATGATGACATGCATCAGGACAATGCAGTGATGATGATCAGGATGATGTATGGTGAGTATCAGGATGATACTCTATGGCCATGGACAGGTTGTTATTGAGAGGACTTGTAAGACCTGGGAGATCCGAGAGGTTGGGATGTGTGCCCGTAAGAAGTCCTGGGATGCTCTTTCAAGGGTTTGTCCTGTGACCACATGTAACACCTGCGAGATCCGAGAGGTTGGATTGTGTGCCCGTAATAAGTCCTGGGATGCTCTTTCAAGGGTTTGTGGTGGTGACTACATGTAAGACCTGGGAGATCCGAGAGGTTGGGCCGTGTACCCGTAATAAGTCCTCAGATGCTCTTTCGAGGGTTTGTAGGGGTGACTACATGTAAGACCTAGGAGATCCGATAGGTTGGGCTGTGTGCCTGTAATAAGTCCTGAAATGCTCTTTCGAGGGTTTGTAGTGGAGATCACATGTAAGACCTAGGAGATCCGATAGGTTGGGTTGTGTGCCCATAATAAGTCCTAGGATGCTCTTTCGAGGGTTTGTGATGAGGGTCACATATAAGACCTGGGAGATCCGATAGGTTGGGCTATGTGCCCGTAATAAGTCCTGGGATGATCTTGCGAGGGTTTGTGATGCATGTAATAAGTACTGAGGATTCCATAGTATGGCTAGTGATGATGAAGACCTACAGGTGGTGGGCCTACATCCAGTATGAAAAATGACTAGCTCTGTAGAACTTCCTATGATGAGTAGATCAGAGATTGATTGAGATAGCGGCAGTCGTGACAATGACGAGGATTCGATAATGATGATGATGATCCAGAGAAGAAGACTTGTGCTAGCAGATCTGTGTCGAGAAATACCTTCCTAGTTAAGAGGGAGTGTTGATGTATATGTAACTTCGGAATGTAGTTTACCTATGTATATTGTACTCCTATAGAGATGGTATTATTCCTCTATACGGAAGTGTCATCATTTGTATTGACAAGTGTCGCAAGTGTCATAACTAGCTATGATGGGTTATTAGACCGACAAGTGTGGGGTCGACCTTGATTAGTATAACCACGGGTTATTAGACTGAGTTAGACAAGTTGGCACTGCTAGGTTATTAGGTAGGTCAGTTCATGTATCAATAGAGATCAGGATATCTCTATTTGATCATCTCATTATTCACTTCTACACTACTCAAAAATTGGCGCACAAGTGAGGAGGAGGTTCAGCTGCTAGGAGAAGACTATCTCTTGTACTTTGGTTGTATCATTGCTCTTTCTATCTCTGAGGAAGTTGTGGGTTTTTTCACCTTTATGTTTTTCCCCCGTCAAACTCTATGTGTCCATTGTCTTATGTTATTGCTTGATATGCTTGATACATGCTCGATATGATCGATATGTTGTACATGTTATTCTCTCAGTAAAGATCCTAGAGTATGTTGAATTAATGCTCAAAAATTAACAAAACATAGCATCATTCATATATTGCACCATGCATTACCATAGAAGATACACAGGGATTTCGCAAAACAGCTTTGGCATGTCATATTAACTCCGCAAAACCCAAATACAATATCTCCGCAAAACACAACTCTCGCAGATAACTCTTGATCTCAGATACACAATTACAAACGCATACCAATATCAGATTCAGATGATCCAACACATATGACTCTATGAATATATATAGGCTTCTGCCTTTACATTGCTTTTCCACTTACTAACAACTTCCTAACCGACACTTCGAGCAAATGACCCAAAATCTAATTGACATGGTCCAAATGACCCAAAAACTAACTGACATGGTCCAAATGACCCAAAACTTGCATACCACGATACAATTTACCCAAAAATACAAAAGATAACATTGTCCTTGCTCCATCTTCCTCCTTTCGCGGTATCGCAGCACTTGCGGTGCTGCGAGAATGACCCATCCTACCCTCCTGCCATTGGCAATCAGATGAATATAATCCTCGGAAATATTGAACGCATGGTCCCATCCACTAGGATCATCATCCTTCACTAGTTCAATGTATCTGTGTCCTTCAGCCAGATTCAACGGGGCGATAACTATGAGATCATGGTTTTCAAAATTCATCATCTGCCGCTTGAAGTTGATCACCGCTCCACTTTTGTTATCCCATCCAATCCCCAGCAACTTGGGATAAGAGATTCCCACTTCAACTACTTCGATGACATCAAAGTTGGGATAAGTCTTCATTCCCTCAATATCCACCACCAAACGTGGAACTCTCCCAATCAGTGTCGCCTTGGCGTGATTAGCTAAGCGGAGCTGTACAGGAGACCAGCTCAATTGGGAGCTCCCCATTTTCTGCCATGCTTGCTTGTTGGGTGGGGCACAATTGGGTTGGAAAAATAGACAAGTGTGGAAAATTGGGTGTTGCATGCTGCGGCAGAAAGAAAAGGCAATTTTGATAATTGTGCATTGCGCGTTGCGGCAAGAAGAGGAAGTAGTTTTTTTAAGTGTGCATTGCGTGTGGCGACAAGCGACAAACAATTCCGAGAAATTTTGCATGTCGCGCGACGGAAATGGCTAAGGAACGGTCGCGCAATAGGACAATGCGCATAGTAGCGCATGAGATATTTTTCGTTCAAAACATGGGTAAAGGTCAGACAAGGACATGACCTATTTTGGGTAAGGAACAGGTGGATGACAGATGAAAGAGACCCCTTCAAACGTGTGGCAGAAAGTAGTTGAGAAGCTAGGCCATGACGCTGATGGTGACAGGAAGGTGAAGGAGTGGAAAGGGATAGGCCATGATGCAGTTGTAACCGTTTTGAGGACTGCGACTGTCAGGAGCGTGTGAGCCACAAATGGCCTAGCTAGAGTAGGTTGTCGACGCTGACAGCTAGGGTGGCAATTAGCCACGCCAGTTTTAGAAAGCTTAGGGTTTCGGTCTAATGATTGTAAAGACATGAACTACAGGCATGATCTATAAATAAAGCACAATTTTGTAAGGGAAGGGTTACACTTCAGTTTTGGTTAAGTATTTGGGTATTATAGAATCTTAAGGTTAGAAAGCCATTTTAAAGGCTCTGCAGCTGAGTGCGCAGAGACCTATCTGAGAGAGAAGAGAGTCTGCAGCTGAGTGCGCAGACTAAGAATGGTTGTACCCTTCCCATAAAGAGCAATATTAACAACCGTTCTTATGGACGTAGCCTCCATCCAGGGGGTGAACCACGTTAAATTATGTGTTATGTGACTATTGTGTGTTTATGATTGTTAATTTACTTGGTATGAATGGTTAATGCTGAAGTATTTTGTTATGTGATTGCTTTTATATGCATTTTCCGCAGAGAATGGGAATAACATGTTAAGTAATATATGCATGGAGGAATGTTAAGTATTCAACACTTACGAGTCTGAGAATGGATGAATCTACCAATTAGTCACATTGTTGAACATTGAGTTTTAGCACAGCGTTGGAGTGCGCAGTAATTATATGTTTATTCAATCACCTGCAACTTAATGATAAGAACTTGAATGGGTTGAAGGAATAAAGAATGCTAAGTAGGATTGGTTAGAATTAGTCATCCTGGCAAGGACGCGCAGTCTAGTTGACGCATCGAGTCATTGATATTTGTTGTGAGGTAATTTGTTGATAGCTTACTGTCATAACGCAAAGGTATCCTGTATTGCATAGTAATTAGAGGCGCAAGTGCGCAAGCACAATTGCACGCAGTTGTTTGTCCACAGCGGCCTGCAAGGTGTTGCGCTGCTTATCAGCCTTTCCCCCATTGCATCACCCGATTGTGGAAGCTCGATTCCGTAACCACCCCGTCAGCTTCACCTTGGGTGAGAGCTCAGGCTGCGCGCAGTCTGTTCCCGAAAGGGCCAGTGAATAGGGGTTTTGTTGGTTCCTTGAACCATGAAGTACCTGGGTCTATGTTGAAAACCTCCAAAAGGTTATTTACAGCCAACAAAAGGTTTTGTTTCCCGGTAAGACTAGTGATGCAATAGTGTGGTCGAAAAGTAATGTGTGAAGAAGATTACCAGTTTCCGTTGGTTTTAGACAATTAGCATCCTGAAAAGAAAGAGATCCAGGGTAGGTGTGACAAGATTGAATGAAATTTTGCAGAGAAAGAGAACAGACATCCATATCTCACTGACATATAATGGTTGAACAGATACTTGTGGAGAGAGATTCAAGAGATTTTATGGGCTTCATTTGGAAACGAGTTGCATGAGTGGATCTCGCAACTCGCAGAAAAGAAAACCTGTTTTCAAGGAGGAGTACCTACAGAGTGGACTCCATAGCTCACAGCACAGCTCAAAGCAATAGACATCCCACTAACGAGAGCAGTCGACTTCTGGGTTGATATCATATTTGAAGGATTTGTCACGGAATTTGCTGTAAACATGCTGAAGTCCTACAATCAAGCTGAAGCATACTTCTTTGAAGGATTCAGAGGTAAGTTCCTGAACAACCTCAGTCTATACATTAAAATGCATTTAGCTGAAAAAGGCGTTTTAAGAATGCAGTAATATTTTTGCATCTGTCATGGTCAAGAGCATATATAGTGATTCTAACGAAGAGACGCATAACCTGAGAAGTGGAAAGAGATATAAGTTTAATAAAGAAAAGAATAGTCCATCTTAGAATAGTCCACAGAGTGGTATCCCTAGCACTATTCCAAATATCCCTTTTACTTTTTTCGCTCAGAACCCTCCCCAGAATCAGAACACCAATACACCACCAAGAAGGAGAATGACAGATAACGACATAAAACTGTCGATAATCAAAGGCACGGGTCTGGAAGACCCTGATCAACATTGGTTTCTATGTGAAGTCGTATGGAGTGTAAATCGAATTCAGGATGATGCTGTGAAGAGAGCGCAGCTCGTCACTACTTTCAAGGACAAACTTCTTCATTGGTTTATGAAATATTCTCAAGCACATCCAAGAACCTTAGAAGAAATAAAGGCTGCGATGGTAGCAGAGTTTAAGAAACCAAAATCTGAATCTTAGTGCATCACAGAGCTGAAAGAGATTAAGCAGAAAGCTAACGAAACGGTCTGGGAATTTGACCAGAAGTTTAAGACACTCCTTGACCAAGTAACATTTTTGATAGCTCTACAATAGCATAAAGATTGGTTCATTGTTGCGCTGCTACCCCACATCAGACAACCATTGATGCAACAGAAGGTTGCATCACAAGCAGAGGCCTTAGAAATTGTGATGAAGCTAAAGGCTTCGTTGATCAGCAAGACTAGTTCTAGGATGTCACAGATCCAAAAGCAGTTGACCATGTTGACACTAGAACTTTAAAGCATGAAGAATGGAAAGGAACAAAGATATGAACCAAGGAACGATGTCTAGTGTACAAGTTGTAAAGGAGAAGGCCACACCAGAGAACATTGCCCTTTATTTCAAGACTATCTTAATAGTGGTGCACCAAATCCGATTAATCAGAACCAGGCACCCTGGTGTGAAATCTGCAGAAGCAAAGGACACTAACCAGAATACTGTTTTCTCATATAGAAATATGTAAAAACAACTAAGAGCTTGTATTGTAATTTCTGTAAACCAGTTGGACATGATGAATCCAACTGTCGCACATATGAGCTGATGAATGAAAGAAAGCGCGATATGGAAGTGATGTGAGGTGTTGGAATATACCACGTCCAAGAAGACAACCAGCCAAGGTAAGAGAATCTATAGTATGACCAAAAGGGATATAGAGGCCATGGCGGTGGATACTGTGGATGAGGAAGAGTCTTGGCGCAAGGAAGAGGTCCCGGTCAGGTAATTTGCTATAATTGTGGCCAACCAGATCATGTTTCTAGGGATTGTACCAACCCATGCTCTACGTGCAATTACTGTAAATCTTTTGAGCATGTTATTGAAGATTGCCCCGTACTAGAGGTCGAGATGCATAAACGCATAAGAATAGACCCACCGACTCCAAACATTCAGTGGATTGCAGTATAAAGGAGACTTGAAGATCCAAGCATCAATGTAGTAACGCGCAGTGGTGTTGTGACAGGGCGCGATCAAGGAGCAAAAGCTTCGACTTCTGGAAATTTTGGAACTAAGCAAACACCCATTGAGACACAATGGATAAGAAAAGATGCCGAGAAGACACTTTCATTCAACTTGGCGAAGAATAAAGGAGCATTCACGGAAGTGTGGGATATCCTTAGAGAATCGGCACCGAGGTAGCCGAGGATCCCGTTGCGCAGTTAAATGCCGTATGTGGAAGACATACTGGCTGCTTATGACAACACAAGCACCGCAACAGAGACATGCACCTATGTTGCGCAGTTCCTTAGAAGTTTCATGAAATTTTTAAAGAACCCGGATGCTATAATGGAACTATAGAAGGTCATAGATCAGTATGAACCGCACAGTGGAGAAGACACTACTGATAGCGCAGTTCATCATATCAAGAAACATAAGAGAACCGATAGAGAGATGAGACTCAATGAGCAAATAGGAGATTACAAAATGGATGAAATCATCCTTGACCTGGGATCAGAGATCAATCTCTTGAGTAAGTAGACATGGCAGTAGATGGGGAGACCAATCAGGAAAAAGTCATACCGTTTGGACGGTTGGCCATTGTGGTTGTTGACATTAATGGAGTACAGAGTCATGCTGATTTCGAGGTTATTGAGATTGTGGATAATAGTCATCCTTTCCTAGCATTATTGGGGATTGACTGGGCTATTGATAACCTTGCAATCATAAATTTGAAGACCAGGAAGATGATCTTTGAAGGAAAACATCTCAGGGTGATTACACCACTGGACCCTGTCGACGGAGACAGATACAGTGAGCCCATTCAAGAGGAATCCCAAGCTCAGGATTTGGACCGGTTGTACAAACTGACCGCGAACCAGAAAGATTACATCAACCCTACTGCAGATGTTACACTTAGCTGGAGATGAGACAGGTCTTGCATTTCAAACTCGGATGCAGGTTTGGAGAACTAACAAAATCGAATGCATGAAGTATCTGCAAGGAGATGCGCGCAGGTCACGAAGTTGATATGCTGGATTGGAAAGCAAGTAAACGCAATCCCCACATATGATGGTTCATCTAACATTTATTCTTTCATCAGAGATTATACTGCAGCAATTATAGATGAACACCGCTTAAAAGCATTAGATGTAGCATTGCGCAAGACACCTACCAGATGGTGGGCTACGCACAAGCAAACATTGACTACATGGGATCAATGCAGAATTAAGATGCAAATCAGATTCGTAGAGAAGATTACATTACCTTTTGCAAAATATAATGGATAGACAAATCCAAGGGATCACATGGAAACTTGTTCAGAAGCTTGGGTGGAAAGACCAAAAATAGAATGGGTGCATTTGTTTGTGCATACATTGGAAGAACCGATTCCAAAGAAATGGTATCTGGACCTGGAACTGCGCAGGGGCACAACAGTTTGGTCTTCCCTGACCGTGAGCTTCCAAACAGATTTCAGTTTCGAGAATGAACATCTGAGCATCAATGATGCATTGCAGCTTCTTCAGAAAAAAATTATCAGACCAGATTGCATTGATGGAAATATGACCCTAGAAGAATTCTTTGGTGCAGAAAGCATACCTATGTATTTACACCTAAAATGGGAGGAGCAATTAGAGCTTGCTCTTTATTGTTATAACCTCGCTGACGAATCTGCAATGTAGGCAGAAAGTGATGAGGACGACCCATGCAACATAAAGATACCTAAATCAGAGGGTGCGCGCGAGGTAGAAGGACCTCCACTAGAAATCCCAAACATGAGGGGACCCGTAAAGACAAGAAAAGTGAACATTGGCACCAGTGAAGAGCCAAATTTCGTAGTTATTGGAGATTATTGGGATGAAGAAATAGTCGAGGAAGTCCCAGGTATACTACAGGATTATCGCGAACTATTCCTAACTAGATTCACAAAGATGAAAGGTATACTAGGAGACTTAGGAGTGATGAAAAATCCTCTTAATCCTGGCGTGAAACCTATAAAGCAAAGACCGTATAGATTGAATCCGCGCTATAAAGAATGAGTTAAGGTAGAACTCGATAAAATGATTGATGTCGGGATCATTGAGCTAGTCGAAGAATCTGAATGGATAAGCTCGATGGTTATCTAGGACAAGAAAACAAAGGGCGAGATCTGAATTTGTGTGGATCTCAGAAAACTAAACGATGCTTCAATGCATGACCCATTTCCTACACCTTTTATAGATGAAGTGCTAGATAATGTTGGAGGGAATGAGGCCTATTCTTTTACTGATGGATTCTCTACTTACCATCAGATTAGGATTGATTGCGCAGATAGGAACAACACGACTTTTGCTACAGAATGGGGGTTGTTCCAATACACAGTGATGCCCTTTGTTCTAAAGAATGCACCCACCATATTCTCTAGAGTGGTTGTTGCAGCATTTAAGGATTTTATACATAAGTTTTTAGAGGTTTACTTTGATGATTGGACCATTTTCGGTTTATTGAAGAACCATGCCGCAAACCTCAGGATGATGCTGGAAAAGTGCAGATAGAATCAAATCTCATTAAACTTGAAGAATTGTGTTTTCTGTGTTCGTTATGGAATCTATTTGGGACACATTGTGTGCAAATAGGGCTTGATGGTTGACCCTGTTAAGATCGCAATCATTATAAACTTGCCTACATCTAACTTAGTGAAGAAGCTACACACCACACTGGGACATACCAGATATTACAAGAAATTCATAAAAGGGTATGTGCAGATAACCATAGCTATGGAAAATCTACTGAAGAAATATGTACCATTCATTTGGAATGAGGACTGCGAGAAAGGATTCCACACATTAAAAGAGAAGATGGTCACTGCACCAATCCTAGTTTTTCCAGATTGGGAAAAGGCATTCCATGTCCATGGTGATGCTTCATGTATCGCATTAGGTGTTGTTCTTTCTCAGCCAGGAGAAGGAGGCATTGAGCATCCCATTGCATTTTCCAGCAGAAAGCTATCATCCGCTGAGAAGAACTATACCACCACTGAAAAAGAAGGACTCACAATGGTATATGTGATGCAGAAGTTCAGGCACTACTTGCTTGGTGCGCATTTCTCCATGTTCACTGACCATTCTTCCTTGAAATACCTGGTCAATAAGTAGGTGTTAGGGGGGCGCATATGCAGATGGTTACTACTATTTCAAGAGTACGACTTTGAAATTGTGGTTAATCTAGGAAGGTTGAATTCGGGACCTGATCATCTATCAAGGATAGAGTTAGGAGAAGAGCCAATGAATTTGGAAGACAATCTACCTGATGCACAGTTGTTCGCTATACAAGTTGTTGATGATTACTATAAAGACATCATTGACTTTCTGACTACTGGTTTTGCACCCTAAGAGTTCACTTTGCAGCAGAAGAAGCAGCTGGTAGTGCATGCAGCAGACTTCACTATAATTGCAGGTCAGCTATACAAACTGGGACTGGATGAAGTACTGCACATATGTGTGCTCAAGCATGAGAAACCTTTCATACTAGCTGATGCGCACTCAGGAGTCGCAGGAGGCCATTATGCAGGGAGAGCTACCACGCAGAAGATATTGCGCGCAGGGCTATGGTGGCCTCAATTCATAAAGATTTGAAGGAACACTGCCAGAATTGCGATGTTTGTCAAAGAACAAGGAAGCCATCGCGTAGAAATGAAATGCCCTTAAATCCATAGCTGACATTGCAGGCCTTTGAGAAGTGGGCCATTGATTTTGTGGGTCCTATTAACCCACCAGGGAAAAGAACTGGTGCGAGATATATCATTACTGCATCTGATTACCTCACCAGATGGGCAAAAGCAAATCCAGTTAAAGACTGTAGCATAGCTATAGCCATGGATTTTATATACGAAAATATCCTTACAAGGTTTGGATGCCCAAAGATATTGATGAGTGATCAAGGCACACACTTTCTGAATAATACCATTGCGGCTTTGACCGAATAATTCCATGTTCATCACCAGTGCAACACGTTTTATCATCCATGGGAGAATGGAACTATTGAAGCATTTAACAAAGTGTTGTATAATGCGCTAACCAAGATATGCAACGTCAATCGGGATGATTGGGACCTACGCATTCCATCTGTAATATGGGAATACAGGACTACCTGCAAGAAACTGACTGGCCATACACCTTTTCGGTTGGCCTATGGGAAAGAAGCAATAATGTTGATGGAGTACATTGTTCCCAGCTTGAGAATAGCAGTGTTTACAGGCATGGAAGATAATGCAGCACTCGAAGAAAGGATCCTACACTTGGTTGGGCTAGAGGAAAATCGCTTCATCGCATTCTTCCACCAACAAGTACATAAAGATCGCAAAAAAGCATGGCATGATCACCACATCAAGAACAAGAGCTTTCAGGTAGGTGATATAGTCCTCTTGTATAATAGAAAATTCATGAAATTTTCTGGAAAATTTAAGATTCATTGGCTTGGTCCATATACTATAATACATGTTACTAACGGTGGTGCAATCTAGTAATCTACATTAGCTGGAGATACCTTACCAAGTTTGATAAATGGTAGCATACTAAAGCTTTACCGCGATAGTTAGGCTGCGTAGAGTTTTGGATGATTTGGGGAAGTGTACCGCGCAACACTTCTGAAGTTGAGAGCAAAAAAAACAAAGAAAAAAAAAACGAGAGAGAAGAGGAGAGAAACTGCGTAGAGCAAGTACAGATACTAATCGCGTAGAAAATATGGGACACCAAGTGCACATCCTGAAGAAAACAATTTGTTAGAACGCCAACAAATTATGACGGAAGCCGTTACCATGACATCTGTCGCTCAGTTAGTGGGCCATTAACCAAACTGGCGGCACTTGGAAAGTTTAACATTTAATGGAAGATGTGACATCTTGGAACCTATTAAAGACAGAAGTGACCAGTTCATATCGAAATTCAACTAGAAGGCTAAGCCATTAACGCGGATTTGATGGAGTTGACAAGATGGCTTGCTAGGCAACCTTTTGGCATTTAAGGAAACAACATTCACATCATGAGAAGGATTGGATGACAAGCCCAAGATAATACACATGAACTGGAAATCAATATGGCTTTTAGGGCCTCGACAACTGCGGAAGGCCATGTAGCAGACCGACAATGGCTAAAAATAGACCCCACTCAGCCACTTAACCATTTTTACGAAGTGTTTGAACTATTCGAGAGTCGAGCGAGCATAACGTTGTATGAGTGAACAGGTTGAGTTGGCAGATATATCCTGGTTATTTGAGAAAGTAGGGATTCTAGTAGCAATGATGACAACAAAAGCAGGTGCATCTAGAAGTTCAGCACGGAAGGCTGCAGGAAGCAGCAAGGGAAAAGAAACAACTTCAGAGCAGGGGGGGCTCCGAAGTGCCATTACAACAGACAACCTTGGCTCAAAACCTGTCGTTTTATCATGTGCCTGACTACATCCCTCCAAGGAAGCTTGATGCCCCACCAGTCAACATAGAAAAGAATTTCAAATATGAAATCCCGCTACCCACAATTTCTACCAGGGCGAAGATTGAGGAGACTTTGATGGGTGGTGTACCAGGTTGCAAGTTGGATGACCAGGACTTACTGGAGAATACGCTGGTAACGCCGAAAAATTACCCACAATTTAGACCAGACGCCTATATCAATTAGGTCAAGGATGCACGGATTGGAACCGAAAGGCTCGAAGTTCAAGAATGGCTAAGGGCCATCCGGCAATCAGGCTTGCTAAATTTACTGCAAATGCTTCACTTTACTGAGAGTGTTGAGTTTTTCGTCGTAGTGCGAACACTGCTCACTTGCGTGCATGAAGGATTCCTATGGTTGGACACGTGCATTGATATTAGTATCGACATGATCCATCAGATCATCGGACTAAACAAGAGAGGAGAGGACCCTGCTAACCTCATCATAAAGAGGGCGCAAGATGGAAACCTTAGCACTGAAGTAGAAAAAGAGTTCGGCATAGTGCGCAAGGGACGTGGGTTCCCAAAAGTTGACATCAATGACCGTGCAACAAATTTTATGACACAGTTGCTTGCAGGAAAGGTGTTGCACAAGTGTAGACCACCTGAAGTACTTGTAGTCGTAATCAGGTCAGCCGCTAATGTATTGCACGGAAAAGCTTACAATTAGTGCTTATTCTTATTGAATGAGTTCTTAGCAGATGTTCAAGATACCCAAGATAATGGAACAACATTTCATTTTAGTTGGATGCTAGTGTTGATAACCTTTGTAGGCTAGAAGGAGCCTGAGGGATATCAGGGAGCTGCCACTTTAGCAGGACAAGGCCAAGGAACACGCTTTTCCAATCTATGGGAAAGCCCAAAGGCATCTAGGCAACCGCAAATGGCTGAAGTCCTCTACGTTTACTATCACCAGTTGCGCGATGCAATTATGGAAACACCGCACATTTCCAAACCATTAAATGATGCATACACCTGCATTATAAGGTTTCGCGCGAAAAGGCACCAATCAATCATTCAACCAAGAGGTGACATAATAGAGCATGACTTATGGTATCTAGTATTTTATAGACTAGATGAGCAGGCGATCGAGGGAATGATGGGGTGATGGGATCTTGAATGGAAAGTTCCCACTTCACACGATGATGCGTCAGACTACGAGCACAACGTAGAACCTCTTCGAGAGAAGATCGATGTAAAAGACACCGATGAAAAAACACAGACACGGATCAAGAAGACAAGGAAGAAACAACAACAAAGAAAGGCAAGAAGGATGGGCTACCAGCTGGTACGCCCATTGAGGAAGAAAAGGATGATGCATAGTTTCAACATACCACCTCATCAGCAGCAAAGAGAAAGGCCACGGAAGGCCCCTCACAATCACAGAGTCGACACACAAAGAGGAAGGTTGAAAAACCCGAGCTCAGGCCGCAACTACATCCCGATGATTGCGAGAACATTGCAACAAAAGTGCAGGAAGCATGGGAAGAGTTTCATGCTGAGAAAGAAGCCAGGCAAGAACAACTGCAATTGACCATAATCCAAGCTATGGAGGAGGTAAAGACAATGGTAGCCCATATGGGATTGGGACAGCTAGGCTCAGGTTCTGACGAGAAGTTAGGAGAACCAATTGCGCAAAGAAGACGACCTATTACTGGAAGTAAGTATCCACACGTCTTGAACCTTGAACCGAGCTACCTTATTTATCCAAATGAAATAGTTAACGAGGCAGTAAAGACTGGGTGCCTCGACCTGAACATTGGGGCCCTGCCCCTAGAGGACCTGAACGAGTTACACATCAGAGTTGTGGAAGAAATTCATGAGAGAGGCCTCACCTCATATTATAAGTGTGAACAACTAACTGAAGACATCAATCAGTTAAGGCAAGAATCAGATAATAGCAAGCAAGAATTGAGCGCAGCCAAGGAAAAGGGCCAAAAGCTGAAGGAAACCATTTCAGCTGTGTGCGCAAACATAGAAGAATGCGAAGAAGATGATGATATCGAGGACACGATCAAGAAAATTGGGGCCAAGGTAAAGTCCCTTACCTCTGAGAAAATAGAAATGGAGGCCTCTTATAAAGGAAAAATCACAGACCTGGAGGCTAGGAACCCTATCATTCCACCAGATCAGTGCCTAGATCCAGTTGAGGACATCAAAGCAACCATTGATGGCATTTCAACAGAAGTGACGAAATGCCAAGAGTTACTTGAATAGATAACTACAATAGTCACCGGGTTGAGTGAGGATCCTGTGCTCTAGTAGGTAAAGGCAGAATTAAAACAGAAGCAGCAGCAGGTAGATGCTGCAAGTGTGCAGCTGAAGAATGCGTCGATAAGAGAGAAAGTGCAGAAATTTAATGAGGTCAAGGACCTACATAAAGAGTTGGCAATGCTAAGGGAGAAAGAGGCTGCTACATCGGTCATACTGCAGCCTATTGAGAAAGAAGGCGTCGAACTAATGCAGCAATTTGATGCGAAGTTCGTAGAACTTCAGGCGGTAGAAGGAACCATGCAGGAACAAGTGGCTCAGGAGAAGGTCTCATAGGAAACTCTAGAGACGCTTCAAGGTTTCGAACAGAAAGCCAAGGAAATAGTTGCGGAGTTAGTAGGAACTCTACAAAGATTTACATTAAAGCTTGGGACGATGGAAGATGCAGCACCAGTTTCCGCAAGTGGAAGTGGCTCGGGACAAGCCATAGGTGAGTGTTAGGGGCCTGTTGGATGGGGCCCAATTGGGTTGGAAAAATATACAAGTGTGGAAAATCTCGTGTTGCGCGCTGTGGCCGAATGAAAAGGCAATTTTGATAATTGTGCATTGCGTGCTGCGGTAGGAAGAGGAAGCAGTTTTGTTAAGTGCGCATTGCGCGCGGCGACAGGTAACAGACAATTCTGAGAAATTGCGCATGTCACACGACGAAAATGGCTAAGGCACGGTCGCGTAGTAGGACAATGTGCATAGTAGCGCATGAGCTATTTTTGGTTTCGAACATGGGAAAAGGTTAGAGAAGGACATGACCTATTTTGGGTAAGGAACAGGTGGATAGTAGATGAAAGTGACCTATTCGAATGTGTGGCATCAAGAAATTGAGAAGCCAGTCCACGATGCTGATGGAGACGGGAAGGTAAAGGAGTAGAAAGGGACAGGCCATGATGTAGTTGTAACTGTTTTGAGGACTGCGGCTGTCAGAAGAGCGTGTGAGCCACAAGTGGCCCAGCTGGAGCAGGCGGAGCAGGCTTTCGACAGTGACAGCTAGGGTGGCAGTTAGCCACATCAGTTTTGGAAACCTTAGAGTTTCGACCTAATGATTATAAAGTCATGAACTACGGGCATGATCTATAAATAAGGCACAATTTTGTAAGGGAAGGGTTACACTTCAGTTTTGGTTAAGTATTTGGGTATTGTATAATCTTAAGCTTAGAAATCCATTGTAAAGACTTTGCAGCTGAGTGCACAGAGACCTATCTGAGAGAGAAGAGAGTCTGCAGTTGAGTGCGCAGACTAAGAACGGTTGTACCCTTCCAATAAAGAGAAATATTAACAACATTTCTTGTGGACGTAGCCTCCATCCGAGGGGTGAACCACGTTAAATTCTATGTTATGTGACTATTGTGTGTTTATGATTGTTCATTTACTTGGTATGAATGGTTAATGATGAAGTCTTCTGTTATGTGATTGCTTTTATATGTATTCACCGTAGAGAATGGGAATAATATGTTAAGTAATATATGCATGGAGGAATGTTAAGTATTCAACACTTACAAGTCTGGAAATGTATGAATCTTCCAATTAGTCACATCATTGAACATTGAGTTTTAGCACAGCATTGGAGTGTGTAGTAATTATATGTTTATTCAATCACCTGCAACTTAATGATAAGAACTTGAACGGGTTGAAGGGATAAAGAATGCTAAGTAGGATTGGTTAGAATTAATCATCCTGGAAGGGATGCGCAGTCTAGTTGATGTGTCGATTCATTGAAATTTGCTGCGAGGTAAGCTGTTGATAGCTTACTATCATAACGCAAAGGTATCCTATATTGCACAGTCATTAGAGGTGCAAGTGCGCAAGCACAATTGCGCACCGAAGTACCCGACGTGGAACAAAAGGTTCACGCAGTTGTTTGTCTGTAGCAACCCACAAGGTGTTGTGCTGCTTATCAGCCTTTCCCCATCGCATCACCTAGTTGTGGACACTTGATTCCGCAACCACTCCCTCAACTTTGCCTTGGGTGAGACCTCAGGATGCACGCAGTCTGTTGCCAAAAAGGGCTGATGAATAGGGGTTTTGTTGGTTCCTTGAACCGCGAAGTACCTTGTTCTATGTTGAAAACATCCGGAAGTTTATTTACATCCAACACCATGGTCAAGATGTTGAGATCCAAACCAAGATCCAGAATAAACGAATCAACATCATAGTCCCCAATTTGGATATTCATCACATCTCCTTACCTGTCTTCCATCACTGTAAAGAGTTTACCGCGGACTCCTGCCGTCCCCTAGCTAGACGCTGCAAGCGTCCCTCAATATCGGCAAGGGCCGTGGGATCTCTTGCCAACAATAAACAGTTCTCAAGAAACTTCTGCAAGGTTCCAGATGGTGCCAATGGACCTGCCTCGGAAGTAACATAAAAAATAGGGAGCATGTCGCAAATAATAGCTTTACCACAATCTTGGTCCATCGCACGACATGCCTGAAAGAATGTATCGTGCTCATCCTTAATATCAAATGATACCTTCTTCTACCCAGCCAATCGAATGAGCAGATGTGAACTATCCCCTCTGGTCGCTGCACCTCCACGAGTGATAACTGGAATAGCCGCATCTTGTGGTATGGGCTCCGCATAAACTGTCGTAACACTCACACCATGATTTTGATTTGGTGGCGGATTCCCTAGTTGGTTCGCATTTTGATTAGCATTCTGAATTGGACGTTGGTTCTGGTTCTGCATCGGTTGTTGCACCTGATTCTGTACTAGCTATTATGCCTGGTTCTGATTCTACAATTGTGGAACATTCCCTGCTTGCAATCATGCAATCAACTACAGGCAGTTTTCCACAGTTTGGTCTGTAACAAAGCAAAATGTACAATATGTATGCAATAGTGGGAAATCTCGTTGGTAGTGTCCCCATACCACACAATGATAGCACTGAATAGGTCTGCAACCTCCTCGTCCTCCTCCATGACCAAATCCTCCACCACGTCCACCCCGGAATCCTCCCCAAAATCTACCCTGTTGTTGGTACTATGGTTGATTGTCTTGTTGCTGCATAGGATTCGGTTGCATGCCTTTCCCTTGCGGCACATACTGCGGTTGTTGAAGGTACTGTGGATGTTGTGGAGCCATTTGCATCGGAGTATATTGTGGCATAAACTATTGTGGTTGCTGTTGCGGTACAAACTGCACCTACAGTTGAGGTAGTGGCTTGACTACCTGTGGGTGTAGTTGCGGTTGTTTTACGGTGCGCTAGTCGTCCTTCACATAGAATGCATCATACGTTCTCTCATGAAGCAACCCATGTGCATGGAAATCTTAGTCTTCATGTCCCACAAACTTAAAGAATGTACAATACAGATTCATCGGTTTTGTGACCATCTTCTGCATGTACTGGAACTCCTCATGGCGGTGCCCATATACCTGACAAATACGACACCACAGCATGGAACCACTAGTAAACGGGTTTGGTTCCCCTGAAACCAAATAGTTGCGAAGTTAGGGATATTGTCCTTAGCATTCCCTTCCCCTTTGACATCATGTACACCATACTTATCCATGTTGCTCCTTACCCTTCTTAAGATCTTGTAGCTATATGGTCAGATTGGCTAGCTGTGTCTGTATCCGCGACATCCTAGCTGCATTTTCACCAATTGGCGATGCCTCCAACCGCATTGCAATCTCCAGAGCTTCACATGGCGTAGTAATGTTTTGTTGCATCAGTGGTAGTCAAATGTACAGGAGGAGTGTTGCGATGAACCATTCTTTGCGTTGGACAGCTCTCATATCAAAACTAACTCTCGCCATCAGTGTCTTAAGCCGCTTGTCAAAATCCCACACCGTTTCATTGGGATATTGCTTAATTTCTTTCAAGTCTATAATATATTGTGCTCCAGACTTGGGTTTCTTAAATTTTGCAATCAATCTGTTCCTAATATCATCTAGCATCTTCTCTGGAGCTCCTGTATGGACTAGAAAAAACTTCATAAACCAGTCTAATCACGACCTCGTAGAGTCGTCGCTAACTGTCCTTTCTTAGCGTTATCATCAGTGATCTGTTTTATAGTCCATACTGCTTCACATAAAATCCAGTACTTCTCAGGGTTGTCTATCCCATTCCCGTGGAACAGCGGCAACTTAGCGTCCTCACTCGCCATCCTGGGCTTCCTTCCTGTAGTCGCTGAACTACTTGCAATCAAGTTTTGTTGACCCGGTGGAGTCGAAGTTGTGTTTCTTACTGGTTGACAGATAGTGAGCGAAGGTGTGGGTACGTTGTTGCTGGGGTTTGGTCCTGCCTCTATCCTAGGTGTAGCCTAGTTGTCCTTGTTCGGACTATGAGTTTGCTACATCCCATGTGGTATTTCTTTGCAAACTTGCGGTTCGATCGCAACAGGACCTTCTCTTGTCCTCTACCTCTTTTCATGTCGAAACCTCGTTCCTCCTCTTGTAAGACCACTCTCTTCCTCGGCTTCACTCATAGTATTGTTGTGACCTGCACCCATCTACCCTTTATAATTCCATGTACCGCCCCCCTATTGTTGCGATACCCACGGCCTCCACCCACCAAGCTATTTACTGATCTAGATGCATCTTCAATATACCCTTCTCGCAAATAAGCATCTTAATAGACAGTTGGAGCGACAACATAAGCCTTCCCCATGGTTCGCAAAAGAAATATATTTCAGCTTCACTATAAGACTTTTGCGTATCAACCACAAATTCATTGATATACCCTTCCAAGATGCTATCGAGCCACACTTCGACAGCCCGCGATGCTTTGTTGTGGACTTCCTTTAGTTCTTGGATCAGCTCCGAGGTCCAGGTCGTAGGCTCACCGCCTTGGATGTTCCTTTTCTGAAAGGTCAACTTTGCCAACCACTTGAACAAAATGACTGGGAATTCGCAAAAAAATACTCGTGCAGACCGTCGTGAATATACCTTTCCACCCAATGATCTACCATTAATCGAGTGTTCCTAATTTATTCTTCAGCAAATTTTTGCAGCTTCTGATCGAACCAGCATTGTATCACTGGTTGCATTGGATGCCACAACATATCCTCCTTTCACTTCGCACACGATCCCGGAAATGGAACCATTTGTTGACTCAAACCCAGTTGACAGGGTTCCACTCACTATCAACACCTGATCCACCGCAATCTCTCTCAGCACCAGCCCAGACAAGTTTAATCTCGTCCGGCAACACTTGCAGAGAAGATGAGGCCTCACCCGAGATGTTCAAGGGAGATTTGATGGAACCATGTTTCTTCCAAATGAAGGAGGATGTTGCGGCTCAGTTACTTAACTTATTGCGACATTTCAGAAGCAGATCTATGCATTTAACTTTGACATCATTTATATTCATATCATCATTCAACAGAAATTTTCATCGCAGCAAATATAATAGTAAAGCATTAATTCCAGCAAGAAAACATAGCATCATTCATATATTTCACCATGTATTACCATAGAAGATACATAGGGATTTCACAAAATAGCTTTGGCATGTCATATTAACTCTGCAAAACCCAGATACAATATCTCCACAAAACACAACTCTCGTAGATAACTCTTGATCTCAAATACACAAATACAGAGTCATACCAAGATCAGATTCAGATGATCTAACACATATGACTCTATGACTATATATAGGCTTCCGCATTTACATTTCTTGTCCACTTACTAACAGCTTCCTAACCGACACTTGGAGCAAATGACACAAAATCTAACTGACATGGTCCAAATGACCCAAAACCTAACTGACATGGTCCAAATGACCCAAAAACCTGCATATCGCAGTACAATTGACCCAAAAATACAAATGATAATATCGTATGCACTCCATCTTCCTCCTTTCACAGTATCGTAGCACTTGCAGTGCTGCAAGAATGACCCATCCTAACCGCCTGCCAACAATGCCCCTTAGGTGGATAAATGACTAGAGTAACTTTGTGAGATAGAGAGATAAATGCAAGCTACCCTGAAATGTGAACTATGACACTATTTATTGTTCGGGTTGGTTATCAAATTAATGATTGTCTTAAATGTGCCTAGACTATGTGAAATTGGTGTTACGATTAGCTTTATGTGTTGAGTCTTGAAAGCAACCAGCACTAGTTCATGGTCTTTTCTTAGTTGATTGGGAGAATGGCTATTCAAATCGACAAGTTTTATGATAAAGTTAGAGGTGGTTCTATGTTTTAGAGTGGTCTCAACACTTCGGTTGCTTGCTGGTTTGATGATTTATGAGTGTAAAAGCATATAACAAACAAAAAATAAAATGCACACTAAGCCAAGCAAACTAAACTAGACTATATGCAATGCTAAGCTTTATATTTTCCGTGCCTTTCCTAGGGTTTCTAGTGCAAAGATTGGTATGCAATTAATTTCAGATGCATGCCTAGGAAACAAAATACTATAACCTAGTAAAGCAAGTTTATCCTAATGGCTGAAAAATTAAAGCAAAAGAGAAATTTGAGAGCGGAAGAAAATTGGAAATGAGTACTTGGTCCAGGTGCCTTGTTCTGTTGGGTGAAGGAGTCGACTTGTCCCTCCTCAATGTCGTTCTGATGGATGACTTCCTAGCTCCCCAGAAGCTCCAAGTAGTCCAAGGAAGCTTTCCTAGATACAGTTCGCCCTTTAAGCCCCTTTTTTCCAACCTGTAAATGGTAAACTATGACAGGGAAGTCGCTATGATAGTCCAAATCAACAATACTCAGCCACCCACAAGTTAGTAAATCATATTACATATAAGAGAAACAAAATTTGAAATGGAATATTGCTCAATGTTTACATGAGTTATTTTCTTGTCATGATCTTAGAGGCCAACAACCAGTCAGATGTTTTTCCTGTTTCAAACATGGGTGGTCTGTGCATTAGATCCGTTGTAATTAGATGTCATATGGTCTGCGTGTTAAATAACGCAACAACAAATTAAAGATCAATCTAGTATGGATGTCAACCAAATCATTATCCTCTTTAAATTGCCATGTCTATAAATTAGATTGACCTGTATGGATGTCAACCAAATCATTGCCCTATCTATAAATTAGATTTCCCTGATATACGAAGGAATAGGTTGATAACTATCCTATGGCTAAAAATTGCCCTATCTATAAATTGACATATCCTTCCATGTTGTGTTGGATAAAACTTCCTATGCCTTGGGGTGGACCACAACAGACAGCTGACTACCAGAAATTAACACAATTCTCAATGCTATGCTATATAAATGACAATGCTAAGATAATGAAGAATATAACCAACCTCGATCCAAATGTTTGATGTAGATCCCCGTTGGAGCTTTCAACCCATGCACTTGAACCTGCAAATTAGTCTTGACAACCAGTATACAACAAGCGCATATAATATATAAACGACATTAAAATCATCAATAGCAATGGTCCATGATATTACAAGTAAATGCAACCCAATGTAATATAAAAACCATTCACAACATTAATGGACGAGAATATGAGTATTTCTATTAATAAATAATAAGAAGTACAATGTGATACGACCTGTTGTTGGAAACCAATCTGAACCAAGATCTGGGTCTCTCCACTCATGCCTCCACCACTTCAATCCTCCATGGAATGACAAACTCAAACTATGATAGGAGTTTGGAAGGTGAACATAAAGGGTTCACAACTACAAGGATCAACGAGTGTAGACTCAAGATAGGGCAAAAATCCACTAGATTTATCTTTCTCTCATTTCTCCTCTCGTCCATAAGCCATATGTGCTCAATATATAGTCCTCCCAAAGCTGTGTTGGTTGTGGAGCCTGATCTCCAGATTCAGAGATATTATTATTCAACCGTGTTTGTACCCCAACTTTATATGATATGTAAAAAGGATTGTACACTCACCCCAATGGGGGGGTGTGGGGGTTATAACCCCTAGTAGGGGGATTCGGGGGCAGTGCCCCCATGAAAGGGGGTTTCTGGGCGAAGCCCCCGAAGGAAATTTTTGGGGTTGTTTTATGGGCCCATGGTTTTGGATAATCCGTGGTATTTTCCCATTGTATTTTCCCTATAAAAGAAATACATTGTAACATGGCTAGGGTTGATGTATTAGGTATTATGCATTGTAAAGATCTCTGAGCTCAGTAGAGAGACTGTGAGACAGTGAAGAGGAAGTGCAACGGTTGTGCTATAGGTTGTATCCCTTCACTTTGCTAGACAGAATAATAATAAGGACTCGCAACTTCAGTGTCGACTTAGCCCAAGTTGGGGTGAACCACGATATATCTTTTTCTCTCTTGTAATGTGTATGTGTGATTATATTTTCATTTTTGCTCATTTTTATTGCTCTGCGATCCTGTTTTTCTAACAAGGTAAGTGAAAGGACACATTGATGCATTTCGGGGCAAATGGAGGGCCAAAGGTCACTCTATGACCGCATTTTGGGAGTAAAAAGTAATTAACTAATGATTTTTGTCATTTTACATGCTACCCGCGAGCTATAGTGATGCAACTCGCGGGTATGCCCACTGTAGTGATGCAGCTAGCGTACAGGGGAAAAAATAGAGAAATAAGTGTGTTTGAAGGATATAAAGTGGAAGATTACGTTGTAACAGATGCTCCCTAATGTGTGAGGTCAGATACTAATGCTATGATGGCCGAAAGACATTATAAATCTCAGAAGTGGAGTGATGGAGACACAAGTGGAAGGAGCATCTCACTCGTCATAATACAATAGTATCCCGGAGTACATGTCGGTATAGTACAACAATCTGATACAATGGCCATGAATAGGCAATACATAGTGAATACATGTCATAAGTGATCACAGCCATGATCCCTCTATAGTAAGATATGGTTTCCTGCTGAAAAGGAAACAACTGGTGCAAACTGGAGGTACAAACTATTGATATCTGAGAGGTGATATCTCAGATTTAAAGTCATAATCATAAGTAGCATAGTGAATGCCACTATCGCCTAGGGTCTTCTACACAAGTCTTTGATGGTGCAAGTCCCATCAAGTGAATAAAGGATTTGAGATCGAACCTGATGTGAGATTGTCTGATTACCGGTCAATGATGTGTACCATTAACAGACGCGAGATAACCCACCAATAATGAAAATGGGAATCAAGGTACAGAGCACAATCATCAAAGTGAGAATAGATGTGTTGAAGTTGAACACTAAGATGAATCCATCAATCAGGGGACATTGATGTATTCCCAAAACTGTCGATGGCGAGAGAACCTGCCACTAATGACTGCAAGCCTCAAGGTACTCAACCAAACTCTAAGCCTCAAGTTCCAGAATAAATGGGTTGAAGTCGACAGAATGAGACTCACTAGAAGGAGGGCATTAAGGCATCCCCCATCAACCAACATGAGGTACCAGCTACGCTGAAATATTTGGAAGAACTCAGGTGAAATGGACTGACTCAATAAGAATGGCCGACATGCAATAGTCAAGAGATCTTAGGAGTGGCCGACTCTAGTTTCAGGACTTCCTTTGAACAAGAGCATGAGTAGATGGATAGACTCAGGAAGCATAGACTCAATATAAATTGTGTGATGCAGGAGGCACCACAAAGGGATCCATAATGACTAGAAGATTAACCAATCGGTGGAGTAAACTGAGAAACAAGTACAGCTCCTAAGGTCCAACTATAGTCCCGACTCATAATGTATGGAGTGGAATGAATGATCTGATCAAAGGTGACACAACAACTGCCAACTAGAAGTAGTAACCATAATCCCGTCTGGCTTTTTGGAATATTTGATTTTTTTGGTCTTTTTCATATTTGGAAAAGCTTGAAAAAGAATAAAATTGCTTATAGTACAACAAGTGAGGGAAAGAGTGTCAAATAGCTAGAAGACTAGTCCCAAGCAGTGGAACACCCCTATGATCAATACAAGGAAGCATGTGCAAGATGTGGACACGTAGGGGGGTGTTCCCTCAGGGTCAAAAGGTCATCCAATTGTAAAGGACAAATGGAAGCTCTGTAGGGCTCGACAGGGAAAAGTGATCAAGCACCAGGCTAACAACTGAGTAAGCGGGAGCCGTCACAAGGCTCAAGCAACAAGCAGAATGATGCAATGCAATCACAACTTGATATAAATGGGGGAGTCCTTATGGGAGATGGCCAACATAAGACAAGGTAGAGTATGAGTCTTTATCGCAATGTCATAACGTAAATACAAAGGAATCCCAATCCTAAGGACAAACAATGGCATGGGAACCATAATGCAAAAAGGGGCTCTAACTAGGGTACCCATGTTTAGAAAGGCCCTACCACCACATAACGACACATCTATAATAGTGTGAAGGCTCCGTGTCGGTTAAGAAGTGGGGTCGCACCTAGGGTTTATGAAAATGGTCAAAAGGTCAAATGCATAATGCATGTGAAAATGACATCTAACCTATATGCCAGGTGTGAAATATACCTGCCGTAGGCGTGAAATGGTCCAAAACAAGTCTCGCTAAAGAAATCTGGTCAAAAAATGCTACTCCAAGACATTATATTAGTCCAAAACAACATATAATGGTGAAAACTATAGACAAGTGGGTTTTGAAAATTATAAATAGTAACAAAAAATTACAATTTACAATTCATTTTTATTATTCACCCATTTGGAGTTTTGTGGTTAGTTTTCACCTCAAAGTTCAACTGCTGATTTTGGGAGCTATGGGAATCTGATCATCGAACCGTCAGGAGCAGGTTGGTAGTCTCATCCATACCTTTCATTTCAATGCTTTTATTTCAATGTTCATCGGTTGGAGTTTTTGTGTGGCCAAGCCCTAGATGGTCTCGGCGCTACCCGTGAGCTAATACTATACGGGTCACGGGTAGGGCAAAGTACTCGCAGTCAACGCATGCGTTGACCGTGGGTACCCACCTCTGTAAGAAAAATTTCCTGCGAGTATAGCCATGAAGCTATTTTTTTAAATAAGATTGACTAAACTCTTTGGATTTTCTCCCTCCAGGATGGTTCTAGAGTGGAGAGAGAGGGAACATGACCAAGTGGATGAGGCCGTCCGCAATGATGTGCGTGCATAGCAAGCGCTACAAGCATGTGGGCTATACAAATTTTGGAGCATAAGGGGTTTGAGGGCCCAAAACCTGTTGCTTCGTCGTTTGATAGATTATTGGGACATCGATGCACATAACTTCAACCTAGACGGGAAAATACTCTCTTTGGAAGTGGAAGATATCTACTTCATTACTGGTTTGTCTCTCCGAGGTGAGGTGGCAAGCCTTCGATCTCATTTTGTGGGTGGTGGGATCACTATCCTCGACTATATAGAGCGGTATTGTATTCCAAATACTCGGGCAGTGGGGATTCAGGTGCCCATCAGAGCCATAATCAACCTGAGCATGAAGGTTATAGTGGCTACCTTAGTGTGGATTACTGGTTCAAAAGCTCTCTGTAGCTAGGGTTTTCACCCTAGCTTGTGCAAATGAGCACCTACTAAGGAGAAGGGACTCCTTAGTAGCAGTTCAATAAACAGTAAATTAAAGAACTAAAACAATATGAAATTTAACCTAGCATGAGCATTAACATAAATAATAAAACATGAAGATATGGAAAAAGATTTCTCTTTTTGTATTAAAGATTACCTCAGGTGTAGAGGTTGGTGAAGCTCTTGCAGCAGTCTAAGAGGGTTGCTTCCAAGCTTCCAGCTTTGCTCCTTTCTCTTTCTCCAAAGGGTTGGAAATGGGCCAAAAGGGGGCACTCAAATGTTAACGTAGCTCAAGGGTGAGCTAGGGTTTCAAGAGTGATTTTGGTAGAGTAAGGGTGTATTTGATTGTGGATATGAAATGAGGGGCCTCTATCACCTATTTATAGGTTTTTAGTGGTGGAGTGCTGGCCCATGGTTTTGGGAACCATATGGTTTAGTTCAGATGTATAAGTTTTTTGCCTCCTTTTTCCCTCTTTTTCCTCTTTTTTTGTATTTTTATTCCCTTTTTAGAGGGTTTTTGCTATTTTGGAGGAATTTTGGATTGTTTTGGGGCGAAAAGGGCTTTTTTGGCCTTTTGGAGGCTTTTTAATGGGATTTTAAGGTTTTGGAGGGAAACATGGTAGGAAATATGGACAAATGAGTCATGTAATGGGGTAGATGAGATAGTGAGCACTTTTTGGGTGTTAACAGATTGCCCCCTGATGTGTGAGGGTAGGATCTCATCGTATGGCCGATAGACATCATAAGTCTTTTATGGTTTTCCTGGGGTGTGGAGAAGAGAAGAAACGAACTAGATCCCAGAACAACAGTCCCGAACAAACTGCAAAAAATGAAAGTACATGACCTCAATAATGAATGAGGAATAATCTAAACATATGGACGAGGCAGGCATTCCCATGCTCGTATCAAGATCTAGAATAATAATAACAATGGGGTCCAAAATATGGGGACCTGAAATATACATGGCCTCAAATACTGAATGAGGAAGAATCTCAATATATGGACGAGGCGGGCATACCCATGCTCGTATCAAGATCTAGAATAATAATAACAATGGGGTCTAAAATATGGGGACCTGAAATATACATGGCCTCAAAGAATGAATGAGAAAGAATCTCAATATATGGACGAGGCGGGCATACCCATGCTCGTATCAAGATACATAAAAAATAACTGTGAGGCCCGAAAAGGGGGATCTGTAGGATACATAGAGAAGCACTGTGTACATCATAAGGGTCTAGAGGGGACACAAATATGGGACATACTGCTGGGATGACCATGTCTGAGCTGAAGAACTGATACACTAGAATAACAACAGTTCTAGTGAGTGGGGTACCAGAGGAACTGATGAGCTGCTGGAGCATAGTGACGGGGAGTCATATCCTCAATGGTACACTGAACTGGAACTGAACTGGTTATTCAAGGAAGCATATAACTGGATGGATTTCGAATACAATCTCCAATGCAACCCGGACATCCACGGGAACATATAACTGGGCGTTCCGAAGTGACTCACCAATGTGCTAGAGTCGGGGGAAATCTGGGGTCTTCGACCAATAACTGAAGGGATATAAACCCTGCGCGAGTCTCAACGATGCGATCAAGGTGTTGAAGTCGAGCATGTGAGAAACAACCACTCAGAGAGGCAATGATGACTCCTCTCAAAATGGTCCATAGGCACTCACCACAGATGGTGATGGGTCCAAGGTGTAGGGACCTCTGGGTCTATCCTCTGGAATAGAGGGGCTGTCGTCGACAGAGGGAGACCTGCAACTAGCAAGGCAATGATGTTTCCTTGATAGGAGCGCCAGGTGGAGAACCGAAGTTTGAGACTACTGATGGTAGGACTGTCATATTGCGAGGGATAACTAGGAAAGTAGAGTGGGTGGACTCAAAATTCCTTTGTTCAGAGTATGATGGCGGGGATGAACGAGAAGCATATGAAACTGATTGGTGGGAAAGGGATCATAGCTGTACTGGATCAAGGATAGTGACTGGGATGAGTGATACTCAAGCTGGTGTAAAATGGCAGGAGACTGCAGACTACTCTAAACAAAGGCGACCTCATTGGGGGTGCTGCTGAGATGATCGATCATAGTGCCAAGAGGCATGGGGGGGATTATTCACAGGTTAAGGAACTAGAATAAGTGTGTGTAAAATGGTACTGTTGTGTGGATTTATACGAGCCCAGGACAGTTCATGCTCATGATTGCTTTCAATTTTAAGGAGTCTGAAAGCGATAAGAAGACTCTGACATAATGGAATGGTACTATTGTGTGGATTTGTACGAGCCCAATACAGTTCATGCTCGTGGTTGCTTTCAATTTTAGAGAGTCTGAAAGCAATAAGAAGACTCTAGGGGGTTTCTTTTTCGTGTGTTAGTCTCCAAGGCCCTAAGAAGCATAAAAGTATGCAATGAAGAACTCTTCTAGCTGGTGTGAGTAGAGTATTCCTTTTTCGTAATTAGTCTACTAGGTCCGGAAAAGGGTTAAACTTATACCAGATAGACGCCCTTTTAGGTACTTTAACGAGCATGAAAGGAAGCAAGATTGCTCGGCAATCTTTTCATTGTTTTAGGAGTCAAAAAAGAGCTTAACAGAAACTCCATAAGTGCCTTTTTTGTAAAGGACTTGTCCGGCCCGAAAAAGGGATAAAATTATACCAAACAAAATGAATGGTTAGGCAAGGAGGAAGTGCTCAATGAAGGAACATTAATGATGACCAAGAACAAGGGTAGGGGGGAACACTGGTGGGCCTCCTTTCAGGGTAATGAATGGTGGAAAAATAATGAAATAAGTGTAGTATGAAAAGAGTGAAGGGCTCATGTAAAAATGTGGAACAATCTGATGGCAATCGATGTGGTGCGCAAACCGAGGAAGCTAGGTGTTGGGACACAATGGTGAAATTGTACCTGGTGAGAGCGAGAAATGATCTCAAGCATCATCAAGATCTTGGAAAAATGAATCCGACGATATATAAAGTGTCAAAAATGGAGAACGGATGAAGTGGCATGCAAACTGAGGCGACGGGGGGCGTTTTGGAAAAATACCCAAAAAATATGGGGGTGAGAGCAAGAAATGATCTCAAGCATCATCACGGGCACGGAAATATGAATCTGGCAGTGCAAATGGTGGGAAAACGGAGGTCATAAGGACTCCGGAATGGTCAAAGAAAATAACTAGGTTAAAAAATGGTTGCAAATAAAGGTGATCTCGCCAAGCCAAGGATGCAGTAGTGGGGAGAAATGATGACCCGCGGGGGCAAAATACTAGGTGTATCGAATCAAATCATATATACAAGTGACATGTGACCTCAAAAAATGGTTGAGATCACAAATGTGAAAAAGTGAGCAGGGTTAATGACTTTCCCCCATGCTATGTGCATGGGGTTTATGATTGTGGATCACATATGTGTTGGTTTGAACGATGGGTTCATTGACGTGCTGAGATAGATGTGATGGGGTAGGTCCAAAATGATTGATCATGCCCCATATCCCAAGGTCGAGGTAATATATTATGCCCCCTAACTCAGAGGTGTCAAGGTGGTGCTCTATAATAGTGGGGTCAAGACCAGGCATGTCGATATAGGACAAGGAAAAGACATCGCGGAACTCTTGGCAAAGTTTCTTGTACTCTCCGATCTCGTGCTTGGTGCTGGAAGATCCTAACAAAATGAGTTCAGGAGAACTGACTGGGGTAGAGATATCAATTTGGATTATGGGTGAGATGTTGGCCATGTTACCTTCCTCAACAGCATCAGGAGTGGGAATGGGATCCTTAAACCATTCGACTTTGGTGGGAAGGAAATCTTTGGACTCAACTGCAAATTGGGTAGCTGTGGTAGAGGAGGAGTCTTATGGGAGGAAATAGGAACGATGGTGCATGTCATCCCAGGGATAATATGGGGTAGTGAGAGCCTTAAGAATCTCCTCATCATTGCGGAAACGTTGAGTTGTCAAATCGGTTGATGAGGGAGTTGTAGTTGAAGAGATCATATAAATGGTGTTAATCTCTTTGGATGGGGATGATACTGGGGGTGGATCTCCTCAATTGTGGGGGGTATCGTCTCAAGGTCCAAATTATTCATCTCGTAGAGAGCTGCTCTATAATCTGGGAGATTAGGACAGTGATGTGAGTAATGGCCATAAATATCGCATATTGCACAAGGGTGGTTGGTACGTAGTGATTTATCACGAGGCTGAGGGGTTGGATCGAGTTCGACAACCGTGATGTTGGGGGTTGTCGTCAAGAATTTGCATGTGTTCCTGTAATGCAGGTAATTGTGGACATTGATGAGTTGGATGGCCTAACGCATCACACAACGAGCATTTAGGAGGAGCACGAAACACGGGGGGGGTTTAACTGCCTTGGGCGGGGGTACAGCAATGTATGGTTGTGAGCCTCTGCCCCCAATGTGCTTGATAAGAGGGGGGGTTTCATAGATGACGAAGGGGTAGTGACACCGGGAGGTGGCTGACTAGTAGTGGCAATGGGTTGCACTGGTTGTAGGACGAAATTCGGTGTAGACCGGGGAACAAGAGGCGAAATATACCACACATGTAATCCCAAGTTTAACCCGGGGAGGCTAAGAGTAGCCATAACCGGGGCGCTTACTATGCCCGAGGAAGGGAATAGGAAGGGGATTGTGTGGATGGGTGTAACACCAATGTGACTAGGTACCAATGGTGGTTTGGGTAATAAGGGCGGTTGATTGGTGGGTTTTTGTGTATTGTGGGAAAGGGTACATAGGTTAGATACTTCGGTTGCGGCTGACGGGGGTGGAATGGATTGGAATGTTGAGGTCATCGGCGTATCTGAGTAAAGTCCGGGTCCCACGGAGGAAACAAACGCGGTAGTTGCACCACAAACAGGTTGTTCAACCATGGGGAGAACATTTTCGGGTGCAGCGGGGGCATTGGGATCGTAATAGGTGAGTTGGTCGACCTTGACCACGCGTCCATCATGGGGGAACATCATGGTACAAAAAATGGATGAGGAAACTTCCCGCATGGCATACATGTAGCTACAGCCAAGTAAGAGGTTATAATCAAGTTGGGCATTGATGACCTCTATGTCAATGAGCACGGTTTTACCAGCCAACTGGACAGGGACATTAGCTAAGAGACCTTGGGGTTGAGTCGAACGGTCGTTGTAGGCTCACAACGCAGTGGTGGACTGCTGGAGAGTAGGGAATCCAAACGAATGTGGACATAATGCATGTAGAGTCACCTTCATCGATAATGCACCTATGGATGACAAGATTCCGAACGGAAACAGAAACTTGGAACGCTAAAGTGGAAGATAGGCGTGGTTCGGACTGGTCCAAATCGAAGGCCATCAGTCGTGAATCATTTGGGTCAATAGCACCAATGGTGGAGAGAAAAGTCTTGCGCTGTGAAGGACAGTTTTTTAAGACTTCTAACACAGACATGGCCGCAGGAGACTGGGCTAAGTCATCTACAATGTTGTAATTTGATGTAGCACGAGCATTGGGATTATTGTTGATGCGACAAAGTGGGAAGCAAGGTGCTTTGGAGGCACCATCGAGTGGAGTCGGGGGTATATGTAATGTTTGATCAGTGGGATGAGCATTAGTGTTTTTGTAGGCGGGAGAGGCTTCAGGGGTGGAGCCATATTGGTTTCGACGTGTTTGGAGGTTGACATCAATGGATGACATCATTAACAAGTAGTGGGTACCTGAGTCTAACATGGGTTAATCAGGAGTGGCATAAGTGATCTGTTGTTCTGGTGGCGTGTTTCCCTGAGGGGGAGCCAACGGCTGAGTGTTCACTGCCCCTTGGGTTGGTAAGGGGTTTTGCAGCACTAAAGGTTGATGCTGAGGTGGTGGGGGGTTAGGTGGTGCCTGAGGAGCCGCATGCCCTTGGCGATGGGCATCATCAGTCCAGAGTTGCCAAGCTCGCTCCAAATGTGGGCAAGCATGTGTATAGTGGCCATAGACCCCGCAAATAGAACAAGGATGGTTTGTTCACAAATTAGGATTTTTGGCTTGCTTGGGTGGCCAATCAGGGTTCTAGTTGGCAGGTGCTGCGTTATTGTTGTTTGAGGGATTGGGAGGTTGACCGGCCTGGTCTGGATGGGGGTTGTTCCCACGGTTACGGCCTTTGCCATGGTTTTGTTGGCCCTGTTGGAACTGGTTATTTTGGTTCTGTTGCGGATTCTATTGGGCGTATACTTTCCCTTCGGCAGCAGGTGGGTTCTGGGGTTGTGCAGGTGCAGGAGCAGGCTGCAGTGGATAATAAGCAGGTGGAGGCTGCGCAGGTGCTGAACCTTGTGGGGGTTGCTGATACATCTACGGAACGGGTTGGGGGTTTGCCGCAGGGGCTACCTGTGGTGGGTAAAAAGCATGCTATGCTTGAGAGGACACAGGAGATGGTGTAGACTGTGAGTGGTAATATGGCTAAGGTGCGACCGGGGGGGGGCGTAAGTGGGGGACGCATGACCAAAGCACTGAGGTGGACATGAGGGTCCGTGGGAATGGTGATGATGTGCCATAGGAGCATACGAATTGGTTGCTCTAGATTGAGATTTAGCCTGGGAAACTTTAGGGCCATGGCTAGGACGTGCTATGGAAAAGGGTTGAGGATGCGAGGCAACACGGCCAATGATGCCATCTGCGACATGGGATGCCCCCAGCGCATCATGTTGGGTGGAATCGCCGTGAGGGGCGTTAGGTATGATGGAATACAGATTGCCTGACTGGGCGTAAATGAGGTCAAATTGCTGGGCTTTGAGGATGGCCTCTTCTTCGGACTAGGGTCGTTCTGATGCCACATCCTTGGCAATGACAGGAAGGAGGGATTTTAGAAACCAATCTAAGAAGATATGGTCATCTAACTTGATTTTGCAGAGGCTGCGACGTCGACGTCACTCATGAATGTGGTCAGTGATGTGGGTAGCCATGTTCTGTCTGCAAGACAGTAGGATCTCAACTCCCGCGTCATAGAAGACAGGTAACTGAAACAACTGCAAGAAAGTCGAGGCAAGGGAATTAAAGGTGGCATGGATCCCATGGCGTTGCTCGATGTACCACTTAGTTGCAGAGCCAGTGAGGGTGCACTGTAACAGACGGAGGCAGACAGAGTCATCCACTATGGAGTTGGAGGAACACCATAGATGGAAGGACATAATATGGTTCTGGGGGTCCTCACCTGCCTTGCCCTCAAACTTAGGTATGTTGGAGAGAATCTTGGTGGGCATGTGAGGCCATGTAGGGTCGTGTCTGATGGGATTGTTAGTCATTCTAGCTAGGTCAGGAAGGTTGAGGCTATCCATGAATGGAAAACTGGTAGAAGGATGTGACATACTGGTCGGTGTGGCCATGTTGGGGCCAATGCCCCCAAGTGGAGGAGCTGGGTTTGGGATGTTGCCCCCAAGTGGAGGAACGAAAGTGGTATGGGATGGTCCTGCACCGCCAAGAGTAGTGTGAGTCACTGATAGAGTGGAAATAGGTATGTCAGCTACTGGAATGGGTACAGTGATTAGAATGGTAGATGTGGGCCCCATCGAGGGCATACCCAAAGTAGGTGTGGTAGCTGGTGTAGTGGTGGATGCTTCACCAATGGTCCCTACAAAGAAAGGGGTGGAATTCATGCCAGCCATGGGGCTGGTTGGTGCAGTGTAAATGGGGTTCTCGGACTCTGCCTCAGAATCAAAGGTAAAATAAGGGGCATCTAGATCGGGTGATGGAGTTCTATGCCATTGACGAGTGGAGTCAAGGGACAAAGCTCGAGAGATCTATGATGAGTGGTATCAAGTCATGAATATCTATGTCTATGACGGGTGATGTCAAGTGAACCGTGCTGTGGGGGCTCACCCCGGAGGCGTCGAGAATGTCTCAGGGACTCAATGGTGGCAGACGGTGTCAACTATCTGGGGGTTGTGTTGAGTGAAAAAATAGCTCAAAAACCCTAATGCAACCGAGTGTGCAGAAGGAGAGCTCAAAAAATATGGCACTCATGCCAAAAACCAACTCAAAACACTTACTGTAACAGCTGTGCTACAATAAGTGGAGTATCAACATAAATGGTTAGAATACCAACAAGCAGCAGGTTTCCTAAAAAATAAAAATAGTGGACTCGCTAGACCAAAAGGAGGTAAGGGAGCATGCAAACACCTATCTAAATAGTATTCTAACTCAACTAGACATATCCTCTGCAAGGTGATGAAATCCAAGTTAGACAATATGGATAGTAGAGCCAAGTGGCTAAATATATCCCCCTACTGGGAGGGACACCGAGTAGTCAATCCTAGAAGAAAAAAAACTAAGATACCCCATTCATGACACGTTCGGTTGGGTGAATCTGTCGTTTGGTTCTATCGCCGTTGTATCCCCATGCGGGTGATACACCGAGAACTGCGAAAGGTATCCTTTGGTTACTGAATGGATTGCGGTATTCCACTCAGGATTCCAGAACTAGTCTGGCGACTTCAACCCTCCTAGGGGAGAGGCCTTCCCGATAAATTGGTTTTAAGCCGTGTCAAAAAATACTAGGGGATTTTGGTTCCCTGATGGACAACAGCTATGTCTCAAGTGTAAGAAACTGAGGGGTGTTATTTGGATGCCGATCCTACCTAACTACAAAAATTCTTATGTGTTCCCCAAGCGGGGTTAGAATGTTGGTTTTGTTAAGTAGTATTTTAGGGCTCACTTGAATTAGGTGACAGAGTGTGTGTGTGTGAGATGATGAACCCAAGTAAAAGTGCCACGGGGTGGGCAACTTTCTAACTAAAAATAACAATACAAAATTTAATCTTTGAAATGCAAAATTTTCTCTTTTCAATTAAAATGCTGAAATTTAAAAAATATTATGTAAAGGGAACAGAAATAATACTGCAGAAAAAAGGATGTGGGGAAGTATGGCTGCAGAAAGGACAAATGGCTGTGCAAGTGTAGAAATTATTGCAGCAAAGTGTTGGGTTCAAAACAGGGAAAAAAGTACAGAAAACAGACGTGGGTCTGTGGCAAATTTGGGCGGTGAGACTGCAGGAAACAGCCCAACAGTCGCGGATGGGTTGCAGGATTTTGGCTGAAAGACGCAGTCGGACCGCAGGAAAAAGTTCGAAAGTCGCAAGCGGGTTGCAGGAAAATGGCTGAAAGCCGCAAGCAGGATGTGAGATTTTAGCCAAAAGACGCAGGCGGGTTGTAGGTAAATGGCTGAAAGCCGCAAGCGGGATGTGGGAAAAAGGGTTAAATCCGCAGGTGGGTTGCAGGAAAATGGCTGAAAGCCACAAGCGGGATGCGGGAAAAAGGGATAATAGTCGCATTCGAACCGCACGAGACAAGCTAATAGTCGCGGTCGGATCACAGGTAACATACTGGAAACCACCGGTAGGTCACCGGAAACAGTTTGAGAGCCGTGGTCGGATCGCAGGTAAATGCCTGAAAGACACGATCGGAACGCAACTGCGGGGGGTAAAAGACGCGGTTTACGGCAACCGAAAGGACAAAACAGAAAAATATTGCAGAAACTTAAAAACATTTAAAACTTTAAAACTATAATTAGAAATTCAAAGGAACACAAGGGGAGTCGCCAAAACTGTAGCTAGGGTTTTCACCCTAGCTTGTGCAAATGAGCACCTACTAAGGAGAAGGGACTCCTTAGTAGCAATTCAATAAATAGTAAATTAAAGCACTAAAACAATATGAAATTTAACCTAGCATGAGCATTAACATAAATAATAAAACATGAAGATATGGCAAAAGATTTCTCTTTTTGTATTAAAGATTACCTCAGGTGTAGAGGTTGGTGAAGCTCTTGTAGCAGTCCAGGAGGGTTGCTTCCAAGCTTCCAGCTTTGCTCCTTTCTCTTTCTCCAAAGGGTTGGAAATGGGCCAAAAGGGGGCACGCAATTGTGAAAGTAGCTCAAGGGTGAGCTAGGGTTTCAAGAGTGATTTTGGCAGAGTAAGGGTGTATTTGATTGTGGATATGAAATGAGGGGCCTCCATCACCTATTTATAGGTTTTTAGTGGTGGACTGCTGGCCCATGGTTTTGGGAACCATATGGTTTAGGTCAGCTGTATAGGGTTTTTGCCTCCTTTTTCCCTCTTTTTCCTCTTTTTTTTTGTATTTTTATTCCCTTTTTAGAGGGTTTTTGCTATTTTGGAGGAATTTTAGATTATTTTTGGGGGAAAAGGGGTTTTTTGGAGGCTTTTTAATGGGATTTTAAGGTTTTGGAGGAAAACATGTTAGGAAATATGGACAAATGAGTCATATAATGGGGTAGATGAGGTAGTGAGCACTTTTTGGGTGTTAACACTCTCCACCAGGCATCCAAGCCAGTGATGTTCTATGTGTTGTAGTGTATGTAGCCTGTGATATTTGACTGGTGTACCACGCTATTGGGGTCCATGAAGACCCAGCTGACATAGTGCAAGCAAGCAGAGGCAAAAAAATTTGGATACGGCAGTATCTTATGCATCTTCTTCTTTGAGAAAGTTTTGAGGCTCAGACCGAGGGTTGAGGTCCCTCCTCATAGTCTCTGTGACCCAGCCATGACCCGATCGGTAGAGGTCTTGACGTGATAGGGTGGTGGCCGTTAGGCATCACCATACACAGAGGAGTTCTTTCACTGATGGGACCAACAGTTCATAGCCATAGAGGACTACCCCTATGCAGGGATAAACTTCCGCCAGGATCATGATATGCCGCTTCCACTAGATGCAGCATTCAGAGACATTGGTGAGTACACTTTTTAGGTTTTTTGGTGTATTAAATTTTTATAGATTTTTTTATTTTATATGTAAATGCAAAAATATTTTTGGGGTTAGTATCACATATTAATGTTTCACTGTTTGCTCATAGACAAGTGCCTAGTGAGACCTGAGGTCTTCCCAAGACATCGTCGTCGAGGAAGGGGTGTTGAGGTAGTGGGTGTTGCAGCAAAGTGTACACTACAGACTCTGCAGGTCAACCTATGATGAAAGACCACCAAGGTACCACAGGTAGAGGTAACATGGCTACCAAAGGATATGCAACATCATGTAGTGGGGGTGCCAGGTAACTGGGTATGACTACTGCAGTGTATAGAAAATGCAGTACAGTATTACTATCAGACACATCCTGTTGGGGCAGCAGCTAGGCCTCCTCGTAGGGATTAGATATCTCAGAGTCCCATTTTTGTATCGATATGTATATTTTTTAGGGCTACGAGCTCCCGTTTTGTATTATGACACTACCATTTTAGACATATTATTTATAAAAACTATTGTTCTCCGGTTCTACTATATGTGTGTATGTACAAATGTATGAATGTATCTTTTATTTTTGTGCTTCATTGTGAATGTGACAAATGCCAATCTAATACATAGTTAATGTATGCATCAGATATATGATTAAAACTTCTCGGATCATGAATGTATGTAATTGAAATAAAATTTCGTTCCAAGAGTCTTACCCTTAATAATTTCCGTAGTAACGTAGGATCCCTCACGTGGTACTGACCATTCAACTGAGACACAACTAGTTGTGAATCCAGGCAAACTTCTAAAGACTCGATTCCATGTGAAATAGCATCTTGAAGTAGCTCAATCACGGAACTATACTCAGCCACATTGTTAGATGTAGGACCGATACAAGCACCTCCAGAAGACACCACTAGGTGGTCAGGTGAATAAATAACCTAGACAGCAGAAGCAAGTTGTTGCTTATGATGGCTAGCACCATCCGTGAATCTTAAAAACATAGGAAACTCCATTGACATCTGTCAATCAAACGAAATCTAATCAGCAGACCCGAAAACCAAAAGCAAGGTAAACTATGTATAGAAATAACTATACAATAGTATACAAAAGTATTAGCTCGAACTAGAAGTTCAAGTGTAATACTGCTTGAGGTAGAGCCCATTTCTAGGCTCCTTCAAGACATTCCCCTCATAGTCATCCAATTCATAGGCTCCTCTTTCCAAGACACGCCTCACGATATAAGGACCATGCCAAATGGGGTTGAACTTGCCTTCCCCCAGGGGTTCTTTAGCTTGGTCGTATAAGAGGACCAAGTCACCTCAACATATTGTCTGGGACAGACAAACCTATCGTACTGAACCTTAACATGACGTTTATTGGCTGAACCTTAACATGACGTTTATTGGCATCTGTTGCCACGGTGACATCTTGAGGTTGCTCATCAAGTTTCTCAAGGTGGATTAAACGTTGCTCAATACCTATCGTATCAGGGAGGAGCTCTATGGCCAGTTTAAGTGAAGGGATTTCGCATTCAATAGGTAAAATCTACTCCACAGCATGTACAAGCTAAAACAGTGAGAACCCGATGGTAGTCTTAACTACAGTTCATTATGCCCACAAAGTAGTATATAACATAATGTGCCAGTTGTTCTTTCTTTGTTGGATGGTACGTTGGAGAATGGTATTTAAAGACTTATTGACTGCTTCAACTTGACCATTCGCTTGGGGATAGTAAGAATATGAGTGTTCTTGACAAAACCTAAGCTTGATAGACAAATCCTCCATCATTTTGTTCCGAAAGTGACTTCCATGATCAGTGACAATATCTTTCGAAATACCGAACCGAGTAATAATCTGATTGAACACGAAATGGGCTATTGTAGCACCATCGGATTTTATGGTAGGCATGGCCTCATCCCATTTGGAAAAGTAGTCCATGGCCACTATGATATGGTGATGCCCCCTAGCTGAAGCTGGTTTGAAATCCATGAAGTCCACCCCCGACTTAGTGAAGGGACCGACGGTGACGACCGGATGAAGGGGAGCTAGATGCGAGTGTATATTCCGAGAAAACACCTAGCAAGGGTGACATCTCTTCACAGCATTTATACAATCCTTAAATATTGAAGGCCAAAGTTAACCAGCTCGCATAATACATTGGGTTGTAGCAAGCTCGGATAAGTTACCGCCACATGGCCCAGCATGGCAATCATTAAGCACACACTCCGCTTCTTCGTGAGTCAAGCAACGACGGAGAATAGAGTCCTTTCCTCGGCGATACAAAGTGTCACCGACTATAGTATAATATTTAGCGTGATGTTTCACATGCCATCGCTCGTCCCGTGAATAATGCGAAGGAAACTTCAAAGTTTGGAGATATACAATGGCATCCCCATACCAAGGGTCCTCTAACAAGATAAGAATTAATTGTTCATCCACAAAGGAATCTTCATGGATGACACCCTCATCAAGTCTCAGAAGGTTCGACATAAGCTCAGCAAACACCAACGATTTCGCCGATTTCGCCGAAGCAAAATCAAGATCAAACTCCTGAAGGATCACAATCCATTTATTGTACTTCCCCCTATAAGGCGTCGTGATAGGACGAATTGAAATGGATTGATATGCGCTACAATTGTGGTTGTTCTAAGAAAAATATGGTGTCGTAACCATTGGACTGCATGGACAGTCGCAAGTGCCAGCTTTTCCACGTGAGTATATCTCAGTTCAACATCTACTAGATTTCGACTAATATAATAGATCACATGCTAGACAAGCACATAATCAACCTAAACTAAGACCATGCCAATCGTCTCTTGAGATGCAGCCACATAAAGTATAAAATCTCAAGCGAAGTCTAGTGGACTAAGCATAGGGGCTGATACCAAATATTTCTTAAGGGCATCGAAAGACTGTTGGGCTCACTCATCCTAGATAAATAATGTTTCTTTCTTCAACAAGCGCGTGAAACCTTTGGTAAGATTATCAAAATCGACTACAAAATGGCATAGAAAAGTAGCTCTCCCTTGAAGGCTCTGAAGTTGAAACAAGTTGCGCGAAGGAGGAAACTGAAGTATTGCCTCAACTTTAAGAGGATCGACTCTAATACCCTCTTTCGAAACTATGAATCCTATAAGGAGACCTGAGCTCACCTCAAAGATGCATTCATTGGGATTCAATCGAATCTTGTATTGTATACATCGTTCGAGAATCCAACAAAGGTGCTTGGGGTGGTCCATTCCCTTACGAGAATGGTCGGCAAGATCATCCAAGAAAACCTCCATTATACTTTTAAGGTTGTGAAAGGCATAGGTCATGGCACGCTGAAACGTAGCTCCGGCGTTTTTAAGGCCGAAGGGCATTTTCCGATATGCGAAGGTACCCCAAGGACAAATGAACATGGTCTTATGTTGGTCCTCAGGTTTGATTTGAATCTGGTGATACCCCGAAAAGCCATCCATGAAAGAAAAAATCTCACTTCCTGCACATGCATCCAAGATCTGATCAATGAATGGAGTGGGGAAATTGTCTTTTGGACATGCACGATTCAGGTCTCTAAAATCAGTGCATACACGGATCGTTCCCTGCTTCTTATTCATGGGAACGAGGTTTGACACCCATTCGGTAAGGGGAACGAGGTAGATAAAACTAGCTTTGAGCAGTTTCTCCACTTCTGCCTTGATAGTTGTTGCCTTCCTAGGGTTAATAGCTCGAAGACATTTTCGAACCGATTTAGCATGAGGATACGTTCTAATCTCATGCTCAACAATAGTAGGGTCTATTCCTGGCATCTCCTCATATGACCAGGAGAAAGCTTCCCGAAGTTCAGTAAACAATTCGGTGTAGATGCCAACCTCCTCAGAAGAGCAATCGTTATTGTTGGAGCCGAGGCCGTAGCTGCGGTAAAGCTGCGAATTTTGGGAAAAAAGCACAAGTATGGAAGGAAAGTGCTAATTTTGGGACAAGCACTAAGTTTTGGGCAAGAAGGAGACGGTGTGCAGTACGGTGCCGGATGGACAAGCTCAGCGAAGATCACGGACCGGAAATCACGGAGTTCACGCGCACGTCATAGAAGAATGAAGGTGGCTCAACTACCATAATAAATAAGGCGATGGAGTAGAGGGCTCAGCTACCCTCATTTAAAGGCTAAGTACAGAAGTTATGGTTTCTCGGATCTAGGAGGAGCAACGGACCAGAGCATTGAAGGCGAAGGACAAGCGCCCATACCCACAATCTGCGCCGAAAGTCAAGGAGCCTGCAGGAAGCGGCGACATGACTACAAGCGGCGCCTATAGTACACCTAGCCATGTGCGTGGTTAGGGTTTTTGGGAATCACTGTTGGGAAAGGCCCACAGTTTTGTAAAGGTGTGACCGTCATGGCCACCTATATATATGTATACATGATAAGAAGAAGAGTTAGATAGTTTTGGGATATTTAGATGGTTAGACTGTTCGATAGCCAGTCTCGAGGATAGATCATGTGTTGATTATCCTTTGCTATGTTTTCTACCGAGTGTGTAGAACTAGAGTAAGAGTCGGATAGCCGAGGAGCTAATCCCTGAGTTGCCAGACAGTCTGAGTTGACGTTTGTGCCTTTGTAATCTCTGTAGAGAAGAGACTAGATTGAGAGAAGGGCTCCCAGCTGTGTGCGTGGAGTTTCCTGTGAAGAGCGAAGGCTGCAGCTGTGTGCGCAGCATATTGTATAACTCTATCATTTTCTGGTTAATATAAACTCCCGTGGACGTGGTTTTCCTCGAGGAGATGAGCTTCACTTATTTCTTCTTGTTATAATGTTTGCGTGAATGATTTAATTGTTTAAGTTCATTACCTGTGTATACAAGACTCTTGCATCACCTTTGCGACTGTGTAAGTGAGTTTGGGAAGGTCCCTTGATAGCTATAAAGTGTTAAGAACTGAAGAAGTGGTGGAGCACTGTCGCGGCAGCGACCGAGGAAAGTGATACTGCGCTGGGCGCGCAGGGCGAAGAGGTACTTAACGCATCGACGCAAGGAATACTTGCCTTCTGCGCCAGAGAGGAGACTTGTGCAGCGGGCCTGCTGAGGAAGGAAGCCGCGCAGTTGCGCCGAGGGGCCTGCGGGAAAGTCGGACCGCCGATATCTGAGGAACTGGAAGAGGAAGAACAATCTCCGCGTCACCACGGTTAAGGAAATCTGATTCCTGAACCGCCCCATAGCCACTTCGGGTGAGACCTCGAGCTGCCGCGCAGCTCATTGCCGAGAGGGCCAGTGCGCCTAGGGGTTTGTTGCTGCGCTTCATTAAAACTCGGGTCTGCCCAAGAAAGCAGCCAACAGTTACCGATGTAAATGTTCTCAACCTTTCTAGGAGTACGAAAGATGTTGATGGGTTGAGTTGAGGAAATATTAGCCATGTTTCCCTCCACATAAATCTCATGTGAGCCCAAAAGAGCCACAGGGTGACCAACCATCTCTGCAAGAGTCGTCCTAAATTATTCTTGCTCGGTGAGATCAAGGTTGGGAAGAAAATAAGAGCGATGATGCATATACTCCCAAGGTCTCTCACTACCACACATGGCCTCGATAATATCCTCATCCGAAGGTAAAGTATCATCAAGGCAATCATTCGAACAAGACAAGTCGACTGCCCAAACTGACACCGTACCAAGATCTTCCTCATCTGTCCGAGAAGAGGGGAGATCCAACTCTGTGGTGGCTTGTTTAATATCCTCATAAGCAAGCTCAACAGCAGATAGTGGCATAGACATCCCGACATGTGCAATGTCTTCAGACGTAGAACTCATGGACGACAAAGTCCATTTCTCATCAAAATATGAAGTCCAAAACGGTACATTATGCGAAGGAGGAGATGCATTGTCGGAAATGGTTCCAATAAAATTCACAGGTGTAGGGAAATCATAAGATCCCATTAGCAAAGGGTACATACCAACACCCATGTTCCTAGTTGCCGACTGAGAATCTGTAACCTGCAGGACTACTGATCTCGTGGATGCTATGGGAGGAGGATTAACGAAATATAGCTGATCGATGGTCACAATCTTTCCTTCATGTGGAAAGAAAATGATTCTAAATACAGTAGACACGCCAGATTTCATAGCGTACACCCAATTCCGTCCCAGTAGAAGGTTGTATCCGATGGGTGCATCAACCACTTTGAATTAATTAGGAACAGGTTTACCTCCTAAGTGGACAACAAGGGAAGGGATAATCCCATGTGGCTTAAATGACCAATCGTCAAATGCAGTGAGCATGGTCCTAGACGTGAGTAGAGGAGGAGAGCCAAGAGCTTTCTAACAAGCTATTGACATCACTAACGGGGAAGCACCTTCGTCAACCACCATTCTCTTGATGAAATTCTTAAGGCACTCCATATGAATTTGAAAAGCCAAGTGGTAAGGTAAGTGAGGTTGAACATCAGTAGTGTCGAACTTGATAACGTTGGGACTCCCCCCATCCTGGACTCCTAACGCACTCAAAAGGGCATGCCTTTGAGAAGGACATGCCTGTAAAACTTCAAGAGCCAACAATGCACATGGAGTTTGGCCAAAATCTTCTACAATGGAGTAGTTATGGGTGGCTCGGGCATTGGGATTATGCATAGAGCACTTAAGAACACCTTTCGGTATCCACGGAATAATAGAGGGCTTCTCGATATGCAAGGAATTATTAGGAGGAGGGGGGGGCTCACTCCCCATATTAGGTTGTGGTGCACTATAATCTGTTAAGATCTTGGTGGGCGACCTTCACTAACATCTCGAGGTTTTGGTGTAACGGTTTATATCATTTTCTATCAGAGCCTCCACCCAGGTTCAAGTCAAAGAGCAGGTGGCAACGTCGGCATTGCAGTGTTCGCCCGGGGCTCGTACAGTGCAAAGGGGACACCACCGTACGGGCGCACATCCAGCCCAGAGTCTGGACTGCGGAGCGTGGTGGGATGTTAGAAACACTAACCTCCGATTGAACCATATCCACGCATCCATAACCACTAGTATTGGAAGAAGATGTTGCAGTCTCATTAGGTCCATAACCAGTGGCGGGAGCATGCGAAGCCATGTTTTGATGACGAGGAAGGGGATCCTTCAACAGAGCTGGGCTCTGTGCAAGATGCTTCGATGCTTCTTCGATTCTAGGACACAAGTGAGTAAGATGATCTTCCCCACAAAGCTTACAAGGAAATTTCACCTTACGCCTAGGTTTATGGTCCTCAGCAGCATTTCCACCTTCCCGAGGAGGGTTGGCATTTGCCTTAGGAGGGGTATTGCAATTTCTATTATTGTTCCCATTGTTTCCACCCTTACGGTTATTTTTCCCCTTCTTCTTACCACCAGGCTACGGGTTACCCAATGGGTTTTTCGTTTGCACAGTGTGTACATTAGACGATGGAGTGGAAGTGGACAAGGTGTGAACCTATCCAGGAGTAGACTCGTTGAGCAACAAATTTTTTATTTGATTAGCCACCAAATCTACAATGTGATTACTTGTGAATCCCACAATGCCATCGGCATGTGGTCCAGGAACTGACTTGGGCTCATGTCGTGTTCGCAGTGTGTCAGGAATAATGTCATATAAAATTCCAGACTGTGAGTATAATAAATCTAACTGCTGGACTTTTAAGATGGCTTGTTCCTCAGTCATAATACCGGACATCGAGACATCCTTCGAAATATATGGGAGTAGAGACTTGAGGAACCATTCCAACAGAAACTCTGGAGGACCGTTGGATTTCACTAACCTCTTCTGTTGACGCCACTCTTGAACATGGTCAGAAATATGTGTGTCCTTATTCTAACGCAAGGTAGACAAAATTTTGTTGAATATTGTAACTTCTAAGAATATTATATTTGTACTTTATTTATTCCGGAGATGTTCTATCCCTCCGAGGTAATTCTATTATGTATCCGGAGATGTTTATTCCTCCGAGGATTTGTGGTAACTAGGGTTATTAGACCCACCATTTAGGGGTCGGCCCTGGGGTTATGTTTTAGGGGTTATTAGACTTCTCCAAGAGAGGTCGGACCCATAAGGTCTTTTAGTCAGTTAGGAGTCAGTATAAATAGAGGAGGTGAACTCCTCATTAGATCATTCACTCACTTGTGGAAGAGTGTGCACTTGTCTGGGAGATCTGCTAAGGAGACAAAGAAGGAAGGAGGACATCTTGTATTTTGGTTGATCATCTTATTGAGGAAAGCTTTGCTGGGTTTTCTACCCCATGAGGGTTTCCCAGGGTATATTATGTGTCTATCTTGTGATTATGTTTCTTTCAGTGATCTTGCTAGTCTATTTGGTTTAAACTTAACATGGTATCAGAGCTAGACTGAATAGGACATCTTTCACAAGGTAATAATACCTCTCTCTCTCTCTCCGATGAAATTTAGGGTTTCAGCAAAAAGTTGGTATTATTGAATTTTGGTTACATGGCGGGATAGCCCTCTTCAATACCATTCTTTTAAGCCCTATATCGAACTTTTTGGTTGGGTAGAACTCCAAGAAATCCAAACCCTAATTCTACCAAAAGTGCGATAAGTCAGATTTTGGTTTCAGAAAAAAATTCGCATTTTTAAATTCTGATTACATGGCTGGATAGCCCTTCTCAAGAGCATTCTTTTGAGCTATAGATCGAACTTTTTGGTTTAGTAGAACTCTGGGAAAGTCAAACCCTAATTCTACCAAAAGTGCGATAAAATTCTGTCTCAGATTCAGGAAAAGTGAAAAGTAACAATTCCAGGTAAGTCTACTCTATCTCTTGGACTCCCCCAAGAGAATATGGCTCCAAATACTAAGCTTGAAGACAAGCTAGAAGGTATAGAGAATTTCCAGGCATGGAAATACAGAATTGGTCTCATTCTTGAAGAGAATGATCTTGCTCATTATGTCAAGGAAGAAGTTGCAGAACCAGAAGGAGATGAAGCCAAAGAAAAGCATAGGAAGGATTTGATTAGGGCAAAGAGAATCATAGCTGATTCCATTAAAGACCACTTGATTCCCTAAGTGGCCTCCAAGAAGACTCCAAAGGAAATGTATGATGCCCTAGGAAGAATGTATGAAGGAAAGAACATCAATAGGAAGATGAACCTAAGGACTCAGTTGAAGAACACTAAGATGCACAAAGGAGAATCCATTCAAGACTACTTCTCAAGAGTCTACCAAATCAAGGAGAAACTGGATGCCATTGGCGATACTCTTGATGAAGATGAACTTGTGATGACAGCTCTAAATGGTCTCACTAGACCTTGGGAGTCATTCATTCAAACTATGTGTGCCAGAAAAGAAAGTATGAAGTTTGATGTAGTTTGGGAGGATTGTGTACAATAGGAGGCTAGGGTTGCAAATCGAGAAGCCTTGCTCAAAGAGAATGACCAAGCCTTGGCCACCCACACCAAAAGAAGAAGGAATCAATCCTACTCCAAAAAGGTTAGTCACAAGGAGTCTCATCCTCCACACAGATTTCAGAAGAAAAGAGGAACTACTCAAAGAAGATATTACTCTTCTTTCCAGTGTTTTTTTGTCACAAAATAGGACACATTGCTAGAGATTGCCCTTTACAGAAGAAAAAGGGTTCTCACCAAAAAAGACATCAAGCACATCTTGCAGAAGATGATAGTGAAGAAGAAAAAGTAGAGGAAGAAAGGTCTCACAATAAAAGACCTAGAAGTGAAGAGGAAGAAGAAGAAAGGACCTTCTTCAAAATAAGGTCAAGGAGAAATACAGAAGAAGATGCAGAAGAATATGTTCTCTTCTCCGCACTCTCTGGATCTATAACCCCTGGAGAAGATACATGGCTTATTGACAGTGGTGCTTCAAAGCACATGACAGGTCAAAAAAAGACTCTCTCAAGTCTTGAAGAAAAGACTTCTCCCCAAAAGGTATCTCTAGGAGATGACTTTCAATATCCCATCAAGGGAATTGGTGAAGTAAGCTACAGGCTTGATTCTGGTACCTCCATGAAAATGAAAGAAATATTGTATGTACCAGGATTAAAGAAGAACCTGTTATCCATCTCAGCATTGGTAAAGAAAGGCTACAGAATTGCATTCATTGATGGACAAGTCTTAATGTGGTCCAAAGGTAAGACTATCAAGGATGCAATTATCGTTGGTGAAGAAGAAGGAGGCTTATACAAGCTTAAGGGCCTTCGAGAAGCAGCTCTTGTTCATGAAACTATTAGCCCAAATGAATTATGGCATAGGAGACTTGCTCACATTAACTACAAGGCACTACCCTATGTAAGCAAGGTAGTTATAGGCTTGCCAGAATTAAAGACTAATCATGATGGCACATGCAAAGGATGTGCAAAGGGGAAGAGTGTCAAGAACCCATTTCCCAGAAGTGAAATTAAGACTAAAAGTACCCTGGAGTTAATACACTCTGATGTATGTGGACCAATGCCCTCCACATCCTTGAGTGGATATGAATATTATGTCACATTCATTGATGACTACTCAAGGAAAACTTGGATATTCTTTCTAAAAGGTAAGAATGAAGTCTTTGGAAAATTTAAAGAGTTTAAGGCCTTAATAGAAAATCTCTCAGAAAAGAAAATCAAGATTCTCAGAACAGATAATGGTGGAGAATATACTTCAAAGGAATTTGAAGACTTTTGTAAAGAAGCTGGAATCAAAAGGGAACTAACCACTCCCTACAATCCCCAACAAAATGGGGTTGCTGAAAGGAAGAATAGAACTATCATGGAAGCTGTAAAGACTATGATACATGATCAAGATCTTCCTATGTATCTATGGGCTGAAGCAGCTAGGATAGTTGTCTATGTTCAGAATATACTCTCTCATAGTGCTCTTGAATTTAAGACTCCATAAGAAGTCTTCATAGGAAGGAAGCCTGAGGTAAGTCATCTCAAAATATTTGGATGTCCTGTGTACATTCACATTCCAAAAGAAAAAAGAACTAAGTTAGATCCCTCTGGAAAGAAAGGAACTTTTGTTGGATATTGTGAAACATCCAAAGCTTTCAGAATTTACATACCTGGTTTTCATCATATGGAAATAAGTAGAGATGTAACATTTGATGAAGAAGCAGCTATCAAGAAATCTAGGAAGTGTCAACTTGAAGAAATCTATGAAGAAGATTCACCTCCTAGAATTACAAAAGTTGTACCCATTCCTGAAGATGATACACCAGAATATCATGATATGATAGAACCTCAAGAACCCTCCCTTCCAAATATTTCTAGAAAAAGAAGATCCGCATGGGCTAGAGACATTATTCAAGGAGCTGAAAAATATGGAGCTCCTGAAGGCTCCACTAGAGAAAGGAAGAAACCCAAATTTGTATCCATCTATGTGGCATTATTGTGTGATCTTGTGGATCGTCAACCCACCAGCTATGAGGAAGCAACTCAAAGTAAGGAGTGGGTAGAAGCTATGACAAAAGAGTACCAGTCAATAATGAAAAACGATGTTTGGGACATAGTCCCCAAACCAAAAGATAAAAGTGTGGTTTCTTCCAAATGGATCTTCAAGGTAAAACATGTTGCAGATGGTAGCATTGAAAAATATAAAGCAAGATTTGTAGCTAGAGGGTTCTCTCAAAAGGAGGGAATAGATTATGAAGAAACATTTGCACCAATTGTTAGGTACACCTCAATTAGAACCATCATGGCACTTGCATCTATGATGAATTGGAAATTACATCAGATGGATGTTAAAACAACCTTCCTGAATGGTGTCATTGAAGAAGAAGTGTACATGGAACAACCACAAGGCTTTGAGGTTAAAGATAGAAGAACTCATGTATGCAAACTGAAAAAGGCTTTATATGGATTAAAGCAAGCTCCCAGAGCTTGGTACGGAAGGATTGACAGTTTCTTAACAGGTATGGGCTTTACCAAAAGTAAAGCTGATCCAAATCTCTATCTCAAAATTATGGATGATGAACCTGTTATATTACTACTATATGTGGATGATCTATTTCTGACATGAAATGAAAAAAAAATTATCGAATGTAAGAAGAAGCTTTCTTCCGAATTTGAAATGAAGGATCTAGGATTAATGCACTACTTCTTAGGACTAGAAGTATGGCAAGAACCAAAAGGAATCTTCCTAAATCAAGGTAAGTATGCTGTGGAGATCTTGAAAAGATTTGACATGTTGGAATGTAAGGCCATGGCCACTCCCATGGACTCCAACTTGAAATTACTAGTTGATGATTCATTAGAATTAGTGGATGTAACTCTATATAGACAAATCATTGGGTCATTGATGTATTTAACAAATACCAGACCAGATATATGCTTTGCTGTAAATACTCTGAGTCAATTTCTAGTAGAACCAAGAAAGGTTCACCTTATAGCTGCAAAGCATGTAATGAGGTATCTAAAAGGTACTTTAGATTTTGGTCTTTACTACCTCAGAAATCATGAACTTAGATTACATGGGTATTCAGATTCTGATTGGGAAGGAAGTGTTTCAGACAGGAAAAGCACTTCAGGTGGATGTTATGGACTTGGATCCACCATGATCTCTTGGTTCAGCAAGAAACAATCCAGTGTGGCTCTCAGTACTGCTGAAGCAGAATATATAGCTTCCTGCTCTGCTAGCTGTGAAGCAGTATGGCTTCGAAAACTACTATCTGGAGTATTTGACTTAGAATTGGATCCCACTATGATTATGTGTGACAATCAAAGTTGTATCAAGATGACAGAAAATCCGGTATTTCACGATAAGTCAAAACACATAGAGATCCGATACTTTTATATATGAGATATGGTTCAGAGAGGAGCCATTAAGCTCGAGTACGTAAGCACTGAGAATCAAATTGCTGATATCTTGACCAAACCTTTGTCTCGAGTGAAATTTGAATACTTTAGAGACAAACTTGGTGTGGTTCAAAAGGACCCTTCTCGAAAGGGGGAGTAGTGTGATCTCTTTTAATGAGATTGCCTCATCGATAGCAAGGTCGATGATATGATTACCTGTTTTAGATACTTAGATTTAGGACTCTTATATTTAGAAACACTTATTTTTTCTCTCACCTACTTTTACTTATTGATGTATTGATGAGGATACATGTTTTATTGATGTATTGATGAGAATACATGTTTTATTGATGTATTGATGAGGATACATGTTTTATTGATGTATTGATGAGGATACATATTTTATTGATGTATTGATATGAATACATGTTTTGATGACATCTGTATTGATAAGAATACAGATAGGGATTGTATCATCCCTGGACATTGGTTCCTTGAAATGATCCGTAGATGTATGGTCTCCGAGAATGAAGTCCTTAGTGGACAGATAGGGATTGTATCATCCCTGGACATTGGTTCCTTGAATTGATCCGTAGACGTGTGGTCTCCGAGAATGAAGTCCTTAGTGGACAGATAGGGATTGTATCATCCCTGGACATTGGTTCCTTGAATTGATCCGTAGACGTATGGTCTCCGAGAATGAAGTCCTTAGTGGACAAATAGGGATTGTATCATCCCTGGACCTTGGTCCCTGAATTGATCCGTAGATGTGTGGTCTCCAAAAATGAAGTCCTTAGTGGACAGATAGGGATTGTATCATCCTTGGACCTTGGTCCCTGAATTGATCCGTAGACGTGTGGTCTCCGAAAATGAAGTCCTTAGTGGACAGATAGGGATTGTATCATCCCTGGACCTTGGTCCCTGAATTGATCCGTAGACGTGTGGTATCCGAAAATGAAGTCCTTAGTGGACATATAGGGATTGTATCATCCCTCGACCTTGGTCCCTGAATTGATCCATAGACGTGTGGTCTTCGAAAATGAAGTCCTTAGTGGACAAATAGGGATTGTATCATCCCTGGACTTCGGTCCCTGAATTGATCTGTAGACGTGTGGTCTCCGAGAAGTGGGGATTGTATCATCCCCGGACTGTGGTCCCTGAATTGATCCATAGACGTGTGGTCTCCGAGAAGTGGGGATTGTATCATCCCCGGACTTTAGTCCCTGAATTGGTCCGTAGACGTGTGGTCTCCGAGAAGTGGGGATTGTATCATCCCGGGACTTTGGTCCCTGAATTGATCTGTAGACATATGGTCTCCGAGAAGTGGGGATTGTATCATCCCCGGACTTTGGTCCCTGAATTGATCCGTAGACGAATGGTCTCCGAGAAAGTGATTTTTTTGATGATGATGTGGTTACTTGTATCGGTATGGATACTTGTATTAATGATGTGGTTACTTGTATCGGTATGGATACTTGTATTGATGATGTGGTTACTTGTATCGGTATAGATACTTGTATTGATAATGTGGTTACTTGTATCGGTAGGATACTTGTATTGATGATGTGGTTACTTGTATCGGTATGGATACTTGTATTGATGATGTGGTTACTTGTATCGGTAGGATACTTGTATTGATGATGTGGTTACTTGTATCGGTATGGATACTTGTATTGATGATGTGATTACTTGTATCGGTAGGATACTTGTATTGATGATGTGGTTACTTGTATCGGTAGGATACTTGTATTGATGATATGGTTACTTGTATCAGTATGGATACTTGTATTAATGGTATGTATACTTGTATTGCCATGAATACTTGTACTAATGATGTGGATAATTGTATTGTTATGGATACCTGTATTGATGATGATGCTCGTGAGATGACAATGCTGATGATCGTGTGATGACGATGTTGATGATTGTATGATGATGATGTTGATGATCGTGAGATGATGATGATGATGATCATGTAATGACGATTTTGATGATCGTATGATGATGATGCTGATGATCGTGAGATGATGATGCTGATGATCGTGTGATGACGATGTTGATGATCGTGTGATGACGATGCTGATGATCGTGAGATGACGATGCTGATGATTGTGAGATGACGATGCTAATGATCGTGAGATGACGATGTTGATGATTCTAAGATGACGATGTTGATGATCATGCGATGACGATGCTGATGATCGTGTGCTGATAATAATAAATTGAAGAAAGCTTCCGATGATATATAGATGTATCATGTATGATGTAGTTGATGACTCCTTGCTCCTGCAGACGCTGTTATAATATCCTTCTCATTAAGGGGGAGTGTTGAATATTGTAACTTCTAAGAATATTATATTTGTACTTTATTTATTCCGGAGATGTTCTATCCCTCCAAGGTAATTCTATTATGTATCCGGAGATGTTTATTCCTCCGAGGAGTTGTGGTAACTAGGGTTATTAGACCCACCATGTGGGGGTCGGCCCTGGGGTTATGTTTTAGAGGTTATTAGACTTTTCCAGGAGAGGTCGGCCCCATAAGGTATTTTAGTCAGTTAGGAGTCAGTATAAATAGAGGAGGTGAACTCCTCATTAGATCATTCACTCACTTGTGGAAGAGTGCGCACTTGTCTGGGAGATCTGCTAAGGAGACAAAGAAGGAAGGAGCACATCTTGTATTTTGGTTGATCATCTTATTGAGGAAAGCTTTGCTGGGTTTTCTACCCCATGAGGGTTTCCCAGGGTATATTCTGTGTCTATCTTGTGATTATGTTTCTTTCAGTGATCTTGCTAATCTATTTGGTTTAAACTTAACAAATTTCAATACCTGTATCGTAACGAATCGACAACTGGAAATGATCCAAGAAAACCAAAGCGATCTCATTGAATCTCCTATAAGTGTTCCTAGGAAACTCAACATACCACTTCGTAGCTGCCCCCATGAGGGTGCATTGAAATAGTCGCAATCTAATGGAATCGTGATTCAACGAGTTGGAAGAGCACCAAACGTGAAACGTTGTGACATGATCACTCGGATCCTCACCACCTTTCCCCTCAAACTTAGGAATGTCCAAAGGAATCTTGGTAGTTTTATAGGTCAAACTTGCACCTCTCCGTCCGTGATCACCCTGAGCTGCTGATCACACAAAAGGACAATTTGGATGGAGGAGCATGTTGGCCTTGGATCATATGACAACTCATTCCATTTCCTGAAAATACTGGAAAACATTATAAAAAATATCATTTTGAGCTATGAGCGCTACTCTACTCAAAGAGACTAGCGCCCATACGCTACTATACTGTATAATAGTAGCACCCATACCCAAGTATACGCTACTCCAGTGTAGCAAAGTCACGCTCGACATTTAAAATTGAATGAGCACTAGTTGTTAAACACTAGGGTAGCGCCCTATACTCTACTCCACTAAAGAAGAGTCGCGTACATCTTAAAAGATAATTAAAAAATAAATTAATTCATCGAGGAGGATTAGTTGATGGCAGTTTCCTAACTCCCCCAACTTCCTCCATAACTACATCTCGACCTGAACTGCTTCTTTGAACCTATAAATACCAAGAAGGTTAAAGGAGAAGGGTTAGAAATTGGAGTTAGTGAGATTGATTAATGGAAAAACTTTGAAGAAGCTTGCATTGGAGGAGTTGTTGCAGAAGACATCCAAGCCAGAGCAGAGCCAGAGCCCAAAATCTAGTTGCAAGAGCCTGTTTCATTATCAGGTATACTTGTACATCATTCTATTTTGACAAATAAAGGTTGAAGTGTTTTTCTTGTTCCAATTTGAATGTGTTAGGAAATGGCATCTTAAGTTGGATTTATTTTGGTCAATATTGAATGTTAAACATTGCTTTTGTTTATTTCAAGCTTTACATATTGCCCAAAATGTTTTGAGAAAGGTATTGTTGTTGCAGGTTTGCTGAAGGAAAAGTAGATTTGGAAGCTGAACACGAGATCGAGTCGAGGCTAGGATCAGACTTCGGTTAAAAGGTGTGTTCCCTAAATCTACAATTTATTTCTTTTTGTAAATTCCTCTGTGATAGCATCAATACACTTACCTGTCACCGCAACCAAGTTGATAGCATTAGTTTCCTTGCTATAGGGTAGAAATGCCCGCCAACAGACTGGCGACTCCACTGGGGAAATATATTTTTTGGCTTTAGGAAACCTTGTTCTTGTGTGTCTTCTCAGGTTGTTTTGACTTCTTTGATGTGTCAAGAAACTTTATAGGTGGCCCTTGCTTGTTTCTTGCCTGCTTTCATCAATTTTTGATACCTTCCAGAGTCAGTTTTCAAGTCTTTGAGATATGAGCGCTACTTTGATATATATACAGTAGCGCCCATATGCTACTGTGCTATATATACAGTAGCGCCCGTTTCTGTATGGGCGCGAGTTGCTCTACTACACAGTAGAGTACACTTTCTGAAGCAGTCTATTTTTGGTTTGCTTGTTTTTTAGTCCTTTTTATGATTTGCTGACTTTGTTGTGGGATCCTTTGGACTGTTGCATGAGATTTTAACTGTTACTTAAGTCATAGAACCTTCTATTGAATTTTTTTCCATTTTTTAAACCACTTGTTGACCTTTGGAACTTTTGAGACTTTTTATTGACTTTTTGGAAGACTTGGTGGTGTTTGGTGATGAACACTTTCACTTTTTTTAGACCCTGACTACTCATTGCCAGTTTACAAACCTGCATACTCCTGTATCTGCTGTTTGTGGTGACGTTGTCTGCTCTCTACTACTCCCATCCTTTGTTTTAGGGTTTGGTTCTTGGTAGAGACTCTAGGGTGTCTTCTTTTTGGTCAAGTTTCATTTTTCCTAGACTCATTCTCTTCTGCTGGTTACAAGTGTTTTTTAAACAGCTGTAGGCTAGTTTCATCTCTCAGTTTCTTTGTGCTAATAGGGAAGCTTGCTTGTCTACTTGTGCTTGGCTTTGTGGTCTTGCTAGGGCTAGATACTTTAGGTCAGTCCTTTGGTATTTTTCTCCTTTGTTTTCTCTTACTTGGTGTCCAAGTTTAGAGGCTTTTTCTTTGTAAAAAACCTGTAGATCAAGTCTTTCTCAAGCTAGGGTTTCGACAGATATAGGACTAAGAACTTTTAGCCATACTTACACTTTTTGCATAAAAAGTTTTATTTGGCTTTCCATTTTTGCATAGTTCTTTTTCTTTTATTGAAAAAGCAAAAAAAATTGGTATTTTAAGCTTAAGTAGAACTTGTTTCGGTTATTGCAAAATAGCTTAGTATAATTTCAAAAAAGAAAACAAAATTTTTTAAGTAAGTTTGCTTAGATTTTCAGTTTTGGAAAGAAGTAGATATAAAAAATGAAAAAAGCTTTGTTGTAGGAAAGTTTGAATTATATTTGCACTTTTTTTTTCTTGTTATAACCACGCTCACACACCCACTACCCTTTTTGAGTAATAACAGCCCTAAAATTTACTAATAAAATGAAATAGAAACATTTTTCTTTTTAGGGTACACTACACCAACTAGTTTTGGTTAGGATCTTGGGTTTAAATCACCTTAAACCACCCAAGATCACACATTGCGCAAAAATCGTAGTGAGACTATCATAGGTAAATCCACCTCACTCAAAATTTTCCTGGGATCTATGCAGTAGGTCATTGCGAGATCAGTTTGTGGGAATACTCCTCCTACTTACTGTTCGAGCATACGCCAGGATCGGATTGCATATTGGGGACTCTTTCGAGTTTCGGGCTTAGCTACCCTTCCCACGCTTTCTGATTGGACCGGTGAGTGTTCCCCTAGGAATTTTCAATGTTGTGGTATCCATAGTATCAGACTCTAGGTTCATACACAGGTGACAGCAGAGGGTATATCTGCTGTACCTAAGACAGACGTGGGAGGAAACCCTTTGTAGGTCTTTGGGAGGGTGGTTGGGTGATTCCAGCGCTTACACCCTTAGTCATTGTATTGTGGACCCCGGGTAACTGTCTTTCTTCCTTCGTTGATCTGTTTTGGGCCCTCATCATCCCATACTCTTCTCCGGAAGGCACCTTTGTTTGATTGGTTTGTATACTTAGGAATTTTTTTAGTTGGTGTGTTGTTTGCCCCCTAGTTGTAGTGGCCACTAGGTTCTAGTTTGTTATTTTATATTTATAATCACGGAGAATCAACAACTCTGTAGATCGAGAAGGATTCAAAACCTTCCACCAGTTAGAACAGAACCTATACAACCAACCAGACGACAGTGGGTAAACCCCGGTATTTCTTCAGAAATTACCTCTGAAATAGAATTGCTTGAAGAAATCCTTGTAACAGAAAACCTTGAAATTGAGGTTCCCGAGGAACCACTACCAGGTACCACAGATCAGCAACACTTTAGTACTGTTGAGGTGGAAGATCTTACTTCCGCGGAGTATAGCACTCCTTTCAATCCTCCCTTAACCAATACTAGAATTCCGCTTCTGTCACCTGTTGGTTTCCAGCAGCCCCTTTTCAGTGCAGATCTTTCCTCTTTTGGACATCTGATGTCTAACTCAGGAGGTGAACAGGGGGTTCCCCAAACTCCCACTTTAGGTATGAATACCAGCACAGTTAACCCTTCTTTTACTGCTACACCTAGTTAGGCACAAACCACATCTGTGCCTACTCCATCTTTCAGTTTCAACACTAGTACATTAGGTATGCCTAGTTTTACAACGATGGCATCTATTCCTACACCTACTGTTGGACCTAGCAGTACGGACAACTTTGCAACACCTTCTACTTCCCAACCGTTATATCAGATTCCTAGTACTTGGGTCTCCACACCTGTGGTAGGACCAAGTGCTTCTGCAAACATGCCAGTCATGGGTACCATGACTGCACCGTCCACATCAGCTTCTACTGGTTTGAATACCTTTGTAGGCCCTAACTTGAATCAAGGTAACATGCCTGCAGAGAACACCCCTTTTTCCTTATTCTCAGGGGGAGGGGGTAATATCTTTAACCAACAATATGGCGGGGCTAACACCCAGCCACAGTGGACGAACTCGCAAAGCACTAATCCACTCTCGTATGGGTGGGGAAATTTTAATAACTCTTTCGTACAACAACAACAGCTGGCAGGGGGAAGCCCCTACCAACAAATACCTGGGGGTAACCCCTACCAACAGTTAACTGGGGGCAACCCCTATCAACAGATGGTAGGTGGAAACTCCTATCAACACATGGCCGGGGGCAACCCTTATCGCCAGATGGCTGGGGGAAACCCCTACCAACAATTCATGGGACAAACGATGAGTGGTTCCCCTTATCAAGCATCATCTTACCGGCCTCGTCTACCTTTTCTGGCAACTTTGAATTTGTCAGACCTTTCTAAACTGACAAATGATCCTATGTGTCGTAATGCCACGTGGCCATCCGTTCCCACCAAATTACCTTCGGATATTCCAAAATTCGAAGGCAAAACAGGTGAAGATCCTGGTGACCATGTCACTACCTTCCACCTTTGGTGTTCTTCCAATTCCTTAAACGAGGATTCCATCAGATTGAGATTGTTTCAAAGGACCTTAACTGGTCCTGCAGCCAAATGGTACATTGAACTACCTGCGGCTACTTTCTCTAGTTTTGGGGACCTAGCAACCGTCTTTTTGAACCATTTCCAGCTTCCTATTCGGTATGATGTCGAAACAGAACTTTTGTCTTCTTTTAGACAAAACAAAGCCACTCACTTATCTGACCACATTCAGGAGTGGCGAAGACGGAAGAGGCTCATAAAGGCCAACATTCCTCCAGAGTTCCTGCTTGAGTGGTACTTGAAATCACTTCTTCCTTATATTTCTAAAGAAGTAGCGACATCTGGAGTATCCAATGAAGAAGAAGCCATCTTAAGGACTCAACAGTTAGACCTTGTATATGCACAATCTGGTTTACTGTACGAGATTATACCTGACGCACCGAGATCAAACACTGATCTGAGTAGACCCAAATCTGGACCACATACTGACGGCATAGTGGGTTCAGTTAACTCTGTAGCCTTCGAAGCACTGACCAAACAGGTCCAAGCCTTAACTGTCAAACATTCGACTGCAGATATTTCTTCTGTCACAACCTCTCCTTCTATGTCTAAGCCTGTCAATCAGGTTCAGAACAATCAAAAGGGCCCTCGGCAGCCCAACAACAAAAAGAAGGGAAATAAAGGAGACGGGAACCAACAAAATCCCAAAAAAGACAATGCCGAAGATGGTAACAAGGAAGAAAAGAAGGTTAAGTTCCCTTGTAAACTTTGCAAGCAAAACCACCTTACCCACCAATGCCCTCTACTTGAAGAAGCCCAGAAGCTCTTAAGAGAAAAGAAGCCTGCCGTCTTGAAAGATCCATTTCCTAAAGGGCAAGGCTCAACTTCTGGCACCTCCAAAACTGGGGGCACTTTGCACGCTTCGGTTGATCAAACATTTATAAACATGGTTAATTCAGATGCACTTTTGCAAACTAGAGCCAGGAACTATACCCCGGAAGCACAGAAAAAGGATAAGGAGATTCCTTAATCCTCCACTCCACTCCACATACCTGTGGACCCAATGCCCACGATTCCGAAAGGTGTCTTGAAGAGGGCATCGCACAATCCAAACACACAGGATGCTTCCAACTACAATGTGGTTGAATACCTAGCCCAAACCCCTTGTGCCATGTCTACTCTAGAAGTCTTGCAGAGTCGTCCATTGCAACGAAATGCACTTCTGGCAGCTATTGGGAGTATGGATTCCTCCAACATGTCTGCGCGATTTGATATGACTGATGTCAAATACCAGTTGCCATATCACGTTGCCCTCCAGATTGAGGTCGTTCATGGTCCAATGACCATTAGACGAGTTGTAGTAGATGAGGGAGCGTCGACTTGTGTAATGTCGATTTCCTGTTGGAAAGCTTTAGGTTCTCCTGAGTTAGCCCCTTCCAACACATTGCTTACTGCATTTGATGGTAGAACTTTCCGTCCACACGGAGTTTTGCCATCATTTGATGTCACTTTGGCCGGTCAGACAGTTTCTGTTGAAATACAAGTTTTGGATGCTCTGCTCGATTACAATATGTTATTGGGAAAGAGTTGGACTTATGCCATGCGAGCTATAGCATCGGCAGTTTTTCGAGTGGTCATGTTCCCATTTGAAGGTAAGATCGTTACATTCGATCAAATTTCTTTCACCCAAGGAAAACACCAGACTTCTTCGAAAACCACGATTCCTTTGGTTGATCAAACCGCCCCGGTTAAGGAGAGTTTAGGAGCAGGGTTGTATGGTTCGTTAATAGGCACTTTCGGCATCCCCTCCCCTGTTCTTTTTATGCGTTCATATGTGGGTACTGCTACCGAAACATTTACGGTCGGTTTAAGAACTGATCCTTGGATCCTTCCTACCACGTCAGAACCGTGTGTGCCTCCATCCATTGTAGAAGTGGCCTATATGGAAACTCAACATGCTGCAATGGAACATATCATGACTCCACCAGTCTCTATTGAGTTAGATATGGACTATGCTCCGGCATGGTCACTGAATTCTACTCACTCGTTAGATTGTTTAGATACGGTTTTTCCATCTAATGGAGCCATCTTAGAAGTTATGATGGGCCTGGACCAACCTTGGGAACATATGCATCATAGGTCCTACATACTTCCAGATCTAGACATAATTGAGAGAGGAGAATTCCCTGTGAGACCCGGTAGATTGGTTGATTTGTCATCTTCTCCTTCTACTTCAAGATCTGTTTATGCTGAAGGAAATATGGCTAATATTTCAAGAACAATTCCAATCAACATTTCCACCAAACCCGGGGTCGTGGAAAATATTTTTATTGGTGCAGACTGTTCTCCAAAAGAGATAGCTCTGTATACAAAACCTTTTAAGGAATTCCATGATTTTTTTGTCTGGTCATATGAGGAGATGCCAGGTATTGACCCAACCATTGTGGAGCATGTCATCACGATGTACCCTAACGCGAAACCTGTGAGACAAAATATCCATCCCGTAAACCCTAGAAAAGCGGCCGCCATTAAGGCGGAGGTTGAAAAGTTGCTCAAAGTCGGTTTCATTTATCCGATTGATATGACAGAATGGGTTTCAAACCCCGTTCCGGTTGATAAAAAGCAAGGTACCATCAGAGTCTATACTGACTTCTGGGATTTAAACAAAGCTTGCCCGAAAGACAACTACCCCACACCATTTATTGATCAAATTATAGATGCTTGTGTGGGACACGAGATGTTCTCTTTCATGGATGGTTTTTCAGGTTACAATCAGATAGAAATCAAACCTGAAGACCAACATAAAACAACTTTCATTTGCCCATGGGGGACCTTCGCTTATCGGAAATAGCCATTCGTTTTGAAGAATGTTGGAGCTACCTTCCAGCGCGCAATGAATTTTGCTTTTCATGATATCAAACACATTGTAGAACCTTACTTGGATGACCTCCCAGTGCTATCTCGAAAGAGACAGGATCATCCAAATCATCTTAGATAAGTGTTCGAAAGATGCAGAAAATATAAGATTCGTTTGAATCCGAATAAATGTGTGTTCTGTGTCTAATCGGGACGTTTACTGGGTTTCATTGTCTCTAATCGTGGTATAATGGTTGACCCACTTATAGTTGAGGCGATTGTAAATCTGCCTCCTCCTCGCACCTTGCGACAACTTCAAAGTCTGCAAGGCATGTCTAATTTCTTACAGCGATTTATCATAAACTACGCCAAAATTACCAAAGGTTTTATGAGGCTACTCAAACAAGATTCCTACTTTGTGTGGGATGAAGCTGCACAAGCATCCTTTGAAGCTTTAAAAAAGGCACTCCTTTCAGCACCCTTGTTGAGCCCGCCAGATTACTCAAAAGATTTTCTTTTATACCTGGCAGCGTCTCTTACTACAATTGGTATAGTTTTGGTTCAGGAAGACGATATGTTCCAAGAACATGTTGTCTACTATCTTTCTCGCACATTGATAGCCCCTGAGTTTAAATACTCGCACGTTGAGAAGTTAGCACTTGTTGCGGTCTATGCGGTACAGAGGCTTCGTCACTATATACTTTTATGAACTACTACAGTGATAGCAGAAGTTAATCCTTTCCAGTACGTTCTCACCCGACGAATCATCGGTGGAAAATACAATAAATGGATTGTGATTCTACAGGAATTCGATTTGGTATTCCAATCAGCCAAGTCGAAAAAATCACTAGTGTTCGCTGAATTAATCTCAGAATTTCCAAGTGACCTAGAACGCGTTGAGGAAGAAACATCATTCCCTGACGAACATATCTTCCTCATCGCCTCCTCTGACCCATAGTACGGAGATATTTTAATATATGTCCAGACTTTGAGGTGTCCTACCACTTTTTCCCGAGAAGAGCGACGCAAGCTTAAAAGCCATGCGAAAAACTACCTTATTATCTCAGATACTTTATATCGACATGGGGTAGATTCCATTTTACGACGTTGCTTAAATCGGGAAGAAGCTGAAGCAGTATTAAATGATTCCCACAGTGGAGCTTGTGGGGGACATCTTTCCGGGTTGGCAACAGCTCAGAAGATACTGCGTGCCGGATATTTTTGGCCCACGATCTTTAAAGATTGTGTGGAAGCAGTGAAACACTGTAGACCGTGTCAGTTTTTCACTAAGAAAATGAGGGCACACCCATCTCCTCTTCATCCTATAATCACAGCAGGTCCCTTCACAAAATGGGGGGTTGATTTCATGAGATGCAATCCAGTCTCAGCTGGAGGACATCATTACATCATCATTGTCGTTGACTACTTTACTAAGTGGGCAGAGGCAATGCCTACTGTTAAGGCATATGGAGAAACTGCCGCTTATTTCGTGTTTAATTAGATCATAGCACGGTTTGGCATACCTAAAGAGATAGTGACTGATCATGGCAGTCATTTCCAAAATAGCATGATGACTGAGTTATATACAATGCTTGGTTTTCGACAAGAACATTCGTCTTCATACTATCCTCAGGCGAATGGACAAGTTGAAGCAGTGAACAAAACTTTAAAAGTCATATTGCAAAGAACTGTTAATGCCGGTCGGAATAATTGACACATCATGCTATACCCGGCTCTTTGGGCTTACCAGGCCAACATTAAGACTGCTACTAGTTTCTCTCCCTTCCAACTTGTGCATGGGATAGAAGCAGTTGTGTCGATTGAATGCGAGATTCCTTCGCTAAAACTAGCAGTTCAGTTACTATCCGATACTTCAATACTCGAAGAACGTTTGTTACATTTAGAACATCTAGATGAACAGCGCCCGGATGCGCTTACAACAAACGAGGTTCACAAAAAATGAGTCAAAGGACAGTACGACAAATCTATCAAACCTAGAGTTTTCATCGAGGGAGATTTGGTCCTACTTTGGGATCAAGACAAAGAACCTTTAGGACCCGGTAAATTCAAATCCAGGTGGCTCGGACCTTATATAATTTCTAAGGTATTGAAGAAAGGTGCCTACGAACTGGTAGATTACGAAGGTAATAAGTTGGCCGAGCCTAGAAATGGGCTCTACCTGAAGAAGTATTACGCCTAGGCTGAAATACTTTTTCTTGTAACATAGCTGTATATTTTTGTAAAGTTAGTTTTGTTATGCTCGTTAGGTGATCTTATGTGTGTTTCTCGTTTCGTGTACCAGATGTCAACCGCACATTTCTTAGGATTTGCTGATGGCGCTAGTCGCCACACCTGTCAGTTGGCTGCAGCAGCTTGGGTCATTTACTCACCCGCTGACCAACTTGTCTCTTCGGAGGGGGTTTGTTTGGGACCTACCACGAATAATGTAACTGAATACAGTGCAGTTATATAACTTCTCCGAGATGCTCTCAGTCACGGAATTTCGTACCTGGAGGTAAGGCTTGACTCACAATTAATTGTATTTCAGTTAATAGGTGTTTATCAGATTAGAGATCCAGGATTGCTACGTCAGTTTCTACGAGTTAGACTATTGGAAAGACAATTTCATTCTATCAGATATGAACACATTCCGAGAAGTTTAAACACTTTAGCTGATTCATTAGCAAACTATGTATTAGACTGGCATTTACATCACACATTATCATAAATAACATTACACACATAAAATTTAAAACGCATACACATGTAAATGACCGATACTGTATATAACTGGTACCGTATAAAAAAATATGAGTTTTGGGATCATGAGTTCATCAAGTCAAGTCCTAAAAGTACAAAAGTTGGGCATAGTAGCCTCAAAAATATATACATAGAATGTTTTCTTCCCCTATGGAGAAGGAGGAACCTCCTCATCATCTACCGCATTGCGATAGCATATGACTAGTCTAGCAATCCGCCGCATCACCCTAAGCCATGTTGGGGGCACCCCAACAACATCTTCCTGCATGTCAACAGGTATCTGGTCCATGCGGCATGCAGGAATCTCATGAGTCAACCGACTCATCTTCCTCTCCAGGGTCCCCAACATAGCATCCGCTGCGGTAATATCAGCTGGCCTCACATAGATGGTAGGATGGCCCTCAGGACGAACGGGCCCAACATCTGCATATGACACTTGTTTAGAACTTCAAAACTCATTCATAAAAATCAAATACTTGAAAACTTTTGAAAAAATTAAATAAATTCTCAAAATTTAAACATACCGATATCTCCCCAGGCTCCACCTGGTGGAAGAACCAGCTCTGGATCGTGACGAAAATCCAATCGAGCATAGGGAAACTGCTCAAAAGCGGGTACTTGTCTCTCCCACCACCCCTAGAAGTCATCAGTGTGGTAACAATAGTGACTTTCCCCACCACCCTGGCGGAGAAAAATGTCACTCCAACGGCCTAGTCTGGGCTCACGAGGGTTAATCTGTGGTAGAGGCATCCCCAAACTAATAGCAGGCATCCTCTCGAAGAAGAAAGTACACAAAATACTTCCGTACCCAAAATTCTTCATTGTGCCAGATTTGCAACCTGTCAATTGAGATTTCATGTTTGCCAGCAAACTAGTACTCCAATCATAAACATGGTCGTCCAAGCACTGTACACCAATATGCATCGAATGCCTGGAAGCTAAGTGTTGTGATGCACTACCGGCTACCTGGTTGATCATGCTCACTATCACTTTCAGAGGGATACCATCAATAGTTGAAATCAGGACTTGGCTTCTCAATTTTTCTGCTCCAGCAACATAGTATGTATTCACATATTCTTGCACTGATCGTGCACCCAAACGAGAAGACCCTTTCAGATTGATTACGTCTCCTCTCCTTGAGAGATCGGTAATAAAGTAGATGTCCTCAACGGTAAGCTCAAGAGTTTGCCCGCGGATGATGAAGGTATTAGTATCAACATCCCAATACTGAATCAGTCTTCAGAACAGTTTGTTTACTGCCCGCATGTTTACGGTTCGATAAAATTTCAACAAACCGCATCTTCAGAGCGCATGGAGGGTAGTTGGGTCTTACATGGCTAACCTATCCATGTCTTCATGCTCCCTTTCCCTCCATTGTAAGACCATCCTGCAAAAAAACCAAAAAATTTTGAGTCCCGGCACTTATAGGTAGCTTTGCAAGTATGTACGCTACTGTGTATACTACACAGTAGCGTGTAGGCGCTACTCTGTTTAAGCAACGTAGCACCCATTGCATTTGTACGCTACTCTTGTGTATACACAGTAGCGCCCGCGCATAAAAATTTATGAGCATCACGTTGTAAAGCTATTTTTGCTCAAAAATTGAAAAATAAACCATTGAAATGCAAGACAGGTGGATTTCAACTTACTTGGTGGAGGAAGTGTGGCGATTGGATGCTCGGTTCGATCGCAATGGAGATTTGAAACTTGCAAAATGTTGCCCCAATTTTTGCCCTACAAACAAATTGAAAATTGATTTTTTAAACAATGAAAATATATATAAATTGGATTTTGATTTTTACCCATATTTGTTAGTTTTCTATAGTTTCAAATTTTTCATAAAACCCTAATTAATCAATTGAAACACACAATACGGTATAACACTGATCCAAACTCAATTTTCACCTAATTGTTGTTGGATTTGTCTCCTAAGCTCAAATTTCTTGCTGATAGACCTTGACAGTTATCTAAACATTCCAAATTCATATATCATTTAAGATTTTTGCCGCATCAACTAATATTTTGTTGAAAACCTAGTTTTGGCAAGGCATGAAGCTACGATCCTAGAAGCTGACCTTTAAGTCATTTTAAGCTCTTGTTTGGACTATTTAAACCTTTTAGGAACCCATGTCTTTACTTTGTTAGTATGTTGTTGTTGGACGCATATGCTTTGTAAGTCGTCCCCTAGTATTTGTTGATCAATAGTTTGTGTTATTGTTGTTAGCGCATATGCTTTGTAAGTCGCCTGTAGTATTGTTGATCCATAGTTTGTAACGGCCCATGGTTTCGACCCATAGTATTGGCGCTTAGAATTAGTATATAAGTGTGTGTTGAGACCTATGAAGGCACCGTGAAGTTATTTGTATTGAGCTTGCTCATAGGAGGTTGCCCCCTCGAAGTGGCCTGTGATCAATATAAAAGTGATTCTGAGTTCTGTCATTTCTGGTATTTCGCATATTCGTATTAATTTATTGTTGCAGGTGCCTCACATCTGGAATCAGAGCACTTTCTTGGGCTCACTGGGTGAAATTTCTGCCAAATTTTTTTTCGCATCTATTGCAGGTTCGGATTTGGGAATAATCCCTATCCGCTTAACTGTGGGAAGTACTTAGGCATAAGCCCTAAAACTCATTGTGAGGAGTACCACAGGAACCCTGAAGTAGCTGACCCATTGAGAGGACCTGCCAGCGAAAAGGGCAATGACCCCTACCTGATTGACTAGTTCCCACCCGTGAGGTAAACTAAGAGCTGTCGTTTGTGGCAAAGCGGTTATCAGTTTTACCTGAGCCGTGGAGTGAGGGGTATTGCCCCAATACGCAAGCCGTCAGACAGCATTGGTGGCCGAGTGAAACCCTTGAACTGTTAGGAAGCCGCACATACTTGGGGTCCATATCTACCTTCAGCTGAACTATTGTCGATCACTGCTGCGCCGTTTCAGATCTATTTTGCAAGTCGTTCCAGATTCAGCCGTTTTCAATCCATTCGACGCTGTTCCAGATCTCTTTCGAGCCGTAGACGCTCCAGTCTGGAAAAAAAAATCAGTTTTTTCTCCATATCTCCCTTATTTTCACTCGGTTTCCCTTGAAATTTTCGGGGAACCCCTGTCATCCCATTCTACATAATTCAGTCCTGAGGACCCTATCCCCAATTCCCCTTCCCAAAGCCCGAAATTCCACATTTGTCTATTTTTAGGGTTTGCCATAACTTCCTCAGATTTCACCCAATCACTTTCAAATTTTACCACAGAGTTCCTTTCTGAATTCTGCTTCTTTGTTCCCCTCTGCCAAATTTTCCCATTCTTTCACCCCGCTTCTGAAATCCTCATTTTTGCTTCCTTGTCTATCCAACAGTGTCCAAAACCTAGTCAAACCCCAATTACCCTTCTGATTTTTTCCCAAATCCAAATTTTCCCCTACTGAAGTAGTTCCTGTTTTTGTTTTCGTACACAGTCAGGAAAAAAAAAAATCTTGGTTATGGTTGTCACTCGTGCAGGAGCAAAAACCATGGAGGAAGCACTTGCAGCCATCCAAGCCAAACTCCAGGATCTGGATGAAAAATTTCTTAGTCTCCATCTTGAACATTCAGCTATGAACAACAAACGACAGTCCGAGTCTTCAGTAGACAATGGGTTCTCTTCTTCCAGCAATTTTCGTGGTCCGAAGCTTGATTTTCCTCGCTTCAATGGTACCGATCCAACTAGATGGATCTATCGTGCAGAACAGTATTTCAGTCTGCATAATACTTTTGATGTCAACAAATTTCTGTTGGCATCCTTTCATTTGGAACAGGAAGCTCTTCAATGGTACCATTGGTACATCAAGGCTCATCCAGAGCTCAACTGGCCAGACTTTTGCCAGCTCCTTTTGCAACGATTTGGTCCTAGTGCTTTTGATGACTTCACAGGAGCCCTCACTAAACTTCGCCAAACTGGCACTATGAGAGAGTATCAAACCGAATTTGAGAATCTAGCCAACCACACCGAAGGATTGTCTGATTAATTTTACCGGAGTTGTTTTATCAGTGGTATAAAGGATGCCATTCGCTCTGAGGTCAAAATGTTCTGTCCCAACACAATGATGGAAGCACTCGGGTTGGCTAAGTTGGCAGAAGACAAGATTGCAGCCCAACAATGCTCCAAGCCCACTTTTGTTCCCTTCCGAGATATGGGTTCTCAGCGACCACCTATGCTGCAGGCTCCTCGACCGACTCCTATCAAGCGCTTTTCTGAAACAAAGATGCAAGCACACAGAGAAAAGGGGCTTTGCTATAATTGTGATGAGAAATTCACTCGGGGACATAGATGTGTTCAGCAAAATCTCTATCTCATGGATGCGTAGTCTCCCCCTGCCTCTGAAATGGGTGACGAAGATCCCGAAACACTGGATGCTCCGGTCGACATTCAGGAACCGCCTATTGACCCTCCGTCTCAGGATGACCAGCCAGAGATATCTCTCCATGCTTTAGCTGGAATCACCACCCCCCAAACAATGCGGGTCAGGGGTTACTTCAAGAAGCTTCCTCTTACAATCCTCATTGATTCTGGTAGCACTCATATGTTAGGAACCTATGTCAACCCTTCTCTTTACTATGTTAGTATATTGTTGTTGGACGCATATGCTTTGTAAGTCGTCCCATAGTATTTGTTGATCCGTAGTTTATATTAGCCCATAGTATTGACCCATAGTATTGGACGCATATGCTTTGTAAGTCGTCTTGTAGTATTATATGTCCCATGGTTTTGACTCATAGTATTGGGCATAGACTTAGTATATAAGTGTGTGTTGAGGTCATTGAAGGCACCGTGAAGTTAATTGTATTGAGCTTGCTCAAAGGAGGTTGCCCCCTCGAAGTGGCCCGTGATCAATATAAAAGCGATTATGTTCTATTATTTCTGATATCTCATGTATTTGCATCAATTAATTATTGCAGGTACATCACATCTGGTATTAGAGCACTTTCCTTGGCACAAGTGGGAAATTTTTTTTATTTTTTTTGGGCGGCGACTTTTAGATCAATTTCTGAAACTTTCTGCACAAAATCAGAAGAAACCGATTACATATCTGAATTCCTCTTTCAAAACTACGTAGTTTCAAAAAACAAATCATCTCATTTGGAGTTCTAAAAGTGGAGATATCGCGGATTTAAAATCAGCAATTTTTCAGAATTTCGGTGATGGCCGCGGAAATTGCGGCGAGAAAATATTTTGACCTAGTGCCCAGATTTCTATTCTGCTCTCATGGGTAGAAGCAGAGTGGTTGTTCCAGTTTCGGAAACATGCTATAATAGTGATTCTGAGCAATATAGATCTGGTTTTTGAACATTAGGTGGAATTTCTGCCCAAATTTTTTCTGTTGCAGATTCGGATCTGGGAATAATCCCTATCCGCTTAACTGTGGGAAGTACTTGGGCATAAGCCCTAAAACTCATTGTGAGGAGTACCACAGGAACCCTGAAGTAGCTAGCCATTGAGAGGACCTGCCAAGCGAAAAGGGCAACGACCCCTACCTAATTGACTAGTTCCCACCCGTGAGGTAAACCAAGAGCTGTCGTTTGTGGCAAAGCGGTTATCAGTTTTACCTGAGCCGTGGAGTGAGGGGTACTACCCCAATACACAAGCCGTCAGACAGCATTGGTGGCTGAGTGAAAACCCTGAAATGTTAGGAAGCCGCACATACCTGGGGTCCATATCTACTTTCTGCTGAACTATTGCCGATCACCGCTGCGCCATTTTAGATCCATTTTGCAAGCCGTTCCAGATCCAGTCATTCGACATTGTTCCAGATTCCTTCTGAGCCGTAACCGCTCCAGTCTGTAACCGCTCCAGGCTGAAAAAAAGAAAAGAAAAAAAACCTGGTTATGGTTGTCACCCATGCAGGAGCACACACCATGGAGGAAGCACTTGCAGCGATCCAAACCAAACTCCAAGATCTGGATGAAAAATTTCTCAGCCTCCATCTTCAACATTCAGCCATGAACAATACCAGACAGCCAGAATCTTTTGCAGCCACCGGGTTCTGCTTCTAGCAATTTTCATGGGCTTGATTTTCCTCGCTTCAATGGTACTGATCCGACTGGATGGATATACCGAGCAGAACAATATTTCAGTCTGCATAATACTTTTGATGTTCAGAAAGTTCCACTTGCATCCTTTCATTTGGAACAGGAAGCCCTTCAATGGTACCATTGGTACATCAAAGCTCATCCCGAGCCAAACTGGACAGATTTTTTCCAACTCATTTTGCCACGATTTGGTCCTAGTGCTTTTGATGACTTCACAGGAGCACTCACTAAACTTCACCAAACTGGCACAGTGAGAGAGTATCAGATGGAATTTGAGAAACTAGCCAATCACACAGAAGGATTGTGTGATGAATTCTACAGGAGTTGTTTTATCAGTGGTCTCAAGGATGAAATCCGCTGAGAGGTCAAAATGTTTTGTCCCAACACAATGATGGAATTCCTAGGGTTGGCTAAGTTGGCTGAGGACAAGATCGCAGCTCAACAACGCTCCAAACCCACCTTTTTTCCCTTCAAAAATATGGGTTCCCAATGACCTCCCATCACGCCTGCTCCTCAACCAACTCCTATCAAGCAATTGTCTGAAATAGAAATGCAGGCACGCCGAGAAAAAGGGCTTTTCTATAATTGTGATGAGAAATTCACTCGGGGACATAGATGTGTTCAACAAAAGCTCTATATCTTGGATGTGGATTCTCCGCCTACCTTAGAACTTGGTGAAGAAGCTACAGATACAGTAGATGATCCGGTCGACATGCAACACCCGCCTGTTGACACCCCATCTCAGGACGACCCACCCGAGATCTCTCTCCATGCTGTAACCGGTGTCACCACCCCACAAACAATGCAGGTCAGGGGATACTTCAAGAAGCTCCCTCTTACCATACTCATTGATTCTGGTAGCACTCATAACTTCATTGACCCTCGAATTGCCAAACAGGATGATTGTTTTGTCCATCCTTGCTCCAACTTTGAAGTCATGGTTGCCAATGGGGGCACCTTACCTTGCAAGGGGAAGTGTCACAATGTGCATATCTCTATGGAAGATTATAACCTATGCTCTGACATGTTTTCCTTGTCCTTAGGCGGATGTGATGTGGTTTTGGGCGTTCAATGGTTATGCACACTTGGCCCCATCTTATGGGATTTTGCTAAACTCTGGATGCAGTTTAACATCATTGGGGCACACCACAAATTTCGGGGCTTAAAACCAGGGTCTCTATGCATCATCAGTTCACATCGCCTAGAAAACATCCTTAAGAAGAATTCACATGGTGTCATCGCTCAGCTCAATTCCATTCAGATGCACCCATCAACAGTCTCCACTACTTCCTTGGATAGATATGCAGGTATCTTTGCTGAACCAATGAGCTTACTGCCTTCAAGAGACCTTTCCGGTAAGAATGTAACCACATCTACCTCTCAGCAGGAAATGATGGCTATTTTGCATGCAGTACAGAAGTGGAAGCCATATCTATTCGGCAATTATTTCTGCATCAAGACTTATTTCCCAAGTCTGGAAAATTTTCTGGAACAATGGGTCTCCTCCCCAACACACCTGCAATGGGTTATCCAACTCATGGGTTATCCCTATGTGATCACTTACAAGAAGGGTAAGGACAATATGGTGGAAGATGCTCCTTCTCGCACAATTGATGACCCAGTTTCTCTTACAGCTCTTTCTCTGCTTGTTCCAAATTGGTTGCCATATGTTCAACAGGGCTATCTCTTATATGATCTACATGCTTCTTCATCAATAGGGCACTTTGGGTTCTGCAAAATGTATGACCAGGAACAATGTAACTTCTTTTGGCTGGGACTAAAAATGACAATTCAACAGCTGGTGGCTAACGATGATACTTTCCAAGTCAACAAGGGGGAACCGACACTCCTTTCGGGATTGATCAAACCCTTGCCTATCACTACACAGCTTTGGCCAACTATTTCTATGGATTTCCTAGAAGCACTCTGGTGGTACAATACCACATCTCAAAGGACACCATATGAAGCAGTCTATGGACAAACACCACCAGTTCTTCTTCCATACACCCTTAGTAGCTCCCCAGTTCAGGAAATTGACTCGGTTCTTCGAAACCGCGATCAGATTCTTCTCATTCTACAGGACAATTTTCACATGGCCAGAATTTGCCTGAAACAACAAGCCGATCAGCACCGTTCTGAGCGCATTTTCCACGCATCTGAAAGGGTTCTTCTTCATCTACACCTTCCAAGCAATCCTCCTTGACACTCCAAAGGCGTCAGTGGCCCGAAATGCAAACCAAGGATGCTACCGGGGAACCACTCCTTCAGATTCTGCAGCAATTTCTCCAACCAAAGCTTTGAGGACAAAGCTTTTTCTAAGGGACAGGGAATGTTAGTAACCTATGTCAACCCTTCTCTTTACTATGTTAGTATATTGTTGTTGGACGCATATGCTTTGTAAGTCATCCCGTAGTATTTGTTGATCCGTAGTTTATATTAGCCCATAGTATTGACCCATAGTATTGGACGCATATGCTTTGTAAGTCGTCCTGTAGTATTATATGTCCCATGGTTCTGACTCATAGTATTGGGCATAGACTTAGTATATAAGTGTGTGTTGAGGTCATTGAAGGCACCGTGAAGTTAATTGTATTGAGCTTGCTCAAAGGAGGTTGCCCCCTCGAAGTGGCCCGTGATCAATACAAAAGTGAGTCTGTTCTATTATTTCTGATATCTCCTGTATTTGCATTAATTAATTATTGTAGGTACATCACATCATAATTTCATTGACCCTCGGATCACCAAACAAGCTGATTGTTTTATCCATCCTTGCTCCAACTTTGAAGTCATGATTGCCAATGGGGGCACCTTACCTTGCAAAGGGAAGTGTCGAAATGTGCGTATCTCTATGGTATATTATACATTGCGCTCTGACATGTTTGCCTTGCCCTTAGGCGGATGTGATGTGGTTTTGGGCGCTCAATGGCTACGCACACTCGGCCCTATCTTATGGGATTTTGCCGAACTTTGGATGCAGTTTTCCCTCAATGGACACAAACACACATTGACAGGATTACAACCAGGTTCTCTCAGCATCATCAGTTCACATCGCATGGAAAAACTCCTCAAGAAGAATTCACATGCTGTCATCACTCAGATCCATTCCATCCAGATGCAACCATCAGCGGTCTCCACTACTCCTTTGGATCTACAACAAATTCTGGATCGATATACAGGTGTCTTTGCTGAACCAGTGGGATTACCACCTTCCAGGCTAGAAGACCATCATATTCAGCTCCTTCCTGGCAGTGTTCCTCCCAACATCAGGCCCTATCGCTACCCATTTCACCAAAAAACAGAGATTGAAATGCTCGTTCGGGACTTATTGAAGCAAGGTATTATTCGCCCAAGCACTAGTTCCTTTTCTTCTCCAGTTATTCTTGTCCGCAAAAAAGATGGGTCATGGTGCCTCTGCATTGACTTCCGAGCACTTAATCACCTCACCATCAAGGATAAGTTTCCAATTCCTATTGTTGATGAGCTTCTTGATGAGCTTCATGGGGCTCACTTTTTCTCCAAGTTGGATCTTCGTTCTGGGTATCATCAAATTCGGGTTCATGAGGATGATATTCCTAAAACAGCTTTCCGCACACATGATGGCCATTATGAGTTTTTGGTCATGCCCTTTGGCCTCACTAATGCTCCTTCCACATTCTAGGCCTTAATGAATAAAATATTTTAACCCTACTTGCGGAAATTCATTCTGGTATTCTTTGATGATATTTTCATCTACAGTAAAACATGGGATGAACATCTCTAGCATTTGGATCTTGTCATGCAACTTTTCTTTGACCATCATCTCCATGCCAAGTAGTCTAAATGTGTTTTTGGACAAAAGGAAGTTGAGTATCTCGGGCACATTATCTCAGCACAAGGGGTTCGCGTGGATCCTGCCAAAATCGAGGCCATGAACAATTGGCCACATCCTCAGACACTCAAGAGCCTTCGTTGTTTTTTAGGGTTGACTAGCTACTACCGCAAGTTTGTCAAGGATTATGGGAAGATTGCAGCTCCATTAACTGCTCTATTGAAAAAAGATGCTTTTACATGGACACCTGCTGCTCAGTGTGCATTTGACAAACTAAAACAAGCTATGTGTACTACACCTGTGCTAGCTATTCCTGATTTTTACAAGCCCTTCACTATTGAGAGTGATGCCTGCGGCAATGGACTTGGTGATGTTCTCCTTCAAGATGAACACCCCATTGCGTTCACCAGCAAAGCCCTTTCAGGTAAGAATTTAGCTGCCTCTACCTATGAGAAGGAAATGATGGCTATTTTGCATGCAGTACAGAAGTGGCATCCATACCTATTAGGGAATCATTTCTGCATCAAGACTAATCACCAGAGTCTGAAATATTTCTTGGACCAGCATGTCTCCTCTCTGGCACAACAGAAATGGGTTAGCAAACTCATGGGTTATGACTATGAGATCACTTACAAGAAGGGTAAAGACAATATTGTGGCAGATGCTCTTTCTCGCACATTTGATTCCCAAGGTTCTCTTTCAGCTATTTCTATGCCTGTTCCAAATTGGTTGCAATTTGTTCAACAGGGTTATGTCAATGACTCTTCCTTATCTCAGATCATCCAACGCTTGACCAACAATCCTTCTTCTGTCCCACATTACTCTTGGGATGGTACTTCTCTGTGATACAAGGGTCGTCTGGTGCTTCCCCAGAGCACAGATCTTCAACAGGATGTCTTCTATGAACTCCATGCTTCTCCATCGGCCGGGCACTCTGGGTTACTCAAAACATATGAACGAGCACGACGTAACTTCTTTTGGCAGGGCATGAAAAGGACAATTCAACAGATGGTGGCCGAATGTGATACCTGCCAGCGCAATAAGGGTGAAACAACACTCCTTCCAGGATTGCTTGAACCCTTGCCCATACCTACATGGATTTGGACAGATATTTCTATGGATTTAATTGAAGGGCTCCCTAAATCTGGTGGGAAGACAGTGATTCTCATTGTGGTTGATCGTCTCTCCAAATATAGTCATTTTTGTGCTCTTAGCCATCCCTATACAGCCTCCTCCGTCGCTCAAATTTTTATGGACCAGATCTTTCGTCTTCATGGCATCCCTTCTTCCATTGTCTCGGGTCGTGATGCGACTTTCACTAGTCATTTTTGGACAGAACTATTTCGCCACACTGGAACCAAACTGAAGATGAGTTCAGGGTATCACCCACAAACAGATGGTCAGACTGAAATTGTCAATAAATGCTTGGAAACTTATCTTCGTTGCTTCACCTCGGAACAACAACATCAGTGGGAAAAGTGGCTCCCTCTCGCTGAATGGTGGTACAATACCTCTTACCACACTGCCTCTAAAATGACCCCATATGAAGCAGTCTATGGTCAAGCACCTCCAGCTCTTCTTCCATACATCCCCACCAGTTCACCAGTTCAGGAAGTTGACACGGTCCTTCGCAACCGCAATCAGATTCTTCACATTTTGCGGGACAATCTTCACATGGCAAGAAATCGCATGAAGCAACAAGCTGATCAGCACCGTTCGGAGCGCACTTTTCAAGTCGGCGATATGGTTTTTTTCGTCTCCAACCGTACAAACAATCCTCCTTGAAACTCAAAGGGCATCATAAGCTCGCTCCAAAGTTCTATGGGCCATATCGGATTCTTCAGAAGATTGGGTTCATTGCTTATAAATTGGAACTTCCTCCTTCTTCCCGCATTCATCCAGTCTTTCATGTCTCTTGTCTGAAGAAAGTTCTTGGCACCAACATCAGCGGCCAAACAATTTTACCCGAACTGGATAATGAAGGATCCATCCTTTTGGACCCAGAGGCCATCCTCAATCGGTGCACGCGTCAGCTTCTCTCTTGCTCTATCACAGAGGTCTTAATTCAGTGGCACGGAATGCAACCAGAGGATGCTACATGGGAACCACTCCTTCAGATTCAACAACAATTTCCACATCTAAAGCTTTGAGGACAAAGCTTTTTTTAAGGGGGAGGGGATGTTAGGAACCCATGTATTTACTTTGTTAGTATGTTGTTGTTGGACGCATATGCTTTGTAAGTCGTCCCGTAGTATTTGTTGATCAATAGTTTGTGTTATTGTTGTTGGCGCATATGCTTTGTAAGTCGTCCGTAGTATTGCCGATCCATAGTTTGTAACGGCCCATGGTTTTGACCCATAGCATTGGCGCTTAGAATTAGTATATAAGTGTGTGTTGAGACCTATGAAGGCACTGTGAAGTTATTTGTATTGAGCTTGCTCATAGGAGGTTGCCCACTCGAAGTGGCCTGTGATCAATATAAAAGTGATTCTGAGTTCTGTCATTTCTGGTATTTCGCATATTCGTATTAATTTATTGTTGCAGGTGCCTCACAAAACCTAAACAAGATAGCCGAGCAAACTTTTCCTCTTCGAGCTCATTAAAATATCCGAAGGCTCATCCACTCAGGTATAGAATTATCCCTTTTTCGGGCCTCAGTGGATTAACTACGGAAAATGTATACTCTAGGTATACTCCTGTATGCGCTAGAAGAGTTCTCTTTTCATTGTTTTATACTTTTTCGGGGGAGGAGACTAATTGTACAAAAAAAGGACCTTTTGGAGTCTCTCTTTAGGATTCTCAGACTCTCTAAACATGAAAATACCAACCGAGCATTCACCTACTCGAGCTCGATGTGAAATCCACGAGAGGGTATGTAGAGGACTGTTTAAGTTTTTCAACTCTATAAACAAGAAAACATCGCCGAGCACAGACCAATACGGGCTCGATATAAAATCCACGGATAGGTGAAAAGAGGATTTTTTAAGTTTTTCAGACTCTATAAACAGGAAAACACCGGCGAGCATTAATCTGCTTGGGCTCGATACTAAAATCCACGAGCAGATATATGGAGTTATTGTTTAAGTTTTTCAGACTCCTTAAAATTGAAAACACCGGCGAGCAAGAATAGATCTCGGCTCGATATTAAAATCCAGAGATCAGTACATATAGAGTAATCTTCTATCTCATCTTCGAACTCTATAAATTATGAAGAAGGTACTGAGTCTTCCTCCCATGGGCTCGTTAAATTTTTTACATGGTTGGACCTATTGAGTTTTCATTCTTTCTTGGACTCATAAAAACAACAAGAAGGGTATTCTTTTATCTAAAAAGAATAAGGAATGGGAAAAACATATCATATCTTCATTGTCAAAGGCAGTTTTCAGTCAAGTTCTATCCTTGAACACAGCACCTTCTTGAGTCTATCTTGTCGGTTGGGTTTAGTTTTTGGCCTCAGGGTGAACCTTTCCTCCGAGTTATTTACTCCCCCGGTTGGTTATTCTTCCAACCATATGGAGGTTCTGTTAATGTCTCTTACATTTCATACTTATTTACCCCATTATGTCAGAAGCTGCCTGAGTCACTTTTGTGTCATGCTCACTGTTCAAGGATATACCCTATGTCGACCATTCTGCAGTTTACCTTGACCTCATGTGTCGGCCTTCCTAGTGTCAGTCTTGTTGCATATTATTCCATATCAGCTCTTACCAGTTGAGTGTTCCTCGAGTTGGATGATGGAGGATGCCTTAAGGCCTCCCTTCCAACGGACTTCCTCCCATCGACACCAAATCATTATTCTGGGATTGGAGTTTAGAGTTTCAGTTAGTACCTTGGAGATTGCAGTCACGAGTGGAAATTTTCCTCGCTGTTGAATGATGAGAATACATCAATGTCTCTTCTTCGACAGGATTCCCAAATGTTCGACTCCAAGTCCATCTATTCACATTTGATGAATCGTACTTGGTACTTTGGACCTCATCATCATTATCGGTGGAAGTCCTTGCGTTTGTTAACGGTATACACCAATGACCGGTAATCAAACGATGCCCTCCATGTTTGACTATCAACTCATCTATTCACATGGTTAGGGTTTGTACCTAGGGTTGGTTTGGGATGAAGACCTTGGGATTTTGATGACATTACCTCATTTTGTTATCACCCAAGTTGCGCAAGACTTAGCCTCACTTATATTCGGCTCTCCATGAGACATAGATCCAGTTTGTTGTTATGACTATGATCTCTCAGTTTGACATGGATCCACGCTTGTATTTCAAGTGGCCATGCTTTATATACATCTCCTTGTTATGTATCAGAGATCATGTTGTATCACACTACACATCTATAAGATGTCAAAAATATAATTGCTCGCTGACCTTGATCTTTGTTGCAGGTTTCTTGTGACTTGTTTTCTGCGGTTCTGTGCTCCTCCTTTGGATTTGGATTGTAATGTATTTCGGCCATCGTTTCCCTCTGACCTCACACATTAGGGGGCATCTGTTATAGGTCAAACTTGCACCTCTCCATCCGTGATCACCCTGAGCCGCTGATCACACAAAAGGACAATTTGGATGGAGAAGCATGTTGGCCTTGGATCATATGACAACTCATTCCATTTCCTGAAAATACTGGAAAACATTATAAAAAATATCATTTTGAGATATGAGCGCTACTCTACTCAAAGAGACTAGCGCCCATACGCTACTCTACTGTATAATAGTAGCGCCCATATCCAAGTATACGCTACTCCAGTGTAGCAAAGTCGTGCTCGACATTTAAAATTGAATGAGCGCTAGTTGTTAAACACTAGGGTAGCGCCCTATACGCTACTCCACTGAAGAAGAGTCGTGTACATCTTAAAATATGATTAAAAAATAAATTAATTCATCGAGGAGGATTAGTTGATGGTAGTTTCCTAACTCCCCCAACTTCCTCCATAACTACATCTCAACCTGAACTGCTTCTTTGAACCTATAAATACCAAGAAGGTTAAAGGAGAAGGGTTAGAAATTGGAGTTAGTGAGATTGATTAATGGAAAAACTTTGAAGAAGCTTGCATTGGAGGAGTTGTTGCAGAAGACATCCAAGCCAGAGCAGATCCAGAGCCCAAAATCTAGTTGCAGGAGCCTGTTTCATTATCAGGTATACTTGTACATCATTCTATTTTGACAAATAAAGGTTGAAGTGTTTTTCTTGTTCCAATTTGAATGTGTTAGGAAATGGCATCTTAAGTTGGATTTATTTTGGTCAATGCTGAATGTTAAACATTGCTTTTGTTTATTTCAAGCTTTACATATTGCCCAAAATGTTTTGAGAAAGGTATTGTTGTTGCAGGTTTGCTGAAGGAAAAGTAGATTTGGAAGCTGAACATGAGATCAAGTCAAGGCTAGGATCAGACTTCGGTTAAAAGGTGTGTTCCCTAAATCTACAATTTATTTCTTTTTGTAAATGCCTCTGTGATAGCATCAATACACTTACCTGTCACCCCAACCAAGTTGATAGCATTAGTTTCCTTGCTATAGGGTAGAAATGCCCGCCAACAAGTAGGAACTAGAGGCAAACTAGGGTCGTCACACACCGGATCATTAGTGAGCTTCGAAAAATCTGAAAGATTCAGACGTGCAAGGAATGGAAGTTGCGGCTAGAGAGCTTGATTATAAGCTCCCATAAAAGGTTGGTTGTAAGAACCTGAAGGATAAGAAGGACCAAATGCTTGACCATGAACATTAAACTGTTGATTATACGGACCTGTCTGACCATAAGCGTGACCATGGCCATAAGCTTGATAACCTCCTCCGACCTGACCCATGTGAGAGTAAGCAGGTATATATGTGTTTTGGGCACCATATTGAGGTGGGTTGTACTGGTGGCCAGCGCTGACTATATTGTAGTAAGGGTTGCCACCATAAGTATGGGGCATATAGGTACTATTCATAGCGGGAACCATGTTGTAATGACCATGATGGTAAGGTATGTTCCCACCCCCACCGTAAGCATTAGGATTAATGTGAGCAATCGTGTGGTGACCATAAGTATGAGATGTATTCCCAGCCCCAACATTGGTGTTACTAGTAGCAGGAATGGTGGAATTGTGACCATGAGGATAAGGTATATTCCCACCTCCTACATTAGCATTACTAGTAGCGGCAGCGCACATAAAAATATGTAGTTTATGTCCACCTATGTGGTTGGGAGGAGCATTAACATTTGCAAAAGTGTTCATAGGTTGACGGGTAGCGGCATGTGTAAGAGGTGGTGGATGGCGAGTCGGGTTGCGAACATCGTTCCTATTAGGTTGGGTAGTCCTAGGAGGTGGTCATCTTCCAACATTAGCGTTGTTAGGAGGAATGTGACCAGTCCCCATACTATGTGTGTGAGTGGACAATGTGGTTCCCCCGGCGAGGGTATTCCCCTAGTGGGTGTAGTGTTGCTAACACCATGACTAGTAACAGCATGACTACCAAAAGAGAATGCGGTAGGGTTGATCGTAGGACCTGTGTCATCGTGTAACTCTAGAATCCCGTATATATAATTATGTGGAAACGAAGGATCGAATGGGTCGTCCTCGGGTGGATCTTGACCAAACAAACTAGGTTGAGTCTCAGGTGGATCCCAACCAAACAAAATAGGTTGCGTCTTAGGTAGATCACCCCCCCATGCCTCACAAGGAGTAGGGGTGTTCTAAGTGTTTTGGACTCTACCCGATGGAGTCGTAGGGATTTATCCCGTGTTAGAGTGTGTAGCAGTCATGACGTTGAGGACATATGTCTCGTAAGAATCCGAAGACTCGAAGGGAGCCCAGCGACATCCCCTAGCAACACGACATGAAAGCTCGGACGGTTTTAAACTATCCAACAGACGGGATCGGTAGAGAGTAGGACTCTACACCATGATATCTCCAGAGATAATATAAAATCACAATGTCTCCTAATGGCCAACTATCGATCAAAAACAGTAAATCAAAAGCACACACCTAGAGAAACTACAACCAAGAGCAGACAAATAGAGTGGCTAAATGAGCTCCCGACACTAGAGCCAGTATGTCTCGCCTAGGAGAGGCTTGAGACTCCCAAACTATATCCGGAGGTAACAAAATCAGTTATAGAGGTTCCCAGGCTTCACTGCGTGCAAAGGACAGTAACCCTTAGCAACAAACAACTGTGCTGTCCAACCCCTATCTGACTCAGGACACAAACAGTATAACCACTGCAAGTACCATGTGTGATACCTAGGTAAGGAAACTATGGTCACCACAGTATAACCAATGCTCAGGGTGACAGTCGCAGGTGGGATCCGGCGTATGGGTAGGGTAGCTAAGCCCCAAATTCAAGAGGGTCAAATCCCCCAAGAGTACCCAGATACAAACAATTACTGGAAATATCTACCACATTCAGTCGGTATTGGAGGGCTATGTCCGCAACCAACCTCCCGTGACCGCATGCTTAACTCTGGTCTGAGTAGAGCTTCCTGAGAACACCAATGTTTACCATGGATTTCACCACTCCCTGGTCAGACACATGATGTTTCATCTAGTAGTCTTGGATTGTTTACTCACAATGATCTATTCCAAGACTCTAAACCTATGCTAGTTGGTGTACCCTATAAATAAAATCATTCTAATCAATTTTAGATTAAGCGTTAATTTTAATGGTTGTGGTTACTCAAAGGACATGGTCATGAAATTAGTGATGTATATAACTCCATAGTATGCAAAATCATCAAACTCTAGACTCATCTATCCAATACAAACAATGCCACTAACATGCAATATCAATCCAACAGTTTCGAAATAAAAATGCAACTCTTTTATATTATCAATGCACAAGAAGAACCTAAATGAAAGCAAAAAGCACTCAATGCAAAATGCAGTACATCAAAGTAATTTTTTTTTGTATTTTCACTTATAAGCAAAAAGAAAATGCAAAACTATTTTTTTTGTATTTTTCAATATAATAAAATGAAAAATGCAAGCAAAATCTCACTATTCAGTTACAGAAATGCACAAGAGATCACTCACACAATCTAGCAGATCCCAAATAATAAGACTCAGCCAATGGAATGTGCTTAAAAATTAAAAAAATGGGTAAAAACCAATGAGGCTCAAAACCAAGAGAAAAGAGGAGTTATGGTCGCAAACAAAGCTTGGAGTAGTGAGGAACAAGGCCAAAGAAGACTCAGAAACACTTAGAATCAACCCAACAACAACCAAAGGTCATAAAACAATCACCCCCGAAGTTGTACGCTACTATCGAAGGAATACCTGTGGGTACCCACGGGCTATAATGTAGACAGAAGCGTGTAGACACGGACAGAGCTAGGCTCACCTGCGGGTAGGGAAAAGTAAATGAGTAGAAAAATACTCCAATGGCTCAAAAAAATAATGTTTTCTATAGAGTATCCTAACGGCCAATCAATGACACAGAGACTCGACACACAACTACTCTAAACAAGGACTAATGCTCAAAAATCCCCAAAAATGGATGTTCTCCCCAGTGAATTCACCATTTCTGTGTTGGAGAAAACTTCCTATGGCTAGGGGTGGACCACAACAGACAACTGACTACCAGAAATTAACTCATTTCTCAATGCTATGCTATATAAATGACAATGCTAATATAATGAAGAATATAACCAACCTCGATCCAAACGTTTGATGTAGATCACCGTTGAAGCTTTCAACCCGTGCACTTGAACCTACAAATTAGTCTTGACAGCCAATATACAACATGCACATATAATATATAAATGACATTAACATCATTAATAGAAATGGTCCATGATATTATAAGTAAATACAACCCAATGTAATATAAAAAACATTCACAACATTAATGGACGAGAATATGAGTATTTCTATTAATAAATAACAAGAAGTACAATGTGATACGACCTCTTGTCGGCAACCAATCTGAACCAAGACATGGGTCTCTCCACTTGTGCCTCCACCACTTCAATCCTCCATGGCATGGAAAACTCAAACTATGATAGGAGTTTTGAAGGTGAACATAAAGGGTTCATAACTAGAAGGATCAATGAATGTAGACTCAAGATAGGGCAAAAATCCACTAGAGTTCTCTTGCTCTCCTTTCTCCTCCCATCCATAAGCCATATGTGCTCAATATATAGTCCTCCCAAATGTAAGTGAAAGGACACATTGAGGCATTTCGGGGCAAATGGAGGGCCAAAGGTCACCCTGTGACCGGTTTTTTGGGAGTAAAAAGTAATTAACTAGTGATTTTTACCATTGTACATGCTACCCGCGGGCTATAGTGATTCAACTCGTGGGTACGCCCATTGTAGTGATGCAGCGAGCATACAAGGGAAAAAATAGGGAAATAAGTGTTTCTGAAGGATATAAAGTGGATCTGAGTCAATAAAATGGATCCCCAGGCCAAAGAGTGTTGATGCTCACAAGGTGGAAGATTACGTTGTAACACATGTAGATTATAAAAATTACAATTAGGTCAAGTTCTCCTTACATGGTTTGGATCAAATTGAAAGCTTCAATTTTCGGACAATAAGAAAACTTTGGGCAATGTAGAATGTGAGGAATAAGAAAGATCCAATCTGATAGCTCGATTGGCATTATATCATCCCATTTTGCAAGGTCCAGGGCATTGCGTAAAAATTTCAAGCATTGCATAAAAATTATGATCTCTACTCTCATAAGGACCATAGAAATGGAAGAGTTTGAGAGACCTCCCCAACTCATTACTAAATTACTCAATGCAAATTCCTGAGAAAACCACATAATATTTAATTAGAGGAATGGAAGGGTTTCTAGACTATCACCATCTCTCCTACTAGCAGAATTTGTTTACCTTGCTATCATTCCTATGTATTGTGTCCATATGTACAATATGTATCAATCCTTGCCACCATATGAGTTTTGACAGTAACATTAATTGGCCCCATCCCATTATGAAGTAGAACCAATATGTGAGATAGATCCTATAACACCATTAGCATCATGATATAAGAAAAATCGAAGTTTTGTTTTCCATCGAGGCGGCTTGAAGATGATAATTGCCAGAAAGTGGCCCCAGGGTGCAAAGTAACGAAACATTTGACGGATTGGAAACGTATATATATAAAAGGAAGAGAATTATACAGGTCTAAAATTGCGGTTGGTTCCATTGCGGTCAAAGTTAAATCAATTTGTAAGTCGCCTCGACGTAAAACAAAACTTCAATTTTGCTTACCCATTTTTGTTGTTCTGGTTTAGGAAATATTTGAGGCTATTATGGTTTGTTTTAAAGTCTTCATCTTCTTAAAATTGTGTTTCATTGTATCATTCATCAGGGTTAGTAAATCCAGAAAAGGTAAGCATGCATCATCATACTTCATACTTCCATCAAACCATCATGACTTGGATTATGGCAATTTTAGTCTTCGACTAGGGTAGTACTATAGCAGCTTTAACACTTAGAATATAGTAGATTCAAATTTGGACTGTGGTGGCGGAAGAGTCCAGTGACAGCTATACCAGATTCATCTTTTTAGGGTGGCAAATGTGCACCAAATTTACATTGAGCACAAGAGGGGGAATTTACAATCAATTTTGGGTTAAATTGGAAAACAACACATCCTATGAAGGTATGTGAGTTTGCACCTGCTAAAAACATACCAAACCTGTCATATCACAAGTTGGTTGTGTTTACATCTCATGTAAAGAAACCCACATGGATATTAATGTCCAACAAAAAACCACAATAAGTAGGTCAATGGGGCTCAAAAGTACATCAACTGTAAGCACATTCTATGAGTGTGAAAACAATGCCTGTGGCTAATCTATCAAAGCAGAAAGAGGCAAGTACCCAGCTTAAAAAAGTACAAAGTAGGTGCAGAAATAAAACCATGACAACTATAAAGAGAGGATGTCAAGGTGAGCTGATGACAAAAATGAATCTCTATTTAGGAAAATTAAATATATAAAGTGATTTCTAAAGTATGATGACTCCCTAATATGTGCAAATATCCATTTGCATGGCCAAGTGTAGGAGCAACATGTAGAGATGGAAATGTTGAATTTGTGTCAATTGCATTGGAGTTTTGAGGTGGTTCTCTTGGAATCATAAGTAGGGAACCACATGCAAATTATCCTTCTCCCTTAGCATGTTATTTCTAGTCCCAATAGTCTAGAGGATAAAATTTCCATCATATGGGTTGAGCTATTCAAGAACACTAAGAGAGATTCCATAGTTGGCCTCTCTTGCACTAGCACTAGAAGGAAAAAATTTCACAGTGTACTTTAGTCATCTCAAATATTGAAAAGTCTCTCAAAATCTTGAGTAAGTCAATGATAGGTGGGATTCCATTATCACTGATCCAAAAATTGTGGTATATTGATCGATGCTTCCCATAGGATACAAGTGACCATTGCATGATACAAGCATGCTTCTTGTTGTTGCTTAAGTTATATGTGGTTTATTATGCGCTCTGTAGGCCAATTGACCTACACTCACTACTACAATACCATATTTTGGCATCATATTTGGCATCATTTTCTATAGAATTTTTGGGGAAAATTTCAAGTCGGGACAATGCAAAACATGATGCTACAAAGGTCATGATTTGAGTCAACTTTGGATTGACGGATTGTTGTCTTTTTTGATGCAGTCTCTATAAGGAATCATCTTAGCGATAAAAAATACAATGTAAAGAGTTTGTCTACATCAATTTAGTATCAATTTCAATGCAGCAATGCTATTGATGGTAATGGTGCTAGAGGTGCCTCCTTCAATAGAGTTTTTGTTGAATCTAGTAGTCCCAAATCTACAAGGTGCTCATGTATGAGTTGTAGTATTTCCCTGGAAATACAGAAGGCATTTCACCAATATATAATGAGTGGTAGATAATCAAAAAAATCTAAGCTACAAAGGCTGCTAAAATTCTACCATAATGTTCTGTTGAAAACATAATAAATTACTTTGAATGATAAGCTAGGGCACAGAGAAATATGAACAAGCTATAATTGAAATTTGAGGAATGACAATAGATAATAATAGTTAGAGTGTTGAAACCCAGTGCCTACAAGCTGATTTCCGCAAACAAAATGACAAAATAGTTTGCTAAGTTGTAATTGAAATTTGAGGAATGACATTAGCTACTAACAGTTATAGTGCTACAACCCAATGCATACAAGTTGGTTTCCACAATCAAAATAACAAAATAGTTTTCTAAGGGTGAACAATGTTTCATTCCCCAATGTGATTCAATGGAGGGATTGAACATGTGTGTGTAAAGGCATAGAAACTAGCAACAACATAGTGTTGCAGTTCATTTGATGAATTTGCAGATGTCTTTCAGGATCTACCGCATGAATTTCCAATTTGACAAGGCCAATCATGCTCAATCTAGCATAATTTGTTTACCTTGCTTTCAATCCTATGTATTGTGTCCATATGTACAATATGTATCAATCCTTGCTACCATATGATTTTTTATAGTAAGATTAATTGGCCCCATCCCATTATGAAGTAGAACCATGTGAGATAGATCCTATAACACCATTAGCATCATGATATTCCCCTATTGTATCATGATAAAAATAAATATATTTGTGTTTATAAATATATTTTATTTGTTCAACTTAGACCTTTATTGTTTTTATCCCAAAACCGGAAGTGATTTAACTCTGTGTACCCATGCCTTCCGTCCGAGGAGCGTTGCCAATGGTCTTGAGTTTCAGCTTGGCAACAAGCCTTAGATGGCGGTCGTGGGTACACATAGTCTAGAGTTTCTTCCCAGCGTGGGATATCACACAAGAGGAACTAAGCTTAGTTGATAGTAGTATGTCTGCAATCAAACTTTGAGCTTAGTTGATAATACTCTGTCTGCAATAAAATTTACAGGAATTGAGGAAAATGAACATGACCATAAGTTGATTGATGGGAGTTCTAGTATAAGGTATTTTTTTTCCAATTTAATTATTTGATATTTGAAATTCCAATTCAACTAATGTGTGGGATAGATGTGCCATAGATGAAAGTTTTAACATCTCAAGGAATTAGATCTTTGACCAAAGACTAGGAATGACAAACTTGGGTACTAAGAAAGAAATAACAACAACTAATCATTATGATTTGTATGGTTGTATGAGGGAAGTTTCAATTCCCATAGGCAAGAGCTTGCGGAAATTGATGTCAAGGTACTCAATGCAAGCTAGAGGGGAAATGATTAAAATTGCTCATGATTAGGATACTCTTGTATTTATAGTCATAAAAAAACAAGTTGTGGTATAGCTTCCCCAGTTGTGGTTACTATTTTTTATTAAGCTCATGAACATTTATATGCAGTTTATTGTTTCTACTATCACTGTGTTTTTTTTATGAATGATTGAAGAATGTTATAAGTGTGCCTAAAGAATTATGAACATGGATATATATAATTCATTATATTTAATATCACTTTGTTTTATGTCATGAATTAATTTGCATGACTTGAGTGTTTCTGAAGCTTTCCTTGGGGTCCCATGAATGAACTTGAACACTTGCTGCATTCATTTAAATTGAAAGAGTAAATTTAGTCTGAAAGAACTCTCTCCTTACCTTTGCTATCATTCATTGAAAGGAAAGGCTTATTTTATTCATATGAATTTACATGGTTTGAGTCATTCATCACACCACGAGTTTCACTTCCATCACCCGACTGAGTAATACAACCATTAAAATTTAACTCGCTAACTCAACACACTTTAACCTCGCTTGAGGATAAACATAATTTGGTAGTTAGGTAGGACACCACGGATAGGCATCCAAATAATTACCCCATGTCATTTTCATCTGAGACATAGTCGTTGTCCTCTAGGGTACTAAAATCCTCAAGTATTTATTAACATGGTCATCGACCAGTTTGTGGAGGGGCCTCCTATTTTTTTGGGGGTTAAGCCACGAGGATTGATTCCGGATGGACTTTGTGGAATGTCGCACTCCACTTAGCCCCTAAGGCATATCGATCCATTGTCTTCCTTGTACTCTACCATGATGGTGATACAAGGGCGATAAGACAGAAATGTCGAAAACCTTTTCCGACGTGTCATGAACGAGGTAGCTTAGTGACTTTTCTTCTAGGGATATTTTACCCAGAATCCCTTTCAGTAGAGGGATATCCTTCCATTATTGGTCTCTCATTTTGTATTGTTCGGCTTGGATTTCATCACCTTGCAAAGGATACGAGTTGTCGAGGTCTTCAGCTCCTAGTTAGGAAGTTTGCTTGCTATTTCACCTTTTTAGAGGGTCTTTTTCTTTTTAGTGCTGCTTGTTGGAATTCTAGCCACTTTTGATTCAGCTCGCTTACTGTGACATCGGTCCTAGTACAGTTTTTTGAGCTTGCTTTTTTGACCTGCGAGCCTTGTCTTTTCCTATCTCCCCTTCTGCACACTCGGTTGCTTTAGGGTTTTTGAGTTCTTACACGGTCAATTACCATTTATCTGATGATGTGTGATGTCCTCTTCTCCTAGGTATTCGAGATGGTTGAGTTAGATGGTCTTCTCAAGGGATTGAACACCTCTTGATGGAGCCACTAATGCTTGACCTTAGGAGTAGTCTAGAGGACCATGTGATCACATCATCCGTGTGGACTTTTTCGTTTACTGTGATGATGTCTTTCGCGTTATATGGAACAATGGTACATTTGAGAGAGAGATGATTGGTTGTGCCCCACCTTGGTTGATTGTCTTATGGTCCTTCCATTTTGTCAATAATATTTGTGTGGTACCTTTTTCTTTTACCTTTTGGGTCTTTTACTCGTCTTGGTATATCTTTTGATTTGTACCACCTTTTATTTTTTTGGTCTTTTGCGTACAACAGTAGTTTGTCCACATTTGAGGTACACCCCCTGTCCAAGTTGTTATGAGTCTTTATACCCACTTTGTACCACCCTCCAAACCTTAGTTAGGAAGATTGCTTGTTATCATACCTTTTGGTGGTCATATTTGAGTTACAAGAGGTAGTTACAAGGAGCTATTGCATATAAGAGGTAGTTACAAGGAGCTATTGCATATATTTGACATTATTTGACCTTCCATCTCTTTGGCATGTCAAATAACAGGTAGTTAAGAGGAGCTATTGCAATATATATTTGACCTTATTTGTACCTTCCCCACAATGGTTGATTTACTTTTGGTCCTTACACCCTATTGTTTATTGATATTGTGGTAGCTTGTCCTTTAATTTTGGTCCTTTCATGTTTTTGTGGTACCTTGCCTCTCACCTTTTGGGTCTTTTACTGATCTTGAGTTATCTTTTGATTTGTACCTCCTTTTATGTTTTTGGTCTTGTGGGTATAACTATGGTAGTTTGTCCACATTTGAGGTAGTACACCCCCTTAGTCCCAAGGGTTATGAGTCTAATTTATACCCACTCTCTTCTGTTTTACTTCTACCTTACTGGTTGGTTTTTTTACCCTTTGGTTGTTCCTTGTACCTTACTGGAGGTCGTGAGTCTTTTTGGCCTCAGTCTACTAGAAGGGCGGCTCGAAGTGGATGACCTGTTGGTGTGCGCACAAGAGGAAGGATGAAATTGATGGATCTAAGGCATGGAGGACTGCCATGACAGCAGAATCGTTATCAGAAGCCGGCATGACGGTTCAGAGGGGCCTTAGTGGTTTGGAAACCCTAAGGGTTTCGGTCTTCAATGTTGTAAAGACATGACCTTCGAGCATCATCTATTTAAGAAGACCATTTTTGTATAGGAAGGGTTGGTGAGGGTTAAGAGTTTGTTAAGGTTAGTAGTTTCTAAAGACGAGAGAGGTAGATCATTGTGATCATATTGTATTGTAATATCTTTTAAGTCAAGAAAACATTGTAAAAGATCTGTAGTTGAGTGCGCAGAGACCTATCTGAGCAAGAAGAGAGTTGCAGCTGAGTGCGCGGCTAAGAACTGTGAACCCTTCCTTAAAATAAATATCAAACATAGTTCTTGTGGAAGTAGCTTCCCATTAGGGGGAGTGAACCACGTTAAATAGTGTGTCGAGTGACTGAATGTTTATGCGCGTGGTTGCATTTATCTGTTTCTATAGTTGGATGTCTGAATATTTGCTCACAATCTATTATGAGAAGGCTTTTATATGCATTTTCCATCAAGAGAGTATGGAATGATATGTTAAGTCTGCATGAATAGATGTATGGTTAATATTAGCTTTGCTTCTAAGGACAATAAATCTATCATCTGCTTGAGCATGGGGAAATTTGTTCACGTATTTGAATGGTTGCAGTCAATGAATGTATAACAGTTATTTCGCACCTGAGGGTTATGTTTAAAATAGTAACATACTAAGTGTGTGTTATGAGCATTAAGTAGTAAGTTAGTTAAGTGTATGACTCAGTGGATAAGTAGTATTCAGCTCACTACCTTAAACATTTTTCACTTAGTTCAAGTATAGGAGATCAAGTGGCAATGTTCGCAGTGTAGTCTCAAGTTCCGCAGTAAGGTAGAGGATAGTGGTGCGGATCGCGGTGTTGACCATCGCCACGCATTCCGACCCTTGCAGCGTACATCCGGTGCACTGCCACGAATTTTGTCACAGTCATCAACTCATCACTCACTGTGGACATCTGAGTCCGCAGTGCCCCATTAGAAACACCTCGAGTGAGACCTTAGCCTGCTCGTAGGCTGTTGCCGAAAGGGCCAGTGCGAAGGGGTTTTGTTGGTTTAAGGTAACCACGCAGAACCTGGGTCTTCATAAAACCTTTGGTCACCATGTATATCCAACAAATTGTTTCGTTGACATGCTAGAATCCGTGATGAGTTCCAGTTTTGATGAGTGACGAAGAGTCTGAGCTCCCGGAAAGTGCATTGAACTGGCATCCTAAGAAGACAGAAATCTAGGCTTGGTGGGATAAGACCATAAGAGATTTTAAAAGACAAGAGAATAGACATTTGCGTCCAAGATACACACAGTGGTCGGATAGATATGTGTTGGACGACATTCATGAAATTTTATGGGCTACAATTCCGGACGAGCTACATGCGTGGATCCCATGGCTCGCAGAAAATAAAACCTGTTTTCAAGGAGGTTTTCCTACAGAGTGAATCCTGAGCTCATATCAAAGCTCAAAGCAATAGACAGCACATTGATGCATGCAGTGGACTTTTGGGTCGATCATATGCTAGAAGGCTTTGTAACAGAGTTTGCTGTGGATACGCTCAAATCCTACAGCCAAGCAGAGGCACACTTTTTCGTAGGTTTCCAAGGTAAGTTCCTGAACAATCTCAGTCTATACATTAAGATGTTGTTAGCTGAGAAAGGTGTTTTAAGAATGCAGTAATATTTTCAAGTTGTCATGGTAAATAGTATTTATAGAGTTTTGGACAAAGATACTCACAACTTAAGAAGTGGGAAAAGATACAAGTTCAATAAGAATCCTGGAGGCTCTAGACTCCACGTAGATACTGAGATTCCTTTTGATATTGAAAACGAAGCCACACCCCCATTTACCCCTCAGAATCCTCCACTTGCAGATCCCACCCCATCGAATATGCAGCCTAGTACATATACCCCTATACACCCATTTGTTTTCACTACGCAGAGTCCTTTACAACACCCTAACACCCCTTAGGGCACACCTCAAGGTGCCCCTTCGAGTGCTACACCTCCCCCTAGAGCCATGGCCCATACGGATATGAAGCTGGCTATATTCAAAGGGACGGGTCTAGAAGATCCTAACCAGCACTGGTTCCTTTGTGAAGTTGTCTGGAGTGTCAGACAGATCCGGGATGATGATGAGAAGAAATCCCAGCTTATTATGACATTCAGAGATAGAGCGTTGCACTGGTTCATGAAGTATTCTACCACGCAGCCCAGGACCCTGGCATAGATTAAAGTTGCGCTGATAGCAGAGTTCAAGAAACCAAAGTCTGAGTCTCAATGTATAACTGAGCTGAAGGAAATAAATCAAAGACCGACAGAATCGGTCTAGGATTTTGATCAGAAGTTCAAGACCCTATTAGACCAAGTAAGCTTTGTTATAGCTCCAAATCAACACAAGGAATGGTTCATTGCTGCGTTGTTACCCCACATTAGATTACCATTGATGCAGCAGAAGGTTACATCCTAGGAAAAGGCCTTGGAAATCATGATGAACTTGGAGGCTTCGTCGATCGGTGAGTCTAGTTCTGGGATGACGCAGATTCAGGACCAGCTTACCACACTGACACTGGAGCTGTAGAGCATGAAGAATGCAAAAGAGCAGCGATATGAACCTCGTCACGAGATCTGGTGCATGATTTGCAAAGGAGAAGGTCATGATCGGGAGCATTGTCCCCTATACCGCGACTATCTCGGCAGTGGTGCACCTAACCCCATCAATCAGAACCAGGCACCCTGGTGTGAGATCTGCAGAACTACTAGTCATAGACCTGAAGATTGTTACCTGATACAAAAATATGTGAATACACCTAAAAATCTATATTGTAATTTATGTAAATCAGTTGGACATGATGAATCCAACTTCCGTGCCTATGAACTAATGAATGAAAGAAAGCACGACATGGATTCAATGAGAGGAAATGGTTTGTACAGAGTGCAAGAAGATAACCAACCAAAGAAAGAAAACATGCATTATGCTCAATCTGTCTACAGAGGCCGTGGTGGTGGATACCATGGTAGAGGAAGAAATACCAGCTCGGCACAAGGAAAAGGCCGCGACGGGGACATCTGCTATAATTGTGGCTAGCCAGGTCATGTATCCCGAGACTGTGTAAACCCATGCACCACCTGTAATTATTGTAAATCATTTGAGCATGTGATAGAAGATTGCCCGGTGCTAGAGGTAGAGATGCAGAAAAGAAGAAGGACAGACACTCCAGCCCCGAACATCTAGTGGATCATACTAGAGAACAGACCTGCAGATCCTAGCATTAAAGTAGTCACACGTAGTGGCATGGAGATAGGTCGTGATAGGGGAGCAGAGGCTCATGCGAAGCAGATCCATTAGAGAGATTTTGAGGTCAAAAAATGGCCTCCTAAGAGATGTACTACAAAAATATGAGATATATTAAAATATTATGAATTGGGGGTTTTATGGGGTAGATATATATGACAAGTCACCTCCCACACTATTTTTTATGCACAATATAAATAACCATGGTTGAGTTGCTTTTCAAAATTCACTAGAAATAAAATTAATAAAATAAGTCTACATTGATGTGACTAAGATTCATTGTAAATTCCAAAAAATGTATTGTCTATTAACATTTATTTGTCTTGAACTTGCAAATGAAATTAAATAATAAAAAATATTTTTAAGAGCTATTTTTTTAATTTTATGTTGACTTTTTATATTTAGTACTTTTCTCATGAATTTAATATAATGTAATTTAATTGAGAATTTATTTAATAATATTAATAATATTTATGTAAAATGTTAATAATATTATTATAATCCACATTGCATTATTATTATTATTTATTAGTTTGACATTATGTTATTAAATAGAATGGAGTGAATATATAATTTAAAATTAAAAACATAAAAATGATAATATGTTATTTTATAAAAAAATGAAGGACTTTCTTTATGAATTAAGAGTACTTCACTTGAAAACGACAATAATATTATTTTATGAGAAAGTGTGAAAAGACATTCATTATGAGTACTTTACTTGAAAATGACAATAATATTATTTTATGAAAAGACTATCATTATGAGTACTTTACTTTATGACTTAAAAGTACTTACACCACTACCTTGGTTAACTATGTGTTTTCATCCACCATAGAAAATTTGACAAATAAGAATTCTTAACTCATGCAATGCCACCTCACTAAGGGGGATGATTTCATCTACTAGAACGTGATTGGTTGTTTTTTATAGTACATTATCTTTGTTTTGAGGCCATTTTTTGACCTCAAAATTTCTCTAATGCCTCTCGAAACATTATGGGTAAGAAAAGCTCCAGGAAAGACACTTGCTCTGGACCTGAAGAAGAACAAAGGAGCTTTTGTTGACGTGCAGGATACCTTCAGAGAACCAACACCTAAATCACCAAGGGTCCCACTGCACAGTGAAGTACCATGTGTTGAAGACACACCTGCTGCATATGACAAGACAAGACACATAGCGGATGTTAGCACCTTTGTTGTGCAGTTCCTAAAAAGCTGCATGAAGCTGCTGAAAAATGAAAACGTGATAGAAGAGATGGAGAATATCATAAATCTATATGAACCACAGACAAAAGTGGAAACTTCTAATGGCGCACTACATCATATAAAGAAACAAAAGAGGTCGGGCTGAGAGATGAGGCTCACTGCGCAGATAGGAGACTTTGAGATGGACGAAGTTATCCTTGATCTGGGATCAGAAGTAAATGTCTTGACCAAGGAGACATGGCAGCAGATGGGTCGACCAAATCTATCATGGTCACCTATCCAGTTGAGAATGGCCAACCAAGAGAAATTTGTACCATTTGGCCAATTAGCCAATGTTGTGGTTGATATTGACAGAGTACAAAGCCATGCGGACTTTGAAGTCATTGAGATTGTTGACAATAGCCAGCCCTTTCCTGCGCTGTTAGGAATTGACTGGCTATTGACAATTTAGCCATTATAAATTTAAAAACAAAGAAGATGATATTTGAAGGAAAGCATATGCAGGTTATCACACCATTGGATCCTACAGATGGGGATAGATTAGCGAGCCGATTCCAGAGGAATCTAAGGCCCAGGATTTGGACCGACTATACCAGATGACTACGAACAAGGAGGATTACATTAATCCTACTGCGGACGGCACACTCATCTAGAGATGCGATAGCTCCTGCGTTTCTGACTCCGATGCTGGACTGGAAAAATGGCAGAATCGCATGCACGAAGTGTCAGCTAGAAGGTGTGTGCAGGTCATGAAATCACTGCACTGGATTGGAAAGGAGGTAAGTCCGATCCCTACATTTGATGGTTCTGCTAACGTTTATACTTTTATTCCAGACTATACTGCAGCAGTTCCAGAAGAGCATAGGTTACCAGCATTGGATATGGCACTCTGTGGCATACCTGCTAGATGGTGGGCTTCGCACAAACACATATTGATAACTTGGGAGCAATGCCGAACAAAGATGTAGATTTGGTTCACAGAAAGGGTTACGTTACCCTTTGAGAATTTCAACGGGAAGACAGACCCTAGCCAGCATGTGGAAGTCTGTTCCCAGACATGGGAAGAAAGGCCACATGAAGAGTGGATGCACCTGTTTGTGCATACTTTGGAAGAGGATATTCCAAAGAAATGGTATCTAGACCTAGAGTTACGTAGGGAAACCTCAAATTGGGAAACGTTAACTGCGAACTTCCATAGAGATTTCAGCTTCGAGGATGAGAACCCTTTGATACATGAGGCACTGCATATAATCAAGGAATGTGTATTTAGAACAGATTATCCTTGCAAAGATATGTCAAGGGAAGAATTCTTCGACATAGATGACAGTCCTACGAATATACACTCAGAATGGAAAGAACATGAAGAACATCTGATAGACTATTATAATTTAGCTGAGGATGATGAGCATGAAAGACAAGAAGATGAAGATGATCTGCGCAATATCAATATACCAGAGTTAGAAGGTGCAAACGATATAGAAGGATCACCATTGGAAATCCTGGACATGAGTGGACCTGTCAAGACACAGAAGGTAAACATTGTCACGAGTGAACAGCCAAAGTTCGCATCTATCGGAGACTACTGGGATTATCAGACTGTCACAGAGATTGCAGACACTTTGTACGATTATCAGGAGCTATTTTCGACCAAGTTTACAGAAATGAAAGGAATATTGGGTGACTTAGGAGTCATGAAAATCCCTTTGAAGCCAGGTTCTAAGCCTGTGAAGCAACAACCATATAGACTGAATCCACGGTACAAAGAGAGAGTCCACACAGATTTGGACAAAATGTTAGAGGCAGGAACCATTGAGCTTGTCGAGGAATCTGAATGGATCATTCCTATGGTTATCCAGGACAAGAAGACGAAGGGTGAGATCAGGATTTGTGTCGATCTCGGAAAACTTAGTGATGCCTCTATCCATGACCCATTCCCTACTCCATTTACAGATGAGGTACTTGACAATGTTGGAGGGAATGAGGCCTATTCATTTACTGATGGTTTCTCTGGTTATGATTAGATCAGGATTGATCCCACAGACAAGAATAAGACAACATTTTCTATGGAATGGGGCTCGTTCCAGTATACAGTCATGCCGTTTGGTCTGAAGAACATGCCTGCCATCTTCTCCAGACTTGTCGTCGCGGCATTCAAATATTTCATGCATAAGTTTCTTGAAGCATATTTTGATGACTGGACTGTCTTTGGTTTACTGAAAAACCATTGTGCAAATCTAAGAATGATGCTTGAAAAATGTAGACAGCATCAGATCTCACCGAATCTGAAGAAGTGCATCTTCTGTGTTCCATATGGAATCTTACTAGGACGTATTGTCTGTAAGTAGGGCTTGATGGTGGACCCTACAAAGATTTCAATTATTGTGAATTTACCTACACCAACTTCAGTTAATATACTGCGCTCTACCTTGGGTCATACAGGTTATTACAGGAATTTCATTAAGGGTTATGCGCAAATAACCGCAGCAATGGAGAAGTTGCTGAAGAAGGATGTGCCGTTTGTTTGGAATGAAGAGTGCGAACAGGATTTTGACACCCTTAAAGAAGAGATGGTTACCGCGCCAATCCTAGTCTTTCCAGACTGGGCAAAGCCGTTTCATGTTCATGTGGACGCATCATGCATTGCCCTGGGCATTGTGTTAGCTCAACCAGGAGAAGGGGGTATTGACCACCCCAATGCATTTTCTAGTAGGAAGCTATCGACATCAGAGAAGAACTATACCACTACTGAGCAGGAAGGACTTGCGATGGTATATGCCCTTCAGAAGTTTAGACATTATCTACTTGGTGCACACTTCCTCATGTTCACTGATCATTCTACATTGAAATATCTGGTCAATAATCCAGTGTTAGGGGGGCGTATATGTAGATGGTTGTTGTTGTTCCACGAGTACGACTTCGAGATCATTCTTAAACCCGGCAGGTTGAATTTGGAACCTGACCACCTATCTAGAATAGAGTCGGGAGAGGAGCCAACAAACATTAAAGATAGTTTGCTCGATGCGTAGCTGTTTGCTATACAGGTTGCAGACGATTACTATAAGGATATCATTGATTTTCTCACAACATGGCTGGCACCGCAAGAATTTTATGTTCAATCAAAGAAGCAACTAGTAGTGTGCGCTGCGGATTTCACCATCATTGCAGGTCAGTTATACAAACTCAGACCAGATGAAGTGTTGAGTAGATGTGTACTCGACCACGAGAAACCATATATACTAGCAGATGCGCATTCAGGGATCACGGGAGGTCATTACGCAGGAAGAGCTACTGTGCAGAAGATATTGCGCGTAGGGATGTGGTGGCCTACCATCCACAAATATTCTAAGGAATACTGTAGGAACTACGATGTCTGTCAGAGGACAGAGAAGCCGTCGCAGAGAGACGAAATTCCATTGAACCCGTATTTGACCTTATAGGCCTTTGAGAAGTGGGAAATTGATTTTTTGGGACCTATAAACCCACTAGGAAAGAGAACTAGTGCGAGGTATATTATTACTGCCACGGATTACCTCACTAGATGGGAAGAAGCTAAACCAGTGAAGGACTGCAGCGCAGGTATCGCCGCACAGTTCATTTTTGAGGAAATTTTTTCAAGATTCAGCTGTCCAAAAATTTTGATCAGTGACCAAGGCACTCACTTTCTGAATAAGACCATAGAGGCCCTGATAGAGGAGTTCCACATTCGGCATCACCGCAGTATGCCATATCATCCGTAGGAAAATGGAACTGTTGAAGCTTTCAATAAGATACTAGAAAATGCACTGGCGAAGGTGTGTAACGTAAACAGGGATGATTGGGACCTGCACATCTCGTCTATTCTTTGGGTATATAGGACAACTTGTAACAAGTTGACGGGACAGACACCTTTTCAGTTGGCTTATGGGTAGGAGGCCATAATTCCAATGGAGTACATTGTCCCCAGTTTGAGGATTGTTTCCTTCACCGAAATGGTAGATCATGAAGCATTAGATGAAGGACTGCTACAATTAGTTGGCTTGGAAGAGGATCGTTTCATTGCAGGCTTTCAATAGCAAGTCCAGAAGGATTGTGAAAAGGCATGGCATGATCGCCATATCAGGAAAAAATGCTTTCAGGTAGGTGACTTAGTCCTCCTGTATGATAGCAAGTTCATGAAATTTCTTGGCAAGTTTAAAATACATTAGCTTGGTCCATATATTGTTATGCATGTCACTAACAGTGGTGCAGTTCAGTTAGCCACTTTAGCTGGCGATACCCTGCCCACTATGATAAATGGAAGCAGACTTAAATTGTACCGCGATAGTCCTGCTTCACAGCATGCAGAAAAATAAACATGGGGAGAAATTTCTAAGTGTCAAGTACAGTTGAAATTGGGAACTAGAAATGTATAGAGTCTGTACATGTATCATAAAGGAAGAATGTATGAGCTGTGCATCACTATTGAAGCTACGCAGGATCCGGAAGCAGAGCAGTGGAAAAATGGCCACGGCAGTTCAAATTTCAGTACCACGAAGTCACTGCGCAGGAGTCGGAATTGCCTGCCGCGCAGTTTGGCTCAGGATTCAGAGAAAAATAGTCGTTGCATGCCTTTTGAGAAAATAGCTGTTAAAATGACTGTTGCAGCAACCGCTTCATCATTTAAAGGGAAGATAGCCATTCTATACAGACTAACGGATGAAAAGACAGAAAGATCTGAGGGATTTGGCTGCCAGAGGTCGCATTTAATGCTTATCTAGCCATTGAAGGGTGCGGGAGGGGGTCTGATGCACCTATAAATAACACCGTTTGGAGACTCGCGGGCGTTACCAAACACTTAGTATTTTCTTTCAATTAACCCCCCGAGCTAGTAGTCATCTGTATTCTATCTTCTTGTTGGATCCTAGGCCGCAGCTATGGTAAAGCTGCAAATTTTGAGGAAAAAGCACAAGTGCTGAAGGGAAAGTGCTAATTTTGAACAAGCACCAATTTTTGGGCAGAAGTAAACGGTGCGTAGTATGGTGCCAGATGGATGAGCTCAGCGCAGACTACAGACTAGAATTCGCAGATATCGCGTGCACACGTCATAGGAGAATGAATGTGGCCGAGTAGAAAGCTCAGCTACCACAATAAATGAAGCGACGGAGGAGAGGGCTTAGCTACCCTCATTTAAGGCTAAGTACAGAAGTTATGGTTGCTCTAATCAAGGAAGAGCAACGGACCAAAGCATTGAAGACGAAGGACAAGGAGCAGTGAATGATGAAGCAGCACCCATACCCGCAATCTGCGCCGGAAGTCACAGAACCTGCAGGAAGCGGCGACGTGACTGCAAGCGGCGCCTACAGTACACCTAGCCATGTCCATGGTTAGGGATTTTAGGGATTACTGCTGGGAAAGGTCCACAATTTTGTAAAGGTGCGACCGTCATGGCCACCTATATATATGTGTAATTGTAAAGGTTAGATGTTAGTTAGATAGCCATTAGATGTTGAGACGTAGGTTAGCTATTGAGATAAGCTAGCTAGTTAGTGAGTCTTCTATTGTGTTGATTAGAAGACAAGAGTTAGAACTGGATAGCCGTGAAGCTAATCCCTGAGTTGAAAACAGTCTGAGTCGACGTCTGAACTATTGTAATCTCTGTAGAGGAAGAGACTAGATCGAGAGAAGGGCTCCCAACTGTGTGCGTGGAGTTTCCTGGAAAGATCTAAGGCTGCAGCTGTGTGCGCAGCATATTGTGTAATTATATCTTTGAGATTAATATAAGATACACTCCCGTGGACGTGGTTTCCCTGTGGAGGTGAACTACCTAATTCTCATGTATAATGTTATGTTGGGTGATTGCATGTTTCAGTTCACTATCTGTGTATACATGAACATTGCGTTATCTTTATGAATATGTTAAGTAAGTTCTCGAAGCTCCCCGTGGAGTCATAATCGTTAAGTATCGAAGGAATCTGTAGAACGCTGTCACTGCGGCGATTGAGGAATGCGTTACGGTGCTGGGCCTGAAAGCGGAAGCGATACATAGAGTATTGACGCAGAGGATAATTGCTTCGTGCGCAGGATTGGATATACCGCGCAGTTAGGCTGTCGAGCGAGAGTTTCAGCGCAGTTGCGCTGAGAGGTCTACAGAAGAGCAAGACATTTCGCTTTGAGGAATCATCAAGGAAGGAAGAGAAAGAGAGAAATCTTCACGTCGCCTAGGTTAAGGAAATCTGATTCCTTAGCCCCCCCATAGACACTTCAAGTGAGACCTTGAGCTGCCGCGCAGCTCGTTGCCGAGAGGGCCAGTGCGCCAAGGGGTTTTGTTGCTGCGCTTCATTAAAACCTGGGTCTTTCCAAAAAGCAACCAACAAATGGTTTCGTTGCCTTATGACTTGTGGAGCCAACAAATGGTTCTATTGCCTTATGACTTGTGGAGCCAACAAATGGTTTCGTTTCCTTGAGACTTGTTATTTCCGTGACGTGTGAGATTGTTGTTGGAGCCAACAAATGGTTCTATTTCCTTGAGGCTTGCTCAGCTAACAAATGTGTTACTGGAATCCTATAGCTAAATAAATTCAAGACTGGTTTGATTTAAAGGCTAGAGAGTTCGCTGAACGAGAAAATAGAAGCTCTAGGCTTCAGACAGAAGACTGGTTGCAGAAGTATATTTATACTAACCTTCACGAAATTTTCTTTGTCACATTTGCACTTGAGTTGCATGCTTGGATAGCCAAGTTAGCAGATACTAGACCCACTGTGCATGTTGATCGACCCGTAGCTTGGACGCCTGAGCTAGTCAGTATTTTGAAGCGGGTAGATAATTCTGTGTCCCGCGCAGTAGACTTTTGGTTGAACAGTCTGCTGGAAGGTTTCATCACTGAGTTTGCAGTAGATACAAGAAAGAGTTTCAGCGAAGCTGAGAGGAGTTTCTTCCAAGCACACAGAGGTAAGTTCTTAAATTCTCTGAACTTATGGATTAAAATGCTTCTGTATGAAAAAGAAAAATTATGCATAGCTTCCGATGAATAGCATAGACAAGTAATGTCCGCAGATTCTGATAGTGATCCTGAACTTATTGGTTCCACTCGTAGTGGAAAACGGTATAAAGTAGGCATCGACCGGCATTCTTGTGAGTCTAGCCCAGAAGATAGTCAAGTTCCTAGAGCAAGCCATATAGAGAGACAAGGGAGTGTTCATATCCCTTATCACCCCTTTACATCACAAAAGCCAGATGGAGCTCAGTATAACCCTACAGTAACACCTTCTAGTAGCCCGCATGGTACTTCTAGTACCTCTGTGCCACCTTTGTTTAACCATCCCGGAGGCACTGCTACAGCACCTCCACCTCAACCTAGCGCAAGAAGGATGGGTGATGACATGAAGCTACCAACTTTTAGAGGAACAGGGATAGAAGACCCTAAGCAGCACTAGTTCCTATGTGAGTCCATTTGGAAAACAGTTACCTACAGAGTCAGTATGGGACTTTGACCAGAATTTCAAAGCCTTGATAGATCAAGTAAGCTTTGAGTTTGCACCGCAGCAGCATAAGGAATGGTTCATTGCTGCGCTGCTCCCACACATTAGACTTCCTCTTATGCAACAGAATCTCACTACTCAGGAACAATCTCTAGAGATGGCTATGAAACTAGAAGCTTCACCAATTGCTGGAACAAGCAACGATGTTGCGCAGTTGCAGAACCAATTAGCAAACTTAACCTTGCAAGTGCATGATATTAAGAAAGGCAAGGAAGTTAAAGAAGAAATTTGGTGTACAAAATGTAAAGTGCAAGGTCATTCAAAGGACCATTGTCCCGTTTTCATAGAATATATTGCAACTGGAGCACCTAACCCTTTACCACAGGCATAGGGGCCTTGGTGCGAAATCTGTAGAACTAGAGGTCATAGACCACAAGAATGTCACTTACTTCAGAAATATGTACAAACTCCAAAGAATCTATATTGTAATTTCTGTAAATCAGTAGGCCATGATGAGAACAATTGCAGAGCATATGATCTTATGATGGAAAGAAAGCATGATGTTTATAGAGTACAGTCAGAGACACAAGGACCCACAGCAGGTCCACAGTATGACCAAACTCGCAACGACCAAGGAGGAAATTATAGGGGTCGCGGACGCGCAGTAAATTTTGGTCGAGGAAGAGGACAGATCACTTGTTATAATTGTGGAGCGCAAGGTCATTTTGCAAGGGATTGCCAAAATCCTACCACCATTTGCAGATATTGTAAATCTTATGATCATATCATTGAAGAATGCCCTCAGTTGATGGCTAAGATGCAAGCAAAGACGCCATAGGTCAATCAGAATATACAGTTGGTTGGAACAGAAAAAAGAGAACCAGACCCTATAGTTAATATAGTGATGCGCAGTGGAGCAACCACTGGTGCACCAGAGTTGGGAACTGGAAAGCAAGCGATGTAATGGGTGCACCGGGCTAATATTCAACCAGCCCCACTTGACCTGCATAAGCATAAAGAAGCATTCAAGCAAGCCCAAGAGTATTTCTCAGATCCGAGAGCTTCAAGTTCTGTCGCAATTCCGCATAATGATATTAGACTGCAAGTGCTAAGACAAGACAACCTGGTGCAAGAACAGGCCACTACATCTGGAAGGCCTGAGGAAGAGGATGCACTAGGCAGTGTCCATACTTTCCTGAGGAACTGCTTAAATTTGTTGCGCAATGAAAAAGCAACTATGGAACTTCAACACCTATTAGATAAGTGTCAACAATCTGCTTCGACGAACACACCGCAGCGTGCTATTCACCAGATTGGAAGTCATACTAGAACTGGAAAAGAGATGAGGCTCACAGTGCAGATTGGAGCATTTGAAATGGACGAAGCCATTTTAGATTTGGGCTCAGAAGTTAATGTTCTCACCATGCAGACATGGGAACAGATGGGGAGCCCTCAGCTTACAAGATCTCCTATCCAGCTAAGACTCGCGAATCAACAACGAGTCTCTCCATTGGGAAGATTACCCAATGTACCTATTGATATCGAGGGAGTAAGAAGTTCTGCAGACTTTGAAGTAATCAAAATTCTGGATGATAGTAGACCTTACCCAACACTTTTAGGTATAGACTGGGCATTTGATAATTTGGTTGTCATTAATTTGAAGAAAAGACAGATGACCTTTGAGGATGACCAGATTATGGTCATTGCATCGCTTGATCCTATTCAAGGACCAAGGTATATTGAACCCATTCGGGCAGAAGAAGAAGCGCGCCACATGGAAATTTTGTATCAGATGACTGCTAGTCAGAGTGACTATGTCAATCCCACAGTAGACGGCCATATCAGCTGGCGATGTGATAGCTCGTGCACATCATATTCAGAAGCAGGATTGGAAAACTGGCATAATCATTTACATGAGGTTTCTGCGAGGCATTGCGCCATGATGACTAAATCCATTCGATGGATTTGCACAGAATTGACTGACACTCCAATTTTTGATGGTTTAACTGAAGTAAGTAAATTCATACATACATATGAACAACAGATTCCAAATGAGCAGCGCATACAAGCTTTCGATGTAGCACTGCGCGCTACAGCCGCAAGATGGTGGGGTGCGCATAAAGAGAATATTTACACATGGCAAGACTATCGCAGATTGATACTGCGCAGATTTCAGGACACTACAGCAGAAGCGTTGCGCAAATATGATGGACAAAGTGACCCCAGGTCACACGTTGAAGCATGTATTCAGCAATGGTCAGATATTCCAGAAGATGAGTAGGTTCACCTATTCATCCACATGTTGGATACAGTTCCAAGGAACTGGTATACTGAAACAGAATTGCGCAGAGGCACTATCACTTGGCCTCTTATGATAGAAAGTTTTCAACTTACCTTCAGTTTTGATTTAGAACATCCGAGCATCGACCACGCTTTAAAGTGTATTAAAAAGAAGGTATTTGAACAATGTCCATTACCAGAATATTCCCAACCAGATTGGGCTGTCCAGATAGAACATGCCCTGGAATGCTATAATTTCACTACTGAAGAAGAGAAAGATGATCCTCGCAATGTCAATATTCCAGAATCAGAAGGCACACGCAATGTTGAAAGTCCTCAGCTTGATATCCCTGCCATTACAGAACACATCAAGCTCAAAAAGATTAACATTTGTACTGAAGCCGAACCCAAGTTTGCTTCTATAGGAGATTATTGGGATGATGAAACTGTTGGCCATATTTCAGATTTATTACATGACTACAAGGATATATTTCCTACTAAGTTCACAGAAATGAAAGGAATCCTAGGAGACTTAGGAGTGATGCGCATACCTCTGAAAGCAGACGCCAAGCCAGTAAAACAGTGCCCATACAGGTTGAATCCGCGATATAAAGAAAAGGTTAAAGAAGAAATTGATAAAATGCTCGCAGCAGGTATCATTGAACCAGTAGAGGAAAGTGATTGGATTAGTCCTATGGTGGTACAAGAAAAGAAGGCAAAAGGTGAAATAAGAATCTGTGTGGATTTGCGCAAGCTGAATGATGTATCAGCGCATGATCCATTTCCTACTCACTTTACAGACGAAGTGCTTGATAATGTTGGAGGACAAGAGGCTTACTCCTTCACTGATGGCTTTTCGGGATACCATCAGATCAGAATCCATCCAGACGACTGCCATAAGACAACTTTTGCGACTGAATGGGGCTCATTCCAGTATACGGTAATTCCCTTTAGTCTTAAAAACGCTCCTGCTATCTTCTCTCGAGTCGTTGTTGTTGTATTTAAAGAATTAATTCATAAGTTTCTAGAAGTCTATTTTGATGACTGGACTGTGTTTGGTTTACTAAAGAACCATATAGGGAACCTGCGCATGATGTTAGAAAAATGTAGACAGTATCAGATTTCCCTTAACTTGAAAAAATGTATCTTCTGTGCTTCTTTTGGTATTTTGTTGGGACATATTGTATGCAAACAAGGACTCCTGACGGATCCTGTGAAGGTTTCCATCATTGCTAATTTACCTACGCCCAACTCAATCAAACAATTGCGCACTACATTGGGTCATACAGGGTACTACAAAAAATTTATCAAAGGTTATGCAAAGATCACAGCACCTATAGAAAGATTGCTGAAAAAGGATTCGAAATTCCAATGGACAGAAGAATGCCAACAGAGCTTGGATACACTTAAAGAAAAGATGATCACTGCGCCTATCCTAGTTTTCCCAGACTGGAGAAAACCCTTTCATGTTCATGTAGATGCTTCTTCCATAGCATTGGGGGTTGTGCTTACACAACCGGGAGAAGGAGGTATTGACCACCCGATTGCTTACTCCAGCAGAAAGTTGTCCACAGCCGAGAAAAACTACACCACTACAGAAAGAGGAGGACTAGCTATGGTGTATGCCTTACAGAAGTTCAGACACTACCTATTGGGCGCACATTTTAAAATGTATATTGACCATTCTACTTTGAAATACTTGGTCAATAAGCCAGTGTTAGGGGGAAGAATTTGCAGATGGCTACTGCTCTTCCAAGAGTATGATTTTGAGGTTATTGTGAAGCCAAGTAGATTGAATGCAGGACCTGACCACTTATCTAGGCTAGAGTCAGGGGAGGAACCTACAAATCTGGAGGACAATCTGCCTGATGTGTAGCTATTTTTTGTTCAAGCAGCAGATGAATATTATTCCGATATTCTTGAGTTTCTCACTACCGGGCAAGCGCCAGTTGAGTTTACAATCCAGCAGAAGAAGCAACTTGTTGTCAAAGCCGCAGACTTCACTTTGATAGCAGGCCAACTTTATAAGTTGGGCCCCGACGAAGTCTTGCGCAGATGTATCCTACCGCATGAGAAGAACTCCATCATCGCAGAAGCGCACTCAGGAACCGCAGGAGGCCATTTTGCAGGAAAGCCGACTGCGCAAAATATCTTAGCCGTAGGTATTTGGTGGCCAACATTGCACAAGGATACTAAGGAATTCTGCAAATGTTGCGATGTGTGCCAGTGAACAGGAAAACCTTCCAGAAGAGATGAAATGCCGCTAAAACCCCAGATAACACTACGTGCTTTTGATAAGTGGGCCATTGATTTTGTAGGACCCATCAACCCACCAGGAAAGAGAACCGGCGCAAGATACATCATTACAGCTACTGAATACCTCACTAGATGGGCTGAGGCTAAGCCAGTTAAGATTTGCGACGCTGCCACTGCCGTGCAGTTCATTTTTGAGAACATTATCACTAGGTTTGGATGTACACTAATTCTAATGAGTGATCAGGGTACACATTTCCTTAATGAAACTATAGAGGCCCTTACTGAAGAATTCCACATTAGTCACCATAAGAGTACACCCTACCACCCTCAAGCTACTGGTACGGTGGAGGCATTCAATAAGATTCTCGAGAATGCCCTGACGAAGAGCTATAATCAACAAAGAGATGATTGGGACCTTAGAGTCACAGCTGTACTATGGGCTTACAGAACCACATGCAAGAAACTAACAGGTCACACACCTTTCAGCTTGGTGTATGGACAAGAAGCAGTTATGCCCATGGAATACATTGTTCCCAGTCTCAGAATTCCACAAATTACAGAAATGGCAGATACTGATACTATGAGTGAAAGACTCTCACAATTGCTTGCCTTAGAAGAAGACATACTTTTAGCCGGATTCCATCAACAAGTACAGAAGGCAAGACAGAAAGCTTGGCATGACAGGCATATTAAGAATAAACACTTTGAAAAAGGAGACTTGGTACTCCTCTATGATAGTAAATTCATCAAGTTTCCAGGCAAGTTTCGTGTACATTGGTTAGGACCTTTTTGGGTCATAAAGATAACAGAATGAGGAGTAGTTCAGCTTGCGAAGCTTAATGGAGAATTGCTGCCTACAATGATCAACGGGAGTCGGCTCAAGCTTTATCGCGACAGCCACTCCGCCCTGTCGACTTAATACATTGCTAAAGTAGTGCAGATGTCCAGTGTAGTTGAAAGAGACATCGCATTATCATAGTCTACACAGAAGTTGCGAGACACTTTCAGTCTCTAGCTTCCCACGCAGTTCCTTGAAGCATCCGTGCATGTCAGTAAAGTTTGTTTTGAACGAGCCTATTTGTGCTCTTGCGAAGTTTTTATGGATTGTCGAACCGTCTCTCTTGTGGCGTTCTCCGTGTCAAGTTTCCGCTTGAGGAGTTCTCGTTGTGGACCCCTCTATATGCACAGTTACCTATGCTGAAATGACCCGCCGAAAAATTTGAATTACAGAAGTCCTATAGCTGCTTTGAATATTAATGCAGGATAAGTTTGCCATTTAATTATATCCACTCTAACAAAGTCGGCTTGATCTCCCTAAGATTTGCATTTATGTCATGCGCCGAAAGCTTTAGCTTCTCCCGGAAGGCTGTCAGAACCCGTCTATCACAATTAATGCACCGCAGAAGCGTGTCGGTAGGAGTCTTGTCAACTCATGCAGAGTCGCCTACAGCTAGTAACCCCACCTGCCCGCATTTACTGTCGCCTTTAGCTATAAATACCCCGCACTTGTATATTTTCAGGTTACTTTTCTCGAGTTGCATAGTCCTGTTTGAGAATCTAAGTTATTGTTTTCAGAGCCGAGTTGTGCAGAGTGCTTCCTTTGTTTTCAGCGTTCGTATCCTACGTTGTTCCACGATTTGTCTGTTCAAGTCCTTGTTTCCTATACCAGTTCACGACGGAGAACCTGTCCACTGAAGAAATTGTTCGTCAATTTAAGCGCAGAGGCTTAGATTTTGGCATGACTACCCCGGTGACGACCTCAGCTTACATGCACCCTGGTTGGACTGATCCCAAACAATCTCCTGGAACGAGGGCATCTCAGCAGTAGCAGCCGGACGAGCCCATTCCAGAGCCGTTGGCCACCATGGTGAATTACATTCCGCTGCGTCCAGATGATGCACCAGAGGTGTATATTCCGAAGAATGCAAAGTATCCGATTCCGTTGCCTCCATTGCCGGAAGGCGTGCGACAAGAAGGGTCCCTGCTTGGACACCTTCCACTGGTCAAGTTTTCTGATTTTAACTTGGGAAACTACAGAACATATCCTCAGTTTGCGCCAGATCGCTATCTGACGGTAGTCCACAATCCCACCAGAAAGGTTGATGAATTCGTCCCCAAGTAATTTGCAGCAAATTTAGAGAAGTCTGGACTATTGAACTTGTTGAAGCTACCGCACTTCGGGCGTAGCAACGAAGTCAATGCAGTTGTTAAGGCACTACTATCCTGCGTTCATGGTGGTTACCTTTGGCTGGGGAGGCCAATCGATTTAAATGTCGACTTAATCCATCGTATTACCGGCCTATCTAAGGTTGGTAAGGACCCAAATATTTATCTTGTTGGAAAGGACAAAGACAGAAAGTTAGCTGCACAGTTGGTGCAGAAGTACAAATTGACAAGAGGAGGTTGGGCTTATGACCTCACGATCGTTGAGGATGAAGCACTTAGATTTACAGGCAGTCTGCTTGCAGGAAGACTTCTCACAAAGTGTAGACCAAAAGAAGTCACTGGAGATGTCATCGAGCTCGCTATCGCAACTGTGGAGGGAGAACAGTACAATTGGTCTTTCTTCCTCCTCAATTCTTTCTTGGAAGACTGCCGGAACGTACCCCCGATCAGTTGTTCCATTTTTCTTGGCTTTTAATTTTATGCACCTTGGTCGGGTGGAAGGAGCCCCCGAACACTCAGTTCCTTCTGCGCCGCGCAGGAGAAGTCGTAGGAATGCGATATGTAAACCTCTGGGATTCTAGCAATCCCGTGAAGTGCAAGATGAACCGCGCTATATTTTGTGAATACTACCATCTCCTCAAAGATACCATTCAGGAAATTCCGAGGCTGAGTGAGGAGACAGCGAAAATATATGAAGGAAAGTTGGTTTTTTCTGCCAACTTGCATGAAATTTACCTTCGCCCTTGCGGCATTCAAGAAGAATGGGTCGTAGGCCTTTACAGGATGACCACTGAAGATGTTGAAGAAACTATCAAGTCTTGGTCGGATGAATGGAGGGAGGCCGCTGAAATCGCACCCGTGATGTGACCTTCTGCTGCGCAAGAAAAGGATAAGGGCAAGGAAGCCCTTGAGCAAAGAAGTGATGAAGGTTCGACAGAACCAGCGACCAAGAAGCAAAAGGTGTCACATCCCCCTGAGACCATTCCCTCGGGGATCGACCAGTATTTACAGGAGCAATTTCGCGAGCTGCGGACCGCGCACGCTCACATCAGAAGTGCTCTGGACCTGTAGTTCGTAGAGTTAAAAGGTCTCGCAGGAAGAGTTGCGCCGACCCATGCGCCAACATCTACTTCGCAGGCACCACAAGCAACCACAAGTACCGAACGAGTTGAAGTACTTGCAGAGAGGCATACTGTCATGCACATTCCGCCTACAAGCATGACACTTCCGGATCCTTTGGCCGCACTGCAGGTAAGCGCAGTTGGGCCCGTTGAAATAAATTTGTCTTTGATTCCCATAGAAACTCTGCAGCTAGTGCACGAGAAAGTTTCTGTTGAGTTGAGAGCTAGAGAGCTCTCTACCTTCCATGCAAACCAAAGACTACAATCACAGGAGATAGAGCTGAAGGCAGGCTACAAGAATATCTCCGAGAAGCTCTCACTTTATGAAGCACAAGACACTGGGATAAGAACCGCAATTGATGAAATTTCCCAGGATTTACCGACCTGCGAGATTCAACCAGACCTTCCTCTGGTTGAGAAAGTTCAAATTATTGGTGGAAGGGTGAAAGCCCTAGAGTAGGAAATAGTTGATATGGCTGAAGACCATAGAACGTAGATCGCCGAGTTAGAAGCTCGTGTTGCAGCGCATTCTACAGATGATAGGTAGGAACAATTTGAAGCGCTGCGCAGAACTTCCACGCAAATGAAGAGCAGAGCAGATGAAGCCAAGAAACGGATGACCCAAGCTATGGACGCTTGGACGGAGCTTGAGAAGCTCCCTCTCAAAGTCGGTCTTTTGGAATAGGTACAAGCCGCAGAACGGTCCCTAACTGTTCTGACTGAAGAAGCTAAGGCCTTAGAAGGCTTAGCAAAAATGAGGAAAATGAATGAAGTGCGCAGAATCCAACATCAACTGCATAAGCTCAGAAATGAAGATGCTAAACTCACCAACAGCATTCAGCCATTTATGGATGAGTATGCTGACCTTGCTACCCAAGTCGAGGCAAAGATCAAAGAAATTGCAGAATATCAACACGTAGTTGATGGCATAACTGAAGAAGAAGCCACTGCAGAAATGGTGCAAACCGCTATGGAGTGCGTCGATGAAATGGACTCCGCTATTGCGCAGTGGAAGAAAACATTTGCGGAGACCCAAGCAAAAGCATATGCGCAAGTAAAGTGACCACACGCTAGTGTGAGTGGCTCGAGGTCGAGACACAAGTAAGTGTTAGGGGCCTATTGGAGCCTAGGCCGTAGCTATGGTAAAGCTGCGAATTTTGAGGAAAAAGCACAAGTGTTGAAGGGAAAGTGCTAATTTTGAACAAGCACCAATTTTTGGGCATAAGTAAACAGTGTGCAGTATGGTGCCAGATGGATGAGCTCAGCGCAGACTACGGACCGGAATTCGCGGAGCTCGCGCGCACACATCATAGGAGAATGAATGTGGCCGAGTAGAAAGCTCAGCTACCACAATAAATGAAGCGACGGAGGAGAGGGATCAGCTACCCTCATTTAAGGCTAAGTACAGAAGTTATGGTTGCTCTGATCAAGGAAGAGCAATGGACCAAATCATTGAAGACGAAGGACAAGGAGCAGTGAACGATGAAGCGGCACCCATACCCGCAATCTGCGTCGGAAGTCACGGAACCTACAGGAAGCGGCGATGTGACTGCAAGCGGCGACTATAGTACACCTAGCCATGTCCATGGTTAGGGTTTTGGGGGATTACTGTTGGGAAAGGCCCACAGTTTTGTAAAGGTGTGACCGTCATGGCCACCTATATATATTTGTAATTGTAAAGGTTAGACGTTAGTTAGCTAGCCATTAGATGTTGAGACGTAGGTTAGCTATTGAGATAAGCTAGCTAGTTAGTGAGTCTTCTATTGTGTTGATTACAAGAGAGGAGTTAGAACTGGATAGCCGTGAAGCTAATCCCTGAGTTGCAGACAGTCTGAGTCGACGTTTGAACTATTGTAATATCTGTAGAGGAAGAGACTAGATCGAGAGAAGGGCTCCTAGCTGTGTGCGTGGAGTTTCCTGGAAAGATCTAAGGCTGCAGCTGTGTGCGCAACATATTGTGTAATTCTATCTTTGATATTAATATAAGACACACTCTCGTGGACGTGGTTTCCCCGTGGAGGTGAACTACCTAATTCTCGTGTATAATGCTATGTTGTGTGATTGCATGTTTCAGTTCACTATCTGTGTATACATGAACATTGCGTTATCTTTATGAATATGTTAAGTAAGTTCTCGAAGCTCCCCATGGAGTCATAATCATTAAGTGTCGAAGGAATCTGTAGAACGTTGTCGCTGCGGCGATTGAGGAATGTGTTACGGCGCTGGGCCTGAAAGCGGAAGCGATACATAGAGTATCGATGCAGAGGATAATTGCTTCGTGCACAGGATTGGAGATACCGCGCAGTTAGGCTGTCGAGCGAGAGTTTCAGCGCAGTTGCGCTGAGAGGTCTGCGGAAGAGCAAGACATTTCTCTTTGAGGAATCATCAAGGAAGGAAGAGAAAGAGAGCAGTCTCCGCGTCACCTAGGTTAAGGAAATCTGATTCCTTAGCCCCCCCATAGCCACTTCGGGTGAGACCTCGAGCTGCCGCGCAACTCATTGCCGAGAGGGCCAGTGCGCCAAGGGGTTTTGTTGTTGCGCTTCATTAAAACTCGGGTCTGTCCAAAAAGCAACCAACACTTCCATAACTGCTATCTCATCAAGTGAATGTCCGAACCGCTTTACGTAGAGCAAGAGCTTACTATTGAGGAAACATTGAGAATATTTCAGCACAGAGGGATTCAGCAGTTAATGAAAACTCCAGTTAAGAAGGTTTTCGTAGAACAAGGTCAAGGATCCCGCAAATCACCAAGGATTAATCCAACAATGCAGGATAAGGGAAAGGACACAGTGAGTGCACCTCGAACAACGCATTCCAAGCCAAGTTCGGAGGGCACAAGGAAACCCATATTCACCAAGGAAATTTCACTCAAGATGACACCAGATTATATCTCACCACGGGCACTGGATGCCCCTTTGTATAAGCTTGTAAAGAACGCCAAGTATGATATCCCTCTTTCGCCAGTGTCTAAGCACGTAAAAATTACGACAAAACTGTTGGGAAAGATCCCAAACTGCAAGTGGGAGGATTATGACCTCTTGGGAGTGAAGAAGGACAAGCCACATGATCCCAAGTACCCAAATTTTCAACCAAATCAATATATGTGGTGGAAAAAAGATGCAAAAGGAGAGCTGAATCTGGTGGCCGAAAGCTGGTTAACACCGGTGGTGCAGTCATGATTGTTAAACCTGCTGCGACTACCCCATTTTGAAAGGTCGACCAAACTAAACATCGTGGTTCGCACCTTGATGGTGCGAATCCACCAAGGTTATTTATGGATGGAAAGGCCCATAGACATCAGTATCGACTTAATCCATGTCATTACAGGATTGAGTAAGTGCAGCGAGGATCCGAAGAAGTTCTTCCAAGGGAAGAGAAAAGAAAAAGAGGTCGTGGCAAAGATGAAGAAGAGCCACACGCTGGTGAAGGGAAAACGGGGTTTTCCTACCGACGAGATTGACGATCGAGCAACAAGGTTCATTACACAGATGCTCGCAGCAAAGGTATTGAGAACAATAAGACTTGTCGAGGTGCCTGCGGGCGCAGTACTGCTTGGTGCCACAGGAGCAGAAGGCACAAAGTTTAACTGGTGCCAATACCTACTGAATGAGTTCATGGAGGAACTCAATGATATTCAAAAGAATAGGAGCAACTTCCATTTTACATGGCCGATTGTCCTCATTGCATTCATCGAATGGAAGGATCCGAAGGACTTCGTCGGCGTCAGTCTTGATAGATCCGAACCCAGAGGAATCAGATTCATGAACCTATGGGAAAATATAAATCCGCAACGCTAGCAAGCTACCCAAGAAGTCTTCTATCAATATTACACGTAGTTGCGTGAGGTGATCATGTGCAAACCAAGAATAATGAAGCAGGTAGCAAGAAAGTACATAGGCATTGTCAATTTCACTGCTGACATATGTTGTGTGTTTATCTCTCCAAAGGCAAAGATGAAAAAGCCACAGTGGTTCCCTGGGCGCTACCACATGACAGAAGAATATACAGAGCTCATTATGAAAGAATGGCCCACTGACTACTGCGTCGAAGTTCTGGACGTCCCGACAGACTCAGAAGATGATGAGCTGATTCCTCCACCATGTCCGATCATTGAAGAGAAAGAGCCAGAGAAGGGCAAGAGAAAAGAGCTAGAAAGCCCATCCCAGTCGAAGGCAAGAAAGAAGAAAAAGGAGGCGAAAACTTCCACAGATACGGTTTTGAAAGAGGACGATTTTGACATGATTGTGGACAAAGTGACTGAGACCCTTGGAGAATTCATGTTTGAAAAAGAGAAACACGATAAGGCCATCCAGGATGACTTTTAGAGAAACTGGATCGCAATGCAAGGGCTCAAGAATAAAATGGAGGATGTGAACAATAGCCTACCTCTGCCGCATATCTCGGGGGCTGCAGGAGCTTCGTAGCAGGCACCATCCCCACTCACTATCGCACTGCCAGTAAAAATGAGAGTTGTCTGTATCGACCCCATGGCCATAACATTGCCTACGTCGGAGCAGATGGTTCTGGACACAACAAATGTCGATGCAGTTGAGCTCGACTTGACTAAGATCCCACTACTTGGTTTGCATCATTCGCACATGCAAGTGGGTGATGAGATGCGCGACAGAGCCACGCAGGCAATGAAAGCAGAAGCTCAGTTACAAGCCACAAATAGGCAGCTTGAGGAGTCAAGCACGCGCACCTTGCTAATGATGGAATATGAACATTAGCACTGACAGAAGCTGGAGGCTACAATCAATTCTGTTGCGGAAGAGATCGAAGGAGTGCAGATCCAAGATAATCCCGACGATACAGTCCATAGAATAGCGGATAAGGTGCGGACCCTAAAGTCAGAAATGGAGGACAAGGTAGTCCTATATGAGGAAGATATCAATCTGCTGAAGGAAAAACTAAAACCACAGAATCAGTTAACTGAGAAACAACAGAGAGAAGCTAAAGTAAGGACTGCAGCAAAGAGCATCATAGTAGAGGTTGCGAAGTGCCAGCAATTACTTGATTAGTCCTTGAAGGTGTTCACAGACCTTGAGGAAAATCTAGGGCTATAGTAGACAAAGACCGTGGTGAAGGATAAACAGACCGCATTGGAAACCATGCAAGTAGAGGTGAAGACTCTACCACCATGAGACAGACTACAGAAGTTTAAAGAAATATCTTCCCTAAAGAAGGAAGTACAGATCTTAAGAGAAAAGGAGACTGCACTGGACAATCAGTCGCAGCCACTCCTCGAAGATGCCTCTAAGGTGTCACAGTGCATAGAAAATAAATTGAAAGAGCTACAAGCCAACCAAGAAGTGGTGGCAGCCCATGTTGGCGAGGAGACAACACCTCAAGAGCTTGAGACCGTCAAACAATTGGAGCAGGAGGTCAAAGAAACAGTGAAGGAGCTGACGGACACTTATAATGAGTTTGTAGCAAAGCTAAACTCTCAGATTGGTGAGCAAAATCCAGTACTAGACGTTGAAAGTGGCTCGGGGATGAGCCACAGATAAGTGTTAGGGGCAGGTTGGGCCTGGCCCAATAGGGCCATTTTTGGTGACATTTTTTATGATGAATGGACCTGAGCTATGCATAGTTTAGAATATCGAATTTTTCCTAAGTATCAGGAGTGTTGCGAAGATGTGCGCAGTACCAAGTTTTGAAGGATGCCACGAAGATTAGCACTGTGCAGTTCAGTGCTGCAAAGGTAGTAGGCCACGTGGAACTAGTAAAGTTGTGTACTGGATAGAGGGTGGCAAGATATAGCGGATAGACCAGCGGTGGTCTACTTTTGGTAAGACTGCTGAAAAGATGTCGAGGTGCGGGCATAAGCAGATCAGGAAGGCGGCCAACTATACGAGTCTGTTAAGCAGAGGATGGGTTGGGAAAGTGACAGTTTGGCGTGCAGCAGGGTATGTGACCGTTAAGAGGAAAATGGCGGACGGAAAGCAACTGGGAGCTGAGCCATTTGTACATGGTCGTTAAGGGATGGACGGCCTACAGAGAAAGCAACTGGAAGCTAAGCCAGTCGCATGAGTCCGCTAGTGGAAGGGCAGCTTAAAGTGGATGACCTGTTGGTGTGCGCACAATAGGAAGGCTGAAAGTGATGGATATAAGGCATGGAGGACTGCCATGACAGCATAATCGCTATCAAAAGCCAGCATGACGGTTCATAGGGGCCGTAGTGGTTTGGAAACCCTAAGGGTTTCAGTCTTCAATGTTGTAAAGACATGACCTTCGGGCGTGATCTATTTAAGAAGACCATTTTTGTATAGGAAGGGTTGGTGAGGGTTAAGAGTTGGTTAAGGTTAGTAGTTTCTCAAGATGAGAGAGGTAGATCATTGTGATCATATTGTACTGTAATATCTTTTAAGTCAAGAAAACATTGTAAAGGCTCTGCAGCTGAGTGCGCAGAGACCTATTTGAGCAAGAAGAGAGCCGCAGCTAAGTGTGTGTCTAAGAACTGTGAACCCTTCCTTAAAAGAAATATCAAACACAGTTCTTGTGGATGTAGCTTCCCATCCAGGGGAGTGAACCACATTAAATAGTGTGTTGAGTGACTGAATGTTTATGCGCGTGGTTGCATTTATCTGTTTCTATAGTTGGATGTCTGAATATTTGCTCACAATCTATTATGAGGAGGCTTTTATATGCATTTTCCATCAAGAGAGTATGGAACGATATGTTAATTCTACATGAATAGATGTATGGTTAATATTAGCTTTGCTTCTAAGGACAGTAAATCTATCCTCTGCTTGAGCATGGCGAAAGTTGTTCACGTATTTGAATGGTTACAGTAAATGAATGTATAACAATTATTTCGCACCTGAGGGTTATGTTTAAAATAGTAACATACTAAGTGTGTGTTATGAGCATTAAGTAGTAAGTTAGTTAAGTGTATGACTGAGTGGATAAGTAGTATTCAGCTCACTACCTTAAACATTGTTCACTTAGTTCAAGTATAGGAGATCAAGTGGCAGTGTTCGCAATGTAGTCTCAAGTTCCGCAGTAAGGTAGAAGATAGTGGTGCGGGGCCGCGGTGTTGACCATCGCCGCGCAATCCGACCCTCGCAACGTACAGCCGGTGAGCTGCTGTGAACTTTGTCACAGTCATCAGCTCATCACTCACTGTGGACATCTGAGTCTGCAGTGCCCCATTAGAAACACCTTGGGTGAGACCTCAGCCTACTTGCAGGCTATTGCCGAAAGGGCCAATACGAAGGGGTTTTGTTGGTTTAAGGTAACCGCGCAGAACCTGAGTCTTCATAAAACCTCTGGTCAGCATGTATAACCAACATCTATACTATTGATGATAATATGAGTTGGTTGGATTGTATGCAAGATTGGAAACCTAGGTGGGAGTTGAGACATACTGAAGTATTAGATGCTAACTTACAGGGATCCGATGCTTTTATTAGACTAGTGCAAGAACTCAGAAGAATGCCTATGGGATCCAGTGTTGTACCAGAGATGATTTACAACAAATCCCTAATAAAAGCAGCTGATGCAAGCAATTGGTTAACACACCTCTAACAAGATATTAACTTAATATCGACGGAGGGCTCTACACATTACCCCGGGCTACAACTATACCAACAATACTACTGTATTAACCGGATACATTCTTTGGAAGCATGGCCACATCATGATGTTAGTCTTTGGTTTCCAAGTACTACACACACTTATGAAAAATATAAAAAAAATTGGTGGAAATTCTTGAGAAAAGAAAATACAGATAGAACATATTATACCATGCTAAAGTTTGGACTTCAAATTACACATATCCATGAGGATCCTGCATTCTATGTCCCTGATTGGATGAGATACTGTTGGCAGTCATTCAGCATCAACCTGACAGCATTAGAACCAGCTATTATTTATAATCTAAAACGGGAAGTTGGAGAATCTCTCGAACATGTCAAAGATATTTTATAGACAAATATTACTGAGGATCAAATCCTTGGGTACTACATTAAATACAAAGAACAATGGCTTGTTAAAACCCGCATAGATGTCCACATGCATCATAATAGACGCGTGGTTCAGAGGTCTATTTATTCAAAGGCATGGTGCATTGAATCCAACATCTTTCGAGCAATATATGTTCCCCCATACTCCGATGATTTTTAAATATCTCAAAAGTATTTGGCTATGAGTGGGGCTTTTCCATTCAGATTGTCATAAATATTGAAAAGAAAGTCTTTGTAACTATGTCATGATAATATAAAGAAAGCCCAACTTTTCTCTCTGTCAATATGATTGAAAATCTATGTTATGCAATAAATACCCTACGTTGAGATTACAAGTAATTTTCCAAAGGCATCATTAGTTGGGAGTATGACTGAAAGCTACCATTTTTCAAAACAACTTACATGTTTACAGTTCCATTTTTGCTTGATTCAATTACTTTCATTCATCTACGAAGACCATGCTTAAATAAGATTATACAAGTTCCACAACATTATATAAAATATTGTTTTTGAAGATTTGTGAACACTTATTAACCACCTAAAAGATCTTACTTTTAAAACTCATAAAAACTTTTAGAAGTTTTCCATAATGGTTAGTTATTTTTATTTTATATTATTATTGTTGAATATAAATATCTTACTAAATGTGACTAAAATTCAATTACCGAGGTGATGAACACAAACTGATGGGATGAGAGAGACTTTATGGCCATGATGACAAAGCTAATAGTTGGATCGTTTGATATGGGACTCGAGACCTAAAGTAGAAATAAAAGACAGCTCATAATTGCGTGAGTTTCTACTCATAAGAAAGATAAAGTGATCGTCTTCCACATCGCGTGAATGCCTATAACATGTTGAGAAAGGGAATGAGGACCAACATTATAAAAGGCGTTACACGTCACCTTTTAAGAAGCACTATGCCTTGCGGTCGTATCTAAAAAATTTTCCCATGGTGCAGGTAGAACCAATAGGTATTTGTTAGATCTATCTTCCTCGCACGAGGGGAGTTTAGGAAGGCTAGAGGAAAGTGAGACATCCAGTAGGTGTAGAAGAGTTGTATCAACTAGATTTCAAAAGACTAGAAGAAAATTCGATAAACGCAATGATTTTTTTCATAGTCGAGGGGGGTCATGTTCCTATGATGATGAGACAATAGACGGCGTCGAGGTGCCCTTGAGGTATAGACATTTAGTGAAACAATGGGTACTGAAGGATCTTCCTCAACCGAACACATATTTTTGTGTGAACCAGAGGATATATCGAATTGCACCGTCATCAATACATGGTTTCGCATTGCTTTGCATGGATGGCATAAAGGTCCCTTATGGCACATGTACAGAATTGGAGTATGTTGGACCCTATTACAACTATAAAGATTGGATGGGCCTAGTGCAATATACAAAAAGTATGCATAGATATGTATTGTCAGCAAACTATTTATAGTTGAAAGACAAAAATCAAAATAAAGGAGCAATGTTGTACATGGACGGAAGGCCAAAGGAAACAGCGAATATTGCGAGGTTTATAAATAGTACACAACCAGGGCCTACCATTAAGAAACCAAACTGTGAATTTGAGGGGCATGAAGGAAACCGTGTTTTTGTAGTTGGCATTAAACCAATATCTGTAGGGGAAGAGTTGCTTATTAATTACAATTTGAATCGAGTAGATACAAACAAGGTTACTATGGGAGTGGTACATATAACATTTTACCCAACATTTTATTAATGAATTTAACATATTAAGTATTTTTTCGTTAGTTTATTTTATATAAATTTTCCATATTTACTTCGCAGGCTGGTGATCGGGATAAATCCCTGCTACCAGATGGTTGGAGGAGTACATCTTCCTCGAGGGAGCAGGTATACATCTTTGTAATAATACAAATATAATAAGAAAAAATAGTTTTTTTTTCTTTGTTTTTTCATTATTAGTATATTGGTTTCATTTATATAATGTTATCTATATATTTCGTTTACGTAATTTTCTCTATGTTTTTTATGCAGTTCATTTCTGCAAGGGTCATAGTACTCTCAACGCAACATCTATACATCTTTGTAATTGTAAAAATATAATACTTAATAATAGTTTTTAATCTATGTGTTTTTTCATGATTAGTTTTGGATTCGTTTAGGTGACTTTCACTATGTTTTTTATTTAGGTATCTGTAAGGGGAAGCTCCTAGATATTATCAGATCGGGGCAAGTCACCTATGACCATCGATCCAATGAGTGGATCACGATCCTCTAGGTTGCAGGTATAATCCAATATTGGAATTCTACTGATATAATACGTAGCATAATGTTTATTTTGTTATGTATTTTTCGTGTGTATATTGGTTTCATTGTGATAATGTTTTCTATTTTGTTTTGCAGGGGCCCGATGATCGGGCCAAGTCCACAGCTATGGATCAGACGACACCATCTTCCAGGCACCAAGTAAACCTATTTGTAATTTTAGGAATCTATCATGATAGATATGTTTTGTTAATATAATTTTAGTAATCTATCATGATAGAACTCAGTAGTGTTTTATATATTTTTGTTTCATCCCAATGAATCGCTGTTTGAAACAGCATCGCAAGAATATTCAGTAGATCCTGAAGTGGCTGAGATGCTTAAAGATTCCATCATAATTGGTGAAGCCACAATCCCTTTAAGATGATAGACAAATTGTTGGAAAAATATAGTGTGGAAATCGTTTCTCTGCTACTCAAGGTTCCGCAGACAAGCCAAATTATGGCAAGGATTGAATTGTTGGAATGAAAATATGAATCCTTGCGAGTAAGTTGAGGAATATTGAATCATAAAATAATTCATTTATAAATTTATAATTCTCTCTTTTATATGATAGTACTCAACTTATAAGACGTGGTTTGAATTTAAAGAATTATCGGAGACCACACAATAGTGGTCAAGGCGGTGTTGGCCCCAATGAGGCTCATGGAGAGACGTGGCATCATGAGCAAACGAATCCACGTGCATCGACTCCTTCGCCATTGTTGTCGACTGAACAGTCGGAAACACATTCTAACACACCATGGACCCCAACTATGAGCGCACCGACCTCTAGTGACCAACGCACACCGAATCATCCAGAAGAAGGAGTTGACACTGAGAATCCTTGTAATATTGATATCGACCTAGCTGCATTTCCAGGATCTTCCCGTGTCACTAGCATGGGAACAATGGAGGAAAAAATAATTGTTCGACAAAGATCTCCTCCCAATAAATTTTGAGAAGATCCCAGGTAATTAATATACGTTGATCAAGTTAGTGTTTATAATTTCATTGTAATATACTGATAAAACGTTTTCTTTCAACTAATTATGATCATGGCATGATCATTTGGCAGGAAATTATGTTTTCTATAAACAAATGAATGACACTTCCTTGGAGATCTTCGGGCCCACCATCCGAACAAGGTGGGATAGACAACCGAAATTTTTAAAAGATGAACTCACTAATCGGTTGGCTGGCCTGTTCGGCGACAAGACCTTCAATCAAGCCGAGGTCCTGAGAAAGGATAGACAACATATCAAGGTTGTCCGAGACGACCAATATAGGACCCACTTGGAAAAAAACCATAGGTATGAGTGCCCTCCAATGATTCCACCAATGGAGTGGAGATCTCTAGTGGAGGATGGAAAGGACAGGGCTCAGAGAAGAGAAGGAAAGATACCACCAAGCACAGGGAGGTATGAAATACTTACCGCAATGTAATTCTAAACCTTATTATTATTTATTTCTATATCGAACTTGGAACATTTAACATATTTCAACACTTGCATAGGCTGTCAGACACATCAAAGGCCACAAAGGCAAGACTGGAAAAAATAGGTCAGCACAAGCTTGGGCCTGGTGGTTATTCGAATTTGGCGGCACGAATTTTAAGTTTCGAAAAACCAATAATGCATACAAATAATAAATTGCAAATTATTTTTCGTTTTATTGCACCGCAAAATGTTAATTAACGACGTTATGCAAATATGCAGGCCGAATGATTCAATGAAGAGGCCACTGAGGAAGACATGAAGCTTGGCTTCAAGCAAGGCTTTGGATATGTTGTTGAACACCGAAAAACTTTTCTGGGCAAACACAGAATTCTGGTACCAATCCATCCGGTGCATAGGTAAATAGAATCTATATAATTTAATGAAGATTTATTTCTTGTGCAATCTATTCGTTATAAATACTTGACAAAACATATTGACTCTGTTTTGAGCAGGAAAGCAATGATCCATGTTAAGTTTAAGCTAATTTGACTAGCAAGATTACTGAAAGAAACAAAATCACAAGATAGACAAATATTTACCCTGGGAAACCCTCATGGGATAGGAAACCCAGCAAATCTTTCCTCAATATAGATGATCAACCAAATACAAGAGGTAGACTAAGACTAGACCTCCTTCTTCCTCTTATGCAGACCTCTCTCTCACTTGTGTGCTACTCCCAAGTGGATGAATCGATGAGATAAGTGAGGAACATGCCTCCTCTACTTATACTTGTTTTTTGACTGACTTTTTACCCTATGGGGCCGACCTCTCCTAGGAGAGTCTAATAACCCTCAAATAACTAACTCAGGGCCAACCTCACATGGGAGATCTAATAACCCTAGTTACCACAATCTCTCAGAGGAATAAACATCTCCAGATACATAATAAAGTCCCATCAGAGGAATGAAACCTCTACGAAATAATAATAAAATTCAAATATAATATTCTTAGAAGTTACAATATTTCAACACTCCCCCTTAACGAGAAGGATATTATAACATCATCTACAAGGAGTCATTGACTACATGATACATGATACATCTATAAATCATCGGAAGCTTTCTTTATACATCATCATCAATAACTCAAACAGTTACTGGAACATAATCAATACTATAATATCATCATCATCAGTATTGAGTCTTCATCTTCTGCAGCACTTGATCAGCTATAGCATCATCATTTAGATCTCTCGATCAATAGCCTCATCGTCTGGATCTATCGATCAACATCATCATCTGGATCCTCACAATCAACAACATCGTCATCTAGATCATCACAATCAGCAGCATCGTCATCTCACGATTTGCATCATCATCATCAAACGATCAGCATTATCGTCATCAACTGGATCCTCTCGATCAACAGCACAATAGCAGCATACCCTGCAACACACATGATCTATTTAAGACACCATATCATGTCTAGGGACGATGCAGTCCACTCATCAACTTAGACAAAGTCTAAGGGCCACTTTTGGAGACATATGTCTACGGATCAATTCAGGGACCAAAGTCTGGGGATGATACAATCCCCTCACTCTCGAAGACATCCATCTGTGGATCAGTTTAGGACTGAAGTCCAAGGATGATACAATCCTCTCACTCTCGGAGACATCTGTCTACGGATCACTTTAAGAATGAATTCCAGGGATGATACAATCCACTCACTCTCAGAGACATCTGTCTACGGATCACTTTAGGACTGAGGTCCAGTGATGATACAATCCACTCACTCTCAGAGACATCTGTCTATGGATAACTTTAGGAATAAGGTCCAACGATGATACAATCCACTCACTCTCAAAGACATTTGTCTGCGGATCACTTTAGGACTGAGGTCCAGGGATGATACAATCCCCTCACTCTCAGAGACATCTATCTGTGGATCACTTTAGGACTGAAGTCCAAGGATGATACAACCCCTCACTCTCGGAGACATCTGTCTGTGGATCACTTTAGGACTAAGGTCCAGGGATGATACAATCAAATCACTCTCGGAGACATCTTTCTGCGGATAACTTTAGGACTGAGGTCCAGGGATGATAAAATCCCCTCACTCTCGGAGACATCTGTCTGCGGATCACTTTAGGACTGAATTCCAAGGATGATACAATCCTCTCATTGTCCACTTAGACAAATTCTAAGGACCATCTCATCGAACTTATCATCGGAACATGCAACCTCATCATCAACCTCATCGTTGGAATAGGTAGCCTCATCATCGATACAATATCCTCATCAATACAGGTATCCTCATCATTGATACAGTATCCTCATCAATACAGGTATCCTCATCATCGATACAGTATCCTCATCAATACAAGTATCCTCATTATCGACCTTTCCGTTGATATAGGAAAGCTTATCATTGATACAAGTATCCTCATCGATACCAATATCCAAATATCATCATTGACCATATCACTCCCCCTTTCAAGGAGGGTCCTTCTTAACTACACCAAGCTTGTCTTGGAAATACTCAAACTTTACTCGAGACAAAGGTTTGGTCAAAACATCAGCAACTTGTTCATCAGTGCCTACATACTCGAGCTTGATAGCTCCTTTCTGCACCATATCCCGTATATAGAAATATCGGATCTCTATGTGCTTTGACTTGTCATGGAATACTGGATTCTCTATCATCTTAATACAACTCTGGTTGTCACATAGGATCACAGTGGGTTCCATCTCTAAGTCAAACAATCCTGATATTAACTTCCGAAGCCATACTGCTTCACAACTAGCAGAGTAGGAAGCTATATATTCTGCTTCAGTTGTGCTAAGAGCCAAACTTGACTACTTCCTGTTATACCATGAGATCCTGGCAAATCCCAGACAATAACATCCACCTGATGTACTCTTTTTGTCGGATACGCTTCCTGCCCAATCAGCATCTGTGTATCCATTTAATCTGAAGTCATGATCTCCATGATAATATAGACCAAACTCTATTGTACCCTTGAGGTACCTCATCACATGCTTTGCAGCAATCAGGTGAACTCATCTAGGTTCCACTAGATACTGACTTAGGGTGTTCACCGCAAAGCATATGTCTAGCCTGGTATTTTTCAGATACATTAATGACCCAATAATCTATTTGTACAGAGTTACATCCACTAACTCTGAGGAGTCATCAACTAATAGCTTCAAGTTGGAATCCATGGGAGTGGCCATGGCTTTGTATTCCAACATATCGAATCTTTTCAAGATTGCCACAGCATACTTACCTTGGTTGAGAAAGATTCCATTTGGTCCTTGCCATACTTCCAGACCTAGGAAGTAGTGCATCAATCCGAGATCTTTCATCTCAAACTCTGATGAGAGCTTCTTCTTGCACTCGATAATCTGTTTCTCATTTCCAATCAGAAATAGATCATCCACATATAGCAACAATATGACAATTTCATCATTCATAACCTTGAGATAAAGATTGGGTTCAACTTTACTTTTGGTAAAGCCCAAGCTTGTCAAGAAACTGTCAATTATTCCATACCAAGCTATGGGAGCTTGCTTCAACCCATACCAAGCCTTCTTCAATTTTCATACATGGGTTCTTCCATCTTCCACCTCAAATCCTTGTGGTTGTTTTATGTACACTTCTTCCTCAATCACACCATTTAGGAAGGTTGTCTTTACATCCATCTAGTGTAATTCCTATTTCATCATGGATGCAAGTGCCATGATGGTTCTAATGGAAGTGTACCTTGCAACTGGTGCAAATGTTTCTTCATAGTCAATTCCCTCTTTCTGAGAGAATCCTCTAGCCATAAATATTGCTTTATATTTTTCAATGCTACCATCTGCAGCATGCTTTATCTTGTATATCCATTTGGAGGATACCACACTTTTGTCTTTTGACTTGGGAACTATATCCCAAACATCATTCTTCATTATTGACTGGTATTCCTATGTCATTGCCTCTACCCACTCTTTCTTTTGAATTGCCTCTTCATAACTAGCAGGTTCTTGATCTACAAGATCACACATCAAAGCCATATAGTTTGAGAAAGGATTTGGTTTCTTGCTCACTCTAGTGGAGCCTTCAGGAGATCCATACTTTTCTGCTACTAGTATAATATCCCTTGCCCATGCTGGCTTTCTTTTTCTTGAAATATTTGAAAGGGGGGGTTCTTGTGGTTCTATCATATCATTGTCTTCGGGTGTTACACCTTCAGGGATGGGTACATCCTCTTCAGTTGTGGGAGGTGCATCTTCTTCATATACTTCTTCATACTGGCACTTCCTAGATCTCTTGAGAGTTGCTTCTTCATCAAATGTCACATCCCTACTTATTTCCATATGATGAAAACCTGGGATGTAAATTTTGAATGCTTTAGATGCTTCGCAATATCCAACAAATATTCCCTTCTTCCTAGAGGGATCTAACTTGGTCCTCTTTTCTTTTGGAATGTGAATGTACACTAGGCATCCAAATATCTTGGGGTGACTTACCTCAGGATTCTTTCCTGTGAACACTTCTTCTGGAGTCTTGAAATCAAGAGCACTGTGAGATAGTCTATTTTGCACATAGACTACTGTCCTAGTTGCTTCATCCCATAGATACATAGGTAGGTCTTGATAATGTATCATTGTCTTTACAGCTTCCATGATGGTTCTATTCTTTCTTTCTGCAACACCATTTTTTGGGGGATTGTAGGGAGTGGTTAGCTCCCTCTTGATTCCAGCTTCCTTACAAAAATCTTCAAAGTCCTTTGAAGTATATTCTCTGCCATTATCTATCCTGAGTATTTTGATTTTCTTTTCTGATTGATTCTCTATCAAGGCTTTGAACTCCTTGAACTTTACAAAGACTTCATTCTTTCCTTTTAGAAAGTATATCCAAGTCTTCCATGAATAGTCATCAATAAATGTGAGATAGTATTCATATCAACTCAAAGATGTGGAGGGCATTGGTCCACATACATCTGAATGAATTAACTCCAAGGTACTCTTAGTCTTTGTTTCACTCTTTGGAAATGGGTTCTTGGTATTCTTCCCTTTTGCACATCATTTTCATGTGCCATCATGATCAATCTTCAAGTCTGGCAGACCTATAACTACCTTGCTTACATGAGGTAGTGTTTTGTAGTTAATGTGAGAAATCCTCCTATGCCATAGATCATTTGGGCTAGTGGCTTCATGTACAAGGGCAGCTTCTGGATGGCCTTTTTGCTTGTACAGACCTCCTTCTTCTTCACCAATGACAATTGCATCCTTAATAGATTTACCTTAGGACCACATTAGTACTTGTTCATCAATAAATGCAACCCTATAACCTTTCTTGTCCAATGCTGAGATGGAAAGTAAGTTCTTCTTCAATCCCGGTACATACAATATTTCCTTCATCTTCATGGGGGTTCCAGAATCAAGCTTGTAGTTTGCTTCACCAATTCCCTTGATGGGATATTGATAGTCATCTCCTAATGACACTTTCTGTGGAGAAGTCTTCTCTTCCAATTTTGAAAGAGCTTTCTTTTGTCCAGTCATATGTTTTGAGGCACCACTATCAATAATCCATGTATCTTCTCCAAGTGTTATAGATCCAGAGAGTGCAGAGAATAGAACATACTCTTCTGCATCTTCTTCTTCTTCTCTTCTAGATCTTCTCTAGAAGAAGGGCCTTTCTTCCTCTTCTTCTTCTCTTCTAGATCTTTTCTTGTGAGGCCTTTATTCCTCTTCTTCTTCTTCTTCACTATCATCTTCTACAAGATGTGCTTGATGTCTTTTATGGTGAAGATCTTTCTTCTTCTTTGAAGGACAATGTCTAGCAATGTGTCCTATTTTGTGACAATTGAAACATTGAAAGGAAGAGTGTTTTCTTCTTCCTTTCTTCTGAAATCTATGTGGATATTGAGGATTTTTGTGACTATCCTTCTTGAAGTAGGATAGATTCCTTATTCTCTTGGTGTGTGTAGCCAAGGCTTGGTCATCTTATTTGAGCAGAGCTTCTCTGTTGGCAACCCTAGCTTCTTCTTGAATGCAATCCTCCCAAACCACATCAAACTTCATACTTTCTTTTCTGGCACACATGGTTTGGATGAATGACTCCCAAGATCTAGTGAGACCATTTAGAGCAATAATGACTAGTTCATATTCATTAATGGTGTCTCCAATAGCATCTAGTTGTTCCTTGAACTGGAAAATCCTTGAGAAATAGTCTTGAACATATTCTCCTTTATTCATCTTGGTGCTCTTAAATTGAGCTCTCAGGTTCATCTTCCTATTTATGTTCTTTCCCTCATACATTCTGGAAATAGCATCATACATTTCCTTTGGAGTCTTCTTGGATGCCACTTGGGGAATCAAGTGGTCTTTGATAGAATCAGCAATGATTCTCTTTTCCCTAATAAAATCCTTCATATGGTTCTCTTTGTCTTCATCTTCTTCAGGTTCTGCAACCTCATCCTTGATATATTGGGAAAGATCATTCTCTTCAAGAATGAGACCAATTTTGTATTTCCATGCCCAAAAATTTTCTATACCCTCTAGCTTGTCTTCAAGCTTAGTGCTTGGAGCCATCTTCTCAGGGGTCAAGGAGATTGAAGTTTCTTAAGAGATAGAATAACACTTACCAGGAGATGTGCTTAATTGAATTGAAAGTTCTGGTGTGTTTTGCTTCTGGAAACTTCAACTTTTCACCTTCCGGATCTGCAATAGAATTTCAGGTTTTCTGGTCTTCTCTTATCTGGTTTTCTGGTGCATGGGTTCGTAGCTTTTTTGGTTCACTGGTGCATAGGTGTGCAACTTTTCTAGTTCTTTGGTTTTATGGTTTTCTACACTTTTGGTAAAACTAGGGTTTGACTTTCTCGAAGTTCCACCCAACCAAAAACCTCGATCCAGGGCTCAAAACTTTGATTTTGAGGAGGGCTATCCATCCATGCAATCAGAATCCAAAAATTCCTACTTTTGCAGAAACCCTAATTTTCACCGGAGGAGGAGAGAGAGATATTTTCACCTTGTGAAAGATGTCCTATTCAGGCTAGCTCTGATACCATGTTAAGTTTAAGCTAATTTGACTAGCAAGATTACTAAAAGAAACACAATCACAAGGTAGACAAAGATTTACCCTGGGAAACCCTCATGGGGTAGAAAACCCAGCAAATATTTCCTCAATATAGATGATCAACCAAATACAAGAGGTAGACCAAGACTAGACCTCCTTCTTCCTCCTATGCATACCTCTCTCTCACTTGTGCGCTACTCCGAAGTGTATGAATCGATGAGATAAGTGAGGAACATGCCTCCTATACTTATACTTGTTTTCCGACTGACTTTTTACCCTAAGGGGTTGACCTCTCCAAGGAGAGTCTAATAACCCTCAAATAACTAACTCAGGGGCGACCTCACATGGGAGATCTAATAATCTTAGTTACCACAATCTCTCGGAGGAATAAACATCTCTGGATACATAATAAAGTCCCATCGGAGGAATGAAACATCTCCGGAATAATAATAAAATACAAATATAATATTTTTAGAAGTTACAATATTTCAAAAATCCCCCTAATGTTGAGGAGGGACAACAACAAATCGAATATCATGCTTCAAATTCTGGTAATGAATTTATTCATATGCTACAATTTTATGTTAAGCATTGCAAATGGTGAACATTAATTGTAGTTCACCATATTTCAACTACAGAGCATGTAGAGGGTGAAACTGTACAGGTTGAGCCTGGACAAGAACATGAACAACATGATGTGACCACACCAGGTAAAAAACACCTTTGTAATATTTTTTTTAAATTAAATACTTGTCATTACAATAGAAAAATACAATGATGTAACATTTTCACATTGTTGCAGCAAATTCGAACCCCTTGCCGCACAATCCAGGTCTAGATCAACACTCTAGGATGGAGACATCACCACAAGCGCCTGATGAAGAACCAAGAACTGGAAGAGAAAGTCCAGATGTAGATGCTCCTCTTAGAGATTATTTACCACTAAAGAGAATAAAAATTAAAAAGAAGTGACTGGAAAAATGTCGTCTAATTATTTTTGATAATAATATATCGTCCATGAGTTTTAGCCTAATGAATGAATGAATGGTTTAAAGAATGGTTTAATGGTTTAATGATTCAGTGTAGTAAACTGTTACCTTTATTGAATGTCAGCTTTTATTGAATGAATGTGTTGACTGAATGGTTTATTGAATGTTATCTTTTTTTGTATGAATGTGTTGACTAAATGAAACAATGGTTTAATGAATGTTAGCCTTTATTGAATGAATGGTAGATGAAAGTTCATGATGAAATATGGATGAATTTGCATGTATTTGTTTTTTTCAAGTACATGCATTGGGTATGGGGAATTGAGAGTGATGTGAGGGGGGGGAGGGGCCATAAGAGCTTCCACCTTCACGTGGTTGGCCCTGTTCAGTAGAGAATATTAAATTATTCTCGAAATAGAGAGGATCTCAGTGAATGGCTACGATGCTGGCTTTATACAACCCACTCGTGTGTCATCTAAATTTTGAGAATTTCTTTCATCTTTCTACACATTTTTGCAGGATTTAAATATGTTCACATGCCTTTCAATTCAAATGTACTAGCTTCAAACATTAACTTAGACACTTAGTACTTGTTACAGGTTCCTAGTGCATTGTGGAAATCCTTGAAGATGGGTTGAAATCCTAGAATCAAATGCTAAGTAATAAATGATCTATATTGAAACCCTGCCTAGCCGAAAATCCTTAGATGATTTGTAAAAAAATACAAATTTGAAGGAAATGTCACCATATTTTAGTCACAAAAAATTCATGCCACTAAAAGTCTCTAGACTGTTGTTGAAGAATCAAATATGGAAACACTAGTTATGTTGTGATAAAAAAGGAGTGTATCCAATAAAGTCTCTAAACCACTATTGAAAAATTAGGTTCGAATCCATGATTCTGCAATCACAAAAATATAGTGATGTTGCATATTTAGATCCTCTTGTTATTGGGAAGACAAGATGTAGGATAGGTCAATTGTTCTTTCTTTCTAGTAGCTAATTATTGGTGGATTGTGGTAATAGGATTTATTGTTTCTTCCTAGTTATTGGTGGATTGTGGCAATGAAAAACAGTTTGCAGTGTCTTCTTGTTAAGATTTTGTGTCAATGTTATTTTGGCTATAGCTTATGAATTATATGATATTGAACACCATTGATTACCTATAGAATCCCTTCTTATAACAGATTCTAATATCTAACGTGATATCTATTTATAATTAATTTTTTATAGTAAAAAAACATGGAATAACATTCATTATTCCTTGCAAGTTTAGTTGGAGTCAAAATTCATGAGGATGAGCTAGTCCTTGGGTTCTTGCTTCGATTGTATTTGACATGGCAGTACCTATTCCTACATGTTCTTCTCTTCCATGACTATCTTGGTTTTTTCATCTATGTCTTCATTAGATTCTAATTAGCTTAAAATTGCATCATTCAAGGTCTCATATTTCTGCTTCATCTAATTCAATTTTTTATTTGTAAAAATAATTATGTCAAGCATTCCCAACCGCTGTTGTCATAGGTGACCTTTGGAAAGAAGTGTATATACGACCATTTCCAACTAATAGTGTATTTTTTTTTAAATCCCATAAGGTCATCGGATATCCAACGACCACGCAGAAGATATCCAGCGTCCTTGTCATACCTCCGACGGCAAGGAACATTGGATATCGGCCATTTCCACTTGGAAATGTCGTCAGATCTTCTATGACCAGGTCAAAGATATCCGACGTCCTTTCCATACCTCCGACGGCAAAGAACGTCGGATATCGGCAATTTACACATGGAAATGTCATCGGATATCCAATGACCAGGCTAAAGATATTCGACGTCCTTTCCATACCTTCGACAGTAAGGAACGTCGGGTATTGGCCACACATGGAAATGTCCTCAAATATCTGACAACCATGCTGAAGATATTCAACGTCCTTGCCATACCTCCGATGGCAAGGAACGTGGAATATCGGCCATTTCCACATGGAAATGTCGTTGGATATTTGATGACTAGGCCAAAGATATCCAACTTACTATTACGTGCTAGTTTTCGGATATCTGACTTCCTGTTAAGTGCTAGATGGTCGAAATTCTGAATGGGAAGAGTCGTTAGATATCCGACTACCATCCTACCATCGGATATTAGTCAAATTTTGACCGACGTTAAAAAAATAGGAAGGTTGTCGGCTATCCGACCACCAGATGTAGAAAATTTGACTTTTTGGCTGTCAGATTTTGGATCCAAAAAACCTAGTGAGGTAATCTTTCATATGTCGGCAAATAACATACCTATGTCACTACCCATATCAACAACTGAGTGATCCGTGCACACTTTCTGAATGACACCTCATGCAACCGATTCTGCCAATTTTCTAGTGCCTCGTTGGATTCTGACGACGCCGAGTTGATACTTCGCCACCCCAATTCTCCATCGGCAGTGGGATTGATGTAATCTTTTGAAACATTGAAGACATTGTCCCATCCTTCTGTAAACTCATACCTCATTGGTTCAACATATATTTTCCCTTCGAGTGGATCAAGTGGGGCAATGACCCTCATATCTAGGTTTCAAAAAGACATTGTCCTTTTCTTAAAATTGATGACATCCTGATTCTCCATTTCCCAGGATATTCCCAACAGAAAGGGATATGGGCTTGTGTTGTCGACTATCTCTATGACATCGAAGTCTATGTAAGTCTTCAGTCCTTCTACTTTGACAGGTAGATGAGGTAATCGACTTATTGGTGTAACTTTGCTCTGATTTTCCAATCGAAGTTGTACAGGGGGCTATACCAACTATGGCTTCCCTGTCATTTCCCATGATTTCTTAGTCAAGATGTTTACGTCCGATCCTAGATCCAAAATGATGGAATCTACATTGTATGCACCAATCTAGGCATTCATCCTCATTTATCTTCCCGTCTTCTTCCGATGTAACTGGTTTACTGTCTGATCCTGTTGTCCTTCCTCCTGTCGATACAAGAGACTATCTATCTATGCCAGTGCATCTTGATCCTTTGCTAATGTCAAGCAACTTTCTAGAAAATTTATCAGAGTATTGCCCTTCCTTGGTGACCTCTGTGAATTTTTCGTATAAAAAATCGACAGCATCTCATAGACAGGTTCTTTCTGGACTATAGGTGGAGAATTCCCATTTTTCATGATCATTGCATATCGTGCCTCCAAAAAGACTTATTTGTCTGCTTCGACGTCAAATCGTACCTAATTCCTAATCGTAGGTCGAACACTAGGAAGTGACATATCCTCTCCTATCACAACTCCTCCTTTGGTTACCACTGCGGAATTTACTAGTCGACTTCTAATTTTAGCTGAGATCTTATGCACATTTGGATTAGGATTCTAGTTCTGATTTATATTCATATTTGGTTGGGTTGTGGTGCATTCTTAGTCTTCCACTTCACGATTAACTGAGGACAATCTTCAATAGTATGATCTGCTACACTACAATAGGTACACTGCGGGGTCAGATTTGGGAAATCTCTCTGATTATGTCTAATATGGACACAATTATAGCATGTAACCGGTCCTCTACCTTGACCAAAGGTTCCTCCATGACTAAAACCTCCACCGCGACCCCCGCGGAATCCTCCTTTGAATCCGCCTCGCGGCTGATTGTACTATTTCTGATTATATTGTGGTGGATGATACTGCGGTTGCGGTTGATTATATTGTGTTTTTAGTTGATTATACTGTGGCTGCGGTTGATTATAATGTGGGTGCGGTTGATTATACTGTTGTTGTGGTTGTACAATAGGTTTCTCTTCTCCCTTCATGAAATAAGTATCCGTAGTTATTTCTTGGAGTAAATCATATGCTCTACACTCCTTCTCCTCATAAGTGACTAATCGATAGAAGTTACAAAAAATATTAGCCGGCTTCGACACAACCTTTTGTAAGTACATGCATTCTTCTAAGCGATGTCCCCTCATTTGACAAATTTGACACTAGGGAATTCCTCCTTAACTGAGTGGATTTGGTGCGCCAGACTATAAATATTCGCGTAATTCGGGACACTGATCTTTATGATGTCCTTCAGACTTACATCGAATGCACCATACTTTATTGTGAACTTCCTTTCCCTTCTTGATATCCTGTAGTTGGATAGTCAAGTTTGCTAGCTGCATTTAAATCTGGCTCATGCCAATCCTCGTTTCACCAATTGGCGAAGCTTCAAGCTTCATCGCAATTTCCAATGCCTCCTCCTGGGATATGATCTTCTACTGCAATAGAGACATCAGAATGTGAGGTATCAATCCTGCAATAAACCATTCTTTATGTTGTATGTCGTTCATTCCAAAACTTACTTTGGCCATTATATTTTTGTAACTCTGATCAAACTCCCATACCGACTCATTAGGGATTTTTTTTATTTCCTTCAACTCGGTGATATACTGTGATTCCCATTTCGGTTTCCTAAATTCATCGATCAATCCAGCTCTTATTTCTTCCAAGTTTTTCTACGGACTCCCTCTAGGTACTTGTACAAACTTCATATTCCATTCCAGCGCACGGCCTCTAAAGGTCGTCGCCAATTGTCCTTTCTTAATATCTTCATCCTAGACTTGTTTCACCATGCACACTACTTCACATAAGAACCAATATTACTTGGGATCCTCTATCCCATTACCCTAAAAAGGAGGCATATTTACATCGTCACTTTCCATCCTTGGTTTTCTACTGGTGTTTGTAGATCCTCTACTCTTACTGTTGTTCTGACACGTAGGACAACCTTGCAAAGAGCTTGTGTTTCTTCCTCCAAAGTTTGGTGCAGTACACGGGGTTGTGGGTACATTGTATTTTTGGGTCTATCCTTTCTCAGGTTCGGGGGTATCCTATTCGTCCTCTTCGTCAGAGTAGGGTCGCTTAGTCCCTTGTGGTCCCATTTTTCATTTCTCTGTTTCGGTCGCACTAGGACTCTCTTTCTCTATCTCAATCCTCCTCTTCTTCTCTGGCCGAAACCTCACCCCACTTCTCAGGAGACCACAATATTCCACCGCTTCCCTCACAATTTATTCGTATCCCATATCCATCTACCCCGCATCATTCTATTAGACGCGCATCTACGCGATACCCACAGCCTCTACACACCCAAGCTTTACTCGTTGGAGTTCATCTTTAATATCCCCTTTTCACAAATGAGCATCTTGATCCACAATTTTAGCAACAATAGATACCTTCCTCCGAGTCCCTTGAATAACTTCCTTTCTATGTTGTTGTATGATTTAACTGTGTCGAAAATAAACTCAGTAATGTATCTTTCCAAAATGATGTCTACCCAAACCTTGACATCCCTTGAAGCTTTGTTGTTAACCCTACTCAATTGTTGGATCAGTTCCGGAGTCCAATGTTCAGCCTCACCTCCTTCGAAGTTCTTCTTCTGAAAATTTAGTTGCGCTAACCATTCATACAACAATGTAGGAAATTCGCAGAAAAATACTTCATGGATATCAGAGTAGATGTACTTCTGCAACCACTCGGTCATCGACCATCCAGGGTTTCGATTTTATTCCTCGGCAAATTCTCGCATCTTCTTATGGAACCATTATGTGATCTCTGGCTTTGTTGGATGCCACAACATGTCCTCTCTCCTTTTTGCACTAGGGTCCTGGCAAAGGAACCATTTGTTAACAAAGATATGTCGACAGGGGTTTCAACAAAACTCAACGCAATCTCCCATAGACATCGGCCCAAAAATGGTTTGGCCTTTCCAGCGAAACCTGCAGAGTGAGTGAAGTCTCACCCGGGATATCTAAGGGGGGATGCAGGAACCACGTTTACGTAGATATGAGAGAACATGCATCATTCGTACTCAATCACGCAGTAATTCAGTGATCGAATTAAACATCATCACATCAAAACATACTCATTAGATCTACGTAGTAGCAACATAACTAACGGATCATAGATACATAACACTACTGTGACATCATTACAGACATTCATCAATCATTACAGATTCATTCATCATTCATTTACACATAATCAATCACACAGTGATAGATACATAGACATAGCCAACACTCTCCTTCTCATTACTCATCAGTTTGTCTTACATCGCAGCATCAAGGAATACATCTGCAAAACCATCACAAAACAGATCCGCAAGTCAACATCGAGAAAAAATCAAAAGAAATCGAAGGTCTGATAAGATCGGAGATAATACAAAATGGTGCTCAACATGCGAACCAAAATATAATGATTCAGATGCCCTTAGGTTTACAATCCTACTCCTATTTATAGGCTCACTTGGCCATTACACATGGTCCACTTCGCAGAGTGACACATTAATTAATTAACTAAAAAACTAACTACTCGGTGCTATCCACTTATCTTCCACTTTATCCGCTCCGCGACAGGTCCTTTACCCTTATCGTGGTCCCTTTCATCGCCGAATGTACCAAAACTTATTTGCCTTGACCCCATGCCAAAAATTGGACCTTAAGAGAAAAGAAAAGAAAGGAATTATTTGGTTTTCTTTAAAATTGTATTCCTATGCTCAAGAAGCTTAAAGAGAAGCGTTCCTAACTTACCATAGTTTTGAGAAGTTAAAATGTTGGACATATCTGTATTTTAGCAAATATTTTGAAATTGGGATCTAATGTGTGTCTACGCAGGGCATTTTGACAAAAACTGATTTTCATACTTAACGCTCATAATCTCGCAGAGATAGAAAATCGTTTCAGCCCATGGAGTTTTAGGAATTGTCTAATACCCTATTTCACTATGGAGCTCATGAGAGTTTGTTCCTATCTTGTCAATATTAGTTTTCTTCTTTAAACTAATTAAATTAGAGAGATAATTTTGATCTTCTAGAGTAAGGTTAATGACCTCCTTATAGTATCTCAATTTTATATTATCCTCTAAACCGTCCTTGTACCACATTTTCTCTTTAAACTTAGATGTAATAATATTTTTTATGTTACCAATATTTTGCAAAGTGGCATTTTTGTCAATCCCGCAATGGTTTAACCGCATCATGGCATCTTTATGCCACCCCCGCTTGAGATGCAGGTGGTTTTGGATAGAATTTAAAGCAATTTTAGGAAGTTTATGGTCTCCTATGTTGATTATCATATGCTTGTACATCAGGTACCCAGTCATAGCCATGCTCTATATGGGGGAGAGCCATACTTCTATGAGGAGAATAGGATAGGGCATATCGCTTTTAATTTTAAGGTTATAAGTTATAAAACACTTATGGATTTGCTCAATTTTTCTCCAAGATTCTCTAGGGATGTTGGATCCCCAAATTCCACAGTTGTACAAGATAATGGGAGTGATGAGCGTTTGAAAGTGAAACTTCTTTTTATTCCACATCACAAGTTTTGTGGATTTACAATTGTTTTCAAGGCCAAAGTAAGATTTCCACCCTCCGTTAATCAGTTTCTCAATGTTGTAGTTCCAATTGAGTTTGTGATGGATATCAATTCCAAGATATTTGTAAGAAGTCACTTCCTCCAGGTATCTATTGTCATATACAAAATAGCATAAGTGACCTTCTTGGATCAGATAATCATAACTTTTGTTTTGTCGATGTTAACAGTCATGCCTATATTAAAGCATAAATCCTTGAGAGTTCTTAATTGCTTGTCAAGATCAAGGGACATCTTGCCATAAAAATAAAATCATCGACATAGAGAAAAAGAATGATGACTATTCATGTTAAGATCGTGCCAACACAACCTGCTTCCTATAACAACTTTCCAACTTATTTGAAATATGTTACATTATAAAAATTAATTAAATAAATTTAAAAATATTAAAAGAGATTTTACATTGTGTGAATGCAAAAGGAGAGTTAAACCGCACATATTAAAAAGACAGTAAAACCAATTAAACATATAAAATATACAAAATAAAGTACGGTATGACCATAGACATTGAATTATAAAAAGTGTCCCGAGAAAAGAAGGAAAAAAGGTGGTTGCAATGTGATGAAGGACAAGCAAATGTCAACTCAACCTTGTTACTATTTTATTATTCGGAAATAGTAAAGCTATTCTTCTTAAAGTTAGAAGTCGTCGAGATTATTTATATCTTAAAATATAATTATTGACTTTTTTATCTTCACAATTTCAAACCCGTCTTTATAGTGTTATTTTTCTATTAATCTTGTGTAATGAAAGAACACATGCTTGCAAAGAGTTGCTATTTTATAAGTTCAAGAAAATTACTATTTTGAATGTGGTAGTCATCTTAAGCAGACACGTGTAAAAATTTCACTACTAAATTCCTTATAAGAATTCAAGCGAAATAATTTAAGCATATACTTTCATAGTGATGTGACCTAACCGGGGCATGCTAATCATAACACATTATATAATCGACGAAGTTGAATCACTTTAAAAATAAAAATAATATCGGTAAATAAAAGATATGGCAAAAACAATAATGTCGGTAGGTTGAAATATTTATTAAATAAAGATATTTAATTATCTAGGAACAATTCTTTTTAAAAATTATGGCATATGTTTAAAGGTAATATTTGTATATTGTTTTTTAAGTAAGATTTCAAATTATTTAAAGAGTTAGAGACATTTGACAAAAGTAAAAGTATACTTTTTTATGCACCACTAATAAATTATTTTAAGTAGTTAGATTTTTATGGACCACTAATAAATTTTATTTTAAGTAGTTAGATTTTTTTTTCAATAAGAAAAAAAATATATCTTTCTATTTATAAAAAATAAAAAATATATATATAAACTATTCAAAATGCTTATCTAGATCATCTTAATCCTATATTAACTATCAAAAATATTGAAGTGATCTTTCGTGAAATATCTATTGAGGTTGAACCAAAAGTATAGATTGGTAGTCAAGATCTAACATCAATGATCAAAATAAAATAAAAACAAAGATCATGATTAGAAATTGTTAGATCACCTTATACACAATATTCTTCACTAAAAATACAAAAATGAAAAAACAAAAAACTTCATAACATGAAGTTAATAATAGTTAATACAATAGTTTCACTATGCTTGAAAAGTGCCCCTAGAAAGCACTCGACCATCCAAATATTCTTCATAAAAAAGAATCCCTTCACTTTGTCCAATTGCCTTCTTTGATAAACCATCAACAACATAGTTTAGCTGTTGAAATGTGTGTCTACAAAAAAATCAATATATTGTAGATTGAAGCTCCCATATTTTGAATTTCCAATGTTCTAAAATGGTTACCTACAAATCATATTCCCCATTAAATCAATCCATGGTCACTCTAGAATATCCCAAAAGATGTAAATAATCAATACTAACTAAATAAGCAAACTTTAACTACCAATAGTTCCCCTCAAGTGTGGGTACCTTCTCCACTGAAAACCCATCCAAATATGGAAGCTTTTTCTACCACTAAGTCTAAGACAAATACCACATCCACAAAGACCCAATTGCAAAGCACCATAAAAAAGACCAATAAGTGCATCACACACCATAGAAGGGAAAATAATGATTCTTGAAGCTTTCTCATTTTGAGTTGTATGATATTCTTGATATGCCCATCTATTTGGGAGCATAGAATGGAAATACTTCTTCTTTCATTTTCAAATATGACAAAATTCCTACCTTTTCAAATTCCCCATAAAAAAACTAGAGGAAGAGCCTTAAATTGATAATAGTTTGTGACCCAATGAAAAAGAGTATCTTCTAAAAAATGAATACTATGCCCAACAACCTCCAAAAATTTTTAGACAAAGTCACAATGAACAAACAAATGCTCCATAGAATCAACTCCATTATTACATAAATAACAACAGTTTGGTCCTACATAACCTCTCTTCAATAGATTTTACCAAGTCAATATTTTATTCTCCAAGGAAAGCTAACAAAAACATTTCAACTTCAAAGGAGCATTCATTTTCCAAAGCAATTTATACCACCATTTTTCATCACAAACCACATTAGAAGATGTAGATGCGTCATTAGCCTGTTTTGCACTTACCTACATTGAAGCATCATCCCAAGACCAGACAATTTTATCTTATGTGTTTGTCAATCTAATTCTAGCATGTTTAAATCCCTTTATGAAATTGTCCCATTCAATTCCAAGATCAGCCTGTAGGCCCACGTATTCCATAAGAAACTGATAATTCACTTTAGGATACCCATTGACCATTCTTTTGACATGAGCTAGATAAATAGAATCAAACTGGACCTCAAATATCCAATTAGTCCCTAGTAATGTTTTTAAACACCATTATTAACAATGAAAGGATCTTCTCCATGTAGCACCTGAGACCCATTCCCCACCTTCAAAGCTGACCAATTACTAACATGTGGAAAGGTGTCCATTAAACCTCTCCAAAAGTTTGAGACACAAGAGAAATATTTATTAGAACTTCTAATCTAATCAAATTATTCTTCAAATATTTATTTTGTAGAAAAATACTACACATACCAGAACCAAACAATCCCCTCCAAATACCCTTTATATTTTCTTTGTATACACAATAATATTGTTAAATGAAACTTTAAATTTTTTCACAACTTTTTCTTATTTAGAAAAATAATACAAAATATTGAATTGTAGAATTTAATTTTAATTGTAATTTAAAATTATTAAAATTACGATAAATTTAATAATTTAAATAAAATTTATATTATTCAATACATTTTTGTTATGAACTATGTAAAACAACATATTGTTATATTAGCATATATCTCAAAACATTTATATTATATTATGAATTTTTAATAAATTTTTATAATCTTTTTATATTATTATAATATATGTTACAATATATAACAATATCTCTTTATATTAAATTTAAAAACATATAAATATATATACAATAATAATAAATAAATAAAACTATTACCTATAATAATTGGTATAATAAATATAATTTAAACAAATGAAAAATATATTATACATACAAATAATTCATATATGTTTTATTTTTAACAACTTACTATGATTTGGAATCAGATTAAGTGAACTCTACAACGAATCGCTAGAATAGAGACTCATCAAAAGCTCATATGTAAGTTTGCATTAAATATGTACTATGTAACGTATTTTTAAATATTATTTCTATATGCCTTAACCACATGTATAAATATTTGGGAAAATAGGGAAGAATGACAATTCACACATTTGCAACTCATATGTAAGTTTGCATTAAATATGTACTATGTAACGTATTTTTAAATATTATTTCTATATGCCTTAACCACATGTATAAATATTTGGGAAAATAGGGAAGAATGACAACTCACACATTTACAACTAAAAAATCATTTTTTAACATGTTCAATGTTATAAAGATGGTGACTCGGACATTTTTAACTTGTTAAAAGTAGGTAATAATTACAAACATATTTTATAAAATAGATATTATGAAAACTTAGTATTTAAGATAAATGAAATGGTGTATTAAATTCTTAAATGGTAAAATGAAAACCTATTTTGTAAAATAGTTATGATGAAAATTTAGTATTTAAGATGAACTAAATGGTATACTAAATTTTTAAATGGTAATTTTTATTTTGTTTCATTTTTTTTAATCTTTTTATAATAAATTTGGATATAAATTTTGGAAAAGAACTTAAAATTAAATTATTATTATTAATATACATACCTTCACCGTAATTTCTATATGCCAAAATTATTATTATTAATATACATACCTTCACCGTAATTTCTATATGCCAGAAATAAATAAATTTAGGATGAATGTAGGGATGGCAGAATTAAAGTTTAACATAAGGCAACATTGAATGATTTTACCTCTTTTCATTTCTTCTTTTCTATTATTGAGGTTATCTTCCTTTTTTTCAAATAACTAAGTAATTTAGATTTAAAAATAGTTTTATTTATGAAAAAATAGTTTTTTAATAAAAATTATTAATATAATTATGAAAGTAAAAGTTACAAGGATAAAAAAATAACTAATCTTATTTAATAATTAAATTAAGAAAATTTAATTTTTGTTAATTAAATGAAAAATTAATTATAAAATTGATCATATTTAATATTCTAATAAATTTCAATTTATTTTTATAAATATTAAAATAAATAAATTATATCAATTTTAATATAAATGTGACTCCAAATCAATATCCACAAAAATTGAAAAAATCAGTTTCATTCTTGTAACATCCCATAAAATCGTAAAAATTTAAAACTTTTCTACGCGAAAATAAATGTTATTTAATAATGCGGAAATAGAACAATGCATGAAATGTTATCTATATTTAGTTGTGTTGTTATACATTTTTTTTGTTGTTGTTTACGAAAGTTGATGCACTGTTTGACTAATGTATTTTTGTTTGATTGATGAAGGGTTCCTTCGGACGCCCCAAGGCTTACTTAGCATTCGTGCTAAAGCATGTGAATTCATACTTGTGACAGATTGACAAGTAAGAGATAAAAGTTGCAAAGAAATCAAAAGTTTATCAACAAGATCTACAATGTTCATATCGCAGTGTCGTACCCAGAGTTATTTGTTTCCGTCATGTTTTCTATTTGTAACAACCTACCTTCGACCTCCATGGCAAATTGTGGAAATTCCAAGTACAAATGTTTGTTAACTTATTTTAAGGTCTATAACCTGTGATGATAATATGATCTGAAATGTTTCTCTTTCTTCATGCATTATAAAGTATGTAAGTGTATGTATAAAATCGTTCAATAAGTATGTCTCTAAGGTCTGTTTTTAAGTGCTTACAAGATTGCTATCCAATCCTCGCAAGAATAGAGTTGCTGGCATTTTTATCCACTATCACATTTAAATAATGTGAGTGATATGCCTTGTAATACCCTACGCGGTACTTACATGATGCTATATATACATTATGTTTTATATTGTATACCCACTCTTTAAATCTTAATAACTAACTTGCAAATGATATGAGTTATATGAAAATCCTATTATCTATGTGCAACAATGTGCATTGTGTAAAAGTATGTTAATATGAACACCATGGAATACTATGCTATCTATTTGATAACATACAATATGCAAATAGAGACAAGTTATTTACAAACCATGTACAAATATTATGGATTAAATGCAAATATTGAAATGCTAACCAAGTATTATATTGGTGTGTGTAATTTCGTGGTCTAACATATAGTCTTGATGCGATCTATATTGAAATATATGCCTTCTATGTGGCCTATATAAATACCTCCAACCCTTAACTAAAAACTACAAGAGTGATGAGTCTCGACCTTACCATAATCGTAACACCAATGTATTAACTCTTGATGTGAACGTTAATGGCATTACGGGATTGTTGGCCTGATTTTATGAATCAGAGCCAATAAGGAGGTTTTGTCCACACAATCAGCTTAGAGCAGTGTCCGGTATGTTTGGTTTAACAAAACCTCGCAGGTTATGGTCCTGCTACCAGCTAGTTTGTCTCTTAAGGAGAACTTAAAACCAGCAAAATCTAACTTATTCTAATATCTATCCTACCTAAATATCTACAAATGTCCTAAGATTGCTTTCGTAAGGAAAGACTTCGATTTTTTGGGAAATTTTCTAAATATGAAAACTTACTTATAGTATGCAGAATGATTTAACAGTGCTAATAAAAATAATCTTTAAAACTAATTAATCTATCTATCCTATTTAACTCTATCTCAGCTGAGAGCAAATTTAAAACTATATTAATTATTAATCAATAACAGGAAACTGAAGTATGCTCCAAATAAACATATTTAAATCATAACGAAAGTAATTCTGCTAAGTAATGATAGAAATGAGATTTAACCTCTACATACACAGTCAAATTTCACTTTCAAAACTGATTAATAATTAACTATCAAGATAGTCATTTGAATTTGAAATAATGCTCATTTAAAATTCACCGTTAACATACAAATGAAATTTTAAATAAACAGAAAAGTATATCATTAAAACTGATGTTTATAGAGAACACACTAATAAACAAAACCATAATGAAATATTTACTCAATAAACTAACCTGAGATGATAAAGTGATAAACTATTTAAACGTCAATGTGTCACAGCACACAGAGTTCATGTATAGACAAAAGATAACAAACAGAAATATATGTATATATATATAAATCCAAAAATGAATACCAGTCACAGTATCATTCACAGATATCAAGTATCATCCACATGAAAGCTTCAGCTTCAAGTTCGATGTAGTACTAGTTAACAAAATATATTTCAATAAGTTTTCTTCACCACTCCATCCACCCCGAGTTCACCAAAAATCTCCATTTATATACTACTGAGAATCAGTTTTGCTATAAATGTTGCATGCAACATTATAGGACCGTATTTAACCAAAAGGGCATCTAATTACACCTACTACTAAAAATAAAATCGACTGGCCTGAGTCGAGGTATCTCAGAAAGTTCTTGCCCATTCACAAAACTCCAGCTTGTAACAAATCAGCTACATCTCCATGCCATCGCATCAACCACATCCTGTATTCTTGGAAGAAGGAGGTGATAAAACTTCCTGCATTAAATTCAATCAATGCATTATATTAAAATCAATTTAACACAGTCTAACAGAAATATTTAAAAATTATAAATGCATGCCTGTTAAATCTCCGATTTTACAGGCATGCAAAATCGAAATAACCCTTACCTGTTATACTGTGACATAAGAGAAGAGAAAACTATTAAGCCTCATTATGAAGAGCGACTACTCTTCTAGCTTCAGCTAATTTAGCCTTCAACCTGATAATTTTAACATTTTGTTTTTCAATTCGTTCCAATAACAGCTGATTCATATTTAATATTGATTTCCTAGATTTCTTGAGTTGATTCTTCTTCGTGTTGGCCTTTTTCCACCTGTCAATCCATTCTAACAATTCTTTCCTGAAAGTTTTGTTTTCTTCTTCCAATAAGGATGTACTTAATAGACACTGTTTACGCTTTCCTCTGGACTCTGTGATTTTATCTTGATGAATATTTCCTAATACCTGTTGCAGAGTTTCGTCTTCTCTAGCTACATGAGGAGAACGAGGACTGTCACAATGTTGATTGTGTAATGGTTCAAGTTCTACAGTGTTAGCGTTTATTTCTGGTTGATTGCCCTCGACCTCACCTGATTGCACATCACTTCCCCGCGTAGTAGCAGAATTCCCTACATCCATTGTGTTAGGGACAGACATCGGAATATCATCCTCAATATTTACAACTGTAGGTTCAGTAGCTGTAGATTTGGAAGTCTGTGGATCAGACCTATATCCTAGAATCTAATGGAGATTATGCATGCTCCTAGTGACTCTACGCGAAAATGATAAGTTTTTAAAATTCAACCCTTCCTTGTCACAACAAACCTGAGCCAAATGGTTCAACTTATGCATAGAATTTTTATCACATTCATCAGGTTTAACAATTTCGTCTTCGGCTGAGCCTTTTTTTAATTTTGCAGGGTTGCCATCATTCTTACCAGGTTCGGGTTCTTCTAATATTTCCCTAGAATCGCAGGGAACTGAAACCCTATCAGCATCTTCATTTATCTCATCATCTATGGGAATCTTTACGACCTCTGGTTCCTTAACCTCTGAGCTATTAACCTCAAGATTTATGACTTTTTGTCTTCTACGAGTTCGAGGAGATGGATTAGGCCAATACTGTGTTGGCCCCAATTGACAATCAACTAGAAATTTATCCCAAGACAGACCTTTTGCAGATAATTGGAATTGCAGTAAAATTTTTATTAATCCATGATGACACAGACTATTGTCAGGGTTATTGAAATTCCTTACAGACTGTGACATTTTCTTAAGGCTTTGCCAAAGATAGAAGGGCAAATTAAGTTTACAACCCTTTACTGCTAACAACAACCGTAAATGATACAAGTGCAGATGGGAAAAGCGTCCACAACAGGTTATGTACCTTACTAAGATTTCATAGTAAGCTCTCCATTCGGGTTTTAGAAATTTTACAGGTACGCCTATCCTCAGCTTCGTTTTATCTGGTAAAGGCATTAACAAAGCCAAACACTTCTTCTTGTCAACCATAGTGCCCTTAAACCAGCGTTCTCCCACTTGGGGAAGTTTCATGGCTTCAGCAATCTTGTCTTCATTGATAACAAATTCGAAACCCCCAATTCGCACCCTGTCATCTTTAAAACTCATTGCAAACATCTTAGTAATCTCCGTATGGTGACCATCAAAGCTTCGAAAGAAATGTGTCCATCCCATTTTCTCAAATCTCTTGGCAACTTCCTAGTTGGCTTCAATAATTTCAAACCCTGAGATCTCAAAACGATTCAGAGGAGACATGGTTTCTCCAGCACTTTTTGGGCTTGGTCGCGAAATGAAAGGGAAAGTGAAAACAGAGGGAATAGGTATCCATACACACGACATGATAGATAATCTTCACATGCTTCAAATCTAATCAGAAATAAAATCTCTGAACCTACCATTTTAGCGGGATTTCGAGCAGTAATAAATGTTACAACTTTCACACTACACCATGATTTACGCCAATTTATCTACGTTTGACCATGCCTGTTAGTGATAACCACTTAACTTGGCGAACCAGCGATACTAAGACTGATAGAATCATCATTACGATCATTGATTATTGACAGTGGTTCATAATTAATAGGTACAATGGTGTAATTTGAAATGACTGTTAGCAATTAACACTGTCAACACGATTTTACCAAATGCATACAACTGTCGATTCTGTCAAGGGGTGAAAGCCACGTTTTTATACCAGCTCATCGATCCAAAACGTTTATTGATTTAACCATTGGTTTATTGCATGGCCAGTTCATCAAACAATCATCCCTGTGTTATCATGTTACGTAGTGGTATGAAGAGTAATAAATCGCATTTTAATGTTAAGGAGGCATTAATCAAATGGCTAGCTTAATGTTTATTCTATGTATATGTACAAAGCTATATATATATGTATAACACTAAGTTTAAAAACCTTTATACATCCTATTGACACATTATACCATCATATAGGGTATTTATCATACGCAAAAAGTTTCCTATACAAAACTTATCTATCCATTAACTATGATATTTACAAAGTTCATAATAGGGTATTCCTTATGATATTAACTTTCAAAATTTCTCTTAGTCTTAGGACTAATAATACCCTATTTAATATACAACGTGTTTTATGAAATTTCTCTTGGCACAAATCCTATAAGTCACATAAATTCATTTTTATGTTTTCAATAGCTTTAATGAGAATTTATGAAACTTGTCTGATATTCGTTTAAAAGCCAAGTTTTATGATCAAGTTCCTATCAGCTCTAGCATCATTAAATTACTTTCCTTTGATTAAGAGTACCTTCAGAATCAAAGATTCTGAAGGTGCTTTAACATAATTTTTGAATTGATAAATCACATAAAGAGCTGATCTCTCTTCATTTTGTCAAGAAATGAAGAGGTTGTTGCTGGCTGCCAACAGGGATGGCGGAGGTAATGGCTCCTGTGCATTGAATGCACACAACTAACGAGAACATAGTGGAAATCTACCGTGGATAGCATACTGTGCTTAGTTCACGTGAATATGTCTTAGTGTAACCTCGGAGTGCTGAGTTGTAACTTGTTGATGCTTTGAGCGTTGATGATCAGGCTCCATCATGGCTGTGATAGTGATGGCTTAATAAATGTGATGGCAAGTTGGTGATTTTGTAGATCTCACCAATGATCTACGTCATTGATATTGGCAGGGATTTCAATGCAATGGTTAAACCCTACCTTGTTGTATTCGATGAGTTTTAATATGTTAGATTCATTTGGTGGTGATAGTTTTTGCGTGGCCAACAGGCTGCTGGTTTTTAACCTTGATGTTCTGCCCACAGAGGCGTAGTTCCCTGAGTTTCGAACTTGTGATCTCTGATAATATGGAGCCGAGCTTTATCTATTTTATACAGTGTTGAAGATTGCTATTATCCATCTTAGAATTTATCTTTTAGGTGGATTCGATACTTGACTTGTTTGAGGTTTTGTTTAGTTTGATATGGGGTTTGTAATGTATGGTCATAGGACCTCGCTACCTCTTCTCGGTGTTGTTTCACTGTATCGAATAAGTCTTGGCTCAACTTCACTGACATTCATCGATACCAGGGTTTGGTCGCAACTACCTCAGGCTTGGCATTGAAGCTGCTATGACATTCAATGATAGGGTAATGTATTCGATATCATCCTATAACTTTCATAATCGATCTTTAAGTGTTTGTTAAAGTTGAGTCTTCATTCTTGATAAGATAATGGTTTTAACCACAATCTCAATGTTGTTGTTGCAGGCTAACAACTCATGGTTATGCTACAGTTTTGGTGTCGTAGGTTGGCTATAGCTATACCCAACCAGTAAGCCTCGGCAATGTCTTGAGACCCTATATAGATGAGATGGTCGACTGTTAAAAATTCTATCTGTTGTGTTTCTAACTTGGAGAGTTTGAAAATAGGGTTTGTAAACCCTTTCCTTTTCTTTAAAAGTTTGGGGAGGTTAGTACCTCAACCCAAAGGAAATGTCTTAAGGAAAAATGTAACTTTTGTTTGTTAAAAGGAGGAGCTCTGTCAAGTTGGAAGAATGTTTTTAAACTTCTCAATTGCAATCGTCATGCTTTGCATCGTCTTGGACCTAACCCATGAATATATCCTGTAGCTCGTTGCTGATGTAAAAGAATGGGTTTAGGGTTTAGTTCTCGGTTTCGAACTTGGCACGTCCTTTGTTTTTGGGAGAGTCTTTCAGACTCTATTGATATGATAATACACTATATTTTTCCAAACTTTAAATGGTTGTAACTGTTTTGTGTTGGTACTTATTGGGGCTTGGCCTGTGTATGAAACTAGTTACTCGTCGAGTCAAGAAATAAAAATAAATTGTATTTCAAATAATTTGTATGTATTGACAATGTTTGTGTAAGCTAAGTTATAACAATGCCTTTGCTATCGTGCTTCATTTTGTACTGTAATTTTATGGATATTTCTAAAATAAAATTGTATGTGAGTATGTGTGAAATAAAAGTACGGCTACTGTTTAATAAGTCAATGGTTTGTAAATATTGTAATAGGCTTTGGCCAATGCCTCCATTTCGACTGTGTTAATGTTTATGTATTACAACTATGAACCTACCGAGATTTAGGGTTTAGATAAGTTTAGAATGTATGGAGTGATGATGGTTGTTTATATGTGTGTTCTGTTTGGCTTTACCCTTTAGTTATATATTCTTTTAAACCTTGGAGATAATATTTCTAAATCTATCTATTCGATATATAGTAATGATATGGAAAATTGAAATGTTTACTGCAACTAGGAATTTATAACTCTGTTTATAGTTTTGGCAGAAATAACAAATCTCTTTATTTGTGGAAGTATGATTTAAATAAATGTAGGAATGTGAATATGAACGTGGAAATACTTGATGTCTGTAGAAGAATATCATTCTGCTATATTTTGAAATTTAATCTTTATACTGTTAGAACAAAATATAATTAATTGAAAACAATGATATTTATAAACATAATTATTGTATATAAACTATTAGAACAAAATATAATTAGAGTGCTGAAATATAAATACAAGAAATCAATAGGAAATAGAAACTTTAACGAAAATTATAATAAATTAAATCTTTCCAATCACTTGGCTTTTTTCCTATGAGACTTATCTATTTTTAATCAGTTTCTGTACTGGAGTACGATGTTGTTCCTTTTTGCATGGGGAAAAATACAGAAACAATTCTATTTCAATCATTTCACATTTATACAGAATCTTTAACTTATACAGGAAACTGAAATTACTTATAAATTAAATAGAGAAAATTTAATAAACAATAGAACTGTAATATGCAAAATAGATAACATAAATTAAAAATAAAACAGATAAGACAATAGAACCTGTAACTGACGATAGGGCCAACAAACACCCAAGGAGGCCTGTTCCTCCCAACCTGCTTCAGAAGAAGCAGCTCAACTGCTGACTTCTAATGAACCCCGAGCCTGCTTACTGATCCGGTAAGTGGGTGGAATCTGTGTAGAAGCAAGGCACTAAAAAAAAATACCTTCTCCACTCAGTATCAACCTTCTGAAACAAATGCCTTCTCCACTCAGCATCAAACTCCTGAACTCAATAAGAGTTTTGCAGACTCACAACATGATCAACAACAGCATATCCCCTCATTAAATCTCTTGGGTGCAAACACAACAAAGCCCCAAGGTAAATTTCCTCGTCAGGAAAAGTGATGAACCTCAATTCAATATTTGATGGCTATTATATAGACTTCCTAGGTCTTTTAGTGGTCAGTTTAGAATAAATGAGCCTCAATCTCCAGTCCCATCTTTCAGGTCACTATGACCACATTTCCACAGAGTTGTCCCATACCAACAGCTAGTTAGTTGCATCATGATGCTGCCACTTGTCCATTGCCTTCTACACTAGATTCCATTCCACCTAGTGGATTAGTAACCAATCTTTCAACAGTCCTCTTAGGTGTTTGCCTCCTATTTTATTTATTAAATAATAATATATTGTGCAAATTACAGTCATCCTTGGACACCTGTCCAATATAAACTTTACAATAAAAGTTATCATAATGTTTCTAAACACAAAATGTTTTCTAGCTTAAAGGGTATGTTACAAACACCCCCTCTTAAGCTCAACATCGTCCTCGATGGTGCTTATTCATCGTCAAGTTCCTCATGGAACAGAACTGGATATGTTGCCCGCATATTACTTTCCAATTCCCAAGTAGCTTCATGTAGGCTAAGGTGCTTCCATTGCACCTTTACTTGCCCTATGGTACGATTCCGAAGCATACTTTCCATCCGATCTAGAATATAGTCCGGTTCCACCTTAAAATCTCTTTCGGGTTCCACCTGTATGTCATTCCAATTCAACACATGAGTAGCATCGTGCACATACTTCTTTAAAACAAAAACATGAAAAACATTGTGGATTTTTAAATTGTATGGGAATTCCAATTGATATGCAACAAATCCTATCCTTGATAGGATTTCAAATGGTCCACAATACCCCAGTGCTAATTTATCACAACTCCCAAGCTTCAAAGAACTTTTTTTGGGCTTTACCTTTATGAAAACATGGTCTCCTACCTGAAATTCTCTTTCTGTGCATTTCAAATCAGCATAGCTTTTCTGCCGATCTTGGGCAACTTTTAAGTTACCTTGAACCTGTTTCATAGTGAGCTCCATTTCTTTCAATAGATCTGGTCCTAACATCAATCTATCTATATGATTATCCCACGAAATTGGAGTACAACATTTTCTTCCATACAAAACTTCAAATGGACTTAACTTAGCAGACGCTTGATAATTATTATTGTAGGCAAATTCTGCTAAGTGCAAGAAATCCTCCCATTTAGATGGCTGATCTTTAACATATAATCTTAACATATTTTCCAAAATATGATTTACTCTTTCTGTTTGACCATCAGTTTGTGGGTGGAAAGAAGTGCTGAAATTTAACTTAGTATTTAATCCTTTAAACAGTGTTGTCCAAAAGTTACCAGTAAACTTAGAGTCTTGATCTGAAATGATTACCTTTGGGATTCCATGCAAGCGAAAAATTTGCTTCATGAAAATATCAGCAATGTTAGAAGCCTTGAAAGTAGTTTTAATAGGAATCAAATGAGCAGTCTTGCTAAGCTTATCAATAACAACCATAATTGAGTCATTCTGCTTCTGATTTTTAGGAAAACCTATAATAAAGTCAATGCTTATGATCTCCCACTTCCATTCTGGAATTGGTAAGGGTTGCAATAGCCCAGCTGGATGTTGATGTTCAGCCTTAATAGTCTGATAGTCAAAACATCTAGCTATATTTTGAGCAACTTCATTCTTCATGTTAGGCCAAAAGTACTCCTTTCTTAACATAGTTATCATTTTCTGATAACCAGGATGCCCTGAATAAGGACTTTTTTGAACTTCATCTAAATTCAGCAACTTAACCTTTGAAAAATTAGGCACATAAATTTTGTTTTTGTAAGTTAAGAAGCATTTTTCATTAATACTGTAATTTGTTATAACATTTTCAGATGAATTTTCAGCCACTTTATCATGTAATTTTTAGTAATTTTTGTCTTGCTTGATTCCTTCTTCGATCCGATTTTCTAGATCAGTTTTAAAAGTATTGATTGCTGCCACAAAACTTAATCTAGCATTTCTTCTCAATGGATCAGTAACCTTATTTTCCTTCCCATTAATGTGATGGATTTCAAAATTGTACTCGCTAAGGAAAGCTAACCACCTAGCTTACCTTGCGTTAATATTTGTTTGATCTAGTAAATACTTTAACCCCTTATTATCAGTCATTAAAATGAATTTTCTTCTCATCGAGTGATGGCGCCACATCTTTAAAGCATGTATCACGGCTGCCAAATCAAGATCATATGTTGCATAATTATTTTCATGTATTTTTAACTTCCTTGACTCAAAAGCAATTGCATGACCTTCTTGACTTAAGACCCCTGCAAGTCCTTCGTTGCATGCATCCGTGCATACGATGAAATCCTTATTAGGATCTGCAATTTTTAATATGGGTGCAGTAGTTAACAATTCTTTCAACTTATTAAAGCTGTCTTGACATTTCGATCCCATATGAATTTCTTCCCTTTCTTCTGTAAAGAAGTGATGGGGTTAGCAATTCTAGAGAACCATTCAATAAACTTTCTATAATAACTCGTTATTCCCATGAATGACCGTACATCCGTTACATCTTTAGGGACAGGCCATTCATTTATTGCTTTTATCTTATCAGGATCAACATAAATACCATCCTTTGAAATAATATGACCCAAATATTGAATTTTATCCTTATAGAAATCACACTTACTGAACTTAGCGTAAAGCTGGTGATCTCTAAGTACTTGTAAAATGATTTTTAAATGTTCATCATGCTCTTCTCTAGTCTTCGAGTAAATCAGGATATCATCAATGAATACCACTACAAACTTATCCAAATATTTATGCAGAACGTTGTTCATTAAACACATGAACAATTCATGTGTGTTACTTAGCCCAAAAGGAATAACTACAAACTCGTAGTGTCCATAACGCGTTCTGAATGCAGTTTTGAATATGTCCTCATCTTTTATCTAGACTTGATGATAACCCGACCTTAGATCAATTTTAGTGAATATCTCTGCTCCGCGTACTTGGTCAAATAGATCATCTATGCGGGGTAAGGGATAATGGTTCTTAATTGTCATTTTATTAAGTTGACGGTAATCAATGCACAAACGCATGGTACCATCTTTCTTTTTAACAAATATTACTGGTGCTCCCCAAGGGGACACACTGGGCCTTATGTAGTTTTTATCTATTAATTCTTTCAGCTAAGACTTTCACTCATTTAACTCTAGAATATTCATCCTATAGGGGGGCCTTTGAGTTTGGTACCACACCGGGTACTAACTCAATGGTGAAGTCAAGTTCTATTTTCCGAGGTAATCCTGGAATTTCTTCCGAGAATACATCAGAAAAATCCCTAAGGATAGGTATATCCTCTAGTTTTAACTTGTCTTCTTTAGACATACATTCATCACTAACTACATTAACGGCAAACAATTTACAACCTTTTCTAGTAGCTCTCTTAACTTGTAAGGCATAAATCTGCCTTACTGAAATCTGCCTATGAATTCCTTTCATTGTTTCTGAATTACCTTCATTATTTATACAAGTAAAAGATTTATCATAACAATTCAATATAACTCTATGTTGTTCAAGCCAATCCATGGCAATTAACAGATCATATGAACCTAAGGGTAAAACATTCAGATTAACTTGCGTTTTCAGCTGATTTAAAAATACTTCACAATTCTAAACAAAATCTGTAACCTTTCTTTTAGTTCCTGTTGCAAGCTAAACTAACCATGCATTATCGAATTTTTGTGTTTCTAGCTTGCAACGGTTTACTAAAGTAGGTGAAATATAACTTAAATTCACACCAGGATCTATCAAAATAGAAATAGACTCGTTTTGTATCATACCTTAAATTTCGACCATGGATGTTTGATGGTCCGCTTGACGGTTCTCTAATGCTGCATTTATCCTGGGAATTTCTCTTGTGATATCTCCAACTATACGTTCTGCTTGCATAGTATGTATGTTGTTGGTTGTCCTCTTGTTGCATGGGCAATCTTCTCTCTTGTGTGGTCCGCCACATTCATAGCACTTTATGGGTCATTTATGCTCAGTGTACCAGTTGTTATTGTTATTATTATTGATGTGATTATTAGGTACATTCCTTGCAGCAGTAGTGTTCTGAGATGTATTATTCCGATAATTATTAGGAAAATTTATGTTATTAAAGTTTTTCTTAAAACCTCTAGCATTCTGATTAATGTTCTTCTTTTTATAGTCATAGTGATTAGTTTTACTATTCTTCCAGCCAGTTGTTCCTTCTCTTTTTCTATTTTGGTCAAAAAAAAAAAAATTCTTCCTCATGGCCTCTTCCAAAGTGGAAGGATTATCATACTCAATACGATCTTTTATATTAAACGGTAAACAACTGAGAAACCTTTGCACTTTAGGCTTTTCCTCAACCATGTAGGGTACATACCTCAGCAAGCTAAGGAACTTGCTGCACAGTTCTTTCATGTTCATTGTACCCAACTTTAAGTCGTAAAACTCCTTCGATTTATCCTCAAAATACTGTTCAGACAAGAACTACTTTTAAACAAACTTTTAAACATAGTCCAGGTTACTTCTTTTTCTCTTATGCTCTTGATTCTTTTAAGATCCTTCCATCAAATATCTGCCTTTCCGGTCATATTGTAAATAGCCATCTTGGATTTCAATTGAAAAGAGTGGTCATAAATATTAAAGTACTTTTTCATCCCAGACAACCAAGCTTATGCTATCTCACCCTTCTCACTTTCGCCATTAAAAGTAGGTGGCTTAATCTTTTTAAATTCACTGATAATCTGTTCATGATGCTTATGTTTTCTCTTTTTAGAGTAGCACTCACTGTTGCTGCTGTCATAATTTACATCATCATTACCTGAATTAGACTTAGAAGATGAGTGACTGTTCCTTTTATCATTTCTTGTTTTCTTATGCTTATGTTGGTGGGACATTATTTCAGAATCAGCTCTAAATTTTGATTTTCTGCCTCTTTCATCACCGTGACAGTTTCCTTTTAAATTCTGCTTTAACTCTTCATGTGCCTTTAGGATTCGTTCATTTTCTTCTTTAACAGCGTTTAACTCAGATTTTAAATCCTACAGAGTTCGTAAAATTTCAGAAGACTGGTTGTTAAACTCAACATAAATTCCTTCAGTGATATTATGATTAATTCATTCATTACGAGGAGATCTGTCCTCTACTGATTCCTTTGGTACTTCCATACCTGCAATTAAAAGTAAATATGTTATGTGCAAAAAATGAAATTAAATTGCAAAAGTTAGTAATATAAACTTTTTGATTTATTTTTCTGTTTGCACGCATGAGCCTCATTCAGGCCTAGAGTTTGAAATTGTGCTCTGATACCACATGTAACATCCCAGAAAATCGTAAAAACTTAAAACTTTTCTACGTGAAAATAAATGTTATTTAATAATGCGGAAATAGAACAATGCATGAAATGTTATCTATATTTAGTTGTGTTGTTATACATTTCTTCTGTTGTTGTTTACGAAAGTTGATGCACTGTTTGACTAATGTACTTTTGTTTGGTTCATGAAGGGGTCCTTTGGACGCCCCGAGGTTTACTTAGCATTCATGCTAAAGCATGTGAATTTGTACTTGTGACAGATTGACAGGTAAGAGATAAAAGTTATGAAAGAAATCAAAAGTTTATCAAGAAGATCTAGAATGTTCATATCACAGTGTCGTACCCATAATTATTTGTTTTCATCATGTTTTCTGTATGTAACAGCCTACCTTCTACCTCCGTGGCAAATTGTGGAAATTCCAAGTACAACTGTTTGTTAACTGGTTTTAAGGTCTATAACCTGTGATGATAATATGATCTAAAATGTTTCTCTTCCTTCATGCATTATAAAGTATGTAAGTGTATGTCTAAAATTGTCCAATAAGTATGTCTCTAAGGTCTGTTTTTAAGTGTTTACAAGATTACTATCCAATCCTCACAAGAATAGAGTTGCTGGAATTTTTATCCACTATCACATTTAAATCATGTGAGTGATATGCCTTGTAATACCCTATGTGGTACTTACATGATGCTATATACACATTATGTTTTCTATTGTATACCCCATTCTTTAAATCTTAATAACTAACTTGCAAATGATATGAGTTATATGTAAATCCTATTATCTATGTGCAACAATGTGCATTGTGTAAAGGTATGTTAATATGAACACCATGGAATACTATGCTATCTATTTGATAACATACAATATGCAAATAGAGACAAGTTATTTACAAACTATGTACAAATATTATGGATTAAATGCAAATATTGAAATGCTAACCAAGTATTATATTGGTGTGTGTAATTTTGTGGTCTAACATATAGTCTTGATGAGACTATATTGAATTATATGCCTTCTACGTGGCCTATATAAATACCTCCAACCCTTAACTAAAAGCTACAAGAGTGATGAGTCTCGACCTTACCATAATCGTAACCCCAATGTATTAACTCTTGATGTGAACGTTAATGGCATTACAGGCTGGAAAAGGTAATGGCTCCTGTGCATTGAATGCACACAACTAACAAGAATATAGTGGAAGTCTACTTTGGATAGCATACTGTGCTTAGTTCACGTGAATATGTCTTAGTGTAACCTCAGAGTGCTGAGTTGTAACTTGTTGATGCTTTGAGCGCTAATGATCAAGCTCCACCATGGCTGTGATATTAATGGCTTAATAAGTGTGATGGCAGGTTGGTGATTTCGTAGATCTCACCAACGATCTACGCCATTGATCATGGGAGGTATTTCAATGCAATGGTTAAACCCTACCTTACTGTATTCGATGATTTTTAATGTGTTAGAGTCATTTGGTGGTGATAGTTTTTGCGCTGCCGACAGGCTGCTGGTTTTTAGCCTTGATGTTCTTCCCACAGAGGCATAGTTCCCAGAGTTTCGAACTTGTGATCTCTGATAATATGGAGCCGAGATTTATCTATTTTATATAGTGTTGAAGATTGTTGTTATCCATGTTAGAACTTATCTTTTAGGTGGATTCAATACTTGACTTGTTTGAGGATTTCTTTAGTTTGATATGGGGTTTGTAATGTATGTTTAGAGGACCTCGCTACCTCTTCTCAATGATGTTTCACTGTATCGAATAAGTGTTGGCTCAACTTCACTGACATTCGTCGATACCAGGGTTTGTTTGCAATAAGCTTAGGCTTTGCATTGAAGTTGCTACGACATTCAATGATAGGGTAATGTATTCGATATCCTCCCATAACTTTCATAATCAATCTTTAAGTGTTTGTTCAAGTTGAGTCTTCATTCTTGATAAGAGAATGGTTTTAACCACAATCTCGATGTTGTTGTTGGAGGGTAACAAGTCATGGTTATGCTATAGTTTTGGTGTCGTAGGTTGGCTACAGCTATACCCAACCGGTAAGCCTTGGCACTGTCTTGAGACCCTGTATAGATGAGATGGTCGACTGTTAAAATTTTTGTCTATTGTGTTTTTAACTTGGAAAGTTTGAAAATAGGGTTTGTAAACCCTTTCCTTTTCTTTAAAAGTTTGGGGAGGTTAGTACCTCAACCCAAAGGCAATGCCGTAAGGAAAATTGTAACTTATGTTTGTTAAAAGGAAGAGCTCTGTCGAGTTGGAAGAATGTTTTTAAACTTCTCGATTGCAATTGTCATGCTTTGCATCATCTTGGACCTGACCCATGAATATATCCTGTAGCTCGTTGCCGATGTAAAAGAATGGGTTTAGGGTTTAGTTCTGGGTTCCGAACTTGGCACGTCCTTTGTTTTTGGGAGAGTCTTTCAGACTCTGTTGATATGATAATACACTATATTTTGCCAAACTTTAAATGGTCGTAACTGTTTTGTGTTGGTACTTATTGGGGCTTGGCCCGTGTATGAAATTGGTTACTCGTCGAGTCAAGAAATAAAAATAAATTGTATTTCAAACAGTTTGTATGTATTGGCAATGTTTGTGTAAGCTAGTTCATAACAATTCCTTTGCTATCGTGCTTCGTTTTGTACTGTAAGTTTATGGATATTTCTAAAATAAAATCGTATGTGAGTATGTGTGAAATAAAAGTACTGCTACTATTTAATAAGTCGATGGTTTGTAAATATTGTAATAGGCTTCAGCCAATGCCTCCATTTCGACTGTGTTAATGTTTATGTAGTACAACTATGAACGTGCCGATATTTAGGGTTTATATAAGTTTAGAATGTATGGAGTGATGATGGCTGTTGATATGTGTGTTCTGTTTGACTTTACCCTTTAGTTATATATTCTTTTAAACCTTGGAGATTATATTTCTAAATCTATCTATTCGATATACAGTAATGATATGGAAAATTGAAATGTTTACTGCAACTAGGAATTTATAACTCTGTTTATAGTTTTGGCAGAAATAACAAATGTCTTGATTTTTACTGTGGAAATATGATTTAAATAAATGTGGGAATGTGAATATGAACGTGGAAATACTTGATGTCTGTAGAAGAATATCATTCTGCTATATTTTGAAATTTAATCTTTATACTATTAGAACATAATATAATTAATTAAAAAAAATGATATTTATAAACAGAATTATTGTATATAAACTATTAGAACACAATATAATTAGAGTACTGAAATATAAATACAAGAATTTAATAGGAAATAGAAACTTTAAAGAAAATTATAATAAATTAAATCTTTCGAATCACTTGGCTACTTGCCTATCAGACTTATCTATTTTTAATTAGTTGCTGTACTGGAGTACAATGTTGTTCCTTTTTGCATGGGGAAAAATACAGAAACAATTCTATTTCAATCATTTCACATTTATACAGAATCTTTAACTTATACAGGAAACTGAAATTACTTATAAATTAAACAGAGAAAATTTAATAAACAACATAACTATAATATGCAAAATAGATAACAGAAATTAAAAATAAAACACACAAGACAATAGAACCTGTAACTGACGATAGGGCAGAGAAACACCCAAGGAGGCCTGTTCCTCCCAACCTACTTTAGAAGAAGTAACTCAACTCCTGACTTCTAATGAACCCCCGAGCCTGCTTACTGATCCAGTAAGTGGGTGGAATCTGTGTAGAAGCAAGGCACTATAAACAAATACCATCTCCACTCAGTATCAACCTCCTGAAACAAATGCCTTCTCCACTCAGCATCAAACTCCTGAACTCAATAAGAGTTTGGCAGACTCACAACATGATCAACAACAACATATCCCCTCATCAAATCTCTTGGGTGCAAACACAGAAAAAACCCCGAGGTAAATTTCCTCGTCAAGAAAAGTGATGAACCTCAGTTCATTATTTGATGGCTATTATATAGACCGCCTAGGTATTTTAGTGGTCAGTTTAGAATAAATGAGCCTCAAGCTCCAGTCCCATCTTTCAGGGCACTATGACCACATTTCAAGGGAGTTGTCCCATACTAACATCTAGTTAGTTGCATCATGATGCTGTCACTTGTCCATTGCTTTCTACCCCAGATTCCATTCCACCTAGTGGATCAGTAACCACTCTTTCAATAGTCCTCTTAGGTGTTTGTCTCCTATTTTATTTATTAAATAATAATATATTGTGCAAATTACAGTCATCCTTGGACACCTGTCCAATATAAACTTTACAATAAAAATTATCATAATGTTTCTAAACACGAAATGTTTTCCATCTTAAAGGGTATGTTACAATTCTAATATTATCTAAACCACTCTCTCAAAATTATGATGTGGATGTGGCTTCAAAACCTACCCCTAAAAGTTATAAGCAAAGTTGGTAAAAGATATTGTGAGGACCTAGAATGCACATGAATGAAATCTTGCACTAAGTTTCTTCAACATAATTTCTATATGTTATTTTCTTTCAATTCCCAAAAAAATTGATGGTGATAATTTCCATATATTTTGTATAGAATTTTTAGTTAATCATTTTTACAATTATTTGATGAAGGTGGTACTCTTACATTGCATAAATTTGGTTGAATTTAAACCTTATTATATAGTTTTGTAATGGGACAGTTTTTATATACTTTTGTATTGAATTTTTAGTAATGGTATTTTTATATTTATTTAGGTGAAGTTGGTACTTTTGCTTTTGCATAAATGTGGTTAAGTTTCATCTTATTACATTAGAGAGGGTAGTTTTGTAATGTGAGTGGTTCATTGGAGAAGAAACATTTAGATGTAACTTGAAAACAACATTTAAAATGATTGAGAGAAACATATCTATCATAATGATATTTAATCCTCTTTTTTAAGGTTGTGATGTGAATGTGGCTTAATACTTTCTCTTTTTATACATATTATGAGAATGAAAACTCTTCTATTAAAATAAAAATATATTATGAATTTGATCATTTAAATTGTTAAAAATAAAATCAATATCTTATTAAAATTAAATAACACTTCTCTGTCAATTTTAAAGTCTTTATCAATCTTAAAGTCTTTGGATTAATTAGAAATAAGGAAAAATAGAAAGTCGTCCATATATTCATATTCTAAACCAATTTAGAGTTGTCCATATCTTTATATTCAAAATCAATTATTTCTAAATGAAAAAATAAAGTCCTCCCTATCTTCATAATCAAAAGAAATTAAATTAAAAGTTGTAAATATAATCATAATTAATTTAACATATATATTTTCAATTTCTTTTTAAATATTTTAAAGAAAAAATATAAAATAATAAAAAAAAAATTAAATTAAAAGTTGTAAATATAATCATAATTAATTTAACATATATATTTTCAATTTCTTTTTAAATATTTTAAAGAAAAAATATAAAATAACATTCAAATTTGTAAAGTAAAAATATTTGAATAGTGACTAAGGAAATATATATATATTTAAAAAGAATCATTTTAAATAAAAGACTTGTATAAACTAGATGTTGTTAACATTTGCACAATCCAATTATAATATATGTTTTTGTATGTAAGAAAATAAGAGTTTTTACATTTAAAATAATATTTTTTATTAATCCAAAATTGTAATTTTGAGAATTTTAATGGTGGTAAGTGGAAAAGTTAAGATCTTTTCAAGTTAGTCATTAAAAAAATATTATTTTTATTTGTAGATGGTAAAACTTATCATAATTTGATTGTTAATTAGGAGATGTACAAGATGTTTTTAGGTCCTTGTCGATTAACTTATTTTATTTTATTATATGGGTTGACTCATCAATTTAAATAAAACCACACCACTTGAAATGATCCATTAATAGTCCATTCTTGTAAGATGTCTTCAGTTAAATTGTTTTCTTACATCTAAAAAAATTTAACCCTTAACCAATTATAAATACTTGTAAATCTTATTCCAATACCAACTTTGAACCTTTATAATATCTTAAAATATCTAAATGATCCATAATCACCAACCCCTATAATATCCCAAGATATCTAGATGATCCATAATCACCAAGACAAGGCAAAGGTAACGTGCTATTAAGATTCTACATCAACTTAACTCCCTACACGAAATTAAAATAATATACATGTTTGTGATTTTAGCTCATGCCTAGGAAATAATTAAAATACCTATTTAAATTAATTAATTTTCAATAATTTTAATTTGGAAATAATTCCAAATAATTAATTTGAAAATATTGATTATATATCTCATATAAACGGTCGAGTATAAATACAAAAGAAATATAAAGAAGTTAGTGCAATTACGCAAAGAGAAATGCAAGTGAATTATTGAAATTTTGCAAGGAGAAATGCAATTGAATTATCAAAATGTGTCAATGGTGACATCGTTGAATTCACCAAGATGAGTCATAAGAATATTAAGATGATAAGTGACGGCAGGCGTTATTGAATTACCAAGTTGACTTTGTGAAGAATAATAAAACCATAAGTGGCAGTTGACAAGTTTAAGAGCTATAAACTCCTCTTGGACTATAGCTATTAGAATATTTTAAAAAATTCAAAGGTTAGGAAGGGCTTGAAAAAAGAATAATAATGGGGGACTCCACGTTTTAGATGAGAATAGGCAAAAGGAATAATTATTCTAAACAATGCCTTCCCTTTCATTGTGTCACAAATATTCTCCGAGTCCCTATTCTGCTTGACACATATTGAGAATCCGCGTGTGTTAGGGCTGAGTTGCCATGTTTGGTGGTCAACTTGATGACGGCCAAATAATTACTTATGTCCATTTCCCCATTGACATGTATGGTGAGTCAAAGAGATCGAAACGTATCTACTAAGTCAAATGATTTTCTAGCAATATATTTGATGTCAGGGCTTTGACTTTGAGCTTGAAAACACAAAAGGCGAATGATGCCATAAAACTATGACTGTAAGCACGCACGCGCGCATGCCGGTTCTGTTGACGGGGGCGGGCCCAGTTGCCGACCGGGGTCCTTTACTCGTTCTCTCGGCGGGCCGGGCCGGCGCCGTGGCCCGTTTGGTCTCTTACCGTCTTCACGGTCCAGCTGACCTGCTACTGCCAACTGCAACTGTTACTGCTGTTCTTAATATCTATTATGCCATGCCCCCACCCTCAACCATACATTCCATCCACATCCAACTCATTCTTCCACTAAACATTCCTCCTGCCCGATTAAGCATGACATCATCCACACGAAGCCCTAAACCTAATACCGCCGCCTCTCGGATCAAATACTAGGAGAATTCTAGAGGCACTCCGTAGTTCCATTGGTAGACTGGCGAACATGGATTTCTACTGGTGGATGTATTGAAGAATTAGGTCAGATTGTGCTTTTTCTCTGTAGCTACAACACGGTGGGTCTCTTTGCTTGCCTTTCAATTCTCCTATTTAAGTGTTTTCCTGCGTGGAATTAGGAATCCATGAGGTATGAACATTGATGACAAGTACTGCATCTATTAGCAGAGAGGCCACAGCCGCGGCAGCTCATGATGAAAAATTGCTCATCAAGCCTTAGGAAGAAAGGAATATCAATCGAGTCTCTGTAGCTATCTATTCTTCAGGAAACCCTCCAAGTGAATGTTTTAGATAAGAAGAGGAACTAGACCTAGATTCATCCCCGGCCTCATACTCGTCTCGACTGTTCTCTTCGATTTGATGCGAATACGACTAATGTATGTATCACAGCGTTGATGTCGTCGTTACTGTGTAACTGAGCTTGTAGCTGATAAATGCTAAATTAGTGGAATATTTGTGGAGATGGCGGGTGTTTCAAGCGGAAATTACTTGTGGAGCGCCGACTCGAGGGTTGGTCCTTCGGCTAATTCTGTGTGGAGTACCATTCTTCTACAAACGACCGAGATGCAGGCCGCGTTGCCTTGCTCTAGTACCGCTTTGCCTGAAATGGGAAATCTCGACTGGCCTTCAACAGATGTGTGTGATATGACGCCAAATTCAGCCTGCGATGTTAACGTCGTCGCCTGTTCGATCCCCAATGTCTCATCCGATCTCAATATGGCCTTCACGAATTTGGGTCGCCCAGAGCTTGGAGATTCTGCCAGTTTGTTGGACTCGACTGCACAAATTAGTGCCTTTGCTGCTCTTCCTGAAAGCCAAGTTTGGAGTCAAGCCATGCCGTGAGTAACAAAATTCTTTAGCAATGTTTTTAAATATCTTGTAGGAATTTAGATGAGGTCAACAATGGTCATGTCTTTCGTAGACACATTTCGTCATATTATTGAGAATTCGAGAATGCCGCTTGTAAGAGTGCGAGGGCTGATTCAGTTTTTTTTTAATTTGGAAATTATTTTTTCATATACGAAAGCCAGTACATGAAAATCTTAAAATTTTGCAGATGGAATTTTTATATTTAACAGGATCTTAAAATATCCTGGAAAAAATTCTTCTTCTACGAAAGATAGCCAGTATGAGAAAATCTATACAAATAACCTGGTTGATGTTACAGTACTTGCCATTTTTAACTCCGGAATACTCGCTTATGCAGGAGCCGTGGTGGAGAATCCATGCAGAACTCGGTGGAAAGCCTCCATGAAGTGTTATATTCAAGGCAAAATGGATCCCCCCAAAAACTGAAGGATCTAGACGACGTTTCAGCAGGTTGGGAATTGAGGAACTTCACAGCTTTCCAAGGAGAACAGACCAACTTTTCTCCTGCAGCAAAAGAAAACTCATATGGCCCTTTGCACAACTGTAACGGTTCCTTAATAGATTTAGGAAATTCTCCATCGTTAGAAGCTGATGGCTTAACTCCTGGTGTCCCCATCAATAGTTTTAATTCCAGACTAGACCTGCCCATACCCCACTTTGACATTGGCAGAGTAAAGCAGGAATTTAACATGTCCTATGACAACCCAAGAGTAGATGCTCCTCGTACAGTAGTATCTCAAGGATTCAGATCCGACCCTTGCAATAACGAAGATTTTTTACGTATTCTGGATTTCCCACTGAACCAGCAACCGTTTTTAAAAGGTGTCACTGCTCATGGTTATCACAATGCACCTTCTATGGCAGGAGAGGATCATCAACAGCCTGGGCTGTGGCCATCTAGCAATACTTATAGTTCTAGGTTTCCTGCTGCGCTCTCTCGAATTCTGCCCTCTTCTCCCTTGAAGCAACCAGCCTCGAGGCTCTTGACTAACAACCGAAACATCCCACTGTGGAACTCGATGTCCTCTACACCAGAAAAGATACAGCAGTCCTCGAATTCTACCGATCGTCCCTCACCTCTACAATACCACCCGCCACAATTCCTGCATGAAGGAAAACAACTGAATAACACGGCCCAATCTCTTAATATGGTAAGTCCTTTTGAAAATCTTGGGCTTCTCTAATATTGTTTCTCAAAACCTAGGCGATGTTATATTGGCATTTATCTTTGATGGACATCTTTTAATGAGTTATATGAACTGGTCTTTTGGCATGAAGCCCCGTTCGGATGAAGCTCGAGATGCAACAAATGACGCAAAGAGAAGCAGCCCTGATAGCAGTTCATCAGATTCAATCTTCAAAAGGGCCCGTCTTGAGAATAGTAATACTACTCTTCCCACTTTCAAGGTAAGCCCTGGAAAAAAACCCCAAAGAATCAAGTGTTTAGGGAACTCATCTTGCCCTCTATTCAACGAGGGACCTAACTCTTTTGCTCCTTTACAGGTACGGAAAGAAAAACTCGGGGATAGAATTACAGCGTTACAGCAACTGGTTTCGCCTTTTGGAAAGGTATAACATTTGATAATCTACATTAGATCTCCAGCTCTGAAAATGTCTTTCCATTACTTGTAATTTAATTGTGGCTTTAAGATCATTAGGGTTGATTATACAGAATTCATTTGTTGCAGACGGACACTGCATCTGTCTTGTGGGAAGCAATTGTATATATTAAATCCCTACACGAGCAAGTGCAGGTATTATTTTGTTCTCTTTGAGCTCTTAAAACCAAACTAATATTAGCATATATCCTTGTTTGTTTTATCTTTATTTTGCATAGAATACCTCAAGTTAAGTTAGTCCTAATGCTCTTTGACATCCAAAGAATCCTGATTGATATTATCATTATGTCAAAACTTAGCAGGGTAGGTATTATTATTATTTTCATTATATTCTAATTTTAAAACTTGACAAGGTAGGTAAAGTGAAGTTTCTATTATTATTTTTTTTCTGCATATTATCAATTTTAAAACTCGCGAGTTAGGTAAGAGCAGGTTTTAATTCCAGAGTGAACTTGGTATACAAATCAATTTTAAAAAGTAGGTTTTGTTTTTTATTAAGGTAATTAAGAAAATACAACATTGTCTATTTTTATTTATTTTATTTGTTTATCACAAAGTGCAATCAGAGTTGTAGAGCACTTAGTTTCTCTAGGCCCTCTCCCATACAATGAATCTTATCTCAACTCCATCAAATTTAAAATTGATGAAACGATTATAAATAACTTCAAACTATCTAGGCGCTTGGAATCATTTGTTTATCACCAATATGCTATCTTTATGCACTCACACTGTCCATTGGACTATGACCTGCAGAAGCTGAGCATGCCATATATGAACAAGGGAGTTGTCAACTCGGCTCAGGGGGTAAATCTTCAGGTTAGCCAATTCTTAAAACTAATTTTCTTATTAATGGCATTTGATATCTGCAGTCAGCATATAACATAGGTCGTCTTTCTTATTCTTCTGACAGGCGCAGGATCAGATGGATTGGAGTGGATCATCTGATGCAAAAGACACAGACGAACCCACACAAGATTTGAGAAGTAGAGGACTGTGCCTGGTACCTGTTTCTAGCACCTTGAGTGTGGCTTATAATGACAATAGTGCCGATTATTGGACTCCCTCATTCATCTGTAGTTACAGATGAAGCAATTTTGTGGTATTTTAAGGAACGGAGTAGACACCTCCATGAAAATTTAGTTAGGGTTTTCCTTGCTATGTAATTTTATGTGCATGGAATGTTATTCTGCAAAGCACAAGTAGCAGAACATATAAAACATATCTTGAATTATTAATAATTTCTAATACGCTCTATTGAGCATCTCCATGCCAATCACCATACTTTAGTTATGTTAACAAAGCTGAGCTGCAAGAAGCTCTTTTTATTTCATATTATTACTGTGTCGACAGCAAAAGTTAATAAAGCTGAGCCGCAACAGGCTCTTTTTTTTATTCATTCTGATACTACTACGGAGATCAGTTGGGTATATATAATATGTCTACTCAGAATTGGGAATAAAAAAAACCGATATAATAATAGTTTTGCAATGCTTTATGGCAGAGACCCAAATCCCTAGGATGAAACAGGTTTCGCATTAATAAAAAAATTGCAGATATGCATATGAAATTCCCGGCTCCTCTGCAGATTTATTTGTTAACGCTAATTGATGTTTATAATCTCAAATCTGAAATGGAAGCTCAATTTCGGACGTACCGCGGTACGTGTAACCTAAACGGAATGAAGACCGGGAATCTTCTTAATCGGAAAGTCATTCACATAGCTCTCATAAGGACAAATTCTACAGGGTAAAACAAAGAAACTTTACTGATTAGCAGGACACATTTGACGTTCAAGCCCAGATGAAAAAGTACGAGTATAGTGTGCTCACATGATTATAATAATTCGACATTCTGTAGAAAATCACCAAAGAATATTTAATCGCAAGAGGTCAATAATGTGAACTTAAATATCACCGATCATGATAATGGAAGTAGCAATGAACAATTTTTAGAACGAAATCAAAATGGTCTATAGATTCGGCCTGCTTATATAACCAACGAGAAGACACAATTATTGAATCACGGTGGAAGTTTATTTGTCCCAACCATTAGGATATAAAGGCCTCCTTCGCTGTCTTCATGATGTCGTCCAACTTGTTGCAATGCCATTTAAGAGTTACAATCCAAAATATTTAATTTAATTTAAATCGATCTGTTAATATGCATGTTCAATGTAAAATGCGAAAAAGAGAAAAAGCAAAGGACATCTCAACAAAAAGAAAAATGGCATCTTTAAAAAAAATGGTCACAGCCTAATAAATTAAAATGAGAAAACCATTTAACATATAAAGTAAATATACAATATAGTATGTTAAAACCTTTCCAAGCATTCAAACATATAAAACAAATATACAAGAACTAATAAACATAATTATATTCGTGTTTTCTATATACTAGTATAATTACTTAACTTGTGGTTCTCTGGCTGGTAAATATAGATAGATCACAAGTTAAGTGTCATGAACAAGTTCTATGTTATTTGTTCTTCATGCTTAGTTGTAATCACATTTATTTTTTTATAATTGTTTATTTGGATGCCCATAAAATCAATCTAGACACTACACTTGTTCCATCCTCCTTTAATCTAGGAAAAGTATAGATGATAGTCCACCCCAAATTCTAAGATATACACACCTATAGATGTAATAATTGGCTTATACATAAATAGCACAACCACTTAACCTTAGATGTTCTCCATGCTTAGTCGTAATCATCTCTTGTATGTGCTTCAACTACTATTACCTTATTTAGTTAAATGGGTTGTTTGTCACCACAGTTATCTATGGATGAGCTAAAAGCTATCCATGCATCAAGTACCATCTATTTTTTATAATTGTTTAAGATATAAACACTTATGGATATAATTATTTTACTTTATATAATTTTGTATGTAAATAAAAGTTAAATAAAAATAAAATTATATATATTATTATTATTATAATTATAATTATAATTGAAAATTGTTTAAAAGCAAAATTTAGAAAAATATTTAAAATAATATAAATTTCCATTCTTCAACTTTATAAATAAACAAAAGTTAAAATTAACTTTAAGTAAAAATTGAAATTTATCCATTAAAATATAGATTTATAATAATAAGTATTAGATTTTTTACAATAATGCAAGAATTTTTTCTCAAAGCTTAGATTAATGTACGATGGTGACAATGTTCTATTTCATAATATTGGTAATCACTAAGCACATAAATTCTATTACAACTTCCCAACAAAATACACTATTATTAATTCATAACCTTTTTTTAAAGATCTTGATATATGACTAAATATCGTTATGTAAAGAGCTATATTTCATATGTAAACTTTTATGGATATTTCATTGGAATAGTGCACCAAAAGATATTACAAGTTTTCTTTATTATTTTTACAGTTTATTTTTACACAAGTAGTGTTCAAATTATTGAAATGAATTGAAAATATAATACAAGTTACTAAAATAATAAATACTGCATCATCCACATAATGAAGATAAGATGTTCCTTCAGAACTCCAATATGAGAAAACTGGGTAGCAAGGTGAGGATTAACCTTGTTTTATACAAAGAAAGATAGACTCACTGTGGAGTTGCAATAGATAGAGTAGCTTGTTGTTATAGATTCTTCTACTTCCTTTGTTCTTCTTGCATTGTCCCACTCCATCAATATGATAAGCTTTGAAACAACAACTCAATATGATAGAAATATAATTCCTTCCCATAAATAAAATAGGATCATAACCCGCTCGTTCCCTGGAAACCCAATATTTAACATGTGATTTTAGTAATCTAGTGTTAGCGATAAGCTTTGCCACATGTTGTATCTGATTTAGGGTTAGGCTTAGAGTCTTCTTGAAAGAACACAAATGAATATACTCACATGTGTGAGTATGGGAATTGATGTGGCATATACTCAGTATTATGGTGCTCAAAGCATAGATCAATTAGCGGGAGTAATAACTTCAACGTATAAAATTTGATTGGGGTGACCTTTGTGCCATTAGAAAGTTCTCACACAGTAGAAAAAATTGAGAGGAATGAAAACTACGAGGGATTTTAATGATCCATACTCATCTTAAAGTTTAGAAACATTCATGAATCTTACTAACTCTTAATATTCCAACCATAAAATGTTTGGCTATAGTTTCTAGAAAATTTTGGTGATTTAAGTGTAAAATACTTTTATCCTATAGAAATTGTGTGAATGCTTTTAGAAAAAAATTGAAATGAATACTTTTTTTGAAAAAAACATGTAAAATTATCCCATGGGAATAATTTAGCCCCTAGAAAAATTATTGAAAAGAATTGAGAATATAATACAAGATACTAAAATAATAAATATCGCATCATCCACACAATGAACACAAGATGTACCTTGGGAACCCCAATATGGGAAAACTTGGTGTCAAGGTGAGGACTACACCTTCTTTTTCTTCTCATATATGAAATGAAAATACAAAGAAATATAGATTGAGTGTGGAGTTGCAATAGATAGAGTAGCTTGAATGGTTGTTATAGAGTCTTATACTTGCTTTGTTCTTCTCGCAATGTCCCACCCTCACTTTTTTTTTTCTTCTCATATATGAAATGAAAATACAAAGAAAGATAGACTCAGTGTGGAGTTGCAATAGATAGAGTGGCTTGAATGGTTGTTATAGAGTCTTCTACTTCCTTTGTTCTTCTCGCAATGTACCACTCCATTAGTATGCTAATCTATGAAACAACAAGTCAACACGATAGAAATATAATTCCCTCCTTTCCCATAAATACAATAGGAAAATAACCCCTTCCTTCCCTAGAAACCCAATATTTAACATGTGATTATAGTAATCTAGTGTTAGGTATAGATCTTTTCCATGTGTTGTTTCTGAGTTAGGGCTAAGGTTAGAGTCTTCTTGAAAGAACACAAATGACTATCCTCACATGTGTGGGTACAGGATTTGATGTGGCATCTAATCAACTTATGGTGGTCAAAGCATAGATCAATTAGTGGGAGAAATAATTCCCACATGTATAAACTTTGATTGGGGTGACCTTTGTTCCATTAGAAAGTTCTCACGGAGTAGAAAAAATTGAGAGGAATGAAAACTTTGTTCACATTGTTTTGATCTTAAAAAGTTCATTTAATGTCTCAAAGGAGCTCCAAAATTTTAAGACCCCATGTCACTAATTAGGAGTTACCCCTTAAATCAACCTTGCAAGTCCACTACGAGGGATTTTAATGATCCATACTCATCTTAAAGTTTAGAAACATTCATGAATCTAACTAACTCTTAATATTCCAACCATAAAATGCTTGGCTATAGTTTCTAGAAAATTTTGGCAATTTTAGTGTAAAATACTTTTATCCTATAGAACATGTGCGAATGCTTTTAGAAAAAAATGAAATTAGTGAACACTTTTTTTTGGAAAAAAAATGTAAAATTATCCCATGGGAAAAATATAGCCCCTAAATATTTCCTTGAAGTCCATGGCTCCAATTTTTCCTCTTAGAAAGTACCTGAAACAAATAAAAAATTATATAGTGATCCATTTTAGATCAAAATTTTACCAAGTAATATATTATATCTTTCATTGCTTAATATTCACTTCCCATCAACAAGGATTAAATTTTCAAATTTGTTTTACACGAATACAAGTTATTTACCAATTAGGATCCATACCAAAACATGTCACATGCCAATGTTGTTTAATACCAGCATACTTCACTCTATGACATTATTTGTAATATACCTAAGTGTATATTACTAATAAATTACATATTAATTAATTTATTTATTAGTAGTAATAGGTTAATTAAATAATTATTATATGACATGTCTATTGATAAATAGACATGCCATTTACCGATGGCCATATTTAACATTGGACCTTCTCCATTGTAAGCATCATCATTTTTATCAATTCATATATTCAATAATTATTATTATCAATAATACGAAACATGTAAGACTTTTCATCTTACAAGTGGTATCAGAAAAGGAAAAGAAAAGAGAGAGAGCGAGAAAAATAAATAAAAAGAAGAAACCAAGAAAGAAAGTTAAATAAAAATAAAAAATAAAAAGAAAAAAAAAAGAGAAAAGAAAGAAACTAACACGTGGTTTTCTTAAAACCACACATGATTTAACCCAACATCTTACACCGAAGTAACATAAATATAAGAAGTAAATAAACAAAGGATTTACAAAAAGAGATATAAAAGTGAGTTTGTAATAAAAGAGAAAGGGATTATTCATATATTATAGGAGAAGAGTATTTTTCATAAGTATTTTACTAAATTTTAATAAGTAGTTTACTACTTTATCAATGAAGGTGTCACCCAATCTACATACAATCCACAAAGAAGTTAATATATAGAAAAAGGTTAACCAACCTGGAGATCCAAGTGCCTTTTGAGCACAACTTTCTCTATGTGAGCCTGCATTGTGCAGAGAGAGGAAAAGACTGTTGTGGTTGGTTTGTGAAATGGAGGTGCCAGTGTGTATAGTCATTCTTCACTATTTTCACGAGTTGAAGTTCTTAGTGCAATCAAAATTGGGATCCGATCAGTGGGGTTTATCCATCATCAACATTGAGATATCCAATAAAAGATGACAGATTTCTAAATTTTTAATTATTAAAGTATTAAAAAAAATTTAAGAAAAAGAGAAGTCGAAGACCCTTTATCACCAAAGAAGTCGGAAACCAAGGGATGCATAACTACCAAAGGAAAAAGGGTTGTTTAAAACCTTATCAAAATGGAAGAGACATATTTTTCTCAAAATAAAAATAGATTTGTCAATGTTCCCTCAAGCATACCAAAGGCGATGCTTGATGTTAATGTTACATTTTATGAAAGTCCTGTTACCATCACCATATGTCTAGTTAATGAATAAAATTTTATCAATGTTGATCTTACTAATAAACTACTAGTTACAACATTAGAAATGGAGAAGAACGAATGGAATGAAGAGAAAATAAAAAAATAGACTTACAAATCAGTTATTATAATCTTACATCAGAATTCACCATGGCATCTATAGACGACTGTATTACTGACATAATACTAGGATCTAACTAGATGGAAACATTGGGTACAATCACCTTCAATGCAAAAAAGAAATTCATGAACATGTCCTAGGAGAAAACGAAAATAACAATACATGACTCATTACTAAGAGTCCCTTCATAAAAAAATACAACGGAAGAACCATTGTATGAGAGCTATGAAGATCTGAAGGAAGAATTAAATTGCTTGAACAGACTCCTCATGGACAGGGATGAGGAATTTGCACAAATCCAGGAAAAATTACGATGCCAAGAATAAAAAACCTATCGACGTCAGCAATAGATAAAAGAACTCGAACAACAAAGAGATGACATTAAAAAATCGCACAAGTTGGAGATCACAGAAATCAATAAAACATTATCAACCAATACTGAAGAAATCTTCCGACTTAGAAACCATAACAAGATGTTAGTTACAAAGATAAGGAAGTTGAAAATTTCTTTAAAAACGAAGCAAGCCAATGAAGACATGAAAGAGAAACTACTAAGAACACAGGAATAAAATTTCCACCTTAAGAAGTATCACAATCAAGAGTTGATTGAACAAATAAAAAAATTAAAAGTTGAGAAGGTAGAAAAATCATCAGGAAAGGATGTCCAAACTATGGAAAGAGGAACAATGACGGAAACTACTAAATTGGTGACATCATCAATACAAATTTAGATGTCGGAAAAATAAACTAGTACAGACCCAATCAATGTTCAAAATTCATAAAATTGCTATATTAAAAGGGTATCGATCAATAAATTGCTAGAAGCACCAAAAGTTGAAGTCCCTATAAACATTCCTCAAGTGGCTCAAATACCTTATTGTCACCCACATCACAATTTTTTTTATGACAAGCATCAAAGTCAAGAAGAAAATAAACAATACTATTCTTACAGACAAACCAACCACACTATTGAAGAAGAGCGAGGTCAGAATCGACAATTTGTAGGGAATCCTAAAACGAGAAGTTCTATCAACAGAATCGATCTTCAAATAGTTCCAATGAAGGTAGATTTGGGATGGATCGATCCATCTACATTTCATAAGTTGTGTTCATCACTTAGAAGTGCATATCAACATGTATAATCAACTACGACGATCAATGGATTCGTGGATGAATCTTTTCAAGGCAGGATGACTTGTAATATACCTAATTGTGTATTACTAATAACTTACATATTAATTAATTAATTTATTACTATTAATAGGTTAATTAAATAATTATTATACGACATGTCTATTGATAAATAGACATATCATTTCCCGATGGCCATATTTAACATTGGCACTTCTCCATTGTAAGCATAATCATTTTTAACCATTCATATATTCAATAATTATTATCAATAATACCAAACATGTAAGAATTTTCATCTTACATTATTATTCTATTTATGCTCACATTAAATTGATCACTAGTGCTAGTTCTAAATGCATTCAATGTGTAGATATTTCAACTTCATACCAAAATTTTAATTAAAAATTCAAAACTTGTTTATTGTTAGGATTACATAAAATTATAAAATATTCGATATGTCAGCTTATAATATTGTAGCCGAATTTGGCCTTCCTCTTATAATTATCTCAAGTAGTGTATGTGTAGTTAAAAGTTCATGCTTCTCTCATGCAAACCAAATTCTCTCCCAACTAAAAATGTGCCATAGTGCTCTTTTATTAGACTTGAAGATTGTGATAATTCTTGTGAGTAAATATTCTTCACATGTTGCATTTGATTCACCATTATACTTGTGTTTTATTGAACATAAATTAGTTGTGTGCTCTTCCTTTTTGTTCCAACTTACAATTGTCAAACTGACATGTAACCCATATCCAAATTTCAACTTTTGTCACGTTCCCTAACCTCCTAGGTGGCCTTCAAAGGCCATGGGATACCCTTTGTTTCTTTTTTTTCTTCCAATTTTCACACACAGCCGCAATGGCAGTCGATCCACAGTCTGCATTCCGTAATCCACAATCCGCAATCCGCATTGCAGGATTCAAAATGCGGAATCCCCAAAATAATCCTTCCAACAATTTCTCCTTCTACATTTTGCAATATGCATTGTGGAATGCGATAATGCGGAAGTCTAATTCCAATCCTCCAAAAAATTTCTCCTTCTTCATTCTGCAATCCACAATGTGGAATGCGGGAATGCATAAGTCCAATCCAGCGTTATTTTCCAGCATCTGCAATCCGCAATCTGCATTGCGGATGAGGAATTGCGGAAGCACCTCCTTTGCTCCTGCAAAATTTCCACGGGCATAACTCCCTCATCCTTAGTCCAAATGGGAAAAGGTTGGTACCATTGGAAATCTCTTGGAGAGATCTATCCAATGGTGCAATCCCCACCCCATATGAGCATTCCAACTATGTGAATTTCCCAAATTAAATTTAGTCCCTAACCACACCTAAATGAATTATCGTTGTGCAAAAGGGCTCTGCCTCCTTCCTGCCATAACTTATCCCCTCACCTGACCCACGGGGAAGTTCTGAAATACCACATGGGCTATCCCCTTGCTTCCCCAAGACCAAGTGAAGTCAGGTTATCCCTTTGAAGTGGAATGTAATGCATAATGAACATATATAATGGACTAAGTTAGCTAATCATATGAACAACATGTAGGGGTTATCCATGTTTATTCTTCATGTAAACAGCGAAGTCTTCCAACATGCATTCAATCTTATATTCAAGTTTATACATGGATTCCTAATGAGCAGGTTCATGGAGTCATCCATTCATTAGTCTAGAGCATGAAAAGCATAACTTAACAAATAGTTATAACACATGAATTAACATCATTTAACACATAGAAACACTTATCTTTGGAACTAAAGATGCCCAAGAAACTGGATAAGTGAGGAAAAATTTCCACCCAACCTTAGGTCTCATTCCAACTTGTACTCTTTCATTTGAGAGACCACCCCCGAGCTGGTCTATGTATCCACTAAGGAGGGCTAATGAAATATCTCATAGTCAAGGTATCGTCCCAATGCTAAGCCAACCTATAGTTGGGTTTATTAAGCAATCCAGGGAACAAGGAGGGTGTTGCTAAACTAGTGAGATCTACCATAGAGTTGCAGGCATCTCAAACCACTCAACAAGCATGGCACCCACATTACCTACCTCAACCAACACAAGGAAGGCCCTCTTCTCTACTGCATAGTCCCTCAAGGCCCCTTCCCTCCAATGCTATTCAAGGTGGGCATAGAAAGGTCCAACTGTTGCTCCTCTTGAGATTTCAGCCTTCACTAGGTTTATCAAGCAAAACCAACCCTAATTTGACCTTTAACTCTGTTATACAATCTAATTCTTCACATGGCCGCGACCTAAGCTCTGCTTTTCCAATTCAGTCTTCTACAATCGATCTAAGGGATCTTATGATTTATTTAGGATGTTCAAGCTTTGCAGTTCATCCCACAAACTGATCTATGGTTGTCCCAACCGGTTTCATTCTTACACAGGGTTTCGTTGGCCGTTCTTTGCTCTCCACCTATGGCTTACACATGAAATCGTGATTCTTACTTGTTTTCTTCACGACTAAACTCTGTAAGTGCATGTATGACTTTGGCTCTTAGTCAATCCATGGTTAGAAAATAGGATGGGATAATTCCCAGTCTTGGAGTGGCTTAAGCGACAAGCAACACGTAGGGCCATACCCTTCCATACGGATCCGCAGATTGCCTCATGCTCCATCGAATTCATGGGTCTGGTTTTCTCAACCACCCTCTTACAGTTTCATTAATGTCAACATGGTGAGTCAAATGGGTTCACAATTGGACATGTGGCAGCATGGGTACCAATCCCATAACCCGCTCACCTCTCCCTAATGGATACACATGGCCCCTTCTCATTAGTTGCCTCCTTATACAAATTCTTGGGTATTTTATTACAATAATTAATAATTACATCATTTACAAATCCTCATGGCTTAACAGCTCATGGGTAATCCAACTGTTAAATAATTGCCTATGCAAATGAAACCTGAACATCCTCTAGTGGGGCCTTGGCCTTGATCTCCACACTAGGGAAAACACACACATATCATGTATACAATATTTACATTAAGCCAATAAACCATAAGGGTAAAAATAGGGGTATTACAACTCCCTCTCCCTTAAAATAACACCGTTCTCAGTGTTCTCAAAACTGAACAAAAATGGGAATGCCTCTTTCATGGAATCCTCCAGCTCCCATGTGACCTCTTGGGGACTAAGGTGCTTCCATTGCACCTTTACCTTCCCTATGTCCCTGTTCTGGAGCAAAGTGACCTTCTTGTCTAGGATGCATGTAGGCTCCACTTGGAATTCTCCCTCTGGTTTCACCTGTATCACATTCCAATCAATTATGTGATTAGGGTCATGTACATATTTATTAAGCAAAGAGATATGGAAAACATTATGAGATTTTATCTTAGAAGGAAATGCAACCCTATATGCAACTATTCCTATCCTATCAAGGACTTCAAATGGACCATACTATCTTGGTGCCAACTTGGCACAACTTCCCAACTTCATGGAACTCTTCCTTGGTTTCACTCTCAAGTAGACATGATCCCCAATCTGAAATTCCTTATACATTCTTTTTAGATTTGCATAAGTCTTCTGCTTGTCTTGTCATGCCTTCAAATTCTGCCTGATCTTAACAATCTCTTGCTCCATCTCCTTAATCATTTATGGTCCAAGCACTACCTTGTGCACTGGGTTTTCCCAATTCACTGGAGTTCTGCATCCTTTGCCATACAACACTTCAAAAGGAATCATCTTCAATGATGCTTGATGTCCATTTTTGTATGCAAAATATACTAAATGTAGATAGTATTCCCACTTGGATGGCTTGTCCATCACAAACATCCTCAACATCTCTTCAATAATATGATTTAATCTCTTAGTTTGACTATTACTTTGAGGATGATAGGCTGTGATAAACTTCAACTGAGTTCCTAATTCCTCGAACAATCCTTTTCAAAAATTGGAAGTGAACTTTGTGTCACGATCTAAACTTATTGCATTGGGAAACCCATGCAATATGAATATCTCTCTCATGAAGATATTTTCAATGTCAATGGCCTTGTGAGTGGACTTGAATGGAATGAAATAAGCTACCTTTGATAGCGTGTCCACCACTACCATGATTGAATCATGCTTCTTCACTATCATTGGAAAACCTGTTATAGAATCCATAGAGATCACTTCCCACTTACATTCTGGAATGGGCAATGGCCGCAACAATCATGCTGGATGTTGATGCTATGTCTTGACTTGTTGGAACTTTTGACACCTAGCAATGTACTCAACTATGTATTTCTTCATACCAGGCCAAAAGTACTATTTCGTTGCTACTGTTATAGTTTTCTGATATCCTGGGTGTTCATAATATTGTCTTTTATGTATCTCATCCATCACCAGCTTCTTCAAATATGCACTATCTGGAATGTACAGTCTGGTACTCTGATAGATGAGAACATCATCTTCACCTAGCTGATATCTTGCATACTTTTCATCCAAAATACCCTGCTGCAATTTCTCCTCGACCTGAAGGTAAATTTCATCACTAATTTGGGATTCTAGAATCCTTGCCTTTAAATCTGATTTACACACACTCACTGCCACAATATGGAATTCTCTACTGAGTGCATCAACAACCTTATTCTCCTTACCTTTGACATTCTTAATATCCAAATCGAACTCACAAAGAAACTCCCTCCATCTAGTTTGTCTAGCATTTAGATTTGGACAGTCAAACAAATATTTTAAACTCATATGATCAGTCCTGAGTTCAAATCTTCTTCCCAAGAGATAATTTATCCATCTCTTGAGAGCACACACTATGGCTGCCAACTCTAAATCATGTTTGGCATAGTTCCTTTCATGCTATTTTAACTTTTTAGACTCATAGAAGATTACAAACCCTTCTTGCATGAGCACTCCACCGAGACCTTCAATGCAAGCATCCATGCATTCCACAAAGTATTTCTTTAGATCTGCAATCTTCAAGACATGAGCACTAGTAAGCAATTCCTTCAGCTGCTGAAAACTCTTCTCACATTTTTCAGACCATACAAATTTGATATTTTTCTTTTGCAATGAAGTGATTGGGTGAGATATCTTGGAGAATTCTCCAATGAATCTTTTGTAGTAACATGGAAGACCCATAAAATATCTAACATCTCCTGCATTCCTGGGAGTAGGCCAATCCACGATGGATTCAATTTTATCTAGATCAACTGCAATGCCTTCTACTGATATAATATGACCCAAATACTGTACTTTCTGCTGATAGAAGTCACACTTACTCACCTTTGCATACAGATTGTGCTCCCTAAGGACTTGCAATACCTTTCTCAAATTCTCATTATATTCTTCTTCATTCTTCGAATACACACGAATGCCATCCAAGAACATAATAAAAAACTTATCAAATATTTGTTGAAGACACTGTTCGTGAGGCACATGAATGTGGCAGGTGCATTGGTAAGACCAAATGGCACCACTGTGAATTCATAATGGCCATACCTTGTTCTAAAAGTTTTCTTATGGATGTCTTGTTCCTTAATCCTCACTTTATGGTACCTAGACCTCAAGTCAATCTTTGAAAACACTCTAGCTTCCTTCATTTGGTCAAACAAGTCATCAATCCTGGGCAATGGATACTTGTTCTTAACTGTCACTTTATTGAGCTTCCTGTAATCAATACACAACCTCAATGTCTCATCTTTATTCTTGAAAAATAACACAGGTTCACCCCAAGGAGATACACTAGGTCTGATATAATCTTTGTCCATTAATTCTTGCAGTTGCATCTTCAATTCTACCAATTCTGGTGTGCTCATTCTATAAGGACCCTTGGAAATTGGTTTTACCCCTGGAACAAGGTTGCAGTCCTGGTACTTCATCTGGGAATACATCCTGGAACTCCTGTAACAGCTGAAAGTCTTCAAACGTGGGTCCTTTATCTTCTGTTGAATCTGATATATGTACAACATATAATTGTAAACCCTTTTTGTAGAACTTTCTCAGCTGTAAGGCTGAGATCTGTCTTACTGAAACATGCTTTGGAATTCCTTTTACCAACCTTGGTATTCCTTCATCATCAAGGCCTTCAAGTGCTTTCTCATAACAATCCAACTTGGCTCTATGCATTTCCAACCAATCGATGCCAATTAGGGAATCATATGATCCCAATGGTAAGATATTTAATTCTGCATGTGTGAGGAGTCCATTCAATTCTATCGGGCACTCCTTCACTACCTCATTTACCTTCCTCTTGGTTCCTGTGGCTAATTGAACTAGCCAAACTTTACCATGATTTACTTTACCAACAGAGAAAATTTCAACTACCCCATGAGACACATAACTATGAGTAGACCCTGGATCAATAAAAACAGAAATAGATTGCTTAGAAATCATACCTTCAATCTCCACCAATGCTGATTGATGGTCTACTTGGTGATCATGTAGTGTTGCATAAATCCTAGGTGTTTCCCTTGACATATCTCCCAATGGAGTTGCTCCTTCAATGTTGTGTAAGCTCCTTGGATTTTCCTTCCGATGTGGGAAATATTTAAGCATATGGTTTCCTTTGCATCCCCAACATCGGAGTGGCCCTTTTGGTGTCTTTTTTGCTATTATAGCTGGCTTGAATTCTCTTCTTGCTTGCTGGTCCTGTGGAAATATTCTGGGATGACTTCTGAATGGTGGTTTGAATTCACTTTTCTTTTTCTCAAACCTTCCTCTAGGCTTACCTTTCCATTCTAGCTGCATCTCTGAGTTACCTTTACTCTGCTCATAGAAATGCTCTACCATTATGATGGCTTCATCCAATCTTGGTGGATTTACAAACTCTATCCTATCTCTGTAATTATGTGGTAGAATACCAAGGAAACATTGTATTTTCACTCTTTCATCCTTGATGTAATCTACACACCTCAGCAGCTCCAAGAACTTGTGGACATGCTCATCCATGGTATTCTTCCCTAATCTAAGTTCATTGAACTCCTTTCTTTTATTATCATAATACCTAGCTGATAAGTATTTCTCCTATAAGTATCTTTTGAACCTTTCCCAATTGATTCATCTTTCACTAATTCCTTTCACTCGCATGAGGTGTTCCCACCAAATTGAAGATCTTCCACTAAGGTTATCAATGGAAACCCTAGCCTTTTCATTCTCTAAATACTCATGCATTCTGAAGTACTTTTAAATTCCAAGAATCCATGCCTTTTCTTCTTGTCCTTCTTTTCTTTCACCATCAAAAGTGGGAGGCCTTGCCTTCCTAAAATCACCCCGTGGAATACCTCTGTGCCTCTTTCTTCTCTTACTTATGTTGGAAGTATGTCTTGGGATTCTTTGGGAACCCTGGGAGTCATCTGACCTCCTAGAGGAAAACCTAGGAGAGGGAGTTCTGTGTTTCCCTTCTAGGGCTTGGAGTTCTTCTCCTAGAATGCCCCCTAGAGTGGCTTTCTGCATTTCTTTCTTCTCAGCCTTCGTTCCTTGGATTAGACCTACCATTTATTCTATGATGCATGTCTATGAGGTTCTGCAAGATAGTCACGTTTAGTTGATGTTTCTCTTCTTGTGATTTCATTAACTGCTCGTTGAAGCTTAACATGGTCTCTGCTAAGTTTGGGGGCGTTAGTTGTGCCCTTCTTCTATCAGACTCAGTCTTTGTATGTGCTTCTTGCACGTTCTCACCCAGCACATCATCCTCTGACTCAAATGGATCCTACGCATCGTTGAAGGTAACCATTTCCCTCATTTCTGTGCACTTCCCTGCTATACAACTCGACTTACTTCTACTGCCGTCACTATGCATAAAAGAGACATCTATTAGACATTACAAGCATGCAATTAAACCCTAACATATCCATTCAAATCTCGAATTAATCATTTGTAAATTGATTAATCAATAAACATTATCCAAACCATGCCATGGACGCATTTATTGACCATAATTTTTTGCATGACTCAATAGCTCCCATTGCTGCAACTGAAGCTCTGATACCACTTTGTCACGTTCCCTAACCTCCCAGGTGGCCTTTAGAGGCTGATGGGAGACCCTCTGTTTATTTTTTTTCGTCCAAATTATTCCAATTTTTACACATAGACGCAATGGCAGTCGATCCATAGTCCGCATTCCGCAATCCGCAATCTGCATTGCGGGATTCGGAATGCGGAATCCCCAAAATAATCCTTCTGACAATTTCTCCTTCCAAATTCTGCAATCTGCATTGCGGAATGTGGGAATGCGGAAGTCCAATTCCAAACCTCTGGAGAATTTCTCCTTCTGCATTCCGCAATCTGCATTGTGGAATGCGGGAATGCAAAAGTCCAATCCAACATTATTTTCCAACGTTCGCAATCCGCAATCCGCATTGTGGATGCAGAACTGTGGATGCACCTCCTCTTCTCCTGCAAAATTTCTAGGGGCATAAATCCCTCATCCTTAGTCCAAATCAGACAAGGTTGGTACTGTTGGAAAGATATTGGAGAAATCTATCTAATCGTGCAATCCCCACCCCATCTGAGCATTCCAACTATGTCAATTTCCAAACTGAAATTCAGTCCCTAACCATACCTAAGTGACTTATCCTTCTGCAAAAGGGCTCTGCTTCCTTCCTGCCATAACTTCTCCCCTCACCTGACCCACAGGTAAGTTATGAAACACCACAGGGGTTATCCCCTTCCTTCCCCAAGACTAGATGAGGTTAGCTTATCCCTTTGAAGGGTGAATGCAATGCATAATGAACATATATAATGGAATAAGTTATCTAATCATATCAACAACCTGCAGGGGTTAGCCATGCCTATTATTCATGTAAACAATGAAGTCTTCCAACATGCATTCAATATTTTATTTAACTTTATACATGGATTACTAATGAGCAAGTTCATGGAGTCACCCATTCATTAGTCTAGAGCATGACAAGCATAACTTAACAAATAGTTTTAACACATGAATTAACATCATTTAACACATAGAAACACTTATCTTTGGAATTGAAGCTGCCCAAGCAACTGGCTAAGTGAGGAGAACTTTCCACCCAACCTTAGGTCTCTGTCTAGCTTGTACTCTTACAGCTGAGAGACCATCCACGATCTGGGTTGTGTATCCACTAAGGAGGGCTAATGAACTCTCTCACAGTCAAGGTCTCATCCCAATTCTAAGCCAACCTATAGCTGGGTTTATCAAGCAATCCAGGGATCAAGGAGGGTGCTTCTAAGATAGTGAGCTCTACCACAGAGCTACAGGAATCTCAGACCACTCAACAATCATGGAATCCACATTACCTACCTCACCCAACATAAGGAAGGCCCTCTTCTCTACTGTACAGTCCCTCAAGGACCCTTCCCTCCACTTCTATTCAGGGTGGGACTAGAAAGGTCCAACTACTACTCCTCTTGATATTTCATCCTTCACTAGGTTTATCAAGTAGACCCAACCCTAATTTGACCTTTAACTCTGTTATACAAGCTAATTCTTCACAATGCCACGAACTAAGCTCTGCCCTACCAATTCGGTCTTCTGTAATCGATCTAAGGGTTCTTACAATTTCTTTAGGACGTTCAAGCTCTATAATTCATCCCACGAACCGATCGGTTGTCTCAGCCGGCTTCATTCTTACACAGGGTTTCCTTTGGAATTCTCAGCTCTGGACCTTCGGCTTACACATGAAATCGTGATTCTTACCTGGTTTCTTCACAGATGGACTCTGTAAGTGCGTGTATGACTTTGTCTCTTCGTCAATCCATGGTTAGCAAACAAGATGGGATAATTCCCATATGTAAATTGGCTTAAGGGACAAGCAACGCACAAGGACATACCTTGCCATATGAATCCGTAGGTTTCCCCATACTCCATCGAATTCATGGGTCTGGTTTTCTCAACCACCCTCTTACAGTTGAATTAATGTCAGCATGGTGAATCAAATGGGTTCACAATTGGACATGTGGCAGCATGGGTACCAATCCCATAACCCCCTCACCTCTCCCTAATGGATACACATGGCCCCTTCTCATTGGTTTCCTCCTTAGTTAGCTTCTTGGGTATTTTATTACAATAATTAATAATTAAATCATTTACAAATCCTCATGGCTTAATAGCTCATGAATAATCCAATTGTCAAATAATTGCCTATGCAAATAAAACCTGAACATCCTGTAGTGGGGCCTTGGCCTTGAGCTCCACACTAGGGAAAACACACACATAGAATGTATACAATATTTACATTAAGACAATAAACCATAAGGGTCAAAATAGGGGTATTACAACTTTCTATCATTCACACATCAAACTCAATCAAAATTTAAGAATCAACTAACTCTACTTCATTTCCTTTCTTGATCTAATTCAGTTCTCAATTATTTTGCATATATAACATATCTCCATTTTATTTTGACTATTTTTGCAATCTTTTTTTGTATGTGTTATATTCTTTGCATATGGGTGCGGGTTGCATCACCTTACAATGCACCTCCGTCTAGTATTCATCCATAGACGTCGGGCACTGGCTCGGGGGGTGGGGTCGTAGCGGGTGCACAATTTTTTCAGAAAATATGTAATTGGTCATGGTTAAGGGATTGTGGTCTAAATATAATTTGGGTCAACGGAGTACGGTTTTGGATGATGAAAAATACCTAAATATTGTATTGTGAATGGTTAAGAAACACAATGAGCAAGATATATGGCTGGCTCTATGTTTTGTTGTTTTTTCCAATTAAATGTTTCTACGGTAAATCTATGTGTACTATGTGTGTGACGTTTTTTAATCTCTATTTTTCATAACAATCTATATGCATTTCTTCATTTCATAGGTTTAAAAATTACAAATGGCTTGTCATATGTTCTTCAATATATCTTGATATTGTATCAAATTTAATTTTTAAAGATATCATACTTCCTACTGGTGATGTATATTAGGTCACACTCACAATATTTTCATATTGATTCAATTTTAGATTCATGCATTCCATTTAGATTCATGCAAAAAATTATTGTTATTTCACATGGTTTGCAAACTAATATCATCATGAATATTTTGATTAAGCCATTGGCATCCTTCATTTAAGATAGCGAAATCCACTCAAGTTTCTATTAAATGTCCATCCCAATATATTAATTTAACATCCCCAAAAGTATGCCATGTATAAATTATGTGACTTTAGTAGGCTCTTCATTTTTCCCATTCTATGTTCATTTTTACCTCCCATAATGAAATCATCACTATCATAGATAGTACATCATCATTTTACTCCGTCTCACTAGAAGTTGTATTTTATTTTATTAAACGAATGTTATTAGTCCCCGCTGACCTACCAAGTATCAGGGAGTATAGAAATCGCTTTGTGTGATTGTATTAGTCCCTCCACAATTTCCAAAAAGTTTTATCCTACATTTTTAGATTGATATTCCTTTTTGGCCAATGAGCAATTTAAGAGCCTTATTTGGCCTCTTCTCTAGGCATAGGCTAATTTTCTTACATGGTAGAAAGTTGAAACATTTTACTATACTTAATGTGTTGTGTCGACTGTCGTAATAATTAATTGACAACCCTCTGTCTTTACTGTTTTCTTACAGATGGAAACGTATATACATGCAGTGTGTTCTCCTCGAATTTGATGCTAAGGGTTCTACAGTTTCCCTGAGCTTGTGTCATGGTGTGCTCTTAATTATTTATCGAATAGGAAAGTGTGTCAGCAGACGAGTCTAAAATCATTTGTCATATAATACGAGGAAATGTACATACATGCAGCATGTTCTCCTCGTAATAATTAATTGACAGCTATCTGTCTTTACTATTTTATTATATATGGAAACATATATACATGTAGCGTGTTCTCCTCGAATTTGATGCTAAGGGTTCTACAGTTTCCCTGAGCTTGTGTCCTGGTGCGCTCTTAATTATTTATCGAATAGGAGAGTGTGTCAGCAGACGAGTCTAAAAGAATTTTTCATATAAGCCGAGATTCCCTGGTCCTAACCCTCAACCTTCCAAAAAGCTCATATTTTGGCTTTTACTAATAGATCTAAGACTGATCGGAGTAAACAGTTTAACTAGGTTGAGTAAATATTGAGAAATATATTATTATTCAGAGTAAATGTGAGCGATAGGCTTTGTACTATATTAGGCATGAATATAGAGCTCATCCCGGTAACATATGGAGCTCGGCTCCTTCCTTTATATGTTTTTAGGGTGAAATTTTTACTTCCTGCTTTGTTCCACAATGTAGAAATGTTAGTGGTAGCTCTGTGTTGAATTTTCTAGAGGAATCGTATGTTCCAGAACCACCAAATTCAAGGTTTATTCTTCCTGGATAACGATTGTGCTTCCTCGGTTCCCATCACAGGTATAAGTAATGGTTTCTTTCAAGCAAGTTTGTGTAATTGACCTTGGGTTTGGTGAATTTCAGGAATTTGGAAGATCTGTCCGCTTCAGGAAATGGTGCAACTGTTAGAAATTGGGGCCTTTCAAGCGAGGGTCGTATATTCCACAAGAAAGGAGATGGGCCTTGGCCAAAATCTCGTGAGAAATAAAACAAAGCAGATATTGTCCCTCTACAAGCCAACCATGGGTTGGGTGATGGCGTGGCTCTCGAGTCTACACCCTCTGAAACAGATGCCTTTGCTCATGTGGAAACGTTTAACCTAGATATGTTTGAATGGCCTAAAATATATGTCTTGTTGTCACGAAAAGATTCGTTGTCACAGAAAGGGAAGGAGGATGGAAAAAAATGTTGACAAAACCTTTCAGGTAATGGAAATGATTTCCTGATCTACTACATTGTTTCATCTACCTTCCATCCCATTCCTCCTTGACAAATGTAGGTTTAGGGGTTGAACCAGAGAAAGAGCTGATGTAAACTATAATGAATGCAGAAAGTGCATTGAAGGAGCACCTTTAGGCCTCCAGCTTAGGACAAAACGCTTACTACCAATTTGGTACAGTATGATTTATGGTGAGAAATTGTATATCAAATTTTTATGTAGTTTCGTGGGGAACCTCTCATGGGGTCATTTCTTTTCGGGTCCTTCTTCCTCTTGGCTTCATATTTTGAATATCAGGCGAGGTTTCTTAGATATTCTCCTCGGACAAGGTAAACGTCAGTCTGATTTCTGGTGAGAAATTGTATATCAGATTTTTATAAGCAAGCAAGGTTTTGTCTCCACCCAAGCCTGACTCCTCTCATTTGGTATGGGATCAATGTGAGATTTTTTCTAATTTTTTACAGTTTATATTCTGGTCATCACCAGAGTACATAAGTGTGGTTGTTGTTGATCTTCAATTTCATTTATGCTGTCAGCCTAGATTTACATTTATCTCACAAATCCAACTTTTTGTCAAATAATACAAGAAATAATTTGCATTGTAAATCTCAGTGATAGAAATAAAACCAAGGTTAAGAAAATGTGTTGCCTCTATGTTTCCTTTTTTTCTCTCCTCGATCATGGTTGTACTACTCAATACTTCTCTTGGCACAAAAATTAAGAAATTTGATGTTCATCTCTGTTCATCCTATTCGTTCGGTCTACATATACGAAACATACAACAATCAAGATACCTAAGGCATCCTGTGTAGTGGGAATTCATTTTCCAGGCAGTTGATTGGGAAAATGATGAGTAACATTTATACAATTGTAGTTAGCAACTAGCATTTACACTATATGTATACAGGATCATGTGTGCAAGCACACTCTTACACAGTTGAAATGGATTTCGACCTTGAAAGAATTATCAATCCCATGGTACTGTAAACGTGAACTGTAAATACTATAAAATGTGGGAATTCATAACCTTTTCATGCGACAATTTTCCCTGGCAGTTAAAAGGGACATTTTCCTCCACTAAATGTAAAGAAGTTGATCATGATCTCCAAATGCCAATGGCAATGGGGATAAATGACCTCTTGTAAAGACGTTATTTTCCCTTAGTGGTATTGTATGGTGCTAATGGCGATGGCGATGTTGTGAATACTCTTCTCTAGAGGGCATTTCCCTGTAATGGTATTGTATCCTGCTAATGGCGATGTCAATGTTGTGAATGCATTCTTCCTAGGGTGGTATTATATTCTGCTAATGGAAATGGCTAGGATGTGAATGCTATCATCCCATGTCTGCTAATGGCGATCATGACAGATTGGTGTCTGTTAGATACCAAGAAACGTCTATCACTACGATCAATTGACAGAGTGTAGCATGCATTACTACGACTTGGCATTCAGATCTTGTCATGCGCCCATAGCTATGACGAATGACTACCTCGATAATCATAATGGCATGTAAAAATAATAAAATTATTTATTGATTAGAATATGATTTAATATAGATTAGGGCACTACATAACTTGCACTTCAATTGTGTCCAAAATAAGAATTTGTGCTACAAAAACAGAAATAAATCTAGCTTTAGGTTTATGCATAAATAGAATATTGGCAATACTCTTCATTTTGCCCTCGATTTTTTGAGTTAATGATCATTTCCTATACCAAAGATTTGCAATATTGGGAAAATGGCCTTGTTTCAAACCTTATTGCTATTTTTACCACTGGTTGAAATAGAATTGCTTAATAGGTGGTTACAAGAGTGAAGTTGTAGGTCACGAGTCACAGTAGAAAGCTTGACGCAAAATCCAAAAACAAATAATTTCTTTAAGTGCAGAAAATATTGACCAAATTTTCCTTTGCATATGAAAATTAACTATTTTAATTTTGACGGATTTTGACATTGAAAAATTCCTGTGTGCAAATTTTGATTCCTCTAATTTTGACATTGAAAATTTTCTATGTGCAAAATTTAGATTCCAAAGCTTTACAGTTTTTTTTTTATTATTATAAATGGATTTCTAAACATTCACTCGATTTGGATGAGTTCCACTATAATTTTTAATAGTTTTTTAAACAAATGTGTATTGATTTATATAAAAAATGGTCTTGGATTTGTTAAGAAGACAAAAAAATCTTCATTTAGCTGTTGGATGATGACAAAGATTCAGAAATATGAGCCATAACTTCAGGTAATTCAAACACTATACTTGCTTATTCTAAACCTAGCGTATGCGCTGATGTGGAATAAATTCAATTGCTTCCATCTATATAAATCCACCTAAATTGAATACTTACAACTTAAATACAATTTCGGGAAATTGGGCTCCAAGAAACCTTGGAGTATTGAGGATGAGTGTGCAGAGTATGGGCGATGGTGGATTGGAAACCTGGGCTTTTGAACACTGGAGGATCGGCTTAGTGCTTCGGTGACTCAGCTGGCCCAGCTGATTTTTGTGATTCTTGAAGCTATGTGGCATTTGACGGGGTTGGCTGGTGGATCTTGAACCCTGAGGTCACGTGACGGGATATGGGGTTGCGTGGGGATCCTGTGGATTGTGTGGTGACGTTCGTTGTATTCCTGAACGGTGGATAGGGGATTGGGCCCTTTCTGGGGTTTCCATCCTGTCAGTTTTTGCTGATTGTTCGGTTGGGGTTCGGCGAATTGGCTGTTGTGAGGGACCATCTGGGGCGGCATGGCGAGTGGCTATGAGCAGGAGGTGGACTACACCTCGGATGGTGATTGTGATAGGGGGATTTTCGATTTTGGAGCTATCAATGCTGCGGAGTATGGGTCGGGGGCATTGTCTGGACCATTCTTGACCGGCGGGGGGCCAGGGGTTTTCTCTGGGCCCGGGGAAGCGATGGACTTGGACAAGCACCTTATTACTATACCGACATCTGCCAGAGTCACTTCGTCGGTCATCTCTCTGGGGCTGGAGGGTTTAGAGGCTGAACTGGAGACCTTTCGATCATCTGCTGGAAATACGGACAGGCCCGACTTGGCTGGCCTTCTGGGGCAGACTCTACAACCCCAACTGGGGTCATACTCAAACTTCCCCATTAGCTCGGATGCCTTGCGTGTGGAGGGGCTCGAAACCCTGGCTGGGAGTGACAAAAGGCGGACAGATCAGGGTGGCGGACTGGCTTCTTTTTCCGTTGGAAATTTGATAAAGTCGGTGGAATTTCGTGAAGCTGAGGACCGGGGACAGGGTAGCGGTGGATAGGGTTTCTCATCCAGTGGACATGCAGCGGCGGTTCCTGGGGTTAAAGAAATTCTACCTGATGATGAATCCCTGCTAATTCCACGAGCAGGGGTTTTTGCAAAGGCTGCTTCACATAAAAATACTGCTAAAAAGGTTAAGGAACAGAAGAGGAAGGATAAGCTTGTGCTGGGAGTGGATTTATCGATGGAGGAGGTGGAGGATTTCTCACACATCGTAGTGGTTGGACATGTTCATGGTAAGAGGCTTGGTCATGGTTTCCTCCAGAGATGGGCGGCCGAGCAGTGGAAGGATTTGGTATCTACTGCACCTGAGATTAGGGTATTGACGAAAGGATGGTTCTCCTTCATCTTGTCGAATATTGGGGAGGTTGATGCTGTTTTAGGCCGCCATTGGTCGATGTTGGGCGTCCCCATTGTTCTGAAATGATGCTCACCTTTCTTCGACTCTAAAACGGACAAAATTGACATAGAACCGATATGGGTGAAGCTACCTGGGCTCCCCATGCATCTGTGGAATGAAACACGATTTGTCGCGATTGGGAATTTCCTTGGCGACTATGTGTGTTCTGATTATTCCCATAATGAGACAGGAATTTATACGGTGGCAAATATTTTGGTTAAAATCGATCTTCGACTGGGGCTATCGACTGAGATCAATGTACAAACGAAGGATGGGTCCTTCGTACAAATCCTGGACTACGTGGGTGTGCCGTTTAGGTGCCACCACTGCCACGCTCATGGACACCTGGTAGCTTGTTGCCCGTTACCGTTTAGGAGTAGCAGACCGATGGTTGTTGCTGAAGCTGATGATTGCACTGATCCAACGATGAAGGGGAACCCACAGGCGGTGGGGGATGAAGGTATTGCGACTGCTATTGTCACAGGGGCGGACCAGGATTCGGTGGTACCATATACACCGTGTGGGATGCAGGGATCCAGGCCACATTTGGCATCTGTGGTGAACGAGGGATTGGAAATCCTTGGGAGAAAGGATCCGGTTGTAGTGGGGACTACATTGGGTACCACGACACCTTTGACTTAGGAAGCCTCCAGAAAGCTACATGAGCAGTCATTTATTCATCGGGGTTCATCCTCGAATCCCCCGGGTATGTCTCACCACATTTCTTCTGCTGTTTCATTATTTGCTGTCTCTAATGAATTGGGGGGGTTAGTCTTGGGTCTCATCCTCCCGTCAGTACTGTTTTACTATGCCCTGTAGCTCCTTGTATGTTACCTGAAGCGGATAGTGTATACACACCATCTATTGTATCCTCTAAACCCTCTCCCAGTTCTGCGGGATGTAGTATCCGATATGCTCTTAGAAATAAGGTGATCTCTGCTGATGGATCGGGGGGAAAGGGACTTCCTGATTTGGCTTCTAGTGTTGGGGGGAAAGGTCGGGGACGTAAATATCATTTGTCAAAAGCACAAGACCAGGGAAAAGTTGATTTGGTAATGGGTACACAATCCTCTATTGAATGGGCACTTAGAGCAGCGAAAGCCCTGGAAGGGGGTTTCATATGAAATTATTGTCATTCAACTGTCGTGGGTTGGTGAGTCCCATTAAAAAATCATCACTTCGGAGGTTGGTGGATTTAAATCAACCTGATGTTTTACTGTTGCAAGAAACATTGGGTGGCAGTGTGGAGGTTGTTCGGGTATTGGAAAATTTGCTACCTGGTTGGAAGTTCGTGGGAGTGGACACTCGTGGACGCTCTGGAGGGCTGGCCACGGGGTGGAAGGTGAAGAGCTGCAGATATGATAGTTCTTGGGGCATATCTTCTGGTATCGGGTTGGAAGTTTGGGATGCAGCGATTGGTAGGATGATCACGGTTCTCAATATCTATGGACCCTATTTAAATAGGGTTGGATTCTGGGACTCCTTGTTAAGTATCGATCTCTTTTCCAGAAGGGATGTGATATTGGGTGGGGATTTCAACCTTTCTCTGGAGTCTTCAGAAGTTTGAGGGCCTCGGGCTGCTCCGGATCCTTTAGCTAACTATTTTATTCAAGCCTTCGCCAGGAAGGATCTACTTGACATACTACCAACCAGGTTAACCCCTACTTGGAGGAATAAGAGAACAGGGGATCAAAGGGTGGCTAAAAGACTAGATAGGTTTCTGGTGGCTGATGTGTTGGCTCTAGGGGTTGATGTTGTCAAGCAATGGGTTGGGTCAGGGGGGGTTTCTGACCACTTCCCCATCCTCCTGGAGTTAAGAGGTAGAAGAGACAAACCCCCTAGTCCATTCAAATTCAATCCTAGCTGGTTGAAGGAGGAGGATTTTCTTAAATTGGTACAGAATCAGTGGGTTCATCGACCTACAGAGTCTCAGGAGCATGCGGGCGCACACTTTCATCTCAATCTCAAGCGTATTAAAGAGGCCACTATATTCTGGGCTACTGAAAAAAGGGAGAAAGATGATTAGAATCTTAGGGCTGCTGAGATGAATATTGATAGACTTCTACATTGTCAGGGTATGGGTTATCTGGATGAACTGTAGAAAGGTGAGCTGTTGGAATGGGAAAGATGCAGGAATGTGATTCTGTGTGAGCGAGAAGCGATGTGGAGAATGAAAAGTAGGGCGATATGGCTACAGTGTGGGGATGAGAACACAAAATTTTTTCAAGCATATGTAAAGGGGAGAAAATTCACTAACTCTATTTGGGAACTATCTTCTACTGAAGGGGAACTGGTCTCCAGTTTTTATGGTTTGGCTGAGATGGGTGTTCGACACTTCGGAGTCTTATTCACCGCTCAACCTAGGGCCTCTATAGTTTAGGTTATCAGGATGGCTCAGCTCTTCCCACGTTTTGTGGGGGATGAAGAGAACAAACTGTTGATGGCGGAGGTGCTGCCGATTGAGCTCTCACAGGTTATGCAATCCTTCCAGAAAGATAAAAGCCCGGGGCCCGATGGCTGGCCTATTGAATTTTTCTTGGGTTTCTTTGACTTCTTCGGGAAGGAATTATTGGATGTGGTGGAAGAATCAAGAAAGGATGGGTTTGTACATGGTCCCTTCAACTCGACCTTTATAGCTCTCATTCCTAAAACGGACAAGCCTGAAAGTTTTGATGAATTCAGACCTATATCACTCTGCAATTGCATCTATAAGATCATCTCTAAGGTTATGGCGAGGAGACTCAAGAATATTCTGTCTCAGCATATTTCTTGTGAACAATTTGGGTTCTTGGAAGGTCGTCAAATTCATGAGGCCATTGGAGTTGCACAGGAAGGTATACACACTATGAAGGTGCAGAAGCAGAAGGGTGCAGTGATTAAGATTGATCTCTCTAAAGCATTTGATAGGGTTAGCTGGCTCTATATCCGGATGCTTCTAACACACTTGGGCTTCTGTTATGAATTTATACGATGGATTATGGCCTGCATCACCATGGTGAGCTTTGCTGTACTGATCAATGGTTCTGCTAGTCCATTCTTCCATGCTGGCAGGGGGCTACGACAAGGTTGTCCACTTTCACTGTTGTTGTTTCTCCTTGTTGCTGAAGGCCTCAGTCGTTTTATTCTGAAAGCAAAAGCTGATGGTTCCTTTCGTGGCATATCCATTTCTCAGGTATTGTATATCACACATCTCCTATTTGTTAATGACATTCTAATATTTTGTGATGGCTCGAGACAGGATATTAATAAGGTGGTTGAAGGTCTCAATTTACTGCAAGATGCAGCGGGTATGTTAGTGAATATTGATAAATCAACAATCACATGCTCGCATTTAAACGAGCAGGAGATTCACAAATTGGCTATCAGACTACCTTACAGGACTATGGATATTGATGATGGTTTAAAGTACCTTGGATTTCACTTGAAACCCAATGAATATTTGAAGGCAGATTGGCACTGGTTAATTGCTAAATTGGAACAACGACTACATGGATGGAGTCATAAATGGCTCTCGCGGGCAGGGAGACTGGTTTTGGTTAAATCAGTTTTGGAAGCTATTCCGGTGTATTGGATGTCACTTGCTTGGATTCCCAAAGGAGTCTTGGAGCAGATCCGTCGGTTGTGTTTTGCCTTTCTTTGGAAGGGTAAGGGTGATAATCGAGCTTTGGTGTGGGTTAGATGGGAAATGATTGCGGTCCCCAAAGCACTGGGAGGATGGGGCTTAAAGAATATTTTTCTTTTTGCTAAAGCATTAGGGGCCAAGGTGGAATGGCAAATTATCCATACACGGAGCCTCTGGACTAGAGTGGTATATCATAAATACATTGCTCCTTTAACTCTACTTGATTGGATTAGGCAGGGCAATAAGTCGAGGGCAAATTGCTCTGTGGTCTGGAAAGCGGTGGTGCAGCATTTTCATCTGGTTGGATCTGGATTAGTGTGGAGAATCGGAAATGGGCGATTACTTCGTATTGGACTGGATCCTTGGGTTGGATGTAGGGGGGGACATGTGCTTCCTGTGGACTTAAGGACTTTTCTGGCAGCTAGAGGCTGTCATTTTCTGGCTGATATTGAACAACCGGGATCATCCACTCTATGGCATCAGGGGTGGACCTATGCACAGTGTCTTGAGATTCCTGATGACATGCTCGGAGATTGGGAGGATTATATTCAGAACTTAATATACACGAATATTTGCCTGACAAATAGGACTGATGAACTTATCTGGGATCACCATCCCTCTAGAATATACACACCAAAACATGGATATATTCAGCTAAATGTGGAAGTGCATAACAGGGCATTGGTGTGGTGGTGGAAATATCTGTGGAAGTTTAAATGCCCGGGTAAAGCTAAATTACTCTTCTGGGCTATATTGGAAAATAAGGCACCTACCTGGGACATTCTGAAGAAACGATTCATCCAGGGCCCGGGTTTCTGTCCACTCTGTAGGGATGCGGAAGAGACCATTTCTCACCTATTTGTTCACTGCCGGTTTTCTCAGGCTGTTTGGACTGATATCTGCAAAAATTTGGATCTCAATGTGAGGTGGTGGGGAGAGAGTGTTCCTGACGCGTTTCAATGTTGGTGGTCAGATCAAAAGACCTCTTCCATCCGTGCGGCCCCATGTATCTTCGCCTGGGGCATTTGGATCACCCGAAACAAGATCATATTTCAGGACTGTAGGGTCCCGATGGAGCACGTAGTGGCACACGCTGTGGCTGTTATACTACACTACAAGACTACTCTCAAAGCGATTAGATTTCGACCTGTGATCGCGGAAATGATTGATAAATCCATGCCGTGGGCATATTTCGATGGTGCATCACTTGACCATCAATTGGTGTGTGGTGGGGGGGGCATACTTTACAAATCTGAGTCCCATTATTTTCATATCGTGGCTGGATTGGGGAGCGGTACAAATAACTATGCTGAACTTATGTCACTTGGGCTGTTGATGTTATTTGCACTTGAACAGGGTTGCCTAGCTCTATAGATATTTGGAGACTCACTGATAGTTATTCATTGGGCAAATGAGCTTACACAATGTAATGTGATGGTACTCTTACCTATACTGGAAGATGTTTTACGGTTAAAGCAGACATTTAATCTTACTACATTTACACATGTCTACAGGGAGAGAAATGGCATGGTCGATCTTCTTTCCAAAGAAGCGTTGCAGCAACATATGACTTTCGACACATGGTGGATTACTATACATTCTACTGCTGGCACATACAGTTATTACCATAGGCCTTTCCATGAGGCTTTGGAGGACCGGATGGAGCATTAGATCAGCTCCTGTTGACCTGACTCTACTTTACATCTGTTCTGTTTTGTGTTTGTTTTTATATACACGGGCTGTATGGACAGAATATATTTTCTGTTGATTGGAACACTTTCATCATTTTTGAGACAGTTTTTGTTATATGTAGTCAGATATATGAGTGCTGTATGGACAGCCATCTTCATTGTATTGGTTTTATATGGGTCACTAGACATGTCAGTCTTATGGGACAGTATATATGTGACAATGTAGGGATCTCTGTGATTCTATTACATGTGCATAATGTAATTTTGTTCAACTTTTTGAAATAAAATTACGACTTTTTCCAAGGAAAAAAAATAAATCCACCTAAATTATAAAACCTGTAGTTTTGTTGTGAAAAGTGCATTTTCTTAATGTCTGTATAACACCTACAATTTTGTTGTGAAAAGTGCATTTTCATAATATGTGTGATTCTGTGAATATGATATTTGAAGTCTGCATTTAACCTTTTAAGATACATATAATAATTACAATACAGAACGGATTGCCTTATGCTTGTGTTGGAATTTAATTTTTAATAATTTAATTATATATTTATTAATTATTAAGATAAGAAGAGAATTTTTTTTTAATTAATTTTAAAAGTGAAATAATAAATATTATTAGTTAATCATACTATATACATATTAAACTATATTTTAATATTGTTATATTAAAAATTATTTTTAAACTGTATTTTCATATTTATTATATTATAAGTTATGTTTCAAATTTAAAATATCCTTTAGGTTACCTACTATATTCTTATAAATGTAAGCTTATATTTTGATATTGTTATATTAGAAATTATTTTTAAATGGTATTTTCATATTTATTATAAAGCATACCATATTTTTGAGCATGAAGCACTGAGCTTCAATGTGTTTTTTCCTCATGCCTACACAAGAACGTTTGAAGCTATTGACTGGATTTGTTGAAATTTGAATGGTTTCCTAAACAATATATTTTCCAAGTCTCCCAATAAAAAAATTAGGTGTTCTATCACAAGTAAATTTGAACCCGTAGGAGTAATATATTTGCATTTCCTTGGCATGCAAAAGCCTAAATTTTCCCATTGAACCAATCTTTCATCTCAACAACTTGGCAGGGACTTGAAGGTTTGATTCTATTTCCCTTGTTTAAGTATTTCTCAATGTGGTGACACCGCATTCTACTTTCCTAATTTTAAGTATATAAAAATGTTTCGTTAATTTGCACATAAAATTCTCCTTTTGTGACTATAAAAAGTTAGGTGGTTGCTCCATGTAAAATTCCCCAATAGTTTTAAAAAAAAATTCTTTATGTCCATTCGTTGCATTATCCCTTTAAATTATATGTTTTCTTTATGTCCATTCGTTGCATTATCCCTTCAAATTATGCTATGTGTGTTAACACATTTCAACTAGTATTCACCTTTGTTGCTTGTATGTGAAGTTATTCATAACTATTCCCTTTATTTTGTACACAAAATATTACTACCAATTGTTGCTAACACTTTATTTTTGTCCCAATGAAACATCCTTGTAGACTAAATTATCAACGATTTCTCCCATTCTTAGCAACATTTATCGACACAAATCCAGTAAAAAAAATCCAGTTTTGGAATAACAATGCTTAAATTTGCTTAAGATGGGTTCCCTGGGGTATTCGAGGGTGTTGAATCCATTTATCAACTCAAAAACATGATTCAAACAACATAGAATCCGGATTTAAAAATAAATAAATCACCGTATTATGGCCAAAAATTTGTCGGATGGGAAAAATCCTCAAATATTTTGACTCCTTCGAAGACATCTAGTATTGAATTTTGAAAACATCATCTTGTGGAATTTGAAAGAGTTTTAAAGAGGAACGTAATGTTGCACAAACTTTAAGAAATAATTAATCGACCTTGATACTAATGGCGAGCACTAAGAAGCCTGCTAAATGGCATTGAATGCTGCGGTCGCTACTATGCTCGCCATTAGATCCGATGCTGCTTGAAATCGAATGGCAAGCATAGTAGCCACCATAGCATTGAATGTTGCATAGCAGAATGCTTAGTGCTCACAGATACTAATGATGTGCACCACATTCCCAATAAAATGTCTATAAAAGCATATAAAATAATATGAAAATTAATGAACACACCATCCTTGATTAGTGTGCACCCCTTGAAAAGGTCAAAATTGATTAATGTGTTTCCCTCTGTTATTAAATTAGTGTTGATCACATGTGTGCACTATTCCATTTTTATTAAGTCATTATTAATTAATTATTCAATGTCCAATGTGCTTAAATAATGGACGCATAGACTCATATGTTGATTGAGTCAATATTGATCCTTGATCTCATCCTTCTATGGTGATTGGGTCAAGATCGATTGTTGTGCACATTCTCTAATGATGGTTTGGTCAATATTGGTTTCTATGGTGCACATAATATGCCTTGGAATTCCTCAAGTAATGAACCACTTTAATGAAACATATCATCCGTAAGAGGTCTCCCCAATCTATTTGAGACCCTCTGTCATGCGGATTAAGGATGTTTTGGTAATTTTCACAACAAAATTATGATATTCCTAAGTTTGTTTCAATATTTTTCAATGGATCTAAAGTTATGTTATAGAAATCACGATTACCCACTTTGCAAATCTACACTATTGAATTCCAAGAGAAATCATCAAGGAAAAGAGAACATGAATCCTGGAAGCCTTCGAGAATGAAGAATAACTACAACATATGATGTAGGAAACTATTGCATATTTGATATTTCATTATTAATGGGATTAATCTATCCTCATTTCCTTGGCTCTTAAACTTTTTATTTTTATTTATTTTTAATTTATGTTTGTTCATTTAAATTTATTGTTGGCATTAGGTTGAAACTAGGGTTCTCAGAGATGGGGAAAAATGGATTTTGTGTAGTCTAGATTTACTAGCATTTTCTATCTTTCCAAAGGGAATAAGGTCTCACCCAAATACCAACCAAGGCCTTAGAAGAATAAGGAACTCACCAAGTGATGAATGCAACTTAATAAATCTTGTTACCTTAATAGCCAAACATTCCTCATCTATGTACGTATATGATATGTAAGAATTTATGAAATAGGAAGCATCATGAATAGATTAAACAAATATTCCACAAGAACTATAAGTATATACTAACATGCATGCATTATGATCATTGTAACATACCCAGTTTCCTCTTTCAACCATTGAGACCATAGAGTACTAAAATTACATATCCAAATTCAACTATCAACACCCAACTTTAATTTTTCATTTTTCATTTAATTTAACAATGGAAAGTAAATTTGTATGGTCTCCCAAATAACATATCCATTTGTTAAACATTACAAGCAATATCAAACATAAAATACACATGCCATGCCAAGCAATTCCATGGACTTAAACATTCACGAAATAGTAACCAAATAACATGTAAACATAGATTTAGATCCATGGCATTCATATTTAGATAGACACTTATCTTAATAAATTGTTCTCCAATTGGCTATAGGTGAAGGACGTTCCTCCCAACCATAGGCACTATTAAACCATATATTTCTTTGATAGGACACCCTTGATTTGGGGCTATCAATTCACAAGGGAAAAGTCCCCCCCAATACCACTCTACACAACTCCATATCTCAGGAAACCCAATGGTGTAGAAACATCCTCCACAATTGTCCCAATCCTCAATTATCCTTCCCCACAAACATGCACAATGCTGGGAAAAATATCCCTTCGCTGAGCTAACATTCCCATAGGAATCCTCCAGTTCCCTTCTAGTGCTCTAGCACAATTTGGACATGAATTCTCTGAATTGGGACTCCAGGGCACATGCTACAGTCTAGGTTCCTCTAATGCACCATTCTACTAGGGTAAATGGCATGGAACGTTCATCTATGTTATCTATGGTCCTCGTTTTCTTAGTGTTATGGAGATTTATCCCTTGCATATAGGTGTGACCTCCCTTGGATCCTTTCCCTAATCCAAGACAGACAGAATGGGTAGAATACTATGGTTTCACCCACTAGATCTAATCATTTACCCACTAGATCCAATAGTTAATTCACACACAAGATATGAGAAGAGGAGGAAGAAATATTAACACACCTTAACTTATGTGGGGTCCTTTGGTGAAGATCAATCCCAGCTATTGCAAATCTAATAGACTTTTCTCCATCTCCACTTGCTAGCACCCTACACACAAAGAGACAAACAACACCTTTCTTCAAACCCTTCTAACTTATATAAGAATGCATGTAAATGACATAAAATGTGTAGATCTATGCAAGATATATCTAGATCTAATATGATTTACCCAAGAAAAGTTGGATCCATCATAAACATCACATTAAACATGTATATCTGAATCACATACATTCATAAACACCACGATGTGGTCGGGGGAGAAATGAATATATCTATATATCATAAATAAGAATAAGTACATCAAAGAAAACCTTGAGTCTTGATGTAGGCATCCTCCAAGATTCCTAATCCAAAAATTCCTTGACTCAACCAAGATGATCACAAATGGTTGTAGGATGGACTAGGGATTCCAACAACATAACAATACTAAGCAAGAACCTCCCCTTTCTCATAAAATGGCCACAATATATAGATGTATGGTGAATGAAGAGAGGATGAATGTAGAATCCTCAAGACAACTAGGATCGAGATGGTGTGTGAGTTCCTATGCCCAAATGAGTTGGATTCTAATCATGCATGTGATCCTCTAGAAACTCATCGAAAACCATGCAAGGGAAGACCATATCACCCATAGGGAAGTGCAAGGATTGATGGCATCACTCCCCAGGACGCATGCAAGAGAATACCATCTCACCTCCGAGGAAGTGCGAGGACTGATGGCATCACTGCCCAAGAGGCATGCAATGGGTGATGGCGGAGTGATCATCACTCCCTCATAGGCATGTAGGGGGATATGGTGGACAAATAAACCCAAGAGAAGGGTACAATGATGTCATTTTAGCTGATCATATATATATAATGGTATCTAAGGATCTCATAGGGTGGTATAAGGGTATAAGAGAAATGATGGGAATTGTTTTTTACAAATAACAATATGTCAAGGAAAGGAAATGGAAGCAAGAAACAAGAGAGGAACTGCCATCAATGACCAACCAAGTATGCATATATCATCCCCAAGGTATGCCCTACCCATGCTTGGTAATAAAAGTATAAAGTATGGCCTCCAAGAAAGTACATTGCAGATCCATGAATAAACTGCAATATCATGGCCACAAAAAATACACAATGGATCTATGTCATAAAAAGGATCATAGCCACAAGAAAATACAACGTGGATCTATGTCACTAATACAATCTGGAGGATAGATAACACCATTGATATTTTGCAGATGGTCCTCATACATTGTCATTGTTGAGCCCTGGAAATGCCCTTTTTTGACCATACCTATTACACCATTTTTCCCAGTTACACTCTACCTTCATAAACCATATACATGCCTTTTTCCAGATTAATCAGCAATCCTGACAAGGTATACATCATTATTGTTTCATTTAATTAAATTCCTAATATTGTTATGGTTATGAATTATGGCCTTTGATTTATGCTAACTTGTGTGATTTCATTAAGTTAAGATCAAAGCACATGTGTATCAGTCGCCATGCCTTGGGAAAGAATCATGCGTGGTCCAACTATTACTCTTCTAACTCAATTCCTCATATTTTCAAGGGACAACACATCTCTCCACGTGAAGCTGTAACAGGTCACTGAAATAGAGCATAGCTGCAATAGACACGACGCCTCCCGATTGGTCGAACCGTTGATCCATTGACTTCTAGTGTAACAACATCCTTCATGACTAATGACCTCATTCATTATGGATGTAATAGTTAGCTATAACTCTGCAGCATGAAGAACGTAGATATTCATTGCTGCACGAAATTAGTGGATCACGAACTGTATTTCTCATGTATAAATTCGGGAAGGCTTTCCAAGTATGGGGTTAGATAATTATTATTTTGTACAAGATGTAACAGAGAATTGGGACTGTGAATTACCATGTTTAATGAAGAGCAGAGTTACTTCCATTTCTGTGTCTTAATTCATGGTAGTTCACAGTGTCTCTGTTAGAAGGCCAGGGCCCTCCTTCACAAAGAGATTGTTGAGTTAAGTAGGTAGTTAGATTTATTCATTTCCTTTTCTGTGTTGTGGAATTGCATTAGGTGTATTTTTTATAGCTGCAACAGAGAGTTTATGATTGCATTCTTTATTGGTAGTTTATTTCTTTGCATATGAATAGCTGCAACTGCGTGGGGTGACAGTCGACTGTGTAGGTTACTTTGGTTATTGCATGTGTGTTCAATAACTATTACATCCAAGCTCAGCTCCATTCCTTTCAGTCATTTATGCTTTCTAGGATTTCTAATGGTTATCAATTTATAGTTCAAGTTTATTTCTTAATTCTGGTTGCTATTGTATCTTTAATTGAATTCATAGATTAGGAAGATTATGGTTGATTAACAGTAGCTACTGGATGGATCATTTTGGTAAAGATTGAATACTGTAGTCTGATAATTATAGGATTTAACTTCTTGCAAAAGTAATCTAGTTCAATTTCATTCCTAGATCAGTAACTACTAGGTTGATTTATGTAGGAAGGTAGTTGCACTTTGAATTCCTAGATGTATGAGTTAGATTAGTTTTATTTATGGAATGAGTTTGGCTGAGCAGATAGGTAGGATTATCATCTTTATTTATTCAATCAACTACTAGAGATGTTTATGCATAGATTATGCTAATTTCCATTGAAATAAAAGACCTCCCTGGGTTAGACAATTTATATTGAGCATCTTGTGTGTTAGTTGTAATTAATTGACATATAGGGTGACCAACATTTTGGCGCCGTTGTCGGGGATGGTAATTGGTAGACATAGTTAGTAGTTGGTTTTATTTGATTTGATTTTAGTTTAATCATTTACAACATGCATGAATACAAGCAAAACAAATCAGAAACCCCCTTTGAATACTAACATTGCAGGTGGAAGAGGTCAAGGTGGTAATACAGGTCAGGGAAGACACACATACATTGACGAAATAATTGCTAGAGATTATTCTTCCACTAGACCACCGCGGACATCTACAGGAAGAGGAAATTCTATTCCTCCCCATCTTGAGAATTCAACATCAACAGTGGAGAATACAACGAGACCTTCAACTCCTGTTGTAGAAAATAAACCTCTTGAAGATAATGGAAGCACTGTGGGTGTACCAGACAGAGAGGAGATTTATCATATCAACGGAACCAGAGTTACTAAAGAAGTGTGGTTGGAGACTCACCGAGGAGCAGAGGAAGAGAGGAGGCGAGAAGAATAGAGGAGAAGAGAATAAGAAGCAAAAGCAGAGGAAGAACACATAAAGGAAGCCATTGAATTTTGGACTAAAGCAATCGCTAATAGAGAACAGGAAGGAGAGAATGAACATAGGGAGAACTGGGAAGAAGAAGTGGAAGATAATCATGTTGGTAATACTGTGGCTACATTAGAATTCTCTATCCTCCAGACACTTGGATGGGCTCCCATGAAAAACATCTCACCATCAGATCTCCTGAATTTTCATGGTAAGACTTCTGAGGATCCTGATGAATTTGTTTTTGAGTTTGATATCCTCTGTCGTAACTATGATTACACCTCTAGTTCTCAGAAGTTGAAACTGTTCCCAGCCATCTTGAAAGGAAATGTTCTATGTTGGTTCATGAGTCTAGGTCGTGAGACCATCACTACTTGAGACCAAATGAAAAACACCTTTCTCTCTAAGTATAAGGAATATTGTAGAACCGGGGATAGAAAGGAAGAGTTCTTTAAAATGGTTCAGAAGGAAGAAGAGAGCTTGGAAGACTTTGTGGAAATATTGTTGTACAATTTACAAAGGTCTGGACACGCTGAGATTGGAAAAGATGTGCTTAAGATTATTTTGCTACGAGGAATTAGGCAAGATTGCCTTGATATATTGAATTTGTTGGGGAAAGGGGACATCTCAAAAGAACCCTTCGAGAATATCGTTGAATTATGTCGAAGGTACTCAAGGGGATCCTCTAGAACTAACAAATGAGATAAGGATCGAGATCATGATGTCTTCACTAGGACACAGAAGTCATCTAGTGGAGGAGACACTCAAGCAGGATAGGAAACTTGTTGGAGAATTTTAAAACTGATATGATGAGCTCCATTTCCTCAGAGTTAGATGTCTTGAGAGAAAAATAGAGGCAAGTGGTAGAAGTTCTTACACTTGGTGTATTCTGTTCCAAATGTAGGAAAGATAACCCATTGAAAGAATGCTCGTAGGACAAAGCATAAATGTGTAGAATATGTGAGTTGGAGCATGAAACCAAGGAATGTCCCTCACTACCTAAGGTCAAGGCAGTTCTGCAAGCATCCACTTCAGATGTAGAACATGCTTACTTCATTGCACAGAAGAAACCATGGCAGCGTCACAATCAAGGTATGAATCAAGACCCATCATTTTTTTCTGAATAATATGAATGGTATGAACAATATGAATGATATGAATACACAATTCCCTTCACATTATTCTGGTAACCAGTGGCATCCATCTCAGAATCCAATGCAAAATCCTAATTCTTGGACACCATGGTCACAACAATCAAACAATCAATCCCCTTGGAATTCCAACTAGAGAAATTATTACCAAGAAAATAACTTCCCCCATCACCAGACTCGGTATCAACAGTATCCTCCTCAACGGTATCATCACCAACAATACCAAAAACCACAGTTGCAATTCCAAAACATTGCCGCACCTACGAATGCACCACTTTGACCACAACTACCTACACAACCTAACCCAAACCCGAACAATAAAGAAGTCCATCAGTTTGATACTACCAACATGCCCGCGTATTCCATTTCCCAAGTTCCCTGCAATGATATATGATTACGATCAGGGAGGGTAGTGGAACCCATCATCACTGAGGACGTTCCATCCTCAGTGACTGAAACTGGAGTGAGTAAGCACTATGAGAATACTATTCATTCAACAATCCCCATTATTGAGGATGCTGACATTCCTACTGAAATAGTGGTTGAAACTCAAGAAGTAACACACGACAAATCACAACCTACACATTTTATGAGAGAACCGCCATACCTTGAACGATTGGCCATGCAGAAAAAAGTGGAACAACCTCATTTCAATTTCTTAGAAGAATTGAAAAATTTGTATGTCAAAATTCTACTATTACAATCCCTCCATGACGTGCCCATTTATGCTAAGACTCTTAGGTATTTGTGTATCAAGAAACTAGGAAGAAAGCCTAGGGATCCTCCCACTATCCATGTTTTGGGAAAACTTTCCAAATTGATAATGGGGAAGACTCCTATGGAAAAATACGATGACCCTGTAAATCCTACTGTGACAGTTCACATAAGAAACATGCAAATCCCTAACGTCTTGGTAGACTTAGGTGCGGCTATTAACGTTATGACCATAGAACCTGTGAAGAAACTTGGACTCACTAACCTTCGGTCAACCCCTACTATTGTGGAACTTGCTGACAGATCAACAATCAAGCCTGAGGGGATCCTAGATGACCTCGTAATCTTAGTTGACTCGTGGGAATACCCTACGGATTTCTTGGTGTTACAGCCAAAATCTCAATTGGGGGGACACCCACTGATCTTGGGAAGACTGTGGTTGGCCATAGCAAATGCCTGTATCAGTTGTCGGTTAGGATCTATGACCATCTCAGATGGGACTGAGGTCAAAAGCCTAACCTTGTACCCTCCATCTCGACCAAGCACAGAAGTTGAAACTCCACTTTGGGAAGATTTGGAGGAGGAAGAAGGTGTTCAACTGTTATTAACAATAGGGAGAGCCTTAATGTTTAAAGATGAAACAATGCACGATGCCATTAACAATTTCATCAATGAGCCTGCGTCTGTCAACAAACATGTTTACCAGATTCTTAACAGTACGTTAGATGAAGTAGAACAATAAAATATTACAGAAGAAACTCTAGTCAGTGATGTCAGTATAATTCCAGTACTCCAAAATTTGAAAAGTGTACCAGTGGAAATTGAGCCAGGGAAAACATTGAACATCAATTCAAACCTTGCGCCTAGTGAGCTGGAATAGCTAGGCACTTTGCTAAAACAACGTAGAGGATCTTTCGCTTGGGAGTATATAGACATGAAAGGGATTCCTTCTAATATGTGTACCCATCATATTTACATTAAGAGTGACTCCAATATTGTGTGTCAACCACAACGAAGGATGAACCCGAACTTAAGAGACATTGTGAAAGAAGAGATCCAAAAACTTTTGGAAGAAGAATTTATATACCCGATTTTTTACAGTGAGTGGGTTTCTCCACTCGTGATTGTGCCAAAGAAGAATGGGAAATGGAGGGTCTGCATGGATTATAGAGAATTGAACAAGGCAACGCAGAAGGACCACTTCCCCTTACCTTTTATCGATCAGGTCCTTGATACCTTGTCTGGGAAGATGTATTTTTCCTTTTCGGATGGTTTTAGTGGCTACAACCAAATCCAAATTGCTCCAGAAGACCAGGACAAAAACACTTTCACCTGTCCCTGGGGGACTTTTTCATACCGGGTACTTCCTTTTGGGTGGTGCAAGGCACCAGCCACATTTCATTTCAGAGAGCAGTGAATGGAATCTTTTCAGAGATGGTAAATGATTGCATGGATATTTTTATGGATGACTTTACTCCATATGGTAATAGTTATGAAGAAGCACTTAAATATTTAGAAAAGGTCTTGAAACGCTATGAACAAAGCCAACTCTCTTTAAGCACTAAAAAGTGCCATATGATGATGAACGAGGTCATAGTTCTCGGGCACTTCATCTCTTTTGATGGTATCCAGGTAGATCCATCCAAAATCAAGGTAATTGAAAATATACCAACTCCTGGAACACAAAAGGATGTACGTAGCTTCTTGGGGCATGCTGGCTATTACAAAAGGTTCATAGAATTTTTTTCCAAATTAGCTTCTCCTTTGTTCACTTTGTTGATGAAGGATGCACAGTTTGTCTAGAATGATGCATGCCAAACAACGTTTACTGAGCTAAAGAAAAGGCTATCTATAGCACCCATCTTACGATGACCCAACTGGGCTCTGCCTTTTCATATTTCTTCAGATGCTTTAGCACTGCCATTGGATCAGTTTGGGATAGCAGGAAGGTAATGCTCCTTATGCAATTTATTACATTAGCAAGAACTTATCTCCTGCTGAACTAAACTATACTGTCACAGAAAAGGAATTCCTTGCCATTGTTTACGCCATCAACAAATTTAGACATTATATTACTGGATATTCTACTTTTGTGCACACTAATTATTCTGATATCAAATATTTAATGAATAAACCAATCATGAATGCTAGAGTTACTATATGGCTGTTACTATTACATGAATTTGATATCACAATTATTGATAGACCAGGGAAGGAAAATGTTGTTGCATATTTTTTATCTCGACTTGCTAATAGTGATGACAATTTACCAGTCGAAGATTCCTTCCCTGATGAACATTTGTTTGCAGTATCATATCATTCCCCATGGTATGCAGATATTGCTAACTTTTTGGCTGCAGGTAATCTTCCAGCACATCTATTGAAGAGAGAAAAAAGAAAGATCATACAACAAAATGCTAGGTACTGTTGGATTGATGGCCATCTTTTCTACATAGGGATTGATTTAGAAATCAGAATATGTGTTAGAGAAGATGAGATCTTTAGTATTCTTAAAGCTTTCCATGATGAGCCCTGTGGGGGACATTTGAAAGGCAACCTACACACTAGTTGGTTGGGACCTTATCAAATAGATCATGTATTTGACAATGGAATAGTCCAATTGATCACCATTGATGAAAACAAGACACTATTATTCGCAAATGGTCATCGGTTACGCCTATATCACAAACCGATCTCATAGGATGCTTTCGTTTCACAGGTTGCAGCAGATCTAGATTATCAGTTAATGCCAAGGCAGGGATTTTTCTCAAACCCTATGAATTTTTAAGAACTGCAATATCCACATAATTTGTCCATAAATAATTTATTTTTCATTATGTATTTTATCTATCTTTCATTTTGCACTTCATTGGGTTTGTTTTGAAGATTTGTGTGCAAGAATTAATTGGAGGAACAACTGTTGTGGTTGGGCCAAACGATTGCAGGAACCTTACATTGTTTCATGATTTAATAAATCTCTTTGAAGAAGATGGATGATTCATTAGTTTTTCAGCAGCCAGCTAAAAATCCGCCTGTTACTCATTTTGCACAGCTGTGACTCCCTACCTTGTTCATTCTTCCTATTTTTGCAACTGTAGCTCCACCATTTTTCCATTCACTTCATTTTTTCCAGCAGCTGCAACTCTTCTATTTTTGCTTATTCCGCTAAGTCTAGCAGCTGCAACTCCACTATTCCCATTTCATTTTCACCTTTTTGCCAGTAGCTGCGACTCCGTTATTTTTTCTTATTCCGCTGAGTCTAGTAGCTGCGACTCCGCTATTTCCACTTCATTTTTCGCTTTTTTCCAATAGCTACGACTCCGCTATTTTGGCCTATTCCACAAAGTCTAGCAGATCCGACTTTGCTATTTCCATTTCATTTTTTCCTTTTTCCAAACAGCTGCGACTCCGCTACTCTTTCCTATTCCACCAAGTCTAGCAACTGATATTCCACTATCTTTTCCCAACCAACCAAGTCTTGCATGTCTCGCTGAACTTTGCTCAAATCATTTTATTCATTGTCTATAACTCTACTAGATTGTCTTCCTTTTGGAATGGTCTCACTGTCAATGACCTGGCCTGGCTCAAATTTAAATGATGACTCCACAGTTTCAATCACAGTCTGCCAAGAATGAAGGAAATTATTGGGCCATTTTTTTTCTCATCAGCATGAATGTACTTATCATCTTGGTTGGCGGTGTTCAACTCATCATGGCACACACGTATTCTACCAGAGATGCGACCGTGAAACATCATGCGTCGACATAATGGCGGCTTGAAAATTCAATCTTGAAGTTACAGGTTCTAACTATAATCATGATTAAGCATCAAATTAATTGTTGCGATTATGAACATGTCTTGTCTTTTGTCACCATTAGCGTTCTTGTACACACTTAATCACCAAAGAATGTGTCAGAGTAACAACCTGGCCATCCTTTTACCCGATTCGTACCAAAATTTCCCAATTTCGCCATTTTTCCTTAACTGTATCATCTATCGTAAAGTTGAAAACTGCACCATCTTTCCTGAGAATACCAAGTTTCAAATCCCAGCTATTCCATGAATGTTCGAAGGATGCAACTTCCACGTTTGAACTGATAAGGGTTGTATATGCTATTTGAATTGAAAGGAGGTTGATATGGGTAAACCGGTTAGGCATGAACCTGAAAATACAGAACCTCTGCGTGCCAATGTGGAATTGTTTTCCATCTTTGCAACAGCTGGGTGGACCAAATATTTCCAACATCTAGACGGTTTCCATATCGAAACGACATTACAGTTCATTTTTAACTTGACTAATACTCATTCTAAAGTCAAGGGTGTATGCATTGAGGTTACAGAAGCCATTATATCTGAGGTTACTGGCTTACCCCAGGTTGGGAAGAAACTGTTTGGACGGAAGGTGCCGAATTCGACTGCAATAAGGGAATTTCTCGCAGTTGGGGAGAATGTTTGCCCAAAAGGCCATGGATTTGCACTGAACTCGTTACCTTGTCCATGGGATCAAGTGGCAATTTTTTTCTGAAAAAGTATATCTCCTATGAAAGTAGGTACCAGACTGTTTATCTTTCTGAATTCCCCCTGTTATCTCATCTACGCCATGGAAACCTAGTTAATATGCCATTTTATCTCTTTAAGACCCTACAAAATATGGTTGGTTATGCAAGAACGACCCAACACCCAACTTCTTCCCTCACCAATCATGGCCTAATTAAATTACTTATCTTGAGGGCCATTGCACGTCAGAATTTGACCTGGGCTCAATTTCTTGCTGGAGGTGGGGTAATTAGAGAACCTACATTGGAATTGGGGGGTATTGCAGAAGAAGAAGAGGACCGGAGTTCCTCAAATCCAGTTGGGGGGTAGGATGAAAATCTAAATGCAGGGGAAAAAGGAGTAGACATAGGGGAAGCGATGACAACAACGAACCCTGTCATCGAGGAGATAGTGATGGAAGCCTCAACAGAAGAGGTTGGAACTGGGATAATTGTTGAAGCTGCGATAGTAGAAGATGCAACTATGGAAGGACATAAGAAAAGAAAAAGAATAGGGAACAAGGGCCAGACAACTACTTCAACAAGGAAGAAAATATCCAGAGCTTCTTCAGTGGCAACAAGCAGTGTTGATCAACCATCAGAAGGGGTGAAAAGAAGAAGGACTAGATCTATGGTAGCAGTTGAGACAACAGGTGAAATTAGGGAAAATATGGAATTACTGTCAATTGAGACAACAGGAGAAATTGAGGCAAATAGTGAAGCACCTTTAGTAGAAGCATAGTGTGTAATAGGGACAGGCATAGAAATCCCTACCTTAAATCCCAAAACACCTGCTGACATACAGGAACATGTTGCGAATGAACCCCAGATTGAAAATCTCCTGTATGAAAATGAATTATTAAAAGAAGAAGCGCAAGCACTTCGGAATGATTTGGAGAAGGGAAGGAAATAAGCAGGAAACAAGCAAAAAGGAGTCTGGATATATTAGTAGAGGCTGCAGATCAAGTGGAAAATTCATCCCCTGATTTGAGTTATGAAGAGAAAGAAAAAGTGATATGCCCAGAATTTGGAGACTTATATAAAATGGTAGGGCATAAAGTCATACTGGCCGACCTTGTGTTGGAGAAAACTCACTATGGCTTGGGGTAGACCACAACAGACAGCTGACTACCAGAAATTAACTCAATTCTCAATATTATGCTATATAGATGACAATGCTAAGATAATTAAGAATATAACAAACCTCAATCCAAACATTTGATGTAGATCCCCGTTGGAGCTTTTCAATCAGTGCACTTGAATCTACAAATTAGTCTTGACAGCCAATATACAACAAGTACATATAATATATAAATGATATTAACATCATCAATATCAATGGTCCATGATATAACAAGTAAATGCAACCCAATGTAAGATAAACAACATTCACAACATTAATGGACAAGAATATGAGTATTTCTATTAATAAACAAGAAGAAGTACAATGTGATACGACCTTTTGCCGGAAACCAATCTGAACCAAGATCTGGATCAATCCACTTGTGCCTCCACCACTTCAATCCTCCATGAATGGAAAACTCAAACAAGATAGGAGTTTGGAAGGTGAACATAAAGGGTTCACAACTACAAGGATCAATGAGTGTAGACTTAAGATAGGGTAAAAATCCACTAGAGTTCTCTTGCTCTTCTTTCTCCTCCCGTCCATAAGCCATATGTGCTCAATAAATAGTCCTCTCAAAGCTAAGTGAAAGGACACATTGAGGAGTTTCTTGGGCAGATGGAGAGTCAAAGGTCATGCAATGACTGCTTTTTGGGAGTAAAAAGTAATAAAATAGTGATTTTTACAATTTTAGATGCTACTTGCTGGCTATAGTGATGCAACTCGCGGGTACGCCCACCGTAATGATGCATCAAGCGTACAAGAGAATAAATACGAAAAAAATAGTGTCTGAAGGATACAAAATGGTTCTGAGTCAGTTGAATGGATCCTCTAGGCCAAAGAGTGTTGATTCTCGCAAGGTGGAAGATTACGTTGTAACAAATGCCCCCTAATGTGTGAAGTTTAGAGAATGATGCTATGATGGACGAAATATATTATAAATCTCAAAAGTGGAGTAATGGAGACACAAGTGGAAAGAGTATCTCACTCATCATAATACAATAGTGTCTCTGAATACATGTTGGTAGTACAACAATCTGATACAATGGCCATGAATAGGTAGTACATAGTGAAGATATGTCATAAGTGATCATAGCCATGATCCCTCTACAGTAAGATATGGTCTCCTGCTGAAAAGGAAACAACTGGTGCAAACTGGAGGTACAAACAGCTAATATCTGAGAGGTGATATCTCAGATGTAAAGTCAAAGTCATAAGTAGCATATTGAATGCCACTATCGCCTGGGGTCTTCTACACAAGTGTTCAATGGTGCAAGTCTCATCAAGTGAATAAAGGAGTTGGGGTCGAACCTAATGTGACATCGTCTGATTACCGGTCAATGATGTATATCGTTAACAAACGCGAGATGACCCACCAATAATGAAAATGGGCATCAAGGCACAGAGCACAATCATCAGAGTGTGAATAAATGAGTTGAAGTTGAACACTAGGATGAATCCATCGATCAAGGGACATTGTTGTATTCCCAAAACTATCGATGGCGAGAGAGCCTGCCACTAATGACTGCAAGCCTCAAGGTACTCAACCGAACTCTAAGCCTCAAGTTCTAGAATAAATGGGTTGAAGTCGACGGAACGAGACTCACTGGAGGGAGGGCATTAATGCATCCCCCATAAACCAGCACAAGGTACCAGCTATGCTGAAAGATTTGGAAGAACTCAGGTGAAATGGACTGACTCAATAAGGATGGCCGAAATGCAATAGTCAAGAGATTTGAGGAGTGGCCGAATCTGGTTTCAAGACTTCCTTTGAACAAGATCATGAGTAGATGGATAGACGTAGGCAACATAGACTGGATATAGACTATGCGATGCAGGAGGCATCACAAAGGGCTCCATAATGACTGGAAGCTTAACCAATCGATGGAGAAACTGAGTAACAAGTATAGCTCCTAATGTCCAACTATAGTCCCAACTCATAGTGTATGGAGTGGAATGAATGCTTTGTTCAAAGGTGACACAACAACTTCCAACAAGAAGTAGTAATCATAATCCCGTCCGACTTTTTGGAATATTTGATGTTTTTGGTCTTTTTCATATTTAGGGAAAGCTTGAAAAAGAATAAAATTGCTTATAGTACAACAAGTGAGAGAACAAGTGTCAAAGCGAGCAGACTAGTCCCAAGCAGTGGAACATACCTATGATCAATGCAAGGAAGCATGTGCAGGATGTGGACACTCAGGGGAATGTTCCCTCAGGGTAAAGGGTCATCAAGCTACAAAAGATAAACTAAGGCTCTACTTGGCTTGGAAGGTAAATTGCTCAGCCACATGGCTAATAAGTGAGTAAGCGGGAGCCGACACAAGGCTCAAGCGACAAGCAAGATAATGCAATGCAATCACAACTTGACATAAAAGGGGAGTTATTTTTCATAAAGTTAGTCTCCTCACCTGAAAAGGTGTAAAATAATGAGAGAAGAACTCTTCTAATCACGTATGACTAAGTATACCTTTTTCATAATTAATCCACAAAAGTCTGGAAAATGGGTAAGCTTATACCTAAGTGGATGTCGCTTCAAATCCTTTAACGAGTCTGAAATTATAAGTATACTCTACAATCTTGTTTGATTTGGAAAAGTCTAACAAGGGCTTAAAAAAGACTTTATACAACTCTTTTCCATAAAGGTTTAATGAGTCCGAAAAAGTAAACTCGTGACCTCCTTACTGTTTTTAACGAGCTCAAAGGAGAGATGGAAGACTCCTCATCATGGGAGCAGACGAGTGTCAGGGGCATGCGAGACTAGTTCCAAGCACATGGAATAAAGCTATGCATAATGCAAGGACCATGAGCAAGCTAAGGACACTCAAGGGGTGTCTGCGAATTCGGATGGCAAAAGGTTCAAATGCATCATAACAATGGGGAGGCCTAAACCTATATGCAAGGTTCCAAATATGCCTGCCATGAACGAAGCAAATGTCGAAAAAGACCAGTAAACAAGTATAAGTCTAGCTAAAAATCCTGTCTCCAAGAAACATAAGTACCAAGATCATCTCTAAAACGTACGTAAAGAAAAATCAGATACAAGTCACTGTAGTAGAAACATTTTCAATTTCACTATTGTTAACCTTAGACATAACGCAGGTAGAGCTAACCACTGAAGGTGCCGTAGTACCAATACGTGAGGGATCAAAATTATCATCTTTAAAATGGAGAGCAAAGCTGAAGGATGTGGAGGAATCTGCAAGAGCAAATTCATCATCACGGGAGTTGGAAATTCTAGAAATAGAATCAAACTCTTCAGGAGCACCGTTTTGCAAATCTACAGGAGAGCTCCAAGACTCATCAGACTCAAACGTCAAATCAGGGTTGGACAAGACCGTGAATGGATCCAAATTCAAATGGATGGAAGGTTGTATTATAGGCTCATCTTGTTCAATAATATCAAGGGGAGGAGGGGAATGAGATCTATGATAAAGATCTCCCCATGGCTTGTCATCACCACCCATGGCCTCAATAAAAACTTCATCTGAAGGTAAAATACCATCGAGGAAACCATGTGAACAAGATAGGTCGACTGCACGCGTGGACAACATAACGAGATCTTCCTCTACTGTCCATGAAGAAGAGAGATCCGAATATGCAATGGCTTGTTGAACATATTAAGAAGCAAGCTTGATTGTAGACAAGGGCATATCCATTCCAATGTGTGAAACGTCTCCAGACAGGGAACTTGTGGAAGGTGGATCCCACGGATCACTAAAATATGAGGTCCAGAAATGTACATTATTCAATGGAGGAGGCACATTATTGGAAATGGTTTCAATAAAAGCAATGGGTGAAGGGAAATCATAAGATCCCATCAATGAAGGGTACATACTGACACCCATGTTCCCAGTTGCCGGCTGAGAATGAGTAACCTACGACACTATGGATCCCATGGATTCTATGGAAGAGGAATTAACGAAATCCAGCTGATCGATGGTCACAATCTTGACTTCGTGAGGAAAGCAGATAACTTTGAATATAGTACACGCGATAGCCTTCATAGTGTACATCCAATTTTGATCCAGTAAAAGGTTGTAGTCGATGGGCGCATCAACCACCTCGACTTCAATAGGCACAGACTTACCTCCTAAGGAGACAACAAGGGAAGGGATAGTTCCATGCGGCTTAAATGACCAACCATCAAATTCAATGAGCGTGGTTTGAGACGCGAGAAGAGGAGGAGAGCCAAGAGCTTTCCAAAAAGTTAATGACATTACTGACGCGGAAGCACCTTCGTCAACCATAGTATGTTTGTCAAAACTCTGAAGGCACACCACCTGGATTTGAAAAGCCACGTGGTAAGGTAATTGAGGTTGAAAATCAGTAGTATCAAACTTGATAACACTGAGATTTCCCTGATCCTGAACTCCTAACGCACTCAAAAGGGCATGATTTTGAGAAGGACAGGCCTGGAAGACTTCAAGAGCCGACATGGCACACAGAGTTTGGCCCAAATATTCCACAATTGAGTAGTTATGGGCGGCTCGAGCATTAGGATTATGCGTATTGCACTTAAGAACACCTTTCAGTATCTGTGGCATATTAGAGAGCTTCTCAATATGCAAGGAATTGCCAGGAGGAGGGGGAGGCTCATTACCCAAATTGGGTTGTGGTGCATCATAATCGCGTTGACGAGTGGAAACACTAACCTCTGATTGAACCATGTTCACACATCAATAACCACTAGTATTGGAAGAAGACGTTGCCATCTCAGTAGGTCCATAACCAGTGGTGGGAGCATGTGAAGCCATGTTTTGATGATGAGGTAGGGGATACTTTAACAAAGCTGGGCTCTGTGCCAAATGCTTCTATGCTTCTTCAATTCGAGGACATAAGTGAGTAAGATGGTCTTCCCCATAGAGCTTGGAAGGAAACTTCACCTTACGCCTAGGTTTATGGTCCTCACCAGCATTTTCGCCTTCCCAAGGAGGGTTGGCATTATCCTTACGGGGGGTATTGCGATTGCTATTGTTATTCCCATTGTTTCCACCCTTACGGTTGTTTCTCCCCTTTTTCTTACCACTAGGTTGCTGGTTACCTGATTGGTTCATCAATTGCACATTGTGTACATCGGATGACGAGGTGAAAGTGGACAAGGTGTGAACCTATCCGGGAGTAGACTGGTTTAGTGACAAATTTTGCATTTGATTAGCTACCAAATCTACAGGGAGAGTGCTTGCAGATTCTATGATGCCATTAGAATGTAGTCTAGGAACTGACTGAGGCTCATGACGTGTGCACGGTGCATCAGGAATAATGTCATACAAAATGCCATACTGAGAGTATAGTAAGTCTAATTGCTAGACTTTCAAGATGGCTTGTTCCTCAGTCACAATGCCGGACATAGAAACATACTTAGCAATGTATGGGAGTAGAGACTTGAGGAACCATTCCAACAAGAACTCTGGAGGAATGTTGGCTTTCACTAACCTCTTCCGCCGACGCCACTCTTGAACATGGTCAGAAATATGTGTGGCTTTGTTCTGACGGAAGGTAGATAAAAGTTCAGTACCAGTATCATAGCGAACCGACAACTGGAAATGATCCAAGAAAACCCCTATAAGTGTTTCTAGGAAACTCAACGTACCACTTCGCGGTTGCCCCCGTGAGCGTGTGTTTAAATAGTTGCAATCTAACGGAATTGTGATTCAACGAGTTAGAGGAACACCAAAGGTGAAATGTTGTGACATGATCACCCGAGTCCTCACCGCCTTTCGCTTCAAAGTTAGGAATGTCCGAAAGGAGCTTGGTAGGGACCAGAGGCCAATTAGGGTCATGAAACACTGGATCATTCATGAGCTTTGAAAGATCCAGAAGATTCAAGCATGCAAGGAACGAGAGCTTAGGCTGGAAATCTTGACTCCCCCCAATTATAAGCTCGAGGTGTAGGGGTGTCAGAAGTGTGCTCGACTCCCCCCGATGGAATCGTGGGGATTTCCTCCATGTCGGAATGTGCAGCCGTCATAAAGTCGGCTACATATGCGTTGTAAGAATCTGAAGACTCAGAGAGAGCCCGCCAACATCCCCGAGCAACACGGCGTGAAAGTTCAGCCGGTTCTATACTAGCTAATCGATGGGATCGGCAGAGAGTAGGACTCTGTGCCACGATATCTCCAGAGAGAATATCAAATTGCAACGTCTCCTACGGCCAACTATTGATCAAAAATAGTAAATTAAAAGCACACACCTAGAGAAACTATAGCCAAGAGCAGACAAACATAGTGGCTAAATGATCTCTCGACACTAGAGCCGGTATGTCTCGCCTAAGAGAGGCTTGAGACTCCCAAACTATAGCCGGAGGTAATAGAATCAGTTATAGAGACACCCAGGCTTCACTGTGTGCAAAGGGACGTTACCCTCGGCAACAAACAACTGTGTTGTCCAATCCCTATTTGACTCAGGACGCAAACAACATAACCACTGCAAGTACCCTATGCCATACCTAGGTAAGGAAACTATGGTCACCGCAATATAACCAATGATCAAGGGGACAGTTGCAAGTGGGATCCGTCGTATGGGCAGGGTAGCTGAGCCCGAAACTCAATGAGGGTCAAATCCCCCAAGAGTCCCTAGATATGAACAAATCCTGGAAATATCTCACATGTTCAGCCAGTATCAAAGGGATATCTCCTCAACCAACCTCCCGTGACCTCGCGCTTAACTCTGGTTTGAGTAGATCTTCCTGAGAACACCAATATATACCATGGATTCCTCCACTCCCTGGTCAGACACCTAATGTTTTGTCTGGTAGTTTTGGATTGTTAACTCACAATGATCTATTCCAAGACTCTAAACCTATGCTAGTTGGTGTACCCTATACATAAAATCGGTCTAATCAATTTTAAGATTAAGCATTAATTTTAGTGGCTGTGGTTACTCAAGGGATATGGTCATGAAACTAGTGATGTGTATGACTCAATAGTATGCAAAATCGTCAAATCCTAGACTCATCTATCCAATAAAACAATGTCACTAGCATGCAAAATCAACCCAACGATTCCGAAATAAATATGCAATCCTTTTATATTTTTCGATACACAAGCAGAACCTAAATGAAGGCAGCAAGCAATCAATGCAAGATGCATTACATGAAAGTAATTTTTTTTGTTTGTATTTTCTCTTATAAGCAAAAGGAAAATGAAAAACTATATGTATTTTTGTATTTTTCAATATATGGAAATGAAAAATGCAAGCAAAATCCTACTATCTAGTCACTGATATGCCAAGGAGATCACTAAGACAACCAGGAAGATACCAAATAGTAAGACTCATCCAAAGGAATGAGCTCAAAAGGAAAAAACCAACAAGGTTAAATCCAAAGATGGGTAAAAAACCAACAAGGCTCAACCAAGAGAAAAGAAGAGTTTTGGTCACAACCAAGGCATGTAACAGTCAAGAAATAGGCCAACAAAGACTCAAGATCAACCAAAACCAACCCAACAACAACCCAAGGTCATAAAATAACCAAAGCCGGAGTTATATACTATTGTCGAAGGAATACCTACGGGTACCCGTGTCACGACCCCTCCCGTCATCCCAAGGCAGGGGAGAGAACAAGACCAAACATACAAGCTTCGTTCTACAATCTTAGCCCCATACGTTACTAAAAAATGCATAATAATTAAAAGCTTAATGTGTGCAGGTTCAAATTAACTAACCATAATGGAATTAACTCATTTTTGCACACACACCAATAGTAATGCATAACATATATATATCACAGCAGAGGATGTTTCAACATGTAAAGACTCAATCTCGTTCCAAAGCCATGCAAAAATCCCATATTAAGATAATCATTTCGTTTCATTAAACATGGACAATTAACATACTGCAGAACACAAAATGCATATAATTTATAACACAGAGAACACTTATCTTGAAGATGAAGTTGTCCAAACAACTGCTATGTGAGAGCAACGTTCCACCCAACCATAGAACTCTGTCCAGCTTGTATTCTTTTAGCTGAGAGATCACCCCCGAGCTGGGTTGTGTATCCACTAAGGAGTAACTAGCTGGGAACACTCACAACCATGGTTCACTTAACAGCTATGCTAAGCCAACACACAATTGGGTTTATCAAGCATACAAGAAGATAGAGGAGGGTAATGCTAAGCTAGTGAGCTCAACCACAGAGCTACAGGCATCTCAAATGAACTCAATAGTCAAGCACCCACATTACCTGCCACATCCAACACAAGGAAGATCCCCTTCTCTGCTACACAGTTCCTCAGGCAACTCTTCCCTCCAGTGCTCTTCAGGATGGGCATAGAAAGGTCTAGCTGCTAGCTTCCTGAGATTCTATCCTTCACTAGGTTTATCAAACAAACCCAACCTCTGTTCAATTGTTCATAATTGAATTTCTCCCAATTCAGTCATTTAATAACTCAAATCCGTCACTGGTTTTCCGGGCTGCAAAAACTGGGTTTTCCTATGGATTTCAGGGTATCTAATACTCTCAATTTCGCCCCAAGGTTCATATCTATGGATCCCCCATTGGATTTTACCGTCCAATACCAAATCTGGGCATTTCTGGCACTTCAAAACGTGGGTTCTTGCAAAGTTGCGATTTCTGTTTTTTCTCACTGCAAACAATTCGCTTTTGGATGGAAAATGATGCTGGTAACTTCCACAATGGAATGGGGATGAGGAAGAAGCAACTCCCATGAGGTAGAGTGGCTTGTGGTACAAGAAAATAGAGCCCATACTTGCAAATACGAATTTATGGCCTGTCCATGCTCCATTGAAGCCATGGACTGAAATCCTCAACTACTTCCTTACAAAGAAATAAATGTCATCATGGTAAGTCAAATGGGTTCTCACAATGACATTTGGCAGCGTATGGTTCATCCCCACAACCCCCTCACCACTCCCTAGTGGATACACATGGCCCCTTCTCATTGGTTGATTCCATAGCCAGTTTTGGTATTTTATTGCAATATTAATATTTACATCAATTTACAATTTTCCATGGATTAATAGCACATGGGTAACAAAATGTCAAATACTTGTCAATTTTAAATAAAATCCGAACATACACTAGTTGGGCCTTGGCCTTGAGCTCCACGCTAAGAAAACATACAACGCATGTATACAATATTTATATTAAAAGCCAATATTTCATAGGGGTCGAAATTGGGGTATTACAACCTGCGAGCAGCAAAGTAAACAGAAGCGGGTATACATGGGCAAAGCTAAGCTAGCCTGCGGGTAGGGAAAAGTAAATTGGCAAATAAAGAGTTTTCTATAGTGTATCTCAACGGAAAATAAGTGACACAGAGCTTCGACAAACAACAACTCTAATTAAGGACTAATGCTCAAAAATCCTCAAAAATGGATGTATTCCTCAGCAGAGTCGTCATTTCTATGTTGGAGAAAACTCACTATGGCTTGGAGTAGACCACAACAAATAGATGACTACCAGAAATTAATTCAATTCTCAATATTATGCTATATAAATGACAATGCTAAGATAATGAAGAATATAACCAACCTCGATCCAAACTTTTGATGTAGATCCCGATTGGAGCTTTTCAATCCGTGCACTTGAATCTGCAAATTAGTCTTGACAACCAATATACAACAAGTACATATAATATATAAACGGCATTAACATCATCAATAACAATGGTCCATGATATAACAAGTGAATTCAACCCAATGTAAGATAAACAACATTCCCAACATTAATGGACGAGAATATGAGTATTTCTATTAATAAAAAAGAAGAAGTACAATGTGATACGACCTGTTGCCGGCAACCAATCTGAACCAAGATTTGGATCAATCCACTTGTGCATCCACCACTTCAATCGCCCATGAATGGAAAACTCAAACTATGATAGGAGTTTGGAAGGTGAACATAAAGGGTTCACAACTACAAGGATCAATGAGTGTAGACTCAAGATAGGGAAAAAATCCACTAGAGTTCTCTTGCTCTTCTTTCTCCTCCCGTCCATAAGCCATATGTGCTCAATATATAGTCCTCTCAAAGGTAATTGAAAGGACACGTCGAGGCGTTTCTTGGGTAGATGGAGAGTCAAAGGTCACCCAATGACCACTCTTTTGGAGTAAAAAGTAATAAACTAGTGATTTTTACCATTTTACATGCTACCCATGGGCTATAGTGATGCAACTCGCGGGTACTCCCACTGTAATGATACAACAAGTGTACAAGGAAAAAAATAGGGAAAAAATAGTGTCTGAAGGATATAAAATGGTTCTGAGTCAGTGGAATGGATCCTCTAGGCCAAAGAGTGCTAATTCTCACAGGGTGGAAGATTACATTGAAATAGACCTTGTTGCACAATCACCTGAATGAGCAACACAAGAAGGAAAAGTGCAAGCAGTTGAGTTGATGAGGGAAGATGAACCAGGAATGGACTTAATCCAGGATTTAGAACCAAAAGAAGAAGGATATATGCAAACTCAACCATCCAGAGATACATAACTACTCATGGAATAGTCTCATTGCTCAGTAGACATTGAGATAGTCCAAGAGCCTTTCCAACAACTTGGAGAAATTAGGGAAAATGACGTTGTTACACAAGAACCCACGTCGTTGGAAATGCTTATTGAGGTTGCAACTTGAATTGAAGTTGTTGAAGGAAAAATCCAAGAAGAGAATGTTGCTACACAAGAACCGACATCTTCAAAAATGTTTGTTGAGATTGCAATTCAAACTGATGTTGCTGAGGTGGAATTGGAAGGGTAGGATGCTCTCACACAAGAACCAGCATCCCCAAAAGCAACCACTGAAACTACAACAGAAGCAGAGGTCACTACAACACCAATGGAAGATGAGACTGCTAAACCTTTAATCCACAAAGTGGAAACTAGAACATTTGGTGATGAGGTAAGAATGCCACCTTCTCAAGGCATCATTTATTTAGATTCTGATGATGAAAAGGATGTGGAGAATGGGAGAATTCAACGATTAGAAAATGAGATTCTCTAGCTCAATCTGGAGCTAGACAAATGGCAGAAATTCATTGCTCAATGCAGTACAGGGATGATCTCTCTCCACGAACATACAAATACCATCAGGGAGTTGAGAGAAAAATGGGCCGAGGAGCTATTCTTCCATAAAACCTGGTGGGAAAAACTTCAAGAAAGGTTGGAAGAATTGAAGAAAATTAAAACCTTGCAACAAGAAAAAGACCAAATGTATACTCTTTTCCTAGAATTACTAAGTTGCAGGGTTCTATCCTCCTCTTACCTTGTCTTTCTTCACAAGCAAACCACTTTATTTAAATTGAGGGCTCCCAAGGAAGGAAGAATTTGATCTAGCAACAACTAGCTAGTTTCTAGAAACTTTTATGGGGAGTGATTTTGAGGATCAACATTTGTTATGTGAATTATATTTACATGATAGGGCATGTTACATTGACTCTCCCTCCAATCCTTTGCCTTGTTTGGGGGATCAGCTGACGGCATTTGCCTCTTTTTTCATCAACCATGTAAAATGGCGAAATGATTTCCAAACTATCACAAAGAATGAAGAAAATTATACTCTCCAAATTAGGGATGAACCTCAAGATCCAAAAGAACTCATAGCAAATCATGCTGGATCTCTCAAGGTTCCTACAATTGCCCAATACTTTGAAATATTGTGAGATAAAATCCTCACTACCTGTGTCCTGATGATTTTTAATATGCAACAGAGTGCTCTAGAAGGTAGTGAATACATATGGCTATATTCTTCTTCATCTCTGAGGAAATGGGATCCATACTGCTTCGAGAATTTCAAGCAAGCCTTGACAAGGGTTCCTAGGTATGTGCAGTGCATGAAAATATGTGGACCTTGGTGGATTGGATTGAGATTTAGATTTCCCCTCATATGGATTCCTATGAGTCCTTACAAGAACAACTATGTTTTGACTAAGGAAGAGGAGAAGATGTGTTGGGAGCAATGGACAGCCTGCTATGGATATGTGCCTTATGGGGAACCACCAAAGCCTGCTCTCACCAATCTTCGCAAATATAGCTTGGACTTAGATTCGGACTAGTGGAGGTTGTTGCATGAGGACATGCAAATGGATAGTTGGGGGTGATGTAGGGCCCTGGAAATGCCCATTTTTTACCATACCTATTACACCATTTTGCCTAGTTACACTCTACCTTCATAAGCCATATACATGCATTTTTCCAGATTAATTAGCAATCCTGACAAGGTATGTAATACCCCATTTTGACCCTTAGGATATATTAGTTTTTAATGTAAATATTGTATACATGTGATGTATTTTTTCCTAGCGTGGAGCTCAAGGCCAAGGCCCCGCTAGTGGAATCTCAAATTTTATTTAAAGGCAAGTATTAGACATAACGTTACCCATGTGCTATTTAGCCATGGAACATTGTAAAAATGATGTCAATAAACATTATGCAATAAAATACCAAAATTGGCTATGGAGGCAACGAATGACAAGGGGCCATGTGTATCCACTAGAGAGTGGTGAGGGGGTGTGGGATTGAGCCATAAGCTTCCAAATGTCAATGTGAGAACCCATTTGACTTTCCTTGATGACATTTATTTATGTTGTAAGGAAGTTGTTGAAGATTTCAGTCCATGGCTTCAATGGAGCATGGGAAGCCCCGAAATTCGTATGGTAGAGTATGGGCTCTGTTGTCTTGTACCACAAGTCACTCTACCTCATGGGAGTTGCTTCTTCCTCATCCCCATTCCATTGTGGAAGTTACCAGCATCAATTTCCATCCAAAACGAATTCCCAGCAGGGAGAAAAACCAAAAAATCGCAACTGTGAAAGAATCCACGTTTTGAAGAGCCATAAATGCCCAGAATTGGTAGTTGATAGTGAAATCCAATGGGGGATCCATAGGTATGAACCTTGGGGTTAATTTGGGAGCATTAGCTACCCTGAAATCCATTGGAAAACCCAGTTTTGATAGCCCAAAAACCTAGTGACGGGATTGAGTTATTTGTTGCCAGAATTGTGAGAAATCCAAGTACGGATGTTTGAACAGAGGATGGGATTGCTTGAATTTAGCTTGAGATGTCTGTAGCTCTGTGGTTGAGCTCACTAGCTTAGCATCCTCATAATTTCCTTATTGCATGCTTGATAAACCCAGCTGTGTGCTGGCTTAGCATCACCGTTTTAGTGAATCCATGGCTGTGAGTGAGCCTGTCTAGTTCCTCCTTAGTGGAGACACAAACCAGCTCGGGGGTGATCTCTTAGCTGAAAGAATATAGACTGGACAGAGATCTATGGTTGGGTGGAATGTTTCTCTCACGTAGACAGTTGTTTGGACGTTTGCATTTCAAGATAAGTATTCTCTATGGATTAATTTATTTGCATTATGTGTTCAACAATGTCTTAATCCTGAATGTTAACTGTTTATGCTAAATGAGATGAAATGAATATCTTAATATGGTTGATATGAAGCTTGTGCATATCCTAAAAATGGGATTTATTCTCTGTCTATTGATTCACCATCTGCTTGAGTTAAATATGTTGATGCATTACTGTTTGTGTGTATGCAAATTTGATTAATTATGTTGTGTTTTTATTGAGTATGAATTGCACACAAATTTTTTTAATTATTATAAATTTCTTAGTAATGAACGGAGCTGAGATTGCTAATAAGCCCGGTAGATTGGTCATGTTTCCTCCCTTGCATCGGGCTGATGAAAGGGGACGTGACAGAGTGGTATCAGAGCCCAACTTGCAGCACTGGGGCTGCTTGGGCCAGACTATGAGTTTACAGGCATGTAATAGGATGTTTTAGCACAGTATTGGGAAGTTGGGGGCGACATTTTGATTGGAGAAAATGATAGGGTCAGATTTCTCAGATGTGGAAGAAGATCACACAGGTGCGTAGATCTCTCCAAGAGATTTCCAACAGTGCTAGACTTGCCTCATTTTGCCAAGGGATGAAGGAGATAAAGACCCCGCAAGTTGCAGGAAACGTGGGTGTTTCCTGGGTTTTGGGTTTCAGGAACGCCCTATTGCGGGTTGGATTTCCAAAATCCTGAACCCGCCATCTTTCGGGTTTCGGGTTTCAGGAGCGCCATTTTGCGGAATGGATTTCTGAAATCCCGAACCCCTAATTTTTTCGTCTTTTGGGTTTCGGGTTTCGGGAGCGCCATTTTGCGGAATGGATTTCCGAAATCCCGAACGCCTAATTTTTTCGTCTTTCGGGTTTCGGGTTTCGGGAGCGCCATTTTGCAGAATGGATTTCCGAAATCCCGAAACCGCAATTTTTCTGTCTTTCAGGTTTCGGGTTTTGGGTTTCGGGAGTGCTATTTTGCGGAATGGATTTACGAAATCCCAAAACCGCAATTTTTCCGTCCTTCGGGTTTCGGGTTTCGGGTTTCGGGAGCGCCATTTTGCGAAATGGATTTCTGAAATCCCGAAACCACAATTTTTCTATCCTTCAGGTTTCGGGTTTCAGGAGCGTCATTTTGCAGAATGGATTTCTGAAATCCTGAAACCTCAATTTTTTCCATCCTTCGGGTTTCGGGTTTCGGGAGCGCCTTTTGCGGAATGGATTTCCGAAATCCCGAACCCGCAATTTTCCAGGTTTCGGGTTTCGAGAGGGTCATTTTCTCGGAATGGATTTCTGAAAACCTGAACTTGCGACTTTTTGGGTTTTGGGTTGCGGGAAGTTGGTTTTGGGATTTCCGCAATCCTGAATCCCGCATTCCGGGTTTCGGGTTAGGGCGCGAAAAAAAAAGTATAGAGCTCAAAATTTGAATTTTGGATAGCAGGAGCATGCAGGATCAGATTTTGATGAGGTCGGTGGCAGTCTGAGGCCATCGATGGAGGCCATGAATGAACTGGTGAAGATCTCGAGTCCATTACGCTCCGATTTGACACAAAATTGGAATTAATGGATTTTATAAATCGGTGTCCCGATGCTTGACAGAAGGTCGGATTGGGCCGAAATTGATATGGGGTAGTCATGGAGCAGGAACGGTGTTAAGTTTGGATTTTTGGAGCGAAAATCCAAAGGATGTGGAGTCGGGGTGTGCAAGAAGGCCAAAAAGCACTATTCTGGGCCACGTTTTGGGAATTTTGAAAAGCTTGTAGTGGCTGAAAATGACCCTATAATTCGGAATCAAGAAAATTGCTGAACTTAGCATTTCATATTCTCAGTAAACCAGGCATATTCCGTTAGACAAAGATTTTCCATAGATGCACCGTTTGGGAAATAGCCATTTTTGGCCCCAAATTTGGAATTTTGGAAAAATGTGAAAAATGATTAGTCAAACCCATAATTTTATATAGGATGAATGGTGCATCGGAATAGAGATGTGTGAGTTTCTGAATGTTCCTTATTATATAGACTAACTTCGCCCAGTAGAAATTTTTTTGTGATTCCTCATAGATTTTCTTCCACAGGTGGTTGAAGTTGGCATCCCGGACCAAAATACAACTGTGTAAAAATGTGCAGAATTATTGGTAAAAGTTGTCATTTTTGAAGTGATGTAGTTCGCACACACGATGTCGGAATGGAGCAAGTGGACATGGATTGGAAAGCATATCCAGCAGGGAATAGTGTTGCATAATCAGAATTTGAAGGAATTTATCATACATCATAGATAATTGGAGTAGAAAAGTGCCAATGGATGTTTGGCAAAATTGTTTTCAATATGGGCAAATTCTAGAATTACATGCCTGGAAGTAGCATGCCATGAAATCGAACCGGATACGATGTGGAAGAGGAAGTTCATGCAAAGATGAGGGATCAAAAATGGAGAATTCCTTAACCCCTATCTTGCTAACTGCATTTATATTTTATAAGCTTTATGTGCATAAAATTATGGCATGAGAATGCTGAAAATGCAAGAGATTAGATGAGTGGCATGAATATGCATTGATTGGCATATTAATAGACATTGCACAGTGCATGAGTATATGTTTTGCATGCATATGACATTACATATTGGTAAAAGTAGTGAGATTTTACATATGCAATGAACCACTAATAGTAAATATTGTGGTTGATAATCACTATTGGTGATTGGTTTTGGTTGTAGGACGAAAGATAACAGAAGCATGGCTAAATATGTTGAGGATGTTGTTGCATGAAGCCAACAACCTTATGAAGAAATGATGGTGCAACAAATCTATGATCATGAGGTTGGCAAAAGGACTGTGTAGCCTTGGTAAGAGGCCAACCGATCAGGTAACATCAAGTGATGTTAATGACAACCATGCAAGTAATGGTTATTGATGCATAATTGCATGAATGTTGAAAGAGGATTTGGTAAGATCCCTTCGACTATGTTTGAACTATGTTGATTTGGTTTGCATGTGGTATTGAGTGCCCGAATGGGAATGTTAACCTACCAAGTAAGGTGAGGTGTGGGTAAGTGAAGGAAATGATCCTTACACCCTATACTTGCTTAAAATCTCAATGCATTCATATAAAATTATATCATGCCATTTCGGTATGTCGATTGCGAGTTTAACAACCAAATCAAGGGAGGATCGGTGGTCCTGATTATGGTAATGCATGTTATATGGGATAGTCATGATTAAGTCATAATATGCTTGAATGCATAGTACTCATGAAAGAATGCAAGGTGGCATTGAGTGGATGTGCATTAAGAGATTTTATAAATCTTGTAGTTAAGCATTGAGTGAATGCATATGAAAAACTTGAGTAAATGTTGTGAATATGCATGCATGTGGGTAGCTACACCTGAGGAGATGTATTGTGTACATGCATGATTGTGATATATGTATATGTCTCATTATAATTGAGCAATAGATGAAATGATGAATTAATGATAATTCTGAGATCATTTCATGAGCTTCTATGAATGCAGGGGAAGAATTGCATGAAGGTAGTCATGATGGACAGGTTTCCAGAGTGCTCTGTTGGAAGGATAGAGTTGTATAAATGATATGGATATGAATTAATGAGTATTTAAAAGTTTTAAGTTAATTGCATAAATAATGTGACTGTACCTTGCAATTTTAGTATGATAATGATTTACGTGAAGTAAATGAGTTGGTTATATTGATATGTTAACAGCTGGAAGTGTTTGAATTATGGAATGTTATAATTCTGGAAATGCTTCAGTGATTGTTGCAGGAATGAAATATTATATGCATGAAGAGTTACAAAGTGTTTGGCTGATTGAAGTTTCAGATTTCAGGTAGATTGTTCTACGCATGGCAATGTGGGTAAGTCCATGATGAAGGTTGGAGCCTACCATGTGCAAAAGCCAAAGGTTATGAGAAGATTCTCATGGGTGTGAAATTTAACTTATGCATGAAACAAATTTGAAAATATTCTCATTTAAGATTATGAGAATAATATCATGGTTGCAAATCTAATTTCTGCAGGGAGCAGATTTGAAAATTAGATTTAGAGCTTATGAGAAGGAATCTCATGGTTGAGAAATCTAAGCTCTGTTAGGAAGAAGAATTGTAAATCTCATATTTGTAAACTTTCAGATTTGAAATTTTGCTTAAAACTGCTAATGACTGTTTGGCTTATGTAAAATTGTGTCAGGAGGACATGTTGTCGGTGGATGTCCATGTATGGCAACAAACATAAATCCATAATGGATAGAATGGTGCCATTTACAAGAGCCAAGCAATATGAGGATAGCCTCATGGCTATGAAAATCAATTTCTGTAGTAGACAGAGTTGCAAATTCATATTGAATTTAATTATTAGTGCCATTGATCGGTTATGAAACAATCAGATTTGAATTGCATTGTTAAATGTTGCTGACTGTTTGGCTATTTAATAAGTGTGCCAGGAAGACACATCGCAGTAAGACCAAGAAAAAGAGCCTGCAGAAGCCAAACTTCACGGGAAGGGATTCCATGATTTGGAAATGGGTTTCGGGTGAAACAACATTAGACATTATTAATGTCTCATCTTCATTGCATGATTGGTAAACAATATGAGTGAGATGATAAAGATTATGACAGTAAGACATATGAGAGTTATGTAACATCACATGGAGTTGGGATGACAAATCGAGGGACTTTCAACTTAGAGAAGGAGCCCCCATTCCTCATTAGTGAAGATAAATTACATCTGCAAAATGGATAAGTGTTCTGTAAAACTTGACTGAGATATATATATATATATATATATATATATATATATATATATATATAGAATAATGAAGGTTTCAAGTATAATCCCTCGAACAGTTAAGCTGATGCACTATTGTTTTCTTTGTTGGAAATATTGGTCAATGTAGGAAGCAAGGACCTTGAAAGAATTAAAAGTGCTTGGTAAATCCAAAGAGTAACTGGTTGGGAAATACAAATGCTTGGTAAACCCAGTCGGCGTGAAGGTGTATTGGTTGGGCATTAACTACTTGAATGTTATGGAGCATCCGGTGTGCTGGCCAAACATTCCTCAAATAGTTGATAATTCCCAGTCAGAGTACTGGCTTAGCATATTGCTAAATGAGATGTCTGATAAAACCAGTCGGTGTATTGACTTAGCATTGCCTATACGAATGGTTGAGGAGTAGCCTGCACGCTAGCCCAACATTCATTATTATATCCATAGGAAATCCAAAGCTTGTAAAGGAAAGAGGGACCCTATGGAATAAAGTGGAGACATCAAATGCAGATAAGTATTTGGTTATCTTGTAAATTCTTGCTTATGAATATACATGTGTATATGATTTGGTTATGACTTCCTAATCTCTTGTTTAGAGATAAATCCTATGAAAATAAACTAAACATGTGAATTGATTCAATGTTTGAGTGTAGGTATTGTTGGAAGCAAGGACTATGGAAGCATCTTAAGGATTCATGTCATGTGACTGCCTAAAGAGCTCAGCTTAAGCAACAATGAAAGATGGTGCTAGTGGGACTGTGTGGGTCCTAACAGCCAAGAGTTGTAGACAAACCATGTGGAGGGACTCCATGGTTGAGAGGTCTGAAATAGACCATAGACACTAAGTGTCATAGCCAAGAAGGGCTGGTCAAGCATTCACATGGAAGTGAAAGAGGCTAGGAGCATGAAAACCATAGTGGTGGTGTGGGTTCCAGAATGGAACAAGACTAAGAGAAGAAAACTCTTTCTGTTCTCTCTTTCCTTTTTATTGATGCATTTATAAAAACAGAAAATTGTTGAATGCATGTATGGCTGAAAGTAGAGTGTGTTTATTTGCTTGAAATAAACTGTGAATGCTGAATTAATGAATTTCCTATGAATGGATGAACATGAAGGAATTCGTGTGTATGTTGGGCAAGCATAAAAAGTGTGGAGGTCTCATGAATGGAGCATGGGCTCTCCATGTCAATTAGGGAAAACAATTGACTGATTTTTAATGTTTAGGTTATGCTTGGCCTAACAAGATTTGTAATGATGAATTTCATAGGTGAAAATTAAATCCATTGGTTGTAGCTGTTACGAGCAAGTGCTACTTGTGAGCAAACTAAGAACTAGCTATGCACATTGACCATGGCAGCAAACCATAGGCTGTTGGAATTAGCTGAAAGTCTTCTTCAAACAATTTACAAGACCCAATAAAATCTTGGAGAGATGCTCAAGATACAGAAGAGGCAGAATGAGATGAACCACAAGGTTTTGCAGAACTCTGTTTGTCTACAAAGAGAGATAAAACGCATTATGGGAGCAATCTGTAAGGGAAAGGAAAGTGGATCAATGATGAGGCATTTATCCAATCGGTCCATTAAGAAATGTTCCAGGCATGAAGACTCAAAGGAGATGGAGCAGGTAAAGATGAAGCAGCCAGTGAGATGTTGGAAATGTGGAGGACATCATTGCCTCCGCGATTGCCCAGCAAGGGAACATCAAGAGGGTAGCAGCCATAAAGTTTTCAGATTTGTGGATGAGCGAAAAGATCAGAACCAGCAGGAGAAGCTTGTGGAAGTCAAAGGACTTGGTCATGAAAGTTCAAAGTAAAGGATAGAATGCAAGGAAAACTTCCAAAGTTTTTGAAATTTTGGACATGTACAAACTGTATATGTATTCCTAAGTCCTGGAACACCGAGGATGGTGTTATTCTAAGGGGGAGGGGATTGTAATACCCCATTTTGACCCTTAGGATATATTAGTTTTTAATGTAAATATTGTATACATGTGGTGTATGTTTTCCTAGCATGGACCTCAAGGCTAAGGCCCCGCTAGTGGAAGCTCGAATTTTATTTAAAGACAAGTATTAGACATTACATTACCCATGTGCTATTTAGCCATAGAACATTGTAAAAATGATGTAAATAAACATCATGCAATAAAATACAAAAACTGGCTATGGAGGCAACAAATGAGAAGGGCCCATGCGTATCCACTAGGGAGTGGTGAGGGGGTGTGGGATTGATCCATAAGTTTCCAAATGTCAATGTGAGAACCCATTTGACTTTCCTTGATGACATTTATTTATGTTGTAAAGAAGTTGTTGAAGATTTCAGTCCATGGCTTCAATGGAGCATGGGCAGCCCAAAAATTTGTATGGCAGAGTATGGGCTCTGTTTTCTTATACCACAAGTCACTCTACCTCATGGGAGTTGCTTATTCCTCATCCTGTGATGAACCTGCAATAATTAATTAATGCAAATACACGAGATATCAGAAATAACAGAACTCAGAATCACTTTTATATTGATCACGGGCCACTTCGAGGGGGCAACCTCCTTTGAGCAAGCTCAATACATTTAACTTCACGGTGCCTTCATAGGCCTCAACACACACTTATATACTAAGTCTAGGTTCCAATACCATGGGTCAATACCATGTGTCAATACAAACCATGGGCCAATACAAAATATAGATCAACAATTATTACAGGTCAAAACCATGGGCCAATACAAACTATGGATCAACAAAACTATGGGCAACTTATAAAGCATATGCGCCAACAACAATAACACAAACTATGGATCAACAAATACTACAGGATGACTTACAAAGCATATGCATCCAACAACAATATACTAACAAAGTAAAGACATGGGTCCCTAACATCCCCTCTCCCTTAGAAAAATCTTTGTCCTCAAAGCTTTAGATGTGGAAATTGATGCAGAATCTGAAGGAGTGGGTCCCCTGTAGCATCCTTGGGTTGCATTCCGGGCCACTGGTGCCTTTTGAGTGAGGATTGCATGGAAGGATGCACATGAAAAAGAACCATATCAACGACGTGAAAAGTGCATGCAGAACGGTGCTGATCGGCTTGTTGTTTCAGTCGAATTCTTGCCATGTGAAGATTGTCCTGCAGAATGAGAATAAGCTGATCGCGGTTTCAAAGAATTGAGTTAATTGCCTGAACTGGGGAGCTACTGAAGGTGTATGGAAGAAGAAATGGTGGTGCCTATCCAGAGATTGCTTCATATGGTGTTCTTTTAGATGTGGTACTATACCACTGGAGCGCTTCCAAGAAATCCATAGAAATAGTTGTCCAAATCTGTGTAGGGATGGGAAAGGGTTCGAGCAGTCTCGAAAGGAGGGTCGTTTCACCCTTGTTTCCTTATAAAGTATCACAGTCAACCACCATCCATTGAATTGTCATTTTCAATCCCTTCCAAAAGAAGTTACATTGTTCTTGGTCATACGTTTTGAGGAACCCAAAGTGCCCTGTTGATGAAGAAGCATGGAGTTCATAGAAGAGATAGCCCCGTTGAATAGATTGCAACCAATTTGGAACAACCAGAGAAATAGCTGTAAGAGAAACCGGGTCATCAAATGTGCGAGAAGGAGCATCTACCACCATATTGTCCTTACCCTTCTGGAAAATGGTTGCATAGTCATAACCCATGAGTTGGAGAACCCATTTCAGGTGTGCTGGGGAGGAGAACCATTGTTCTAGGAAAGTTTCCAGACTCTGGAGATCAGTCTTGATGCAGAAATAATTCCCCAATAGGGATGGCTGCCACTTTTGTACTACATGCAAAATAGCCATCATGTCTTGCTAAGATGTAGATGCAAAAAAATTCTTACCAGAAAGGTCTTGTGAAGGTGGTAAGCCCACTGGTGCAACAAAGACACCTGCATATATATCCAAGGAAGTAGTGGAGACCGTTGGTGGGTGCATCTGAAGGGAATGGAGCTGAGAAATGACACCATGTGAATTCTTCTAAAAGATCTTTTCCAAGCGATGTGAACTGATGATGCAGAGAGACCCTGGTTGTAAGCCCATAAATTTGTGTTGTGTCCCATTGACTGAAAACTGCATCCAAAGTTCATCAAAATCGCATAAGATGGGGCCAAGTGTGCGTAACCATTGAACACCCAAAACTACATCACATCCACCTAAGGACAAGGAAAACATGTCAGAGCGTAGGTTATAATCTTCCATAGAGATACACACATTATGACACTTCCCGTTGGAAGGTAAGGTGCCCCCATTGGCAACCATGACTTCAAAGTTAGAACAAGGATGGACAAAACAATCAGCTTGTTTGGAAATCCGAGGGTCAATGAAGTTATGAGTGCTACCAGAATCAATGAGTATGGTAAGAGGGAGATTCTTGAAGTATCCCTTGACCCGCATTATTTGTGGGGTGGTGACGCCAGTTACAACATGGAGAGAGATCTAGGGTGGGTCGTCTTGAGATGGGGTGTCAACAGGCGGGTGTTGAATGTCGACCTGAACATCTACTGTATCTGGAGCTTCTTCACCAAGTTTCGAGGTAGGTGGAGAATCCACATCCAAGAGATAGAGCTTTTGTTGAACACATCTATGTCCCCGAGTGAATTTCTCATCACAATTATAAAAAAGCCCTTTTTCTCGGCGTGCCTGCATCTCTGTTTCATACAAATGCTTGATAGGAGTTGTTCGAGGAGCAGGCGTGATGGGAGATCATTGGGAACCCATATTTCTGAAGGGAACAAAGGTGGGTTTGGAGCGTTCTTGAGTTGTGATCTTGTCCTCTGCCAACTTAGCCAACCCTGAGACTTCCATCATTGTGTTGGGACAAAACATTTTGACTTTTGAGCAGATTTCATCCATGAGACCACTGATAAAACAACTCCTGTAGAATTCATCAGACAATCCTTCTATGTGATTGACCAGTTTCTCAAATTCTATTTGATACTCTCTCACTGTGCCAATTTGGTGAAGTATAGTGAGTGCTCCTGTGAAGTCATCAAAAGCACTAGGACGAAATCGTGGCAAAAGGAGTTGGAAAAAATATGTCCAGTTTGGCTCGGGATGAGCTTTGATGTACCAACGATACCATTGAAGGGATTCATGTTCCAAATGAAAGGATGCAAGTAGAATTTTTTGGACATTAAAAGTATTATGGAGACTGAAATATTGTTCTACTCGGTATATCCATCCAATCAGATTAGTACCATTGAAGTGAGGAAAATCAAGCTTCGACCAACGAAAATTGTTGGAAGAAGAGAACCTGGTGGCTGCAAAAGATTCTGGCTGTCGGTTATTGTTCATGGTTGAATGCTGAAGATGGAGGCTGAGAAATTTTTCATCCAGATCTTGGAGTTTGGTTTGGATGGCTGCAAGTGCTTCCTCCATGGTGTGTGCTCCTGCATGGGTGACAACCATAACCAGGGTTTTTTTTTTGTTTTTTGTTTGGGGGGGAATGGGTAGAAAAACAAAACAGAAGTTGATTTAGTAAAGGGAAATTTGGATTGGGGAAAAGATCTGATGGGTAATTGGGGTTTGACTAGATTTTGGACACTGTTGAAAGGACAGGAAAGCAGAAAAGGGGGATTTCAGAAGCAGGGTGAAAGAATGAGAAAATGAGAGGGACAAAGAAGCAGAATTAGAAAAGGAACTTTGTGGTAAAATTTGAAGGCGATCAGGTGAAAATCGAAGAAGCTACGGCAAACCCTAAAAATAGAGAAATGTGAGATTTTAGGTGTTGGGAAGTGGAATGTGAGATAGGGTCCTCAGGAATGAAATATGCAAAATGGGATTGCAGGGGTGTTAGAGAAGTTTCAAGGGAAACGAAGTTAAAACAAGGGAGATATGGAGAAAAAACTGAGGAGCTACAACTCGGAAGGGATCTGAACAAATATATCTACAACGGCGTGGAAGGGATCGAAAATGGTTGGATCTGAAATAACGACTAGATCTAGAATGACTTTCAGAATAGATCTGAAACGGCTGGATCTGGAGCGGAAGTGATCGGAAACAGTTCAAATGAAAATAGATATGGACCCCAAGTATGAAAGGCTTCCTAACAGTTCAGGTGTTTCACTTGTCCACCAATGTTGTTTGACGACTTGTGTATTGGGGCAGTACTCCTCACTCCACGACTCAGGTAAAACTGATAACCGCTTTGCCACAAACAACAGCTCTTGGTTTAACTCACGGGTGGGAACTAGTCAATCAGGTAGGGGTCATTTCCCTTTTCGCTGGCAGGTCCTCTAAATGGGATAGCTACTTTGGGGTTCCTGTGGCACTCCTCATAATGAGTTTTAGGGCTTATGCCCAAGTACTTACAACAGTTAAGAGGATAGGGATTATTCCCAAATCCAAAGTTGCAACAGATGCAAAAAAAAAAATTGGCAGAAATTCCACCCAACGAGCCCCCAAGAAAGTGCTCTGATACCAGATGTGATGAACCTGCAATAATTAATTAATGCAAATACATGAGATATCAGAAATAACAGAACTCAGAATCACTTTTATATTGATCACGTACCACTTCAAGGGAGAAACCTCCTTTGAGCAATCTCAATACAATTAACTTCACGGTGCCTTCATAGGCCTCCACACACACTTACATACTAAGTCTAGGTGCCAATACCATGGGTCAATACCATGTGTCAATACAAACCATGGGCCAATACAAAATATCGATCAGCAATTATTACGGGTCAAAACGATGGGCCAATACAAACTATGGATCAACAAAACTATGGGTGACTTACAAAGCATATGCCCCAACAACAATAACACAAACTATGGATCAACAAATACTACGGGATGACTTACAAAGCATATGCGTCCAACAACAATATACTAACAAAGTAAAGACATGGGTTCCTAACACATCCCCATTCCATTGTGGAAGTTACCAGCATCAATTTCCATCCAAAACGAATTCCCAGCAGGGAGAAAAACCAGAAATCACAACTGTGAAAGAAACCACGTTTTGAAGAGGCATAAACGCCCAGAATTGGTAGTTGATAGTGAAATCCAATGGGGGATATCCATAGGTATGTTAAATTTTGAGCATTAATTCACAATACTCTAGGATATTTGTTGAGAGAATAACATTTACAGTCTATCAATGCATATCAATCATAAAAAGCATGACAAGCATTATAAGAATCAAAAGCATGAGAGACAAGAGACACAGAGTGTCTGTGGGGAAAACACTAAGGTGAAAAACCCCACAACTTCCTCAAAGATGGAGAGAGCAATGGCTCAACCAAAATACACAGAGATAGTATCCTAGTAGCAGATGATCCTCCTCCTCACTAGTGCACCACTTTCTGAGTGAGAGAAGTGTGAGTTTCCGAGTGATCAAATAGAGATCTCCTGATATCTATTTATGTTATGCGGAATTCTGCCCTATGGATAAGTCAAAACTCCCTTAAATTTAAAGTAGATTTTAAGCTAACTCTATAGCAAGAAACAAGTCAAAACAAATGCTACCTTGAATCCCTAGATCTAACAAACGTCTCAAGATTAAATTGCTAGAAAGAGTAGAAGAAGTTTAACTGACCTTCTATCCAAACGCTTGTCTTCATAGTTGCTCCAATCTCCAAGCCCTCACAAATGAACCTGTCAAAATGGGACCAAGACACAAGAATGCACTATTCTCTAGCAACTTGAAACATGAGTTAGAATCTAAATCTATGAAAGATACAAATCATATCATTAAATCAGAATTAATACAAATGATTTGGGGAAACAAGACAAGTTATTCCATTACAACTTGAAGAATACTTACAAAAGGTGCTTGATGTCCAAGCCAATCCTCTAGCTCCAAGTGTCTTCTCCTCTAGCTATCTCCACAATGCTGCAAGACCATAAGTTTGGTACTCTCAAGAGTCCTCCCCCTTCCCCATGGAATGCCTCTCTTTTATAGTGAATGGTGAGGTTAACCAACAAGAGAGATGGGTGGATCTAGGGAGAGATAAGTGGATAAGGGTTTCTAATCGAAGGAGATGAGTTGAGATCGAATCAGGGACCCCAATATTCCATTATCTTCGAAAATCCAAAATCCCACAAACCAAGGAAAAAGGGCTAATAAAAGAGTACCGCGCCATGCAGTCTTAGCACAACGCGGTACTGCCGCGTTTTGGGGAAAAAGCATAGCGCGGTAGTGTCTAGTACCGCGTTTTGATAAATGAGCAAGGCGCGGTAGTGTGTGTAGATAAAGTCTTAGGTGGGTCAGAACTTGTCAGGGTAGATTCACCTTCAAGATTAACTCATCATCTGTCTCTTCTGGATGGTTTAGACAGCAGGGGAAGTGTCGTCAACTCTGTTTGTGGTGGAGATGCGACACTGTGGAATATAGAGGTATAACAGATGCCCCCTAAAGTGTGAGGTCAGAAGGGACTGATGGCCAAAAGACTTTATGAATAGAGTGTGCAGAGATAGCATCGAGGAGAGTGAAACTGAGCTGAAACAGAAACAAAGTGTTAGATATACCACCGAGGCGGGCATCCCCATGCTCGGAAACAGATGACTCAAAGCATGGCTGCCGACCAATACATTGCAGATCCATGAGTACTGAGATGATGTAGACTGTGGACAGATCATGGCTACTATGAACAATTGTAGATCCATGAGACAATAATGACACAGCCACGACCAATACAATAAGTGGATCTGTGTGACAATACAAATGACATCTCCATCGCAACCTAGATGCAATCAAAATGTAGAGGTGCATCCAGGGTCTTCTACCCGATCGCAAAAGATACGAATCTAGCCATGTGATTACAAGGTGTTGAAGTCGAACATGGTAGAAACCATTTGATTACCGGTCAATGATGTGGACTGTTAACAAATTCGAGGGAGATCACCAATGATGACGATGATTCCCAAGGTATCAATAGTACATCTCAACGAAATGCGAATGAATGTGTTGATGTCGAGCATCCAAGAGATTGCTTGATCAGAGGTCAATGATGTGAACCTACTGTTGAACACGAGGAAACCTGCCATTGACACATGCAGGTACCAAGGTACTAATAGTTGATTCCTAAGTCTAGTTCCCGGATAGTGATTTGGTGTCGACAGGAATAGACTCGTTGAAGGTGGGCCATGATGTTTCCCACATCATCGACACGAAATCGGCACGAACGATAAGATGATGGAACTATGGAGTATGTACTGACACAGCGGAGGCCTGACACAATGAACGACTCAAAACAATGCAACCCTTTGAACATATAACGACATGTAACAGGACTTGGCAGCAGGGATTATTGACAAATAGAGGATAGACACCGGATGAGTAGGCTCGTGGCCAGGGAGATGACTCATGATGATGACCATGACTCAATGAAAAATGGATACCCAATATAGACAAGAGACGGACATATGCCATGTTCAAAGGTAACGACTAACAAGCTGCCATAAATAAACTTGACTTATCCCCCCATATTTCCCCGACATGATAGACGAGTACCTCTTTCTTATTTTGCGAGCTTGAAGAGGATAACAGATGCTCGGTGTAGCTCATCTCATGGATGAGTCCAATCTCACACATTTTACGAACCTGAGAAAGGATGGGTTCGTCCCAAAGTGGGTCCTTCAATGTTAACATTTTAACGAGTCCAAGGAAGGAAAACTCGGTAGTTTTTCATATTTAGAGAGCCTGAAAAACTTAAAGGAAGCTCCATAATGTACTTTTTCGTAAAATTTAGTCCCTCGATCCCGAAAAAGTGTAAAACAATTCCCGAGAGAACTCTCCCAGCCGAGATTGACTGAGGTATACCTTTCTCGTAAATAGTCTAGACGGGCCGAAAAAGGGGTAACCTATCACCGAATAGACGACCTTTCAAATACTTTTACAAGCGTGAAAGAGTCAAGATCACTTGGCAATCTTTTCAATTTTAGGGAGTCTGAAAAGAGCTTAACTATGGACTCCTATGGTCTTTTTCGTAATTTTTGATTATTCTGGTCCGAAAAAAGAATAAAATACAACCAGGATAATACTTTCCTCACCGTTTAACGAGCATGAGTAAAGCTGACCGTACTCGACACCATTTACTTGAGTTTGACAAGCACGACATGGGTGTAAAAGCACTTGGAATCTTTTTCAAGTTTTAAATCCAGAGCACGAAAAAGATAAAGTGGGCTCAAAAATGAAGGTCAGAAAACACCAGTGTGAATGTATCGCATTTTTACTGAGGATCCTGTCAATAAATGCTCACAAACTGGACATTATAAATGTGAACAAGGTTTTATTTTAACTATTTAAAATAATAATTAAAAAAGATATTTGAAAATACTATATAAGGAATAGTTAAAAATAGAAATTACTATTCATTTGTGTTTTTTACCCAAAGGAGAAATTTTCACCTATTTAGGAGCAAGATTTCAAGGATCCATACCGGGAGTTCTAGGACACCATTTCGACCGCCGTCTGCGCCAGGTAAGAGTTCTTGAGCCCCTCTTTCATTTTATGTAAGAAATTTTTGCTTTCACGAGGAAAAATTTGATTTTTTAGCGAGCCCTTTTGGGTAAGAATCGCCCTTCACACTACCGCGTGAGGGCTCTATCGAAAAAAGCAGTACTGTCTAACAGTACCGCGCTGGATCTCCAAACCGAGGCGCGGTAGTGTGGATTGCCGCGCGGTAGAATGTCTCTCAGACGCGGTAGAGGTGAATTTTTAGTTCAAGAAATCAAATTTTCTCCAAATTTCTGCTGGAAGTAAGTTGCTAAATATTTACTAACTGCTTTGCTTGATCTTTTGCAGGAGTTTGCAACTTGTTCAGAGCAAAATGGTAAGCTGGAAAGAAAGAGAGCACGAAGCGGATGATTTGCAGCTGAAAATGACTTACCAACCGTGACCGCATTGCGAGAATGTGGTTTGCTAAAGTTCTTTAAAACCAAAGGGATCCGCCAGCAGCCCAAGCTTCTCACTCATCTCATTCAGTTGTGGGACCCTGACATTGGATCTTTCCGAGTGGGAGAGCATGTCCTCGAAATCCAACTCGAGGATATTTACTTCCTCACGGGCCTCTCGAAAAGAGGGGCCTGGGTGAACTTTACCGGATACTCAGCTTCAGAATCAAGTACATATGACTTGATTGCTCGGTATTTCCATCAGGGTTCGAGTAAGAAAAGTGGGAAGGTGGCCATAAAGGAGGTCATATAACTTCGTGTAAAAACCGTACTATTCACTATCACACGTGCAGCAGGAAGTGTGAGTCCACATCAGGCATCTCGCACACAAGTGAACCTTGCAGCAGAGTGTATGGGAGGGGCAGTTTTTAACTGGTGTGATGCAGTGTTGTCCAATTTGAAAGAACAAGTGCACAAGTGTAGGGTTGGAAAGAACTCCCAATTCGGCTATGGGAGCATCATGGTCACCTTCTTTCTGGCGAGGGTGCCATTACTGCGTCCACAGATATCTATGCGCCCCCATCCACCTACCGAGCCATGGATGGCTCGATGGAGTGACTATGCTGGACGTCTCGGGGGACCTCAACGGTTAGCCTTTGGTGAGGACTTCTTCTCCTGGCTAGAGGAGCAGATAGTTATGATTGATGACTATCCCTACTCAGGGGTAGATTTCCGTGAGGACATCGACTTGGCACTGCCAGAGGATGATGACTGGGATGACTCTGGTACGACCTTCATGGATATGTATTTTTTCCTTTTTGAATATTTAATTTTTATTACTTTTTTAGAATGTGTAAAATATGTCTAATATATGTTCGCATGCATGTTGCAGACCGTGGACCACAGAGACCAGCTGGGTACTCGCCACTACGTCGTGGTGGTCTTGACCGTCAAGCTGTTCCTGATGAGGAGGAGGATGAAGACGAGGCAGGAGGTGTTCAGGACATTGAGAGGAACTTGCAGGGATTGACTCATGGCATCCCTGCTATGAGGATGGATGACGTCCCTTACCACCTCCAGCGGCATACTGTAGGTGTGCCTGGTCGTATCAGTCGACTTCTTCTCAAGGTGGTTCGAGCTGTAGTATGTTACCACCAGCAGTGGGAGGAGTCCGATGAGGGACATGATAGGCCTCCTAGATCTCCATAGATGGTCTTTTGATCTTTCTGCGGCATGTACACGATATGTAGGCTTTGAGGGCCAATTTTGTATATGGGATTTGATCCCCAATTTTGTCTTTGACACAAGCTTTATGTATTTTTGAAAAAACACTCTTATATACAGTGATATGGACCTATTTATGATCTAAATATTTACAATGACTTGTGCATTTTATTTTTTTTATGATGTGTTTATGTGTGGGCAAGATGCCAATCCAAAATGTAATTAGCCAATGAATCAGCAATACAATTGAATTCTCTCGGTATGTGTTGATATGTGATAAAATTAAATGACCGTTCCAAGAGGCGTACTCTTCGAAATAAATGAAGTAGTGTAGGATCGCGAACTGTGTAAACATGGTTTAGATGAGAAACCACGAGTTGGGAGTCTAAAAATACCGATAAGGAGTCAATCCCGAGTGAAGCAACCTCTGTCAAGAGACCAATGACTGCGTGGTACTCCACGATATTATTGGTTGCAGGACCTAAACAAATGGCTCCTGAAGAAAACAACTCGCTAGTGGGGAAATAGATTACCCATGCTACGGAAGCGAGATTCTGGGTATGTCAGCTTGCACCATCGGCGAATCCAAAGTAGGCAGACATCTGCGCATAAAGTCACAAGTCAAAGTAAGAGTGGATACATGCGGTCCACATGCACACCAAAAAAGAAAGCAAAAGCAAACTAGGTACATTATGTACAACAAGTAACCCGCATAGGGTAACCTCACGCGTAGAAACGTTTGAGGTATAGCCCGTTGCGGGGCCATGCCAATGGCGTACCATCACAATCGATTAGTTCATAGGCTCCTTTTTCTAAGACACATTTTACAATGAAGGGGCCGTACCACATAGATTCAAGTTTACATTTTCCAAGCTTATCATGCATCTAATCATATGTAAGTACGAGGTCACCCTCATTGAAGATCCGAGGTTGAACGGATTTGTCGTATTGAGCTTTGATGCATTTTTTGTGAGCTTCATTAGCCAAAGCAGCGTCGCGACGGGTTTCAACTAGCTTAGCTAGGTATAGAAACCGTTCCTCTTCGGAAGTAGTGTGTGGAAGTAGCTCTATGGCTATCTTGAGTGATGGAATTTCACATTCAATCAGGAGAATGGCTTCTAGGCCATACACCAGTTGAAATGGTGTAAACCCAGTAGCACTTTTCACTGAGGTTCGGTATGCCCACAGTGCTGAGAACAGAGCTGAGTGCCAATTGGATTTCTGGGTACCCACAATGCGCTGAATCATTCGTTTCAGGACTTTATTAATGGCTTCAACTTGGCCATTAGCTTGTGGGTAATACGGGGTTGAGTTTTCATGGCGAAAACCCAGTTTGGCACTTAGTTCTTCGATCATATGGTTCCTAAAATGGGAACCATGATCGGTCACAATAGACTGTGGGACACCGAATCTAGCTATAATATGATTGAATATGAACTGCGCTGCTGTTTTTCCATCCTCCGCATACGTAGGCATTGCTTCAGCCCATTTTGTAAAATAGTCGACAGCTACTATGACATAGCTATGCCCCCCGGCTGAAGTGGGCTTACAGTGCATAAAATTGATGCCCCATTTGGAAAAGGGGCCGACGGCAATGACAGGATGGAGTGGAGCAGGATGCGAGCATGTTTTTCTATGAAAGAATTGACATGGCAGACACTTCTTGACTGTTTCAATGCAGTCTTTGAAAATTGAGGGCCAGAAGTATCCTGCTCGCAGTATTTTCTGGTTCGTAGCCATCCCAGAGAGATGACCACCACATGCTCCAGCGTGGCAGTCATTGAGAACGCGTTCCGCCTCATCTAAGGTCAAACAGCGTTGAAGGACGGTGTCGACACCACATCGATATAGAGTATCGTTAACTATGAGGTACTATTTTGCGTGATGTCGGATGCGTCGCCGTTCGTCGCGAGTGAGGTCGGGATGGAAGCGTTGGGTTTGGAGATATAAAATAATATCCCCATACCATGGATCAGACGTGCTAATGAGGAACAATGATTCATCGGGGAGAGAATCAATGGGCTTGGATTGCTCAGTAGCACGAGGCAAGTTACAAATTAACTCCGTGAAGACCAAATACTTCTTGGACTTAGCCTTGACAAACTCCAAGTCAAACTCTTGAAGGATGTCAATCCAACGAGAGTATTTTCCCCCAAGCACTTGACGTGTGAGGATGTAATACATTGGGTTGAAGTCGGCTATAACAGTGGTCCGACGGAGTAATATGTAATGGCGGAATCTCTGGACAGCAAATACTATTGCCAGAGCCAGTTTTTCAACATGTGAATAGCAGGTTTCGGAGTCAAGAAGACTCTTACTGAGATAGTATACCACATGTTCTAAGCCGTTTTGGTCTTCCTGGACCAGCACCATACCAATGGTGGAAATCGAGGCTGCGAAATAAAGAATGTAGTCCCGTGTGTAATCGGGGGGTTGAATCATAGGATCTTTGGTTAAGGCTGCCTTTAGATTGTCAAAAGAGCGTTGGGCTTCGTCATCCCAGATGAAGGGGACATTCTTTTTGAGAAGCCGCATGTAGCCTTTTGTTATCTCGGACAGATTGCAGATAAAACGGCGTATAAAGTTTGCATGCCCTTGCAAACATTGAAGTTCTGGAATATTGGTGGGTGAAGGCAGAGCTAAAATAGCTGCTACCTTTGCAGGATCTAGACGTATCCCATCTTTGGAGACTATGAAGCCCAACATTTTTTCAGCTTCTACACAAAAAACGCACTTATGGGGGTTCAAACATATATTATAGCGCCAACACCTTTCGAAAATGGCACTCAAGTGGTCTGGATGGTCTTCCCGAGTCCGAGAATGAGCGGGAAGATCATCAAGATATGGCTCTACAATATGTTTGATGTCATGGAATGCGTAGGACATCGCCCGTTGGAAAGTTGCCCCGGCATTTTTCATGCCAAAAGGTAATTTTCGATATGCAAAGATCCCCCAAGGGCAGATAAAGGCCGTTTTGTGCTGGTCGGCTGGGAGGATATCGATCTGATTATAGCCAGAGAAGCCATCCATAAATGAAAAGATGACACTCCTGGCACAGTTATCGATGATCTGGTCGATAAACGGAGTTGGGTATTTGTCCTTTGGACAAGCCTTGTTCAAATCACGGTAATCAACGCAGACCCTAATCGTTCCCTATTTTTTGGCTACGGGAACGATGTTGGATACCCATTCTGTCAATGGGACAAGATAGATAAAACCAGCACGCAAAAGTTTTTCAACTTCTGCTTTAATGGCGGTTGCCTTACGAGGATGTACGGGTCGAAGCTTTTGCCGAACAGGTCGGGCGCCAGGGAAAGTTGGAATTTCATGGACCACGATTGAGGGGTCAATTCCTGGCATCTCTTCATAACTCCAAGCAAAAACATCGCGGAAAGTTTTAAAGTAGGCACTACAGAACTCCGTTTCGAGGGGAGTACATGTTTTGCCAATGTGTATGTTTTCCACGATACCAGGCTTCACTGAAATATCGATGGGAGTGGTTGCCATAAGATTGGCCAATTTTCCTTCTGAAAATACCTCATCGAGGGAAGTGGGGAACTTGGTTTGAACCATCCCAAGTGAAGTGCTGGGTTTTGTATCAGGCTCAAATGGCTGAATAGTGGGGAATGAAGATCGATGATGAAAATCTCCCCATGGTGGCTCATCACCGCACATAACCTCCATGATTGATTCGTCAGTGGGAAAAATCAAGTTGAGAGGATCAAAAAATGGTGGGTGTGGATGAGTTTCAGCCGAGAGCTATGCCACGGTGTGATCAGTAGAACAGTCAACCCAATCTGTGGCTGATTGGATCGCGTCATATGCTGCAAGGTTTTTGTTCAAAGGCATGGAATTGCCATAGCCTTGAATCTGAGTGGGACTCAGAATCACCCATGAATCATCGGAAGGGGTGACATGTGATGAAATCATGTTGACTGGTTGAAGATGGGTTCCCAGCTCTGGAAAAACTCCAATGAGGGAAGAATCCTTCATGAGACCAACACCTATGTCTTGGAACCGGTACCGAGGTTGATCCAATAACGGGATGGTATTGGCGGAGTTCGGATGGGAGTCTGGGATACAGTAATCCAGTTGATCAATAGTGACAATTTTCCCTTCATGAGGAAATTGTACAATCCAGAAGACTGTATATGCTATGGCGGTCATGGCATAGAAGCAGTTCCGACCAAGTAGGAGATTGTAATCCAAAGGTGCATCTACGACTTCGATGTGTACAGATACTATTTTTTCCCCCCAGTTCAACACCGATTGAGGGAATGACTCCATATGGTTGAAAACCATGTCCATCAAATGCCCTGAGAGTAGTAGGAGAATTTGTGACCTCGGGTGAGCCTAAGGCTCTCCAGCAGTTCAAAGACATAATTAACGTGGAAGCACCCTCATCTAACATAGTGCGATGGATGACATTTCCACGGATTTTTGTATGCACCTGGAAGGCTAATTGGTGAGAAAGCCTAGGTTTAGCGTGCTCCAAGTTAAACATGATGGAGTTTGAAGTACCTGGGTCCATTGCCCCCAGTGCTGAAAGTAGGGTTCTACGCTGCGTGGGGCAGTGTTGGAGAACCTCGAGAGTCGACATGGCGCAAGGTGCTTGAGCCAAATCCTCAACAATGTTGTAGTTTTGGGCAGCTCACACATTAGGATTGAATGTCGCCTTTCGAATAGTGCCCTTGGGTGGGCGTAGCACTGTGTCCGTCAGCGGTCTCTCGATATGGAGATGACCGATAGGAGGGGGAATAGGAATCAGATCTTCAACGGGAGATTTGCCTTTGGCTATCTCCGATTGTTTATTTGAACTTGGGGGGTTGTCATACGTCTTTGAATGAGTGGTGATATTAATCTCCTCATTACTTGTCATTAGGATTTCGTGGTTTGTGGATGTCTCTCCGCGGGTGGGATTGGTCGGGTTGCCCCCTTGTAGGGTTTCTTGGGCAACCACCTGCTGTTGCTGTTGTGGGAAAGGGTCAGTTAACACTGCCGGGCGAGAGGATCCTTTAACAAATTTGTCGACCTCGTCCTTGTAGGGACAGTCACGCGTATAATGATCATCTTGACAAATCAAGCAGGGAAACTTAGCTTTCTGACGTGGTTTCTGGTCATTATGGGTAGGTTGTGGCTTGGGGTTCTCCTGTTGGTTCTTCTTGGGTTTGCCACGATTGTTTTTCTTCTTTCCTCCGGATGGTTGTGACGTAGATTGAACTGCGTTCACTTCGGAGGAGACAGCAGGGGAGGTGGAAGCTTTTGAAGCGGCCTGGGTCAAAGCGGGGGAAGCAGAAGCTTGTTGTCCCGTCGAGTTGGTAGCAGGCTGATCCTTGACTGAACCGACAATACCATCAATGGATGGTTCAGTATTAGGATTTTTTGGATCAGTGTGAACGCAGGAGGCATGTGGAAGAAGTTCATGTAAAGTATCGGATTGAGTATATACTAAATCCATGTACTGTGTTGCCGAGATGGCTTGTTCTTCTGTAACCGGCCCGCGCATAGCGATGTTTCTGGCTATGGGAGGCAAAAAGGATTTTGTGAACCAATCAGCAAGTAGCTGATCGGGAATAGGTACCTTAATTAACCTATGGCGTCTTCACCACTCATGGATGTGATCCGAAATATGTGTAGAAGTGGTTTGACGTAGTGAAGTTAGCAGTTCTGTTCCAGTCTCATACCGGATGGGGAGCTGGAAATGTGTTAGAAACTGCATAGCCAAAGTGTTGAAATCACGAAAAGAGTGTTGTGGCAGCTCGATGTACCATTTTGCTGCCGTTCCGGTAAGTGTGCGTTGGAAGAGCCAAAGTCGGATGGAATCATCCATCAAGGAGTTGGATGAACACCAAAGATGGAAGGTCATCACGTGGTTCTTGGGGTCTTCCCCGGGCTTAGCATCGAACTTGGGAATGTCCGATGGTAGTTTGGCTGGAATAGGTGGCCAATGAGGTTCATGCCATATAGGATCGTTGATAAGCCTCGACAAATCAGGTAAGTCAAGTGTGGCCAAAAAGGGAAGTTGACGGTTGGTCTGCGGGTATGAGTAATAACCATGTGGTGCAGAGAACCTTGGAGGGCCTTGCATAGCATACTGCTGTGTGTTATACCCATATGTGTTTCCCTCGGGATACTGCTAAAAGTTCTGAGGATAGTAAGCCATCTGGTTAACCGGTTGATTATAGGAAACCGGTTGGTAAGTGTTCTGTTGAGTGGGTATGGTACCCTGAGGTTGTGGATACCCAGGAATGGTTGTTGTTCCTTGTTGGGGAAAAGTTCCTTGGAATTGTTGTGTTCCAGGGATGTTGCCACTATACTGTGTAAGTGGAGGATTTCCCATAGCAGGGTTGGGGGGTGGCGGCAACGGTGGTGTCCATGGAAGGCTCGTTCCTGCTTGAGAAGCGAGTGGGAATTGAAGTGATGGGTTCCATGGAGTTGTAGCAGTTGAAGGGTAAGGGAAGCCAGAATTCAAGTAGGGGGAAATCTGAGATTGCCCCCCATCTTGGTTCCAGTTTCCAAAAAGTGAGTACCCCCCACTCTGTGGGATTTGAGGATCCCAAGAAGGAAGCATGCCTGACAGGGGTTGTTGAGAGTAAGGCCCGGTTGGAACACTAGAATAAGGTTGCCCACTGCCAGGTGGATTGTACATACCGAACTGAGTAGACGCTGCTGGTTGGGAAGCTTGTTGGATCGAGCCAATAGGTTGTCCGCCAGCAGGTGGGTTGGATGGCCCTATATGAGGAGGCTGTTGACTGGGAATGAGGTTCTCAGCAAAAAGTTGTCCTCCAACTAGTTGGGTTGATGGCCCACCAGTTGGAAGTTGTTGACTTGGAACAGGGTTCCCAACAAAAGGTTGTCCACCAACTGGTTGGGTTGATGGCCCACCAGGGGGAATTTGGTAGTTAGAGTTGGGGACCACTGTAGTCGGTTGTCCACCTCCTGAAATAGTGTAAATGGTGGCTGAAGGTGATCCTCCGGTTGAAACGGAAGATCCGGCAGTATGACTAGGTGTTCTTCCGCCGCTAGCCAAATATGATAATGTGGATTGGCCAACGGTGCCAAAAGTACCGATTTGCGGAGGAGGTCGTCCATATCTGACAGGTGAGGACGGAGAAAAAAATGGGTTATCCCTCATAGAATGTGCACCAAACATAGGTGATGACAGCAAATGCGGGGAATTCAGCCCAGGGGTATCGGCGTCGTTCATAACGTGTTCAATGATAGGAGGACCAACGAGAACTGGGTCCAAGTTCATATCCTGAAAAAGATTTTGGGGATCCGACAGGAACCTAGGTATAGTAAAGTCCGTAGGTCTTGAGCCATCTGCAAAGGAGTGATGAAACTCTGTGCTAGACGGGACATTGGGAACCCTATAGTCAGAAGGACAAGAAACGGGGGGTATCTAGACGTCGTCGAAAGCATTTGCTCTGTGCTGCGTCTAAATTGTGCTGATGCTAACGGAGAGTTCGCTAGGCTAACCATACTATACTGGATGGAAGCCATGATTTCATGTCCCGGTGGGAGGTTGGGTAGATGTAAAGTACGAGGTACGTTGCTAGAAGAACTTGTCTCCTGAGGATGAACACTGGGTGACGTAGTAATAACAGGTGGAAGTTCCGCCTGGGAAGTAATGAAGCCATAATCAGGTTCAAAACGTGTGTCAAGGAGATGAGTATCTTCAATGATTTCAACATATCCGCCTGGGACTAAAATTAAACTAGGTATGTCCTAGTCGGACCCTTCTGTGGTGCCAATAGATCCGTCTGTATCATCGTGAAAAGTGTCTGATGGACGGGAAGTGTTGACATCCGGTAGAAGGATGACCTATGGTCTAGTACTCTGGGTTGTGCTAGGTTCAGCTGCTGTAATTGTGTCCATTGTAACAGATAAATCTGGAATGACAGTGGGTGAGGTGACAGTGGAAGTCTCAGACATGCTAGTGGTTGCAGAAGCTGCAAGAGATTCCGAGACTGTGCTGTGTGTTGCAGTTACGGGCGTCACTGAAGATGTTGTACGTATCGGTGGTGGAATGTTGCCTCGACTAGCACCGCGTCCAGGAGGAGCAGGAATGCGTGATGGAGGCGGACCAGAAGTCTGTGGCAGTGGTGGTGGTGGAGGGCTTAGGCCCTGTTGTCTTCGTGATCTTCGTGGTTGATCTGACATGATGACAGGAAAATGAAAATCGGGGGCAGTATCGTAAACAAAGAACTCAAAAACTCTAATGCAGCCGAGTGTGCAGAAGAGGAGCTAGAAAAAGCAAGGCTCACAGGCCAAAAAAGAAAGATCTAAAATCTATACTGAGACCGTTGTCTCAATAAGCGAGCTGATAAAAAAAAATGGCCAGAATGCCAACAAGAAGTCCCTACAAAGAAAAATGACCCTCTACTAAGATGAGATACCAAGCAAACTCCTAAATAAGAGCTGGAGACCTCAACAAGATGTATCCTTCGCAAGGTGCTGAAATCCAAGTCGAACAATACAACATGAGAGACCGATATAAGAAGGATATCCCTCTACCGAAAGGGATCCTGGGTAAAAGAGCCCTAGTAAAATAGATACTAAGCTACCTTGTTCATGACATGTCGGAAAAGGTTTTGGGCACTTCATCCTTCCGAAGAAGACAGCGATTGATGTTGCCTTAGGGCTAAGTGGAGTGTGGTATTCCACAGAGTCCATCCGGTTCTCAATCTCGTGGTCGTTTAACCCCTGAAAGTTAAAAAGAGTCAGGAGGCCCCTCCACAAACTAGCTGTGACCGTGTCAATAAGTACTAGAGGATTTTAGTTCCCTAAAGACAACGACTATGTCTCAGATGAAAATGACAAGGGGGAATTATTTTGATGCCTATCCCCGGTGTCCTACCTAACTACCAAATTCTTTTGATTTCCTCAAGTGAGGCTAAAGTTGGTTTAATTAGGGTGATTAATTTTAGTGGTTGTCTTACTCAATCAGGTAGTGTACGTGAAACTTGATGGTGTTATGACAACTCAAACCATGCAAATTAGAATGAATCACAAACAAGCCTTTGTCTTTGATGAAATCTAGCTAAGGTAAAGATAGAGGTTCTTCGATCAAATATGCATGAGATTTTTCACAAGCAATCAAAAACTAAAGTAAAAGATTTTTTCTTTTTGATTTATAAACAAAGCCAAACTGAAGTAAACACTTTTTTCAATGTACTGATTCTACAATCTACAATGCTTCTACAATGAGAATTTCTGTGGCAAAATCAATGGTGCATTTCCCTATGCAAAATACTACTAGACTTTTTCAATTTAAACAACAAAATTGCTCTCAAATGATAACTTTTTGATTACTGAAAATGATAGAAATAATATGACTGTAAAAGCTACAGGGCTCAGTAATAGAGAACAGTGGTGTTGAGTTGGTTATGGTGAAAAAATCAATTGAATGCAATCAATACTGGAAAAGTGACCAATATTTCAAAAATGCCACTAATTCAATCAACAATCAAGATCACAAACTGGGTAATAAGCACACCATGCAGACTGGAAATTGACCAGGATGCTAACAGGCAACAGTAGATACTACCTAAGGCAGAGAGAGACTCAAGAAACCAAGCAAAGATAAAAAATTTAAAAACTTGCAGACACTACCGCGGGTAAAGGTCTGACTGGAGCGCGGCACTGTGACAGTACCGCTCTGGTACTAAGGACGAGGACGCGGTACTACCGCGCTAGAGGTAGTTCAGGGGGCGCGGTACTATGACAAGGTAAGGAAAAAGCGCAACTTGAGAGAAGAAAATGAAATTTTCAGGGTTGTTGCTGACCCAGGGGACTCAGTGATCAAACAGGGAGAATAATACAGCGAGGAGGGGTGAATAAAGGTAAAAAAGGACCAAGATTCAAGCTGGTTTGAAGTGCAACAAAAACTCACAATCAAAAGATAAATGACAGTGAACTGAATCAATCAAGCAGTAATCAAAACCAGCGGAGTCGCCATTCTTGTTATGCGGAATTCTGCCCTACGGATAAGTCAAAACTCCCTTAACTTTAAAGTAGATTTTAAACTAACTCTAAAGCAAGAAACAAATCAAAACAAATGCTACCTTGAATCCCTAGATCTAACAAACGTCTCAAGATTAAAATGCTAGAAAGAGTATAAGAAGTTTAACTGACCTTCTATCCAAACGCTTGTCTTCGTAGTTGCTCCAATCTCCAAGCCCTCACAAATGAACCTGTCAAAATGGGACCAAGACACAAGAATGCACTATTCTCTAGCAACTTGAAACATGAGTTAGAATCTAAATCTATGAAAGATACAAATCATATCATTAAAACAGAATTAATACAAATGATTTGGGGAAACAAGACAAGTTATTCCATTACAACTTGAAGAATACTTACAAAAGGTGCTTGATGTCCAAGCCAATCCTCTAGCTCCAAGTGTCTTCTCCTCTAGCTATCTCCACAATGCTGCAAGACCATAAGTTTGGTACTCTCAAGAGTCCTCCCCCTTCCCCATGGAATGCCTCTCTTTTATAGTGAATGGTGAGGTTAACCAACAAGAGAGATGGGTGGATCTAGGGAGAGATAAGTGGATCAGGGTTTCTAATCGAAGGAGATGAGTTGAGATCGAATTAGGGACCCCAATCTTCCATTATCTTCGAAAATCCAAAATCCCACAAACCAAGGAAAAAGGGCTAATAAAAGAGTACCGCGCCTTGTAGTCTTAGCACAATGCGGTACTGCCGTGTTTTGGGGAAAAAGCATAGCGCGGTAGTGTCTAGTACTGCGTTTTGATAAATGAGCAAGGCGCGGTAGTATGTGTAGATAAAGTCTTAGGTGGGTCAGAACTTGTCAGGGTAGATTCACCTTCAAGATTAACTCATCATCTGTCTCTTCTGGATGGTTTAGACAGCAGGGGAAGTGTCGTCAACTCTGTTTGTGGTGGAGATGCGACACTGTGGAATATAGAGGTATAACAATTTATACTTAACCTGTTTTCCCAGTGACCTTATGGGGCTGACTTGTCTAGCTAGGTACATCCACAATATAATATATATTTTAGGGTCGACCACCAAAAACGTATAAATAGGTGATGGAGACCCCTCATTTCATATCCACAATCAAACACACCCTTACTCTGCCAAAATCACTCTTGAAACCCTAGCTCACCCTTGAGCTACTTTCACCATTGAGTGCCCCTTTTGGCCCATTTCCAACCTTTTGGAGAAAGAGAAGGAGCAAAGCTGGAGTTTGGAGCAACCCTCTTGGACCATTGCAAGAACTTCACCAACCTTCACATTGGAGGTATAATCTTTAATACAAAAAACCATTTCTATTTCTTGTCTTTTATGTTTCATGCACATGTTTAGAACAATTTCCATTTTAATGTATTGTCTTGTATTTACTATTTATTGAACTGCTACTAAGGAGTCCATTCTCCTTAGTAGGTGCCCATATGCATAAGCTGGGGTGAAAACCCTAGCTACAGTTTTGGAGACTCCCCTTGTGTTCCTTTGAATTTCTGGTTATAGTTTTTAAAGTTTCAAACGTTTTTAATTTTCTGCAATGTTTTTCTATTCGGTTGTCGTCAACGCATCTTTTACCCCCTATAGTTGCATTCCGATAGCGTCTTTCAGGCCTTTACTTGCGATCCGACCACGGCTCTCAGACTGTTTCCGGCGACCTGTCATCCGTTTTCTCTCTGTTTCCTACGATCCGACCGCGGCTATTAGCTTGTTCGGGGCGATCCAACTGCCGCTGTTAACCCTTTTCACGCATCCCGACTGCGGCTTTTAGCCATTTTCCTACAACCCGCCTGCGCCTGTCGGTCTTTTTCCTGCGTCTTGCCTGCGACTTTCAGCCATTTTTCTGCAACCCAGCTACGCCTGTCGGCCCTTTTCCTGCGTCCCGACTGTAGCTTTCAGCCATTTTCCTGCAACTCGCCTACGCCTATCGGCCTTTTTCCCGCGTGCTGCCTATGGCTTTCGGCCATTTTCCTGCAACCCACCTGCGGCTTTCGACCTTTTCCCGCAGTCCGACTGCATCTTTCGGCGAAAATCCCGCAACCTGTCCGCGACTGTTGAGTTGTTTCCCCCATCTGCCAACGACCATAAATACATCATTTTCACCGTCGATTACTTCACCAAATGAGCTGAAGCCATGCCCACCTTCAATTGTACCGCTGACACCGCTGCCCGTTTCTTTTTCAACCACGTTATCACTTGATTTGGGGTACCCAAACAGTTGGTCTCAGACCATGGTTCACACTTCGAAGATTCCATTTGGTGCGAGTTATCCACCCTACTAAAATTCCAACATCAGTATTCCTCTGCTTACTACCCCCAAGGGAACGGCCAAGTAAAGGCCATTAACAAACTCCTAAAAACCATCCTCCAACGCACTGTTGACCGGCATAAATCCAATTGGCACCACATGTTGTTCCCTACCTTATGGGCTTACCGTACATCCACCAAAACCACCACCGGTTTTAGCCCGTTTCATTTAGTTCACGGTGTCGATTCTATCCTCCCCATAAAGTGTCATATACCTGCCTTACACATCGCCGTCGAGCTTCTCCCAGACACCTCCCCACTCAAGCAATGTCTGCTATCACTAGAACAAGCTGATGAAGACCGTTGTGCCACTCTCCAAACCATTGAAGCTGCCAAGAATCGCTCCAAAGCTGGTTACGACAAACATGTACACCCTCGAACTTTCCATGAAGGGGACCTCGTCCTCACTTATGACCAAGCCCATGACAAAATTGTTAAAGAAAATTTTGAATCCATGTGGCAAGGCCCTTACATCGTGCAGACTTGCCTCGGCAATGGGGAATACATCTTAACTGACTCAGATGGGCACCCTTTGCGCAACCCTCGTAATGGGTTGTATCTTAAACGCTTTTATCCCTAACTAGCTCGCAGCCCCATTGGTCCGTATTGTACAATTTTCTCTCTTTTTGTTTTTCACTTTTTTTACTGCAATCTTACATTCATCATTTTTGCATGACCCCAGATGGACAATTTCCCCCCTCATTACATTGGCTTCACCGATGGAGCAAGCCGCTGGTCTCCCAACCTAGCTTCTGCAGCATGGGTCTTATATTCCCCTTCACAAGAATTGATTCACCTCGGCGGGATATGTGTAGACACTGCTACCAATAACTAGGCGGAGTATGATGCTATGACCGGTCTCCTGACTGCTTCCCTCCAGATGGGCATATGTCACCTTCATGTGTTCCTTGACTCCTAGCTCAACAACTACTACCAGGTGTGTGATCCCTGCCTCTTTAGAAAATTCCTGCGCACAAAACAACTCAGCCGACAATTTGAATCCATAACATTCACCCATGTCCCAAGAGCTCAAAATAGTGTCACAGATCACATGGCTAACACCATCCTAGATTGGCGCATCAATCACACCATGTAAAACCTCCATCATGCATCATCATCCTATAACATCTCATAAAAAATATATAAAAACCCAAAAAGATTGCAAGGGGCATCCACGTGCCTATCATCACATAAACATTTGCATCCATGTGTAATAACAAATAAAAACGCACTCATATACAGGGGCATCCACGTGCCTAATTCTACATACATAATGTTGCATCCATGTGCAATACATCACATAAAATACACAAAGGGGCATCCATGTTCCCAACATCCCACACTATTTGCATCCATGTGCAGTACAACCATATAACAAACCATAAGTGCATCCACATGCGTACACTAAATCATCATCGCAAAAAGGTGCATCCATGTGCATCAATATATATATCAAAAAATGAATGTCAATATGCTACACATGTCGTAAGTACCCCCGTACTCAGCTATACAAAAAAAATATATCTATACATCTATGTGCCTCATAGAATACATGTCGTAGCTACAAAACCAGGGGGGAGTCCCCTGTACTCCCTAATGAGAGTCATACCCTGCATCAGTTGCCTTCGAGTCCTCCCCTCGCTCCTCCTCCGACAGTTCCTCATCCCCCGCGGGCTCATGTGCCCATCTCTTCTCCCCTAAGATGGCCACCCGGATCGCGATCGACGAGAACTCCCGTGGTGCCCTCATGCAATCCTGAATCACCTCCGGATCCACGTCCTGCCACCCATCATCGGTCACTCCCACTAGCAATCGATCCTGCAGCATCTGTACGGACTCCAGAGTCCCCTCAGCATCCCGTCGACCCACCTCCCCTCGGCCTGGCAGGGCTGGTACCGCCACATGCCCCCTGTGTGCTACATGTCCTGGTGGTGGTCTCCGACCAACATCTAAAGATCACACATCAGTTAGTAACAGTATATACCATAACACATATCATGCCCAATACTTGAAATCCATCACATGCTAGCAAAACCATATGTACCATCTGGCCCCCATGCTTGTCCTGGTGCCCGTGGTTCCTCTGGATCCCCGGTATAGTCCATATCTCTGTATGGAAAGTCATCGAGTGTCAGCGGCATATGTAGCCACTTCAGGTACAGCTACTGCGTGAAGTATCTACCAACCTGACCGCCACCCTGGAGACGCATCATCTCCTCCCACTGCACCATGCGCGGCTCCCTCAGTCCTCTTGCCCTGACCAGCACCCGTGGCAGCAGTGTCGGTACCCGCTCCATGAAGAATGCACATAGAAAGGATCCGTAACAGAATCACTTGCTAGATTCCTTCACTAATGTCAGCTGTCGCTGCACACAGGTGAGGAACATCTGGCCCCACGCATAGTAGACACCATCCAGTATGCGCTCCACTAGCTGCATCTGGCCCCTGGACACCTTCTTAGGTGAGTAGGACCCCAACACACGAACCACGCATGCCGCAATATCCTGTATTGTCGACTCCTATAGGTCCACCACCCGGAGTGCATTCCTCTGCACCCTGACCTCTAGAACACAGTACCGCTCCAGCATATCCTCCATATCTACATCCGTGGATACTCGCGGTTGAGTATCCACCACCCTACCCAGACAGGGAAACCCTGTCAAGAAGTATACATTTGCAAGGGTAAGATCCACCCTCTCCCCCTGCACCCTGAATGCCTGTATGTCCGACTCCCAGAAGCTCACTAGCCTGTTCAGCAGGAGCACTGCTGACCGCATCATCAGTACCTGTGCGAACTTCAGAATTCCGCACAATCCCAGCATCGACCGCACATGGCGATCCCTCCGGATAACCTCTACTATCTCGTCTGGGACCTCCCGCTCTCGCCACAGCAACAACGGCATCCTGTCAATCACACAAGGCAAACTCATCAGACTCATGTGAAAGAAATAACCCTGCCTTACCCCCTCCCCCGAGAAACCCTAAAAACTCGATCCCAATCACAAATTTAGGGCCTCTTGCCACGGTTTCCGACCGCAGCTATCAAAGCTACAGTCGCAGTCCAAAACCGCGCATGTAGGAGCCGAACTCGCGGAACCAAACCGCGTGTTCAGCCTCGGAACGCGCGGTACCAGACTGTGTTTTTTGACCCGAACCTCGCGGTCTCCAGCCGCGTGATCCACCCTGGAACCTGCGGTACCCGACCGTGGTTCCATACCACAAACCCGCGGTCCACCCCACGTGGACCGTACAAATACTCCCCTGGGACCCACTACCGCCCCCCCCCCCCCCCCCCCCGCACGCAAAGAAAATGTAGGTATGAGTTTGACAGAATACCTGTAACTCCCGGATATGAAATCGGCCGGTCGGATCGTCCAGAAAGACCAATTCCGCTCTGGTCAACTCTGATCACTAGTCAAAGTCAACAAGTACAAATGACACTTGTCATGTTGGACCCACTCACTATTTATAGTCCATTGACTTTTTCTTGTTTTGGCCATTCTGAACCCATACGGAGTCCATTTTTCGAACTGTTTCCACCACTGGAATCAGCACGACGAGACCGTCATGATGGTCCACTTGTTTTCTTATTTTTTCCACATCATGTTTTGAGCATCTTTTAGACACCACTCGTTGCCTTGGTTTGTGTGCCACTTCGGCTGCTCTCCGTTTTTGCTATCTTTTAGATCATTTCTCGCTCTCACTCCCAGATATTTTGGGTATTTTTTCCAAAATGCCCCCCATCGCCTCGATTTGCGTGCCACATCGGCCATTATCCATTTTTTACACTTTTTATATCGTTGGATTCATTTTTTCGAGCTCGTGATGATGCTTGACATCATTTATCGCTCTCACCTGGTATAGTTTCAACATTGTGTCCCGAATCCTTGTTGCCTCGGTTTGTGTGCCACATTGGCCGCCATTGGATTGTTCCACATTTTTACATGAGCCATTCACTCCTGTCATACTGCAATTATTTCGTTATTTTTCCACCATTCATTATCCCGCAAGGACGCCCACCAGTGTTCCCCCCCTACCCTCGTTCTTGGTCATCATAAATGTTCCTTGATTGAGCACTTCCTCCTTGCCTGGCCATTCCTTTTGTTCGGTATAATTTTATCCCTTTTTCGGGCCGGACAAGTCCTTTACGAAAAAGGCACTTAGGGAGTTTCTGTTAAGCTCTTTTCTAACTCCTAAAACAATGAAACGATCGCCGAATAATATTGCTTCCTTTCATGCTCGTTAAAGTACCTGAAAAGGCATCTATCTGGTATAAGTTTAACCCTTTTTCCGGATCTGGTAGACTAATTACAAAAAAGGAATACTCTAGTCACACCATCTAGAAGAGTTCTTCATTGCATCCTTTTATGCTTCTTCGGGCCTTGGAGACTAACACATGAAAAAGCAACCCCCTGGAGTCTTCTTATCGCTTCAAGACTCTCTAAAATTGAAAGCAACCATGAGCATGCACCGTCCTGGGCTCGTACAAATCCACATGACGGTACCATTCCATCATTTCAGAGTCTTCTTATCGCTTTCAGGCTCCTTAAAATTGAAAGCAATCACGAGCATGAACTATCCTGGGCTCGTATAAATCCACACGACAGTACCATTTTTCACCCACTTCCTCTAGTTCCTTAACCCATGAAGAAGTCCCCCCGTGCCTCTTGGCACTATGATCAATCATCTCGGCAGCACCCCCAGTCAGGTCGCCTTTGTTCAGAGTATTCTGCAGTCTCCTTCCATTTTACACCAGCTTGAGTATCCCTAATCCCAGTCACTATCCTCAATCCATTACAACTATGATCCCTTCCCCCTTAGTGTGTTTCATATGCTGCCCGATCGTCCCCGCCATCATACTCTGAACAAAGGAAGTTTCAGTCCACCCACTCTACTTGCCCATTTATCCCCCACAGTTTGTCAGTCCTACCATCAGTACTCTCACACTTCGGTTCTCCACCACGCGCTCCTGTCAAGGAAACATCATTTCCTTGATATTTGCAGGTCTCCCTCTATCGATGACAGCCCCTCTATTCCAGAGGATAGACCCAGAGGTCCCTACGCCTTGGACGCATCACCATCTGTGGTGAGTGCCTACGGACCATTTTGAGAGGAGTCATCATTGCCTCTCCGAGTGGTTATTTCTCACATGCTCGACTTCAACACCTTGATCGCATCGTTGAGAATCGCGTAGGATTTATATCCCTTCCATTATTGGTCGAAGACCCCGGATCTCCCCCGACTCTAGCACATTGGTGAGTCACTTCGGAACGCCCAGTTATATGTTCCCGTGGATGTCTAGGTTGCGTTGGCGATTGTATTTGGAAGCCATCCAGTTATATGCTTCCTTGAGTACCCAGTTTAGTTACAGTTCAGTGTACCATTGAGAGTATGACTCCCCGTCACTATGATCTAGCAGCTCATCGGTTCCTCTGGTACCCCACTCAGTAACACTGTTGTTTTTCCAGTGTATTAGTTCTTCAGCACAGCCATGGTCAGCCCAGTAGTATGTCACAAATTTGTGTCCCCTCTAGACCCTTATGATGCACACAGTGGTTCTCTATGTATCCTATAGGTCCCCCTTTTCAGGCCTCCCAGTTATTTTTTATGTATCTTGATACGAGCATGGGTATGCCCACCTCGTCCATATGGGTACTCGAACTTCACCCTAGCTAGTGGCTTCGTCAGCACATCTGGAATCTGCTCATCCGTCGCAACATACAGGAGCTTGACTGCTCCTCTCTGCACCATATCCCTGATATAGTGATATTTGATCTCTATGTGTTTCGACCTGTCATGAAAGACTGGGTTCTCAGACAGCTTCACACAACTCTGGTTATCACAGAAGATACTAGTAGCATCCAATGGGAGATCAAATAACTCAGAAAGTAGCTTCCGTAGCCATACTTGTTAACACCCAAAAAGTGCTCCCTACCTTATCTACCCCATTACATGACTCATTTGTCCATATTTCCTACCATATTTACCTTAAGAACCCTAAAATCCCATTAAAAAGCCTCCAAAAGGTTAAAAAAACCCCTTTTCCCCCCAAAATTATTCAAAATTCCTCCAAAATAGCAAAAACCCTCTAAAAAGGGAATAAAAAATATTAAAAAAGGAGGAAAAAACCCTATACAGCTGACGTAAACCATATGGTTCCCAAAACCATGGGCCAACACTCCACCACCAAAAACCTATAAATAGGTGATGGAGACCCCTCATTTCATATCCACAATCAAACACACCCTTACTCTGCCAAAATCACTCTTGAAACCCTATCTCACCCTTGAGCTACTTTCACCATTGAGTGCCCCTTTGGCCCATTTCCAACCTTTTGGAGAAAGAGAAGGAGCAAAGCTGGAGTTTGGAGCAACCCTCTTGGACCATTGCAAGAACTTCACCAACCTTCACATTGGAGGTATAATCTTTAATACAAAAAACCATTTCTATTTCTTGTCTTTTATGTTTCATGCACATGTTTAGAACAATTTCCATTTTAATGTATTGTCTTTTATTTACTGTTTATTGAACTGCTACTAAGGAGTCCATTTTCCTTAGTAGGTGCCCATTTGCACAAGCTAGGGTGAAAACCCTAGCTACAATACTGCCTCACAACTAGCTGAACAAGCTGCGACATACTCTGCTTCAGCTGTACTCAGTGCTACGTAGGACTGCTTCTTGCTAAACCAAGAGATCACACCTAATCCCATACTAAAGCAACACCCATATGTGCTCTTCCTATCTGCAGCACTGCCTGCCCAATCTGAATCAACATCACCTTGTAGGTTAAACTTTTGATTCGCTTCATACCTGAGCCCATAATCAACTGTACCCTTCAGGTACCTCAGAATATGCTTTACAACAACCAGGTGAACACTCCCTGGATCTATCAGGAATTGGCTCAATGTGTTCACCACAAAGCAAATATCTAGTCTCGTGTTCATCAGGTACATCAAGGACCCAATCATCTGACGAAACACAGTGACATCAACCGGCTCAGATGAAGCATCACACAGAAGCTTCAGGTTCGTTGCCATAGGTGTGGCCATGGCCTTGCAGTCCATCATCCTAAACCTCTTTAGGATCTCTACTGCATACTTCCCTTTTCCAAGAAAGATTCTATCTGTACTCTGCCACACCTCCATGCCAAAAACAAATAGTGTATCATCCACAAGTTCTTCATCTCGAACTTGGAAGCAAGCTTCCACTGCGTGTCGGCAACCAATCTATCTTCACCTGTAATAAACAAGTCATCCATATACAAAAGTAGTATCACTGGATTGCCTTCCTCAACCTTGTAGTAAAGGTTGGAATCTGCTTTACTCTTGGTAAATCCCAAACTAGATAGGAAATTGCCCATCCTACCATACCAAGTTCTGGGAGCTTGCTTCAAGCCATACAAGGCTTTCTTCAATCTGCACACATGTGACTCCTTGTCATCTGTTTCAAAGTGAGTGGCTGCTCCACATAGACTTCTTCTTCAACTACACCATTCAAGAAAGCTATCTTGAAATCCATCTGGTGTATCTTCCATTTCATCACTTTTATACTTCTCTATGCTGCCATCTATAGCATGCTTGATCCTGTAGATCCTCTTGGAAGTCACTACAGACTTCCCTTCAGGTCTTGGGACCACATCCCAAACATCGTTCTTCATGATCGACGGATCATGGAATTCTTCCCATATCCTGGGAACTTCAATATCTTCAATAGATAATTTTGTTGCTTGAACAAATGTTATAGTCCTTCTTTTGTAGGTGAAGGTATACAATCTTTCCTACAAAACAAGTTAAATTCCATGATTAGAAACATCTCATAATTTTCAAAACAAGTTCTTTCACATAAAGGAGTATGTCATACAATCATGCAATTATTTAAGCCAATGCTTCAATACAACATTTATCCATATCCCGTAACTTTGTAGATGCCTTCCAATCTCTACCATAACATTTTTAAGAGTGTGCACAACTCCCAACATGTCATCAAAGAGGTTTCATTCTAGATAAGTAGCAATGGAATGTTGTACAGTACCATAGGCCACTTACCCATCATATGCATATTAGTAGTATCCTGTTCATTAATGCAAATATGCAAAATACACAACCTAAGTCAAGGAACATATTATTAAACAATCAAATATATAAGAAATGACAATTCAAATACTTATCTTTATTTGTTTGTTGGGTGGACTCCCTCTGAGTATTTGCTTCCTTGCAGGAGATGCTGGAGTCCTAATCTGAAGTAGCTTCTTCTTACACCTTTCTATTGTGAAATGCAGAGAGATGGTCAACTCCCTCTGAATATCTGCATCCTTGCAGAAACCATTGGAGTGTGCTCCCTCTTAATCTTTGCTTCCTGGATTACCTATTCTTGAACTTATATTCATTCTCGATCCCTATGCATGCTTGTTAGTATTATCATTGTGTTATCCTCGAGGTTTCATATTAGTATAATCTTAATATTATCAAAACACAATAATCTCAAGCATGTATAGTCAGGATCATTTCAAACAGAAATAATAAGAATTCTTATGGTTAGACACAAACATAATATACCTAAACCCGTGATTACTCAAACCTATGACTCTTCTGGTTAGTCATATCATCAATTAAGGTAAGAAACATAATATGCATAAGTTCTAGATTACTCAAACTTGTAACTTCAAGAGTAATCATTATCAATCATACAAAGGTATACGATATATATAACAAAACATACTTGGTCATCATATTTGCTAGTTATGTCTAGCAATGTGTTCTTGTTCTCTTCAATGACCTGCTTAACTCATTAGTTAACTTTTGCAAAGACAAATTATACATAACTCTATGTGATCCATGAATATGGATGAATCTTTGTCTTCATAGCATGTTTGGGTTGTCCCTTTAATTTGTACAATCCTCCCTCTTGCTCTCCAATCACTACTGCATTATCTATGGTCTTTCCCTTTGGCCACAATAGAACTTGGCCATCCACAACTGCAACCCTCATACCTTTTTTCTCCAATGCAGAGATGGAGAGTAGGTTCTTCTTGAGCCGAGGTACATAAAGGACTTCTTTCATCTTCAATGATTTTCCAGAATCTAGGTTGTAGGAGGCTTCACCACTTCCTTTGATGGGGTATTGATAGTCATCCCCAAGTTTCACTTTATGGGGTGATTCATGTTCAGATATATTTACAAAAGATTCTCTCAACCCAGTCATTTGTTTGGAAGCCCCACTATCAATTAACTAATCATTACAGCCATGTGAGATAGTACCTGTGAGAGTAGAGATAAGAACATACTCTTCTTCACTTGATGATTCATCATCACTTTCTGCCCTAGCTTTCTTCTTTGGAGGTTCATTATCTTCAGCAGCATGAGCATGGAACTTTATCTTGTTGCCCTTCTTCTTCTTACTGGATTTGTTGTTGTAATCCCTTTTATTCTTGGGACATTCTAAAGCAAAGTGACCTTTCTCATTACAATTGAAACACCTTAGATCTTTCTTATCTCTTTGATGGGATGGCTCCCTCTTGAACTTGTCTTTCTTGGTGTGAAATGTGAGGGCTTGATCTTCATTCCCCATATTTTCTTCTCTTGACACAAGCCTTGCTTCTTCTTGAGAACATTCCTCCCACAGTCTACTGAAGGGGATTAATTTCTTTCTTACAAAGATCCCTTGGATAAAAGAGTCCCATGACCTAAGTAGGCCATTCAAAGTGGTCATAACAATTTCACCATTCTCCACCATTTCATCTACAACTTCAAGTTGTTCCTTGATCTGAGAGACCTTGGAGAAATAAGATTGAATGGTTTATCCATTCACATATTGACCCCTTTCAATTGATTCCGCAGGGTCATCTTCCGATTTATGTTCTTCCCTTCAAATAGCTTGGTCAAAGAGTCAAACATTTCCTTGGGTGTCTTCAGAGATGACACATGTGGTGTGATACGGTCTTTGATAGAATCAACAATGATTCTCTTTGCCTTGACCAAGCTCTTCTTAAGAAATATTTTAGCCTCTTCATCCTCTGGGATAGGGATATCTTCTTTTACATATGAGTCCAACTCATTCTCTTCCAGGATTAACCCAATCCTATACTTCCACGCTATGAAGTTATCAGCCCCTTCAAGCTTATCCTCAAGCTTGGTGTGGTGATACATCTTAAAGAGTACTTCAAATGTAAATAGAAAATATTTAGGTCTTACCACTTGAATTGTTGAAAACTGGATCTGGTCCCAGATTAGGGTTTGTCAGAAAAACCCTAAAAATTCAAAATGTGAATTTCAAATTTCTGAAAGGATAGAACGATGTGCCTTGATGAGTTGATCAACTTGGTGTAATCAAAATTTGAGATCTGCAAAGCTACACCCTTCGAAACTGCCTTTTTGTCTTCCCGGATTCACTAGAGAGAGCCCTGAATTAGGGTTTGAGTTTCCTGGAGATCTACCCAACCAAAAATATTGATCCAAAGATCTAAACTTCGATTTTTGCAAGGAGCTTCCAGTTATGTCTTCGATTTAAAAAATTCCTATTTTTGTGGAAACCCTAATTTTTAGGGCCAATCTGAAAATGCTCAGAATTGAATTCTGATTGGACAGATAGATTCTCATTGATGAGTAGATTCAATCTACTATACTGCTTTTCGAAAATATGTGGAGAGAAACCCAATAAACAAGAAACCCTAGTTTCCGTCACTACACAATGTCTTCTTCTCAGGTTAGCTCTGATACCATGTTAAATTTTGAGCATTAATTCACAATACTCTATGATCTTTACTAAGAGAATAACATGTACAATATATCAATGCATATCTATCATAACAAGCATGACAAGCATCATAAGAATCAAAAGTATGAGAGACAAGAGACACAAAGTTTCCGTGGGGAAAACCCTAAGGTGAAAAACCCCACAACTTCCTCAGAGATAGAGAGAGCAATGGCTCAACCAAAGTACAACCAAAATACACAGAGATAGTCTCCTAGTAGCAGATGATCCTCCTCCTCACTAGTGCGCCACTTTCTGAGTGAGAGAAGTGTGAGTTTCCGAGTGATCAAATAGAGATCTCCCGATCTCTATTTATACTTAACCTGTTTTCCTAGTGACCTTATGGGGCCGACTTGTCTAGCTAGGTACATCCACAATATAATATATATTTCAGGTCCGACCCAACACATGGTGGTCTAATAACCCATCGGCAAGTACACACACTTACGACACTTGTCAATACACATGACGACACTTCCTTATAGAGGAATAACACATCTCTTATAAGGGTACAATAAATATATATGAAATACATAGATGAAATACATTCTGAAGTTACATATACATCAACAAGGTATGAAGCTTGGGGGGGATTCGAGAGCATTAGCTACCCTGAAATCCATTGGAAAACCCAGTTTTGATAGTCCAGAAAACCAACGACGGGATTGAGCTATTTGTTGCTAGAATGGTGAGAAATCCAAGTGTAGATGTTTGAACAGAGGAATGGATTGCTTGAATTTAGCTGGAGATGTCTATAGCTCTGTGGTTGAGCTCACTGGCTTAGAATCCTCATCATTTCCTTATTGCATGCTTGATAAACCCAGCTGTGTGCTTGCTTAGCATGACCATTTGAGTGAATCCATGGTTGTGAGTGAGTCTGTCTAGTTCCTTCTTAGTGGATACACAACCCAACTCGAGGGTGATCTCTCAGCTGAAAGAATATAGGCTGGATAGAGATCTATGGTTGGGTGGAACATTTCTCTCATGTAGCAAGTTATTTGGACGTTTGCATTTCAAGATAAGTATTCTTTGTGGATTAATGTATTTTCATTATGTGTTCAGCAATGTGTTAATCCTGAATGTTAATTGTTCATGCTAAATGAGATGAAATGAATATCTTAATATGGTGTATATGAAGCTTGTGCATAGCCTAAAAATGGGATTGATTCGATGTCTGTTGATTCACCATCTGCTTGAGTTAAATATGTTGATGCATTACTATTTGTGTGTATGCAAATTTGATTAATTCCGCTGTGTTTTTATAGAGTATGAATTGCACACAAATGTTTTTAATTATTATAAATTTCTTAGTAATGAATGGGGCTGATATTTCCAATAAGCCCGGTAGATTGGTCATGTTTGTTGAATATTGTAACTTAAAAGAATATTATATTTGTACTTTATTATTCCGGAGATGTTTCATCCCTCCGAGGTAACCCTATTATGTATCCGGAGATGTTTATTCCTCCAAGAGTTTGTATTAACTAGGGTTATTAGACCCACCATGTGGGGGTCGGCCCTGTGGTTATATTTTTGGGGTTATTAGACTTCTCCAGGAGAGGTTGGCCCCCTTAGGTCTTTTAGTCAGTTAGGAGTCAGTATAAATAAGAGAGGTGAACTCCTCATTAGATCATTCACTCACTTGTGGAAGAGTGCGCACTTGTCTGGGAGATCTGCTAAGGAGACAAAGAAGGAAGGAGCACATCTTGTATTTTGGTTGATCATCTTATTGAGGAAAGCTTTGCTGGGTTTTCCACCCCATGAGGGTTTCCCAGGGTATATTGTGTGTCTATCTTGTGATTGTGTTTCTTTCAGTGATCTTGCTTGTCTATTTGGTTTAAACTTAACATGGTATCAGAGCTAGACTGAATAGGACATCTTTCACAAGGTAAGAATACCTCTCTCTCTCTCTCCGGTGAAGTTAGGGTTTCAGCCCAAAGTTTATATTATTGTTTTTTGGTTGCATGGCTGGACAGCTCTTTTCAATACCTTTCTTTTGAGCTATAGATCGAACTTTTTGGTTGGGTAGAACTCCGGTAAATCCAAACCCTAATTCTACCAAAAGTGCGATACGTCAGATTTTGGTTTCAGAAAAAAGTTGGAATTTTTGAATTCTGATCACATGGCTGGATAGCCCTTCTCAAGAGCATTCTTTTGAGCTATAGATCGAACTTTTTGGTTGGGTAGAACTTTGGGAAAGTCAAACCCTAATTCTACCAAAAGTGCGATAAAATTTTGTTCCAGATTCCGGAAAAGTGAAAAGTAACTTTTTAAGTAAGTCTACTCTGTCTCTTGGACTCCCCCAAGAGAAGATGGCTCAAAACACTAAGCTTGAAGACAAGCTAGAAGGTATAGAAAATTTCCGGGCATGGAAATACAGAATTGGTCTCATTCTTGAGGAGAATGATCTTGCTCATTATATCAAGGAGGAAGTTGCAGAACCAGAAGAAGATGAAGCCAAAGAAAAACACAGGAAGGATTTGATTAGGGCAAAGAGAATCATAGCTGATTCTATTAAAGACCACTTGATTCCCCAAGTGGCCTCCAAGAAGAATCCAAAGGAAATGTATGATGCCCTAGGAAGAATGTATGAAGGAAAGAACATCAATAGGAAGATGAATCTAAGGACTCAGTTGAAGAGTACCAAGATGCACAAAGGAGAATCCATTCAAGACTACTTCTCAAGAGTCTCTCTAATCAAGGAGCAACTAGATGCCATTGGTGATACTCTTGATGAAGATGAACTTGTGATGACAGCTCTAAATGGTCTCACTAGACCTTGGGAGTCATTCATTCAAACTATGTGTGCCAAAAAAGAAAGTATGAAGTTTGATGTAGTTTGGGAGGATTGTGTACAAGAGGAGGCTAGGGTTGCAAATTGAGAAGCCTTGCTCAAAGAGGATGACCAAGCCTTGGCCACCCACACCAAAAGAAGAAGGAATCAATCCTACACTAAAAGGGGTAGTCACAAGGAGTCTCATCCTCCACACAGATCTCAAAAGAAAAGAGGAACTACTCAAAGAAGAGATTACTCTTCTTTCCAGTGCTATTCTTGTCACAAAATAGGACACATTGCTAGACATTGCCCTCTACAGAAGAAAAAGGGTACTTACTACAAAAGACACCAAGCACATCTTGCAGAAGATGATAGTGAAGAAGAAGAAGTAGAGGAAGAAAGGTCTCACAATAAAAGGCCTAGAGATGAAGAGGAAGAAGAAGAAAGGACCTTCTTCAAAAGAAGGTCAAGAAGAAATACAGAAGAAGATGCAGAAGAATATGTTCTCTTCTCCACACTCTCTGGATCTATAACCCCTGGAGAAGGTACATGGCTTATTGACAATGGTGCTTCAAAGCACATGACAGGACAGAAAAGGACTCTCTCAAATCTTGAAGAAAAGACTTCTCCCCAAAAGGTATCTCTAGGAGATGACTATCAATATCCCATTAAGGGAATTGGTGAAGCAAACTACAAACTCGATTCTGGAACTCCCATGAAGATGAAGGAAGTTTTATATGTTCCAAGATTGAAGAAGAATTTGCTTTCAATCTCAGCTTTAGACAAGAAAGGCTATAGAGTTGCATTCATTGATGGACAAGTGTTAATGTGGTCCAAAGGCAAATCTATTAAGGATGCAATTGTTATTGGTGAAGAGGAAGGAGGTTTATATAAACTCAAGGGTCATCCGGAAGCTGCTCTTGTTCATGAAACCTCTAGCCCCAGTGAGCTATGGCATAGAAGACTAGCTCACATTAACTACAAAGCCTTACCCTATGTAAGCAAGGTGGTCATAGGACTACCAGATTTGAAGGTTGATCATGATGGCTCATGTAAAGGATGTAAGAAAGGGAAGAATGTCAAGAACCCCTTTCCAAAGAGTGAAACAAAGACTAAGGGTATCTTGGAGTTAATACACTCAGATGTATGTGGTCCAATGCCCACCACCTCTCTAAGTGGATTTGAATACTATCTTTCATTCATTGATGATCATTCAAGGAAAACTTGGATATACTTTCTAAAGGGTAAGAATGAAGTTTTTGGAAAGTTCAAAGAGTTCAAGGCTCTAATAGAAAATCTCTCAGAAAAGAAAATCAAGATTCTCAGAACAGACAATGGTGGAGAATATACTTCAAAAGAGTTTGAAGAATTCTGTAAAGAAGCTGGAATCAAGAGAGAACTAACCACTCCCTACAATCCCCAACAAAATGGGGTTGCAGAAAGGAAAAATAGAACCATCATGGAAGCTGTGAAGACTATGATACATGACCAGGATCTTCCCATGTATCTATGGGCTAAAGCAGCCAGAACAGCAGTATATGTTCAAAACAGATTATCTCATAGTGCTCTTGATTTCAAAACTCCAGAAGAAGTGTTTTCTGGAAAGAAGCCCGAGGTAAGCCATCTTAAAATATTTGGGTGTCCTGTGTACATCCACATTCCAAAGGAAAAGAGAACCAAGTTGGATCCTTCTGGTAAGAAAGGAATATTTGTTGGTTACTGTGAATCATCCAAAGCTTTCAGGATCTACATACCAGGCTTTCATCATATAGAAATCAGTAGAGATGTAACTTTTGATGAAGAAGCAGCTCTCAAGAAATCAAGAAAATGCCAACTCGAAGAAATCTATGAAGAAGATTCTTCTTCTAGAAACTCAGAGGCTGTTCACATCCCTGAAGACATTCCCCCAGAGGATCATGACATGTTGGAACCACAAGAACCTCCTATCTCATATTTATCAAAGAAAAGAAGGCCAGCATGGGCTAGAGATATTATCCAAGGGGCTGAAAAATATGGTGCTCCTGAAGGCTCCATTAGAGAAAGAAAGAAACCAAAGCTAGTGTCCAACTATATGGCCTTGATGTGTGATCTTGTGGATAAACTACCTACTAGCTATGAAGAAGCAGCTCAAAATAAAGAATGGGTAGAAGCAATGACAGAAGAATATCAGTCGATAATGAAAAATGATGTTTGGGATATAGTCCCCAAACCAAGAGATAAAAGTGTAGTTTCTTCCAAATGGATTTTCAAGATAAAACATGCTGTAGATGGTAGCATTGAAAAATACAAGGCAAGGTTTGTAGCCAGAGGATTCTCTCAAAAGGAAGGAATTGACTATGAAGAAACATTTGCACCTGTTGCTAGGTATACTTCAATTAGAACTACCATGGCACTTGCATCCATGATGAAATGGAAATTACATCAAATGGATGTTAAGACAACTTTTCTGAATGGTGTAATTGAAGAAGAAGTATACATAGAACAACCTCAAGGTTTTGAGGTCAAAGACGGAAGGACCCATGTATGCAAACTGAAAAAAGGCATTATATGGATTGAAGCAAGCTCCCAGGGCTTGGTACGGAAGGATTGACAGTTTCTTAACAAGCATGGGCTTTACCAAAAGTAAAGCTGACCCCAATCTTTATCTTAAAGTGATGGATGATGAACCTGTTATATTGCTGTTATATGTAGATGATCTATTTCTAACCGGAAATGAGAATCAAATCATTGAAATCAAGAAGAAGCTTTCTTCAGAATTCGAAATGAAAGATCTCGGATTAATGCACTACTTCTTAGGCCTAGAAGTGTGGCAAGAGCCAAAAGGAATCTTTCTAAATCAAGGTAAGTATACTGTGGAGATTCTCAAAATATTTGATATGTTGGAGTGTAAAGCCATGGCCACTCCTATGGACTCCAACCTGAAACTATTAGTTAATGATTCATCAGAACTAGTGGACATAACCCTATATAGACAAATCATTGGATCATTGATGTATTTGACAAATACTAGGCCGGATATATGCTTTGCTGTAAATACCCTAAGTCAGTAGCTAGTAGAACCTAGAAAGGTTCACCTTATAGCTGCAAAGCATATAATGAGGTACCTAAAAGGTACAGTGGATTTTGGCCTATACTATCTTGGAGGTAATGAACTCAAGTTACATGGTTACTCAGATTCTGATTGGGCAGGTAGTGTCTCAGACAGAAAAAGTACTTCAGGCGGATGTTATGGCCTTGGATCTGCCATGATCTCCTGGTTCAGCAAGAAACAATCTAGTGTGGCCCTCAGTACTGCTGAAGCAGAATATATAGCTGCTTGCTCTGCCAGCTATGAAGCAGTGTGGCTTCGAAAACTCTGGAATTTTTGACTTAGAAATGGATCCCACTGTGATTATGTGTGATAATCAAAGCTGCATTAAGATGACTGAAAATCCTGTGTTCCATGATAAGTCAAAACACATTGAGATCCGTTACTTCTATATACGAGACATGGTGCAGAAAGGAGCCATCAAGCTCGAGTACATAAGCACTGAGGATCAGATTGCCGATATCCTGACTAAACCTTTGTCTCGAGTAAAGTTTGAACACTTCCGAGACATGCTTGGTATAGTCCAGAAGGACCCTCCTCGAAAGGGGGAGTAGTATAGTATTTGATAACAATTTTGTTTTGTTGCACTTAGCTACTTACAATTATTTAGATTTAGAACTCTTATATATCTTTTATTTTTATGGATAAATGTTTTGATATTAGATGTATTAGTGAGAATACATGCTAGATGTATACATGTTTTGGTGTGATGTATACATGTTTTGATGTTAGATGTATTAGTAAGAATACATGCTAGTTGTGATGTATACATGTTTTGATGATTAGATGTATTAGTGAGAATACATGCTACATGTGTGTTGATGCCTCGGATATCGTAGCATCAATCAGAAAGGGATTCTCCCCGAGAGACGGTCCCAATTAGACTATCTCCCGTTTGGTGTAGGGAATCCGTCCGGTTAGCGGTTCCGACAACCGTGGTTTTGGACTTTAAATCCGATTCTACCGGTTATGGCCCGATCCACCTTTCTTTTGGGTTTTATGTGTTTTATATGAGATGCACATGCCTAAAGCGTACTTAATCTAAATGCAATTGAAACAGATCTAAATCTAGAAATGGGAACACATCTATCTATCCCTGCAGGGGAACACACTTAAGGGGAGAGCAATCAGCTGTAACAGATATCGTAAGCAACGAACATATAGCTATTATTTCTTACGGTCAAAGCTACAGCCAGATGAGGATCTTGAGAAGATAGCTTCTCATTCAAACTGGAACGCATCTATTGCTCAGAGAAACAGAGGAAAACTAAAGGGTAAGGAAACAGATCTAACATGAAACTTACAGAACGTATCCATTGCTTATGGACAGAAGAAATCAAAATTGTTTGATCTAAGTAACAAGAATAAAGAAACAAATCTAGATGCAACGAAACTGGAATTAAACTAAAAGATCCCTGCAAGGAGCAATTTAAAGTCATGAACAATGAGCCACATGGATTGCCCGGAAGAAAGAACAGTTAGCTATTCGATCTAGGCAGAGAAATTCACTGCAATACATTTCATTGTTCACAGAAAAGAGAGAACGCATGCGTAGATGAGAGCAAAATCATTAATGCAAAGAAATAATTCAGAAGTCAAGAATGATCTCACATTGCAGAATTGCAGTCATTAGAATAGTCCAACACAAAGCAACCCAACATTCCAAGCAAAACGTCCATCTCCCGTGGCTTCTATTAGAAAAATTCAATTTACAGAGCTGATACAAGATAGCTCATATCATTTGCCCAAAATTTTCATTCCCTGCCAAAAGTCCTGTTTATCTCTTCTAGGCTCCTATTTATAGTTACAAAATTTGCCCTCTGGGCTGACACCTAGCATTCCCCCCACCTGTCATTTACAGGGATTTCTAATATAATCGATCACCAAAATGGCCACTTCATTTACAAAAATATTTTGACAAAAAATATGGACAGCTGTCCCACGGCTTACGCCTTACATATAACAGAAAATTTGCTAAACTCAAAGCGTTCCCTGCTGGGCACGTGTCTGGCTGAAAAGAGTGGCTCACTGAATTCAGCTTCTTCATTCCTGTGCGTGAGCTTCTCCTGGCAAAGGGTCGCCCAAGTTGATGGTCACTGATGCTGCCTGGGAAGAGGTCCTCGAATCCCCTGCTGATGCTGCTCCTAATTGGGAAGGGGGAATGGGACTGGCCAGACTTTCTGCCATTGCTGGGGAAGAGGATGCTGGGAGAGGGGCTGCCGGATCTACTGATGCTTCTGCTGCTGCTGCAGCTTTCCTGACCTCCTCTTCTATGTAGCTGTGCCACACACCTGTATCCCTTATGATTATGTTTGCCGCAGCAGGAAACAGGATTTTCTGAGAAGTTACATTCTTCCCGAGCTCTATTTTAATGCTTTGTACTTCTGCTTCAGCAACTTGATATGTTTCCTTCAGCAGATGGTTGTGAAGTGTTGATGAACCGATGTAATGTTGGAGATCATCCATGGCAAGGACATCAATGCTTTTCACATACTCCATCTGGACGCCTAGCTCTTCTTTCAGTTGAGATAACCGCTGCTCCTTTCCCGGGAAGTCTTCTAGGGTCTGAGGGAAACTTAATGAGCAGTTATCATGGACTCCTTTGAGCTTTTGGTACAGGTTGTTGATTCTATCTGTGGTCTTCTGCACACTGGCCATCAGCTTATTGGCACAGTTCCGGCCAAACTCCAACAAGGCTATATCTTCATTAAAATCTTCCACGGTCTTGAAAGGAAGATGCGGGGGGAAACCTCCTTTACCTTCCCTCCATGCCATCTGACTTATGACATTTGCTTTGACACGGGTATTCTTAGCCTTGAGCCTGTGGGCTTCCGCATTCACCTCCTTTAGCCTAACCGTCATGGCCTTGAGTTTGCATACCTCATCAGTGATTAGCTCTTGAGAGCCATGCACTTGCTGTAGTATATTGCATGACAGCTCGTGGAAGGGGGACATGTCCAAGGTTCTGCTTTCCGCTTGCTCTAAACGCTCAGCTAATGCCTGCTTGTCTGTTTCTAGCTGGGAAGCCTTTTCTTCTGCTCCACTCTTCTCTGCTTCTGCAATCATTATTTGGAGTGATAGCTGGTCCTTTTCCTCCTCCAGGTAGCTGTACTTGTTTTCCAACTCCTTGTGCTCAGCGTACAAGCAATTGTATTTATTTACTATCAGGTCTCTTTGGGCTTGCTCATTAGCCATATTTTGCTGCAGGGTACGTGCTCTCTTCTTTGTCAATATATTTTCTTTGACTATAACCCCTACATTGGCAAATGATTCCTGTGCTGTTGCTATAGCTGCGGATTCCATGGCGATGGGATCTGCGTCTGTGTTTTGCATGACAGCGACCTCTCGGCGAGTAACTATGTCATCATGGAAGGGACTTTTAATCCTCTCTTCTGATTGGAGGACCATTGTTTTTCTTTTCTTGTCATAGACAAACTCATTCCATTTGGACACCGTATGCTTCCCAGATGGAGTGTACGGTACAATTGGTCGGTTTATGATGTCTATGTCTTCTTCCATAGGTGGGGTCCGGACTTCCTGAGCGGGGTCTGTCCCTTCCTTTTGGGTACTAGAGCCACCTGCCTGAGAGGTGTCTATCTCCATGTCCTGCGCACCGGACCCACCTACCTGGGTATCTTCTCTTGCCTTCAATTCTTCCTCCGCCTTCTTCCTCGCTTCAGCTTGCTCAATTTCTGCTTCTTTCTGCTTTTGGGCTTCTTCAGCCTCCTTCCGCAGTCTTTCATTCTCAGCCTCTTGTAGCTTTCTTGCCTCCTTGGCTTCCTTTTGCAACCTTGCCTCTTCTCTTAATCTGAGCTCTTCCTGAGCTCGGGCATCCTTGGCTTCTTTCTCCTTTTGCTGGATGGTCTTCTGGGCTTTGGTTGAGATAGAGCTCGCTCCAGTACTTTGGCGACAGATCCTTAGCTCAGTCATGTTGCTGATGCCTCTGAATGCTTCCTCCTCAGCATCGGGGTAGTGGGAGTATTCGAAGTTAGCATAGTTCCCCTTGCAATGCTCGGCCACTTTACCCTTTCTGTCGTTCCTGTGGAAGATGACCTCACCGAAATGGAAGGCCCTCAACTCTTGAACAAATTCATCGGCAGAGGCCACCCCTGAAAACTTGTAAGCACCTATGCAGAAAGGTAGGGGGGGAAAGGAAGCCTTGTGTAGCTTGTGGAGGAATGCTCCAATCCCATCCAAGAAGAGTTGTCTTACTGCTTCCTTGAGCACCACATAGCCTGTGGCATACTGCGGCAATATGTATGGGGGCTTAGTCCCTCCGAACATTCTTAAGTAGGTACCTTGTTCTGAAAAGTAGAAGTCCCCATAATCCTCAAGGACTTCCAAAGCGTTTTGTGACAGGCAACTTGGTTCTTTCTTGAACATTTTCTCGTATAGGGGCATGATGAACCCCTCACAGATGAGTTTGTAGCTGGGCTTGTAATTCTGAGCCCACAACATCTTGAATGCAGTGTAGACCGGGGTTGTGGCCGTATCCCATGTACACCCCAATCCGGGGAACTCTATCTTGGCCAAGATACAATCTATCAGGTATGAGGACATGAAGAATTCAGCCTTCTTCGAGGCCAGCCCGGGTTTAGCAGCACTTATCATTGAGGCCAGACTATCTGACAAGATAGTGGCCCAGTCAAACACTGTCCCCTGAAATGCCACATAGTGAATGATAGGGACCCACTGAATCTTGTATACTGTGCCATCCGACATGCCGAATATTCTGCATAGCATTAAAGCGATCAATCTGTAAGGGGCCCTCAGATTCTGCACGTCATATTCGTCATTTCCCTTCTTTCTCAAATGCTTCCCTCCCCTCAATAGCTTCTTGGCCATCTCGACGTTATCCATCTGGCCCAACCATTCGTCAGTCAGAGCTTGTTGGACACGGGGGAACCTGTAGGCCGCCGCAACATATGCGGGTTGGAACGAAGCAATAGCCACTTTCCTGCTGTCATTTATCACTCTCCCATCAGCATCTGCATGTTGGAGTATCCACCCGATCACTTCAGCACAGGGGAATAGCTCAGGGCGGGTAGCGGCTCTAGTTATGCCTGAGGCTCTGATATTTTGATAGATCGGTGCCTCCTCCAGCAACATATCTGGGATCTCTTGGTCCCTGATCATTCTGTATATGTCATCCCATCTGATTTCTGGAGGGACACCAGTGGTGCATCTGGTGTCCTGGAGCGAGGTTTCAATCTTAGGAGGAGCAGGTTTCTTTTCTGTCATCTTCGCCTTCTTCTTACTGGGTTTCGGCATCTTAAATTATCCCTGATAACATCCATATACAATTCATCATGAGTTTGAGCAACAGGTTGTATGGTTTTAGCCGAGAGCAACATCGTTTTAATGAGATAAATCAATGAAGCAAATATTAAGGAAGCAAAACATTATTTTAATCATAAGACACACATTGAAACATTTGAAGCTCTTAAAAGACGAGTATGGGATAAGCTATGTTGCGGAAGCTATTGGTTTTATTGGACCGATAGGAGATTCGCGGGAGCAATTGGCTTCCGGTTCCGCCTCGCGGAAGGGGATGTACTTCGTTATGGCTGCGGTTGGAGAGGTCGAAGGCGAGGAAGACGCGGGTTGACTCGGTGAGGGCTTTGAATGCTATCGTCACGCGCGGCCACTCGCCGAGTCAATACGGGATATTTTAGTCCGAGCGAAGGTAACGGCGCCGGGGATATGCTGATGGGGAGAGCTAGGGCGGCTGCGGCTTCAAGTTTTGGCTCTCGTGGCTTAAACGCTTACGGGTTTCGGCTTCGCGTGTAGGGGCTGGGGCTTATTGAAAAGGGCCCAGGGTTCTAAGTCCGAGTTAACGGTCCGAGACATGGAAAGCCCATAGGGTTTCGATAACTTAACCCACGACGAGGGGCGCGGCCCGGGGTTTAAAACAAAACAGGGCATGGTTAACCGCCCGCACCCACCAACATAAAATATAACGTTTTCAGGAAGGCCTATGACGATTATGTATAATTAAAACCCCGTTCATTGTTCCTGACGGGCAAAACATAGCCCTTGACGGGTGTTTCGCCCGTCAAAACCCCACTAAAATCACTGTTTTCCCCAAAAGGACAACTCAGAAGTGAAAAACAAGGTCAAGATCCTACCTGGCACCGTGAGGATTGCTTGAGCGAGGTGGCTGTGAGCACGGATGCGCGAGGTGAGCTGGAGCGGTTTGCACGGTATAGCACGTCGTTGGCCGATTCAAAACAATGGTGGATTGGTCGAGCCCCTCACCGCATTTTATATAGACTGGCCACGTGTGAGCATTTAATTGGGTAGGTGGCGTGGTTAAAACGGGGTTTAAATTTGCCACGCGTAGCGGTCACGTCAAAGCACCTCGGTTTCCGTGCGACCGTCACTTGCGGGGCCAGTTCGCGAATTGCATCCGCCGTTGCGGAAGGGTTCAGCGAAAGCTTCCGACGTTTCGGGGCTTAATGCGGAAAGGAAACTCGAAGCCTTCCGCGAGAGACCGCCGCGTAGCGGACGGGTAACGCCAAAGCTTCCGCTCTTTCGGAACGATATAGCGAATGCTCCCGGTATTTTCGGAAGTCTTTTGCGAAAGCTTCCGCGATCCAGAATTTCAAAGTCTCGTTGATTTTTTTTTTTTTTCGGGAAGGTTTGGCGAAGGCTCCCGCTAGTTTCGGAAAGCTTTTGGGAATGGCTTCCGCCGTTTCGGAAGCAAAACTTATATTTTTCCGCATATTCGCCCGGGGTCGTTTCGGAATCCTTTTGCCGAGCGGGTTAAGCGATTGGCTTCCGCTGTTTCGGAAGGGTAGCCCGAAGGCTTCCGCGTTTCGGGAGCAAAGGCTGAAGGCCTCCGCGACAGCTTTCTTGAGAAAATTCTAAGTCCTTTTCATGGTTTTCGGAGGGTAATCGTGAATCCCTCCGCGGGAATTATCTAAATGGCTTCCGCCGCTTCGGGACGTTTTGCTGAATTCCTCCGCTGTTTCGGGAAGGGAACTCCAATTCCTCCTCGGACGGTTATAAAATGTCCTAAGTGTTAAACCGAATGGCTTCTGCCGTTGCGGGAGAACAACTCGAATTTCTCCGCCGTTTCAGAAGGGTTTCATCAACAGTTTCCGCTTAGTTTCTTTTGGGAAGATATTGCGGCGGCTTCCGCTGTTTCGGAAGGGTTCCTTGAATTCCCCCGCCGTTGCGGAAGGATTTTACGAAAACTCCCGTCGTTTCGGGAGGGTTCACTTAATTTCCCCGCCGTTGCGGAAGGTTGAAACTAAAATTTCTTTAAGTCCTTTGTTCCCGCGGTTTTCTAATCGAAAGAAAAACTAAGTCCTTTTCGGGAGAAAAAGGCGAATGAGCCCCGCCATTTCGGGAGGAAAGCCGGAACCTTTCCGCGGTCACGGGAGATTTGAGTGAAAGGCTCCGCCATTTCGGGAACTAAGTCGTTTCGGAGCTTGAACCGTTCCGCAGAAGCAATGATTGAAAATTTTCCAAGTGCTTTTACTTCGGAAGAAAATGATGAACTCCTTTGTGTTATTTCGGCGAGTTTATCCGAATGGCTTCCGCCGTTTCGGAAGACAGAGCTGAATTGTTCCGCCGTTTCGGGACGTTTTACTGAATGGCTTCCGTTGCTTTCGGCGAAGAAAACCTAAGTCCTCCTTTTGGAAAGGTTGGACGTCTGACTTCCGCCACTTCGGGACAATGTCCGGATTACTCCAAAACGTTTGGGCAAAAACTAAGTTATCTTTTGGCTCATTGGGGAGAACACGGTAGGATTGACGGCAAGCTGTTCAGCAGGGAAGCAAAATTTTATGTTGAAAACAGAGCTGACGGCTGGGATGGCTTCTCAAGCAAGTTTTCTACAAAAAATAAAGGAGGGGCCCCAACATGTGCAAAAATTTGGGGAGGGGTGTTGCTGCAACAACAATGGCGAGTCGCTGGCGAACACAGATCTCTGAAAAAATACCCTAAATGGTCCGGGACCTCATTAAAACCTCCGTCTCGGGTGCATTATTCAGCTGAGCATTTTAGACTCACGCGGGGAAAGGAGCACTTTTCCTGCTAGCCATTGGGGAAAGGGGAGCTTTGACCGAGGCATCTTCACCACTCTCAGAGGGCCAGCATATGAGATTCATTTTAGGAGGGTCATCCCTCACATGGTCACTACTGCCGGACTCCACAGGATTTGCAACACTTTCTCATGGACATTATTGCTCTTGTTCCTCATTCCCATGCTGCTGGCACCCTTTGGGATGCTTGTACTTTGGACAGCTTAGCTGTTTGAGCCTTCCAGGGATATTTTCTTTTGGACAGATCTTTGATTTGGGCTCCTCAATCCATAATGTCCTTTTGCGTGAGTTAGAGGTTTTATTGATTTGTTCAAACTTCACGGACGGAGAGGAGCCCATTTTGAGCTGAGTCTTTTGACAACCTTTTAGGTTTTACATGTCTCTTTTGCTTTTGTCTCAGCCATGCTTTAATTGAGGCGAGAATCCCTGGAAAACAGACTCTTGGATGTAGGCCATTTTGGCTTTTAAATCAGCAGCACGGAGTCATTTCAATACCCCATGTCCTCGAGAGGTGCCACTTTCCATGGGTCCAACTTGGGTAACCTTCTTGAGATGCCTTTAAAGTGTGAGAGTGGGTGGAGCCCAATGATAGTAGTGAAGATGGCCATGGGTCTCTGCTATTGAACAGGGTTAATGCGACTAGCAGGGTAGGCTTCCCCCCTCTTGAATATTTCAGCGAGAGCACAGCAGACCGGGTTTACTGAGCAGGGTTCCAGACTCATGGGTTGCAAGTTTTCTTTGAGGGAGCTGTCTTCAGCGGGAGACTCAACAAAAGGGTGCTTCAGAAAACAAAACCCTATTGAAAAGTTCAAATAACAAAACAGGAAACAACATGGCCGAAAAAATAAAACAGCTAAAAGCGAAAGCGAACATACAACTTTATTTATGTATAGGAAGTTTCAAGGAGACTCACACGAAGTATTGTTTCAGGGCGAGGCCATTGAGTGGAAGGGCTACTTCCTCTCCCTCGAGATTTGTCAATTTATAAGTGGACGGGCCCAATTTTGCAGAAATTTGGTACGGGCCTACCCATAGATGTTGAAATTTCGTATGCATTCCTTTGCCTTCGTGATTATGGTCCCATTTCAGGACTAAATCCCCAACTTCAAAGTCCCTCTTGCCGGATTTCCTCTTGTCGAACCATCTCTTAACTATGTCCTGGTGTTGATGAAATCGGTCTTTAGCTTTGTGTCGGGCTTCTTCCAGTCGAAGCAGGGTGTTTATCCTGGATTGTAAGGCTTGGCTACCAGAACCCCGAGAGGCTTGGGACAATTGCAAGGATGGCAGCAAGATGTTTGGGGGAAGTATGGCTTCCTTGCCATAGACAAGGGTGAAAGGGGAGACACCTAAAGCATTCTTCGGGGTTACCCTATCTGCCCATAAGGCGTTTGGGAGAGCCACATGCCAACTTCTCTGGTTTTCTATCACAGTTTTCTTAAGGATTCGAATCAGATTCTTGTTTGAGGATTCAGCTAATCCGTTTCCCTGAGGGTAGTAATTGGTTGAATAATGCAACTTAATTCCCCATTCATAAACAAATTCATTTATCTTGCAAGATGAAAAATAAGTAGCATTATCAAAAACAAGGGAAATTGGAACCCCAAACCTGGTTATGATGTTCTCTTTCAAGAAGTTGATAACTGCGTCTTCATTGATCTTGCGCAGCGGGATGGCCTCCGTCCACCTGGTGAAGTAGTCGGTAGCTGTCAGAATGTATCGGTGCTGTAATGAAGAATTTGGATTTATTTCTCCGATAACATCTATGCCCCATTGCTCAAAAGGTTCGGAGATGATGACCGGCTGCAATGGGCCTGCGGCCTTAGGTAACTTCCCAGCGCTTCTTTGACAGACATCACAGTTTCGTGCGTATGTGTGGGCATCTCGAAACAGGGTGGGCCAGTAATATCCAGCTCTCAGTATCTTGTGCGCTGTCGTCTCTCCTGAATAATGGCCACCTGCTGGGCCATCATGCAATTCTTTGACAACTTTGTTCGCATCCTCCTTTTCCAAACACCTCAGAAGGACTCCATCATAATTCTTTCTGAAGAGAATCCCATCAATGATCTGATAGGGTGCTGATTTCAAACGGAGTGCCCTTCTTTGTTTAGAATTCCAGTGCTCGGGTAGATATCCCTGCTGTAAATAGTGCACTAGATCTCTATACCATGACTGGGGAGCTGTGAAGATATGGCATACCTCAACCGAATTGAGCTCGGCTTCGTTCTTCCAATGTTGCTCTTCATCAGTCGAGTTTCCCGCCAGTAACTTGCACAGACCTTGTCCTTTGATGATTGTAGCAGGTTTAAATTCCAAATCATACTCCTGCAGAGCTGTGACCCAGTTCCCTCTCCTCTCTCCCAATTCCTTTTGAACGAACAGGGATCTAACAGCTGGATGGGGAACTACGACTTTAGTTCTGTTCTTCAAAATGTATGGCCTAAACTGCTTGACTGCTTTGAAGACTGCGTAGGCATGCTTGTCAACTACGGGGTAATTCAGCTCAGCCCCTTGCAGACCAGTGCTCATAAACGAAATTGGGTATTCGTCCCCCAACTCCACCTTTTGTGTGAGTACAGCTGCGAGAGAGTCATCCGAAGCGAAGGTATACAAGATGAAATCTTTATCAAAATCTGGACTTCTTAAGGAAGGAGCTTTAGCTACAGCTGCCTTGATATCTCTAAATGCGTCCTTCTCCAAATCTGTCCACTTGAATTGTGCGCTTTGTTTAACCATCTGTTGTAACGGCTTAACGATTTGTGCAAAATCCGGAACAAATCTGCGGACAAAATTGATGGTGCCCATAAAAGACTGCATAGATTTTTTGTTGTGAGGCATTGGGATCTTATTAATAGCTTGGACTCTTTCTTGGTCGATTGATACTCCCCTTTTGGAGATGACATGACCCAAGAGCTTTCCTTCGGGGACAGCAAACACGCTCTTCTTGGGATTCAAGGAAATACCGTACTTCCGGCAACGGTCAAAGATGTGCCTCAGATGAACAACATGATCTTCCCTTTTCTTCGAAAAGACTGTCACATCATCTAAGTAAACAACAACGCATTGCCCACCCAATCCTCGGAAGGCAATATCCATCGCCCTTTGGAATGTAGCTCCAGCATTTATCAACCCAAATGGCATTCTCCTGTAAGCGAAGGTTCCCCACTTAGTCCTGAAGGTAGTCTTGAGACGATCTTCCTCGGCCACTAACACTTGATTATAGCCAGAGAAACCATCGAGGAGAGAAAACAGTTCAGATTCAGACACCATTTGTAGGATTTGCTCCATTGAAGGCACGGGGTAGTTGTCTTTATCTGAGGCTTTGTTTAAATTTCTAAAGTCTACACATAGCCTAATCTCTCCCGATTTCTTCCTCACGGGAACCAAGTTTGCAACCCATTCGGAATGCCGAACTTTGAATATTATCTTAGCGTCCAGGAGCTTCTTTAATTCCTTTTGGATCAGCGGTTCAAGAGTGGGATGCATCCTCCTCAACTGCTGCTGAAATGGCTTGACACCCGCTTTCATTGGTATAACATGCTGAATGATGCGGACGTCATATGTTTTCAGATCTTCATAGGTCCATGCAAAAACATCCTTGTACTGTTTAAACAACTTAATGAACCTTTCTCTTTCTCCTGGTGAACAACATTTGCCAAGGTTGACAAATTTTGGTTCTGCCTCGGTACCCAAATTAACTAACTCATGCTGCATTGATGAGCTGTTAGTTTTGGTATTAGCTGGTCTTTTGAATTTATTTTGAAGATCGAAAAGCATTTCGAGGGACCTTACCCCTTTTGGCATGAAATTTCCTTTCTCCTCTTCCTTCTTCATCAAATCAGCATCATGTTCTTCCTCATCTATTGCAGCTCCTTGAAAACTGCCTTCGTTTGTCAAGAAGCTGATAATTTGCTCATCATCATCGAATATTCTGAAGTTCGTGATGTTATCGGGAATGGAAGGCCTGAAAATCAATTCAATAGAGCATTTATTATTTGACGGTACTAATCTAGAGGCAGATGTTGCTAACAAATCAGCAGCAGAATTTTGCAATCTAGGAATTGATTTTATATTGAAAGCGTCAAAATACATGATTAAATCCCATACCTCAGCCTGGTAACCTTTCAAGTGCGGTGAGAGACAGTGGATGGTGTCCCTTACCTGTCTGACAACTATCTCGGAGTCACCAAAAACCTTCAGGTACTTAGCATTTAAGCCAATGGCCTTCTTTAAACCATGTACCAAAGCTTCATATTCAACGGTATTGTTAGTACAATCGAATTCTAATCTACAAGACAAAAAATACTTGTTCTTCTTTGGATCCATCAGAACACAACCGGCTCCGGATCCTTCTAGAGTTTTAGAGCCATCAAAGTATAATGTCCAAAAGGTATCTTTAGATTCAACTAAGTTAGTTTCTTTGTGGTCTATGTTAGCAACTAAATTGACTATGTTACAATCAACCTCATCAGTCCGAGAGAAATGAAGGAGATCGGACTGTTTGTCTGATTCATGGCAAAAAGTTTCAGCTTGATAGTTGCCCGGATCCATTTCTAAGAAGTAATTTCCCAGGACCGAGGAAGAGAAAGATACCGCCTCATTTTTTCCTTCTAGCTGGGTTACGTTTTGTTTCATATGGGGTTCCCTAAGAACTTTAATCTGATTCTGCCTGTTCTGATAAGGCAGCCATAGATGGGACCAATCGGTAGCAAAGTAGCCACTCAGCTTGGTAGTCCAATCCCTACTCAAAATCAGCCCATAAGCTTCAGGGATATCGACCACCATTATGTCAATAAATTGACAGACTCTAGGGTCGGCTGACAGTCTAATTAGAACATCTTTCATCTCCCCTATAACCTTGACAGCGGTCCTGTCTAATTGTATGATTTGAGCTGGAGATGGTACGGGCTGCCCATTAATTTTCTTACAAATTGACAGTGGCATAACGTTTGAGGAAGCTCCGGAGTCTACCAGACAGTTATGAACATTGTGATTAAAAATTTCGAATGTCAGCAGAAATGGCAATGTTTGGGATTTGGATTTCCCACCGATGCTAGCCTCGTTAATTTCAGGATTGTCTTGAGAATCTGTTAATGTAGCGCTGGGTTTTGGTTGTAAAACATGCAGTAGCTTGTCTCGTTGATGGGGCAAGCTACACATGTCAAATATTGATATGTTCGCTTTAACTTTCTTGATATCTTCGATAATATCATACCCTATATCGGATTCATTCCCAATTCGAATGGACTGATCTGTTTTGTTCATGGTTTCTTTAGGCGGCTGAACTTTGTTGTCAGCGCTTGGCTGTTTGGTAGCTGTTTGGTTTACTTTGGGCTGTGGTGGGATGATTGGTATATGCCTCCTAGGCGGATCCTTTGAAATCTTAGGCTTATGGGAAGAGGTGGCTGGGACAGGATCCGCAATCGGGCCCTTGCTGCGAGTAGCAATATTTATGGTAGAGGGAGCGCTGTCTACGTGATCTTCTTCTACTAATTCAGTCATAGGTATCCAATCCCACAATACCATAGTAGTGTCCGGGGTTGGTTCCTCTAACTCAGGGCCTGACTCCTCTGGAGGAATATCCTGGTCTGGGATCTGAGAATCTAACATTTGGTTCATGACCAAGCTCATGGAATTGATCCATTGTGGGCAGCTCTTCTCCGAGTGTGGTTCTTGGTGAAAGGTGCAGAAATTTTCCATACCAATCTCATTCAAATTTAAAACAGGGGCAGTGTTCACTGGTGGATGAGACTGTTCCCCGTCTTCCCTTCTTTTGTAGAATGGCTTAAAAGGTTTCCTAGCTGTACTAGTAGCCTTGTCTTTCTCGAGATCTACGATTTTGTTAGATAATTTTTGCATCATTTTAACTATATTTTCCATATCCGTAGATGGTTCTTCCTTACCTCTCGTAAGGAGCAAAGGTTTCTTGCTAGCTGCTGGTTTTGTTTCCACATCTAGGGCATGTTTAGTAATGCTATCAGCCTCTTCCTCTACCTTTCGAGCTTCCTCAAAATTCTCTATCAGGGTCGTTTTCTTGGATCGTTTTACAAACATTGCGATTGGACCTTCAAGAGCTGTTGTGTAGTATTCGATCAAGGACTCTTGTGTGGGTTTGTTAGTTTCACTAAAGTTATTTAACAGCGTTGTGAATCTTTGATTAAAGTCTTGAACCTTTTCCTTCTTCTCCATTCTCATGGATAGGAGTTCTTTCATAAGCGTGGCGGCAGTCTTTTGGTTCCCATACTTCTTAAGGAAACACTTTTCGAAATCATCCCAACTAGAGATTGAGCTGGGTTGAAGGCTGAAGTACCAAGATGATACCTTAGGCTCGAATGTGTACGGGAACAACCTGCAGACTACGTCTTCATGTTGTACGTTCAGAAGGTTCAGGGCTAAGTAAAAACTCTTGAGGTGATCCTCCGCCGAAATGGCTTTCCCTGGATCGTACTTAGGCAAGACCTTTTCTGGGTTTTTAGGGAGATTATGGAATGGTCCAGCTAGGTTCAGCGCTCCCCTTGCTCTCCAAGCAGGTACAGCCATGTTTGGGTTTGGACGTGGAGACCCTGGTGGAGAATTGCAGGGTGAATCTTGTGGAGTACTTTTGGGAGTGGTACCTTCTTCGGGATTTTCTTGGTCTGTCTTGTTAAGAGTGCCGGAGATTTCTTCCAACGTCAGATTTACCAGTTCTTCAAAACTCTGAACAAGGATCGAATCACGGGTGTATTGCGGCTCCTTTCTGGGTGTAGTTTTCTTAGGGAGGAAGTTGACAGCGTTTAAACCACCTAGCTGTCTAACGTAGGATCTAGTATGTCTTCTCAAGTCCTCTATTTCTGCAAAAGGAACAGCGTACAAAGCTTCCTGAGGCTCAGGGTCAGAAATGAGGCGTTCTTGGTCTGTTAATCCAAGATCTGGGCTGTTTGAAAAGTTTTCTTCAAGCGGGTTTTCAGTGTTATCTATGACCGTGGAATATTTTCCTCTATCAGCCATGCATTTCAGGCCCTCCTTCTAGCGCCAAAAACTGTTGATGCCTCGGATATCGTAGCATCAATCAGAAAGGGATTCTCCCCGAGAGACGGTCCCAATTAGACTATCTCCCGTTTGGTGTAGGGAATCCGTCCGGTTAGCGGTTCCGGCAACCGTGGTTTTGGACTTTAAATCCGATTCTACCGGTTATGGCCCGATCCACCTTTCTTTTGGGTTTTATGTGTTTTATATGAGATGCACATGCCTAAAGCGTACTTAATCTAAATGCAATTGAAACAGATCTAAATCTAGAAATGGGAACACATCTATCTATCCCTGCAGGGGAACACACTTAAGGGGAGAGCAATCAGCTGTAACAGATATCGTAAGCAACGAACAGATAGCTATTATTTCTTACGGTCAAAGCTACAGCCAGATGAGGATCTTGAGAAGATAGCTTCTCATTCAAACTGGAACGCATCTATTGCTCAGAGAAACAGAGGAAAACTAAAGGGTAAGGAAACAGATCTAACATGAAACTTACAGAACGTATCCATTGCTTATGGACAGAAGAAATCAAAATTGTTTGATCTAAGTAACAAGAATAAAGAAACAAATCTAGATGCAACGAAACTGGAATTAAACTAAAAGATCCCTGCAAGGAGCAATTTAAAGTCATGAACAATGAGCCACATGGATTGCCCGGAAGAAAGAACAGTTAGCTATTCGATCTAGGCAGAGAAATTCACTGCAATACATTTCATTGTTCACAGAAAAGAGAGAACGCATGCGTAGATGAGAGCAAAATCATTAATGCAAAGAAATAATTCAGAAGTCAAGAATGATCTCACATTGCAGAATTGCAGTCATTAGAATAGTCCAACACAAAGCAACCCAACATTCCAAGCAAAACGTCCATCTCCCGTGGCTTCTATTAGAAAAATTCAATTTACAGAGCTGATACAAGATAGCTCATATCATTTGCCCAAAATTTTCATTCCCTGCCAAAAGTCCTGTTTATCTCTTCTAGGCTCCTATTTATAGTTACAAAATTTGCCCTCTGGGCTGACACCTAGCATTCCCCCCACCTGTCATTTACAGGGATTTCTAATATAATCGATCACCAAAATGGCCACTTCATTTACAAAAATATTTTGACAAAAAATATGGACAGCTATCCCACGGCTTACGCCTTACATATAACAGAAAATTTTCTAAACTCAAAGCGTTCCCTGCTGGGCACGTGTCTGGCTGAAAAGAGTGGCTCACTGAATTCAGCTTCTTCATTCCTGTGCGTGAGCTTCTCCTGGCAAAGGGTCGCCCAAGTTGATGGTCACTGATGCTGCCTGGGAAGAGGTCCTCGAATCCCCTGCTGATGCTGCTCCTAATTGGGAAGGGGGAATGGGACTGGCCAGACTTTCTGCCATTGCTGGGGAAGAGGCTGCTGGGAGAGGGGCTGCCGGATCTACTGATGCTTCTGCTGCTGCTGCAGCTTTCCTGACCTCCTCTTCTATGTAGCTGTGCCACACACCTGTATCCCTTATGATTATGTTTGCCGCAGCAGGAAACAGGATTTTCTGAGAAGTTACATTCTTCCCGAGCTCTATTTTAATGCTTTGTACTTCTGCTTCAGCAACTTGATATGTTTCCTTCAGCAGATGGTTGTGAAGTGTTGATGAACCGATGTAATGTTGGAGATCATCCATGGCAAGGACATCAATGCTTTTCACATACTCCATCTGGACGCCTAGCTCTTCTTTCAGTTGAGATAACCGCTGCTCCTTTCCCAGGAAGTCTTCTAGGGTCTGAGGGAAACTTAATGAGCAGTTATCATGGACTCCTTTGAGCTTTTGGTACAGGTTGTTGATTCTATCTGTGGTCTTCTGCACACTGGCCATCAGCTTATTGGCACAGTTCCGGCCAAACTCCAACAAGGCTATATCTTCATTAAAATCTTCCACGGTCTTGAAAGGAAGATGCGGGGGGAAACCTCCTTTACCTTCCCTCCATGCCATCTGACTTATGACATTTGCTTTGACACGGGTATTCGCCTGTGGGCTTCCGCATTCACCTCCTTTAGCCTAACCGTCATGGCCTTGAGTTTGCATACCTCATCAGTGATTAGCTCTTGAGAGCCATGCACTTGCTGTAGTATATTGCATGACAGCTCGTGGAAGGGGGACATGTCCAAGGTTCTGCTTTCCGCTTGCTCTAAACGCTCAGCTAATGCCTGCTTGTCTGTTTCTAGCTGGGAAGCCTTTTCTTCTGCTCCACTCTTCTCTGCTTCTGCAATCATTATTTGGAGTGCTAGCTGGTCCTTTTCCTCCTCCAGGTAGCTGTACTTGTTTGCCAACTCCTTGTGCTCAGCGTACAAGCAATTGTATTTATTTACTATCAGGTCTCTTTGGGCTTGCTCATTAGCCATATTTTGCTGCAGGGTACGTGCTCTCTTCTTTGTCAATATATTTTCTTTGACTATAACCCCTACATTGGCAAATGATGCCTGTGCTGTTGCTATAGCTGCGGATGCCATGGCGATGGGATCTGCGTCTGTGTTTTGCATGACAGCGACCTCTCGGCGAGTAACTATGTCATCATGGAAGGGACTTTTAATCCTCTCTTCTGATTGGAGGACCATTGTTTTTCTTTTCTTGTCATAGACAAACTCATTCCATTTGGACACCGTATGCTTCCCAGATGGAGTGTACGGTACAATTGGTCGGTTTATGATGTCTATGTCTTCTTCCATAGGTGGGGTCCGGACTTCCTGAGCGGGGTCTGTCCCTTCCTTTTGGGTACTAGAGCCACCTGCCTGAGAGGTGTCTATCTCCATGTCCTGCGCACCGGACCCACCTACCTGGGTATCTTCTCTTGCCTTCAATTCTTCCTCCGCCTTCTTCCTCGCTTCAGCTTGCTCAATTTCTGCTTCTTTCTGCTTTTGGGCTTCTTCAGCCTCCTTCCGCAGTCTTTCATTCTCATCCTCTTGTAGCTTTCTTGCCTCCTTGGCTTCCTTTTGCAACCTTGCCTCTTCTCTTAATCTGAGCTCTTCCTGAGCTCAGGCATCCTTGGCTTCTTTCTCCTTTTGCTGGATGGTCTTCTGGGCTTTGGTTGAGATAGAGCTCGCTCCAGTACTTTGGCGACAGATCCTTAGCTCAGTCATGTTGCTGATGCCTCTGAATGCTTCCTCCTCGGCATCGGGGTAGTGGGAGTATTCGAAGTTAGCATAGTTCCCCTTGCAATGCTCGGCCACTTTACCCTTTCTGTCGTTCCTGTGGAAGATGACCTCACCGAAATGGAAGGCCCTCAACTCTTGAACAAATTCATCGGTAGAGGCCACCCCTGAAAACTTGTAAGCACCTATGCAGAAAGGTAGGGGGGGAAAGGAAGCCTTGTGTAGCTTGTGGAGGAATGCTCCAATCCCATCCAAGAAGAGTTGTCTTACTGCTTCCTTGAGCACCACATAGCCTGTGGCATACTGCGGCAATATGTATGGGGGCTTAGTCCCTCCGAACATTCTTAAGTAGGTACCTTGTTCTGAAAAGTAGAAGTCCCCATAATCCTCAAGGACTTCCAAAGCGTTTTGTGACAGGCAACTTGGTTCTTTCTTGAACATTTTCTCGTATAGGGGCATGATGAACCCCTCACAGATGAGTTTGTAGCTGGGCTTGTAATTCTGAGCCCACAAAATCTTGAATGCAGTGTAGACCGGGGTTGTGGCCCTATCCCATGTACACCCCAATCCGGGGAACTCTATCTTGGCCAAGATACAATCTATCAGGTATGAGGACAGGAAGAATTCAGCCTTCTTCGAGGCCAGCCCGGGTTTAGCAGCACTTATCATTGAGGCCAGACTATCTGACAAGATAGTGGCCCAGTCAAACACTGTCCCCTGAAATGCCACATAGTGAATGATAGGGACCCACTGAATCTTGTATACTGTGCCATCCGGCATGCCGAATATTCTGCATAGCATTAAAGCGATCAATCTGTAAGGGGCCCTCAGATTCTGCACGTCATATTCGTCATTTCCCTTCTTTCTCAAATGCTTCCCTCCCCTCAATAGCTTCTTGGCCATCTCGACGTTATCCATCTGGCCCAACCATTCGTCAGTCAGAGCTTGTTGGACACGGGGGAACCTGTAGGCCGCCGCAACATATGCGGGTTGGAACGAAGCAATAGCCACTTTCCTGCTGTCATTTATCACTCTCCCATCAGCATCTGCATGTTGGAGTATCCACCCGATCACTTCAGCACAGGGGAATAGCTCAGGGCGGGTAGCGGCTCTAGTTATGCCTGAGGCTCTGATATTTTGATAGATCGGTGCCTCCTCCAGCAACATATCTGGGATCTCTTGGTCCCTGATCATTCTGTATATGTCATCCCATCTGATTTCTGGAGGGACACCAGTGGTGCATCTGGTGTCCTGGAGCGAGGTTTCAATCTTAGGAGGAGCAGGTTTCTTTTCTGTCATCTTCGCCTTCTTCTTACTGGGTTTCGGCATCTTAAATTATCCCTGATAACATCCATATACAATTCATCATGAGTTTGAGCAACAGGTTGTATGGTTTTAGCCGAGAGCAACATCGTTTTAATGAGATAAATCAATGAAGCAAATATTAAGGAAGCAAAACATTATTTTAATCATAAGACACACATTGAAACATTTGAAGCTCTTAAAAGACGAGTATGGGATAAGCTATGTTGCGGAAGCTATTGGTTTTATTGGACCGATAGGCGATTCGCGGGAGCAATTGGCTTCCGGTTCCGCCTCGCGGAAGGGGATGTACTTCGTTATGGCTGCGGTTGGAGAGGTCGAAGGCGAGGAAGACGCGGGTTGACTCGGTGAGGGCTTTGAATGCTATCGTCACGCGCGGCCACTCGCCGAGTCAATACGGGATATTTTAGTCCGAGCGAAGGTAACGGCGCCTGGGATATGCTGATGGGGAGAGCTAGGGCGGCTGCGGCTTCAAGTTTTGGCTCTCGTGGCTTAAACGCTTACGGGTTTCGGCTTCGCGTGTAGGGGCTGGGGCTTATTGAAAAGGGCCCAGGGTTCTAAGTCCGAGTTAACGGTCCGAGACATGGAAAGCCCATAGGGTTTCGATAACTTAACCCACGACGAGGGGCGCGGCCCGGGGTTTAAAACAAAACAGGGCATGGTTAACCGCCCGCACCCACCAACATAAAATATAACGTTTTCAGGAAGGCCTATGACGATTATGTATAATGAAAACCCCGTTCATTGTTCCTGACGGGCAAAACATAGCCCTTGACGGGTGTTTCGCCCGTCAAAACCCCACTAAAATCACTGTTTTCCCCAAAAGGACAACTCAGAAGTGAAAAACAAGGTCAAGATCCTACCTGGCACCGTGAGGATTGCTTGAGCGAGGTGGCTGTGAGCACGGATGCGCGAGGTGAGCTGGAGCGGTTTGCACGGTATCGCACGTCGTTGGCCGATTCAAAACAATGGTGGATTGGTCGAGCCCCTCACCGCATTTTATATAGACTGGGCACGTGTGAGCATTTAATTGGGTAGGTGGCGTGGTTAAAACGGGGTTTAAATTTGCCACGCGTAGCGGTCACGTCAAAGCACCTCGGTTTCCGTGCGACCGTCACTTGCGGGGCCAGTTCGCGAATTGCATCCGCCGTTGCGGAAGGGTTCAGCGAAAGCTTCCGACGTTTCGGGGCTTAATGCGGAAAGGAAACTCGAAGCCTTCCGCGAGAGACCGCCACGTAGCGGACGGGTAACGCCAAAGCTTCCGCTCTTTCGGAACGATATAGCGAATGCTCCCGGTATTTTCGGAAGTCTTTTGCGAAAGCTTCCGCGATCCAGAATTTCAAAGTCTCGTTGATTTTTTTTTTTTTCGGGAAGGTTTGGCGAAGGCTCCCGCTAGTTTCGGAAAGCTTTTGGGAATGGCTTCCGCCGTTTCGGAAGCAAAACTTATATTTTTCCGCATATTCGCCCGGGGTCGTTTCGGAATCCTTTTGCCGAGCGGGTTAAGCGATTGGCTTCCGTTGTTTCGGAAGGGTAGCCCGAAGGCTTCCGCGTTTCGGGAGCAAAGGCTGAAGGCCTCCGCGACAGCTTTCTTGAGAAAATTCTAAGTCCTTTTCATGGTTTTCGGAGGGTAATCGTGAATCCCTCCGCGGGAATTATATAAATGGCTTCTGCCGCTTCGGGACGTTTTACTGAATTCCTCCGCCGTTTCGGGAAGGGAACTCCAATTCCTCCTCGGACGGTTATAAAATGTCCTAAGTGTTAAACCGAATGGCTTCCGCCGTTGCGGGAGAACAACTCGAATTTCTCCGCCGTTTCGGAAGGGTTTCATCAACAGTTTCCGCTTAGTTTCTTTTGGGAAGATATTGCGGCGGCTTCCGCTGTTTCGGAAGGGTTCCTTGAATTCCCCCGCCGTTGCGGAAGGATTTTACGAAAACTCCCGTCGTTTCGGGAGGGTTCACTTAATTTCCCCGCCGTTGCGGAAGGTTGAAACTAAAATTTCTTTAAGTCCTTTGTTCCCGCGGTTTTCTAATCGAAAGAAAAACTAAGTCCTTTTCGGGAGAAAAAGGCGAATGAGCCCCGCCATTTCGGGAGGAAAGCCGGAACCTTTCCGCGGTCACGGGAGATTTGAGTGAAAGGCTCCGCTGTTTCGGGAACTAAGTCGTTTCGGAGCTTGAACCGTTCCGCAGAAGCAATGATTGAAAATTTTCCAAGTGCTTTTACTTCGGAAGAAAATGATGAACTCCTTTGTGTTATTTCGGCGAGTTTATCCGAATGGCTTCCGCCATTTCGGAAGACAGAGCTGAATTGTTCCGCCGTTTCGGGACGTTTTACTGAATGGCTTCCGTTGCTTTCGGCGAAGAAAACCTAAGTCCTCCTTTTGGAAAGGTTGGACGTCTGACTTCCGCCACTTCGGGACAATGTCCGGATTACTCCAAAACGTTTGGGCAAAAACTAAGTTATCTTTTGGCTCATTGGGGAGAACACGGTAGGATTGACGGCAAGCTGTTCAGCAGGGAAGCAAAATTTTATGTTGAAAACAGAGCTGACGGCTGGGATGGCTTCTCAAGCAAGTTTTCTACAAAAAATAAAGGAGGGGCCCCAACATGTGCAAAAATTTGGGGAGGGGTGTTGCTGCAACAACAATGTGATACATGCTCTTGGATATTTGTACCTATATAGATGAGAATACAGAAGGGGATTGGATCATCCCTGGACTTTCAGTCCTAAAGAGAGCCATAGACGTGAGGTCTCCGAGAATGAAGTCCTTAGTGGACAGTTGAGGGGATTGGATCATCCCTGGACTTTCAGTCCTAAAGAGAGCCGTAGATGTGAGGTCTCCGAGAATGAAGTCCTTAGTGGACAGTTGAGGGGATTGGATCATCCCTGGACTTTCAGTCCTAAAGAGAGCCGTAGATGTGAGGCCTCTGAGAATGAAGTCCTTAGTGGACAGTTGAGCGGATTGGATCATCCCTGGACTTTCAGTCCTAAAGAGAGCCGTAGACGTGAGGTCTCCGAGAATGAAGTCCTTAGTGGACAGTTGAGGGGATTGGATCATCCCTGTACTTTCAGTCCTAAAGAGAGCCGTAGATGTGAGGTCTCCGAGAATGAAGTCCTTAGTGGACAGTTGAGGGGATTGGATCATCCCTGGACTTTCAGTCCTAAAGAGAGCCGTAGACGAGAGGTCTCCGAGAATGAAGTCCTTAGTGGACAGTTGTGGGGATTGTATCATCCCCAGAACTTGGTCCCTGAATTGATCCGTAGATGTATGGTCTTCGAGAATAAAGTGATGGGGATTGCATCATCCCGGAACCACTAGTTCAAAATGTACGTGATGGGGATTGTATCATCCCCAGACCTTGGTCCCTGAATTGATCCGTAGACGTATGGTCTTCGAGAATAAAGTGATGGGGATTGCATCATCCCGGAACCACTAGTTCAAAATGTACGTGATGGGGATTGTATCATCCCTGGACTTTGGTCCCTGAATTGATCCGTAGACGTGTGGTCTCCGAGAAGTGGGGATTGTATCATCCCTGGACTTCGGTCCCTGAATTGATCCGTAGACGAATGGTCTCCGAGAAAGTGATTTTATTGATGATGTGGTTACTTGTATCGGTAGGATACTTGTATTGATGATGTGGTTACTTGTATCGGTAGGATACTTGTATTGATGATGTGGTTACTTGTATCGGTAGGATACTTGTATTGATGATGTGGTTACTTGTATCGGTAGGATACTTGTATTGATGATGTGATTACTTGTATCGGTATGGATACTTGTATTGATGATGTGGTTACTTGTATCGGTAGGATACTTGTATTGATGATGTGATTACTTGTATCAGTATGGATACTTGTATTGATGATGTGGCTACTTGTATCGATAGGATACTCGTATTGTTGATATGGTTACTTGTATTGGCATGAATACTTGTGCTGCTGATCGTGAGATGACGATGCTGCTGATCGTGAGATGACGATGCTGCTGATCGTGTGATGACGATGCTGCTGATCATGTGATGACGATGCTGCTGATCGTGTGATGACGATGCTGCTGATCGTGAGATGACGATGCTGCTGATCGTGTGATGACGATGCTGCTGATCATGTGATCGTGTGATGACGATGTTGCTGATTGTGTGATGACGATGCTGCTGATCATGTGATGACGATGCTGTTGATCGTGTGATGACGATGCTGCTGATCATGTGAAGACGATGCTGAAGATCGTGATGTTGATGTTGATGTTGACATTGATGTACCAGTAACTGTTTGAGTTACTGATGAAGACAAATTGAGTTACCGATGATTTATAGATGTATCATGTATAGTGACTCCTTGCTCCTGCAGATGCTGTTATAATATCCTTCTCGTTAAGGGGGAGTGTTGAATATTGTAACTTAAAGGAATATTATATTTGTACTTTATTATTCTGGAGATGTTTCATCCCTCCGAGGTAACCCTATTATGTATCCGGAGATGTTTATTCCTCCAAGAGTTTGTATTAACTAGGGTTATTAGACCCACCATGTGGGGGTCGGCCCTGTGGTTATATTTTTGGGGTTATTAGACTTCTCCAGGAGAGGTCGGCCCCCTTAGGTCTTTTAGTCAGTTAGGAGTCAGTATAAATAAGAGAGGTGAACTCCTCATTAGATCATTCACTCACTTGTGGAAGAGTGCGCACTTGTCTGGGAGATCTGCTAAGGAGACAAAGAAGGAAGGAGCACATCTTGTATTTTGGTTGATCATCTTATTGAGGAAAGCTTTGCTGGGTTTTCTACCCCATGAGGGTTTCCCAGGGTATATTGTGTGTCTATCTTGTGATTGTGTTTCTTTCAGTGATCTTGCTTGTCTATTTGGTTTAAACTTAACAATGTTTCATCCCTTGCATTGGGCTGATGGAAGGGGACGTGACAAGGTATACATCATTATTGTTTCATTTAATTAAATTCCTAAGATTGTTATGGTTATGAATTTTGGCCTTTGATTTATGCTAACTTGTGTGATTTCATTAAGTTAAGATCAAAGCACAAGTGTATCAGTCGCCATGCCTTGGAAAGAATCATACATGGGCTAGCTGGTACTCTTCTAACTCAATTCCTCATATTTTCAAGGGACAATACATCTCTCCACGTGAAGCTGTAACAGGTCGTCGAAACAGAGCATAGCTGCAACAGACAGGACACCTCTCGGTTGGTTGAACCGTTGATCCATTAACTGCCAGTGTAACAACATCCTTCATGACAAACAACCTCAATCATTATGGATGTAACAGTTAGCTGTAACTCTGCAGCATGAAGATCGTAGATCTTCATTGCTGAATAAAATTAGTGGATCACAAACTGTATTTCTCATGTATAAATTCGGGAAGGATTTCCAAGTCTGGGGTTGGATAATTGTTATTTTGTACGGGCTGTAACAGAGAACTGAGACTATGAATTACCATCTTTAATGAAGAGCCAAGTTACTTCCATTTCTGTGTCTTAATTCGTGGTAGTTCACGGTGTGTATGTTAGAAGGACAAGGCCTGCCTTCTCAGAGATATTGCTGAGTTAAGTAGGTAGTTAGATTTATTTATTTCCTGTTGTGTGTTGTGGAATTGCATTAGGTGTATTTCTGATAGTTGCAACAGAGATTTTATGATTGCATTCTTTATTGGTAATTTATTTCTTTGCATATGAATAGTTGCAACTGCATGGTGTGATAGTCGACTATGTAGGTTAGTTTGATTAATGCATGTGTGTTCAATAGCTTTTACAGCCAAGCTCAGCTCCACTCCTTTCATTCATTTATGCTTTCTAGGATTTCTAATGGTTATCAATTTATAGTTCAAGTTTATTTCTTAATTCTGGTTGTTGTTGTATCTTTAATTGAATTCATAGATTAGGCAGATTATGGTTGAGTAACAGTAGCTACTGGATGGTCATTTTAGTAAATATTGAATATTGTAGTCTGATAATTATACGATTTAACTTCTTGCAAAAGTAATCTAGTTCAATTTCATTCTTAGATTAGTAACTGCTAGGTTAATTTCTGTAGGAAGGTAGTTGCACTTTGAATTCCTAGATGTATGAGCTAGATTAGTTTTCTTTATGGAATGAGTTTGGCTGAGCAGATAGGTAGTATTATCATCTTTATTTATTCAATCAACTGCTAGATATGTTTATGCATAGATTGTGCTTATTGCCATTGAAATAAAAGACCTCCCTGGGTTTGACAATTTATATTGAGCATCCTGTGTGTTAGTTGTAATTAATTGACATTTAGGGTGATCAACAGTCATAACTAGTGATATGAACTTGTCATAGAATGGGAGGGGAAACAAGGATGAGTGATGCAACCCCTAAACCCAAGGTCCTCGTCTCAAACCCCGATGGTGTGATTTCACAACATATGAATAGATGTGTCGATGTCAAACATGTGAGAATCCATCTGATTACAAATCAATGATGTTTACCATTAACAAATGCAAGGGAATCCATCGATGATGATAATGGATCCCAAGAAACCTAGTACATTCTAGCGAATGTAAATAGATGAGCTGATGTTGAACACTCATAGAATTGCTTGATTAGGATTCAATGATGTTTCTACCCTCTCAAACGTAAGGAACACCTTCCACTGATGAATGCAAGCTCTAGGGTACTTTGATTTCTATATTTACTTCCTAGATAATTAGTTGGCATTGATATGAATAAATCCTTTGAAGGAGGGCCTTAATGTATCCCCCATCAATCAACACGAAACTAACATCGAGAGATGTGATAAATATTGAAGGTCACCAAGTATAAAAAACTAACATAGGGATGGCTGACACACAAGGTTAATGGGACTGAAGAATGGTTGACTCAGGATAACATTCCCTTGAACATACAACACGACAATTGTATAAATAGGAAGTATAGACTCAAGAACGCCATATAAACCATAGTGAAACAACAAAGGAGGCATTGACTCACCCTCCATAGTGATTCGAAGAGTAATCAATTATAGAAGTACCATGACTGAAGAAAATGGTAAGGGTCTGAGGCATGTGGATATACCAACTATAAGACAAATACAAAAACATGTGCCATGTTCAAGGGTGATGTACTGGACTACTACTACTTCTTAAGATAGACAATGCAATTCACCCCTCTTTTTTTCCTCTTTTTAAGTACCTTAATTTTTATCAAGCCCAAAAAGAGATAGAAGTATGCTCGATAAGATATTTTTCGTAAGAGTTTGAAAAGTCTAAAAAAGTAAACTCTAATTCTTATTCATTTTTTAATGAGCTCGAAGAAAAGATATAAGAGTGATCAATATATTCTCTTTCTCATTAAATGTTAATGAGTCCAGAAAATTAAAATCAAGTCCATCTTCATTTTTCAATGAGCTTGAAGAAGAGAGAGAATATTGCTCGATATAGGTCTATTTCAATAGAAGATTAATGAGCCCGGAAAGGTAAACTAGATTCCTCCTTTTGTTTTTAACGATATCGAAGGAGAGAGGAAAAAATGCTCATAAATGTACCTTCTCCATGAGAGTTTAACAAGGCTAGATAAGTCAACTCGGTCCATCTTTATTTTTTAAGGAGCTCAAAGAAGAGAGAGAAAAATGCCCCATAAGGTGCCTTTTTCATTCAGTTTTAACAAGAACAAAAAAGGATAAAAGGATACTCGGTGGGAGAGAACAAGTGATACTATGGGGTGTCAATAGGTTCCTTCGCATGTGGAACCAATTGGGTGATACATGGTGCTAGTGTGCAATCATGAGAAAAAGGGTACCACTCATAGTGACAGTTCTCTCCTTGGGTAGGATATTGCAATAGGAAGTGACGTGAGGTATCAATCTAGTAGTCAATTGTGATTGCAATAACATAAGCATAGTGAGTGAAGTAAGTAGGAAGACATAAGTGACCAAGCATGTATGGCCATATAAGCAATAAAAAACTTGGGAACCATGATGTAAGGCCAGAATAATGATGATGAGAGAGAAAAATGAGGCTCATTTGTCTTGGATTCATGGACTAAAGGGGTTCCTAGTTATACCATAGTAGAAACATGGGTAGAAAATAATAATCCGGGTGCTACTCTAGGGTACCCATTTGGGAAAGTATGTCATGTTCCCATTTTTTTAGCACCATGAAGAAGATCAAACCCCATGGATCCTACTAGAAGATTGAATTAATTAATTAATGAGGGATTACGATGAGGCAATTAATTAATTAGGAGTGTGCATTTAATTTTATCCATAGTTTTCTATCCACTTGGAACAAATATTTGTGGTGCATTTAATATTTTATTATTATGTTGAATAAATGTTGAAAATGCTCCACTAGGGTGAATTAGTGGATAAGGTTGGAGGAGTGACTTGAGGAAGAAGTCAAGTAAGGCACATAAGTCTAAAAATGAGAAAAGAGGAATATCTCAGGAAAAGCAGCATAAATCCAAAAAGTAGGATAAAAGAGGAAAAGCGAGAAAGTCTGAAAAGCAGGAAAGTTCAGAAAAGAAGGAAATTCAGAAAAAGAGGAAAAAGAAGGAAAGCCAAAGCAAAGAAAGGAAGGAAAGAAATATTTCCTCATCCACTCAAGGAATGCTCATTCCTCAAGGATAATTCCTTAACAATTCATCCAAGTCTATAAATAATTCCAAGAGCACCACATTCACATTTTTTTTGTATGAAATTTTTTATGAATGCATTTGTGCATCTGAGACTTGGGAGATGTGCCCCTAGTCAAGCATGGCAGATGTGCCCCAGATTTCTATGAGAGGATGATGGAATTCATCCAATTTCAATGAGTGTATTTGTATGTACTTAATCTGATTGTGTCGAATTGGAAGTTCAGAATCATCATCACCCAGTTCAGAGATCGAATCCTCAATCCTTCTTGAGTTTCTGCAGCTAGTTTCTTATGTACAAGAAGATATATATTTCTATCACTTTCTGAGAGGAATATTGGCCTATTTATGATGTAATAAAATATTAATGAATCTGATCAGTTCTAATTCGAATTTCATAATCATCATCACCTAGTTCATAGATTGAATCCTCAATCCTTCTTGAGTTTCTGCATCTAGTTTCTTATGTACAAGAAGAGAGATATTTATATCAATTTATGAGAGATATATTGGACTATTTATGATGTAATAAAATATTATGTAATTTTATGATATCATTATATTCAATGCAAATTACAGAACTCTGATTTCTTCTCCAATTTCTCTACCCCTTCTAGATTTAGCTAGAATTTGACTAGCTTTCAGTGTATGATTCATAAGTCAATGAGTACAAGTCCAAATGAAGTCATTTATGTTTCTATAGTTATATAGCATGTCATATGTCATGATCCAACCCCTTTTTCAGAAATCCGTTAGCCTTTGAGCATTATTTGGGAACCCAAAATTCGAACTAGTTGAGCTATCTTGAAATGCAATTTTACTAGTTTTATTGTAAGACTTGTCCAACTATTTATATAAATTTATGATATGATATTTTATGATGCAATGACTGTAAATTAATTTTAATGAACCTCTCTGATTTATTCAACAACCTTCCCCATACTTTAGTCAAGTTTCCTACCCATACTAGTATGCATATGCTAAGAACCCCAAGAGCATTGGAGTAGAGTTCAGCCGGGATGTTCTTGAAACATAAATGGTATAAGTATGTTGTTTAGAGGTATCAAATCATATTAGAACCTATCATCCATCCATAGCCTTTGATCTTTCCCATCCTCAACAATTCTAGCTTCCTTAGCCATTCTTTGATCAAATTTGAGAAGTCTAGAGTTTTTGTGCCACAATCCTAAGTTGGAAAATTACAGTGGTATCAGAGCACTTTCGTCCACCCTTGTGGGAATAAATAATCTCATTGTCAAAGAATATTGCAGATCACAATTCAAATTTGTAGCCATGAGGCTAGTGCCAATTGCAATCGAAGAAGAAGAATCATCATGCATATTTTCGAGCAGTTTCAAAAGAGATGATGGTGACTATGATGACCAATGGTATGATGCATATTTTTATCATCCAAGGTATGAATTTTTTGAGGAAGTGAAGTTAAGGAGAACCTTTCAGTACCTCACAACTTACTATGCATTGAGAGATGAGATTTTAGAACTCATATCTTTCAGAGCGTTTTTCGCATATGAGATCCAAAGATTATTTCAACATCCCTACTCTACTTTAACAAGGTGAATATTGCATTGATGGTAAATGATATGTTCAAAGAAGTGGGATTCTTGCTACCCAATAAAGTCAAAACAATGACACATGTGGATTCCTTGAAGACCAACAAGTCATCAGGAAAGGAACTAAGTTGTACAGAAGAAAAGAGGACCAAAGGTATTGATATGAAAGAAAAGCAAGAAAAAAATATAAATCAGCCTATTTGGAGCAGCCATAAGTTTGATGAGTTACCAAATAAATCCTCAGAAGAAGATGAAGAAGGTCAATGCACAAATGAAGATCCAACAGTCCAACATCTAGTTATTGGCAATGTGGAAGGTGAAATCACTCCTAGTTTCTTTGTGGGTGATCTCAAAATAATTATAAGGGATGATGATGTTGTCAGAAGTGGTAAGAAATCTTGTGGATCTGATCCAAAGGATGAACATGATTCAGATTTACAGTCACCTCCTGAGCTTCATGAGGAAGCAGAAGACAAGCACACATCATTTGGATGCGAACCAAAAGATTTGGTGGAAGGGAAAACCATCACAGATCCACCACATGAAGAGAAATACATGATATCAAGGTATTTCCACAACTCTGATTTTTGTATCCCTTGGTTTCATTCTAATATGGTATCCACTTTTAGTGAGAAGGTTGGCATGGTTGAGTCCTTCGGTATGGAGGCTCAAATTTTTGGTGTTAACTATGAAGGAAGTAATGGAGATGAACCATCGGAGGAGCATGAGTCACTGCAATGTGATATCAGTGTACGCTTACATCTCTATGATGGTGACATAGAGATCAGATTTGAAGATTTTGTTGCAAGCCAAAGTACCATTGATCATGATGATGGAGTTCTTGCAATAGTGGAAGCAAACCAAGTCTCAATTTCACCTTCACCACTTGAATTTTATGAGAGTGATCCAATCAAGTATGAAGAAGAGAAGGTTCTATCTCATGAATTTTCATACTTTGATAAAGGTGCTACAAATATACTTTCCTTTGAGCATGAAGATGATGAATTTGAAGCCCTTGGTAAGGAGAAAGGAGTAACTTCACCATCACCACATAAGCTTCATGATGTTAATCCAAGGAAAATTGAAGAAGAGGATGTTCACTGTCATGAACCATCCTTCCTTGAAGGGACATTAAATATGGACACATTGAAGATCAAGGAGACCCTTGAAATTCTCCATGTCACTCATGATTTAGTGTCACAATATTTATAGAGAGTTGCATCGCTGGAAAATCCATTCTCCATTGAAGACATGGAGAAGATTTAGAAGTCAATGACAAACATGAAAGGTATATTTTCACAATTGATTTCTGACAGATGATTTGTTTGATATTTCAAGATTGTATCATGATGCATTATTGAAGAATGAATAAGAGATTGAAAGGATCTCATATGAGTTGGAATCCACCCAAGATTCTTTGAGAATTACTCAAAATACTCTCTTGGAATCTCATATGCAAGAGCAACTTCAGCAAGAGTCTCTAAGATATTGTATTCCTTCCTATGTTCCAATCAGCCATTCCCTTTTGGTTGATGATTTTCAGATTTCTGTGGAGGAATCTCATGTGATGGTGGAACATGAGGAGCATGCTGATTTTAATGTTCTTGAGAGGGATAAAATCAAGCAATAAAGTAATGAAGAACTTGCCTTGTTTCGAAGATATTATGAGTTACCTCATGATGAGAGATGTATAATTTTGGAGGAGACACATGGTCTCACATTTGAGGGATCAGACCATGATGATGAGGTACATAGATCCACATGCTTGGTGGATAATTGTTACAAAGAGTTGATTCATTCTCTTTCACCCCACACTTCTGTTTTAGTCACATCACTTGAAGATGAGAATTGGGTGAAAGGATTTTTCTTGATAATGCCCCAAGAGGAGAAGGAGGCTCACACAGTCATTCTGGATGACTTGATGGTAAATACCTAGGGTTTGGAAAAGGCTCATATTCCCTCCAACAGCCATGATCTTGATTTCATAAACTTGGAATTAATTAGCAGATAGTTCCGTCCATCTATGGATAGATGCACCACCAAGTTGAAGACTCTAGTAGGTAATTTTTTTATGTGTAAATTTTTTAATCCCTCTAACATTGATATGCTTTGTGATCAGTGTTAACACCTAAAAAGTGCTCACTAGCTCATTCCCTTACTCACATGACCCATTTGTCCACTTTTCCACCATTTGAGCCTCTGAAACCAACAAAAGGTCACCAAAAGACGTTAGTACACCCCTTTTTCCATTAAAAAAGATTATTTTTCCAAGAAAATCATAAAAAACCCTCAAAAAGGGTCCAAATTCCCAAAAATATTAAAAAGGGAATTAAAACATTATTTTTATTCAAAAAAAGGAAAAAGGAGGGAAAAGTACCTAAACCATGTTGGTCAATACCATTTGGTTTCCACAAAACCACAAATGGTATTCCCCACCACCAAAACCTATAAAAAGGTGGTAGGGGCTCCTCATTTTACCATCCTTCCATTATCTCATCCTTATGCTGCTGAAATCTCCCCTGAGCACTTTTAGCCATTGAAGCAACCTTGGAGAAAGAGACCTATTGGAGTTTGGAGCTACTCATCTTGGGAGTTGCTCAACATCAACCTTCACCATTGAAGGTAATATCGCAAGCACTTGCTTGCCCCCCACTTTTCAATACAAAAATTATTTCTTATGTTTCTTGTTCTTGATTTTTGAAATATTTAAATTATTTGCTTAGATTCTTGCTTAGATCCATGAAAAGTATTGTTTATTTAGTTTATTGTTTTTATTTCTATTGAAACTGCTACTACTAGTTAGTAGGTGCCCATAGCACTAAGCTTGGTTGCAAAACCGAGCCAACAGTTTTTGGCGACTCCGCTTTGGTTTGAACTTTAGATCTCTAGCTTTGCCATTAAATCTTAGTTTTTATGAATTTTTAACCTTTAGATCCATAGATCTACCATCTTAGACAGCAGATCCATTGCTGTTCTGAGATTTGGCCCCATTAACAGCCCGAAATTTTCAATTTTCGGGTTCGTTTCTCGGTTTCCGTGCACGGCTTCCGCCTCGCGGATTTTTTACAGACAGTCGCGCGGTCCATCGCGACTTTTCTGCCTTTTTCCGCGCGGTCCATCGCGGATTTTTTACAGACAGTCGCGCGGTCCATCGCGACTTTTCTGCATTTTTCCGCGCTGCTCATCGTGGCTGTGCGACCAAAACCTGCGCGGCTCATCGCGGCTGTGCGGCCAAAACCTGCGCGGCTCATCGCGACTGTGCGGCCAAAACCCGCGCGGTCCATCGCGACTGTGCGACCAAAACCCGCGCGGTCCATCGCGACTGTGCTGCCAAAACCCGCGCGGTCCATCGCGACTGTGCTGCCAAAACCCGCGCGGCCCATCGCGGCTGTTCGTCCAAAACCCGCGCGGCTGAATTTTTTCATTCGGCCATCCCGATTTTGAAAAATATTTTTTACTGTACTTTCTGCCCATAGCACATTTTTTACAGTACTAAATTCTGCATAGTTTACAGATTTGAAAAAAAAAATTACTATTTAAAAAAAATGCATACCTAGAAATCTTTTTAAAAATTTTCAAGAAAGTGAAAGAAAGACTCATTTTGCATTCTTTATCTAGATTCAAATTTTTTCTTGTTTACTTCTTTAGAATCTTGCCCTTAGCAATTTTTATTGAAACGAAGAAATCCATTTATTTCTTTTAAAAATGAGTTTATTATTTGCTTTCATAAAATCCAAGAAATCCTTTATTTTTTGAGTTATTTTTTGAAAAAGCATATTAATTCCTTTTAGTGAAAAAAGTCTTAGATATTTGCTTTGTATTTTCGAAAAGTCCTTTATTTTTTGAAAATTTCCCTTAAAGCATTTAATTTTTTCAAGTTCAGTTTACAACACCTCACGTGCACTCACACGATCACTTAATTGAACTAAGCCTTAAAACGTACCTTAATTTGAACACACTTTTAACCCCACTTGGGGAACACTAAAAGAATTCTTGTAGCTAGGTAGTATTGGGGGGATAGGTGTTCCAATAACACCCCTCAGTCCATACATCTGAGACATAGAAGTTGTCCAATTAGGGAGCTAAAATCTCTTAGTACTTTTTGGCGCGGTCACAACCGGTTTGTGGGAAGGCCTCTCCCTTAGGAGGGTTGAAGTCGCGAGGATGGTTCCGGAAGCCTGAGTGGGATACCGAAACCCATTCAGTAACCGAAGGGCTACCATTCGCAGTTCTCGGGATATCCCTGTATAGGGATATTGCGATCAAAGGACCAAACGGCAGATTTACCTTTTCTCAACGCGTCATGAACGGAGTATCCTAGTAGCCTATCTTTTTAGGATTGATTACCCGGTGTCCCTCCCGGTAGGGGGATATCTAGCCGTTGTCTCTACATTCATATTGTCTGACTTGGATTTCATCACCTTGCAGAGGATATCATCTGTTTGAGTCACAATACTTTTAGATTAGGTGTTTGCATGATCTTTACCACCTTTTGAGTCTAGTTACACCTATTTTTTCTAGGAGCCGCTTGCATGTTGGTATTCTGACCGGTTGTTGCATTCCTCCACTTATTGTAGCACAGCTGCTGGGATAAGTGCATTTTTTGAGGATTGATTTTTTTGGCCTGTGAGCCTTATTTTTTCACTCCCCTTCTTGCACCCTTGGTTGCATTAGGGTTTTGAGTCTTTTACATATATATCACCACCTGATACTTAAAACAATTTTTTACATAAAAAAAAAAATATATAAAACATATTCTCACCATTGAGAATTCTAGACGTTCTCGTCGTCTACAGGGCGAACTCCCAGAGTTTAGTCCACTTGGCTCTCCACGTCACGGACGCAGAGCACTATCCCTCGATTCGACACATCGTCAATCAATTAGACGGTCATCCGATTCTGACATACCCCACTTCACCTTTGATTTGGAGGTAGAATCCGAAAACCCCACCGAGTTACCACCAACCACAGTTATGTCTGGAACACCAGATGATCCACAATTTACATTAACCATAGGTCAGACATCCGCAAACCCTTCTGCGGTAGTACCATCCATGGCAACAGCCACCCCCTTGGGAATGCCCAATATGGGTACCACTCCACATTCAGGAATGCCTAGCACAGGACCACCACCTGTCATGGGCATACCCAACATGGGGGTCATACCTCCTTCGGGTTCCACAAACCCTATCCCAGGAATCCCTAGTGCGATTCCTAACCCAAGTGCAACTCATGTTGCACTTGGCAGTGCTATACCAGGAATCCCTAGTGCGATTCCTAACCCAAGTATAACCCAAGTTGCACTTGGGAGCGCTAACCCATATCAGGCCACACCTTTTGGAGGGCACATACCCTCCATACCTAGCATACCTATAGGCACTACTGGACCCCTACACCATACCACCATGGCTAGGCAAGTGCCGGTTCCGGTCACCACATCCGCTAGTCTACCATACATGGCAAGTCTCAACCTGCCAGATTTAGCTAGGCTCACAAATGACCCCATCAGGCATGATCCTGCTTGGCCCCATATGCCCACTAAGCTTCCCTCTGACATCCCTAAGTTCGAGGGTAAGGCTGGAGAAGACCCCCAAAATCACATCATGTCCTTCCATTTATGGTGTTCCTCAAACTCCATAGTGGATGACTCAATCCGCCTACGGATTTTACAACGCACCTTCACTGGCTCCGCAGCCAAATGGTATATCGAGCAACCCCATGGGACGCATTCCACATTTACCTCCCTTGCCTCGACCTTTCTACAATTCTTCCAGCTACCTGTCTGCTACGATGCGGGCGTCGAGATCCTACTGTCTTGCAGACAGAACACGGCCACGCATATCACTGACCATATTCATGATTGGCGTCGGCGCCGAAGCCTATGCAAGATCAAATTGGACGACCGAATCTTTTTAGACTGGTTCCTTAAATCCCTCCTTCCTCTCATTGCGAAGGATGTAGCATCCGAAAGACCCCAGTCTGAGGAGGAGGCCATCCTTAAGGCCCAACAGTTTGATCTTATCTATGCCCAGTCAGGTTACCTATACACGATCATACCTGACGCCCCACGAGGTGACTCTGCACGCGGTGACACACGGGGGGCATCACATGCCGCTAATGGCATTATTGGCCAAATTACACCGCAAGCAAAACCTTTCAGTATGGTGAGCACCATGCCCGCCCCAGACCTTTCTAGGGCTACATCTAGTTCCGGGGTGACAACTTCTTATGCTCCAACAAACCAGACCCATCACGTTCATGGACCCTCTTGTCCACAACATTGTTATGGCCAAGCGCCATCATCATATGTACCCCCTACATACTATGCTCACCCTACGATACAAAACCCCATGCAGTTCCAACAACAGCCCATGCATTACCCACAACCGGTTGCACCGGCTAACCTCACACCTCCACCAGTTCAGGGGTACCAACAACCCCAGCAGACAACTGGACCACCTCCAGCTCCACCTGCATACTATCCACCGCAACCTACTCCCGCACCTGCGGCTCCTCAAAATCCCCCTAATGCTCAAGGGCATGTGTACGCACAACAACATCAGCCCCAGTACCAAAATAACCAACGCAACCAGGGTGGACAACCCAACCGCGGAAAAGGACGCAACCGTGGAAACAATCAAAACCGTAACCAAGCTCCACAACCTACCCATCCTCCGCAAGACAATAACGCGGCGCCCGCTCATCAGAATCCTGATCGGCCACCTAAGCAACCCAAAAATGCTAATTTACGAACAAACCATCCTTGTTCCATTTGCGGTGTCTATGGCCACTATACCCACGCTTGCCCACATCTGGAGCGAGCTCGACAACTATGGACAAATGACGCCCATCGTCAAGGGCAGGCGGCTCCTCAGCCACCACCCAACCCCCCACCACCCCCACAACAACCTTTGGTCCTCCAAAACCCTTTTCCAACACAGGGAGTGGTAAACACTCAGCCGTTAGCCCCCCAACAGGGCAACGTGCAACCACAACAAATAACTTACACAGCTCCTGATCAACCCATGTTTGATTCAGGCACCCACCACTTATTGATGATGTCCACCGCTGACGTCAATATCCAAACCCGTCGGAATCAATACGGACCGACTTCTGAAGCCCCCCCCACCGAAAAGGATACTACTGCTAATCCCACTGATCAGACGTTGCGTATACCTCAGGTTCCTCTTGATGGCGCTTCTAAAGCACCTCGCTTCCCCCTTCGCCGAATCAACAACAACCCCAATGCACGAGCTGCGTCCAATTACAACATTGTAGATGACTTAGCTCAATCTCCCGCAGCCATGTCTGCGTTAGAAGTCTTAAAAACCTGTCCTACTCAGCGCAAGACTTTACTTTCCGCCATTGGGGCGATTGACCCAAATGATTCGAACTTGATGACCTTTGATTTAGACCAATCTGAACCACGACTGCCTTCTACCATAGCAGTCCAAGTTTCCGTTTCTATTCGGAATCTTGTCATCCATCGATGTATCATCGACGAAGGTGCATCCATATGTGTCATGTCCACTTTTGTTTGGCAGAAGTTGGGATCCCCTACTCTCCAGCAGTCCACCACTGCATTACGAGCTTATGACGGCCGTTCGGCTCAACCCCTAGGTCTGTTAGCCAATGTCCCTGTCCAGCTGGCGGGTAAAACCGTGCTCATTGACATTGAGGTCATCAATGCCCCACTAGACTATAACCTTTTACTTGGTCGCAACTACATGTACGCCATGAAAGCGGTTGCCTCATCCGTTTTTCGTACCATGATGTTCCCCCATGAGGGACGCGTGGTCAAGGTTGACCAGCTCACCTATTACGATCCCAAGGCCCCTACCACACCTGAAAATGGTCTCACCATGGTTGAACAACCTGTTTGTGGTGCAACTACCTCATTCATTTCCTCAGTAGGACCCAGACTTTACTCCGAGGCGTCGATAACCTCTACATTCCAGGCCATTCCACCACCGTCACCGGAGACCCAGGTCGCTAACCTCTGCACTCTTTCACAAACACCCGGTAATCAACCCTCCTTGTTACCCAAACCACCATTGGTCCCTAGTCACATTGGTGTTACACCTATCCACACAATCCCCTTTCTATTTCCTCCTTCGGGTGTAGTAAGCGCCCCGTTTATGGCTACCCTTAGTCTCCCCGGGTTAACATTAGGATTACCCGTGTGGTATATTACGCCTCCCGTTCCTCCACCGACACCAAATGTCATCCTACAACCGGTGCAACCCATTGTTACTTCTACCCAACCACCTCCCGGTATCACGACTCCTTCGTCGTCGATGAATCCCCCTCCATTCGTCAGGCCCACTGGGAGCAGAGGCCCACAACCATACACTGCGGTTCCCCCACCCAAGGCAGTTAAACCTCCCCCCATATTTCGTGCTCCTCCAAAATGCTCACTGTGTGATGAGTTAGGCCATCCAACCCATCAGTGCCCACAGTTACCTGCATTGCAGGAACACATGCAAATGTTGGACGACGACCCCAACATCCCGGTGGTCAAACTAGATCCAAACCCTATGCCTCGTGATAAATCACTGCGTACCAACCACCCATGTGCGATATGCGGTATTTATGGCCACTACTCGCATAACTGTCCTGACATCCCAGACTACAGAGTAGCTCTCTACGAGATGAACAATTTGGACCTAGAGACGGCACCCTCTACTATCGAGGAGATCTACCCTCCCGCATCATCCTCATCCGGAGAGATTAACACCATCTACATGATCTCTTCGACTACCACTACCTCATCACTCGATTTGACCACTCAAAGGTCCCGCAATGATGAAGAGGTTCTCGAGACTCCTACTACCTTTGATTATCCCGGGGAAGACATGCACCATCGTCCATACTTCCTCCTGGAAGAGACTTCATCCACCACCGCTACCCAATCCGCGGTTGAGTCCAAGTATTTCCTTCCTACTAAAATCGACTGGTTAACGGATCCCATGGCCGATATTTCTCCCGTCATCCACATTGACATCTCTGACCCACTTGGTGCCCTTCATACCATCACATTAGGAACCTCCCACAGTGAGCATGAGATCGGAGAATACCAACAACTGTTCCAAGAATTCACTGATGTCTTTACTTGGTCAGATATCGAAATGCCTGGCCTTGACCCTGCCATTTATACGATCTCCACTAGATACCCCTCTGTCCGCTCGGCCCCTTCCATTGATCCCTTTGACACACAGGTTGAACCCTTTCAAATCAACCAGGAAACCACATGTCCACAACATGGGGGCATGCCCAAAACCTTGCCTACTCATCATCACCGTGATCCTCGTCGGAGATACTGGGGGCATCCACCCCACAAAGGGAATCCCCCATCATCATATCATCACTTCAGTATGCCACCATGACCCACAGCCTCATGGTATAACACCCCGCCAGCAGTTTCTCAATGCCCTATTGATCTCTCTATGAGACAACATCTGCACCACATTGACACCTCTGAGTTAGGGGGCATAATAGATTACCTCGACCCCGGGATAGGGGGCATGATCAATCATTTTGAACCTTCCCCATCATCTCTATCTCAACACCTCAATGAGCCCATCGTTCAAACCAACACATATGTGATCCACAATCACAAACCCCATGCACATAGCATGGGGGCAGGTCATTAACCCTGCTCACTTTTTCATATTCGTGATCTCAACCATTTTTGAGGTCATGTGTCACTTGTATATTTCAGTTGATTTGATACACCTAGTATTTTTCCCCCACGGGTCATCATTTCTCCCCACCACTGCATCCTTCGCTTGGTGGGATCACCTTTATTTGTAGCCATTTTTTAACCTAGTTCTTTCCTTTAACCATTCCGGAGTCCTTATGACCTCCGTTTTTCGCACCATTTGCACTGCCGGATTCATATTTCCGTGCCCGTGATGATGCTTGAGATCATTTCTCGCTCTCACCTTTAGATTTTCTGGGCATCTTTTCCACGCCCCCTCGTCACCTCGGTTTGCGTGCCACATCGGCCGTTCTCCATTTTCGATGTGCCTTATATCGTCGGATTCAGTTTTCCGCGCTCGTGATGATGCTAGAGATCATTTCTCGCTCTCACCTTTATATTTTTCGGGCATCTTTTCCACGCCCCCCTCGTCACCTCGGTTAGCATGCCACATCGGCCGTTCTCCGTTTTCGACTTGCCTTATATCGCCGGATTCAGTTTTCCGCGCTCGTGATGATGCTAGAGATCATTTCTCGCTCTCACCTTTATATTTTTCGGGCATCTTTTCCACGCCCCCCTCGTCACCTCGGTTAGCGTGCCACATCGGCCGTTCTCCTTTTTCGACAATCCTTATGTCACCGGATCCAGTTTTCCGCACAGATGACGGTGCTTGAAACCTTTTCTCACCCTCATCAATCCATTTTTTGTTCGGTATAATTTTATCCCTTTTTCGGGTCGAGCAACCCCTTTTACGAAAAAGGCACTTAGGGAGTTTCTGTTAAGCTCTTTTCTGACTCCTAAAACAATGAAAAGATTGCCGAGCAATCTTGCTTCCTTTCATGCTCGATAAATGTATCTGAAAGGGCATCTACCTGGTATAAGTTTACCCCTTTTCCGGACCTTGTAGACTAATTACGAAAAAGGTATACTCTAGTCACATCGGCTAGAAGAGTTCTCCATCCGCATCATTTTATGCTTTTTCGGGCCTTGGAGACTAAACTTACGAAAAAGAAACACCAATAGAGTCCACTTACCGTTTTCAGACTCTCTAAACATGAAAGCAACCATGAGCATGCGCCGTCCTGGGCTCACAAAATCCACAGGACCGTACCATTTCAGAGCATACTTTTATCCCTTCTTGGAGCTCATTAAAACCACGAAGAAGGAATCAATGGTGCCTCTTGGCGCTACAACACATCACGTCTACTCACATAGCAGCTTCCCCATTTTGGTCGCCTTTGTTCAGAGTATTCTGCAGTATGTCACCTTGACAATTCCTCGACGGCACCTATCAGCTCGTCCTCCCCCCCCAGAGTAAGTACATACCCTTCAGTCCCTAAAAGATGATCCCCACACCTACAAGTCAGTCCCCTACGCTGCCAGGTCAACCATGTCATCATGCTCTGAACAAAGGAAGTTTGAGTCTACCCATTTTTTGACCCAGTTATTTCCCATCCCCACAAGTATGTCAGTCCTACCAGCAATACTACTTTACTTCAGTTCTACACCTCGTGCTCCTATCAAGGAAACATCATTGCCTTGTTAGTTGCTGGTCTCCCTCTGTCGACGACAACCACATTGATTCCAGAGGATAGACCTAGAGGTCCCTGTGTCTTGGACTCATTACCATTTATGATGAGTGCCTACGAATCATTTCGAGAGGAATCCTCAGTGCCTCTCCAAATGGTTGTTTCTCACATGCTCGACTTCAACACCTTGATCGCATCGTTGAGACTCGCACAGGGTATTGGTCCGTTCAGTTATTAGTCGAAGACCCCGGACACTACCTGACTCCTCCACATTTGAGAGTCTACCTATGGATACAACCAGTTACATTTTTTCTATACATATCCGGGTTGCGTATGGCGACAGTATTCAGATGTACCCCAGTTTTATACTCCCTCGAGTATACAGATACAAATACTTCTCAGAGATGGCTCACAGTCTTTGAGTCCCTACAGATGTTGGACACCTTTAGTTTCAGCAGTTCAACAGTTATTCCGTTGTATCAGTTATTGAGATCAGCCATGATCATGAGTATATCCCACAATAATGTCCCCTCTGGACCATTATGATGTACCAGTATATTTCTTCATGTATTAGATCCCCCTTCTTGGGACTAATTGTTTTGTATATGCCTTGATACGAGCATGGGAATGCCCGCCTCGTCCTTTATCAGAGATTATACCTCATTCATTTTGAGGCCATGTAATATTTTTTGTTTTTTTGCAACTTCCAAGGGCCGCGGCTCCAGTCTCCAACCGGTCTCTTCTCTCCCCTAAACCCCAGAAAACAGGACAAAGAACTATGATGTCTATCGGCCATACGATGAGCTCCTGCCCTCACACATCAGGGGGCAATCTATTAACACCTAAAAAGTGCTCACTAGCTCATTCCCTTACTCACATGACCCATTTGTCCACTTTTCCACCATTTGAGCCTCTGAAACCAACAAAAGGTCACCAAAAGACCTTAGTACACCCCTTTTTCCATTAAAAAAGATTATTTTTCCAAGAAAATCATAAAAAACCCTCAAAAAGGGTCCAAATTCCCAAAAATATTAAAAAGGGAATTAAAACATTATTTTTATTCAAAAAAAGGAAAAAGGAGGGAAAAGTACCTAAACCATGTTGGTCAATACCATTTGGTTTCCACAAAACCACAAATGGTATTCCCCACCACCAAAACCTATAAAAAGGTGGTAGGGGCTCCTCATTTTACCATCCTTCCATTATCTCATCCTTATGCTGCTGAAATCTCCCCTGAGCACTTTTAGCCATTGAAGCAACCTTGGAGAAAGAGACCTATTGGAGTTTGGAGCTACTCATCTTGGGAGTTGCTCAACATCAACCTTCACCATTGAAGGTAATATCGCAAGCACTTGCTTGCCCCCCACTTTTCAATACAAAAATTATTTCTTATGTTTCTTGTTCTTGATTTTTGAAATATTTAAATTATTTGCTTAGATTCTTGCTTAGATCCATGAAAAGTATTGTTTATTTAGTTTATTGTTTTTATTTCTATTGAAACTGCTACTACTAGTTAGTAGGTGCCCATAGCACTAAGCTTGGTTGCAAAACCGAGCCAACAATCAGCCACATAGGTACATATTGCTTCCATTAGATACCATTCATCCACATGTGGATTGGGTGGAATATTACATATCACACATGGAGTCTCCTAGTAGAAATATTGTTGCTCATGGTAGGTGGAAGAGAGCTAAGCAAGCAAGCTTACAAAATAATTTGTTGAGCCATTGGAGGTATGCACTTGGAGAAACCATAAGATCTTAGCTCCTTACTTGGACCTGATTTTGTGAGTGTTTGTTCATCCACTGATGAAATGAGTACATACTTGATGGAGGTATGCAACACATGTTCTTCCCACTTGAGTGGAACAAGTGGCAGAGAGTTGAGCCATTGGGATAGTACATGTTTTTCCTCTGGATCCTATGGCAGAGAGTTGAGCCATGAGATTACTTCCTTGGGGATGTATGCCCTTAAGGGTATTCTTGCACTTATGGTTTTTCATTGTATTCATCATATTTTACTTGTGATCAATTAACAAGGAATTTTTTCTTATATGATGCCTATCTTTCCCATGATTGGATAAGGGAATTCCACCCTTGTCATTTGAGCTACAATGATGACATTTTTTATTCTTATGTTCATTCGGAATATGAGAACCTTCTTGATGGAGTGGAAAGATTTGATGAGGTTTGGCCTCACTCTTTGGAGGAATATTTGGTGATGCATATCATTTCCTTGATTGGGTCTGACCATGGAGAGTTGCATATCTTGATTGAGGGTCCCTCAAAGATTCAGGGTTGCATTGGAAAGGGTGATTTTCCAATATGGTGGTATGATGTTTTCATCTTTCCCAACATTTCATATGATGCTGATTTTTTCTTGTTACTAATGTTTGGGGAGATGTAGCATGAACAGTCAAATCCAAGCACTTTTTGATTAAAATATTTTGTTGGATGGTATTCTGATCCATGGGGGTGCCATACAAGCAATGGGATCCTGACATTGTTTGTCCTTGGAGAATTTGTTTGCAGGTTGGCATGATGGAGCAAGCCAACCCTCTTTTGCACTAGTTCATCTATGTTGCACTTGGTTTCAGTTTCTCACATATGGAACACCTCCTTGGATGGAATTATAGTTTACATAGTAGTGGTATCTGTTGGGTGCCAAAATAGATCCTTTTTTACCATATTCATCAATACTGATTTCCCCTGTTTTTCCCTATTCTTCTACAATTTAGACACATATATTCCCAAGACAAGCATGGATTTTATTAGGTATAATTCATTATTGTTATGTTTCATTAATGCTTAATATTTTCTATGGTTATGAACTTTACCTTTGGATTGCATTGACTTGTGTTGATTTGATAAGAAAAGTTCAGAACATCAAAAGACTCTAGGTGTAGCAGCTTGCTGAACTCGTGGAGTCAAGTTTCCCCTTTTTAGGATCCGATTCGAGTCATTGATGAGATAGTGTGAGTGTTTCTCCATGTGGCCAGCAGATATTAGTCCACACTAAAATAGTCGAAGCATATTTCCTTTTGATCAGCTGGAACCTGTTCGGCCTATAATAGTTCGGATTAAAAGGGCATGCATCATTATGAGCGACTCCATTTAATGTAATAATGGATGTAATTGTTTCTGTTTCAATTTGACAGCCTGAAGATCGTAGATATTCATGGCTTCCCGAAATTAGTGGATCTGAACTACCTCATATTTGTACAAGTATAGGAAGGTGATTTGAGCCATGGGGTTAGCATTTTTATGAATAGGATATTGTAACAAGATTAGTACTGCAACACTATATTTTCATCATTTTAATGAAAGGAGCAACAATTCTCAATCTTTCTATGTTTTAGATCTTATTAGCTTTTAACGGGATCTCTGTTAGAAGGCTAAGACTCGCCTTCTCACATAGATTGTCAAGTTAAGTAAATGTTTGAGTTTCTATTTATTTTGGTTTGATGTGGAGTTACAATATGAGTATTTACAGAATGATGCAACAATAGTTAATTGGATAATTGCGTGCTTATAGTTTTCCTTTGGTTTGCTGCAACAATGTGGTGTGAACAGTCAACTGTGTAGAGTAGTTTTCTTTCCTATGCAAGTGTGTTAGTTAATATTTGTTGTTATAGTCAAGCTCAGCTACTACACATTACTGTCATTTATCTTTCTTTTAATTTGCTCAATTAGATAGGTCATGGTTTGAATTATGATATTTTTAGGATTTAACTTCTTGCAAAATCAATTCTAGTTAATTAATTTTTAAATCAGTTGTTATAGGATTGATGTTGTGGGAAATTAGGAATCCTCTAAGTTCGTATATCGATAATTTAGATTTGATTTCATAGAGAGTTGAGTTTGGATTGGAAGTTAGGTAGGATGAATGTTCTTTATTTATTTAGTCAGCTACTGAAGTATTTATGCATATACTTTGCTTAGTTCCCTTTGAAACAATCAGACTTTCCTAGGTTGACAATTTATATTGATCACTCTGTACTTAAATCAATTAGCATATAGGGTGACCAACATTTTGGTGCCATTTGCAGGGAAGGTAATTGGTAGACATAGATGGTAGTTGATGAATTTGATTTCATTAGCTATGAATATTTGAATCTTGCATGGATGCGAGAAGAAAAATTCACGAACCCCGCAAAAATACTAATCCTGTAGGTGGAAGAGGTCATGGAAGTAACCAAGGTTTGGGAACATAGACATTCATTGATGAATTGATCACCAAAGTTGATTCCTCTATTAGACTACCGTGAACATCTTCAAGAATAGGAAGCTCCATTCTCCCTAACCTTGAAACATTTGCATCGACCATGGAGAACGCAATGGGAGCTTCAACTCCCATTTCAAAGAAGAGACCTCCTAAAGATAATGGAAGTGTTGCGAGTGCAGTGGCTCGAGAAGAGATTTATCGAATCAATGGACATAGAGTAACTAAGGAGTGGTGGTTATATCATCGTCAAGAACTGGAGGAAGAAAGAAGGATAGAGGAAGAAAGACTCAAGGAGAGAAGAACAAAGGAACCAGGAAAACATGGATAATGGAGATCGTGAAGAGCATCAAGAATTCCCCAATGACCATGAAGAGGAAATAAGGGATAATCAGCATGGATACATTGTTGTCACACTTGAATTTCCTATTCGACAAACACCTGGAGCTGCCCCCATGAAGAATATTTCACCTTCATTTTTGTCGAATTTCCATGGTAAGTCCATCGAAGATCGAAATGAATTTCTTTTCGAATTTGATATCCTCTGTCAGAGCTATGACTATAGCTCTAGTGCACAGAAGTTGAAACTATTTCCTGCCACGCTAAATGGAAATTCCCTACGTTAGTTCATGAGTTTGGGTCGTGAGACTATTACCACCTGGGAGCAAATGAAACAAATTTTCCTTGCCAAATATCAAGACTATTGTAGAACTAAGGATAGGAGGGAAGAATTGTTTAATATGGTCCAAAAAAAAGAGGAGAGTTTGGAGGACTTTGTTGAAAGATTGCTATACAATTTATAGAGATCTGGTCACACTGATATTGGGAAAGATGTCCTCAAAATTATTTTACTACGTGGAATCACAGAAGACTTCCTAGACATGCTTAATTTGTTGGGAAAAGGGGATATCTCAAAAGAACCTTTTGAACATATCGTCGACTTATGTTGAAGATACTCGAGGGGATCCTCTAGATCCAACACTTGAGATAGAGATCGAGATCGAGATGTCCTCATGAGGGAACAAAAGTCAACCACTAGAGGGGCTAATCAGGGAAAGATAGGTAACCTTCTTGAAAACTTTAAAACTAACATGATGAGTTCCATTTCCTCGTAGTTGGATATTTTGAGAGCAAAAAAGAGGCAAGTAGAAGAAGATATGGCACTTGGTGTATTTTGTGCTAAATGTAGGAAGAAGCAGCCATTGAGGGAATGCCCGCTTTATAAGGTGGAGGTATGTGGCATGTGCAACCTGGAGTAGAATACTAAAGAATTTTCTTCACTCCCAAAATTCAAATCATTCCTTCAGGAATCCACCTCGGATGTGGAGAAAGCTTACTTCATCTCTCAGAAGAAGCCTTGGTAGCCTCGAAATCCAGGTATGAATCCAGATCCATCATCTTTCAACTGTTGTAATAATATGAATAATATGAATAATCAGTTTCCTTCACACTATTCCTATCCTAATAACCAATGGAATCCACCCAAACCTTCAATGCAATATCCTTCTCCTTGGATGCCATGGGAACAACACTCAAACCAGCAAGCTCCTTGGTCTCTTGGTTGGACAAATCCTTATCCAGGAAATTGGTTTCCTCACAATCAAACTCCTCATCCACAATACGAGAATCGACAGCTACAACTCCAAAATAATGCAACACCAATGAACATACCATTACGACCACAACTTCCTGCTCAACCTAACCCCAATCCCAATAATAAGGTAGTACAACAATTTGAAACTTCCAACATGCCAGCTTATTCCATTTCCCCTGTCCCTTGCAATGAATTACACTTACGATCGGGGAGGGTAGTGGAGCCTATTGTCATCGAGGATGTTCCATCCTCTGTGACCAAAGAGATAATGAATCAACAATTTGAGAACCCAATCAGCACAATAATCCCCATTATTGAGGATGCTGAAACACCTATTGAGACGCTGACTGAAAGACTTGTAGAAACACATACTGAAACTCAGCCTACATAATGTTTTAGAGAATTGCCGCATCCTGAATGTTTGGCCTTACAAAAGTAGTGGAACAACCTCGTTTCAATATCCTAGGATAATTGAAGAGCCTTTATGCTAATATTCCACTATTACAAGCCCTACACGATGTACCTATCTATGCCAAAACTATTAGGGATCTTTGTGTGAAAAATACAAGAAGGAATCCTAGGGATCCTCCTACGGTTCATGTAGTGGGGAAATTATCTGAACTAATGATGGGAAGGGATCCACTTGACAAATATGATGACCTAGGTAATCCCATTGTGACAGTAATCCAAGAAGGAAGCCTAGGGATCCTCCTACAGTTCATGTAGTGGGGAAATTATCTGAACTAATGATGGGAAGGGCTCCAATGGACAAATATGATGACCCAGGTAATCCCACTGTGACAGTGTATATTGGGCATATCCAAATCCCCAAAATTTTGGTTGACTTAGGTGCATCGATAAATGTTATGACCATTGAGACTGTAAAGAAGTTAGGACTCACAAATCTTAGGCTTACCCCTACTATACAAGAATTAGATGATATATCTACAATCAAACCTGAAGGAATCTTGGATGACCTGGTGGTATCCATGGACTCATGGGAATACCCTGTAGAATTCCTTATTTTGCATCCTAAAACACCACTTAGGGGACACCCATTAATCTTACACTAGGTTTTTTGGACCCAAAATCCGACGGCATAATCGTCGGACTTTCTACATCTTGCTATCAACCATACGACAACCTTCCTATTTTTTAAACGTCGATCTAAATTCGGCTGAAATCCGATGGTCAGACACCCCGTCGGATATCTGACACATAATTCCGATGGCCAGGAGTTCAGTCATCTGACGGTAAACACTTAATTTAAAGTTGGATATCTTAGATGTGGACGTCGGATAACTGACAACAGTTTAATGCAAAAATGCTTTCCATCTGACGTTGTTAGCCGTCGGTGGTATGGAAAAAAACGTCGGATACCTTAACCCGTTGAAGTTGAATAACCAATGATAGTTCAATGAAAAAATTCCTTCCATCCAACGTTCTTAGCCATCGGTGGTATGGTAGAAACGTCGGATAACTTAGCCCGTTGAATTTGGATAACCGATGACATCACAATGCAAAATGGGAGCCATCCGACGTTCTTAGTCATCGGTGGTATGGCAGGAACGTCGGATACCTTAGCCCGTTGAAGTCGGATAACCGACAACTGCAGAATGTAAAAATGCAAGCCATTCAACATTCTTATCCATCGGTAGTATGGGAAGAACGTTGGATGGCTTAACAATGGAAGTCGGATATCCGACGTCATTATGGAATTTAAAAACAAAACAATATTATGTTGTGATCAAATTTGAAGGGTGGTGTGAAATTTTGGAATGCACAAAATCACACCAATATGTTCTGAATCATGTGACATTCCATCCTAGATATAGATAGAAAAAACAATCTCACTAGTTGCATAAATAGATAGCAAGAATATAGAAGAAATATTGAACAAAACACTAGAGGAAAACCACTCTAGTGGGAAGAATTCAACTCTATATTATTCATTAACATGAGTACAATATATAGGGATGATTACATGCAATACCTTGGGTAAATACCATGGGCTTACAAATACCATAGGTAGCTCACATTAAAGTTGGCTTATATTGACTAATTCCCCCAATCTATGACATTGTGCCAAGTGTAACTCCAATAGTGGCCATAATGAGGTGAAATGAACACAAAGGACTGAAAGTAGGTTTGGATAGTCAAATAATGTAAATGGAATCATTAGGATAACACATGAGGTGGTGTAGTTGGATAAGTAGTGGCCATTAATTACCCATTTGACCAATTTACTCGAGAGGGTGCATCCTTATCCCATAAATTGTGGAGGAGGGAGCCTTAACTCCTTAAAACATGGAATGCATCCATAAAACAAGGAAGGAGCACTCTAGGTTCCTAAAAATAGGGAAAATGGTGGAAAAAGTGGATAGACAAGGAAAGATGGGATTATCCATAGTTATTGGGGTCAAATGTGGACAAATTCTTGGTCCAAGACACCCAACTAGGTACTAGCAAGCTAACACAAGATGTAACACCATGCAGTAAACACTTGGAAACCTTATGCTAAGATTATTAACCAAGGTCTAGATGGGAATTATGTTCCAACACCCCCGCTCAAGCTAAAATGTTTGTGAGCAATTATTGAGGGCCCAAGCAACAAAGCTTATGGTCACCCTTTACAATATTAATCCATATGAACCGAGGAAAGAGGCAAAACCACATGGGGAAAAATCCTCCCTAAAAAATGGACATGAAAGAGAAACCAAAATTAGTATATGCTCCAAACTAAATGAGTATGTCTGGAGGAATCTTCTTCTTGGGAAGAAGTGGATCATGCTCCCAAAACATGTGCTTGATTTCTTCAACAATGGAAGCAAGCAAATCTGGAAGCCATTTTAACTTGCATATTGAACCAACCAGGTGAGAACAAATCCAAATGCATGAAGAAACACTTGAAACTTTAGCTTCGAACCAAAATAGGTGAGATCATCTCCAAGTAAATGTAGGTGTCCTCCATCTTCTGTGAAACTCTGAAAATCAGTGGTAGAAATCATATAGGAATACATAAGAAGCATGGATCCAAGGAGGTCGAATGGTACAACTCCAAGCTTTGATCCTTCTTCTAAAACATCCAAGGGATCACTCTTTTTCACACTAGCAGATTCAATAGAAGACTCATGGAAGAACAATGATGAGATATGGAAGGACTTCCCTTCAACAGTATTGATAGCAACAAATTGTATGCCATCTTCATGAAAAACAACTTCATGGAAAACAGAGGAAGCCACAGAGGAAGAAAGTTGAGCTATATCATTTGTTGAATCTTATACCATTTCTTTGTGTACATGCAAACAACACTCTTTGAAATTCCTTACTTCAAAAGCATGCCTGAGAAAGGCCAAAAGGAGAAACCAAATGACCAAAGGTAATTACTGGAAGTAACAATGGAAATTGTTTTGCATCAGACTAGCTCTGACACCATGTGAAATTTTGGGATGCACAACATCACAACAATATGTTCTGAATCATGTGACATTCCATCCTAGATCTAGATAGCAAAAACAATCTCACTATTTACACAAAGAGATAGAAATAATATAGAATAACTATTGAATAGAACACTAGAGGAAAACCACTCCAGTGGGAAGAATTCCACTCTATATTATTCATTAACATGAGTACAATATATAGGAATGATTACATGCAATACCTTGGGTAAATACCATGGGTAGCTCACATTAAAGTTGGATTATCTTGACTAAATCCCCCAATGTATGACATTGTGCCAAGTGTAACTCCAAATAGTGGTCATAATGAGGTGAAATGAACACAAAGGATCGAAAGTAGGTTTGGATAGTCAAATAGTGTGAAAGGAATCATTAGGAGAGTGCATGAGGTGGTGTAGTTGGCTAAGTAGTGGCCATTAATTACCCATTTGACCAATTTACCCAAGAGGGTGCATCCTATTAACACCCAAAAAGTGCTCACCAGCTCATTTCCTTATTCACATGACCCATTTGTCCACTTTTTCACCATTTGAGCCTCTAAAGCCATCAAAAGGTCACCAAAAAACCTTAATACACCCCTTTTTCCACTCAAAATGAATATTTTTCCTCAAAAAGCATAAAAAACCCTCAAAAAGGGTCCTAAATTCCCAAAAATATTAAAAAGGGAATAAAAATATTCAAAATATTCAAAAAGATGATGTTGTTGGTTGTTGCCGTGGTTACGTCCTCTTCCACGGTTTTGTTGTCCACCCTGGTTGTGTTGGTTATTTTGATGTTGGGGCTGATTGTGTTGTGTGTACACTTGCCCTTGAGCAGCGGGAGGATTTTGGTTTGCCGCAGTCCTCGGAGTATCCTTGTATGGGAATACTGCGGTAAAAGGACCAAAAGGCAGATTCACATTTTCTGGATGTGTCATGAACAGGGTATCCTAGTTGCCACTCTTTAGGATTGTCTACCCGGTTTCCCTCCCAGTAGGGGGAGATATAGCTGTTGATTCAACACTCTATATCGTCTGACTTGGATTTCATCACCTTGCAGAGGATATCGTTTGTTGACTCACAATACTTCTAGTTAGGTGTTTGCATGATACATTACCCACCTTTGGTCTAGTAGCACCTCTTTTTTCTAGAAACTGTTTGAATGTTGGTATTCTGACCAATTTTGTTGCATCCCTCCACTTATTATAGCACATCTGCTATAATAAGTGCTTTTTGAGGTTGATTTTTTGGCCTGAGAGCCTTTATTTTGACTCCCCTTTTTGCACTCATTATTGCATTAGGGTTTCGAGTTTTTTACATCACCACCTTACACTGAAAATTTTTAAAAACAAAAAACATATTTCTCACCATTGAGAATTTTAGACGATCTCGTCGTCTTCAGGGTGAACCCCCAGAGTTCAGTCTACTTGACTCTCCACGTCACCGACATTGAGCCTTATCCCTTGACTCGACACGTCATTGGTCAAACACACAGTCATCCAATTCTGACATGCCTCACTTCACATCTGATTCTGAGGCTGAATCCGAAAACCCTACTGAATTATTACCAACCAACCTCATGGCTAGAACACAATACGATCCACTTTTTACCAGTACTATTGGAGATACATCCACAAACCCTTCCACTATTGTGCCCTCCATGGTAACAACAACCCCTCTAGGCATGCCTAATATGGGGGAAACTCCACCTTTAGGAATGCCCAACACAGGACTATCTTTTATTATGGGTATGCCAAACATAGGGGTCACACCCCCTCTCATTACCACAACCCAGATCCCAGGAATTCCTAGCACTATTCCTAACCCTAGTGTAACCCATGTTGCACTTGGAAATGCTAGTCCATACCAAAGCACAGCAGTTGGAGGACACATACCTTCAATACCTAGCATACCCTTAGGGGCTACTAGAGCACTACATAATGCCACCATGAATAGTTATGTCCCAGTCACTACGCCACACCCATCTGCTAGTTTACCTTACATGGCTAGTCTGAACTTACCAGACTTAGCCAGGCTAACCAACGATCCTATCAGGAACAACCCTACATGGCCATCCATGCCTACCAAGATCCCTTCGGACATACCCAAGTTTGAAGGAAAACCTCGGGAGGACCCTCAAAACCACATAATGTCTTTTCACCTATGGTGTTCATCTAACTCCATAGTGGATGACTCCATTCGTCTAATACTATTGCAATGAACGTTCACTGGCTCTACAGCCAAGTGGTACATAGAACAACCACATGGGACCCACCATACTTTTACGTCTCTCACCTCCACTTTCCTCTAATTTTTTCAGCTACCTGTACGTTACGATGCAGGAGTTGAAATATTGTTGTCTTGCAGACAAAACACATCTACCCACATCACGGACCATATCCATGAGTGGCGCAAGCGTCGTAGCCTCTGTAAGATTAAAATGGATGACCGTATATTTTTGGAATGGTTTCTTAAATCACTCCTACCCCTCATAGAAAAATACGTCGCTTCTGAACGATCCCAGTCAAAGGAAGAAGCTATACTAAAAGCTCAGCAATTCGAACTAATTTATGCTCAATCAGGCTATCTCTACACCATCATACCAGATGCCCCACGAGGCGATTCTTCACGTGGTGACGTGCTAGGGGCATCACATGCCGCTGATGGTATTATTGGCCAAGTCACACCACAAATTAAACCTTTTAGCATGGTGAGCACCATAAATGCCCCATACCTCTCTAGGGCTACATCTAATTCTGGAGCAACAACTTCCTACGCTCCAATGAATCAGACTCATCACACTCATGGACCCTCTTGTCCACAACATTGCTATGGGAAAGCGCCATGGGAATATGTACCACCCACATACTATAGCCAACCAGCTACCCAGAACCCAATTCAGTTCCCACCACAACCAGTGTATTACCCACAGCAAGCTACAAGAGCTAACCCAACACCTCCAATAGCTCAGGGTTACCAACAACCCCAGCAGGTAACTGGACCACCTCCAGCCCCACAAACTTATTATCCACCGCAACCTGCTCCCGCACCTGCGACAAACCAGAATCCTCCCGCTGCTCAAGGGCAAGTGTACACACAACACAATCAGCCCCAACATCAAAACAACCAACGCAACCAGGGTGGACAACAAAACTGTGGAAGAGGACGTAACCGCGGAAACAACCAACAACATCATCAAGGTCCACCACATACCAATCCTCCACATAATAACAACACTGCTCCTCCCAACCAGAATCCAGATCGTCATCCCAAGAAGCCTAAAAACAATAACCTCAGAACAAACCACCCTTGTTCTATATGCGGGGTCTATGGCCACTACACACATGCTTTCCCACATTTGGAACGAGCTCAAAAACTCTGGACCGATGATGCCCATCGCCAAGGGCACGCGGCTCCTCAGGCGCCACCCAACCCCCCACCCCCTCAGCAACAACCCATGGTATTACAAAACCCCTTACCAACCCAAGGCGTAGTGAACACTCAGCCGTTGGCTCCCCCTCAAGGCAACGTGCCCCCACAACAACAGATCACTTATGCTACTCCTGATCAACCCATGTTCGACTCAGGTACCCACCACTTGTTAATGATGTCATACGTTGATGTCAACATCCAAACCCATCGGAACCAATATGGCTCCACCCCTGAAGCCCCTCCCGCCGACAAAAACACTAACGCTCATCCCACTGATCAGACGTTACGTATACCCCCGGTTACACTCGATGGCGCCTCTAAAGCACCTCGCTTCCCACTTCGCTGCATCAACAATAACCCCAATGCTCATGCTGCGTCGAATGACAGCATTGTAGACGACTTAGCCCAGTCTCCTGCAGCCATGTATGCTTTAGAGGTCTTAAAAAATTTCCCTTCACAGCGTAAAACTTTACACTCTGCCATTGGTGCTATTGACCCCAATGATTCACAACTGATGGCTTTCGATTCGGACCAATCCAAACCACGCCTACCTTCCAATTTAGCATTCCAAGTTTTTGTTTCCATTCGAAATCTTGTCATCCATCGGTGCATTATCGATGAAGGTGCCTCTACATGCATTATGTCCACATTAATTTGGCAGAAGTTGGGATCCCCTACTCTCCAGTAGTCCACCACTGCGTTGCGATCCTACGACGACCGTTCAGCTCAACCCCAATGTCTGTTAACTAATGTCCCGATCCAGCTGGATGGTAAGACCATGCTCATTGACATAGAGGTCATCAATGCCCAACTTGATTATAACCTCTTACTTGGTCGCAGCTACATGTATGCCATGCGGGAGGTTGCCTCATCCATTTTTCGTACCATGATGTTCCCCCATTACGGACGCGTGGTTAAGGTCGACCAACTCACCTATTACGATCCCAAGGCCCCCGCTGCACCAGAAAATGTTCTCCCCATGGTTGAACAATCTGGTTGTGGTGCAACTACCTCGTTTGTTTCCTCTGTGGGACCCAGAGTTTACTCAGATGTGCCGATGACCTCAACATTCCAATCCATTCCACCCCCGTCACCAGCACCCAAAGTATTTGACCTATGTATCCTGTCCCACAATACACAAACACCCAACAATCAACCGCCCTTGTTACCTAAACCACCATTGGTCCCTAGTCACATTGGTGTTACACCCATCCACACAATCCCCTTCCTATTCCCTCCCTCGGGAGTAGTAAGTGCCCCAGTTATGGCCACCCTCAGCCTTCCCGGGTTAACCTTAGGCTTACCCGTGTGGTATATTTCACCTCCCATTCCCCCACCGACACCAAATGTCGTCCTACAACCAGTGCAACCCATTGTCACTACCCCTTCATCTTCTATGAATCCCCCTCCTCTTATCAAGCTCAATAGGGGCAGAGGCCCACAACCATACACTACGGTACCTCCTCCCAAAGCAGTTAAACCTCCCCCCGTGTTTCATGCTCCTCCTAAATGCTCGTTGTGTGATGAGTTAGGGCATCCGACTCATCAATGTCCACAATTACCTACATTACAGGAACACATGCAAATGCTTGACGACGACCCCAACATCCCGGTTGTCGAACTAGATCCAACCCCTAAGCCTCTTGATAAATCACTACGTACCAACCACCCTTGTGCAATATGCGGTATTTATGGCCATTATTCACACCACTACCCTGATCTCCCAGATTATAGAGCAGCCTTGTACGAGATGAACAACATCGACCTCAAGATATCCCCTCTTCTCATTGAGGAAATTCATCCCCCACCATCTTCCTCCTCGGAAGAAATTAACACCATTTACACAATTTCCACTGGATACCCCTCTATCCGGTCGGCCCCTTCCATTGATCCCTTTGACACACATGTTCAACCCTTTCAAATCGACGAGAAAACCACATGTCCACAACATGGGGGCAGGCCCAAAACCTTGCCTACTCATCATCATCGTGATTCTCGTTGGAGATACTGGGGGCATCCACCCAACAAGGGGAATCCCCCATCATCATATCATCACTTCAGTATGCCACCATGACCCATAGCCTCATGGTACACCCCCCCTCTAGTAGTTGGTCAATGCCCTCTTGATCCCTCTCTAAGACAGCATCTGCACCGCATTGACATCTCTGTGTTCTGGGACATAATAGATTACCTCAAACTTGGGATAGGGGGCATGATCAATCATTTTGAACCTTCCCCATCATCTCTATCTCAACACCTCAATGATCCCATCGTTCAAACTAACACATATGTGCTCCACAATCACAAACCCCATGCACATAGCATGGGGGCAGGTCATTAACCCTACTGACTTTTTCACATGCGTGATCTCAACCATTTTTTGAGGTCACATATCACTTGTATATTGGATTTGATTTGATACACTTAGTATTCTCCTCCCGCGGGTAATCATTTCTCCCCACCACTGCATCCTTGGCTTGGTGGAATCACCTTTATTTGTAGCCATTTTTTAACCTAGTTATTTGCTTTGACCATTCCGGAGTCCTTATGACCTTCATTTTTTGCACCATTTGCACCGCATGATTCATATTTCAAAAGGCCACTTATCGCCTCAGTTTGCGTGCCACATTGGCCGTCCTCCATTTTTTACAAGTCTCATATCGTCGGATTCAGTTTTTCGCGCTCGTGATGACACTTGAGATCATTTCTCGCTCTCACCTCTAGATTTTTTAGGCATTTTTCCGATGCCCCCTCGTCACCTCGGTTTGCGTGCCACATCAGCCGTCGTCCATTTTTGACAAATTTGATATCGTCGGATTCAGTTTTCTGTGCTCGCGATGATGCTTGAGATCATTTCTCATTCTCACCCCCTCATTTTTTGGGCATTTTTACCATGCCCACCCATCACCTCGGTTTGTGTGCCACATTGGCCGTTGCCCCTTTTTGACAATCTTTATGTCAACGGATCCAGTATTCCGCACTCATGATGGTGCTTGAGACCTTTTCTCGCTCTCATCAATCCCTTTTTGTTCGGTATAATTTTACCCCTTTTTCGGGCCGAGCAATCCCTTTTACGAAAAAGGCACTTAGGGAGTTTCTGTTAAGCTCTTTTCTGACTCCTAAAATAATGAAAAGATCGCCGAGAAACCTTGCTTCCTTTCATGCTTTCTAAACGTATCTGAAAGGGTTTCTACCTGGTATAAGTTTACCCCTTTTCCAGACCTTGTAGACAAATTACGAAAAAGGAATACTCTAGTCACATCGGCTAGAAGAGTTCTCCATTTGCATCATGTTATGCTTTTTCGGGCCTTGGAGACTAACTTACGAAAAAGAACACCCATGGAGTCCACTTACCACTTTCAGACTCTCTGAACATGAAAGCGACCACGAGCAATCACCATCCTGGGCTCGTAAAACCAACAGGACGGTACTCACAACCACTGCAGAGTCTTCTTATCGTTTTCAGACTCCTTAAAAATGAAAGCACCCATGAGCACGAACAGTCCTGGACTCACAAAATACACAGGACGATACCATTTCAGAGCACACTTTTATCCCTTCTTGGAGCTCATTAAAACTACAAAGAAGGACCCAATAGTGCTTCTCGGCCCCAGAACAGATCACGTATACTCATATGGCAGCTTCCCCATTTCGGTCGCCTTTGTTCAGAGTATTCTGCAGTATGTCACCCTGAGAATCCCTCGACAACACCCATCAGCTCGTCCCCTCAGTAAATACATACCCTTCAATCCTTAAAAGCTATGATCCCCACACCTACAAGTCAGTTCCCTACACTGCCAGGTCAACCATGTCATCATGCTCTGAACAAAGGAAGTTTGAGTCTACCCACTATATGACCCCAGTTACTTCCCATCCCCACAAGTATGTCAGTCCTACCATCAGTACTACCACACTTCATTTCTACACCTTGCGCTCCTATCAAGGAAACATCATTGCCTTGTTAGTTGCTTGTCTCCCTCTGTCAACGACAACCAAATTTATTCCAGAGGATAGACCTAGAGGTCCCTATGTCTTGGACTCATCACCATTTACGATGAGTGCCTACGAATCATTTTGAGAAGAGTCCTCAGTTCCTCTCCAAATGGTTGTTTCTCACATGCTCGACTTCAACACCTTGATCGCATCGTTGAGACTTGCACAGGGTATTGGTCCATTCAGTTATTTGTTCAAGACCCCGGATACCACCTGATTCTTCCACATTTGAGAGTCTACTTATGAAAACAACCGGTTACATTTTTCCTATAGATATCCGGGGTACGCATGGCGACAGTATTCAGATGTACCCCAGTTTTTGTACTCCCTCGAGTATACAGTTACATGTACATGTAATTGTCAGAGATGACTCTCAGTCATTGAGTCCCTACAGATGTTGGACACCTTCAGTTTCAGCAGCTCATCAACCCTTCTGAGACCTTATTCAGAACGGTTGACGCTTTATTCCAGTGTATCAGTTATTGAGATCAGTCATGTTATGATCATGAGTACATCCCCAAATGATGTCCCCTCTGGACCATTATGATGCACCAGCATATTTTTTATGTATTTTTTCAGGTCCCCCTTTTGGGGACTAATTGTTATGTAAATGTCTTGATACGAGCATCGGTATGCCCGCCTCGTCCATTATCAGAGATTATTCCTCATTCATGTTGAGGCCATGTAATATTGTTTATTTTTGCAGCATCCAAGGGCCATGATTCCAGTCTCCAATCGGTCTCTTCTCCTCCCCAAACTCCAGAAAAAAGACAAAAGAACTATGATGTCTATCGGCCATATGATGAGCTCCTGCCCTCACACATCAGGGGGCAATCTGTTAACACCCAAAAAGTGCTCACCAGCTCATTTCCTTATTCACATGACCCATTTGTCCACTTTTTCACCATTTGAGCCTCTAAAGCCATCAAAAGGTCACCAAAAAATCTTAATACACCCCTTTTTCCACTCAAAATGAATATTTTTCCTCAAAAAGCATAAAAAACCCTCAAAAAGGGTCCTAAATTCCCAAAAATATTAAAAAGGGAATAAAAATATTAAAAATATTCAAAAAGGGAATAAAAATATTTAAAATATTCAAAAAGGGAAAAAGGAGGGAAAAGGTACCTAAACCATGTTGGTCAATACCATTGGTTTCCTCAAAACCATAATGGTATTCCCCACCACCAAAAACTATAAAAAGGTGGTAGGGGCTCCTCACTTTCCATCCATCCATCTTCCCATCCTCATGCTATCAAAATCTCCCATGATATTTTGAGTATTGTAGCTATCTTGGAGAAGAGACCTTTGGAGCTTGGAACTACTCACCTTGGAAGTTGCTCAACAATCTTCACCACTTGGAGGTATTACCATTGCAAGCACTTGCTTGCCCTTATTATTAATACAAAATCATTTTTTACATATTGTCAATTGTTTTTCTTTTCATAATATTTCCATTGTTTGCTTATCTATTTCACATAGATCCATGATTAATATAGTTTAGATTAGTTTGTTATTTATTTCTATTGAAACTACTGCTACTAGTTAGTAGGTGCCCATTGCACTAAGCTTGGTTGCAAAACCAAGCCAAACACATCCTTATCCCATAAATTGTGGAGGAGGGCGCCTTAGGTCCTTAAAACATGTAATGCATCCATAAAACAAGTAAGGAGCGCTCTAGGTTCCTAAAAATAGGGAAAATGGTGGCATAAGTGGACAAACAAGGAAAGATAGGCTTATCCATAGTTCTTGGGGTCAAATGTGGACAAATTCTTGGTCCAAGACACCCAACTAGGTACTAGCAAGCTAACACAAGGTGGAACAACATGCAGTAAACACTTGGAAGCCTTATGCTAAGATTATTAACCAAGGTCTAGATGGGAATTATGTTCCAACATGTGGGTCTTATTAATTAGAGATTGTCTGGACAATTAATTAGAGATTGTTGTTTGCATGAAGGTCTCATAAAAGTCTGGGCAAGAGGTGGACCTTGTGGGTGATTCAAAGTTGATTCTTCATCCTCGTCATTTGACATTTATACGAGTCTGGCTGCGGTTACCTCTAATTCAATCACTTCATCCTATGTGACAGTGATTCCCTTCAGGAATTTCATATGATAGGGGGAGTAGTTGAAGCAAATGAAATAAAAGAAACTTGATGATTGGACGATTTTCTTTTATGAATTTACTAGATATAATTGACAAGTATGAGTTCAAGAAATATGGCACAAATTATATTCATCAATTGGTATTGAGTGATTCGTAGCATCCATGGTAGTAAGCTATGCCTTATGGAAAAAATAGTAGCATTCCTCTCAACTCAAATGTGAAAAGTGTGGACCAGTAAGCATATACATGAAAGCATTAAAATTGTTCAAAGAATGAAGAATGCTAAGGGAGATAGTGGACAAACTCGGGATTGCTAGAAGTTATCGATGCAAGGAAGACATGGTCAAATTGAATATTACACATCCCTAAGTGCTCAACATGCTATAGCATAATTGGAGAAGGTCAAATCAGTTTTCGGTAAGGATAAAGTGGACAAGCTCGGGCTTGTTACTCTTGGAAAAAGGAAGCTTCAGTGAAGCAATGTACTGGAGATTGTTGAAGAGAATATCCTTTCAGCCTGATTTGACAAGAAGTATGACTGAGAAATGATATGATTGTTAGGGGAAGTATGGAATGATGATGCATGCTTACCTTTTATGAATTTACTAGACAAAACCTTGTTGAAGTTTGAAGTAGCATAAGGGGGAGCATTTTAGCATGAAAAAACCAGCAGCAAAATTTTGATGAAGATGGCAAGGTACAAGGATGATTTACAAGACACAATATTAAGCTCAATCAATAGGCAGAGTAGTTGAAGCAAATGAACTTTTACTTCATTTTCTTCAACTACTCCCCCTATCATATGAACTTCTCCCGCCGTAACCATTTACTTCTCCCGCCGTAACCACAAAGTTGACAAAAAAAAATAAAGAAGACATATAAAGGGATATGTAAAGTTGACAAAGGAAAATAAAGAAAACCTATAATTTGCATCGAAAAAATAACAGGGTACGAACTGAATTGAGGAGATTTGAACCTACAACCTATGTCTAGTCCCAAGGCTACCACCTTCAAGCCTGACCTTATCAATCAATTCCCATCACCCCTCTCATACGACATCCCACAACCATTTCTCTCGACACCCAATACTCTTCATTCATTCTACATGCATTTCACTATGCAACCGTCTCAAATTATCACTGCGTTTTCCCTCAATTAGTTTCTCAATTCATTATGACCCACACCCACTGTCCAAGGAGTGTTTCCAGTGGTCTTGAGTTTCATCCTGACAACGGTGATGATTCATGGTATTATGTTTCCCTTTAGCTGCAACATGGAAAACTAATAGTTCACTGCGAAGGTTTGTCTGACAAATGTGATGGTTTGGATTTCGTGACCCCAGAGCAATTCCTCAAAGTGTCCCTGAATGACACCAGGGTTATGGAACCCAAACCATCACATTTGTCAGACAAACCTTCATAGTAAACTTTTTGTTTGTCATATTGCAGCCGAAGGGAAACATAATACCATGAATCGTCACCATTTCTAGGCTGAAACTCAAGACCGCTGGAAACACTCCTCGGACGGTAGGCCTGGGTCATGCTAAATTGAGAAACTAATTGAGGGAAAACACAATGAGAATTTGAGATGGTTGCATAATGAAATGCATGCATAATGAATCAATATTGAAGGTGGTAGCCTGCCATCTCCCACTGTGAAATGCATGTAGAATGAATCAAGCTTCTTGAAGGTGGTCTCCCATTGTCAGCTGCACTTCAAGCTTGAAGGTGGTAGTCTTGGGACTAGACATAGGTTGCATGTTCGAATATCCTCAGTTCAGTTCGTACCCTGTTATTTTTTCGATGCAAATTATATGTTTTCTTTAATTCCCTACTGTAAGAGGAGCCATTATGAGCACGTTGCAGCCCTAAAAAATGATGAACATTGACAACAAGTAGCAGTTACTAATTGTTGTTGGTGTATGCTATATTAGTTGCCAATAGCATGCTTAAGAAGCCAGGCTTCAATGGTAAATATACCATTTTGGAAGGGTTTGCTGTGAGGTATTAGTGTAAAACAATATTATGGTAAAACAATATACAAACTTGTACTTGTAGACACTATTATGTTGTGATCAAGTCCACTAAATGAAGTGTGGTATGCCCTCTTATGCTAGGATCAATTTCTTATGACATGGTAACCTATGTGTGCAAACACAACCTTCATGAACTATCCAACATCTATATTCTCCAATGACCGTTATGGAGTTCCAATGAACCCCCATTATAATTAATGTTTTTCTACCAATCCCTAAATACATATCCTCTAAGGAAGTATTCACTTGGAAGATAAACTACAACTGTTAAATAGGAGTTTCCCTTGATCTCCTCCATGGACTTATGTCCACCTCGTTGACAACGTTGACCTTCAGTTTTCTTATAACTCTTTATACAATTTCTTATACTTGGGTTAGGGACACAAACAACCTCTCATCCTCTTTAATCTTCACTCTCCACATTATTCTCCCCAGAAAAAGAGACGAGATATATTCTCTATTGCATGAATATTGGACATATTGGAGAGGATGCAAATGATCTAGAGGATTTGAGACATATCTCATTCAAATAATCTCAAGGAGATTCCAAGGAAATTAAAGAGAAGGTTAAGGATATTGATTCCAGTGCATCATTTACTCAACCTTTGAAGTTGTGGAAACTCGAAATTGGTAAAGAGGAGCAACCAAACATATAACAAGCTCTAAGAGATTGTCAAAATTTAGATGACACGCCAGTGGGTTGTAGAAATCCAACATCGTAGCCCTTCATTGAGATCCTCTTTGTTTCGAGAATAATTTAACATTCTCTACTGAACAGGGCCAACCATATGAAGGTGGAAGCTCTTATGGCCCCTCCCCCCCTCAAATCACTCTCAATTCCCCATACCCAATGCGCATACCTGAAAAAAAATACGTGCAAATTCATGCATACTTCATCATGAACTTTCATCTACCATTCATTCAATAAAGGCTAACATTCAATAAACCATTGTTTCATTCAGTCAACACATTCATTCAATAAGAGATAACATTCAATAAACCATTCATTCAATAAAAGATGGAATTCAATAAAGGTAACAGTTTACTACAATGAAACATTAAACCATTAAACCATTCATTCATTCATTAGGCCAAAAATCATGGACGATATATTATTATAAAAAATGATTAGACGATGTTTTTTTAGTCACTTGTTTTTAGTTTTTCTTCTCTTTTGTTGTACTACATAATCTCTAATAAGACCATCTTGATCTGGACTTTCTCCTCCAGTTCTTGGTTCTTCATTAGGCGCTTGTCGTGATGTCTGCATCCTAGCCTGTGTTGATCCAAATGTGGATTTTGCGGCAAGGGGTTCGGATTTGTTGCAACAATGTGAAAATATTACATCGTTATATTTTGATATTGTAATGAAAAGTATTTAATTTAAAAATAACATTACAAAGGTGTTTTTTTACCTGCTATGGACACATCATGTTGTTCATATTCTTGTCCAGGCTCAACCTGTACAATTTCATCCTCTACATGCTCTGCAGTTGAAATATGGTGAACTACAATTAATGTTCACCATTTGCAATGTTATACATAAAATTGTAGCATATGAATAAATTCTTTACCAGGATTCGAAGCATGATCTTCTATTTGTTGTTTATGTCCCTCCTCGACATTAAGGGTATCATTGCTTTCCTGCTCAAAACATAGTCAATATTTTATGTCAAGTATTTATAACGAATAGGTTGCACAATCAATAAATCTTCATTAAACTATATTGATTTTATATACCTGTGCACCGATGGATTGGTACCAGAAAACTGTGTTTTCCTAGATAAGCTTTTTCGGCGTTCAACAATAGCTCCAAAGCCGTGCTGGAAGCCAAGCTTCATGCCTTCCGAAGTGGCCACTTCATTGAATCTGTCGGCCTTCATATTTGCATAACATCATTAATTAACATTTTGTGGTGCAATAAAACAAAAAAAAAGTGCAATTTATTATTTTTATGCATTATTGGTTTTTCGAAACATACAATTCGTACCGCCAAATTCAAATAGCCACTAGGCCCAAGCTTGTGCTGAACTAGTTTTTCCAGTCTTGCCTTTGTGGCCTTTGAAGTGTCTGACAACCTATGCAAGTATTGAAATACGTTAGATGTTCCAAATTCGATATAGAAATCAATAATAATAAGGTTTAGAATTACATTGCGGAAAGTATTCCATACCTCCTTGTGCTTGGTGGTATCTTTCCTTCTTTTCTCTGATACCTCTCCTTTCCATCTTCCACTAGAGCTTTCCACTCCATTTATGGAATCATTGGAGGGAGCTCATACCTAGTATTTTTTTCCAGGTGGGTCCTATATTGGTTTTGGACAACCTTCACATGTTGTTTGGCCTTTTTCAGGACCTTGACTTAATTGAAGGTCTTGTCACCGAACGGGCCAACCAATCGATTAGTGAGGTCATCTTTTAAATATTTCATTTTTTTATTCCACCTTGTTCGGATGGTGGGATCGAAGATCTCCAAGGACAAGTCATTCATTTTTTTATAGAAAACATCATTTCCTATAAAACGGTCATGCCATGATCATAATTATTTGAAAAAACTTTTAATCGATACATTACAATGAAATTAAAACACTAACTTGATCAACGTATATTAATTACTTGGGATCTTATCGATCTTTATTGGGATGAGATCTTGGTCCACCAAAAATGTTTACTCCATTGTTCCCGTGCCAGTGAAATAGGAAGATCCTCGAAATGAAGCCAAGGCGATATCAATACTACTAAGATTCTCGGTGTCGACCCCTTCTTCTGGATGATCCGATATGCCTCTATCACTTGCGGCCAGTGCACTCACAGCTAGGGTCCCTGGTGTTTCAGAACATGTTGCCGACTATTCAGTCGAAAACAATGGCGAAGGATTCGATGCACATGGAGTCGTTTTCTCATGATGTGACATCTCTCCACCAGCCTCGTTGGGGCCAACACTGCCTTGACCACTATTGTGTGGTCCCTGATAATTCTGTAAATACAAACCACATTTTATACATTCAGTACTATCATATAAAAGAGAAAATTATAAAGGTATAAATGAATTATTTTATGATTCAAGATTCCTCAACTTACTCGCAAGGTTTCACTTCTATGTTCCAACAATTCAATCCTTGCTCTAATCTAGCTTGTCTATGGAACCCTAATTAGCAGAGAAATGATTTCTGCGCTATATTTATTCAACATTTTTTCTATCATCTTAAATGGGTTCGTGGCTTCACCAATTTTGTCGGTATCGTTATCTAGCATCTCAGCCACTTCAGGATCTATTGAATATTCTTGCGATGTTGTTTCATACAGCGATTCACTGGGCTGCAACAAAAATATATAAAACACTATTGATTTCTATCATTATAGATTCCTAAAATGATATTAACAAAACATATCTATCATGATATATTCCTAAAATTACAACTAGGTTTACCTGATGCCTGGGCAATGGAGTCGTCTAATCCACAGTTGTGGACTTGCCCCGATCATCGGGCCCCTAGAAAAAAGAAGTACAAAACATTATCATAACGAAACTAGTATACACACGAAAAATACATAACAAAATAAACATTATGCTGCGTATTATGTTGGTACAATTCCAATGAATTATACCTGAAACCTCAAGGATTGTGATCCACTCATAGGATCAATGGTCATAGGTGACTTGCCTCGATCTGCTAATATCTAGGAGATGCCCCTTACAGAACCCTAAATCAAAAACATAATGAAAGTCACCTAAACAAATCCAAAAATATTCATGAAAAAACACATAAAAAAAACTATTGCTCATATTATATTTTTACTATTACAAAAATGTATACCTATTGCATTGAGACTACTGTGACCCTTATAGAACTAGCCTGCATAAAAAACATAGAGAAAATTACGTAAATGAAACCAAAATATTCATTGAAACATTAATATAATGAGAAAACATTTTGACATATTTAAATTGTACAATTACAATCAGGTTTACCTGTTTCCCCGAGGCTGTTGTCGTCTGATGAATATTTGGGTGGATTTCCCGATCAACATTCTACATCAAATATAGATAACATTATATAAACCAAACCAATATACTAATAATGAAAAAACTAAACAAAAGAAAACTCTTTTTCGTATTATATTTTTACTACTACAAAGATGTATGCCTGCTCCCTCGAGAAAGATGTACTCCTCCGACCATCTACTGGCAAGCATTTTTCCCAATCACTAGCTTGCGCAATAAATATGGAAAATTTAAACGAAGTAAACTAATGAAAAATCCTTAAGATGTTAAATTCATTAATAAAAGGTTGGGTAAATTGTTGTATGTACCACTCCCATAGTAACCCTTTTTGTCTCTACTCGATTCAAATTGTAATTAATAAGCAACTCTTCCCCTGCAAATATTGATTTAATGGCACATAAGAAAACACAGTTTCTTTCATGCCCCTCAAATTCGCAATTTGGTTGCTTAATTGTAGACCCTGGTTGTGTACGATTTATAAACCTGCAATATTCCCTGAGGCCTTTGGACTTCCATCAATGTACAACGTTGCTCCTTTATTTTGATTTTTGGTTTTCAACTGTAAATAGTTTGCTGACAATCGATATCTATGCATACTTCATGTATATTGGACCAGGCAAATCCAATCTTTGTAGTTGTAATAGGTTCCAACATACTCCATCAATTCTGTACATGTTGTGTAACCAACCTTTATGCCATCCATGAAAAACAACCCCAAACCATGTAATGATGATGGTGCAATTCGATATATCCTCTCGTCCACACAAAAATTTGTGTTCTATTGAGGAAGATCCTTGGGTACCCATTGTTTCACTAAATGTCTGTATCTCAAGGGCACATCGTCATCGCCTATTGTCTCATCATCATAGGAACATGACACCCCTTGAGCGCGAAAATATTCCATGCGTTTATGGAATTTTCTTCTGCTCTTTAAACATCTAGTCAATAAAACTCTTGTAGACCTACTGGATGTCTCACCTTCCTCTAGCCTTCCTAAACTCCCCTCACTCGAGGAAGACAGATCTAACAAATACCTATTTGGTTCTACCTGCACCACGGGAAAAATGTTTATATAGGACCGCAAGGCATAGCGCCTCTCAAAAGGTGACGTGTAGCACCTTTTATAAGGTGACTTGTACCGCATTCCCTTTCTCAAAATGTAGGCATTCAAGTGATGAGGAAGAGGATAACTTTATATTTCTTAGGAGTAGAAATTCATGCAATTATGGGCTGTATTTTATTGTTCCTTTGGGTCTTGAGTCCCATATCAAACCATCTAACTATCTTTGTCGTCATGGCCTTAAAGTCTCTCTCATACCATCAGTTTGGGTTCATCACCTCGGTATTTGAATTGCACTCAAATTTAGTAAGATATTTATATTTAGAAATAATAATATAAAATAAAAATAACTAACCATTATGAAAAACTTCTAAAAGATCTTATGAATTTCAAAACTAATATCTTTAGTTAATAACTAATAAGTGTTCACAGATCTTCAAAACAATATTTTATATAATGTTGTGAAACTTGTATAATCTTATTCAAAATCTAACTGCAATACAGACAGAGCATAATTTCTCGGACAGGTACATGCTCAATATTTATACTTAAGGAACTATCAGGTTTCTGGAGTGATCTTATACCATGAGGGCCAGCCACAGAGCATACTCCTGTTATTCCTTTTCCTAACAGACGCTAGACTTATGGAGAAACAAGGTTTTTGTTGCAATCTAATACGACAAAGGCTAGTTGCAGAGCATACACCTTTTCTCAGACTGAGACACAGAGAAGAGAGAGACAAAACTTGAAGGCCTCAAATGGTTCTCTACCTAAAACTTAGAGAGGACAGGCCCACTCTCTTAGCCGAATGGGATCTTACTATGACAATCTAAATGGACAGGCCCCACTCATAGCCAAATACTTTTGAGATATTTACAACTCATTGGAGTATGGGGGACCATATAATTCTTGAAAGACATTGGATTCAGTATCCCATGCCTTTGAATAAACAGACCTCAGGACTACGTGTTTATTCTGATGCATGTGGACTTCTATACGGGTTTTGACAAGCCATTGTTCTTTCTTTTGAATGTAGTAATCAAGGATTTGATCCTTAGTAATATTTGTCTGCAAAATATCTTTGACTTGTTCGAGATATTCTTCAACGTCCCATTTTAGATTATAAATAACAACTGGTTCTAATGTTGTCACATTGATGCCGAATGTCTGCCACCAATCTCTCATCCAATCAGGGGTGTATAATTGAGGATCCTCATGGATATGTGTACTTTGATTTCCAAACTTTAGCATGGTATAATATGTTCTATCTGTATTTTCTTTTCTCAAGAAATCCCACCATAATTTTCTATATTTTTCATAAGTGTGGGTAGTACTTGGAAACCAGAGACTAGCATCTTGATGTGGTCATGCTTTCAAAGAATGTATCTATTTAATATAGTAGTATTGATGGTCTAGTTGTAGCCTAGGGTGATGTGTAGAGACCTCTGTCGTAATTAAGTTAAGGTCATGGTAGAGGTGTGTTAACCAATTGCTTGCATCAACTTCTTTTATCAAGGAGTTGTTGTAAATCATCTGTAGGACAATACTGGATCCCATAGGAATTCTTATGAGTTATGGCACTAGTCTAATAAAAGCATCAGATCCCTATAAGTTAGCATCTAATACTTTAGTATGTTTCAAATCCCACCTAGGTTTCCAATATTACATATAATCCAATCACATCATATTATCATCAATAGTATAGATCTGATGTTTTTTTTTTGGTCCAAGCAAATATTTCCATGTTTACTTGTGGGTTATGGGCCCACTGGATGCAACTTCGACCTTCTACGCTCGCTTGCTTGGGGCTCTCTTGCTCCATGCTATCTTGTTTTAGGCTCGCTTGTTTTCAGGTTTGCGTGTTAAAAATTAACAGGAAATCTGTGTCAAATATTCTCTTGTCAAATATTCCTATTAAATGATGGAATTTGCCTTGTTTTCGTTAAGTCACTCATCACTATAGTACTTGGTAATTGAAGGTTTATAATTATTTTCCCACCTAGTGCCTAGAATATCTCATATGTTGTTGAATATATATTTGTTGTTGTCCCATAGTCAGGACACTTATTCTCCAAAATAATTTTCCTCACAAGTTCGATCGAGGAGTTCCACCACTCTTAAAATTATTTACCAACACATATAATTTGATTCCCAACAATTTTGTTTGACAGGACAAGTATTAACTACTTAATTCAAATTATTTACCATATATTTGATTACCAAAAATTTGATTACTTAAGTCTTACCAACACATATTTGATTACATGGGTGTAGACATTTCCTGTAATATACTCAGAAGAGATACTTTCAGAAATGACTATGCCTATTAGAGGCCAGTCAACTCTAGGAACCAAGTGACCCTATTATAGGGTTAGTACAAACAAGAGAGAGAGAGATGACTGGGATATGGTACAATCAATCAAATAATGTCAATGACAGTCAAAAGGCTTAGTACAATCACAATAAATATGAGCTGACAGCCCGTAGACTGAGGCCAAAGAGACTCACAACCTCTAGTAAGGTACAAGGACCAATCAAAGGATACAAAGACCAACTAGTAAGGTACAAGTCAAAAAGAAAAGAGTGGGTATAAAGGCTCATAACTTTTGGGACTAAGGGGGTGTACTACCTCAAATGTGGACAAACTACCATAGTTATACCCACAAGACCAAAATCATAAAAGGCGGTACAAATCAAAAGATAACTCAAGATGAGTAAAAGACCCAAACGGTAAGAGGCAAGGTACCACAAAAAAATTAAAGGACCAAAATTAAAGGACAAGGTACCACAAGACCAATAAACAACAGGGTGTAAAAACCAAAAGTAAATCAACCATTGTGGGGAAGGTACAAATAAGGTCAAATATATATTGCAATAGCTACTTGTAACTACCTATTATTTGACATGCCAAAGAGATGGAAGGTCAAATAATGTCAAATATATGCAATAGCTCCTTGTAACTACCTCTTATATGCAATAGTTCCTTGTAGCTACCTCTTATATTCAATAGCTCCTTGTAACTACTTCTTGTAACTCAAATAGGACCTCCAAAATTTATGATAGCAAGAAATCTTCCTAACTAAGGTATGGAGGGTGGTACGAAGTGGGTATAAAGACTCATAACAATTTGGACAAAGGGGGTGTACCTCAAATGTGGACAAACTACAATAGTACCCACAAGACCAAAAACATAAAAGGTGGTACAAATCAAAAGATAACCCAAGATGAGTAAAAGACCCAAAAGGTAAAAGGCAAGGTACCACAAAAATATTATCAACAAAATGAAAGGACCATAAGACAATCAACCAAGGTGGGTTACAACTAATCATCTCTCTCTCAAATGTACCATTGTTCCATATAACCTGAAATTCCATCATCACAGTAAAAGGAAAATTCCACATGGATGATGTGATCACGTGGTCCTCTAGACTACTCCTAAGGTCAAGCGTTAGTGGCTCCATCAAGGCCAGGTGTCCAGTCTCTTGAGAAGACCATCTAACTCAACCATCTTGAAGATCTAGGAGAATAGGACATCACACATCATCAGATAATTGGTAACTAACCATGTAAGAAATAAAAAACCCTAAAGCAACTAAGCATGCAGAAGGGGAGCTAGGAAAAGACAAGGCTCGTAGGCCAAAAAAGCAAGCTAAAAAAATTGTACTGGGACCGGTGTCACAGTAAGCGAGCTGAAGCAAAAGTGGCTAGAATGCCAACAAGCAACACTAAAAAGAAAAAGACCCTCTAAAAAGGTGAAATAGCAAGCAAACTTCCTAACTAGAAGCTGGAGACCTCGACAAATCGTATCCTTCGCAAGGTGATGAAATTCCAAGTCGAACAATACAAAATGAGAGACCAATAATGGAAAGATATCCCTCTACTGAAAGGGATCCTGGGTAAAAGAGCCCTAGAAGAAAAGTCACTATGATACCTCATTCATGACACGTCGAAAAAGTTTTTTGGCACTTCTGTCTTATCGCCCCTGTATCACCACCATGGTAGAGTACAAGGGAGGAAATGGATCGATATGCCTTAGGCACTATGTGGAGTGCGGCATCCACAAATTCCATCCAGAATCAATCCTTGCAGCTTAACACCTGAAAAAATGGGAGGCCCCTCCACAAACTCGTCGATGACTGTGTCAATAAATACTAGAGGATTTTATTACCCTAGAGGACAACTACTATGTCTCGGATGAAAATGACAAGGGGAAATTGTTTGGATGCCTATCCCCGGTGTCCTACCTAACTACCAAATTCTTTTTATCCTCAAGTGAGGTTAAAGTGTGTCTAGTTAGCGAGTTAAATTTTAATGGTTGTATTACTCAATCAAGTGATGGAAGTGCAAATCATGGTGTGATGACTGACTCAAACCATGCAAATGCTTATGAATCAAATAAGCCTTTCCTTTCAATGAATGCTAGCTAAGGTAAGGAGAGAGTTCTTTCAAACTATAGCTACTCTTTCAAATTAAATGAATCCAACAATAACTTTCTTCTACTTCTAATGATTAAAATGCATGACAATGTTTAAAACTTAGCAAGCATAAGCATGACATTGTGATATTGTTCATAGTCACCAAAAGATGAAAACCTCAAGAATTATAGGCATTTAGTGTAGAGTCTACGTAGTTTTATCAATTGAGTTTTTAATTCTACATGTTGAGTTAATAAGTGTCATCATGATGGAAGTTCATGACCAGAATTTAGAAATGATAGATTTTTGTCCTCCTATTATTTTCCATGTATTTGTTTATGGTCCTCTCATCCTTCAGATATCCCATGTATGGATAATTTCATCTAATAGACAATTTGAAAGGAAAAGGAATAATCTACATCTCAAGATTAATGCTGAGGTTTCGTTAGATATTGGCATCCTAGTGACATCACTACAATGGGAATTTTGCATATTATTAGAGAATGAAAAAGGAAATCACCAGTTTATCAAATAAATTGACCTCCTGTCACTATAATACCCCATTTTTCCCTTGATGTGTATTTGGATTTGATGTAAATACTGTGTATGTACAGTGTGTGTATTTTACCTAGTGTGGAGCTCAAGGTCAAGGCCCCACTAGTGGATGATTAAGTTTATTGCTTAGGAAAGTATTTGAATAGTTTGATTATTCATGGGATGATTAAGCCATGAAGAAATGTAAATGATGTAATTATTACTGAATGAATATAATAACCAAGGAACTGGCTAAGGAGGAAATGAATGAGAAGGGGCCATGTGCATCCACTAGGGAGAGGTGACGGGATTTGGGATTGGTTAGACATATTTCCACATGTCTGACTGAGAACCCGTTGGAACTCACTGTTTACATTAATGAAAATGCAGTGGGTGGTTGAGAACCCTGATTGCTGAGGCCGTTGGAGTATGGATCATGCCTGCAATTCTGTATGGCAGGGCATGGCTATGATCACTTGTGCAGGACGACACTCAATCGCCTGGGAGAACTCCCTGAACCTGGTTAACTATCCCAGAAGATAAGGGGATTGGCGAATTCATTCATTCACTCATTCATATAGAATTTACTTACTCCTCACTCACACACTCACTCACCCCTACACACACTTTCCATTCACGAACCATCAACCCTCGAAGAGAATTCATTCCTGTATTTCCTGTATGCACCAAACTAATCTGGGAAAAAGGGAAATTTGGGGCTAATTGTGCTTCCTGTGTGGTAGAAAAGGCCTGAGAGTTGATAACCGTAACCACCCTATGTGGAAAACCTAGTTATAGGGACTAAGTGGTATTGATAGAAGATGTTGCAGAGTGGTATTGGTAGAATGACCACGAGGAAACCTCGAGCTTGGTAATGAATCAGTTTTTGAACTATGGGAGAGAGTTGGTTTGCTTGATAAACCCAATGAAGGCTATAGTCTCAACAAACTAGTGACTGGACCTTTCTATGCCCATCTTGGAATAGCACTGGAAGGAAAAGACCGTGAGAGACTGTACAACAGTGATAGGATCTTCCTTGTGTTGGATGTGGTAGGTATTGTGGGTTCCAAGTCGGCTGAGAGTGAATGGACATTTCTATGCCCATCCTGGAATAGCACTGGAAGGGAAGATGCCTTGAGAGACTGTGTAATAGTGATTTAAGTCTTCCTTGTGTTGGATGTGGTAGGTATTGTGGGTGCTAGGTCAATTGAGTGCTGATATTCCTATAGCTCTGTGGTTGATCTCACTGGCTTAGCAACGCCTTCCTTGTTGTCCCTGAATTGCTTGAGAACCACTGTAAGTTGGCTTAGCATGTGTAGGAGCGTTGGAATGCTTGATAAACCCAACTACATACTAGTTTAGCATTCGAAAGGAGCCTTGAATGTGAAAGAACATGTTAGCCCTCCTTGGTGGATACACTACCCAACTTGGGGGTGATCTCTCAGCTGAAATAGTATAGGCTGGATAGAGATCTAAGGTTGGGTGGAACATTGCTCTCACTTATCCAGTTGCTTTGGAATTCAAAGATAAGTATTCTTGTCATAGTAAATGATGTTGTTTCATTGTTGTGATGAATGCTTGTGTATAATTATGGAACTATGGAATGTATGAATATGAATGAGATTGACATGAATTCATGTACAGGCCTGAGTAAGAGGATGAATTCATAGTTGTGTGTATATCTTATATTGCATGAGTTTAATGTCTTGTAATTATTGCACATGATAGATGTGTTGATTAAAATTTCTGTTAATGTATTTTACATGTTATAATGAATGATAGTGTTTCATTGTTGAGGATGAATTTTTATGCATAACTAACCCTGTGAAGGAGATGTATGCTTACTCTTGACCACTGAGGAAGATAGCAAATCCATGGAAGTGGTTGCAGAAACCTCTGTGGGTCAGATGGAAAGGAAGATCTTGGCAGGTTGAAAGTGTCTAAGTGGAAATTTAGATAGAAATTCAAAGAAGAAAATGGGAAGGTTATATGCCTCACCTGATCAGGGGGATCCTACCATTGGATAAATCTCCCCAACAGGTTTCCAACGGTACCAACCTTGCCCCATTTGGATGTTGGAGGAGGACGTTATGCCCCTTTGAAGAATCAATGAGATTCCCTTACAGAGGCAGGGATTTGCATCTGCAATTGCAAGATGCAAGTTGCGGGATCAGCTGTTTTTGGGTTGCGGGATTGTCAAGTGCATGTTTTTGTATTTTGGGTTTCCGCAATTCCGCATCCGCGATTTCGGGTTGTGGACTTTGCGATTGTGGGTTGCAGGATTGTCTAGTTCAAGATTTTCATGTTTTGGAATTCTGCATTTCCGAATCCACAATTGCAAGTTGCGGATTACGAGATGTGGATTTCGAGACCCACTTTTGTGGGTTACAGGTTGCGGGAGTGACCTCTTGCGGAAATTGGAATTCCGCATTCCCACATCCGCAATTGCGGTTTGTGGATTATGGGATACAGATTGCGGGATTCGCTGTTGCTGAATGATTGTTGCGGGTTCGCCACTGCGTGTTGCGGATTGCAAACCTGAGCTCTACCAACTGTCTGTATGGGAACTCAGTCGATGTTTTTGGAGGAAAAAAATGGATCCGTGGGGATGTGACAGAGTGGTATTAGAGCTTCAGTTGCAGCACTTGGAACTGTTTGGGACGTACCGTGCATGAATTTTGGTCGAGAAATGTGCCCATGGCATGGTTTTTACTAAAATTATTTGACTAACTATTGTTCAAATGAATAATTCCTGGTTTGAATGGGTATTATAGAGCTTATTTTCATGCTTGTGATGTCTAATAGAATGTATCTGGTATGCACAGAGATAGCAGCAACTGTAAGACGAATTGCATCACAATGCAACACACAAAATGGTGTAAGAATGGTTACTTTGAATGATGCGCAGGACCCGTTTGGTCCAGAAGATGATATATTGGGTGAGAATGTGAAAGAAGCACATACATAAGCCAAGTCTGATGGAAGAAGGGAGCAAGTGACGCCCACAAACTTGGCTGAGACTATGGTTAGATTTAATGAGTGGATGATGAAAGCGCAAGAAGAGCAACATCAGCTCAATGCAGCCATTTTGCAGATTCTGACCGACTTGTAGCAAAGGATAAATGGTGGTTCCGACCCGAGCCATGAAGGCCGAGAAGAAAATAATGCAGAAACTCAATCCAAGGGCCATTCCATGAGAATAATTCCAAGCCCTAGAAGAGGTTCTGTAGGAAGAAGGCATAGGACACCTTCTCCTAAGTTTTCTTCTAGTAGGTCAGCCAATTCTGAGGGTTCTCAAGGGAGCCCAAGACACACTGCCAGCAAGAGTAAGGGAAAGAAGAAGCACCGAGGTATTCCACAGGGTGAATTTAGGAAGACAAGGCCTCCTACTTTTGATGGTGAAAGTAAAGAAGGTCAAGAAGCAGAGGCATGGCTTCTTGGAATAAAGAAGTACTTCAGAATGCATGAATATTCAGAGAATGAAAAATCTAAGGTTTCTATCTACAACCTTAGTGGAAGATCTTCTATTTGGTGGGATCACCTCATGAAAGTGAAATGAATCAGTGAAAGAAGGGTTAGCTGGCGTAGATTCCAAATATACTTTCAGGAGAAATACCTATTAGCTAGGTATTATGACAGCAAAAGGAAAGAGTTCAATGAACTTAGAATAGGACAGAACACTATGGATGAGCATGTTCATAAGTTTTTGAAGTTGCTGAGGTATGTGGACTACATCAAGGATGAAAGAGTGAAGATTAAATTTTTCCTTGGTAGTCTACCACGGAGCTACAAAGATAGGATAGAGTTTGTAAATCCACCAAGCTTGGATGAAGCTATCAGGATGGCAGAGCATTGCTATGTGCAAAATAAAGGTAAAGTAGAAGCACATATAGCATGGAAAGGTAAGCCCCAAGGAAAGTTTGATTAGAAGAAAGCTGAGTCTAAACCACCATTCAGAAATAAGTCTAGGAGATTTCCACAAGGCCAACAAGCAAGAAGAGAATTCAAGCCAACTGTAACAGCTGATAGAGTGTTAAAAGGACCACTTTAGTGTTGGGGTTGTGGGGAGAACCACATGCTCAGGGATTTCCCAACTGCAAATAAGAACCCTAGGATCTTACACAATGTTAGAGGAGCAGCTACAATAGGGGATATGGCAAGAGAAACACCTAGAATATATGCAGCACTGGATGATCATCAAGTAGACCATCAGTTGGTAGTGGTAGAGGTTGCAGGTAAGATTGTTGAGCAATCTATTTCTGTTTTGATTGACCCAGGGTCTACTCATAGTTATGTATCTCCTAAGATAGTTGGGAGTTGTTCTCTTGGTAAGATAAGACACAAGAAGTCTTGGCTAGTTCAATTGGCCACCGGTACCAAGACGAAGGTAAGTGAAGTAGTGAAGGAGTGCCCTATAGAATTGAATGGCCTCCTCACACATTCTAAGTTCAATATCTTGCTATTGGGATCATATGATGCCCTAATTGGAATGGATTAGATGGAAAGGAATAGAGTCAAGGAGGAATATGTAAGAATCTGCAAGAGATCTAACAGTTGTAGCAACTCACAATCAAACTATCAAGTATGTTGCAAAGAAGAAGAGAAGGAGACACTCAATGATCACTCATAAACACAGAAGAATAGAAATTATCTCAGTATCATACAATGAATAAGAATGTAAGTGAATGAGTACAATAGAGCTGCAAGGTGCATAGTATAGGATTCGAATAGGCCAAGTAGGGCATTCGAATTCCTAACTCAGAGGCTAGCTTGGATAATAGTCGAGTCATCATCCAGTCAATAGTATCAGTCATAAATGGTAAAGGTCAGTCAAGTGTGTCTAACTAAGTCTAGCATAACCATCTAGGCATAAATCGGGGAAGGGAGACTCCAAGGGAGGCGCATGAGGCTGTCAAAAGGGTCACTGGAACTCTAGAACTGGATAACTAGGAATCGTAGGTAGGTAGGATGAGTAATCAGTGGAAGAACCGATCAATCAAGACTCTAACTGAATGATAACTGCAGGTAGGTGAGAAAAGGTGCCCAAATGGTTGGGGTAGGTGGGAAAGGTGCACTTGCCATGCAGAATATTGAAGGAAGCCGCATTAGTAGGTGGGAGGCCCCTTGGGGGTTGTAGACAGGCTATGGAGAGCTAGAAACAAGCTCTAGGTGCTGGGAGGACCACCATGATGATGACCGGATGCATGCACATGACTAGAGGCATGCATGCAAAACTAAAAAATGATGGGGAGAATATTCCAACACCCCCCCTCAAGCTATACTATGAGAAAATAATTGAACCAGTAGAATAGGGCCCTGGTGACTATGACCAAAGGTCACCCCGTACAATAAAAAAAGGAAAGCTAATGTTGCATATCATCTCTTACCCCAAGAAGTGATCTAAGGTAAGTGAGTCTCTTCACCGTGAAAGTCTTGGTGAAGATATCTGCAATCTTCTATTCCGTCGGAAGGTAGAGCATTGAAATGATCTTATCATGCACTAATCCTCTGATGTAATGCATGTGTATCTCAATGTGTTGGTTCTCTACCTCAGAACTGGATCTGTGGAGATCCTGATGGCACTTTGATTGTCACAATAGATGACAGGTGGAGTACTGTATAGAATCCCAAACTTTGACAAGATGCCTCTCGGCCAAATGCACTGTGTGGCTGCATTGACTGCACCTTTGTACTTTTCCTCTATTGAAGAAAGAGCCAAATCAATCTACTTTTTGCTTGACCAACATATAGGTCTAGATCCAATCATGAAAACAAAGCTAGATGTAGAATTCCGATCTGAGCTATCTCCATCCCAATCAGAATCAGTATATCCAACTAGGTCCAAAGAACACCCAGCTGAGTAGTGCAGGCCATGAGCCTTGGTACCTTGCACATAGTGCAAAATCCTCTTTGCTTCCTTCCAGTGAAGCTCATGAGGCTCTTGCATGTATCTCGATACAACACTAACATCATAGGACATATTAGGCCGAGTGTGAGTAAGAAACAAAAGGATACCAATCAACTGCCGATACAAAGTACAATCCCCCAGTGGTGTAGAAGATCCATCCTCAAGGCTGATCCATGAAATAAAAGGGAATGAAGCTGGTTTGCATTCGCTCTTGTGAAACTTATCAAGTAGATCTGAAGCATATTTGGATTGAGCAACTTTGATTCCTGAATCACTCTGAGTGAATTCAAGACCAAGAAATTGCTTCAACAATCCCAGATCTGACATGGACAAGGATTTGTGCAAGGAAGATTTTATAGATCTAATACATGAAAAATTGCTCCCTGTAATCAACAAATCATCAACATAAAGTACAATGAGAAGTAAGGAGTTACCATCATGTCTCATGTAGACATTCGAATCTGATTTGCATCTCTAAAATTTTTCATAAAGTAAGAAGGAATCCATCTTGGCATACCAAGCTCAGGGAGCTGGCTTAAGCCCATACAAGGATTTCTTCAATATGCAAACAAGTGATGAATCATCAATATAACCCTCAGGTTGCTTCATGTAGATATCCTCCTCTAGATCTCCATGAAGAAAGGCACTCTTGACATCCATATGATGCACTTCCCAGTGTTTGGATGTAGCAAGAGCAATATCAAGATGGATGGAGTCCATCTTAGCAACATAAGTGAATGTCTCTGAATAGTCAATCCCATGAACTTGGGAAAACCCTCTTGCAACCAATTTGGCTTTGTACTTGTGGGAGGATCCATATGAATCCATATTTGTTCTGTAGGTCCACTTGCATTAAACAAGTTTCCTTCTAGGTGGGAGAGAAACTAGCTCCCAAGTCTTATTTCTTTGAAGAGATTGGTACTCTTCTTCCATAGAACCTATACCCATCTTGGATCTTGGGAGGCTTCAAAGTATGCCTTTGGATTAGATCACATCATAAGAAAACATCTCTCAGCTAGAAATGGATCTGAGGGAGTGAGTGCAGTTCTCGTGGATATAGAAGCTGTGGTGTCCCCACTACTACATTTTTGGACTTTAGGGGGGGTTGTCTTCCGCCCCCAAAAGTGACCTACGGGGGGGGGTTTTGGCTTTGGGGGTGGTTTTGGAAAAACCGCCCCTAAAGGCACCAATGTTAAAAGTTTTTCCCTTTAAGGGTGGTTTTTGACGAGATTGGAACTACCCCCAAAAGTGACTTTTGGGGGCGGTTTGTGACCCCCCTCGTAGAGGTCTACGGAGGCAGTTTTAAACCCCCGTCATAGACCCCTTCATAGAGACCTAGGGGGCAGTTTTGAACCTCCTTCATAGAGACCTACGAGGGTGGTTGTGAACCCCCCTCATAAGCCCTCTCATACAAACCTACAAGGGCGGTTTGGAACCCCCCTTGTAGAGGACTATAGGGGCAGTTTCAAACCCCCCTCGTAGAGACCTATATGGGCAGTTTGTAACCCCCCTCGTAGATGCCTATAGGGGCGGTTTGGAACCCCCCTTGTAGAGGCATATAGGGGTAGTTTAGAACCCCCCTCGTAGAGGCTTATAGGGGCAGTTTAGAACCTGCCTCGTAGAGGCCTATAGAGGTAGTTTGAGACCCCCCTTGTAGAGGCCTATAGGGGCGGTTTTGAACCCCCCTCGTAGATGCCTATAGGGGAGGTTTGTAACCCCCCTCGTAGATTCCTATAGTAGTGGTTTGGAAGCCCTCTCATAGAGACATATGAGGGTGGCTTAGAACCCCCGTCGTAGTGACATATGAAGGTGGCTTAAAACCCCCCTTGTAGAAACATACACATACGGTTTGAAACCCCCTCTATAGCCATAATAAATCATAATAAAATATATTTTAATAAAAATACTAATATTGCAATATCAATAGGGTATGGAGGAATCGAACCACCATCCTCCTGCTTGTAAGGAAGGTGCTCTACCATTGAGCTAGCACCCTTTAACAATATTAACACAATAAAAAAAGACAATAAGAAGATGAGCAATATTAACACCCATATTGCATTATTTTAAGTCTAAGAAAAGACAATAAGAATGTTCAGGAGATGATTGTAACAAGATATCCACATGTACCCAAATATCTACAGATTATCATGCAAGAGCAACCTGCTCTTTGCAATCCTCACAAGGCATAAGAACTATAATTCCAAACTTTGCGATTACTTACTAAAACAACAAAACTGTTGAAAAAAATTGCATAAAATTTGCAGGTACAAATTTCAATCATGTGATATGCATTTCATAACATAGTGTAGTGATTCTTATTGTAGACATGACATATATGCCACAAAAATGCTCGCGATTGGCAAAATTTGCTAACTATTGAAAAATGGGCCTAAATTCCTTGTCATGCTCTCAAATCCAAAATGGCATATATTGAAAAAGAATTCTTTCATAGCAAATCCAAACATCAAAAGCCGAGGATACACGAAAATACCAATATTGTAATATCAATAGGGTATTTTCCAAGAATTTCCTGATTACATCTAGTAATAGATAGAATTCAAACCCTAATGTAAGGTTTATCCCTTATGGAAAGAGTTAAAATACATGTATATCTAATCCAACTAAGAAATAACTAGACATACTCGTGAAGCTGAGACAAAAATTTATAAATGGGACTAGGATGTTAAAAACTACAATTTACATAGAAAGCAAGCTTGGCAAGGACCATGACCTTGACTACTTTCTGAATCCTGCCGCGGGACCACACTAACTGTGTGTATATACATGAGAAGAATGTTACTCATCAACTTCAAAATAAAAGCAACTTTTGCCAACCCTGTAGAGCTTTTAGAAACCTTGTCACTTTCTAATTTTGTTGATTCATCAAGCTTTGCTTTTCTTTTTTCCTTTGGAGTAGATTCATCAACCTCCATGGCTGTTGTTGAACCTGTGCATTCACCCTCCTGTGTTGGTGGTGGATAGTGCAATATAACCTCTAAAAGTTGATCTATAACTTGTGTAAATCTATGAGGAATTTTCTTATGAACCTTGGTAGATTTACCTATCCCATCATGTGGCTTCCTTACATGAGGCACCCGACCAAAATCAATAGATGGAATTCTTGCTTCAGTCTATCTAGAACCTTTTCCTTTGTATTTTTCTTTGTCCTTCTCCTTCAATTTCTCCTTCTCTCTACCTTTCTCCTTATCCTCTTTCTCCTTTGAAAAACTGATATTTGGCCTTCCTCCCACTATCTGTAATTGACAAACCATAGCAGCAGCCTGCATAAAAATGGTTGGATCTCGAGAAATGACTAGAGCCATAGACGTAAAAAATGTTCGAGGAGAAACATGACCACCATGACGATTTAAAATGTTCATTACATTCTGTTGTATCTCTACCTCCATGGCAATCTGAAGAGTCTGAGGATCCTCGAGAAGATGGCATATAATAGTTGTTGCCACATTATCGAAACCTGGGAAAAACAACTTCTAGGAAGACTCAAAAGGGAAGACAATCCACCTCTCTCTAGGAACTGCATTGCCATGGAATGCAGCTTTGTTAGTCTAGCACACAACTGAAGAACTACCTGTACTATACCCGCTGGAAGGTGCGGCTGCAAATAGTTGCAAGAAATATTCATTACTCTATGTTGTTCATATGTTGTCATGTATCCCAAAGGTTTTCCTAAAATCTTCATGAATGGACTATTGCCTTTGATGTTGTCATCCAAGGAAGACTTTTTACTGTTATCCATAGCACCTGCACCAGCTAAGGTTGTATCTTCAGACTCAGACACAACTGAAGTTCCTCCCATAGCTACAGTGTTTTGAACATCTGTAGTAAGCTGGAGCTTGCATTGCAACATATGGTCAAGTATAAGCAGTAAGGCAGTCACCCACTTAGGAAATGAAAATTTTCCCCTGTCACGTAAATTGGCATAAAATTCATCAATAAGTCCAATGTGACACCAATAAGTCCATTATCTGCTCCTATTTCTCTTGTACTACTGTCTTCACTCAAAACTAATGCCAAAAGATGAGAAATACTTGATAATAGACTAGTGTCTTTTTTAGATCACTCCACCTTACAAAGCTTTAGTTGTTGAATGAGAAAGATTGAAATAAATCTCAGACGATACTGGCCTTTCTTTTGGATGCACAATGTCACAATCAAATCAGTCATGGAAAAAGCAATGGCATCTATACTTTGCAACAGATTCATACACGTGGTTAAGATATCCTCAACAAGGGGATTTTCTAGAGGCTTCTCTTCATAAGAAGCCTCTGTTCCTTTTCATTGGCATTGTCTTTGGGAGCCTCTGAATTACCTAGTGATCAGGCAAGAGCTTGCGCAAGTTCATCATCTTCTTGTGTTGGCTCCTCAGGATGACTGAAGAGCCACTCCATAGCTAGTTCAACACTGTTTGTTTCAACACGCCTCAATGCTTCCTTTGCCATAGACCTTGTAAATCCCATGTCAACCATCATAGAAATGGTAGAATCATCATGTGGATGACCTCTAAAACGTTGACCTGTGCTTCCAGGAATACCTTTTCTGCTTCCTTTGGCATCACCTATGGCAGAGTATACATGGGTAATAATGGAAAGCATGGAGGTAATCAAAGATGGACTACAGCGACAAAACATTGGATTGTTCCATATACGTAGAATAGCATAGAGAACCTGAGCTTGTAGTGTGCGGAAAAAAGCCTCTGGGTCCCTTGGAACAGTGAAAGACCCTCTAACAACTGGTTGCACTAACAATTGTGATGCAGATGGCACAGTTAACAGCAAAGAATAATTCACAAGGTATTTGTTGGCTGCTTTTCTGGGCAGACCCGGGTTTTAATGAAGCGCAGCAACAAAACCCCTTGGCGCACTGGCCCTCTCGGCAACGAGCTGCGCGGCAGCTCGAGGTCTCACCCGAAGTGGCTATGGGGGGGTTAAGGAATCAGGTTTCCTTAACCGGGGTGACGCGGAGATGGCTCTTCCTTGAATGGTTCCTGTGAAATCGGCGGTCGGACCTTCCCGCAGGCCGCTCGTCGCAGCTGCGTGGGTCCCTTCCTTGGCAGGTCTACTGCGCAGTTTCTTCTCTCTAACGCAGCAGGCAACTATCCCTTGGGTCGACGCGCTGAACACTTCCTCGCCCTTCACATCTAGCGCAGTAACACAGTCTGCTCTCGCCGCAGCGACCGTGCGTTACTACCTCTTTAGTACTTAAGACACTTCTAGTTATCAAAGGATCTTTCCAACTTGCTCAAACAGTCACAAAGATAAGACAGAAGTCTTGCATACACAAATAATGAACTCTAAATAGTTATCATTCACACAAACATTATAACAAGAAGACATAAGTGAAGCTCATCCCCTCGAGGAAAACCACATCCACGGGAGCGTTATATTAACCAGAAAATGATAGAGTCATACAATATGCTGCGCACACAGCTGCAGCCTTAGATCTTACAGGAAACTCCACGCACACAGCTGGGAGCCCTTCTCTCAAGCTTGTCTCCTCTCTATGGAGATTACAAAGGCACAGACGTCGACTCAGACTGTCTGGCAACTCAGGGATTAGCTCCTCGGCTATCCGATTTCCTCTCTCTAGTTCTACACACCGGGTAGAAATTACAGTGAAGGATAATCAACACATGATCTATCCTTTAGACTGGCTCTCTAACAGTCTAGTGTCCAACTCTCTAACTCTCCAAAAGGAAGGAACTGAAGGAAGGGAGGAAGAACCCTCTACCCATTACAATGATTCATCTATATAGGTAGCCATGACGGTCACACCTTTACAAAACTGTGGGCCTTTCCCAACAGTGATTCCCAAAAACCCTAACCACGCACATGGCTAGGTGTACTGTAGGCGCCGCTTGCAGTCACGTCGCTGCTTCCTGCAGGCTCCGTGAATTCCGGCGCAGATTGTGGGTATGGGCGATCGTCCTTCGCCTTCAATGCTCTGGTCCGTTGCTCCTCCTTGATCCGAGCAACCATAACTTCTGTACTAAGCCTTTAAATGAGGGTAGCTAAGCCCTCTACTCCATCGCCTTTATTTATTATGGTAGCTGAGCCACCTTCATTCTTTGATGACGTGCGCGCGATCTCCGCAATTTCCGGTCCATGATCTGCGCTGAGATCATCCATCTGGCACCGTACTGCGCACCGTCTCCTTCTTACCCAAAACTTAGTGCTTGTCCCAAAATTAGCACTTTCCTTCCATACTCGTGATTTTTCCCAAAATTCACAGCTTTTACTATAGCTGCGACCTTGGCCCCAACAGGCCCCCAACACTCACTTGTGGCTCGCCCTCGAGCCACTCGCACTAGCGCGTGGTCTTTGGATTTGCGCCTCTGTGTTTGCTTGAATCTCCGCGAATGTTTTCTGCCACTTCGCAATAGCGGAGTCCAATTCCTCAATACACTGATCAGCTGTCTGTACTGTTTCTGCGGTTGTTTCATCTTTAGTGAGTGTATCAATGATCTCTTGAGACTCGGCAATCTCTTTGATTTTTGTCTCAATCTGGCCAACGATTTCAGCATACTCATCCATGAATGGCTGAATGCTGTTGGTGAGCTTCTCATCTTCAGTTCTGAGCTTGTGCAGTTGCTGCTGCATTTTGCGCACTTCGCCCATTTTCTTCATCTTTGGCAAGCCTGTTAAGGACTTGGCTTCTTCATTCAGAACAGTGAGAGACTGTTCTGCAGCTTGCACCTGTTCTGATAGTCCTACTTTAAAAGGGAGGTTCACAAGCTCTGACCATGCTTCCATAGCCTGGTCCATCAGGTTCTTGGCTTCCTGTACTCGACCTTTCATTCGTGTGGAAGCTCTGCTCAATGCTTCAAATTGTACCTGCGCATCATCCGTAAGATGCGCAGCGACGCGAGCTTCTAGCTCAGCAATCTGGGTTTTATGGCCTTCTGCCATAGCAGCTATTTCTTGCTCCAGGGTTTTCGCCCTTTCGCCAATAATTTGAACTTTTGCAACCAGAGGGAGGTCTGGTTGAATCTCGCAAGCCGGCAATTCCTGAGCAATCTCTTCTATTGCGTTTCTGATGCCGGTGTCTTGCGCCTCATAGAGTGCAAGCTTCGCAGAGATATTCTTATGACTTTCCTTCAGCTCTATCTCCTGCGATTGCAGTCGTTGGTTTGCCTGGAAAGTAGAGAGCTCTCTAGCTCTCAACTCAAGAGAAACTTTCTCCTGTACTAGCTGTAGAGTTTCTATAGGAATCATAGACAAATTAATTTCTACAGGTCCAACTGTGCTTACCTGCAGTTCAGCTAGGGGATCTGGAAGTGTCATGCTGGTAGGCGGAATATGCACGACAGTGTGCCTTTCTGTGAGTTCTTCAACTCGCTCACCAGTTGGAATTTCTTGTGGCGCCTGCGAAGTAGATGCTGGCGCATGGGTCTGCGCAATCCTTCCTGCAAGACCTTTTAGTTCTACAAATTGTAAGTCTAGAGCACCTCGGATGTGAGCATGCATGTTCCTCATCTCACGAAATTGGTCTTTCAAATATTTGTCGATCTCCGAGGGAATGGCCTCAGTGGGATGCGACACTTTCTGCTTCTTTGTCGCTGGTTCTGCTGAGCCTTCATCGCTTCTTTGCTCAGGGGCTTCCTTGCCCTTATTTTTTTCTTGCGCAGCGGCGGGTGGCATCGCAGGTGCGATGTCAGCTGCTGCTCTCCATTCATCGGACCACGACTTAATGGTTTCTTCGACATCTTCTGTGGTCATCCTGTAAAGACCTAGCGCCCAGTCACCTGGAATGTCGCAAGGCCGAAGGTAGAGTTGATGGATGTCGGCAGTAAAAGCCAACTTCCCGTCATACAATGTGGCTGTCTCCTCGCTCAGCCTTGGCATATCTTGTATGGTCTCTCGGAGGAGATAGTAATACTCACAAAAAACAGCGCGATTCATCTTGCGCTTCGCGGGATTAGGGGAATCCCAGAGGTTGATGTAGCGCATGCCGGCAACCTCTCCTGCGCGGCGTGGACGGAACTGAGTATTCGGGGGCTCCTTCCACCCGACGAGAGCACATAGAATTAGAAGCCACGAAAAATGGAATGATTGGCCTGCATTGTCCTGCACATTCAGGCAATCAGCCAAAAAAGAATTCAGCAGGAAGAGAGACCAATTGTACTGTTCTCCCTCCGCAGCTGCGATAGCGAGCTCTACGACAGCTCCAGTAACTTCTTTTGGTCGGCACTTGGTGAGAAGTCTGCCTGCAAGCAGACTTCCTGTGAAGCGAAGTGCCTCATCTTCAACTGTGGTGAGGTCATAAGCCCGACCTCCTCTTGTCAAGTTATATTTCTGGACCAGCTTTGCAGCTAATTTTCGGTCCTTCTCCTTTCCCGCAAAATGGATATTGGGATCCTTCCCGACCTTAGATAGGCCGGTGATACGGTGTATCAAATCAACATTTAGATCAATTGGCCTCCCGAGCCAAAGGTAACCTCCATGAACGCAGGATAGCAGTGTTTTAACGACTGCGTTCACTTCATTGCTACGCCCAAAGTGCGGTAGCTTCAACAAATTCAAGAGTCCAGGGCGCTCAAGATTTGCTGCAAATCCCTTCGGGATAAACTCATCAACGTTTCTGGTGGGATTATGGACGATATCCAAATATCGGTCCAACTGAAACTGAGGATATGTCTTATAGTCTCCAAGGTTAAAATCAGAGAATTTAACCAATGGAATGTTTCCCAATAGTTGGCCCTCTACCCGCACACTAGCCGGTAGTGGCGGTAGCGGAATTGGATACTTTGCATTCTTCGGAATCTGTACATCCGGCGCATCATCTGGACGCGGCGGAAGGTAGTTCACCATAGACGCGAGCGGCTCTGGAACAGGTTCCTCCTGCTGCTGCTGAGATGCTCTTGTGCCTGGAGATGTTCTGGGATCAGTAGCACCGGGGTGTACGTAGGTCGAAGCCGTCACCGGAGTGGCCATGCCGAAATCTAAGCCTCGGCGTAGAAATTGACGAACAACTTCTTCAGTCGATAAATTCTCCGTTGTGAACCAATGTAAATAACAAAACTCTGGACAGCAAATGGCGGAACTGCGTAGGGTATAGACTCTGAAAACAAGGGAAAATAGTCTGCACACTCGGCTCTGAAAACAATAATGCAGATCTTCAAACACAACTTATGCAACTCGAGACAGTAACCCGAAATTGATACAAGTGTGAGGTATGTATAGCCAGCGGGGTTAGTAAATGCGACCAAGTGGGGTTACGTAGCTATAGGCGGCTACAGATGAGTTGACAACACGCTATCCTCCTTGCCGTAGCGGTGCATTTAGTGTGATTGACGGGTTCTGACAGCCTTCCGGGAGAAGCTAATGCTTTCGGCGCCTGAGTTAAATGCAAATCTTTCGGAGATTAAGCCGAATCCGTCAGAACGGGTAGAATTAAATAGCGGCCTTATCCTTCATTTATTCAAACGCGGCTACATAACTGCTGTAATTCAAAATTTCCGGCGGGTCATTTCAACTTAGGAAACCGTGCCTCTATGGGTCCACAACAAAACTCTTTTCAGCGGCAAATTATGAAAGGGGACTTCGCAAGAGCGATAGTCCAATGGTCCACAAAGCAAAACTTCGCCAGAGCGGACTGCTAAGCTTTGCTCAAGCAATTTTTATTCAGGATGCGCGGATATTTCAAGGAACTGCGCAGGAAGCTGGAAACTGAGGGTGTGTCGCAGCTTCCGTGTAGACTAAATGCGATGTCTCTTTCAACTACACTGGGCATCTGCATTCCTGAGTAATATATTATGTCGACAGGGCGGAGTGGCCGTCGCAATAAAGCTTAAGCCGACTCCCGTTTATCATTGTAGGTAGTAGTTCTCCATTCAGCTTCGCAAGCTGAACTGCGCCTCCGTCTGTTATTTTTAGTACCTGAAAAGGACCTAACCAATGCACACGAAACTTGCCTGGAAACTTGATGAATTTACTATCGTAAAGGAGTACCAAGTCTCCTTCTTCAAAGTGCTTATGCTTAATGTGCCTGTCATGCCAAGCTTTCTGTCTTGCCTTCTGTACCTGTTGATGAAATCCGGCCATAAGTCTGTCTTCTTCTAAAGAAAGCAGTTGCGAAAGTCTTTCATTCATAGTGTCAGGATCTGCCATTTCTGTAATTTGCGCAATCCGGAGACTGGGAACAATGTATTCCATGGGCATAACTGCTTCTTGTCCATACACCAAGCTGAAAGGTGTGTGACCTGTTAATTTCTTGCAAGTGGTTCTGTAAGCCCATAATACAGCTGTGACTCTAAGGTCCCAATCATCTCTTTGTTGATTACAGATCTTCGTCAGGGCATTCTCAAGGATCTTATTGAATGCTTCCACCGTACCATTAGCTTGAGGATGGTAGGGTGTACTCTTATGGTGATTAATTTGAAATTCTTCAGTAAGGGCCTCTATAGTCTCATTGAGGAAATGTGTACCTTGATCACTCATGAGGATCACTGGGCATCCAAACATAGTGATAATGTTCTCGAAAATGAACTGCGCGGCAGTAGCAGCGTCGCAGTTCTTAACTGGCTTCGCCTCAGCCCATCGGGTGAGGTACTCAGTAGCTGTAATGATATATCTTGCGCCAGTTCTTTTTCCTGGTGGGTTAATAGGTCCTACAAAGTCAATGGCCCATTTATCAAAAGCACGCAGTGTGATCTGGGGTCTTAGCGGCATTTCATCTCTCCTTGAGGGTTTTCCTGTGCGCTGGCACACATCGCAACATTTACAGAATTCCTTAGTATCCTTGTGCAATGTCGGCCACCAAAGTCCTGCGGCTAATATCTTCTGCGCAGTCGGCTTTCCTGCGAAATGGCCTCCTGCGGTACCTGAATGCGCTTCTGCGATGATAGAGCTCTTTTCATGTGGTAAGATACATCTGCGCAAAATTTCGTCAGGGCCCAACTTATAAAGCTGGCCTGCTATCAAAGTGAAGTCTGCGGCTCTGACAACAAGTTGCTTCTTCTGCTGGATTGTAAACTCAGCCGGCGCTTGTCCGGTAGTGAGAAACTTAAGAATATCAGAGTAATATTCGTCTGCTGCTTGGATATAAAACAACTGTGCGTCAGGCAGATTGTCCTCCAGACTCGTAGGTTCCTCTCCTGACTCTATTCTGGATAGATGGTCAGGCCCTGCATTCAATCTGCCTGGCTTTACAATAACCTCAAAATCATACTCTTGAAAGAGCAATAGCCATCTGCAAATTCTGCCTCCTAAAACTGGTTTATTGACCAAATATTTCAAAGCAGAATGATCAGTATACATTTTAAAGTGAGCTCCTAACAGGTAGTGTCTGAATTTCTGTAAGGCATACACCATAGCTAGTCCTTCCCGTTCTGTAGTGGTGTAGTTCTTCTCAGCTGTAGAGAGCTTTCTGCTGGAGTAAGCAATTGGGTGATCAATACTTCCTTCTCCAGACTGTGTAAGCACGATTCCTAATGCTATGGAAGAAGCATCAACATGAACATGAAAAGGTTTTCTCCAATCCGGGAAAACTAGAATAGGCGCTGTGATCATCTTTTCTTTAAGTGTGTCCAAGCTCTGTTGGCATTCCTCTGTCCATTGGAACTTCGAATCCTTCTTCAGCAATCTTTCCATAGGCGCTGTGATCCTTGCATATCCTTTGATGAATTTTCTGTAGTATCCTGTATGTCCCAATGTAGTGCGCAATTGCTTAACTGAGTTGGGCGCAGGTAACTTAGCAATGATGGCAACCTTCGCAGGATCCATCAAGAGTCCTTGTCTGCATACAATATGTCCCAACAAAATACCAAAGGGGGCACAGAATATACATTTTTTCAAGTTAAGGGAAATCTGATGCTGTCTACATTTTTCTAGCATCATGCACAGATTCGCAATATGGTTCTTGAGTAAACCAAATACAGTCCAGTCATCAAAATAGACTTCTAAAAACTTGTGGATAAATTCTTTAAAAACAGCAACAACAACTCTAGAGAAAATAGCAGGTGCGTTTTTAAGACCAAAGGGCATTACCGTATACTGGAATGAGCCCCATTCAGTTGCAAAAGTAGTCTTGTGGCGGTCATCCGGATGGATTCTAATCTGATGATATCCCGAAAATCCATCAGTGAAAGAGTAAGCCTCTTGTCCTCCAACATTATCAAGTACTTCATCTGTGAAAGGAGTGGGAAATGGGTCGTGCGCTGATGCATCATTGAGTTTGCGCAAGTCGACACAAATTCTTATTTCACCTTTCGTTTTCTTTTCTTGGACCACCATAGGACTAATCCAATCGCTTTCCTCTACTGGCTCAATAATACCTGCTGCAAGCATCTTATCAATTTCTTCTTTGACTTTTTCTTTGTAGCGCGGGTTCAACCTGTATGGGCGCTGCTTTACTGGCTTGGCGTCGGGTTTCAGAGGTATGCGCATCACTCCTAAGTCTCCTAGGATGCCTTTCATTTCTGTGAACTTGGTAGGAAAGATATCCTGGTAATCACGTAATAAATCTGAAACATGCGCAACGGTTTCATCATCCCAATAATCTCCTATAGAAGCAAACTTTGGGTCAGCTTCTGTACCAATGTTAACTTTCTTGAGCTTGACATGTTCTGCGATGGCAGGAATGTCAAGCTCAGGACCTTCAATATTGCGCGTCCCTTCTGATTCTGGGATATTGATGTTGCGAGGATCGTCCTCCTCATCTTCAGCGGTGAAGTTATAGCATTCCAGGGCATGTTCTATCTGGACAGCCCAATCTGGTTGGGAATATTCTGTTACTAGACCTGGTTCAAATACCTTCTTTTTAATACACTTCAGAGCCTGATCAATGCTTGGATGCTCTGACTCAAAGCTGAATGTAAGTTGAAAACTTTCTATCATAAGAGCCCAAGTAAGAGTGCCTTTGCGCAATTCTATTTCAGTATACCAATTCCTTGGAATTGTATCTAATGTGTGGATGAATTGGTGAACCCATTCATCTTCCGGAATATCTGACCATTGCTGAATACATGCTTCAATGTGTGACCTGGGGTCACTCTGTCCTTCATATTTGCGTAGCGCTTCGGCTGTGGTGTCCTGAAATCTGCGCAGTATCAATCTGCGACAGTCTTTCCATGTATGAATATTCTCCTTGTGCGCAATCCACCATCTTGCGGGTGTAGCGCGCAATGCTATATCCAGTGCCTGGATGCGCTGCGGTTCTGGAAGCTTTTGTTCATATTCCTGTATGAATTTAGTTACTTCAGTTAAGCCATCAAAAGTTGGAGTATCAATTAATTCTGTGCCAATCCATCGGATGGATTTAGTCATCATGGCGCAACGTCTTGCAGAAACCTCATGTAGACGATTCTGCCAGTTTTCCAATCCTGCATCTGAATCTGATGTGCACGAGCTATCACATCGCCAGCTGATATGGCCGTCTGCTGTGGGGTTGACATAGTCACTGTGGTTAGTGGTCATCTGATACAAGCTTTCCATGTGGCGCGCTTCCTCTTCTGCGCGAATGGGTTCTATATATCTTGGTCCTTGAATAGGATCAAGAGGTGCGATGACCCTGATCTGGTCATCCTCAAAGGTCATCTGTCTTTTCTTCAGGTTAATGACAGCCAAATTATCAAGTGCCCAGTCTATTCCTAACAGCGCTGGGTATGGTCTACTATCATCCATAATTTTGATTACTTCAAAATCTGCAGAGCTTGTTACTCCTTCAATATCAATAGGTACATTGGGTAATCTGCCCAATGGAGAGACTCGTTGCTGATTTGCGAGTCTTAGCTGGATAGGGGATCTTGTAAGCTGAGGGCTTCCCATCTGTTCCCATGTCTGCATAGTGAGAACATTGGCTTCTGAGCCCAAGTCTAACATGACTTCGTCCATTTCAAATGCTCCAATCTGCGCTGTAAGCCTCATCTCTTTTCCAGTTCTAGTGTGACTCCTAATCTGGTGAACAGCACGCTGTGGTGCGTTCGTCGAAGCAGAGTGTTGGCACTGATCCAACAGGTGTTGGAGTTCTAGAGTTGCTTGTTCATTGCGCAACAATTTTAAACATTGTCGCAGGAACGCATGAACACTGCCTAGTGCATGCTCCTTATCGTCATCAGGTCTTCTAGCTGTAGTGGCCTGTTCTTGTACCAGGTTGTCTTGTCTTAGCACTTGCGATCTACTATTGTTCTGCGGAATTGCGGCAGAACTTGAAGCTCTCGGATCTGAGAAATACTCTTGAGCTTGCTTAAATGCTTCTTTTTGCTTCTGTAGGTTAAGTGGGGCTGGTTTAATGTTAGCGCGGCGCACCCATTGCGTCGCTTGCTTTCCCGTTCCCATCTCTTGCGCACCAGTGGTAGCTCCACTGCGTGTCACTATATTAACTGTAGGGTCTGGTTCTCTTTTTTCTGCTCCAATCAACTGGATATTCTGATTGACCTGTGGTGTCTTTGCTTGCATCTTATCCTGTAACTGAGGGCATTCTTCAATGATATGGTCAGAAGATTTACAATACCTGCAGAGGGTTGTAGGATTTTGGCAATCCCTAGCAAAATGACCTTGTTCTCCGCAATTATAACAAGTGATCTGTCCTCTTCCACGACCAAAGTTTGTTGTGCGTCCGCGTCCTCTGTAATTTGCTGCTCGGGCGTCCCGAGGTTGGTCATAAGGTGGACCTGCTGTGGGTCCTTGTGTCTCTGCTTGTACCCTATAAACATCATGCTTTCTTTCTATCATAAGATCATATGCTCTACAGTTGTTCTCATCATGACCTACTGATTTACAGAAATTACAATATAGATTCTTTGGAGTTTGTACATATTTCTGAAGTAAGTGGCATTCTTGTGGTCTATGACCTCTAGTTCTGCAGATTTCACACCAAGGCCCTTGTGCCTGTGGTAAAGGATTAGGTGCTCCAGTTGCAATATAGTCTATGAAAACAGGACAATGGTCCTTTGAATGACCTTGGGCTTTACATTTTGTACACCAAATTTCTTCCTTAATCTCCTTGCATTTCTTAATATCATGCACTTGCAAGGTTAAGTTTGCTAATTGGTTCTGTAAATGCGCAACATCGTTGCTTGTTCCTGCAATTGGCGAAGCTTCTAGTTTCATAGCCATTTCTAGAGCTTGTTCCTGAGTATTGAGATTCTGTTGCATAAGAGGAAGTCTAATGTGTGGAAGCAGTGCAGCAATGAACCATTCTTTATGTTGCTGTGGTGCAAACTCGAAGCTTACTTGATCTATCAAGGCTTTGAACTTCTGGTCAAAGTCCCATACTGATTCTGTAGGTAACTGTTTGATGTCTTTGAGCTCTGTTATACACTGTGATTCTGACTTAGGTTTCTTGAATTCTCTAATCATGGCATTTCTTAGCTCAGCAAGCGTCCTATTCTGTGCTGCTGAGTATTTCATGAACCAAGTCAAGGCTCTTTCTCTTAGTGTGGTTGCTAACTGAACCAGTTTAACAGCATCATCATTAATTTGCTTAATTGTCCAAATGGCTTCACATAAGAACCAGTGCTGCTCAGGGTCCTCTATCCCTGTTCCTCTAAAAGTTGGTAGTTTCATGTCATCACCCATCCTTCTTGCACGGGTTTGAGATGGAGGTACTGTAGCAGTGCCTCCGGGATGGTTAAACAAAGGTGGTACAGAGGTACTAGAAGTAGCGTGTGGGCTACTAGAAGGTGTTACTGTAGGATTATACTGAGCTCCGTCTGGTTTTTGCGGTGTAAAGGGGTAATACGGGATATGAGCACTCCCTTGTCTTTCTATATGGCTTGCTCTAGGAACTTGGCTATCGTTTGGGCTAGACTCAAAAGGATATTGGTCAAGGCCTACTTTATATCGTTTTCCACTACGAGTGCAACCAATAACTTCAGGATCACTATCAGAATCTACGGACATTACTTGACTATGCTATTCATCAGAAGCAATACATAGCTTTCCTTTTTCATACAGAAGCATTTTAATCCATAAGTTCAGAGAATTTAAGAACTTACCTCTGTGTACTTGGAAGAAACTCCTCTCAGCTTCACTGAAACTCTTTCTTGTATCAACTGCAAATTCGGTAATAAAACCTTCCAGTAGACTATTCAACCAAAAGTCTACTGCGCGGGACACAGGATTGTCTATCCGCTTCACAATACTAACTAGCTCAGGCGTCCACGTGACGGGTCGATCAACATGCAGCGTAGGTCTAGATTCTGCTAACTTGGCTATCCAAGCGTGTAACTCCAATGCAAACGTAACAAAGAAAATTTCGTAAAGGTCAGCATAAATATACTTCTGTAACCAATCTTCTGTTTGAAGCGTAGGGCTTCTATTTTCTTGTTCAGCAAACTCTTTAGCCTTTAAATCAAACCAATCTCCAATTTCCTTAGCTGTAGGATTCCAGTAACACATTTGTTAGCTGAGCAAGTCTCAGTGTAACAGAACCTTATGTTGTCTTCAGCAACAGTCTCAGATGTCGCGTGACTAGTAAGTCTTACAGCAACAAGTCGCAAGGCAAAGGAATCATTTGTTGGCTCAATCAACAGGGTTCAAAGCCATGGAAGTAATGTGATCAAAAAGTCATAAGGCAACAGAACCATTTGTTGGTCACTAGGCAACGGAACCATTTGTTGGCTCTTCTATCTCGCGCGTTGCCAAAATAACAAGTCTCATTCGCGCGGCAACGGAACCATTTGTTGGCTCTTCTATCTCGCGCGTCGCCAAAATAACAAGTCTCATTCGCGCGGCAACGGAACCATTTGTTGGCTGCTTTTCTGGGCAGACCCGGGTTTTAATGAAGCGCAGCAACAAAACCCCTTGGCGCACTGGCCCTCTCGGCAACGAGCTGCGCGGCAGCTCGAGGTCTCACCCGAAGTGGCTATGGGGGGGTTAAGGAATCAGGTTTCCTTAACCGGGGTGACGCGGAGATGGCTCTTCCTTGAATGGTTCCTGTGAAATCGGCGGTCGGACCTTCCCGCAGGCCGCTCGTCGCAGCTGCGTGGGTCCCTTCCTTGGCAGGTCTACTGCGCAGTTTCTTCTCTCTAACGCAGCAGGCAACTATCCCTTGGGTCGACGCGCTGAACACTTCCTCGCCCTTCACATCTAGCGCAGTAACGCAGTCTGCTCTCGCCGCAGCGACCGTGCGTTACTACCTCTTTAGTACTTAAGACACTTCTAGTTATCAAAGGATCTTTCCAACTTGCTCAAACAGTCACAAAGATAAGACAGAAGTCTTGCATACACAAATAATGAACTCTAAATAGTTATCATTCACGCAAACATTATAACAAGAAGACATAAGTGAAGCTCATCCCCTCGAGGAAAACCACATCCACGGGAGCGTTATATTAACCAGAAAATGATAGAGTCATACAATATGCTGCGCACACAGCTGCAGCCTTAGATCTTACAGGAAACTCCACGCACACAGCTGGGAGCCCTTCTCTCAAGCTTGTCTCCTCTCTATGGAGATTACAAAGGCACAGACGTCGACTCAGACTGTCTGGCAACTCAGGGATTAGCTCCTCGGCTATCCGATTTCCTCTCTCTAGTTCTACACACCGGGTAGAAATTACAGTGAAGGATAATCAACACATGATCTATCCTTTAGACTGGCTCTCTAACAGTCTAGTGTCCAACTCTCTAACTCTCCAAAAGGAAGGAACTGAAGGAAGGGAGGAAGAACCCTCTACCCATTACAATGATTCATCTATATAGGTAGCCATGACGGTCACACCTTTACAAAACTGTGGGCCTTTCCCAACAGTGATTCCCAAAAACCCTAACCACGCACATGGCTAGGTGTACTGTAGGCGCCGCTTGCAGTCACGTCGCCGCTTCCTGCAGGCTCCGTGAATTCCGGCGCAGATTGTGGGTATGGGCGATCGTCCTTCGCCTTCAATGCTCTGGTCCGTTGCTCCTCCTTGATCCGAGCAACCATAACTTCTGTACTAAGCCTTTAAATGAGGGTAGCTAAGCCCTCTACTCCATCGCCTTTATTTATTATGGTAGCTGAGCCACCTTCATTCTTTGATGACGTGCACGCGATCTCCGCAATTTCCGGTCCATGATCTGCGCTGAGATCATCCATCTGGCACCGTACTGCGCACCGTCTCCTTCTTACCCAAAACTTAGTGCTTGTCCCAAAATTAGCACTTTCCTTCCATACTCGTGATTTTTCCCAAAATTCGCAGCTTTTACTATAGCTGCGACCTTGGCCCCAACAGTATTCCAAGAGCCTGTTGTAGCTTCGTAATGTTTCTAACAACCAAGGAGCATGCTCTAGCTTGTCATTTTCATTCCCTTTGTCATTTTCAGTTTCCATTCCTCACTGTGACATAAATGGTACTGTCCACAGTAAATTACCCGTTGCTTCAAAAGTAGTCAAAAGACTTTTAATTGTACCATGAGCATAGAAACAATTCACTACTGTTGTATTGCACATGCGCTTACGGTTGTCATATATAACTGCTATCATGTCATCCACAACTTTCCCCAAGTACCGACACCTCCAAGAAAGTGATGATTCAAACTCAGATGAACTACAATTCTCATCCACATCGAGACTGTCATGAAATTTTTTGGCAAGAGAAACCACCACGCTCTTGGCTGCCCCACTAAGTGATCCTACAATAGTTTATGATGCTGTCATGTTGCAGCTGGAGGGTCTGAAAGAAAAGCTGGAAGACGTTGATTGCTGCAAAGAGGACAACGATAGTGACATGGGTACATCAACAAATATAAAAAGCACCCTTGAAAATAGCAAGAAACTTGTAGGAGATGCTATGGGCGAGGAGAATGATATTGACATCAAGCCTTTCAGTGATTTTACACTGCTCTTCAAGGAGAAAGATATGGGTTCGGAGAAGATGGATTTTAAGCCGTTCAGGTTAATGTTATTGAATGAGAAAGAGGTATCTTTTACCCCAGGCAGTGATTCTAGTGCCAATATACGGAATGAAGACAAGAACCCCCCACATCAAATCCTTTGTCAGAATGCACAGGCTTCTTCATCTATGAAATACCCATACGGTACTAATAATATAGTTGATATGGATAGAATCAATGACCAAGGTCTAATGCATCTGTCTCAGGCGCTCTGTGGCATGGGGGTTCCTTCAAATTCATATCGGCAACTTTTCCAATGAAGAAGACTGTCAAGCACTCTAATTGCAGATAATTAAATATCAACACACAGAGCGTATGAAATTTATTGTCAACCCGAGAAAGTCTTTTTATTTCAAAGGACAAGTGCATAATATATGCTTAAACACAAAACCATTAGAAGTGAATATTTTATCTTCTATCATCCATGTTCACCCCAAGAATCTATGCAATCCCAATTGCCTTCTAACTGCTATACTACAATTCTTTTCTATTATGCATCAAGCAGAATTAATATCAGATCTAATCAACGATTGCAGGAAGGAAATCTCAATTGCATTCTAAAATAATCAACTGTCTAATTTAATCAAGCTGGGAATCATAAAGCATGACCTGAACATTACTCTAGAATTTGATAAAAGAGATTAAAGCAACTGTTCTAAGAAACTGGATTGCAAAATATAAATCAATCAACACATAACAGGAAAGCTAATTTGTAAGAGCTCCTGGGATTACGTCTCAGCTGTAGGATGAACACAGCAGTGTGAACAGAAATTGAAATATGTAAAACAAACCTGACTCAGTCAACTGTTATTCGATACCATTCACCAATCTCACAAAAATATAATCAATTACTGAGAAATCCACACAATGAGTATTGCTGCTGCGTATAAAAGAAAGAACAAAGCATCACACAACGAGAAAGATGAAATCCTAAATTAACGCAGCAATCTCTGTGGAAGACGGGCCCAGTCTTCACACAGAGACGCTGGTTGAACAACACTCTCTTTAACTCAGAAGTAACTCCTTATATTAACAGAAGAATGAGTACACAGTTTTGGCTTGGCTGCTAATACAAGGTAAATTAATTGTTTGCTGTCCAACCCCTCAGTCGAGGCAATTCCCCATATTTATACATACAATTTGCAACATCTAAACCTATAATTGGGCAGCCATGAAGATCTCTGATCTTCAGGCGCCCTAAATAATCTAGCTGTTACAATGTGTGGCAGAACTAAAATATCCAAATATGAGAGAAGTATTAATTGTCCCAAGAGTGACGGTCCTTCCAGCTCACAGCTGGATTTGAGCAGCGACATACTTAAGATAGTTCTTCTGTTACAGCTGCCCTGCCACGACTGTGCCTTGATTGACGATTTAAGCCCCAAGGAACCTTCCACAAGCGATGAACGTTCCTTCATGACTTGTTCAGCTCCGATCTTCCTGCAGTCTATTGTCTTACTACCTTCATAAATCGCATCATGTTAGCACAGATTAAGAGATGCACAGCTTTAATCATCACAATCATAAGTATTAACACAATAAAACAATAATCGGCCATACCTTGGTAATTTGGGGAATAGATAAGGACAATAAGTTGAATTGCCAAGGTAATTGGTGTAAGACAAGGGAAGGGACGATGATAAATGATGGTCAAAAAGGGCCAATTCTGGGCTCAACATCTCCCCCCAACTATCCTGTTGCATGTCCTCATGCAACAACCTGCATCTGAATATTGCACTGAACTTTGTCCAGGAGAGAGGAAAGAATGTAGATAAATCAGGCATCCCCTCTATCTTTTTGAAAAGCTTCTGTGAGCAACCCGGCATCTTCCAACTTCACTGTTCCCCTTCCACTGCTGCTTGCTGATATCTGAGAATGCACTTGATGTGGTGGGGACCTTTCTGCAGTTCTCTTATGCTATGCCTGGGGAAGTTGACAGGACACACTCAATCTGAATCCAGCTCAATGACACCTGTAGGAGGTGGAAGCACTGGTTCTTGTGGGACAGTGTCTTCCAGCGCATCTAATGTTAACAGGAGAGTTGCTGGTTCTTGTGTAACAACAACATCCTTTAACCCATCTTCAGCAGCTACCTTCATTGCTTTTGGAGACACTGGTTCTTGTGTAACAGTGTCTTGTTTGTCATTCTGCTGCTGAGACTGAATATCCTTTTCAATTTGCAGCTCCTCCTCCAGGATTTCAGTGTCACCTGAGCATGGTGTCTGTACCTGTTCATTGTCACTCCACTGTGTGTCAGGGATGATATCCACTCCCAGGTTATCTCCCGGCTGCAATTCAGGAATTTTTGTTGCAGCCTCCAAAGATGTTGGTTCTTGTGTAACAACATCCTGGCTAACCTCTTCATCCTTCCTTTGCTGCAGCTCTTCTTCTATGAGTTCTGTATCATGAGAGCTTTCTGGGGTCACCACCCAGAGTTCATCGTTAAATGCCAGAATATCCTCTGTCCCAGCTTCTTCTCCTGTCTGCTCAGTCGGTTGGACGGTCAAATTTAGGGTTGCTGGTTCTTGTGTTACAGCATCCTGTTCCAACTTATCACTGTCCTGCCTTTCCGTTTCTTCTTCTAAAATTATTGTGTCCTGGGAACGTTCTGGGGTTACAGCACAAAATTCTTCACTATCCTCCAGGGTATCCTTTGGCTCCATGATATCTGTATCAAGGGAACATTCTGGAGTCTCACCATATTCTTTTATAAGCTCCAGAGCATCCTTCATTTCCCGTTCTTCTCCCATCTGTTCTATGACTTTTGCATCATGAGAAGTGGCAGTTGTAGCCAGGATGTTTAAAGGTGCTGGTTCTTGTGTAACAGCACCTTCTTTCTCCACTGCTTTCCCTTCTGTGGCTACAGGCTGTTGTGCTGAATAGGTGCTAAGTAAAATTTTATGGCCTGCTTCCTCAAAGATCTCCCCACAGGTGGGGCAGAGTATTCGCTCATCCTTTTCTCCAGCTCCAGCAGAAGCTGATTCCTCCACTTGGTCTGCAGCCTCTATTAATGTATACATCTTTCTTCCACCCTGCTTTCTGCAGATTTCCTTCCATGTTTCCAGCTCCTTTCTAAGTGCTTGAAGGTCCTCTTTCAGCATTGCATTCTCATACAAGAGTCCCTCAACTCCAGGCTCTTCCTCCACTGGCCTTTGTGGAGCATCCCTCGGTTTTGGTGTAAGGATTGGGGGTTCAACCTGTGTCTCTAAGGTTGCCCATTTTGTTCTAGCTGCCTCTGCTGCTGTGATTGACCGAGTTCGTTTCCTTCTGATTGGTGCCACTAAATCAAACTCATTGGTGGCCCTCTTCCTTTTCTGTGGCGTTTTCTTTTGTGACTTTCCTTTTTGTAGTGTTTCTTCTCGTGGAGCTGGAACATAGGGAGGCAAAACTGAAGTTAAAGGAATATTTCCCTGCCCCCCATGCTGTTCTTCTTCAATCACAGCTCCTCCTCCTACCCACTCCGGTGAAGACTCGATTGTGACCAGCTCAATATCTTCTTCCATTGCTCTGGCTCCGTCATCTTCAGGTTCCATTGTCGCAGCTTTTGATGCTGCTCCAATTTCACCTTCTGCTGTCGGAGCTGCCCTGTTATCTAGGTTTTCCGCGAGGGTTTCATCTACATTGTCGCCTGACAGCTCTGTTTGAGCTTCCCCTCGCTCTCCTTCAAATGCAGTGTCATCCCCCACTGGTTCTGCTTGTGCTGGGGATTCATATACTTCAAATGGCTCTGCCTGTGCCCCTGTTTGTTCTTCCTCTGTGGTTTTATCCACCCCGGATGGTCCTGCCTGTGCCCCCTGTTGTTCTTCTTCCGTTTCATCCCTCCCGGATGGTCCTGCCTGTGCCCCCTGTTGTTCTTCTTCCGTTTCATCCCTCCCCCCAACTTCACTGGAGGAACTCCGGTCCTCCTGTTGTGGCGGAACCGGTATTTGCTGTAATGGAATGACCCTCAAGGGAACAGGTTGCTGTGGTCGGGTAATGAATTGCTCCCATGTTATATTATGTTGGGCCAGGGTTCTTATAATAATTAACTTAATAAGGCCATGGTGAGTGAGGGAGGATAATGGGTGCTTTGCAGATTGAACAAATGTTGCCATATGGCGCAAATCATGCAATAGATAAAATGGAATATTTAACAAAATGCCATGACGGAGATGAGAAAGAAAAGGAAGTTCAGAGTTGTACACAGTTTGGTATCTACCTTCGCAAGTTATGTATTTCTTGAGGAAGATAGCAACCTGGTCCCATGGCTGCGGCAGTGACTTCAATGCAATCCCTCGCCTGGATGCTTCAACTTGCTCCCCTGGAAGTAAAAATTCTTCCCGTGCAACCGTTGCAGGGACTCGACGGTTAAACCAAGGTTTTCCCACCAACGGGATAGCTGTAACCTCGTATATAATGACCTCCGAAACATCTATACACAGCCCCCACACCGTGGAGTGTGTTTTAGTAAGATTCAATGCGAATTGCAGGGCTGCGTCCCGATCGAATCCATCCAATCGTTCAAAGAACTCGACCCAGCCAGCGGCTTGAAAAATGGCCAGAACCTGCAAATTCCGTCTAAGTTCCCGGGTATTGAAAGGTTCATGGCGAACTGGAATGCCCATGGTCCTGGCTGCAAGATGAAACTGCTGTTCGACAGAGTACAGGATCCCAGAATGGAAGTTGCAGCACAGAGAACGCACGAATTGTTGAGCGGAGACGTTGAGCGAATGAACTAATTCGGAAAGTTAAGCGCAGAGAAGAGTTTAAAATTTTCATGCCGAATTGGGGAAGGTGGCATTTAATATTATTACGTCGTACGAGGGAAAGGTTTAATCAGATATAAATGGTGGTGCGAGCGAAGGTACGGCCAATCTCGTTTAAATGATATCAATACTTAATCACGTGATAAATGAAAGCCATACCTCATAAAACTGTACGTCGGAAGGCTGCGGAAACTGGTGGAGCATGGAGTTGGTGACGTCACGGAGCCGAACGCGTGCACAGTCAGACGTGGGATCATGATGACTCGGATAAGGAACTGATTTCCTTCGCCGGTAAAACACAAGGCGTCGCATCCTCCGGGTTAAAATGATGAGTTCGCCGGCAGGACTGGGATGAATCAGCATCATAATTAGTAGGTTGAACAATCCTTCTGTTAACACGGGAGTTACCACTGCAAGTTGCCAAAGAAATGATCACACGGCCGATGAAAAAGATTGTTGCAGCTGGCAGAAAAGAAGTTACAGCCACCGGAAAAGAATTCGCGGCAGCCGGAAAAAGATTCACGATATCATGGAAAATTACGGCTGTCACGGGAAAATTTTACGGCGGTGGGAAAAAAAATTACAGCTGGCGGGAAAAGATTTTACGGCTATGGGAAATATGTCGCAGCCGCTGGAAAGAAATGGCAGCTACGTGGAAATGATGTGGAAGTGACTTGGTCAATGAGGTGGCAGCCGCCGAGAAATAAGGTGGCAGTCGGGAAATGATGTGGCGGCTGCGGGAAAAAGATGTTGCAGCCGCCGAAGTTACAGCCGCCGAAATTGCAGCTGCCGGAATTGCAGCTGCCGGAGTTGCAGCTGTCGGAAAAGATTTGACGGCGGGCGGAAAAAAACATTACGGCTACCGGGAAGTGAAATGGCCGTGGCTGGTAAATGGAGTGGCAGCTGCGGAAAATGAGATGGCAGCCATGGGAGATGAGGTGGCCATAGCTGGTGAATGAGGTGGCAACCATGGGGACAATGAGGTGGCAGCCGCGGAAACTAGAGTTGCAGCCGCCGATGTTGCAGCCGCAAATGTTGCAGCCACCGATGTTGCAGCCGCTGATGTTGCAGCCGCAAATGTTGCAGCCGCAAAAGATTGACGGCTGACGGAAAGGGCATTATGGCTACCGGGAAATGGAGAATATGGTTGCCGGAAAAAGGATATACGGCTGCCGGAAAATATGTTGCAGCCGCCGGAAAATATGTTGCAGCTGCCGGAAAATATGTTGCAGCTGCCGAAATTTTTTTTTTTTTTTTTTTTTTTTTAACACAAGGACAGCACAGAGAGATTTTCATTATGGGCCCCAAACTGATCGTTCTCCTGGCGCTTCCCTGAAAAAAAAAATTTTAAAAGACAACAGCAAGCAAAGAGATCAAATGCAAAGAGAAAGAAAACGACAACTATATGCTACAGCAAGAAATTATTTATGTACAGCAAATATAATTTTCATTTTAAGATTTGGCAAAGGTAGAAAAATGTTCCTGCTCTGGTGCCAATTGGTAGTTTGGATCAGCAGCAATCTGTGAAATGAATGCATCTTTCGAAATGGGCTTCCGATACAGTCGCATTCTGTGGCCATTAGCAAGTAATGGTATACGGTTTTCATCAATGGTGACCGGGCGAACAGTGCCGTTGTCAAATACCCTATCAACCAAATATGGACCCAGCCATCTTGTGCGTAATTTCCCTTTGAAATCTTTCTTGAATCTGGAGTCGTATAATAGTGCCCAGTCTCCTTCATGGAAGATTTTCTTTTTGATGAATCGGTCATGCCAATTAGATCTCTGTTGCTGAAGCAGCACAGTCTGGTCTACCGCAGCTAACCGTTTCTCATCCAATTCATTCAATTGATTCAATCTTCTTTTCTGGGCTTCTGTTACATCCAGGTTCATTTCAATGGTTGTTTTCAGGGTCTTGATCTCAAATTCAATTGGAAAGATGGCACTCTTACCATACACCAGATCATAGGGAGAAAAGCCCGTGGTGTTGCACCAAGTCGTGCGATATGCCCACAGTGCTTCTGGAAGTCTGTCAGCCCAATCCCTTCGATGGCTTTTAACTGTTTTAGTAAGGATTGCTTCGATAACTTTATTAGTGCTTTCCACCTGACCATTGGCCTGGGGATGATAAGGTGAAGCTATCTTGTGCTGCACATGATACTTCCGGAGCAAGGATTCAAATTGGTGTGAAATAAATTGTGGTCCCCCATCGGTAACTACTTCCTTTGGTACTCCAAAACGGGTAAAAACTTCACTGTACAGGAAATCAATCACCGCCTGGTCATTTGCCTTAGCCAAAGCTACAGCTTCTACCCACTTAGTCATGTAATCTGTACACACCAAGATGTAAACCTTCTGTTTGGAAGGAGGGTTGATAGGACCAACAAAGTCCAATGCCCATCTATCAAACGGTTCTAGTACCACTTGGGGCTGTAAAGGCATCTGATCTGTCTTATTAGGTTGGCCCATCCTTTGGCAGTTGTCACAGGACTGAACATATCTTTTAGCATCTCTGAACAGTGTCGGCCAATAATAGCCCATCCGCAACGCCTTATGCCCTGTTCTTTTATTTGCAAAGTGTCCTCCGCAAGGTTCATCGTGACAGGCCTTCAGTATATGAAAGATCTCATCTTCCCTTACACATCTTCTAATTTCAAGATCAGGTCCTGTGTAAAAGAGATGGCCTTTGAGCCAACAATACCTGGCACTTTGCTGAATAATTTTTATTTTCTCTCGTTTAGACATATGTGGCGGAAGCTTCCCTGCAGCCAAATAATTAGCAACGTCTGCATACCAGGGTGAATGAGCTGAGAGTGCGAATAAATGTTCATCCGGGAAAGCATCCTCAACAGGTGAACTGTCATCACTGTTAGTAAATCGTGATAAAAAATCAGCAACAACATTTTCTTTTCCAGGTTTATCTATAATAGTAATATCAAATTCCTGTAATAATAAAAGCCACCTGGTTACTCTGGCATTAGTGACAGGTTTATTCATTAAATACTTAATGGCAGAGTGATCAGTATGCACAAATGTAGGATACCCAGTAATGTAATGCCGAAACTTATTAATAGAATAAACAATAGCAAGGAATTCTTTTTCAGTAACAGTATAATTTAGTTCAGCAGGGGCTAAGTTTTTACTAACATAATAAATAGCATAAGGTACTTGACCATCCTGCTGTCCTAGTACTGCTCCAATGGCGGTATCAGAAGCATATGAAGAAATGTGGAAAGGTATGGTCCAATTAGGTCCCCTTAAAATAGGGGCTGTGGACAGTTTCTCTTTAAGCTCATCAAATGCTGTCTGGCATACTGTACTCCATACAAACTGTGCGTCCTTCATTAACAATGAAAACAAAGGAGAAGCAAGTTTGGAGAAGTTTTCTATGAATCTCCTGTAATACCCAGCATGTCCCAGAAAACTTCGCACCTCTTTCTGAGTTGAAGGGGTTGGTATATTCTTTATCACCTTAATTTTTGAAGGATCCACTTGAATACCGTCAGTAGAGATGAAATGTCCTAATACCACCCCCTCACTCATCATCATGTGGCATTTTTCAGTGCTTAGTGAGAGGCGAGCCTGTTCACAGCGAATTAAAACCTTTTTCAAATTTTCCAGTGCTTCCTCAAAATCCCTGCCATAAGGAGTGAAATCATCCATAAAAACTTCCATGCTATCATTTACCAATTCAGAAAATATGCCAATCACAGCTCTTTGGAACGTTGCAGGTGCATTGCACAATCCAAAGGGAAGCACCCTGTAGGCGAACGTTCCCCAGGGGCAGGTGAAGGTGGTCTTATCCTGATCCTCTGGAGCAATCTGAATTTGATTGTACCCACTGAACCCATCCAGGAAGGAGAAGAACTTCTTCCCAGATAGGTTATCAAGTACCTGGTCAATAAAGGGCAGAGGAAAGTGATCCTTCTGTGTAGCCTTGTTCAGCTCCCTATAATCGACACAGACTCTCCATTTACCATTTTTCTTGGGTACAATTACAAGTGGGGAAACCCACTCACTGTCTGAGATAGGATAGATGAATCCTGCTTCCAAGAGTTTCTGGATTTCTTCCTTCACTATATCCCTCAGATTGGGGTTCATGCGTCGTTGGGGTTGACATACAGGCCGGGAGTCGTTTTTAATATAAATATGATGAGTGCACAGACTAGAAGGAATACCCTTCATGTCTGTATACTCCCAGGCGAATGCCCCCTTACGTTCCTTCAAGAGATTGGTTAGGCGCTTTTGTTCTTCTGAGGAGAGACCAGGATTGATGTTCAAAGTTCTTCCAGGCTCTACCTCAATAGGAATACTTCTCGAGTTTTTCAATACTGGGATTATGTTTGTGTCATTGGCTAGTGCTTCCTCCGTAAGCTGTTCTTGTTCTTCTTTAACGAGGGTACTGTTCAGGAGTTGATAAACTTCCTTGTCTACTGAAGCAGGTTCGCTAATGAAATTATTAATGGCATCGTCTTCTGTTTCGTTTTTGAAGGTTAGTGCCTTCCCTATTGTTAGTAATGGCTGAACATCTTCCTCTTCTTCCTGTTCTATCCAAAGGGAGGTTTCAGTTTCTAGACTCGGCCGTGCTGGAGGGTACAGGGTGAGGTTTTTGGTTTCCATGCCATCAGATATAGTCATAGATCCTGATCGACAGCTGATACAAGCATCGGCTGTAGCCAACCAGGGCCTCCCCAAAATCAATGGATGTCCCCCCAGCTGTGATTTTGGTTGTAATACCAGAAAATCGGCAGGGTATTCCCATGAGTATACTGAAATAACAAGGTCGTCCAAAATCCCTTCGGGTCTGATAGTGGATCTGTCTGCCAATTCTAAGATAGTAGGGGTCGGTCTAATATTGGTGAATCCGAGCTTCTTTACAGTCTCCATTGTTATAACATTGATCGCAGCTCCTAAATCTACTAGTACGTTGGGTATCTGCGTTTGTCCTATGTGTACAGTGACAGTAGGATTGCCGGGATCCTCATACTTAGTTATAGGGGTTTTTCCAGTCATTAAAGCGGATAAATTCCCTATAACATGAACAGTAGGAGGATCTCTGGGTTTCCTTCCCGGTCTTTTAGTGCACAGGTCCCAAACAGTTCTAGCATAGATAGGTACATCTTGAAGAGCTTGTAAAAGGGGAATCTTAACATAAAGGTTCTTCAATTCTCCTAGGAGATTGAACTGAGGTTGCCCCCCTTTTTGTGGCAGCATCAATCTCTCAGGGTAAGGTGGTTGTCTTACCAACTGGGTAGGCTGCGTGTTATCCACTTCATCGTTTAATGTTTCAGCCCTCCCATCTGAGGGATGCTCAGCATCTTCAGTGATAGGAACCGGATCAAATGGATGCTGGGAACTCTCTCCTTTGTCATACACAGTTGATGGAATATTTTCTGCAGTTACACGTTCTACTAGCTTTCCAGATCGTAAGCGAATATCATTACAAGGCACAGGGGAGAGAGAGTAGGCCGGCATATTGAGAGATTCCAATTGCTGGACTGTTTTATTATTTGGGTTAGGGTTAGGTTGGGCAGGCAGCTGAGGCCGTATTGGTATGTTAGGCACAGGATTATTTTGCAGCTGCAGCTGCGACTGCTGAGGTAGGTATTGAGGATATTGCTGAAATTGAGGATATGGAGGATACGGTAACTGTTGAGGTGGAGGTGGTTGAGGAAACTGGTTCCTAGGATGGAAGTTCCTCCATCCAGGAGACCATGAAGTCGGTTGATGAGGTGGCTGTGTCCAAGGACTCCATGAATTATAACCTTGCATCGCAGGTTGAGGGGAATTCCACTGAGCATAATTTGAAGGGAATTGTGTATTCACATTTTGCATATTAGTATTCCAATTATTCAAATTATTCAAAAATGGAAATGAATCGGGAGACATACCTTGATTACGGGGCTGCCAGGGTTTCTTCTGTGCAATAAAGTAGGCTAAATCCACCTCTGGAGTTGATGCCTGCAGAACAGCCTTCACTTGGGGCAACGTGGGGCATTCCTTCATATCATTGTTCAGCTCGCACAACTGACACACTTGTACTTTGTCAAGAGGGCATTCTTTCAGTGGATGAGTCTTTCTACATCGGGGACAAAACACACCTAGTGTGAGATCCTCCACTGCTTGTCTTTGCTTGGCCTTCAAGAAGTCAATCTCTGAAGAGATAGAGCTCATCATTTCTGTTTTAAAATTTTCAAGAAGATTGCCTATCTCTGCCCGTGTAGCCCCCCCATTGGATGACTTCTGAGTTCTGTCAAAGACATCGCGTTCCAGCTTATCTCGTTTATTCTGCTTGTTATGCCTAGAAGATCCCCTGGAGTATCTCTTACATAATTCAACAATTGTCTCAAAGGGTTCTTTGGAGATATCTCCCTTTCCTAATAAATTTAGCATGTCTAAACAATCGTCCCTGATCCCTCGAAGCAGGATTATCTTAAGCACATCTAGTCCCATGTTCGTCTGTCCAGCTCTCTGCACATTGTACAGCAACCTCTCTACAAAATCCTCCAAGCTTTCATCCTCCTTTTGTACCATCTTGAATAACTCCTCCCTTTTGTCCCTGGTGTTGCAATATTCCTGATATTTTTCCAGGAACACTTGCTTCATCTTATTCCAATTAGCAACAGTCCCTCCCCCAAGGCTCATGAACCATCGTAATGCATTGTCCTTCAGGGTGGCAGGAAAAAGCTTTAACTTTTGAGCATCTGTGACATAATCATAGCTGCGACAGAGGATATCGAATTCAAAAAGGAATTCATCTGGATCCTCTGCCGCCCTGCCATGGAAGCGGGGTAACACCGACGGTGAGATGTTTTTCATAGGAGCTATCCCCTCTAGCTGCTGTATTGGAAATTGCAATGTAGCCATAGTCTCTGGCGGGCAATTATCTTCATGATGGTATTGTACCACTGCTTCTTCCTCTTCGTTCTCATGTCTATTACTCATCTTTTCTTCTGTATCTTCTCCTTCGTTTGTTCCTTTGTTCTTTACCTCAGTTGTAACAACTGCGTATTCTTCGGTTGTAACAGCTGCGTATTCTTCGGTTGCAACAGCTGCGTATTCTTCGGTTGCAACAGCTGAATCAGCTGTTACTTCTTTAGCAGGAGTATATGCAGGAATCACAACTGCTCCTGTATCTTCCACTGTAGATCCTGATGCTAATGCTCCAGGATCAGCAGGGCCTCTTTTGATAGGAGTCCCCTGTTGACGAGATCTGACAGCTGAATCAGTTTTGTCAACAAGGTCGTCAATGAATGTTCTTCTGCCCAGCGGTGGACCTCGACCACGACCCGAACCACCTGTACTGTTAGTAATTTGTGGGGTTTTGGGGGTCGGGAGGTGATCGCGTTTTACCCCCCTCGTATTCATGCGAAGCAGATCATTTCAAAATCAACCAAAAGACTGACTAAAAGCAATTATCAGATCAACTAATGACTAGTGTTTAGTTTTCATCCTTCCCCGGCAATGACGCCAAAATGTCAAGCACTCTAATTGCAGATAATTAAATATCAACACACAGAGCGTATGAAATTTATTGTCAACCCGAGAAAGTCTTTTTATTTCAAAGGACAAGTGCATAATATATGCTTAAACACAAAACCATTAGAAGTGAATATTTTATCTTCTATCATCCATGTTCACCCCAAGAATCTATGCAATCCCAATTGCCTTCTAACTGCTATACTACAATTCTTTTCTATTATGCATCAAGCAGAATTAATATCAGATCTAATCAACGATTGCAGGAAGGAAATCTCAATTGCATTCTAAAATAATCAACTGTCTAATTTAATCAAGCTGGGAATCATAAAGCATGACCTGAACATTACTCTAGAATTTGATAAAAGAGATTAAAGCAACTGTTCTAAGAAACTGGATTGCAAAATATAAATCAATCAACACATAACAGGAAAGCTAATTTGTAAGAGCTCCTGGGATTACGTCTCAGCTGTAGGATGAACACAGCAGTGTGAACAGAAATTGAAATATGTAAAACAAACCTGACTCAGTCGACTGTTATTCGATACCATTCACCAATCTCACAAAAATATAATCAATTACTGAGAAATCCACACAATGAGTATTGCTGCTGCGTATAAAAGAAAGAACAAAGCATCACACAACGAGAAAGATGAAATCCTAAATTAACGCAGCAATCTCTGTGGAAGACGGGCCCAGTCTTCACACAGAGACGCTGGTTGAACAACACTCTCTTTAACTCAGAAGTAACTCCTTATATTAACAGAAGAATGAGTACACAGTTTTGGCTTGGCTGCTAATAGAAGGTAAATTAATTGTTTGCTGTCCAACCCCTCAGTCGAGGCAATTCCCCATATTTATACATACAATTTGCAACATCTAAACCTATAATTGGGCAGCCATGAAGATCTCTGATCTTCAGGCGCCCTAAATAATCTAGCTGTTACAATGCGTGGCAGAACTAAAATATCCAAATATGAGAGAAGTATTAATTGTCCCAAGAGTGACGGTCCTTCCAGCTCACAGCTGGATTTGAGCAGCGACATACTTAAGATAGTTCTTCTGTTACAGCTGCCCTGCCACGACTGTGCCTTGATTGACGATTTAAGCCCCAAGGAACCTTCCACAAGCGATGAACGTTCCTTCATGACTTGTTCAGCTCCGATCTTCCTGCAGTCTATTGTCTTACTACCTTCATAAATCGCATCATGTTAGCACAGATTAAGAGATGCACAGCTTTAATCATCACAATCATAAGTATTAACACAATAAAACAATAATCGGCCATACCTTGGTAATTTGGGGAATAGATAAGGACAATAAGTTGAATTGCCAAGGTAATTGGTGTAAGACAAGGGAAGGGACGATGATAAATGATGGTCAAAAAGGGTCAATTCTGGGCTCAACAAAGACCAAGGTGCTGCAAGTACTCTGCCATGGTGGGAGTACTGGCCTTGAGGTCATGAATCTGATGCATGGGCTTGAGACTTGCTCATTAGTAGTGCAATATCTTGCCCTTGTAGTAGATATATGGCAGAAAGGAAAAATGAACCTTATGGCCAAATTAATATTCTGTTGGTAAGATGGATTATTGTAGATTCTTATGGCTTGCAACAAAGTTTACTTAAACTTGTAAAAGAGGTAGATTCTTGCAATAGTAGATTAATGTAAATTTCAGTATGCATTAACTGTATATTGTGGCTATGTTCTGAGGAGATTGCAGTGGTGGTGGGTGGAGGAGAAATAGTAAAAGAGAGACGATGCTAAGATCTAGATTTGAGTCTAAACCCGTGACCTTAAGACTCAGTTATATGTTCTAGATCTAAATGTTGGTGGAGGCCGTAAGGCCTTTGAGTTTATCCTTAACATGTTGGTTGTATTTCTTTTATAGGCCGTGAGGCCTGAAAGTCAAATTTGGTGGAGGCCATGAGCCTTGGTATATGATCAGAAATTTATAGTGATCAACTAGATTGTTCTAGAACTGATCTGAGTACTTCTTTGAAGGCCATAGCTGTTGAGGTCTGCTCTATGTTTTTTTTAATGAAGTACCCTAAACCCGATCTAGTTTGCTGAGACTTGTTTTGACTTGTTTTTTTTTGTACTGAGATCTTATTGAGGTTTGTTCCTTTGTATTATTACTTATCGGATTTTTTTTTTGTGTTGTGACTTTGTTTGATTACATTTTGTACTGATTTTCTTGATCAGACCTCTTGTTTTGAGTCCTGGTACTGCCAGTGCGTTTTTTACTGTATTTAACTACTTCTGATGGACTATACCTCAGTCCAGTCATCTCTCTCTCTCTCAGGTTTGTACTAACCCTTTAATACGGTCACTTGGTTCCTAGTGTTGACTTGCCTCTGAGAGGCACAATCTTTTCTGAAAGTAACATTTCTGAGTATATAACAGGAAAGGCTCCACACTCAAGTAAGTAGATCTTCACCTATCTCTTTTATTACAAGTTAAACAAGTTGATTACATGTTACTGAAGATTACTTTAACATAGTGACCCAAATGGTAGTGTTAAAGTGGAAAAGTTGAAAGAGATGAAAATTATGTTATGATACTGTTTTACTATTTAGTTTCAGTACTTGTTTATTAAATGTAATTTTTGCATTAAAGTATATTGATTGTTGATTCTTCTGCATAAAACCCTAATTCTACCAAAAAATTAATAGTAATGACTCTCAAAGGGATCTGAAGAGTAAACAATCAATGCAGTATGATGGTTGCAATTGTGTGGCTCAAATATTAGAAATTGCAAAGAATACTATTTTCTTATAAAATCATGGCTTGACTGAAAAACATAACCAGTCAGTTATGAGGAGAACCTTTACTCGACTCAACACTCCCATCCAAAGAGAGAGAGAGAAATAGTTAATAGAATATCAGTTTATAACAATAGTCAATAACTGTTCTATGGAGCCAGTAAAGCTGGCAAAGCCTTAAAATAATTACATCAGTTACAGCCTCAGGGCATCAGAAAAATGCCTTGGATAAAACAAAATTTTCGACATATTTCTTGAAATTTTTTAATGGAGTCAATAGCATTGCATTGAAATAACACAAGGATAGGATATCAAAGGCATTGGCAATATAAAAATCAATACAAGCACAAAGTGGAAATAAAGCATATCAAGGCTTCCTAGTGCAAATTAGTTGAATGTCAAAAGAGGAGCAAAAGGGGTGGCAACATGGCCCTCCAAAATATAGTGTCTCTGAGTCCATCAAAGATAAAAATTAAAAAAAAAAAAAAAAAAAAAGCAATTTCAGGCTTGATATCTCAAGGAAGTTTCCAAATATGTGTTCACGGAAAAAGAAATAATGTAGCTTCAGAATCAACTACCTTTAAAAGAAAAACTGTAAACATCCTGGCTGTACTAAATTACACTGCATTTGCTTAGATAACAATTTAAAGGGTTGGAAAATAGAAAGAAAACAGAGCTACAATGTAAGGAGTCAAGACCCAAGGATGTTGCATATTTGATTTTATACTGCTCAGCTTTATAAGTTTTACTGTTTGGTTGTTCTGTCTTTTTTAATTTTGGACTACTAAGCTTTCTAAACACTTATGACCATTTGACCAGCTACCAGTTTTCATTGACTGGCTATGACAAAACCGGTTCAAATCTAGGCATTGGTTCAAATGGAAGGAAAATTGACATAGTTGAATGTTCTCAGTTAAGAAAATACAGATACAGCTACAAGAATGTTTTTTGTTTAACTGAACTGAAAATGGATTTGATTGGTTTTTATATAGATCCTTCAACAAATAGAGACTACATAAAAGATATAAAAAGGAGACCTGGACAACAGGATTGCTTTGAAGCATGTTGAATGCTTCACGAACATTGTTGTGTCCATCTGTCTGAACAATTCCATAGTTTTGTTCATGGAATTCTTGCTCCAATTGGTTCAGGTTAACTAAATTCCTATAGGATTTGTTCTCAGACCCTTATATGGTTGAAACTTCAGCTGAATCAGAATTTTCATGCACTGAAGAGGATAATGATAATGATGTTTTGTGATTGAAGGTTCCAGAAACAAGGATGATGCCCCTACAAACAAGGAGAGATCAACAATTAAAAAGTATTGTACTAATGGATGTTCAAATTTTACTGTAAATCCAGTGTCCCGGAACCTAGTTAGCTAAAAATATAGCATTTGAGAAAGCAACACAGATTATGAGATAGTATTCAAGGACAATAGATTTCAGTATAGCGGAAATAACACAACCTCATGTTCATAATTCTTCTATGCATATCAGATAATGTTTACATTGTTAAACCCAACACTTTGTCAACAACACATCCAATTCGAAATCTATATATTCAAGCAATCAGCAAGATGCATCACTCTTCTTGTTGTCAATGTGATCATCACAACCACAACATAACACACATGTATATTCACATGTTTATAAGAGGATGGCTGTAGGTAATAAACAAAGCAGTGTAATGATTGTATTCGTTGGATGTGTGTTGTTGAACAGAGCACAAGATGACTGTAGGTGGTCACTGCAGGCTAAGTAAGAAGAGTAAAATGCAGGATTTATCTCTTGTGGTATGGTATGAATAGAACACAATTAAATGGTTGCTAACCTGCAGATGCAAAGAACACCTTAATTGTCAATGTTTATATAGAGGATTTGATGCACTTATGTATTGTAGCATGTGATTTGCACAGTGCTAAGGCAACTACTTTAATCCAGGGATCAAGCGAACTAATAATTGGGTTGTAACTGCGAAACCACAATCCCAACAATCCAATTTCAGTGCTATGACAATCTATTGGGTGTATAGATGCAAAGAAACTATTATAAATTAAAATTAATCCAGGGATCAAGCGAACTAATAATTGGGTTGTAACTGCGAAACCACAATCCCAACAATCCAATTTCAGTGCTATGACAATCTATTGGGTGTATAGATGCAAAGAAACTATTATAAATTAAAATTACCAATTGAGTAATTTGCAAATGTAGTGGGAAATTGAATTGATGATTAAATGTGTGAATCAAGCTGTATAATGCAATTACACTTTGCATAGAGAGTGGGTAATGTAATTCACATCTATTTCTTGTGAATTACACAGCAACTAAAGCCAATATTTCATACCAAGGAACAAAGCAAGGCATAAATGCTATAATTTTGATTTTGATATGAAATGCATGGGCACTAGATTTAGTTACCACCAGAACACAGCAGACATACATAAAAACTCACCATAAACAACAGAATTTACTCTGGAGAAAACACAAAGGAGAAACTCCAGCATCGGATGGCTTTGCTCAGCTTTATTTCTCAGCAATTACAGAATTACGATGGTGTTTTGGCTCTCTGGGGTATCATAGATTACAAACTCATAATTTTTTTATGCAATCCCTCTCTTCTCTGCCAAAAAACCCCTTTTCCAATGCTGTGCAAAACTTAATAGGCAGAATTGGATTGTTGGGGGCAACTAGAAAGAGAGGCGCCCCCAATTCTTCAGTTCCCCAACTCCGGTGCTCTTCCTTTCCTTTGTCCCTTTGTTGGCTACATTCCAGTTCACAGTTCCTCATTTCAATCCCCATGGTTCTTTGCTTAATCTATCTTCTTCTTTTCTTCTTTCTTCTTTAATTCTTTTTTGTCTTTGCTTTCATTTGCAATGCAGCACTTTAGAGGCAAGCGGTAGCAAATTGGTCAAGTGTGGGTTCCTTCATAATTTCAACCACATCCTCTAAAATTACCATCAACCTCATAGCCTTGAGCTTGCTTCTATAGCCAACCTTCTGATTTTGCCGATTTTTCTTCACTGAGCTCAACAATTAAGTCCATTTGATGTTTTTTCGGATTAAAAATCAGAGGAAAGGCAAAGGGGTGGCCAAAGGAAGCAGGTCAAGCCGCAAAACATAAGTATGGATAGGCTGGAAATTGAGCAAAGGGAGATGGAGAGAGAATTGACAATCTTCCTGGAGATGTGAGATCATATAGATGAGTGGAAATCACAGTGGAAGTCTTTCAGGAAGGTTGGTAGTGAGAAAGAACAACATGAGCAAACTGACAATGCATTGTATGGGTGATGAAATCCTGGAACAACATATGGTAGGAAGAATATATTCTGCCCTCAAGGATGAGTTTACAGGTGGACATTTTGGCTGGGTTCTGCATTTCTATTCATGAAAGGATTGGAAACTTCTCCACAGAGATGGTGAATATGCTGAAGGTAAAAGAACACATTAAAGACAAGCACAAATGCAGTAAAAAATCTAAGATGAAAAGTGAGATAGGAGAGTCCACCAAGACCATCGAAAACAGAATTGAGAAGGGAGCAGGATTGTGCCTCCAAGAAAGTTGTCTTTCTAGAACTAGCCAGCTAAATAAATCCTTGATAAGTTAATAGATACGTAAGAGGGATAGTACCACAACAAGCATAACAGATCCCTATTGATTTGATGGAAAGCGTTCAAGATTGTGAGGTATCTTCATCAGGAGGCTGGAGGCAAACAAGAAGTAGTCCTGAAGTTGTAGTTAGTACAAACTCACCTTGGTCTTTTCAATTTTGGTATATTGGTGTTATACATTGTTGTCATATTGTCCATTAGAAGGGCAGAATCTTTCTTCTTTATACACCCCTGGAAGGATGTCAATGTATTGAATTGGCTATGTCACTTTTCAACGACTATTTAGTGATCATTAAAGGAAAATAAAACCTAAATTGGAAAAACCAGTGAGAAAGAATTTTTAGCTAGAAGTCAGTTTAGAAGATAGAAACAGAATCTATCATTTTTCTACTATATATAAAATTTTGAGCTTCACCAGTCAATAGAACTACATAGATAAATATCATCCTGGGAAGGCCAATTTAATGAAAATTGCATATCCATTAACAATTCTGTAATGATATTTTTTCTTTAATTCGGTAACAAGCTAAATCATTCTTTAAAGTATGACTAGTCACACTGCTGGCTTACATATAGCGTACTGAGCTCCCATAAATATAGAGAAAGCCATAGGTGGGAGTGAAATAAAAGACCTTTACCAGGGTACAATTATTGTTGTGGTCTGTCCCACCTGAATGGCATGTCAAATAGGGGCAAGGCCGAGTGCAAATACTAGGAAAATTTGGAGGAATAGATACCTCTCATAACTGGTGCCTAGGCTGAAGGAAGTCCTAGTTATGTGATGCAGTCCCAAACCTCAGGACATGTTTCTCAAAGCAACTCCCAAAAGAAAAAATAAAAGCACTCTTGGGTGATCTTTACAATAATCCTTTGAAGTGCCAAACTGGGAATTCCAAGTTTTCAAAACAGAGTCCAACATGCTTTCTAAATTTGTAAAGGTAACTGACACACTTATCTAAACAGATTCTCAATTTCAGCATTAAGTGATAACCAATCTTGACAACCTACTTCCCACTACCAGTGTCTGAGTTGACCCATAGATCTAATTAACAAACCAATGCAGGGACTAAGGATGGAATAGAGGGATGCACTATCATCCTATCCTACTTTAGACAGAGCTATCAATATTCCTTCTTGCACAAATGGTTGTATATGCTTTCTAATAGAGACCCATCTAACCATGGATCTCATATGCACCTCAACTTTAAAACAACATTAACAAACATGTACACTAACGAATTGAGTTAAGACTTAAGTGCATGAAAGAATAAAACAAAAACATTGGAAAATATACTTCCAAATAACACATGGTTAAACTCAGGCCCATTCAAAATAACATGTTTCTTTTAAAAGTGCAATTGTGTAACTCTATATATATGTAATCTGAATATTCCAGAATCGCAAATTCATCTTCTACATGCTTTCACATTTAGTGCTCTATAACCACCATAATCAACAAAAGAGTTTTATTCTATTTTAAGGAAAATTACTGCCCTTTGGAGAGGAAATCTCCAAATTCAAATTTCTTGCTACAGTTTTCCCACTGAAGATGTTTACCAATTCAAAAATAAGGAATACAAAGTCCTAGGGCCATGGAAATAGCAAAAATGAAATAATGGCTACTATCCTGTATCCATAATAAAACCATCTAATTTAAAAAATCCAGTGAAGATCCCTTTCCAATAATTAATGGCTTCATTTAATGGTGGCAGGTTCACTTTGTCCCAATGAAGTCTGCCTAATTTAATCTATTATGTGGCAACTTTCTCCAAATCTGACAAAAATGTCAAAATAAAAATGGTTCACATTCTATATTTTCTCACAACTAGAGGAATCAGAAATAATGATTGATCCAAGCATGCCCTTTGTCTTCAAGAGATTGACCCTCACCGTGAATCTTCACAAGGTTTTGAAGATGGTTTCAAGCCATATCCACCTTAAGGCACCTTCTACGGCTTGGGGAATCTTAGCATCTTCACATGCTTCCCCCATAGTGGCAGATCTATATAGTGTGGGAAATCATGCCTGGCCAACCAAAAGGTACTACCTTGCATCTGGAACTTTTCAATCTCCACCCTCCCTTTTGCAGACCATGCACACGTTACCTTCTCCCTATGTGCCTCCCACCCCCCAACCCCCTCATTATGGCACCCCATGCACTAATATCACTTTAAAAAGGATTATGTCGACTCTTATACCTCTCGCCTTCACCAATTGGTTTCAACCCTTCCCCAATTCTCATCCTTGGTGACGTTTACGACAAAGTGCAAGGTTCTCTTCAAATCCATATAGGAGGATACTCTTGATTCTTATCCCCACACCATCTATCATCTCTCCCGTGTCCCTGAACCTAGCTTCTGCCTCCAAGGAAAAGTTTAAGGATCCATACTATCTTAAAAGTGTATAAACCTTGGCAAATCCCACTAATTAATAAAATGGACATTATGACATCTAACCCGATAGGGACATCAAGTGAGGCATGCAACATATGCAACTAGCTCAAGGAATCGACCCTGAGACCTCCTAATGATATGACCCAAGGGGGGTCATATATGGGGTTAAATGCATATGATATGACCCCAACAGGGCCATATATGGAGCTATATGGGGCTAAATGTATATGTATTGATGTAAATGAATATTTAAAAGCATCATGCATTACAATGTTAAGTAATCTGCATGGTGCAAACATGTAATGCTTGAGTCATCGTAACTTGACGTTATAACACTAGTTTCTCGACCTTCTCCTAGTGTTTTAACTGGTTGCTAAGTTAGCATTCTCCTACAGTTGGGTGTAGCTAGTAGTTTGCAGCAGATTCATACAGTACCTTGCAGATCCATCTTGCTTGGGATTCATGCACTGCTATGACAGTGTTGAGGTGCATTAGTTTAGCCATAAGGAGGCATTGTTTCCCTATATATTGTGATAAATGTGCATGCATGCTACTATAGCATGTATGGGTCACCCTTATAAGCTGAGATCACATTAGTTCTATTTCATTGTTTCCATGCATTGTCCATTATTATATGAGGATGCAAATATCTAGGTCATTATAGCACACTACATGAGAGGGTTATATTCTAGGAAGAGGGGACAGACCCCAAGGAGGATAATGCATGTTGCAGTTCATCCTCTAGTTCAGGAATCCTATTCTAGTCATTTCTATCAATGCAACTAAGGCACACTGTCTAAAAAAAATAGGGTTACGCTTTTGGACACTATCACCCAGGGTGCTACCTAAATCCTTTACCTCAGCTAATAAATTTCAAATATGCACAAAAATTTGACTGCAATCCATATCTACTATGCCTCCTGTTGGACTCATGCAACCCATGCCCATCAAATACTAGAGAATCCCTCCCATGGACTACGGTGGGGTGGGGTTCCTTGAAACACATGCAAGCTCAAGCTCTATTAGCCAAGTGGATCATTGGAACCCTTGAAGGAATGAAGGCATGGAAGGTTCTCTTAAAGAATTGTATCTATTGAAGAGCTCCTTATGGCAATAAATCATGGTTAAGCTCAAATCTAGAAACCTAAATATTCACCCCAACCTTCGCTAAATCAAAGGAACTTGTGTTTCCCAAATCATTTGGAAATCCTGGGAGGTCATTAAGCCTTTCGTGAATTGGAAAGAGTAAGGATTTATATTTGTCCTTTCTCTCAATGAACATCCAATATGGTCATCACCTATCCTCTTAAACGAAGTAAAGACTCTAGCGAAACACCATGGTTCTCGACCCATCTCAGTAAAACCTAGAGGGTTAAGTCAAAACATTCCACCTCGCTCTTTCACCTTACAACTATGTCAATCCCTTTGAGGAGCTAAAAATCCTTCTTTGCTTGTTCCTTTATCTTAGGAAGGCTTGCCACAAGCCATATATTTATCCATCTTGGAGTTTCCCATACCTCATGTCCTTTCTATGGGAGACTTGCAAGCCTCTAACATTTTTTGTTGGATTCATTCCTTTGGCAATTTTCACTAGGAGTGAGCTCAAACTTATAGGTTCAACTTCTCCTTGTCCCCCTTCTCATGGAAAGATGCTCTGTTATGCAACAAATTAACTTGGTTGTTGAGTTTTGTGTTAATTGTGAACCTATTCAAATTGAAATTATATTTTCAATCTAGAAACAAAGGAATGCTATATGTTAATGTACTCAAGACCTAATGGATAACAGATTTTCATGGGATAACAAAAAGTTGATGTTTTGTTAATTTGTCTCTAAAAATTACAATGCAAGCTCAAAATACAATTGAATATGGAACACTTGTGCCAAATATTAGAATAGCGTGGAGGGGAACTTTGCACTAGGATAAAATACACTTTTGCTTCCTCATTAGACCCTGTTCATGTGGTTAGACTTAAATAATAAGGTTCTAAGTTGGGAACTGGTGTGAAAAAGAAACAAGGCTATGTCTGGGATTTGTATACTTCGCATGAATAATGAGGAGAACACATTGCACCTTTTCTTAAATGGTACCTTTTCACATGAATTTTGGAAAGATGTAGAGTGGTTGGGGTTGCAAAATTTATGGAGCAAACCTACCATGGAAGGCCATCTGAAGGAATGGTACATCAGAAGGGACCTGAAGCAGATTAGGGTAGTTCCTCTGTTGGTGGTATTGGGAATTTGGTTGATTGGGAATTTGTGCCTTTTTTGAAGAAAAATCTACTCCATCCTTCCATATTATCATTCAGGTACACTCAATACTTAAGTTCTATAAAGAAGTTCCAAAGCTAAAACCTATTAGGTGCTTGGAGGAGGTGATCATTGCCAAATCCATTACATGGGATTCTTTTATGGGGTGTGCCAAGGTCCTAGCCAAACATGTAGTGTTGAGTGAATCCTCCACATTTCAACTGCTCATTACTTACCGGTCAAGGAAAACATGGAGAGAGGAAAAAAGAATGTGGGGGAATCAACAACACTATTACTTTTACTCAAAATTGCTATAGATATAGGCATATTTTAGATACAAGTATATTGAGACTCTCTCAAGACTATAAATTGAATGAAGGATCAGTTCCAGATTCAAGACATCTCTCGACACACTCTAGCGGAGTAGATGGAGTCAATATTTGGAGTCTTTCAAAATATTACTTTCAACCATGGGTTTAGAGAATTAAACATCCTAGGTTGCATGAAAAAAAAGCACCAAAATCGTAACAATTCAATCTATAAGGTTGTTTTTCCTTTACCAAACGAAAATGTGTGTGCCTCTGTTTTCCCATTTTCTCATCGATTTTTACTCTCACAATTAAAATTCCAAACATAGTGCATACATTGAAGCAAGTATATCCATTCACAACCAAACCCAACAATAAACATATGCATGTGTTCCTTAATGGCATTGTCTATGTATCTTTTCACAAACAAAATATAAATTTGCAACGACCTTCAAGAGACAAAGAAAGACATAACTAAACTCCAAATTCACTGCAAAGGTCTTCTGCTTGACCAATTCCTTATCAATGTTCAAATTTGGCTGCAAATTCGTTATAGTGGTACTATTCTCGACCAATTCGTTCACTTTCAAATGCCTTTTCAACAACTAGCTCCATGTTCTGTCAAATGGAAGTTCTATCCATGGCACTGCATTGATGTATATATATACTATGTTGACCCCTAATTTCATCAGATCAACACTATTAACACACATGAAACCCTTGGAACAGAGATGAAACAGTTCAATTCCTTGCTAAATACCTCTCTAAACCATTAAGACACCCTGTCCTGTCCAGACAAATCGAAATATTTGGCACCAACCAAGGTATGGAAGTTAGCGGGAAACTTCAACAAAAAAAATTAGGGTAACATGAATTGGCCTCTCAGGCCCCAAGACACCTCCCTTCGACCTACCAAAGCCAAAATTATGGCGCCAACATCCCAAGTTGAACGGGCCACCATGGAATTTTGGATCCCTCTCCTTGCAGCGCAAGAAATTATCGGGGTAATACTGTGGTCAAAGACATAGAGTCACTTTCTCCTTCATGCATGCAACCACCTATTTCTCATTGCTCCAAACAATGGAAAATGGAAAAGCTTTCATGGCTACGAGTGACCGAATGTGCGAACTACGAAATCTTGCAATGATTTTTTTTGGTTTGGCTTGTGTTATTTTTACAAAAAATATAATTTTGTTTTAATTCATGTTTATAATTTATTATATATCTAACAATATAGTTTTCCATGGGGTGGTGTATTCATAGAAAATGTGAGGGTATAGTCGTTATCCTCTATAGGGTATAGTGGTGTATTCCTCTATAAATTGTTTATCTCGCTTTGTCTACTTTGATAACATCTTCTTCATACTTCTACTTATATTATGAAACAACAATAATGGCTAAAGAATGTGAACTTCTAGTTTCCTTCTTCCTTTAGTTTTTGATAGCTATACTTAGTGTTATTTTATGGTTTTAGAACCTTATTAGATTTTTCATGGTGATTTTATAGGTCTCTAGCGGATTCTTTTACATCCTTAGTTACAAATATGTGAATTATGGTGAAATACTATGGTTGTTAGAACTTATGAGGAATAATTGAATAGTTTCCTCATTGATGGAAAACATTTCACATACAGAATCTATTCAATAAACAAGAACCCCATTGAATATATATTCAATGACATAATGAACTAAGGACCTCATGAATGCATTTCTTGAAGGTATAAGACCCTAGATTACCACTTATTTTACCTCAAATTAGAGGGTTTTCAATTATGGTTTGTTTGGCTTTTGGTATCTTGTCCAACCAATCCTTCTATGTCCCAAGGTGTATATTCCCAATTTAAGAACATCAATAAGGTCATAAAGAAATTATGTAGATCCATTTTGGGTTAGCCCTCCCCATTTTTGAATGATTTTGGTCTCTAAAATCTTAGGATCCAAAGGAGATGTAAGTAAATTCCTTAACTTTCTCTTTGGAATACACTTTGGCTTTCCTTGGTAGCTTCCAAATAGCTAGTTGTTGACCCCTACAAATTTATTATTGAACCCTCCAAACTATATTCTTATATTCTTTTGCAAAATGATGTCATATGTTAATTTTTCTTATGCGTATATGGTGCCAAATATTCTTAAAAAAAGTAAGACTTGGTCCTCTTCATCCTCATTAAGGATGGATGGGTCCTAGAGTTTACATTTACAAAAATATGAGGATGTACCTTGCCCTTTCAAGGTTCTTCAATTATACCACGCCAATTGAATGGATCCCCTAGTTTGAGAATCGGCCCCAGTGCTAACGTCTATGGTAATGCCAGTCCCAAATTTGAACGATGCATTTTGTTGTGTCTAGTGTGATGGATAAAGGATACCAAGTGCTCATACAGAGAGTGTGATGGATGAAGGATACTACAAAAAGAAATAAATAGAGATAAAACTCTTTTTCTAAGAAATAAATAGGATGATTCCTAGAGCTATTACTGCATTCACTGAAAAATAAATAAATAGAGATAAAAATCTTTTTTTAAGAGCCAAAGAAGATGCACTAGCTCTCACATATTGGAGGTGAGGTGGTATAACGAGAACAAAAGAAGAAGAAATTTGAATCTATTTTCACTAGCTCTCTATATTGAAATGGCTTGTAATTTACCTAGGCTATATAGGTTGTTTATGTATGCATGCAGGTTCATTCCACCATCATCCCAGGAGGTGCCACAAGGAAGGACCTACTCACAGGGGTTAGTGTTTTCTGGTGTTTTAGAAGTGCATGAAGACTTTCTCCATTTAGCTGTCTATATGTGGAAGAATGGAGTATTTGTTAGACGTGGAATGGGAGGCGGAGCACGACCTTTGGGCAGAGGAAGGGATATTCATTTCGGATGAGGAGTACAAGAAGAGAATACTCCAAACATGTGGGCTCTCAATCCTTCCAGATTGGACAAATTTGTTGAAGTAGGACCACCACATCAGCCAAATGAACTGCCAACACAGATTTTAGATGAACAAGTGGCGAGGGGTTAGTTTTCCGAGAGATAGGAAAAAAACTATTATCCCTTCATAAGGCACGGGTTTAGGCATGAAGGCGGCAGAGAAGGTTTTGGAAATTGGAGGGAGCGCTCTGAAAAACTTTCCTCTGGTGGAGCCTCATCCTATTTTTTCAGATGCTAAGAGAGCTCAGAAAACATTCTTAAGGAACCCTACTAGCTCGGCTACTCAGTAGAAGAGGAAGAATAAGTTTTTGAAGGTAAGACAGACTTGAACCTCTTTTGTCCTCTACAAAGACATTGCGATGGAAATAATGATGAGCCTTGCTATGAAGGCATTGGTGGGTGTAAGTTTTAAACCTTAACAGTGAAGTACAAACTTATATGATTCTTAAGCATTAACAGAAAATACATAATGGCACACACATTACACAGAGATTTTCACCTGGAAACCCTTAACCGGGAAAAACCAGCAAAACTTAGAGCCGCATAGCTCCTTTTTCATTATATGTTTTATTTAACCATGTACAATACAATAAATGGTATTCCGTAGCATCTAAAACCCTAATTCGTTTACCCGAAATTAGGTTACAACCCTAATCCCTTTTACCGGGATTAGATAGAGTACAATGGGTCAAAAATTGCGAAAAAGCAAAAAGAAACCCAAAAAAAATTTATGACTTCAACATTCTCCCACTTGTTGTTCTCTTCACATACAGGAGAAATTTATGACTTCAACAATTCAGGGAAACAATGCCCATGTTCTCTTTACACCAAGAGAACTTCTGAGTACTCACAGACTTTGTCAAAGAGTCTGCAACATTTACCAAAGTGTCAACCTTCTCCAGCAACACTTTGTTTTGTTCAACCATGTCTCTGACGAAATGGTACTGCACATCAATGTGCTTTGTCCTCGAGTGATAAGCAGGGTTCTTTGCCTGAAATATTGCACTTGAGCTATCACAGCCAATTTTTACTGCATTCTGAACAAAACCAATACCTGAACACAATCTTTGCAACCATACATCTTCCTTACTTGCATGGGTAGCTGCCATGTATTCAGCTTCTGTAGTTGAGAGTGCAACTACAACTTGTCTTCTACTCATCCAACTGATTGCTCCTCCAAATAGATTAAAAACGTAGCCACTTGTAGATCTTCTGTGATCAAGATCTCCAGCCCAGTCAGCATCAGCAAATCCTTGTATATCTATCTCTCTGTTTAGACCAGGTCTTCCTTGGTAGCAGATTGCAGAATCTGTAGTGCCACGCAAATACCTGAAGACCCTCTTTACTGCAGTCCAATGTTCCTTTCCTGGTTTTGACATGTATCTGCTCAAAACTCCCACTGCATGGGCTATACTGGTCTAGTACAGACCATGGCATACATCAGACTGCCAACTGCACTAGCATAGGGAACATGAGACATGTCCTCTACCTCTTCTTGTGTCGTGGGACACTGTTCTGCAGATAACCTTACACCTACAGGAATGGGCACCTTCACTGGTTTGCTTTCCTGCATATTAAATCTCTTCAATATCATTTCAACATATTTCTTCCGATTTAACCAGAGTTTCCTGTTTTCACGATCTCTTTTTATTTCCATGCCCAAAATGAAATTTGCAGCACCAAGATCTTTCATGTCAAATTCAGATGACAGCTGATTCTTGACATCCTTGATGATTTCCTTGTTGTTTCCAATTAGCAACATATCATCAACATACAATATTACATAAATAAAATGATCACCAGTTAGCTTAAAATAAACACAGTGATTAGCTTTGCTTCTTGAGAAACCAAGTCCCAGTATATAAGTATCAAATTTTTGATACCACATTCTGGGAGATTGTTTCAATCCGTAGAGAGATTTTTTCATCTTACAGACAAGCTCCTTTCTTCCTTTCACCACAAACCGTTCTGGTTGCTTCATATAGATCTCTTCATTAAGATTTCCATGTAGGAAAGCTGTCTTTACATCCATCTGTTCTACTTCAAGGTCAAAAGCAGCAGAAATAGATAGAAGAAATCTAATAGAAGTCAATTTTGCAACAGGTGAAAAAATCTCACCAAAATCGATGCCCTCAATTTGGGAGTAACCTTTCGCAACTAGTCGAGCCTTGTACTTCTCCACTTTACCTGCTGCATTTAACTTCTTCTTGAATACCCATTTGCTTCCAATAGGCTTTCTTCCTTCTGGCAACTCAACCAGATCCCATGCCTCATTTTTGTCCAAGGCATCCATTTCTTCTATCATGGCCTTCTTCCATAGTTTACTATCTTCTGAATCCATTGCCTCTTTAGTAGTTCTAGGATCATCATCAGTAATAGATAACACAAAATTAGAACAAAAATCAGGGGGACTGTACCTTTCAAATTGCCTTCTTTCTCGGTCAGATCTCCTCAATACTGGAGTCTGTGGATCCGCCTCTTCATCTGATTCAGACGAATCTGGTTCCTCAAAAGAGTCACCTCTTTCATCCTTGATATCAAAGTGTAGCTTCTCTGAATCCTTTTCCTTTGGTACATCCTCAATCTTGGAAGTGCTTTCAACTTCTCTGAAGATCAAATCTCGACTGTAAACTGTTTTCCTTTTTACTGGGTTCCACAGCTTGTAACCTTTCACTCCATCCTTGTAACCAATGAAGATACATTTTTCCACTTTATTATCCAACTTGCTCCTTTTCTCCTTTGGAACATGTACAAAAGCATCACACCCAAACACTCTGAGATGAGAGAGAGAGGGTTTCTTACCAGTCCAAACCTCATGAGGTGTCTTGTCAACCAACGCTGATGTGGGTGTCCTATTCACTAGGTAACACGCAGTGTCAACAGCTTCTACCCAGAATTGTTGTGCTAGCCCTGCACCACTGAGCATACTCCTTTCCTTTTCCATCAATGTCCTGTTCATCCTTTCTGCAACCCCATTCTGTTGAGGTGTGTATGGAGTAGTCTTTTGCCTTGCTATTCCACACATTTTACAGAACTCCTCAAATTCACTTTCACAGAATTCTCCACCGTTATCTGTTCTGAGTACTTTTATTTTCTTCTCAGTTTGATTCTCTACAAGAGCCTTAAATTCTTTGAATCTATTAAAAACCTCAGATTTATTACGCAGGAAATAAATCCAAGTTTTCCTTGAGAAATCATCTATAAATGAAACATAATACACAGATTTACCAAGTGATGGAACAGGAACAGGTCCAAAAACATCACTATGTATTAACTCTAAGATTCCTTTAGCTCTTACAACACCAGATGAGAATCTTACTTGATTTTGTTTACCATATAAGCAATGTTCATAGAAATCAAAATCTAATGTGAAATCAGACATGCCTTCAGCCATACTTTTACCTTGTAATAGTCGAAGACCCTTCTCTCCAATATGTCCCAGCCTTCGATGCCATAGCGATGTCTTCTCACTAGAGATAGTAAGGACTCTGTCTCTTTCATTTTTACCCTCAGGAACAATAGTACTGTTACATCCATTTTTGAAGGTGCTTCCCAACAACTTGTATAGAGTTCCAATCCGAACTCCCCTCATCAGCACCAGTGATTCTCGAACCATCTTGCATGTGTTCTTTTCAAATAATGTTTTCACACCTGCATCATCCATTTTACTTACAGATATAAGGTTTCTAGCCAGCTTTGGAATGTGCAGAACCCCGGGAAGAGTTTTAACCCTTCCATCTTTGAGCAGTAGCTTGATCTTTCCTCGACCTATGATTTTCGCCACCGAGTTGTCTCCCAGAAATACATCTCCTCCATCATACTTTTCGTATTCAGAAAACCACTCCCTGTGAGGAGTCATATGATAAGACGCACCTGAGTCAATCAACCACGAATCATGCTCTGCATGTGTACTTGAAGATGCCAGATACACATCTCCTCCTTCCTCTGTATATTCTTTCCCATCTGTGGATGGAGCATCAGTAGGTCCTCTGCTTTTATCAGTATTTTTGGATTTACAATCCTTCTTGTAATTCCCAGCTTTACCACACTTCCAGCATTTTCTTACAGAAGGTCCTGGAGATTTAGATCTCCCTCTAGATTTAGATCTACCACCTGAAGACTTATTTTTAGATCTGTCTCCAGAGCGACCTCTTACAAATAAGGCATCCTTGGCTGAACTATCTATGGATCTCCGCCTCATTTCCTCTGATAGTAGGGATGCAACCACATCATCAAAGTTTAGCGTGGTTGCATTACTCCCAATAGCTATAACCAGATTATCCCATGAATCTGGCAAAGAGCACAACAGACTAATACATTTTTCATCATCAGCAATTGTAATACCAACAGATGTCAACTGACTTACTAGAGTATTGAAGGCGTTTAGATGCTCTGAAACAGAGTCTCCATCAGTCATCCTCAGAAGGTACAATTTCTTTCGCAGAAATAACTTATTTACCAGGGACTTTGACTGATACAGACTTCCCAGTTTATCCCATAGCTTCTTTGCACTATCTTCTCCAGATACGTTCACCAATACCGAATCTGCAAGGCAAAGACGAATGGTGCTCCTTGCTTTTCTTTCCAGCTTTTCCCATTCTTCTTTTACCGCACCAGAGGGCATGGTACCTGGATCTACTGCGATCCACTGTTCTCTATCTACCAGAAGATTTTCCATCTTGAGCTTCCATAGCTCAAAGCTCTTACCATTAAATTTATCAATCTCGAATCTAGAACTGCTCGCCATTCTTTAAAGAAAAAATAAATCACCGCTGCAAAGCTCCCACTGAAACCAGGTTTATCACAAATCCAAGATCGAGCCAAACCCTTGGAAACAAAGGCGTCACTCTGAACCCAAAAAATGCTCTGATACCAAATGTAAGTTTTAAACCTTAACAGTGAAGTACAAACTTATATGATTCTTAAGCATTAACAGAAAATACACAATGGCACACACATTACACAGAGATTTTCAACTGGAAACCCTTAACCAGGAAAAACCAGCAAAACTTAGAGCCACATAGCTCCTTTTTCATTATATGTTTTATTTAACCATGTACAATACAATAAATGGTATTCTGCAGCATCTAAAACCCTAATTCGTTTACCCGAAATTAGGTTACAACCCTAATCCCTTTTACCGGGATTAGATAGAGTACAATGGGTCAAAAATTGCGAAAAAGCAAAAAGCAACCCAAATTTTTTTTTGCCGTAGGGATCGTGTTGTACACGCAGCGACCATGTGAAGAGATATAACATACCCAACAGTGGGTAAATTGTTTTACCTCCGGATGACAAAGTCTATGACTGAAAAACTGGATTTCCACTTAATGGAAACAAGTTTTGGGCTACTGGATGCGGTTCAGTTTATTGTCCAACTATTGGATTATTTTCCACTTCTTGTTGGCGGAGGATTTGGAATAATTTGCAGAAAAAACCTGGATTATAGACAGAAGGGTGCTTGTTGCAATTGTTGTCCATTGGAATCCACTTGAGTCACCCTTCACAAAAAGGGGTAAATAATGAGAAGAAAGGGTGATGGAATGAAAATTACTAGCATGTTGAAATTGGTAGGAAAATTTTCATTTTTGGTGTTACAAATCTAAAAATTACCAACATATCCCACTTCTAGTTGAAATTAGATTCACTCTTTAGAGATTATGTAATCTTGCAAGGCCTTAATCATCACTCAAGAGCAACAGAGGGAATTGTTACATATAGGCTAGATATTCCATATATAGATCATATGTGGTAGTCTAGATTAACATGCATGGTCGACCATCAACCCCATAGCAAATTAATATGGTATTAGGCCCTAAAATTAGTTTATAGGCCATGGTATAGGCCACGAGAACCATCGTCAATGTTACAAATATTGAAATGGACACAATATCTCATTTGTAAGGTAAAGTAATTATGTGTAGGTCCCTACACATGGACCATGAATCATATAGTAAATTTATTAACCACTGACCATTATTTAGTTTATGAGAACCACTATTGGTTTACATAACCTATAAATATTAAACCATGGTTGTTTTATTGGTCTACATAACCATGGACAAACCAACAACAACAATGACATCAACGATGGTGACAATGATGATCATGATGATCTCACATGTAGGCTAGAGATTCTTATGTGGAAATCTACATTAACATGCATGGACCATCAACCCCATGGAAAATTAATATGGCATTAGACCCTAAATTTAGTTCACATGCCATAGTCCAGGCCACGAGAACCATCCTTTGTGTTACAAATATTGAAATGGCCACCATAAATAATTCCACTAATTAGACACGGACCTAACACAACCAACCCATGTAAATGACGAATGCACTTGGCACACTTGATCCATGCAATGAATTCATGTACATAGGAAGCTTCAACCTCTAACCCCCTCACCTCGTACCTAACCTTAACATCTAGCCCCAAAGCAAATAACATGATATATTATAAACCACTTAACCACTAGTACCAACAAAACCAGAACCCCTTTCCCACTAACCCACCGATTCCTTAGGTTCCTCACTTCTAATCCAAAAACTCCCCAAATCCTACCACATTATGAAATTGTAGAAAATATCCCCTTAAGCCAGTGTCCCTCTAACCCTAACCCACTACCCCCTAACCCAATCACTAACATGCCTACTGCACCAAATCAACACAATAACACGATAAACTTTGACCTTGGGTTATTTATAACCAAGGTTTAAGATCAAAGACTTTGACATCAAGGTTTGAATGATCACTATATGGGATTTTATCAAACCAAAATTAGTGCAAAAAATAAATGCAAAAATAAACAATCGCCTCCAAAAGTTCAATTCTCATGACTTTTAAGGGGGGTTCCAAGCAAACCGCCTCCCAAATTCAATTCTCATGAATTTTAGGGGGGGGTTTGACAAACCTCCCCCAAAAGTTATGAGAATTCGACTTTTAGGGGGGGTTCCAAAAAAACCGCCTCCAAAAGTTCAATTCTCATGACTTTTAGGGGGGGTTTTGACAAACCGCCCCCAAAAGTTATGAGAATTGGGCTTTTAGGGGGGTTTTCCCAAAACCGCACCCAAAAGTCAAATTTCAGGACTTTTAGGGGCGATTTTAAAAAAACTGTCCCCAAAAGTCTAATTTCCATGACTTTTAGGGGCAGTTTTAAAAGACCGCCTCCAAAGGTCTGAAATTTATTTTAGGGGGGGGTTTACCAAGACTTCCATCCAAAACCGCCCCTAAAGGGCTATTTTGTTGTAGTGCCCTTGTAGCAATAGGAGAAGAATCTTTAGGTGCTAGATCTTCAGGTTCTTGTGGATCTGCATCTAGCATTCTCACTTCTTCAAGAGTCTTCTTTTTCTTCATCTTCTTTTGTGGATTTTTGCTCTTTAAGCAACCTTTGGAGGTACCATGAGCAAACTCATCATATGGAAGGCCTTCAACAATATTTTGAGCTTGCATGTCCTGTAAATGCTGGAAGTTGAGATGTCGAAATATCTCATGCCATAATCTACTTTCTTCATTTGAATGAGCATGGAGAGTAGATGGCTTGGAGAGTGTCAAGAAGTGGGAAAATTCATAGAGTTTTTAAGTATGATTTGCAACTCCTTTTGCAATGATTTCCCCTGAAACCATGTTTTGTATCTCAACTTCATTTGGAGAAACGATCACTCTTTTGGGCTCTCCAATATGAGTCATTTGATACACTGAAAGTAAGTTTGCTGCAAGAGAAGGAACATAAAGCACATCAAAAAAGTAACCATAGTAAAGATTGATTCTTCAAAACCCCTGAGAGGAGACTTCTAAATCATTGCTCAATCTGACTGAAGGACTTACTGATTTTTCGAAACTAGAGAAGAGATCTTTGGAGGAAGACATGTGTCTTGTTGCTCTTGAATCTATAATGAAAGAAGAATCTGTCGATGCACTTTCCATGAGGGCATGACATTCTTCTTTGTCTTCGGGTCTAGAAAATTCAGTACCAAGATCTTTCTTTCTTGCACATGCTGGTACAGAAAGTTTGTTCTTCTCAAGTAACCGAGCCATCATGTCCATGGTCTTCTTCATGCAAGAAATATCAGGATGGAAGCCTTTATAACAATAAGGGCACTTGGATCTTCTTTTCCGAGAAGGCTTGGTATTTTTAGAGGCTCTATTTGAATGGTATGAACTATCTGTAGGCTTTGTACCATTCGATCTCTTGTCAGAAATATTTTTCTTTCCTTTACCATTCGCTCTCTCTATAACTGTGAGGGCTGAATCCAATTTGGGTTTTATCATTCCCATCGAAATCAACTTCTCTTCCTCTTGAGTAAGATATTGTGTGAAATCATCAAATGAGGGAACCTTCCATCTTGGAATGGAAAACCTAGCTGACTAGAAAGTAGAGACAAAAAATGAGAAGTTTGCCCCCAACTTTGAGAGAATAGCAAGTATAAGCTACTTGTCTTGTTTCACTATCTCATATATTTTCAACTGGGATATCAAGCTTTTGAACTTGGTGAGAAAGGCATTAATAGATTCGAATCTGTTAGGACTCAAACATATGAGCTCATTCTCCAATGTGTGCCCTTGCATATCATCTTTCAGTCCAAAAAGAAATTCGAGCTTGTCCCAAACCTCTTTAGGAGAAGTAAGATCGATGAAATGAAAGTGTAGATCTTCAAAAATTGAGAGAAGGAGGAGACCAATTTCTTCATCAAGCCGATCCAAGTACTTGGAATTTTCAACTGTACTGAGAGGTTCTACCATCGTTCCATTGAGTATTCAGGTGAAGCTCTTTGATCTCATGAAGAGAGTCATTTTGGATTTCCACTCAACATAGTTGGAAGATGTAAGCTTTAGATCCATCTCAATAGAAAAAGTCGAATAGTTGAAGAAGATTATGAACAAGTGAATAAACCTGCAAAACAAGAAAATTTGCGCTGATGGAGAATGCTACACTTCGACTGAACACTACCTTAAGGACACTTGGCAACAATAATAGCACCAGGATTTGCTATGGAAACGCAGAGGCTTCTGGTGCACAAGTGAAAAGATAGCTGCTCAAAGAAATGTTGCAACTGTTGCTACTGCAACTGATACAATTCGAATAGTTTCTTCCTGCTCTAATACCATGTAAGAATCTGCAAGATATCTAGCAACTGTAGAAACTCACAATCAAACTATCAAGTATGTTGCAAAGAAGAAGAGAAGGAGACACTCAATGATCACTCATAAATACAGAAGAATAGACAATATCTCAGTATCATACAATGAATAAGAATGTAAGTGAATGAGTACAATAGAGCTGCACGGTGCATAATATAGTATTCGAATAGGCCAAGTAGGGCATTCGAATTCCTAACTCAAAGTCTGGCTTGGATAATAGTGGAGTCATCATCTAGTCAGTAGTATCAGTCATAAATGGTAAAGCTCATTCAAGTGTGTCTAACTGAGTCTAACATAACCATCTAGGCATAAATCGGAGAAGGGAGACTCCAAGGGAGGTTCATGAGGCTGTCAAAAGGGTCAGTGGAACTCCAGAACTAGCTAACTAGGAGTTGTAGATAGGTAGGATGAGTAATCAGTGGAAGAACTGATCAATCAATACTCTAACTGAATGATAACTGTTGGTAGGTGAGCAAAGGTGCCCAGCTGGCTGTGGTAGGTGGGAAAGGAGCACTTTCCATGCAGAAGATTGAAAGAAGGCGCATTAGGTAGGTGGGAGGCCCCTTGGGATCTGTAGACAGGCTATGGAGAGATAGAAACAAGCTCTAGGTGCTGGGAGGACCACCATGATGATGACAAGATGCATGGAGATGACTGGATGCATGCATGCATGCAAAACTAAAAAATGATGGGGAGAATATTCGAACACATTGCTATGAGAAAGCATTGGAATGCCTTGATGAGGAAGGCAAGCCAAGGTTCATTAGAGGGATTCCAAAGCACGTTTTAGTGAGATAGATTTTAGCTCTGCAAGTAAGGAAGTTTTATAAAAAAGGGTTTCTAGTTATATGTTGTACACATATTAGGTTCAACAGAAGATAAGGGACACAAAGTGGAATACTTCTAGATATTGCAGGAGTTTTAGGATGTGTTTCTAGATGAGGTTCCAGGATTGCCACCCAAGAGAGACATTGACTTTTTCATTAATCTTGTCCCAGGAGCAACACCCATCTCCAAAGCTCCTTATAGAATGAGCACACCAGAGTTGGTAGAGTTGAAGATGCAGTTGCAGGAATTGATGGACAAAGAATATGTCAGACCGAGTGTATCCCCATGGGGTGCACCAATGTTGTTTGTTAAGAAGGATGGAACATCGAGGCTATGCCTTGATTATAGAAAACTCAATAAGGTGACAATTAAGAACAAGTATCCCTTTCCAAGGAATTATGACTTGTTTGATCAAATGAAGGAAGCTAGAGTGTTTTCAAAGATTGACTTGAGGTCTTGTTACCATCAAGTGAGGATAAAGGAAGAAGACATTCTGATACAGATTTATGTGGGAACGAAACAAAAGATAGCATATACAGAATCATATACAGAGATATATTGCAAATAACACAGTGATACAGTAAACACATATTCTATTAAATAGCGGAAATAGAACATACTGTAAAATACAATAGCTGGAATGGTGGTAGCTATCTCTGAGAAGACATGTGGCCGCTATGCTCATTTGTGCCAAGATGAATACAAAGAAAGGCCGAAAGGGCCTATTTATCATAAGCATGAGGGAAAGAATCCCAAACATCCAAAAACCTAACCCTAGAAGATGAACCGTCATAAAGTTTGCGTCCCCAAGGTGGTTAGTTGAACAGTCAACTTCCCGGGGTCATAACTTTTGCATACGATCTTCATTTGGGGCCTCAAAATGGCTCCGGAAGTTCAGGACCCGAAAAACTGCTAAAAATAGTAATTTACCGAAATTGCCAGAAGACTGTTTTGAGCCAGTTGGAAGAGGTGGGCTGCCACCGATATCCACCTGGATCAATCCACCCTCCTTAGGAAGCATAGGTCTCCATTGCGTTAAATCCCTTATCATATGTCGAGCTATGTGTCGAGTTGAGCTCTTGGTGCGACATTTGCTGAAGTGGAAAGATTGCCTTACTTTGACATCTTCAGAGGGTTGTAATTGTTGTTGATGGATGCGTTGGAGCTATTCAACAATTTTGGTTGTTGTGGTATCCTTGGTATGCATCAGTGTGGATGGTTTCTTTTTGGAGGGGCCCCTTGAATGCGTGGCCTTGCACTGTAGAGGTACCCGAATAGGCGATGCTGCACTAACTTTGTGTTTTTCTTGTTTCTGCTGAGTAGAAGGATAATCTGCAGACGTTGTGGATGTCTCTGCGATCTGATGTTCAACTTTAGTGGCAATTGCGAATAGGGAAAATTTCCCAGTGTGGGAGATTATCTTTCTTCCCTGCTCGTTTGGGGTAGGTGCAACTATCTCTGGTATCCGATAGAGTTGTCCTTCCAAAGTGACAATGACACTGCGAGGTCGTGATTCATATACAGCATGACGCTTCCACATATATGGTTGTCCTAAAAGAACATCACATACTTCAAGTGGGACCACATCACACAATACCTCATCTTTGAAGGGCTTGATGCCATATGGTAGGCGACATTGGTGACTCACACGGATCCTTCGTCCTTGGCTTAGCCATCCAATGGTGTATGGTTGTGGGTGTGGCGTTATTGGTAGCTCCAATCTCTTGATGACTTCTTCTGATATCAGGTTCTTCTGGCTGCCGCTGTCCACAACAAAGTGTAGGGGAATTCCCTTCACCCACATCTGGGAGTGGAAAAGGCGCTCCTCTACCTCCGACTCTTCAGGCTCCTCTAGCTGAATCTGTGTGGTGGCAACAACGGCATTGGGTTCTGCATCAATGATCTGCTTCCCTTTTCACGCGGCTGTGAAATTAGGTTCCGAGTCAGAATCGGAACTGGGATCTGATTCTGAAGATTTTATCTCAGCCACCAATGACTGTTTTGAGCGACAATCATCAGTGTTGTGCCAGGGGCTTTTGTGGAACTCCCACCACTTCCCGGTGTTCTTCTTTGACTTTTCTTTACCCTTCTTCGCCTGTGGTTGGGACTGGTTGTCCTTTTCCTGCCCCGTGCTCTGCGAGCCAGAGTTTCCCTTGCCCTTCTTCTGCGCAGGTCCGAAGTCACGCTTGTTCTTTTGCTGAAATTTCTGCTCAATTTTGACAGCATATCGATAGGCGGATCCGAGTGAAGAGATCTCCAGGAAATCCATCTCTGTTCGGATGTACCGGTGTAGGCCACTGCGATATTTCAGTACTAGGTGCCGCTCAGAGTCCTTGATACCTAGCTTTGTGCGCAAGGTATGAAATTTGTTGGTGTACTCCGACACCGTTTGGTCCCTCACTTGATGCAGAATGGTCCATTTTGTGTACTGGTCATCATAGTTTCCAACAGGGTAATATTGTTCCTTGACAGCATCCATAAAAGAGGCCCAAGTGGGATTGGAATATTCAAACAATCCAGACTTGTCTGATGAGTTTTGCTCACAATAAGTTTCCCACCAATTTTTGACATGGGGGACGACCTTAAGGAGCGCAAAGATGATCTTTTCCCTGTCGAAAAATTGGTGCACAGAGAAATACCCTTCTAGTAGATTCAACCATTTATCTAGGGCATCGGCATCGATTTGGCCTTCAAATAAAGGGATATCAAAATTAACTTGTACCTTGAAGGGAGTCGTATCTCCGAAATGGCTGCTCGTTGAGGGTGCATTTGCCGTTGTTGGCATGCATTGAAGGATCTGGGCGAAATTATCCATCATCTCGTTCCTCTGTCGCGCGAGGGCTTCCTCGAGCAACAACTTGATAGGATCTACTGCTCCGTCGTCTCTCTTTTCTTCCACCATGTGAGGCCGTTTGGGGCGGCGAGAGTGGTCTTCCCCAAGTGAAACTAGTTCGAGACCCAACTCTCTGTATCCTGACCTCGTCGGGGACATGCACCGAGAAACAATCAAAGAGAAGACCTCTCTGATACCACTGATCCAGATTTATGTGGGAACGAAACAAAAGATAGCATATACAGAATCATATACAGAGATATATTGCAAATAACACAGTGATACAGTAAACACATATTCTATTAAATAGCAGAAATAGAACAGACTGTAAAATACAATAGCTGGAATGGTGGTAGCTATCTCTGAGAAGAGATGTGGCCGCTATGCTCATTTGTGCCAAGATGAATACAAAGAGAGGCCGAAAGGGCCTATTTATCATAAGCATGAGGGAAAGAATCCCAAACATCCAAAAACCTAACCCTAGAAGATGAACCGTCATAAAGTTTGCGGCCCCAAGGTGGTTAGTTGAACAGTCAACTTCCCGGGGTCATAACTTTTGCATACGATCTCCGTTTGGAGCGCTCGGTAGCCCGTTGGGAAGGTCTATCCGAGATTTACAACTTTTGACTAGACCCAAATGCATGCCGGGGGCAGCCATTTGGACCCCCAAATCGCCAAAAAATGTCGTTTAGGGCCTCAAAATGGCTCCGGAAGTTCAGGACCCGAAAAACTGCTAAAAATAGTAATTTACCGAAATTGCCAGAAGACTGTTTTGAGCCAGTTGGAAGAGGTGGGCTGCCACCAATATCCACCTGGATCAATCCTCCCTCCTTAGGAAGCAATGGTCTCCATTGCGTTAAATCCCTTATCATATGTCGAGCTATGTGTCGAGTTGAGCTCTTGGTGCGACATTTGCTGAAGTGGAAAGATTGCCTTACTTTGAAATCTTCAGAGGGTTGTAATTGTTGTTGATGGATGCGCTGGAGCTGTTCAACAGTTTTGGTTGTTGTGGTATCCTTGGTATGCACCAGTGTGGATGGTTTCTTTTTGGAGGGGCCCCTTGAATGCGTGGCCTTGCACTGTAGAGGTACCTGAATAGGCGATGCTGCACTAACTTTGTGTTTTTCTTGTTTCTGCTGAGTAGAAGGATAATCTGCAGAGGTTGTGGATGTCTCCGCGATCTGATGTTCAACTTTAATGGCAATTGCGAATAGGGAAAATTTCCCAGTGTGGGAGATTATCTTTCTTCCCTGCTCGTTTGGGGTAGGTGCAACTATCTCTGGTATCCGATAGAGTTGTCCTTCCAAAGTGACAATGACACTGCGAGGTCGTGATTCATATACAGCATGACGCTTCCACATATATGGTTGTCCTAAAATAACATCACATACTTCAAGTGGGACCACATCACACAATACCTCATCTTTGAAGGGCTTGATGCCATATGGTAGGCGACATTGGTGACTGACACGGATCCTTCGTCCTTGGCTTAGCCATCCAATGGTGTATGGTTGTGGGTGTGGCATTATTGGTAGCTCCAATCTCTTGATGACTTCTTCTGAGATCAGGTTCTTCTGGCTGCTGCTGTCCAATACAAAGTGTAGGGGAATTCCCTTCACCCACATCTGGGAGTGGAAAAGGCGCTCCTCTGCCTCCGACTCTTCAGGCTCCTCTGGCTGAATCTGTGTGGTGGCAACAACGGCACTGGGTTCTGCATCAATGATCTGCTTCCCTTTTCGTGCGGCTGTGAAATTAGGTTCCGAGTCAGAATCGGAACTGGGATCTGATTCTGAAGCTTTTATCTCAGCCACCAATGACTGTTTTGAGCGACAATCATCAGTGTTGTCCCAGGGGCTTTTGTGGAACTCGCACCAATTCCCAGTGTCCTTCTTTGTCTTTTCGTTACCCTTCTTCGCCTGTGGTTGGGACTAGTTGTCATTCTCTTGCCCCGTGCTCTGCAAGCCAGAGTTTCCCTTGCCCTGCTTCTGCGCAGGTCCGAAGTCACGCTTGTTCTTTTGCTGAAATTTCTGCTCAATTTTGACAGCATATCGATAGGCGGATCCGAGTTAAGATATCTCCAGGAAATCCATCTCTGTTCAGATGTACCGGTTTAGGCCACTGCGATATTTCAGTACTAGGTGCCACTCGGAGTCCTTGATACCTAGCTTTGTGCGCAAGGTATGAAATTTGTTGGTGTACTCCGACACCGTTTGGTCCCTCTCTTGATGCAGAATGGTCCATTTTGTGTACTGGTCATCATAGTTTCCAACAGGGTAATATTGTTCCTTGACGGCATCTATAAAAGAGGCCCAAGTGGGATTGGAATATTCAAACAATCCAGACTCGTCTGATGAGTTTTGCTCACAATAAGTTTCCCACCAATTTTTGACATGGGGGACGGCCTTAAGGAGCGCAAAGATGATCTTTTCCCTGTCGGAAAATTGGTGGACAGAGAAATACCCTTCTAGTAGATTCAACCATTTATCTAGGGCATCGGCATTGATTTGGCCTTCAAATAAAGGGATATCAAAATTAACTTGTACCTTGAAGGGAGTCGTATCTACGAAATGGATTCCCGTTGAGTGTGCATTTGTCATTGTTGGCATGCGTTGAAGGATCTGGGCGAAATTATCCATCATCTCGTTCCTTTGTCGCGCGAGGGCTTCCTCGAGCAACAACTTGATAGGATCTACTGCTCCGTCGTCTCTCTTTTCTTCCGCCATGGGAGGCCCTTTGGGGCGGCGAGAGTGGTCTTCCCCAAGTGAAACTAGTTCGAGACCCAACTCTCTGTATCCTGACCTCGTCGGGGACATGCACCGAGAAACAATCAAAGAACAGACCGCTCTGATACCATTGATCCGGATTTATGTGGGAACGAAACAAAAGATAGCATATACAAAATCATATACAGAGATATATTGCAAATAACACAGTGATACAGTAAACACATATTCTATTAAATAGCGGAAATAGAACAGACTGTAAAATACAATAGCTGGAATGGTGGTAGCTATCTCTGAGAAGAGATGTGGCCGCTATGCTCATTTGTGCCAAGATGAATACAAAGAGAGGCCGAAAGGGCCTATTTATCATAAGCATGAGGGAAAGGATCCCAAACATCCAAAAACCTAACCCTAGAAGATGAACCGTCATAAAGTTTGCGGCCCCAAGGTGGTTAGTTGAACAGTCAACTTCCCGGGGTCATAACTTTTGCATACGATCTCCGTTTGGGGCGCTCGGTAGCCCGTTGGGAAGGTCTATCCGAGATTTACAACTTTTGATTGGGCCCAACTGCATTCCGCAGCAGCCATTTGGTCCCCCAAATCACCAAAAAAATGTCGTTTAGGGCCTCAAAATGGCTCCGGAAGTTCAGGACCCGAAAAACTGCTAAAAATAGTAATTTACCGAAATTGCCAGAAGACTGTTTTGAGCCAGTTGGAAGAGGTGGGATGCCACCGATATCCACCTGGATCAATCCTCCCTCCTTAGGAAGCAATGGTCTCCATTGCGTTAAATCCCTTATCATATGTCGAGCTATGCGTCGAGTTGAGCTCTTGCTGCGACATTTGCTAAAGTGGAAAGATTGCCTTACTTTGACATCTTCAGAGGGTTGTAATTGTTGTTGATTGATGTGCTGGAGCTGTTCAACAGTTTTGGTTGTTGTGGTATCCTTGGTATGCACCAGTGTGGATGGTTTCTTTTTGGAGGGGCCCCTTGAATGTGTGGCCTTGCACTGTAGAGGTACCCGAATAGGCGATGCTACACTAACTTTGTGTTTTTCTTGTTTCTGCTGAGTAGAGGGATAATCTGCAGAGGTTGTGGATGTCTCCGCGATCTGATGTTCAACTTTAGTGGCAATTGCGAATAGGGAAAATTTCCCAGTGTGGGAGATTATCTTTCTTCCCTGCTCGTTTGGGGTAGGTGCAACTATCTCTTGTATCTGATAGAGTTGTCCTTCCAAAGTGACAATGACACTGCGAGGTCGTGATTCATATACAGCATGACGCTTCCACATATATGGTTGTCCTAAAAGAACATCACATACTTCAAGTGGGACCACATCACACAATACCTCATCTTTGAAGGGCTTGATGCCATATGGTAGGTGACATTGGTGACTGACACGGATCCTTCGTCCTTGGCTTAGCCATCCAATGGTGTATGGTTGTGGGTGTGGCGTTATTGGTAGCTCCAATCTCTTGATGACTTCTTCTGATATCAGGTTCTTCTGGCTGCCGCTGTCCACAACAAAGTGTAGGGGAATTCCCTTCACCCACATCTGGGAGTGGAAAAGGCGCTCCTTTGCCTCCGACTCTTCAGGCTCCTTTGGCTGAATCTGTGTGGTGGCAACAACGGCACCGGGTTCTACATCAATGATCTACTTCCCTTTTCGCGCGGCTGTGAAATTAGGTTCCGAGTCAGAATCGAAACTGGGATCTGATTCTGAAGCTTTTATCTCAGCCACCAATGACTGTTTTGAGCGACAATCATCAGTGTTGTGCCAGGGGATTTTGTGGAACTCGCACCACTTCCCGGTGTCCTTCTTTGTCTTTTCTTTACCCTTCTTCACCTGTGGTTGGGACTGGTTGTCCTTTTCCTTCCCCGTGCTCTGCGAGCCAGAGTTTCCCTTGCCCTGCTTCTGCGCAGGTCCGAAGTCACGCTTGTTCTTTTGCTGAAATTTCTGCTCAATTTTGACAGCATATCGATAGGCGGATCCGAGTTAAGAGATCTCCAGGAAATCCATCTCTGTTCGGATGTACCGGTGTAGGCCACTGCGATATTTCAGTACTAGGTGCCGCTCGGAGTCCTTGATACCTAGCTTTGTGCGCAAGGTATGAAATTTGTTGGTGTACTCCGACACCGTTTGGTCCCTCTCTTGATGCAGAATGGTCCATTTTGTGTACTGGTCATCATAGTTTCCAACAGGGTAATATTGTTCCTTGACGACATCTATAAAAGAGGCCCAAGTGGGATTGGAATATTCAAACAATCCAGACTCGTCTGATGATTTTTGCTCACAATAAGTTTCCCACCAATTTTTGACATGGGGGACGGCCTTAAGTAGCTCAAAGATGATCTTTTCCCTGTCGGAAAATTGGTGGACAGAGAAATACCCTTCTAGTAGATTCAACCATTTATCTAGGGCATCAGCATCGATTTGGCCTTCAAATAAAGGGATATCAAAATTAACTTGTACCTTGAAGGGAGTCGTATCTCCGAAATGGCTGCTCGTTGAGGGTGCATTTGCCGTTGTTGGCATGCGTTGAAGGATCTGGGCGAAATTATCCATCATCTCGTTCCTCTGTTGCGCGAGGGCTTCCTGAAGCAACAACTTGATAGGATCTATTGCTCCGTCGTCTCTCTTCTCTTCCGCCATGGGAGGCCATTTGGGGCGGCGAGAGTGGTCTTCCCCAAGTGAAACTAGTTCGAGACCCAACTCTCTGTATCTTGACCTCGTCGGGGACATGCACCGAGAAACAATCAAAGAGCAGACCGCTCTGATACCACTGATCCGGATTTATGTGGGAACGAAACAAAAGATAGCATATACAGAATCATATACAGAGATATATTGCAAATAACACAGTGATACAGTAAACACATATTCTCTTAAATAGCGGAAATAGAACAGACTGTAAAATACAATAGCTGGAATGGTGGTAGCTATCTCTGAGAAGAGATGTGGCCGCTATGCTCATTTGTGCCAAGATGAATACAAAGAGAGGCCGAAAGGGCCTATTTATCATAAGCATGAGGGAAAGAATCCCAAACATCCAAAAACATAACCCTAGAAGATGAACCGTCATAAAGTTTGCAGCCCCAAGGTGGTTAGTTGAATAGTCAACTTCCCGGGGTCATAACTTTTGCATACGATCTCCGTTTGGGGCGCTCGGTAGCCTATTGGGAAGGTCTATCCGAGATTTACAACTTTCGACTGGGCCCAAATGTATGCCAGAGGCAACCATTTGGTCCCCCAAATCGCCAAAAAATGTCGTTTAGGGCCTCAAAATGGCTCCGGAAGTTCAGGACCCAAAAAACTGCTAAAAATAGTAATTTACTGAAATTGCCAGAAGACTATTTTGAGCCAGTTGGAAGAGGTGGGATGCCACCGATATCCACCTGGATCACATTCATAAGACAACCTTCAGGACTAGGTATGGTCATTATGAATTCATAGTGGTGCCATTTGGTCCTACCAATGCACCTGCTACGTTCATGTGTCTCATGAACAGTGTCTTCAGCAAGTACTTGGAAAGGTTTGTAATTGTGTTCTTGGATGACATTCTTGTGTATTCAAAGAATGAAGAAGAACACCATGAGCATTTTAGAATGGTATCGCAAATCCTTAGGGAGAACCAGTTGTATGCTAAGCTAAGTAAATGTAACTTCTATCAAGGGAAGGTGCAGTATTTGGGTCATGTTATATCAGCAGAAGGCATTGCAGTAGATCCAGAGAAGATTGAGGCCATCATGGATTGGTCCACTCCAAGGAATTCAACATGTGTTAGATATTTTATGGGCCTTGCTGGTTACTATAGAAGGTTCATTGAGGGCTTCTCCAAGATAACCCATCCAGTTACTTCCTTGCAGAGGAAGGACATCAAATTCACATGGTCTAAAAAAATGTGAAAGAAGTTTCCAGCAGCTGAAGAAATTGCTTACTAGTGAACTTGTTTTGAAGATTGCAGATCCAAGTAAAGATTTTGTGGTATGCATTGATGCTTGCGTTGAAGAACTCGGTGGAGCACTATTGCAAGAAGGTTATATAATTTGTTATGAGTCAAGGAAGATGAAAGAGCATGAAAGGAACTATGCTACCCATGACCTAGAGCTAGCAGCCATAATTCATTCTCTTAAGAGATGGAGGCATTATATTTTGAGAAGGAGATTTGAGGTCAAAACTGATCATATGAGTTTAAAGTACTTGTTTGACTAGCCAAATCTGAATGTAAGGAAAACTAGATGGATCGAGTTTCTTTGTGAGTTTGATTTGGAGATTAAGCATGTCAAGGGTAAAGAGAATAAGGTTGCTAATGCACTCAGCAGGAGATTCCATATTGCAGCAATAAGTAGATGTGAATCAGACTTGAAGGAAAGAATTTTAGAGGCCCAAGATAGTGACAAATCCTATCTTCAGATTAAAGAGAAATTGCAGTAGAACATTCTAGAGGAGAAGTATGCAAGATATCAACTAGGTGAGGATGATGTTATCGTTTATCAAAACATGAGACTGTACATTCCAAAGAGTGCATACTTGAAGAAGTTGGTGATGGATGGGATACATTGAGAAGCCATACTCAGGACACCCAGGATATCAGAAGACTATAACAACAGCAAGGAAGCATTACTATTTCCATGTTATGAAGAAGGACATATCTCAGTACATTACTAGATGTCAGAAGTGTCAATAGGTCAAGGCAGAGCACCAACATCCAACATGATTGTTGCAACCATTTCTCATTCTAGAGTGGAAATGGGAAGTGATTTCTATGGATTTCATAACAGGATTGCCTATGATAGTGAAGAAGCATGATTCAATCATGGTTGTGGTGGAAAAGATATCAAGGGTAGCTCATTTCATTCAAGTCAAGTGCACCCACAAGGCTATTGACATTTCAGATATCTTCATTAGGGAGATATTTAGGATGCATGGATTTCCCAAGGCAATAGTTTCAGATCATGACACAAAGTTCACATCCAATTATTGGACAGGATTGTTCCAAGAGTTGGGAAATCAGTTGAAGTTTATGATAGCCTATCATCCTCAGACGGATGGTCAGACTAAGAGAGTGAACCAGATCCTTGAAGATATGTTAACGATGTATGTGAAGGATAAGCCATCTAAGTGGGAAGATTATTTACACTTAGTGTAATTTTATTACAACAATGGGCATCAAGCATCATTGAAGATGAGTCCTTTTGAAGTGTTGTATGGAAGAGTATGCATAACTCTAGTTAGCTGGGATAGCCCAGTGAATAGAGTAGTGCTTGGACTAGAAATGATTGAGGAGATGGAACAGGAAGTTGTTAAGATCAGGAAGAATTTGAAGGCAGCACAGGACAGGTAGAAGAGTTATATAGATCTGAAGAGAGTGCATAAGGAATTTTAGATTGGGGATCATGTCTGCTTGAGAGTGAGACCAAGGAAGAGTTCCATGAAATTTTGAAGTTGTGCCAAGTTCGCACCCATATATTATGGGCCATTTGAAGTCCTAGATAGAATAGGGCCAGTTGCATATAGGATTGCATTTCCTTCTAACATGAAAGCTCATAATGTTTTCCATGTATCTTTGCTTAAGAAATATGTACATGATCCTAATCACATCATTGATTGGCATGTGATACAGGTGGAACCAGAGGGAGAGTTCCAGGTGGATCCTACATGCATCCTCGACAAGAATTTTACCTTTCTCTGGAATCGGGCCATAGGGTAGGTAAAGGTGCAATGGAGGTACCTTAGCCTAGAAGAGTCCAAATGGGAGATGGACGATGCCATGAAAGAGGCATTCCCATTTTTGTTTAGTTTTGAGAACACTGAGGACGGTGTTATTTTAAGGGAGAGGGAGTTGTAATACCCCATTTTCCCCTTGATGTGTATTTGGCTTTGATGTAAATACTGTGTATGTATAGTGTGTGTATTTTACCTAGTGTGGAGCTCAAGGCCAAGGCCCCACTAGTGGATAATTAAGTTTATTGCTTAGGCAAGTATTTGGACAGTTTGATTATTCATGGGCTTAATTAAGCCATGAAGAAATGTAAATGATTTAATTATTACTGAATGAATAAAATAACCAAGGAACTGGCTAAGGAGGCAACGAATGAGAAGGGGCCATGTGTATCCACTAGGGAGAGGTGAGGGGGTTTGGGATTGGTTACCCATATTGCCACATGTTTGACTCAGAACCTATTGGAACTCCCTGCTGACATTAATGAAACTGCAGTGGGTGGTTGAGAACCCTGATTGCTGAGGCTGCTGGAGTATGGAGAATGCATGTGATTTCGTATGGCAGGGCATGGCTATGATCGCTTGTGCCGGACGACACTCAATCGCTTGAAAGAAATCGTTGAACCTGGTTGACCATCCGGGAAGATAGGGAAATTGGGGAATTCATTCATTCACTCATTCATTCATAGAGACATTACTCACTCCTCACTCACGCACTCACTCGCCCCAATACACAATTTCCATTCATAAACCATCGACCCTCGAAGAGAATTCGTTCCTGTATTTTCTGTATGCACCAAACTAATCCAGGATAAAGAGAAATCTGGGGCTAATTGTGATTCCTGTGTGGGAGAAAAGGCTCGAGAGTTGATAACCATAACCACCTTGTGTGCAAAACCCATTTATAGGGACAAAGTGGTATTGATAGAAGATGTTGCAGAGTGGTATTGGCAGAATGACCATGAGGAAAACCCAAGCCTGGTAATGAGTTAATTGTTGAACTGTGGAGAGAGTTGGGTTTCTTGATAAACCCAATGAAGGCTATAGTCTCAACAAATTAGTGAATGGACCTTTCTATGCCCATCCTAGAATAGCACTGGAAGAGAAAGACCATGAGAGACTATACAACAGTGATAGGATCTTCCTTGTGTTAAATGTGGTAGGTATTGTGGGTGCTAGGTCGGCTGAGAGTGACTGGACCTTTCTATGCTCATCCTGGAATAACACCGGAAGGGAAGATTCCTTGAGGGACTGTGTAACAGTTATCTAGGTTTTCCTTGTGTTGGATGTGGTAGGTATTATGGGTGCCAGGTCAACTGAGTGCTGAGATTCTTGCAGCTCTGTGATTGGGCTCACTGGCTTAGCAACGCCTTCCTTGTTGTCCCTGAATTGCTTGAGAACCACTGTAGGTTGGCTTAGCATGGGTAGAAGCCCTAGAATGCTTGATAAACCCAACTACAGACTGGTTTAGCATGAGAAAGGAGCCTTGATTGTGAGAGAACCTGTTAACCCTCCTTAGTAAATACACTTCCCAACTCGGGGGTGATCTCTCAGCTGAAATAGTACAGGCTGGAAAGAGATCTAAGTTTGGGTGGAATGTTGCTCTCACTTATTGTTAACACCCAAAAAGTGCTCACTACCTCATCTACCCTATTACATGACTCATTTGTCCATATTTCCTACAATATTTGCCTCCAAAACCTTAAAATCCCATTAAACATCCTCCAAAAGGCCACAAAACCATTAAAAAAGCCTCCATAAGGCCACAAAACCATTAAAAAAGCCTCCATAAGGCCACAAAACCATTAAAAAAGCCTCCAAAAGGCCAAAAAACCCCCTTTTCCCCCAAAAATAATCCAAAATTCCTCCAAAATAGAAAAAACCCTCTAAAAAGGGAATAAAAAATATAAAAAAAGAGGAAAAAGAGGGGAAAAGGAGACAAAAACCCTATACAGCTGGCCTCAACCATATGGTTCCCCAAACCATGGGCCAGCACTCCACCACTAAAAACCTATAAATAGGTGATGGAGGCCCCTCATTTCATATCCACAGTCAAATAACCCATACTCTGCCAAAATCACTCTTGAAACCCTAGCTCACCCTTGAGCTACTTTCACACTTGAGTGCCCCTTTGGCCCATTTCCAACCCTTTGGAGAAAGAGAAAGGAGCAAAACTAGAAGCTTGGAAGCAACCCTCCTGGACTGCTGCAAGAGCTTCACCAACCTTCACATTGGAGGTATAATCTTTAATACAAAAAGAGAAATCTTTTGCCATATTTTCATGTCTTATTATTTATGCTAATGCTCATGCTAGGTTAAATTTCATTCTGTTTTACTGTTTTTATTTACTGTTTATTGAACTGCTACTAAGGAGTCCCTTCTCCTTAGAAGGTGCTCATTTGTACAAGCTGGGGTGAAAACCCTAGCTACAGTTTTGGCGACTCCCCTTGTGTTCCTTTGAATTTCTGGTTATAGTTTTAAAGTTTTAAACGTTTTTAAGTTTCTGCAATATTTTTCCTGTTTTTTCCTTTCAGTTGTCCCTTTCAGCTGCCGTAAACCGCATCTTTTACCCCCTGCAGTTGCGTTCCGACCGCGTCTTTTATGAATTTACCTGTGATCTGGCCATGGCTCTCAGATTATTTTCGGAGACCTACCGACAGTTTCCAGTCTGTTACCTGCGATCTGACCGCGGCTATTAGCTTGTTTCGTGCGGTCCGACAACGACTATTAACCCTTTTTCCCGCGGCCCGCTTGCGACTTTTAGCTAGTTTTCTGCAACCCGCCTACGTCCTTCGGCCTTTTTCCCACATCCCGCTTGCAGCTTTCAACCATTTTTTTGCAACCCGCCTGCGTCTTTTGGCCTTTTTTCCGTGTCCCGCTTGCGGCTTTCAGCCATTTTTCTGCAACCCACCTGCGTCTTTCAACCTTTTTCCTGCGTCCCGCTTGCAGCTTTCAGCCATTTTCCTACAACCCGCCTGTGGCTTTCGACCTATTTACCATGGCCCGACTGCGTCTTTCGGCCAAAATCCCGCAACCTGTCCGTGACTGTTGAGCTGTTTCCCGTGGTCCGACCGCCAAGATTTGCCATAGACCCACGGTCTGTTTTCTGCACTTTTTTCCTGTTTTGAACCCAACACTTTGCTACAATATTTTCTGTACCTGCACAACCATCTGTCCTACCTGCAGCTGTACTTCCCTACAGCCTTTTCTGCAGTATTATTTCTATTCCATTTACAGAATATTTTTTAAATTTCAGCATTTTAATTGAAAAAGAGAAAATTTTGCATTTCAAAGTTTAAATTCTGTATTGTTATTTTTAGTTAGAAAGTTGCCCACCTCGTGGCAATTTTACTTGGGTCCATCATCTCACACGCACACACTTTGCCACCTAATCCAAGTGAGCCCTAAAATACTACTTAACACAACCAACATTCTAACCCCATTTGGGGAACACATAAGAATTTTTGTAGTTAGGTAGGATCGGGGGGATAGGCATCCAAATTACACCCCTCGGTTGCTTACACTTGATACATAGTTGTTTTCCATTAGGGAACCAAAATCCCCTAGTATTTTTTGGCACGGTCACAACCAGTTTATCAGAGGGCCTCTCCCCTAGGAGGGATGAAGTCGCCAGACTGGTTCCGGAGGCCTGAGTGGAATACCGCAATCCATTCAGTAACCGAAGGCTACCTTTCGCAGTTCTCGGTGTATCACCCATATGGGGATACAGTGGCGATAGAACCAAATGGCAGATTCACCTTTTCTGGACATGTCATGAATGGGGTATCTTAGTTTCCTTTCTTCTAGGATTGACTACCCAATGTCCCTCCTGGTAGGGGGATATCTTTAGCCCCTTGGATCTACTATCCATATTGTCTGACTTGGATTTCATCACCTTGTAGAGGATATGCCTAGTTGAGTCAAAATAATATCTACTATCCCTTACCTCCTTTTGGTCTAGCGAGTTCACTATTTTTTATTTTTAGGAAACCTGCTACTTGTTGGTATTCTGACCATTTCTGTTGATACTCCACTTATTGTAGCACATCTGTTACAGTAAGTGTTTTGAGTTGGTTGTTGGCCTGAGTGCCATATTTTTTGCGCTCTCCTTCTGCACACTCGGTTGCATTAGGGTTTTTGAGCTATTTTTAACTCAACACAACCCCCAGATATTTGACACCATCTGTCACCATTGAGTCCCCGAGACATTCTCGATGCCTCCGGGGCGAGCCCCCACAGCACGGTTCACTTGACACCACCCATCATATACATAGATGTTCATCACTTGATACAACTCATCATGGATCTTGAGCTTTGTCACTTGACTCCACTCGTCAATGGCATAGAACTCCGTCACCCGATCTAGACGCCCCTTATTTTACCTCTGATTCTGAGGCAGAGTCTGAGAACCCCATTTACACTGCACCAACCAGCCCCATGGCTGGCATGACTTCCACCCCTTTCTTTGTAGGGACCATTGGTGAAGCATCCACCACCACACCAACTACCACACCTGCTTTGGGTATGCCCTTGATGGGGCCCACATCTACCATTCCAATCACTATACCCATTCCAGTAGCTGGCATCCCTATCGCCACTCCATCAGTGACTCACACTACCCTTGGCGGTGCAGGTCCATCCCATACCACTTTCGTTCCTCCACTTGGGGGAAACATCCCAAACCCTACCCCTCCACTTGGTGGCATTGGCCCCAACATGGTCACACCCACTAGTATGTCACATCCTTATACTAGTTTTCCATTCATGGCTAGTCTCAACCTTCCTGACCTAGCTAGACTGACTAAGGATCCCATCAGACACGACCCTGCGTGGCCTCACATGCCTACCAAGCTCCCCTCCAACATCCCTAATTTTGAGGGAAAGGCAGGTGAGGACCCCCTGAACCATATTATGTCCTTCCATCTATGGTGTTCCTCCAACTCCATAGTTGATGACTCTGTCCACCTCCGTCTGTTACAGCGCACCCTCACTGGCTCTGCAGCTAAGTGGTACATCTAGCAGCCCCATGGGATCCATGCCACCTTTACCTCCCTTGCCTCGACTTTCCTGCAGTTCTTTCAGTTGCCTGTCCGCTATGACGCGGGATTTGAGATCATATTGTCTTGCAGACAGAGCATGTCTACCCACATCACTGACCACATTCATGAGTGGCGTCGATGCCGCAGCCTCTGCAAAATCAAGTTAGACGACGGTATCTTCTTAGATTAGTTTCTAAAATCCCTCCTTCCTATCATTTCCAAGGATGTGGCATCTGAACGACCCCAGTCCGAAGAAGAGGTTATCCTCAAAGCCCAGCAATTTGACCTCATTTACACCCAGTTGGGTTATCTGTATACCATCATACCCGACGCCCCTCACAGTGATTCCTCCCAACACGATGCACTAGAGGCATCCCATGCCGCAGATGGCATCATTGGTTATGTTGGCTCGCATCCTCAACCCTTTTCCATAGCATGTCTTAGCCATGGCCCCGAACTTTCGCGAGCTACATCTCAATTCGGAGCAACCAATTCGTATGCTCCTATGGCACATCATCACCATTCCCACAGACCCTCATGTCCACCTCAGTGCTTTGGTCATGCGTCCCCCGCTTACGCCCCCCTGGTTACACCTCAGCCATATTACCACCCACAGGCTGCACCAGCTCCTGTGTCCTCTCAAGCCCAACATGCTTATTACCCACCACAAGTAGACCCTACGGCAAACCCACAACCTGTTCCGCAGACATATCAACAATCCCCTCAAGGTTCAACACCTGCGTAGCCTCCACCTGCTTATTATCCACCATAGCCTGCTCCCGCACCTGCACAACCCCAACCACCTGCTGCCCAAGGGAAAGTCTACGCCCAACAGAATCCGCAGTAGAACCAAAACAACCAGTGCCAACAGGGCTAGCAAAATCGTGGCAAAGGCCGTAACTATGGGAACAAACCCCCTCCAGACCAAGGCGGTCAACCTCCCAATCCCCCAAACAACAACAGCGCGGCACCTACCAACCAGAACCCTGATCGACCGCCCAAGCAGGCATAAAATCCTAATTTGCGAACAAACCATCCTTGTTCTATTTTCGGGGTCTATGGCCACTACACACATGATTTCCCACATTTGGAGTGAGCTCGGCAACTCTGGACTGATGATTCCCATCACCAAGGGCACGCGGCTCTTTAGGTGCCACCCAACCCCCCACCCCCTCTGCATCAACCTTTGGTGCTGCAAAACCCCTTACCAACCCAAGGCGTAGTGAACACTCAGCCGTTGGCTCCCCCTCAAGGAAATGCCCTACCACAACAACAGATCACTTATGCCGCTCCTGATCAACCCATGTTAGACTCAGGTACCCACCACTTGTTAATGATGTCATCCGTTGATGTCAACCTCCAAACCCGTCGGAACCAATATGGCTCCACCCCTGAAGCCCCTCCCGCCGAAAAAAACACTAACGTTCATCCCACTGATCAGACGTTACGTATACCTCCGGCTCCACTAGATGGCGCCTCCAAAGCACCTCTCTTCCCACTTCGTCGAATCAACAATAATCCAAATGCTCGCGCTGCGTCAAATTACAACATTGTAGATGACTTAGCCCAGTCTCTCACAGCCATGTCTGCGTTAGAAGTCATAAAAAACTGTCCTTCACAATGCAAGACTTTGCTATCCACCATTGGTGCTATTGACCCAAATGATTCACGATTGATGGCCTTCGATTTGGACCAGTCCCAACCACGCCTGCCTTCCACTTTAGCATTCCAAGTTTCTATTTTCGTTCGGAATCTTGTCATCCATCGGTGCATTATCGATGAAGGTGCCTCTACATGCATTATGTCAACATTCGTTTGGCAGAAGTTGGGATCCCCTACTCTTCAGCAGTCTACCACTGCGTTGCGAGCCTATGACGGTCGGTCGACTCAACCCCATGGTCTCTTAGCTAATGTCCCCATCCAGTTGGCTGGTAAAACAGTGCTCATTGACATAGAGGTCATCAATGCCCAACTTGATTATAACCTCTTACTTGGCCGCAGCTACATGTATGCCATGTGGGCGTTTTCCTCATCCATTTTTCGTACCATGATGTTCCCCCATGACGGACGCATGGTCAAGGTTGACCAAATCACCTATTACAATCCCAATGCCCCCGCTGCACCCGAGAATGGTCTCCCCATGGTTGAACAACCTATTTGTGGTGAAACTACCTCATTTGTTTCCTTCGTGGGACCCAGACTTTACTCAGATACGCCGATGAACTCAACATTCCAATCCATTCCACCCCCGTCACCCGCGACCGAAATATCTGACCTATGTACCCTTTCCCATAGTACACAAACACCCAACAATCAACCGCCCTTGTTACCCAAACCACCATTGGTACCTAGTCACATTGGTGTTACACCCATCCACACAATCCCCTTCCTATTCCCTCCCTTGGGAGTAGTAAGCACCCCGATTATGGCTACTCTCAGCCTCCCCGGGTTAACCTTAGGATTACCTGTGTGGTATATTTCACCTCCCATTCCCCCGCTGACACCAAATGTCATCCTACAACCGATGCAACCCATTGCCACTACTAGTCAACTACCTCCCTATGTCACTACCCCTTCATCATCTACGAATCCTTCCCCTCTTATCAAGCACACTGGGGGCAGAGGCCCACAACCATACACTATTGTACCCCCGCCCAAGGAAGTTAAACCCCCCCCGTGTTTCGTGCTCCTCCTAAATGCTCGTTGTGTGATGAGTGAGGCCATCCGACTCATCAATGTCCACAATTACTTGCATTACATAAACACATGCAAATGCTGGACGACAACCCCAACATCCCGGTTGTCAAACTAGATCCAACCCCTAAGCCTCGTGATAAATCACTGCATACCAACCACCCTTATGCAATATGTTGATGTATATGTAACTTCGGAATGTATTTCACATATATGTATATTGTATTCCTATAGAGATGTTATTATTCCTCTATACGAAAGTGTCGTCATTTATATTGTAAGTGTCGTAACTTATACTTGATGGGTTATTAGACCACCTTGTTGGGGTCGGCCCTGTATAATTCATGTGGGTCAAAGGGTTATTAGACCACCCTATTGGGGGTCTTCCATGTGGGTCAAAGGGTTATTTGACCACCCTAGTGGGGGTCGGACCAGTCAGCATTATGTTAAGTGGTTAAGTTGAGGCCGACCTAGTTGAGTAAAGGTCAAGTCAAGTTAGTGTATAAATAGAGAGTGTCTCTCTCTCATTTTACACATTCTATTCTCTCACTCACACTTGGGAGAGTGGCGCACTTGTGGAGGAGGAGGCTCTGCTGCTAGGAGAATACTATCTCTTGTATTCTGGTTGTAAAATTGCTCTATCTATCTCTGAGGAAGTTATTGGAGTTTTTCACCTTTATGATTTTCCCCAAATAAACTCTGTGTCTCTTATGTGCTTGCATTATTGTGTCCATGATTAATATGCTGTAGATTTGCTGTACATGTTGTTCTCTCAGTTAAGATCCTAGATCAGATTGAATTAAATTCTAAAAATTTAACATGGTATCAGAGCTAGCCTGAAAGAAGGCATGATATGGAATGTATGACACTTGTTGCACTTACGATGCTAGGGCTTGATATAGAAAAAACCAGTCATCGTAGCACTCTCGCTATAAATCTGTTTTGGCAAAGTTTTCGGATCTGAAACTTTTACAAGTCGAAGATCAGATCCCCATGTACCTTTTGTCCAAAGGACAACCTCTAATTTGTTGTACTTTGTGATTTATGATCTGTACAATATAGGGTTTCTGCCTCTTCCAGATCTGAGTCAAAATCAGGTGACCTTGGGAAAAAGTTCATAACTTGGGCTAGGAAGCTCCAAATGAAATTTAGTAAAAACTCACACATAGTACATAGACTTTAATATCTCAGGAAAAATTTTCAGAGGCCAAAGTTGAACCAGGGACACGTGGGATGCCGTAAAAGTTCGCTCTTCTGTATTATCCCATAAACAGGTCACGTTACGACACTTGGCATATCTCTCTCTCAGAGAATCCAATTGAGTTCATACCTATCGGGATGGAAATATATCAGGTCAGGATATCTCAAGAAAATGTTTCAGAGGCCGAAGTTGAAACAGTGACACGTGGCACTCCGTACAAGTTCTCTCTCCTGTATTATCCCATAAACAGGTTACGTTGCAACACTTGGCATAACTCTCTCTCAGAGAATCCAATTGAGGTTAGACCTGTCGGGATGGAAAGATAACAAGTCGGGTTATCTCAGAAAAACATTTCAGACCCTGTGGATCAAAACATTTGGAGTTACACCAGAAACAATCAGGTACATATTTCTGTCAAAACAGAATTATTTTTTAGTACCTTCATTCATGGCTTCCGAAATTTAGTGCTTCGAAGAAAGTTGGAATTTTTGTAATCGGAGACCACGGATGGATGCTACTTATCAAAATAGAAGTTTAGAGACCAAGATCAGATTTTTTGGTTGGGCAGAAGGTCGGGCTTGATCAAACCCCAGTTCGGGACTTTGAGCGGAAAGATGGAAAATTAGCTCTTCTGCAAAAATTGGAATTTTGGAAATCTGTGACCACGGCTAGAAGCTCCTCAGAAAAATTGAAGCTTAGAGTTTTGAATCAAATATTGTGGTTGGGTGAAGCTCCAGGAAACTCAAACCCTAATTCAGGGTCCTTCCTAGTGAATCCAAAAATCTAAAAGGCAATTTTGAGGGGTGAAACTTTGCAGTTTTCAAATTCTGAATATACCAACTTGATCAACTCATCAAGGTGCATATTTCTATCCTTTCGGAAGTTTGAAATTCAAAGTTTGAATTTTTGGGGTTTCTTTGACAAACCCTAATCTAGCTCCAGGTCCAGTTCTTGCAAATCAAGTGGATTGGGTTGAACCTAGAAGAAGATGGATTGGTCACCTGCATAAGTGAAGTTCCTGTCTTAGAGGGAGATGAGGCTAAGGCCTTCCATAAGAAGATTATAAGCAATCTTGATAGGTATGGCTTACAGGTATGTTTCATGGTTAAGTTTATCATATGTTTGTCTTCATATCATTACAATACAATCTTGATTAATTACTGGACTTGTCGTATCACCTTAATAGAAGATATTCATTGATTAAGGTTTTGACACTTATGATTGTACTAATGCATTGTGATGTTGTATGAGGTTTATGTTGTTTGCTAACACAAAAAGGTACACCAAGAAAGTCAAATCATGTTCTACTTCAAGAACATATGCTCATGGTGACATGAAGACAAAGATTCATCCATTGTCATGGATCACATAGAAGATCTACTTTAGAGGTATGTATAACTTGGCTCTACAATGGTTAACTTATGAGACATGCAGGTTACTAGCACAAGTCACTGAAGAGAACCAGAAGACATTATGCGGGTATGTTAGACATAACTAGCTAGCATGCTAATCCAGGTATGTTTTTCCTATATCAAGCTAGAATCCTACCTTGTGTTAGGATCTTATACTGTTGTGTTGTTGATAATGATTATTCATGAAGTCATAGGTTTGAATAATCATGGTTGTATGCATATTATGTTTCTTACCATAATTGATGATATGACTAACCAAAAGAATCATGAAGGTATATGTTTGAATAATCACGGGTTTTACGCATATTATATATCTTATCTTGATTGATGATTCAACTAACTAGAAAAGTCCTATGATCAATAAGAATATGTATGAGTAAAAGAGGACTTCCCTGAAACCTTGAATACTAATGTTTATTATCTGTGAATGATCATGAATATACATGTTTAAGATTATTGTGTTTTGATAGTATTGAGTATACTAATAAATGTGTGATTATGTATGAGACCTCAAGGATAACACAATGATGATACTAATAAGCATGCATAGTGATTAAGGATGGATTTAAGTTCAAGGACAGGTAATCCAGGAAGCAAAGATCAAGAGGGAGCACACTCTAGTTGTTCCTGCAAGAAAGCAAAGGAGCACATTTCAGTAGTTTCTGCAAGGATGTAGATATCCAGAGGGAGTTGACCACTTCTCACAATCCACATAAGAATGGAGTTGCAGAAAAGAAGCAAAAACTGAGAGGGAGTCAACCCAACAAACAAACAAAGATAAGTATTTGAATTGTCATTACTTGCATATTTTATTGTTTAAATAATATTGTTCAATAATGTATATACTGATGTTCCTAGAATTAGGTTGTGTATTATGCATATTACAATAGTTGCAATAATGAACAATATACTACTAATATGTATGGGTAAGTGGCCTATGGAACTGTACAACATTCCATTGCTACTTATCTGGAATGAAACCTCTTTGTTGACATGTTGGGAGTTGTGCACTCTCTTAACAATGTTCTGGTAGAGATTGGAAGACATCTAGAAAGTTACGGGATATGGATAAATGTTGTATTGAAGCATTGGCTAAGATAATTGCATGACTGTATGACATATTTCTTTATGTGCAAGAATTTGTTCTGAAAACTATGAGATGTTTTCTAATCATGCAATTTAACTTGTTGTGTAGGAAAGATTGTATGCCATCACCTACAAAAGAAGAACTACAACATTTGTTCAGCAACAAAATTATCTATTGAAGATATTGAAGTTCCCAGGATATGGGAAGAATGCCATGATCCGTCGATCATGAAGAATGATGTTTGGGATGTAGTCCCAAGACCTGAAGGGAAGTTTTTTATGACTTCCATATGGATCTATCAAGATCAAGCATGCTGCAGATGGCAGCATAGAGAAATATAAAAGTGATGAAATAGAAGATACACCAGATGGATTTCAAGACAGCTTTATTGAATGGTGTAGTTGAAGAAGAAGTGTATGTGGAGCAACCACTTGGTTCTAAGACACATGACAGGGAATCATATATGTGCAAAACTTGGGTATGATGCACCACTTTCTAGGTATGGAGGTGTGTCAGAGTGCAGATGGAATCTTCCTTGGACAAGGGAAGTATGTAGTAGAGATCTTGAAGAGGTTTGGGATGATGGACTGCGAAGCTATGGCATTGAACCTGAAGCTTCTGTGTGATGATTCATATGAACCAGTTGATGTCACTATGTATCATCAAATGATTGGGTCCTTGATGTACCTGACGAACATGAGACCAGATATTTGCTTTGCGGTGAACACATTGAGCCAGTTCCTGACAGATCCGAGGAGTGTTCACCTGGTTCCTGTAAAGCATATTCTGAGGTACTTGAAAGGTACAGTGGATTATGGGCTCAAGTATGAAGCGAATCAAAAGTTTAACCTGTAGAGTTATGTTGATTCAGATTGGGAAGGCAATGCTGCAGATAGGAAGAGCACATCTGGGTGCTGCTTCAGTATGGGATCAGGTGTGATCTCTTGGTTCAGCAGGAAGCAGTCCTGTGTAGCACTGAGTACAGCTGAGGCAGAGTATGTTGCAGCCTATTCAGCTAGTTGTGAGGCAGTATGGCTATGGAAGCTACTGTCTGAGTTATTTGATCTCCCGTTGGATGCTACTGGTATCTTTTGTGATAACCAGAGTTGTGTGAAACTGTCTGAGAACCCAGTGTTTCATGAAAGGTTGAAACACATAGAGATCAAATATCACTATATCAGGGATATGGTGTAGAGGAGCTGTGAAGCTCCTGTACATTGCGACGGACGAGCAGATTGCAGATGTGCTGACGAAGCCACTAACCAGGGTGAAGTTCGAGTACTTCAGGGAGAGGCTTGGTGTTCTTCAGATTGATGACACTTCAAGGAAGAAGTGATGGACACATTTGCAGAATCCATTCCAAGCATGTTGGAAGGAGGATCCTTCACATGGCCGTGGATGTAAGCACTGGATGATGAGCATCAGGACGATGCTCCAGTTACTGCTCTGTATATGCATCATGTTGGATGCTGGATATGATCAGTTGGATCATTTATATATGTACACATCATGTTGGATGTTGGATATGATCAGTTGGATCATTTATATGTATATGTATGTATGCATCATGTTGGATGCTGGATATGATCGGTTGGATCATTTGTATGTATTTTGTATATGCATCATGTTGGATGCTTGGACCATGTATCTGTATATGTATCAGGTGGATACATTGTATGATCAAGTGGATCATGGGTGATATGTATTATGTATTTGTATTTGTATCAGGTGGATACACTGTACGATTAGGTGGATCATGTATGATGATATGTATTAGGTAGATACTTGGTATGCATCAGGTAGATGCATTATATGATCAGGATGATCATGGATGACGAGCTTCAGGATGTTGCTCCAGATGACATGCAGCAGGATGTTGTAGTGATGATGATCAGGATGATGTATGGTGAGTATCAGGTTGATACTCTATGGTCGTGGATCAAGTTATGCAGATGAGCATATAATTTGGCCCTGGGAGATTTGCAGATAGTCTTTCGAGGTTTTTCCTATGGCATATAATTTGGCCCTTGGCCCTGGGATATCTGGCAAATGCTCTTTTGAGGTTTTTCTCTTGGAGGACATATAATTTGGCCCTGGGAGATCTGCAGATAGTCTTTTGAGGTTTTGCCTATGGCATATAATTTGGCCTTGGGATATCTGGCAGATGCTCTTTCGAGGTTTTGTCCTATGGCATATAATATGTCCGTGGGAGATCTGATAGGTTGGGCTGTGTGCCCGTAATAAGTCCTGGGATGCTCTTGCGAGGTTTTGCCATGACCACATATAATCTGTCCCTGGGAGATCCTATAGGTAGAGCTGTGTGCTCGTAACAGCCTGGGATGCTCTTGTGAGGTTTTGTGGTGACCACATATAATCTATCCCTGGGAGATCCTATAGGTAGAGCTGTGTGCTCGTAACATCCTGGGTTGCTCTTGCAAGGTTTTGTGGTGAGGTCACATATAATATGGCCCTGGGAGATCCTATAGGTAGAGCCATGTGCTCGTAACAGCCTGGGATGCTCTTTCAAGGTTTTGTGACACACGTAATAAGTCCCGAGGATTCCATAGTATGGCCAGTGATGACGAAGACCTGCAGGTGGTGGGCCTACATCTAGTATGAAAAAGGACTGGATCTGTAGAACTTCCTATGACGAGTAGATTCGGAAAGTGATTGAGATAGCAACAACAGTGACGATGATGATGACTCGATGACGATTATCTAGTGACGATGATCCAGAGAAGAAGACTTGTGCTAGAAGCCTTTTTCGAGAAATACCTTCCTAGTTAAGAGGGAGTGTTGATGTATATGTAACTTCGAAATGTATTTCACATATATGTATATTGTATTCCTATAGAGATGTTATTATTCCTCTATACGAAAGTGTCGTCATTTATTTTTTAAGTGTCGTAACTTATACTTGATGTGTTACTAGACCACCCTATTGGGGGTCGTGCATGTGGGTCAAAGGGTTATTAGACCACCCTAGTGGGGGTTGGCCCAGTCAGCATTATGTTAAGTGGTTAAGTTGAGGCCGACCTAGTTGAGTAAAGTTCAAGTCAAGTTAGTGTATAAATAGAGAGTGTGTCTCTCTCATTTTACACATTCTATTCTCTCACTCACACTTGGAAGAGTGGCGCACTTGTGGAGGAGGAGGCTCTCCTGCTAGGAGAAGACTATCTCTTGTATTCTGGTTGTATCATTGCTCTATCTATATCTAAGGAAGTTATTGGGGTTTTTCACCTTTATGGTTTTCCCCAAGTAAACTCTGTGTCTCTTGTGTGCTTGCATTATTGTGTCCATGATTGATATGCTATACATGTTGTTCTCTCAGTTAAGATCCTAGATCAGATTGAATTAAATTCTGAAAATTTAACACAATATGCGGTATTTACAGCCATTACTCACATCGCTGTCCTGATCTCCCAGATTACTGAGCAGCTCTCTACGAGATGAATAATTTGGACCTTGAGACGGCACCCCCCATAATTGAGGAGATCCACCCCCCAGTATCACCCTCATCCGGAGAGATTCACACCATTTATATGATCTCTTCGACTACCACTCCCTCGTCAAACGATTTGACAAATCAAAGTTTCCACAATGATGAGGAGATTCTAGAGGCTCTCACTGCCCCAGATTATCCCTGGGATGACAGGCACCATCGTTCCTATTTCCTCCCAGAAGACTCCTCCTCTACCACAGCTACCCAATTTGCGGTTGAGTCCAAATATTTCCTTCCCACCAAAGTCGACTGGTTTAAGGATTCCATGCCCGATCCTGATTCCTTTGAGGAAGGAAACATGGCTAATATCTCACCCACAATCCACGTTGATCTTGCTGCCCCAGGAGGTTCCCCTGAAATCATCACTTTAGGAGCCTCCTGCAGTGAATATGAGATCAGAGAGTACAAGAAACTTTGCCAAGAGTTCCACGATGTATTTGCCTCGTCCTATACCGAAATGCCTGGTCTTGACCCTGCTATTATAGAGCACCACATTGACACCTCTGAGTTAGGGGGCATAATAGATTACCTCGACCCTGAGATAGGGGGCATGATCAATCATTTTGAACCTACCCCATCACATCTATTTCAGCACGTCAATGAACCGATCGTTCAAAACAACACATATGTGATCCACAATCATAAACCCTGTGCAGATAACATGGGGGTAGGTCATTGACCCTGCTCACTTTTTCACATGCGTGATCTCAACCATTTTTGAGGTCGCATGTCACTTGTATATATGATTTGATTCGATACACCTAGTATTCTTCTCCCGCAGGCCATCATTTCTCCCCACCACTGCATCCTTGGCTTGGTGGGATCACCTTTATTTGCAACCATTTTTTAACCTAGTTATTTCCTTTAACCATTCCGAAGTCCTTATGACCTCCGTGTTTCACACCATTTGCATCGTCGGATTCATATTTCCGTGCCCGTGATGATGCTTGAGATCATTTCTCACTCTCACTAGGACCAATATCAACATTGTGTCCCGACACTTTGTCACCTCGATTTGTGTGCCACATCGGCTGTAGCCCATTTTTGATATACCTTATATCATCAGATTCATTTTTCTGAGCCCGTGATGATGATTGAGATCATTTCTCGCTCTCACCCCTAGATGTTTTTGGGTATTTTTTCCAAAATGCCCCTTGTCGCCTTGGTTTACGTGCCACATCGACCGTTATCCATTTTTAACACTTTTTTATATCGCCGTATTCATTTTTCTGAGCTCGTGATGATGCTTGAGATCATTTCTCACTCTCAACTGGTACAGTTTCAACATTGTGTCTCGACACCTTGCTGCCTCGGTTTTTGCGCCACATCGGCCACCATCGGATTGTTCCACATTTTTACATGAGCCCTTCACTCCTGTCATACTGCAATTATTTCGTTATTTTGCCACCATTCATTACCCCGCAAGGAGGCCCACCAGTGTTCCCTTCTACCCTCGTTCTTGGTCATCATCAATGTTCCTTGATTGAGCACTTCCTCCTTGCCTGACCATTCCTTTTGTTCAGTATAATTTTATCCCTTTTTCGGGCCGGACAAGTCCTTTACGAAAAAGGCACTTAGGGAGTTTCTGTTAAGATATTTTCTGACTCCTAAAACAATGAAAAGATTGCCGAGCAATCTTCCTTCCTTTCATGCTCATTAAAGTACCTGAAAGGGCGTCTATTTGGTATAAGTTTAACCCTTTTCCGGACCTTGTAGACTAATTACGAAAAAGGAATACTCTAGTCACACCGGCTAGAAGAGTTCTTCATTGCATCCTTTTATGCTTCTTCAGGCCTTGGAGACTACCACACGAAAAAGCAACCCCCTGGAGTCTTCTTATCGCTTTCAGACTCTCTAAAATTGAAAGCAACCATGAGCATGAACTGTCTTGGGCTCGTACAAATCCACATGACAATACCATTCCATTATTTTAGAGTCTTCTTATCGCTTTTAGACTCCTTAAAATTGAAAGCAATCATGATCGTGAACTTTCCTGGGATCGTATAAATCCACACAATAGTACCATTTTACACACACTTCTTCTAGTTCCATAACCCGTGAAGAAGTCCCCCCGTGCCTCTTGGCACTATGATCGATCATCTCGGCAGCACCCCCAATCAGGTCGCCTTCGTTCAGAGTTGTCTGCAGTCTCCTTCCATTTTACACCAGCTTGAGTATCCCTCATCCCAGTCACTATCCTCGATCTAGTACAGCTATGATTCCTTTCCCACTAGTCAGTTTCATATGCTGCCCGATCGTCCCCGCAATCATACTCTGAACAAAGGAAATTTGAGTCCACCCACTCTACTTGCCTAGTTATCCCCCAAAGTATGTCAGTCCTACCATCAGTACTCTCACACTTCGGTTCTCCACCTCGCGCTCCTATCAAGGAAACATCATTGCCTTGCTAGTTGCAGGTCTCCCTCTGTCAATGATAGCCCCTCTATTCCAGAGGATAGACCCAGAGGTCCCTGCACCTTGGACCCATCACCATCTATGGTGAGTTCCTACGAACCATTTTGAGAGGAGTCATCATTGCCTCTCCGAGTGGTTGTTTCTCACATGCTCGACTTCAACACCTTGATCGCATCGTCGAGAATCGCGTAGGGAATATTTCCCTTCAGTTATTGGTCGAAGACCCCAGATTTCCCCCGAATCTAGCACATTGGTGAGTCACTTCGGAACACCCAGTTATATGTTACTATGGATGTCCGGGTTGCATAGGTGATTGTATTCGGAAGCCATCCAGTTATATGCTTCCTTGAGTACCCAGTTCAGTTCTAGTTTAGTGTACCATTAAGGATATGACTCCCCGTCACTATGATCCAGCAGCTCATTAGTTCCTCTGGTACCCCACTCAGTAACACTGTTGTTATTCCAGTGTATCAGTCTTCAGCTCATACATGGTCATCCCAACAGTATGTCCCATATTTGTGTCCCCTCTGGACCCTTATGATGTACACAGTGGTTCTCTACGTATCCTACAAGTCCCCCTTTTCAGGCCTCACTGTTATTTTTTATGTATCTTGATACGAGCATGGCTATGCCCACCTCATCCATATATTGAGATTCTTCCTCATTCATTAGTTGAGGCCATGTATATTTCAGATCCCCATATGTTGGACCCCATTGTTATTATTATTCTATATCTTGATACGAGCATGGGAATGCCCGCCTCGTCCATATGTTCAGATTATTCCTCATTCATTATTGAGGTCATGTACTTTCAGTTTTTGCAGTTTGTTTGAGACCGTTGTTCCAGACTCTAGTTCATTTATTCTCTTCTCCACACCCCAGGAAAACCATAAAATACTTATGATGTCTATCGGCCATACGATGAGCTCCTTCCCTCACACATCAGGGGCCAATCTGTTAACACCCAAAAAGTGCTCACTACCTCATCTACCCCACTACATGACTCATTTGTCCATATTTCCTACCATGTTTGCCTCCAAAACCTTAAAATCCCATTAAAAAGCCTCCAAAAGGCCAAAAAAACCCATTTTCCCCCAAAAATAATCCAAAATTCCTCCAAAATAGCAAAAACCCTCTAAAAAGGGAATAAAAATACAAAAAAAAGAGGAAAAAGAGGGAAAAAGGAGGCAAAAACCCTATACAGCTAACCTAAACCATATGGCTCCCAAAACCATGGGCCAACACTCCACCACTAAAAACCTATAAATAGGTGATGGAGGCCCTTCATTTCATATCCACAATCGAATACACCCTTAATCAAATACACCCTTACACTTATCTAGTTGCTTCAGAATTGAAAGATAAGTATTCTTATCATAGTAAATGATGTTGTTTCATTGTTGTGATGAATGCTTGTGTATAATTATGGAACTGTAGAATGTATGAATATGAATGATATTGACATGAAGTCATGTACAGGCTTGAGTAAGAGGTTGAATTCACTGTTGTGTGTTTATCTTATAATTAATGAGTTTAATGTCTTGTAACTCTTGCACATGATAGATGTGTTGATTAAATTTGTTAATGTATTTTACATGTTATAATGAATGGTAGTGTTTCATTATTGAGGATGAATGTTTATGCATAACTAACCCTGTGAAGGAGATATATGATTACACCTGACCCCTAGGGAAGATAATGAATCCTTGGAAGTGGTTGCAGAAACCTTTGTGGGTCAGATGGAAAGGAATATCTTGGGAGGTTGAAGGTTGGAAGTGTCTAAGTGAAAATTTAGACAAAACTTCAGAGAAGCAAATGGGAAGGTTAGATGCCTCACTTGATCTAGGATATCCTACCATTGGATATATCTCTCCAAGAGGTTTCCAACGGTACCAAACTTGCCCCATTTGGATGCTGGAGGAATAAGTTATGCCCCTTTGAAGAATCGATGAGATTCCCTTATAGAGGCAAGGTTCCGCATCAACAATTGCGGGATGCAGGTTGCAGGATCAGCTTTTTGCGGGTTGCAGGATCGTCAAGTGCATGTTTTCGTATTTTGGGTTTCCACATTTCCACATCCGCAATTGCGGGTTGCGGGATCGTTGAGTTCAAGATTTTTGTGTTTTGGAATTCTGTATTTTCGAATATGTAATTGTAGGTTATGGATTGCGATATGTGGATTGTGGGACCCACTGTTGTGGGTTGCGGGTTGCGGGAGTGACCTCCTGTGGAAATTGGAATTCCGCATTCCTGCATCCGCAATTGCGGGTTGCGGATTGCGGATTGCGGGATATGGATTACGGGATTTGCTGTTGCGGAATGATGGTTGCGGGTTCGCATCTGCGGGTTGTGGATTGCGGACCCGAGCTCTCTCGACTGTGTGTATGGGAACTCAGTCGATGTTTTGGGAGGAAAAAAAATGGATCATGGTCTCCAGTGGCCAGGTAGGTCCGTGGGGACATGACAGTCACCTTTAATTTTCATTTACTGGATTGATGATTCAATGGGTTTCCTATCTAGATTGAATGATTCATGGTATAGACAATGATTGGCATGCAAATGCAAGGATATTTGATGCAATAAATAGTTTAAGGTATGCTTGATAATAATCTCCATAAATAGTTTAAGATATCCTTGATAATAAGCTCCGTGACAACAAAGTGATATTTAATCACAAGATAATTTTTGTGACTTGCGTGATTACAATTACCAATTATAAGGATTAATTGATCTAAGAGTTCTCTAGCCTCAAGAATGATTAATAATGTTCATGCTTTCTTTTCTACATTTGATTCTATTTCTCTTCATTCATTGAATTATGCTCTATATACCAAAGCATAGCATTGTTGTAGAAATGTTCATATTTTAAGAAGTTGAGAACATAACTACAACCTGAGTTACAACACTTGTGGATATACTAAATATAATTTGTCTTTTGATTTTAGAGTAGATATGATATGGTCCTGCACATGTAGTGCTTTCATTCCACAAGTCTACGAATCCCAGTTGATAATTGAAATGTAACATGAATTCAATCATATAGTTTGACTGAAACGAGTGTTGTTCCTTCGTTGTTCAAGGCTATGGATAGATTTTAAATCATGAAATGCAATACCTCCTATTCCACCAGCTACATCGGGATGTTCTATTCCCAGAAGTAGACCAAATGTCGAGAGACATCTATCCTTCCAAATTCGATGAAGACCAATACTCATTATAACATTAATGATGTCATATTTTGAGATAACACTACTGAAAGCATCACCAACAATTATTCTCTTCTCCTGTTTAGGAACTTCTTTAAAACATAATCTAGTGGATGTCATTCAATAATCTAGTGGTTCACCTAACGATTCACCTAGATCTTAATTCTATTGTCCCCAAGATGCTTTTGGAGGTCCTCTTTTTTGGCATAACCATGCTCCATATCTCCATATTGTGAACATATCATTGTCTTGGGGTATCTTTGTTGTTGAGTTTAAGACTTATTTAAGGTTGCTATGAATCCCCTTCGTCAATTTTCATTTATGCTACAGGATATTGGTGACTCAAAAGTAAAAGATTTCACCAAAATATGCCTGGAGCTGTATCAGCTCTGGGTACAGACAATAATCAACTGGGAAACATACCCTAAATAAATTTGTCCCTAAAAATGAATCTAGGATGGGTATGTAGAATGAATACATTTTTTCGTCAACCTTATGATTTTGTGAAGTATGATTCCTTTTGGTAAGAAACCATCGCTATAAATTCTAATGGAAAAGGAAGGAAATGAATACCACTAAGCTGTAAACAAGAAGACACGTAATACTGGACGACTATTTTAGTTCTAGTTGAATATAAAATATGTTGTAACTTTCTTTACAATAGTTAAAAACTAAAATCCAACAAATGTTCTCATTAAAAAATTAATCATGTTAAACATGGTTGGGATCATCAATCACTGTCACAATATCTTGTAAACCCTGAAGTTCCAAAAAGGTGCCCTGTTGCTTTATTCCAAAAGTGCCTAGTGTGATTTGCCTCTACAATTTTTCCTCTTGAAAAAAAAACTCTATCCATTAACTAACTCAGGTATTTGAAGGCATCTTTGCAAATTGAAATTTTTCTATAAGCAAGGCCTCCATCTTAAGGCAAGGCTAAAGATGCTTGGTTTGTATCAATTATGGAATGGATTTCTTTTGGGTTCTATGCATCCCTCTTCTATCAGCTAATACTTCTTGGTCCACGACTCCACTCTTTAACAATCGAAACAACAAATGAACAAATTTGTCACTCCAAACAGGTCCTAGGATCAGACTGTAACAATTGGTATGAAGCATCCATCTACTCTTGTATTGAAAAGCCTAGGATGAAAACTTGATAATAGTGACTCTGCAATATGTATATAAAAAGAGAAGGTAGGCAGATAACACTAGTTCAACTTGAGAAGCAGTACCAAGATTGGTTAAAAGTTAATGAAATACAGAGATGAAGTTTGGAAAGTGTGATGTGTTACATTTAGGCTAAAAAATATGCAAGTTGATAAGTGGAGCTTGACATGTTTAGAAACAACAGCTGGAGCATGCTTAAAGAAGTGCAAAAATAATAATGATCACATTTAAATAATAATGATGAAAGATGAAATGATACAATGAAAAGGATGTCTTTCGATGGAATGATACAATGAAATCCAATTTAAAGAAGATGAAGACATTAAAACAAACCATAATAGCCTGAAATATTTCCTAAACCAGAACAACAAAAATGGGTAAGCAAAATCGAAGTTCCATTTTTCGTCGAGGCGGCTTACAAATTGATTTAACTTTGATTGCAATGGCACCAACCGCAATTTTAGGTCTGTAAAATTCTGTTCCTTTTATATATATATGTTTCCGATCCGTCAAATGTTTCGTTATGTTGCACCTTGGGGACACTATCGGGCAATTCTCATCTTCAAGCCACCTCGACGGAAAACGGAATTTCGATTTTTCTTATGCATGCATGCTCTACTAGAGGAATTGAAGAAATCCAAAGGGAAGAATGCGTTGCATAAAAAATACTAGAATAATTTAAGAAAGAGAAACATGAATACCATGAAATAATGAAACTTCAAGAAATACCAATTAATCATGTTTGAAGTAATGCAACTTCAAGAAATTATGCTTGCTGATCTAGATTGAACCTGATCTAGTAAGAAATTTCACATAAATTTAAAAGATCGATTTTAAGAGTTATATAAAGGGATTTCCTTTGACTGAGTGGTAATGATTTCTCACCATCATTTATGCCACTAGAACTCCCATCAATCAGATTATGGTCATGTTCATTTTCCTCAGTTCCTCTAAATTTTATTGAAGACAGACTACTATCAACTAAGCTCAAAGTTTGATTGTCTACATTTCGAGTTGCCACTGATGCTTCTAAATTTTTTGGAAACACAACAGGGTGCTTTGTGTGATATTCTTGTTTTTTATAAATTTAACATCATGTTTGATCAAAGAGTAGTTTCCTTCAGCATTGGTCTACTGGACATCTCTAAATCCAAATCTTAGTAACTGATAAAAATCTACAAAGATTTCACATGAAATTATAGACATAATCTGAGCACATGTGTGCAGAGATGAATGAAGGATCAGGAATAGGAAGCCGACAATTTTTGGTAGCTATCCATAGGGTTTGGTGCAGAGAAAGCATGACCAATAATGGATGATCGTTGTGTGCATAGGAGGAAGTTCGATGGTGCAGGATTGGTCGACTAATAGAAACCTGCAAAGTGTTTGGATAACTTGGCACACTAAGATAGATCCTCAGGTCTGGACAGGCCTTAGTCTTGGGCCTGTCATCACCTGCCAATCTAGAGGAAAGGGCACATGGCACTCCATATTTCCAATTGAATAAATGAAAAAGATAAAAAAAATTCTAATGTATGCAATTCATAACTCTTACACAGAGTTTTCAACCTCTTTTCTTTTGCTATGGATATGCATTACCCATGATAAAAATACCATTCATCATATAAAATTTAGGGCATACCATTTGGCCTGCCTGTCCTATCACTTTCTCTCCGATTGAGCTGAATATCCTATGACTTCCCAGCTCCAATCCCTCCTTCTAGCCGGTGGTGGGGTCATGATGAGCACAATAGTTTGGCAGGTTTCGCAGGGGTCTAGCAGGGTTTGGAAGTCGACGAGGTCGTCAACGCAGGGTTTAGCCACGAGCAGGACAAGACAAGGCATCTAGTGGGCAGCTTGAATTAGCTACATCGAGCAGGACGAGAGGCGGGGCATCTCAGGACCAAATCAATTAGGTGCGAGAGTGACTGGCATATGTCTGACAGGAGCAGGAATGGAATGGGATATTGGTTTAATTTATATTTTTGTTTATTTTGTATTTTTTTTAAATATTTTTTTTACCACAACATGTTTCCCAAAAGGTTCATTTAAGAAACCTAATGTACATTACCATATAAAATCCAAATCCTTAAATGCGTGTTTGCATTACATATTACTTTTGTACACTTTAGTAAAATTTAAATCTCGCTTACATTCCCTTAATAGGTTAATGCTTAAACTTAGTCTTGTTAAAAAAGTATGATGAGATTAAGGCATAAGAGGCATAACAATAATTATCATGGCATGGGAAGAATCACTCAAGTCACGTGAAATAATTCATTCCATAAGATGGACCACTATGTGTGTCGATGTCCTAGGAAGAAGGAAAAGAACAAGCAACAAAAGTAGTTGGCAAGAATGGAAAAGCATTTAGAGTGGATGAGTTATCACCCAAGCTAGAGACAACCTTCTCCATGGTTTCCTATCTTTCCACTAACACCATCTCTAGTGTAGTGTGGTATATGGACAGTGGATAATCCAAACATATAACATTCAATAAGAAGTATTTCAATAGACTTAAAGAGAACGAAGTTGGCATACAAGTAGAGTTACGCGATGATGCCACATATCTAGTTACCAATATGGAATTTGGCTCTTTCCACATGCCATCATGTGTTGTTCTTGAGTTGAATGATGTTTTGTATGTTCTTATTTTAACTAATAATCTTGTTTTAGATTACGATATGACACCTCTTAAGTGTGTGGATTTTGATTAGAAGTAATTCGTCATAATAAAGTGTAGCAATATTGGAACATTTGGAACATGAGATTTGGTTGCTTGCACTGTGGAGCACTTCCACCCTCAAAGGAAATAGTGCAGGGATTTCCAAACTTTGTGATCTATAAGCTAGGTATTTGCAAGGGTTGTGCACTTGGAAAGCATACAAAGATTTCTTTTCTAAGTATTGTACATAGATCAAGATATTTTCTTGATACGATTCATGAAAATGTATGTTTACCTATGTCATTGACTTCTTTAACTAGTAATATTTATTATGTTTCATTTATTAATGATTCATCTTCCTTTGGTCTTCGAGTTCACTCCCTCTCCCTCCTTCCTCAAGCATCACTTAACACTATGTCACCCTCCATAAATACCTATATATACTTTATGAATACCAATGATCATGAAGTATTCAATAAGTTCCGTGAGTTTAAGGCTCTTGTGGTTACATGCAATTAATAGTTTTACGCCTAGTGCCAAGATTATTGTATGTGTGATGGACATTTTATGCTTACTCCTATTCTTATTACAAATATTAGATAACATTTTTGATATCCCACTTATATTCACTCGCTAGCTTTTGTCTCATTACTCTTTAAATTTTTTTATTTTAATACAGTATATTCGGTTGGAGCCATTTAGTTTTATTAAGGTCATATTGAAACCGAATAGTACTAAATTCTTCACAATTCAAATGTTACATAAACCCTAGGAGGTTCCTTCAGTACAACATGTGTAGTCACTAGTGTGAGTTCTTAATCAACATGATATTATGTCTAATCTCAATTCAAAATCCATGTCAATATTTTTTTTTAATATGACCATGGATGATGGTGATGGGTTTATATGTACTTCATTCTTAGACGTTATAGAGCAACATCAACCGGCCATGCTAACACAACAATGCCACCTTTTACTCTTTTGCGGCTTAGCAAGATTATGCCCAATTTTTATTTTCATGTGGAACACCTAGCAATACCAAGTGGTTAAGAACATGGTCTTGTCGAAACATCCCATTTTAACCATAAATTGATCATAAGGAAAGGGGAAGAACTATGTAACTATGTAACACGATGATGGTGACGATGATTCATTATGATGGTGATGATGATGATGATGATTATGCTGACGATGAGGATGATGAAGATGGTGATGATGATGATGAAGATGATGATGATGATGATGATGATACATATGATGATGATGATGATGATGATGATGATGATGATGATGATGATGATGACGAAGATGATGATGATCATGTTGATTATAGTGGTGGTGATGGCAACGACAACGTCAATGATGATGGTGATAATTATGATGATGATGATGATGATGATGATGATGATGAAGATGATGATGATGATGAAGATGATGATGATGGTGATGATGATGATGACAATGAAGATGATGATGCCGACGATGATGGTGATGATGGTGATGATGATGAAGATGACGATGCCGATGATGATGATGATGATGATGATGACTATGATGATGATGATGATGATGATGATGATGATGATGATGTCAAGGTACTAAATGCAAGCTAGAGGGGAAATGATTAGTATTGCTCATGATGCTCCATAGTAATCCAATCTTTCTCTATATTTTTCATCATTGATATGAGAATAAAATAACAAGGAACAATCTTATGCAAGAAAGTGAGAACCGCTCGAAACAAGAGTGATAAGGTTTAAACAAGTCATGATTGAAAAAATGCACAAACACAAAAAACACTCAATTTGACCATGTAGGTTCCTAAAAGAGCATTCTTTAATGGATTAGGGACATTTGGGGTACCCAAGGGAGGATACTCAACTAACCAAGACCCCATTTTGTGCACAAGGTCCAAGTGAGATCCTAATTTGGGTTTGAATTTTTTGTGTCTCTTTGCAGTGCACATGGAGATCCTAATTGGGAAAGCTTGAAAAGGGGGAATGAGAGGGGACAGGGGTATTTTCCTTCTCTATCCTCCTCACTTTTCTCGAGGGATGGGAAGGAAATGGGAGGTTTGGAGGATGAGGGAAGATTCCAATATTTCTGAGAGTGTTTGTAGCTTGGTATTTCCGACTGAGAGATTAAGGGCTCTTAGCCTCTTAGTCGACGACCTCTCCATACCATCGACGAAAAATGTTGCTGATCTTTCTAGGTAGATGCGTCGGATATCATACAACGATGAAGATCATGATGAAGATGATGGTCATGATCAAGGACGCCATTTGGGTTAGCATGATAATTGTGCATTTCCTTACTTATAAGATTATCTTTGTTTCGAGAATCATTTAATATTGTCTACTAAACAGGGCCAACCACGTGAAGGTGGAAGCTGTTATGGCCCCTCCCCCCCCATCAAATCACTCTCAATTCCCCATAACTCGACAAAAATATCTATGTACAAAAAAATTAAATGTGTTTTCTGTCATACTATAAAACAAGCAATGTTTCTAATTATAACATACAGGAAAATGGAAAAAACACTAAGAAACAGTTAATTTATTATACGTACCGGCAACAAAATTCAATATTTCTATCGCAATATTAAATATTCAAAATATATGGAGTAGATATATTACTTCATATATCGTACACTTCAATGGACATCATCATCTTATCCATTTGAGTCATCATCTGTATCATCTGATGATCCAGATTCAACATTGTAAGGATTGGCCATATCATCATCGTCGTCGATGTCAATTACAATCATCATGTCATCGTCGATATCATCTTCATGGACATTGTCCGATACATCATCTGATTCAAGAAATTCTTCGACATATTCTTCTAGAACATGATAATCTAAATCATGTTGATCATGATCATCTTCACCAATGTCTTCTTCTTTGAGAACGTCTTCATTAACTTCATCTATGTTATACTTTACTGGCCTTCCTATTGGATCGTTTCTCACAACAAATGACCAACCCGCTCTACCTAGAACCTCAGAGTAAAATACATGTTCACATTGGGTTGGAAGAACATAGGGCTTTGTTCCTGGCTCAAACAACCTTGTATTTACCATGTTAAATCCATTATCATGTTCAATAATTGTTTTATCGGGATCATGTGGATTCAATCGACACCTGTACCATTTGACAACGAACAAAAATACCTTGAAGGAGTTAAAGTCACACTGAAGAATGTCTTCCAGATACCCATAGTATCGATTTTCAGAGAGTTCTGGATGTATGTCACTTCTAGAAGAGAGATTGGTCACCTCAAAGACTATAGATATCCCACAATCCGATGTGTTCTTCGTTTCATCCAAATTTTTGATGTGATATCTACAACCATTGCACCAAATAGCCTTATGGTGTTTTACCTACAACAAGCCATACAAGAAAAGATTATGTAATGATCCAATATTTATGATTAACTAGTGCATGTTTATAATGCCATATAACAAGGAAAAAATCAGCGTGTACAACGACAATATTTTTTATAGAAAAATAAATAGTGTGGTTGATTAATATGCTTACCTGCTTATCTTTTAAACCTCTTGCTAAATCGATTTCCTGTTGTGTTAGATTGGTATCTCCATTGCGCTGTGCAACTTTAACCAATGAAGCCATACCTTCCCATGATATTCCATGACCATATTGTTCACATTGTTCGATCCATACCTTCATCCAGTCAAGATTGTTTGAGATGTATAAATGAATTGCATCCCACTCTTGACCAACTATTTGATGACAATAAAATTAAAAATAAATACAAATGTATAGTCACTTAGCATGAAAGTATATTATTACACTCTAAATTGATGCAAAATATTGAATATAAAAATAGAGTATGTATGATATATATACATAAAAATCAATATTCAAATGTGTTATATTACGTTTCACCTTCCTTGATCTACCTTTCCCCTTCGGGTACTCCCCTTCGAAATGTTTATTGGAGCTGGGATCACAAATGCGACATAAATTAAGCTTTGACGCTAATATAGGAAGATATTCACTATTATACAACATGTTTTGGTATACCATATATCCCTCCATCATAGAACCCTCAACATATGCTCGTTGTCTAACCAAACCCTTCATAAATTCCAAGTGCCTCTCAACCATCCACATGGAGCTTGAGTGCGCAGGTCCACACAGTTCAATCTCCTCAACTTTGTGTATGAGGTAGTGTTCCTGTGCATTGAAAAATGCTGAAGGTAGATGCTTTTGCATTTCACACATGGGATGAGGAATTTCTCTCCTCCAATACTTTATGTCTTCTTTATGGAATTCTTTAGATTACAACCATCTACAAGTGACATGACAACACAATCAAGAGATTAAAGGAAAAAAGCATTATATTACGTAACATGAATTAGAGAACGAAAATAAAATATAAGTTCTATGTTGAATTAAACAAACACTAAGTGCATGGAAAAAATCACCACTTACCTCGTGTATTTCCCGAGACTATATATTATTTGCTTGACATTGTTGTCGAAGTTATCTAGGATAGAGAGAGGTAGAACATACTGTAACAATAATATACAAATCGTTTCATTTTATCAACAAAGAGTAGACAAACAAAAATACCAACGATATTCATTGGAATAGGTAAAAAAATAATTAAATGCATACCATAATAATTACCTTCACAAAGGCATGCCAATTGTGTGTTTTCACCCCCGTGAAATCACCTTTCTTTGTTATGATATTCTTCATGTTCGCACAAAATCCGGTGGGAAATTTAATTTTTCGAATGACTTCTTTTACAACATTACTTTGTTGGTCCGTTAACATCCATGGAAGTGAGTTGATATTAATTTGCTCTCCATTGCTATGAAATTGAATTACGTCTTTCATTGTATGGTTTCTATCTTCAATGTATTTGATAAATTTTGACAATTTTTTTTGTCACTCCTTCCATCCAATATTTGCCATAATGTTTCAATCGCATTCTTTCCAATATGCATTGTATCAAATAGATGAGCAATTTGTAGGTTCTCATAGTAGGGAAACCTACTAAATTGTCTAAGATAACTTTTCATTCCTCGTGGAATCCCACTAATGCCTTCATGATCACATGAACGACAATCATGAAATTACATAAATGGGTGATTCCTTGAAGCCTTTTGGCAAAATATGATGGTGAAAAACAGAAATTTTACCCATGTATTAAATTGAAGCCCTCAAAACTCATACTTGCCACATGAATTTTGATATGCGGTTGAAAAACAAAATGTAGATAATTATGTTGGATTTCCAATGATATTTTTTTCGAAATATTTCAATTCCATATATCATGTCAAATCTTCATTTAATGAAATGTGTGTACTTAAAAATTTGAAGAGCAATTAACAAGTAGTTTGTGTGCGTGCACAATAAATTAATGTTAAAGTAATAATTTTAAAAAATGAAATATGTGAACATGATTTAGATAGAGTGCACTGGGGCTTACATATTTTTCTTTTAATTTTTCTTGAAAAATTATATTTATAATTATTTTTCAATACTTACCAATGAATATTTAAGTCGCATTTTGCACACGTGTGTGCATGCACAAAATCTTTTGATTTTTTACATACTTTGCAAAACTAAAAATACCCTTTTAAAGAGGATGCGTTTATTTGGGGCTTGTGTATTTTTTCAATTTTTTTGGATGTGTATTTTGAATGTTGTGGATTTATCTCTGAGCTCAATCGAAGTTGTTGACATGGTTTTTATAGGGCAAGTTTTAGTAGAAATTTAAAAACAACAGACATATGAAGATAAAAATTCATAAATTTTATATATCTTGATAGAGGATTCATTGATGAATCCAATGGTATCAAGTCCGCTCATTAATTAGCATTTAATGACATGGTTTAACTCTATGGAAGGCAGACAAAACTTTCATTCTGCAGTGAAAAGGGCTCTTGACCTATTTTTTAAGCCCTTGATCGAGTTAAATACCTTGATCGAGGGTTTAAAAACACCTCGATTGAGGGTTTAACAATACTTCGATCGAGGTATTTTAAAACCCTCGATAGAGGTCCTAAAATGAACCTTTTTATGTTATTCAAAAGCTAGATCGAGATTTTGCGAGCTTTTCAAAAGCTTGATCGAGATTTTGCAAGCTTTTCAAAAGCTCGATCGAGCTTTTGCGAGCTTTTCAAAAGCTCGATCGAGGGTTTTAAAACCATCGATCGAGGTATTTTCAAAAGCTCAATCGAGCGTTTTAAAACCCTCGATCAAGGTATTTTAAAACCCTCGATCTAGATTTTAAAACCGTCAATCGAGATTTTAAAACGTCTATCGAGGGCTTGAAAATACCTTGATCGAGGGTTCGAAAAACAAATTTTTTAGCTTCCATCCACCAAAAATGGTACACCACCTTTGTGGAATCACCCAAATCAATACCAATTACAGTAAATAACACACAATAAAAAAATACAATAAAACCTTTCAAATACGATGATTCGTATGTACCGTGACGATTTCTATTATATTGCAACTTCCATAGGAGAGGTGTCATTCTTTGAGGTTTTAATGTAGTCTCTTGCTTTCCATTGAACAGATGTTTTTCAGTAGTTTGATACCTGTGATTCTTAGAGAGGAAGTGCCTATACTAATCAAACAGCTCCTTTCCTAAGCTTTTTGAACAACGAGATTTGATCTTAGGACCACAAACTGGACATGCAAATTTCCCCTTTTTCTGAAGACCTACATAAAGAGATGGAATATCTATGTGATCAGTTATAATTCTATACAAAATGACTTGATTATTTAGAAAAACATGCGGGTGTAGTATATTAACTAGCTAGTTCATAAAATTAAATGCAAATAAAGTGGAACTTATAAGTACATACCACAAAAATGGGTTAACCCTGGGGAATCATGTATAGTCCATACAAGCATTGCATGGAATTGAAATTTCCTTTGTCGTATTGGTCTAGATACGTCATACATAGTGATGCCATTCCATAAGTTTAGTAGCTCGTCAATAAGAGGTTCGATATATACATTCATATCTTTGACTTGGTACTTACCTGATTGATTTGAACATATAAAAAATATAATTATGAGACATACCATTTAGATATATTAACCATATTGCACAATAGAAAAAACATTAAATATATATATGACATTATGCGACAAAATACGATAAATGAGATACCACTACATTAAAAAAAAAATTGTAGACACAATATACCTGGAACAATCATCGACAACATTATGTGCTCCCTCTTTATTGTCAACCATGGAGGAATGTTATTGTTGATAAAAAAAATAGGCCACATGGAGTAAATGGATCTCATCTCTTCAAATGGATTGATATCATCTGCTGTCAAAGAGATCCTAAGATTACGAGGTTCTTCGTTAAAGTGAGTCCATTTTTCCTCCATATCTCTAAATGCAGACCCATCTGTGGGCATCCGAATAATGTTGTCTTGACTTCTATTTTGTGCATGGTAATCCATAAATTGTGCTATGTTTTTGCGCCTGAACAGTTGTTGCAAACGTGGAATAATGGGAATATAACGTAGAACTTTGCGAGGCACCTTTTTTGTTACTTGATCTGTTCGATATCTACTGATATGACATTCATGACATTTTGTTTCAAGTTCATGCTGATTATAATATAGAACATGGTCATCGGGGCATGCATGAATTGCTTCATACTGCATTCCAATTTCTTTCATGATGGAAGATAAATCTCGATATGTGCGAGGTAAAATATTTGACGGTGGTAACAAATATTCACCTATCATGCTACAACAAATAAAAATAAAAATCTACTAGTTAATATAATATAGAAATAATATTAATAAAACACATTTCATATTTTGTATTAAAGTGACTTATGAATTAACAAAAAAATTATTAGACAATCATATATATTATGTGATGGAACGTATTACATACCTTAACATCCGTGTGACTGATATGTTTGAAAGACCATTCATAACCTTCAATTTCATTATCAACAATATAGCAAAGAGAAGATTTGTCTTGGAGCCCTCATAAAGTGGTTCGTATGCCTTCTCAAGAAGAGGTATATCATGAATATCATCAAAATGATCATCATCATCCTCATCCATTCTAACATTAAATGAATCATGGATCAAAGTATTTGTAACATCATCTTCAACTATGTTATCAATATGATCATTAACTTAATCTATATTAATATTCATAGCTCCATGTTCCTCTGGTACTTGTTATGGAAGCACTTCATCCGGACGATAAGCCATAGGATGTCTTTCCTTTAGAATTACATGAAACCATCAATAGATAAAAGTTAATTTTAGAAATTCAAACGCAAAATGTAATAACATCAATGATTTTGGAATAAAAGAAGTAAAAAATTGACCTATTGGTCAAATAGGTGCATCCAAACTTTCCAAGAAACATAAAAATTGACCCAATTACTAAGCAAAGCTACTCAAATATAACTCAAAATTTTCCATACTGTAACCTAAGGTAAAATAAACGATGCTATGGTTTCTATAGAGAAAATAGAAGAGAAACAACATGCCAATATAGCCGTTATTTCTATTATCATGGAAAGTTACACAAATCTAGAGAGCTAAGTGCTTTCCCCTGTGAGTGGGTTACTGTCACTAACGAACAAATAAATGAGTTATTCTACCTAACCCTAGATTCAACATGCAGACAAGAAAAAAATATAATATAATAAATATTAAATATTAAAATAATATTTATTGTCCATTCTAGTCCCAATCTATTGAAACCATCAATAGATAAAAGTTAATATAAGAAATACTAAAATAATACATAAATTTACAAAAGCATTCCAAATAAAAACATATATAATGCAAAACTTACAAATGGATGATATTCATGTCCCCCCTCTGCGTGTCCATGTTCCCTACAATGTTTTATGGTTGTTGTGATCAAAATTCTTCTCCTCTTAAAGCCTCTGCATTGACTACATGGACAATAACATTTCCCATCACCCCTTCTTCTCACTCCATCCCACAATATAGCAAGCAATTGTCGATTTTGTTCCTCTGGAGCAGGAATATTGCTATTTGAAATTTTCTTGTAAAGAGCTTGAATGAATATTATTGATTTTAGAAAGTCAAGCTCCACACTTCGCTTGCTTTAATCACAAAAAAAGAGAAATAATGAAAAACAGTCTGCCAAAAAATAGTCCTCAATCTGCCATGTGCTTATATAGAAAACATGTTAGAATATTTTGGAATTTATAGGTTTTATAATATTACCTCTCGTCGGATTTCAGACGAACTGAACTAGGGAAATATCCGACGAGAATAGACCGTCGGATATCCGACACCCAGGGGCATAATATAGCATCAGATATACGACAGCTTAGGGTTTCATATTAAGATGGTTATCCTTTGGAAATGGTCAATATTCATCGGATATATTATGGACGTCAGATATCCGATGGACCCTTGTATCATTTTTAAAAAAACTCATCAAATTTTGTAAATTTGAAGGTGAAATCCGACGATAAAGTCCTTTTTGTCGGAGGTCATCGGATTTTGTCGTTGGATTTTGGGTTCAAATCCACTAGTGTTAGGGAGACCATGGTTAACTACAACAGATGCATGTATCAGCTGTAGAGCAGGATCCATGACGATTTCTGATGGAACTGATATCAAAAGCCTGACCTTATATCCTCCATCCCGACCAAGCTTAGATGTTGAAACTCCATTATGGATGGATTTGGAGGAATAGGAAGGCACTAAACCATTGTTAACAATTGGGAGATCCCTGACTTTCAAAAATGAAACAGAAGATGACACTATAAGCAATTTTATTAGTGAGCCTATGTCTGTCACCAAAAATGCATATCAAATCTTGAATAATACCTTAAGTGAACAAGAATAAGATGAACTTACCGAAGAGACCCTAGTTAGTAATGCCAAACCCGTCCGAGTAATTGAGAACTCAAAGAGTACCCCAGTAGAAATCGAGCCTGGAAAAACCTTGAATATCAATCCTAATCTTGCGCTCGACGAACTAAAATGTCTGGTTACATTGCTAAAAAAGCATAAGGGGGCCTTTGCATGGGAGTATATAGACATGAGAGGTATTCCCTCAGGACTATGCACTCACCACATCTACATAAAAAATGATTCAAGGCCATTATACCAACCACAACGTAGAATGAACCCAAACTTAAGAGATATTGTGAAAGAATATATTGAGAAACTCTTGGACGAAGGATTTATCTATCCTATTTCGGACAGTTAATGGGTTTCTCCACTAGTGATCGTACCTAAAACAAATGGGGAAGTGGAGAGTTTGTGTAGACTAGTGGAAAATATATACCTTTTCTTTTTGGATGGTTTTAGCGAATATAATCAGATCCAGATTTCCTCCGAAGATCAAGATAAGACCACTTTCACTTGTCCTTGGGGCACCTTTGCATACATGGTGCTTCCTTTTGGGTTATGTAATGCACCAGCCACATTTCAATGAGATGTAATTAGGATCTTTTCTGAAATGGTTAATGATTGCATGGATATCTTTATGGATGATTTTAATCCATATGGTAGTATTTTTGACGAAGTCTTAAGAAACTTGGAAAGAGTTTTAGAACGCTGTGAACAGACCCACCTATCCCTGAGTACTGAAAAGTGTCACATGATGATGAGAGGAGGTATAGTTCTTTGGCATTTCATCTCTGTTGCAGGAATCCAGGTAGATCTAGCTAAAATAAAGGTAATTGCAAACATTCATACTCCTGGGACGCAGAAAGAGGTACGTAGTTTTCTTGGACATGTTGGTTACTATAGACGATTCATAGATTTTTTTTCTAAATTAGCGTCTCCTTTGTTCACTTTGTTAATGAAGGATGCACAATGTAATTGGACAGACGCATGCCAAACTACGTTTGCAGAACTAAAAAAAAGGTTGTCCACAACACTTATTTTAAGAGGGCCTAATTGGGCCTTTCCTTTTCATATTTCCTTTGAGGCTTCAGATACTGCTATTGGAGCAGTGTTGGTACAACAAGAAGGCCATAACCCATATGCTATCTATTATGTTAGTAAGAACCTGGGCCCCCGCTGAACTAAACTACACAGTGATAGAAAAAGAATTCCTTGCTATTGTTTATGCCATTAATAAGTTCAGACATTACATCACTGGGTATTCTACTTTCGGGCATACTGATCACTCAACAATTAAATATTTAATGAATAAACCTATAACTAATGCTCGAGTGACTAGGTGGTTTCTACTATTGCAAGAATTTGATATTACTATGATTGATAGACCAAGTAAAGAAAATGTTGTTGCTGACTTTATTTCTCGACTAACTAATAATGATATTGACAATTCACTAGTCGAAGATTCTTTTCCTGATGAGTATTTGTTTGCAGTCTCAGCACACTCCCCATGGTAGGCATATATCGCTGATTATTTGGCCGCGGGTAAACTTCCAACGCATTTATCAAAAAGAGAAAGAAGAAGAATCATACAGTAGAGTGCCAGATACTGTTGTATAGAAGGGCATCTCTTTTACATGGGGCCAGATTTGGAAATCAGATGATGTGTGAGAGAAAATGAGATTCGCATTATCCTGAAATCATTGCATGATGAGCCCTGTGGGGGGCATTTTTCCGATAAGAGAACTGGTCATAAGGTACTGATCCAAATTTTAGGGGGCATATGGTCTAAATTCAGATGTATAAGCCATAAAAGTATTAAATTGAGAGGCCACTCTCTCTCATCCATGGTATTTGGTAGCACATAGTTTTGGCCCATGGTGTGCTCTCAAGACACATTGTAATAATGCTATATAAAGGCCTAGCAAGCCTTCTCATAAGAACAAGTTACTCATTTGGTTTCTCTCCTATTTTCTATTATTCATTGTGAGATTATTTAGATCTGAGTGAGTTATTGGTAATTAGTTTTAGAGGTGGGGCTCCTCTTTGAGCCTCACCTCCCATTCACTTCATGTGTTTTTGTTCATGCTTATTCTTATGCAATATTAGGGTTTTCATGTGAATTTTATGACATAATTGCATGCTTAATCTCCTCCTCTCTCGACATTCAAGCCTTCCGGTTCTCAACTCCCAAGATCCAGATCAGTGGTATTAGAGCAGGTACGCTCTCCATTGGGACAATATTTTGAAGGATTATGCGGCTTCAATGGAGGTTCCACAACCTCTACAACAACCCATGCTTCTCTACAAACCCTTCGCATATCTATACTCAACACTCTCACATTCAACAAACTTTGAACATGTTCCATGGACTGCACAGGAGGTTTCAGAGGCTCTACCATATCTCATCGAAAAGGTATTTCTGTCAGCTCAAATGGGTATTTCACGGAATTTCATTTTGTTTCTCGGTTTGTAAGATATGCTTGTTTAAAGCAGCATATGTTTGTGCATAATGCGGCCGGACGTACAACAACTTTAAACAAGTACTACTGACTCCATAGAATGACTCAAAGGCTCTACCATATCTCATTAGAAATTTATTTTCATCTGCTAAAATGGGTATTTCCCGGAATTTCATTTTGTTTCCTGGTTTGTGAGATATTCTTCTTTGAAGTAACACATGTTTGTACACAATGCGGCCGGACGTACAAACACTTTAAACAAGTGCTTCAGACTCCACATAACGTTTCAAAGGCTCTACCATAGCTCATTGGAAATCTCTTTCTGTCAGCTAAAATGGGTATTTCACGGTTTTTTATTTGGCTTTCTGGTTTGAGAGATATCATCGGTTGAAGCAACATATGTCTGCAAAATAGTGTGCGCGCGTCTCTTGAGCTTCAACAAACATTTTCTCACTATCTGGGCCACCCAAGACCAAGTATGTTATATGGATGGAAAGGTCTCTTCGAGACCTCAAATAGGTCTTCAACAGAATTCAATTTCACAACATGCATTAGAAGCTATGAATGGATTTGCAACAAGACATCAACTGCACCAAAGATCATGAATTTTCGATTTTTAAAAAAATCTTAATGTAATCACGGTTATAGGTCAACCACACAAAACCCATGGTTATGGGTTAACCACACAATACCCATAGTTATGTATCGTAATCATGGTTGTGGGTCAATCACACAAAACCCACGGTTATGGGTTAACCACACAAAACCCTTCTCTTTAGTGGAAACAAGCTTGTCATTGCCACCATGGTTATGGGTCAACCACATAAAACCCACGGTTATGGATCTACCACACAAAACCCATGGTTTTGAGTCAACCAAACAAAACTCTTCTCTTCATTGGAATCAAGCTTGTCATTGCCGTCATGGTTATGGGTCACCCTTGAAAAACCCACGGTTATGGGTCAACCTCGCAAAACCCACGGTTATGGGTCAACCACACAAAACCCTTCTCTTCATTGGTAACTAGCACATTGTAATCATGGGTCTCTTTTTAGCATGAAATGATGGGGACCATCATTTTCTAAGGGGGGAGGAATGATCTGAATTTTAGGGGGCATATGGTCTAAATTCGGATGTATAAGCCATAAAAGTATTAAATTGAGAGGCCACTCTCTCTCATCCATGGTATTTGGTAGCACATAGTTTTGGCCCATGGTATGCTCTCAAGACACATTGTAATAATGCTATATAAAGGCCTAGCAAGCCTTCTCATAAGAACAAGTTACTCATTTGGTTTCTCTCCTATTTTCTATTGTTCATTGTGAGATTATTTAGATCTGAGTGAGTTATTGGTAATTAGTTTTAGAGGTGGGGCTCCTCTTTGAGCCTCACCTCCCATTCACTTCATGAGTTTTTGTTCATGCTTATTCTTATGCAATATTAGGGTTTTCATGTGAATTTTATGACAGATTTGCATGCTTAATCTCCTCCTCTCTCGGCATTCAAGCCTTCCGGTTCTCAACTCCCAAGATCCAGATCAGTGGTATCAGAGCGGGTATGCTCTCCATTGGGACAATATTTTGAAGGATTATGCGGCTTCAATGGAGGGTCCACAACCTCTACAACAACCCATGATTCTCTACAAACCCTTGGCATCTCTATACTCAACACTCTCACATTCAACAAACTTTGAACAGGTTCCATGGACTGCATAGGAGGTTTCAGAGGCTCTACCATAGCTCCTCGGAAAGGTATTTCTGTCAGGTCAAATGGGTATTTCACGGAATTTTATTTTGTTTCCCGGTTTGTAAGATATGCTTGTTTAAAGCAGCATATGTTTGTGCATAATGCGGCCGAATGTACAACAACTTTAAACAAGTACTACTGACTCCACAGAATGTTTCAGAGGCTCTACCATATTTCATTAGAAATTTATTTTCGTCTGCTAAAATGGGTATTTCACGGAATTTCATTTCGTTTCCTGGTTTGTGAGATATTCTTGTTTGAAGTAACACATGTTTGTACACAATGCGGCCGGACGTACAAACACTTTAAACAAGTGCTACAGACTCCACATAACGTTTTAGAGGCTCTACCATAGCTCATTGGAAAGCTCTTTCTGTCAGCTAATTAGGTATTTCACGGTTTTTTATTTGGCTTTCTGGTTTGAGAGATAACATCGAATGAAGCAACATATGTCTGCAAAATAGTGTGCGCGCGTCTCTTGAGCTTCAACAAACATTTTCTCACTATCTGGGCCACCCCAGACCAAGTATGTTATATGGATGGAAAGGTCTCTTCGAGACCTCAAATAGGTCTTCAACAGAATTCAATTTCACAACATGCATCAGAAGCTATGAATGGATTTGCAGCAAGACATCAACTGCACCAAAGATCATGAATTTTTTATTTTTTTAAAAATCTTAATGTAATCACGGTTATGGGTCAACCACAAAAAACCCATGGTTATGGGTTAACCACACAATACCCATAGTTATGTATCGTAATCATGGTTGTGGGTCAACCACACAAAACCCACGGTTATGGGTTAACCACACAAAACCCTTCTCTTTAGTGGAAACAAGCTTGTCATTGCCACCATGGTTATGGGTCAACCACATAAAACCCACGGTTATGGGTCAACCACACAAAACCCATGGTTTTGAGTCAACCACACAAAACTCTTCTCTTCATTGGAATCAAGCTTGTCATTGCCATCATGGTTATGGGTCACCCTTGAAAAACCCACGGTTATGGGTCAACCTCGCAAAACCCACGGTTATGGGTCAACCACACAAAACCCTTTTCTTCATTGGTTACTAGCACATTGTAATCATGGGTCTCTTTTTAGCATGAAATGATGGGGACCATCATTTTCTAAGGGGGGAGGAATGATCTGAATTTTAGGGGGCATATGGTCTAAATTCGGATGTATAAGCCATAAAAGTATTAAATTGAGAGGCCACTCTCTCTCATCCATGGTATTTGGTAGCACATAGTTTTGGCCCATGGTACGGTCTCAAGACACATTGTAATAATGCTATATAAAGGCCTAGCAAGCCTTCTCATAAGAACAAGTTACTTGTTAACACCTAAAAAGTGCTCACTAGCTCATTCCCTTACTCACATGACCCATTTGTCCACTTTTCCACCATCTGAGCCTCTGAAACCAACAAAAGGTCACCAAAAGACTTTAGTACACCCCTTTTTCCATTAAAAAAGATTATTTTTCCAAGAAAATCATAAAAAACCCTCAAAAAGGGTCCAAATTCCCAAAAATATTAAAAAGGGAATTAAAATATTATTTTTATTCAAAAAAAGGAAAAAGGAGGGAAAAATACCTAAACTATGTTGGTCAATACCATTGGTTTCCACAAAACCACAAATGGTATTCCTCACCACCAAAACCTATAAAAAGGTGGTAGGGGCTCCTCATTTCACATCCTTCCATTATCTCATCCTTATGCTGCTGAAATCTCCCCTGAGCACTTTTAGCCATTGAAGCAACCTTGGAGAAAGAGACCTATTGGAGTTTGGAGCTACTCATCTTGGGAGTTGCTCAACATCAACCTTCACCATTGAAGGTAATATCGCAAGCACTTGCTTGCCCCCCACTTTTCAATACAAAAAATTATTTCTTATGTTTCTTGTTCTTGATTTTTGAAATATTTAAATTATTTGCTTAGATTCTTGCTTAGATCCATGAAAAGTATTGTTTATTTAGTTTATTGTTTTTATTTCTATTGAAACTGCTGCTACTAGTTAGCAGGTGCCCATAGCACTAAGCTTGGTTGCAAAACCGAGCCAACAGTTTTTGGCGACTCCACACCTAAAAAGTGCTCACTAGCTCATTCCCTTACTCACATGACCCACATGTCCACAACATGGGGGCATTCCCAAAACCTTGCCTACTCATCATCACCGTGATCCTCGTCGGAGATACTGGGGGCATCCACCCCACAAAGGGAATCCCCCATCATCATATCATCACTTCAGTATGCCACCACGACCCACAGCCTCATGGTATAACACCCCGCCAGTAGTTGCTCAATGCCCTATTGATCTCTCTATGAGACAACATCTGCACCACATTGACACCTCTGAGTTAGGGGGCATAATAGATTACCTCCACCCCGGGATAGGGGGCATGATCAATCATTTTGAACCTTCCCCATCATCTCTATCTCAACACCTCAATGAGCCCATCATTCAAACCAACACATATGTGATCCACAATCACAAACCCCATGCACATAGCATGGGGGCAGGTCATTAACCCTGCTCACTTTTTCATATTCGTGATCTCAACCATTTTTGAGGTCATGTGTCACTTGTATATTTCAGTTGATTTGATACACCTAGTATTTTTCCCCCACGGGTCATCATTTCTCCCCACCACTGCATCCTTCGCTTGGTGGGATCACCTTTATTTGTAGCCATTTTTTAACCTAGTTCTTTCCTTTAACCATTCCGGAGTCCTTATGACCTCCGTTTTTTTGCACCATTTGCACTGCCGGATTCATATTTCCGTGCCCGTGATGATGCTAGAGATCATTTCTCGCTCTCACCTTTATATTTTTCGGGCATCTTTTCCACGCCCCCCTCGTCACCTCGGTTAGCGTGCCACATCGACCGTTCTCCGTTTTCGACTTGCCTTATATCGCCGGATTCAGTTTTCCGCGCTCGTGATGATGCTAGAGATCATTTCTCGCTCTCACCTTTAGATTTTCCGGGCATCTTTTCCACGCCCCCTCGCCACATCGGTCATAGCCCGTTTTTGACGTGCCTTATATCGCCGGATTCAGTTTTCCACGCTCGTGATGATGCTTGAGCTCATTTCTCGCTCTCACCTTTCGATTTCCCGGGCATTTTTTCCATGCCCCCTCGTCACCTCGGCTTGCGTGCCACATCGGCCGTTCTCCGTTTCCGACAATCCTTATGTCACCGGATCCAGTTTTCCGCACTGATGACGATGCTTGAGACCTTTTCTCGCCCTCATCAATCCATTTTTTGTTCGGTATAATTTTATCCCTTTTTCGGGCCGAGCAACCCCTTTTTACGAAAAAGGCACTTAGGGAGTTTCTGTTAAGCTCTTTTCTGACTCCTAAAACAATGAAAAGATCGCCGAGCAATCTTGCTTCCTTTCATGCTCGATAAACGTATCTGAAAGGGCGTCTACCTGGTATAAGTTTACCCCTTTTCCGGACCTCGTAGACTAATTACGAAAAAGGTATACTCTAGTCACATCGGCTAGAAGAGTTCTCCATCCGCATCATTTTATCCTTTTTCGGGCCTTGGAGACTAAACTTACGAAAAAGAAACACCAACAGAGTCCACTTACCGTTTTCAGACTCTCTAAACATGAAAGCAACCATGAGCATGCGCCATCCTGGGCTCACAAAATCCACAGGACCGTACCATTTCAGAGCATACTTTTATCCCTTCTTGGAGCTCATTAAAACCACGAAGAAGGAATCAATGGTGCCTCTTGGCGCTACAACACATCACGTCTACTCACATAGCAGCTTCCCCATTTTGGTCGCCTTTGTTCAGAGTATTCTGCAGTATGTCACCTTGACAATTCCTCGACGGCACCTATCAGCTCGTCCTCCCCCCCCCAGAGTAAGTACATACCCTTCAGTCCCTAAAAGATGATCCCCACACCTACAAGTCAGTCCCCTACGCTGCCAGGTCAACCATGTCATCATGCTCTGAACAAAGGAAGTTTGAGTCTACCCATTTTTTGACCCAGTTATTTCCCATCCCCACAACTATGTCAGTCCTACCAACAGTACTACATCACTTCAGTTCTACACCTCGAGCTCCTATTAAGGAAACATCATTGCCTTGTTAGTTGCTGGTCTCCCTCTGTCGATGACAACCACATTGATTCCAGAGGATAGGCCTAGAGGTCCCTGTGTCTTGGACTCATTACCATTTATAATGAGTGCCTACGGATCATTTCGAGAGGAATCCTCAGTGCCTCTCCAAATGGTTGTTTCTCACATGCTCGACTTCAACACCTTGATCGCATCGTTGAGACTCGCACAGGGTATTGGTCCGTTCAGTTATTGGTCGAAGACCCCGGATACCTCCTGACTCCTCCACATTTGAGAGTCTTCCTATGGATAACACCAGTTACACTTTTTCTATAGATATCCGGGCTGCGCATGGCGACAGTATTCAGATTTACCCAGGTTTCATACTCCCTTGAGTATACAGTTACAATACTCCCTAAGAGATGGCTCACAGTCATTGAATCCATACAGATGTTGGACACCTTCAGTTTCAGCAGTTCAACAGTTATTCCAGTGTATCAGTTATTGAGATTAGCCATGATCATGAGTATATCCCACAATCATGTCCCCTCTGGGACCATTATGATGTACCAGTATATTTCTTTACGTATTAGATCCCCCTTCTTGGGACTAATTGTTTTGTATATGTCTTGATACGAGCATGGGAATGCCCGCCTCGTCCTTTATCAGAGATTATACCTCATTCATATTGAGGCAATGTAATATTTTTTGTTTTTGCAGCTTCCAAGGGCCGTGGCTCCAGTCTCCAACCGGTCTCTCCTCTCCCCTAAAACCCAGAAAAAGGACAAAAGAACTATGATGTCTATCGGCCATACGATGAGCTCCTGCCCTCACACATCAGGGGGCAATCTGTTAACACCTAAAAAGTGCTCACTAGCTCATTCCCTTACTCACATGACCCATTTGTCCACTTTTCCACCATCTGAGCCTCTGAAACCAACAAAAGGTCACCAAAAGACCTTAGTACACCCCTTTTTCCATTAAAAAAGATTATTTTTCCAAGAAAATCATAAAAAACCCTAAAAAAGGGTCCAAATTCCCAAAAATATTAAAAAGGGAATTAAAATATTATTTTTATTCAAAAAAAGGAAAAAGGAGGGAAAAATACCTAAACTATGTTGGTCAATACCATTGGTTTCCACAAAACCACAAATGGTATTCCTCACCACCAAAACCTATAAAAAGGTGGTAGGGGCTCCTCATTTCACATCCTTCCATTATCTCATCCTTATGCTGCTGAAATCTCCCCTGAGCACTTTTAGCCATTGAAGCAACCTTGGAGAAAGAGACCTATTGGAGTTTGGAGCTACTCATCTTGGGAGTTGCTCAACATCAACCTTCACCATTGAAGGTAATATCGCAAGCACTTGCTTGCCCCCCACTTTTCAATACAAAAAATTATTTCTTATGTTTCTTGTTCTTGATTTTTGAAATATTTAAATTATTTGCTTAGATTCTTGCTTAGATCCATGAAAAGTATTGTTTATTTAGTTTATTGTTTTTATTTCTATTGAAACTGCTGCTACTAGTTAGCAGGTGCCCATAGCACTAAGCTTGGTTGCAAAACCGAGCCAACATTACTCATTTAGTTTCTCTCCTATTTTCTATTGTTCATTGTGAGATTATTTAGATCTGAGTGAGTTATTGGTAATTAGTTTTAGAGGTGGGGCTCCTCTTTGAGCCTCACCTCCCATTCACTTCATGTGTTTTTGTTCATGCTTATTCTTATGCAATATTAGGGTTTTCATGTGAATTTTATGACAGATTTGCATGCTTAATCTCCTCCTCTCTCGGCATTCAAGCCTTCCGGTTCTCAACTCCCAAGATCCGGATCAGGTACTGAGAATGGGATATTTTTGGCCAACCGTGTTCCAGGATGCAAAGAAATATCTTGAGGCCCACGATAGCTGCCAAAGGATGGGTTAGCTAAACAGATTGGAGGAAATTCCGCTTCAACCACAGTTTGTTGTTGAACCTTTTGATAGATGGGATCTGGATTTTGTAAGTCCTATCAACCCTCCTTCAAAACAAAAAATCTTATATCTTTGTTTGCACAGACTATATGACCAAGTGGGTGGAGGCTATGGCTCTGATAAGAGCCAATGATCAAGTTGTGATGGATTTCTTATATGAGGAGATCTTCACCCGCTTTGGAGTACCAAAAGAGATAGTAACAGATAGAGGACTGCAGTTTGTGTCCCATAAGATTGAAGCCCTATTGAAAAATATCATATTCAGCATCAGATAACTTCGCCATATTATCCACAAGCTAATGGCTAGGTGGAGAGTACGAATATGGTAATTGAGGCTATCCTTACAAAGATAGTGAAGAGTCACCGGAGGGACTAGGGTGCAAGACTTCCAGAAGCACTATGGGCATATCGGACTACATGACGCAATACTACAGGTTTCTCTCCATATGAATTGGTATATGGTAAGAACGTTGTCTTTCGCATTGAATTTGAGATCAAAACTCTGAAGACATGAAGCCAACCTGGACTTAACAAAGGCTCAAAGGAATCGATTGAACTAGTTAAATGAATTAGATGAAAAGCGCACAACTGTTGTACATCAGACAAAATTAACTCAACAACAGTGCTCCAAATGGCATGGCAGGTTCATCAAGAAGAAATTATTATGCGAAGGAGACTGGGATTTATTATATGATTCACGGTTTAAGAGGTATTTTAAAGGAAAATTGCGCACAAGAATGTTGGGACCCTACAGTATAGACAAGTTATTTGACAACGAAACCATCCGCTTGACCACTATTGATGAAAATCAAACGCCTTTATTTGCTAATGGTCATCGGCTACGGATTTATCGTAAACTTATTTCAAAGGATGCATTTATCTCGCATGTCGTAGTTGATCCAAATTATCAACTGATACAGGAACAAGGGTATTTCCCCATTTATGAGAATCTATAAACCTGTTGCAATTCCATAGAAACTTGTATATAAATAAACAATTTTTTTTAAAGATTTTATTGGTTTTTTTTTTTTTAGAATTGTTTACAGGGATGCGCGCGAAGGATTGGTTAAAGGGAAGAAGTCGCATTGGGCCGAGCGATTGTGGGAATTCTAGATGACCCTTCTCAAAATTGGATGACTCCTTGTAATGAAAAGTGAACAGAATTACAGACCTCTATAAAAAATCCATCAATCCACCCGTACTTTCATCAAGGCTTCATCTTATTCCTCCGCTGAAACTGCACCAGATTCTCCATTTTTTCTACTGAAACTCCGCTAATTTTTCCATTCCTTCTCACTGCAACTCCACCAATATTTCGGCTGAAACTCTGCCAGATTTTCCATTTTTTCACTGAAACTCCGTTAAATTTTCCGCTAACTTTACGCTGCAACTTCGCCTATCTTTCGGCTGAAACTTCGCCAGATTTTCCAACTTTCCGCTAAAACTCCGCCAATCGTTTTGGCTGAAACTCTGCGAGAATTTCCATTTTTCCACTAAAACTCCGCCAAATTGTCCATTTCTTTTCGTCGAAACTCTACCAATTTTTCGGCTGAAACTCTGTCAACATTTTCGCTAAAAACTCATTTCCGTCACATCTCCTATGGATTTTCTCCCAAGTCTTTATGCTTCTTGACAAATGTTTTCTGAAATTCCACCATCCTACTACAGTTCCCAAGAAGAATGCCAAGAGTCCATCTATCTTCCACGCGTCCTTGAAATTTATGCCAGCATGGATGTATTCAATTTGCTCATTGGACGAAGGTAAACTTGTTTTATTAATGCATGTGTGTAATTATGATCCTATTAATTTATTTGACAACGAGGGAAGCCACCTTGGAAAGATGTCGGTCTAGCATGACAACGTACGAGTTCTGAGTATAGGCATGATTAGGCATGAATTGACATAACAATAATGGTTGTACCTTGTCTTTTAGTACCCATCAACAGCCCGTAACCAATCAATCGGTAAGAAAAACATGCCAAAAATGTCCCCCGTACTTATTTAATGACCACCATTCTATTCAATCCGTGTGATAATCTGTTAAACTATCCTACTCCATAACTATGCCGACTTTCTAAAAATACCCAGACAAACCCCAACTATCCATCAAGTATTTTTGCATGCTGCAACTTCAACATTTGAAACTGGTAGCCGCTGTAATCGCCATTAGAGCTTGCAAAAGAGAATCATTATGGGTTTTCCAGTAAGACATGAGCCCGAAAACATCGATGTTGTGCATGGAAATGGAGAATCTTTCACCATTGTTGAGGCCGCAGGATGGATATAATATTTTTAGAGATTAAATGGATTCTATGAAGAGATGGCACTTCAATTTTCTATGAACTTAACCGAAACCCATTCAATGATTAGAGAATTGAGGATAGATGTCTCAAAGGCGGCTGAGGGATTGGTTACAAGGGTACCCATAACTAGAAGGAGATGGTTTGGTCGAACGAGTCACAATTCAACTGCAATCAAGGATTTTCTTGCAGCAGGAGAGAATGTTTAGTCGATATCCAGAGGAACAACATTGGCAAAACTTTCAAGCCCTTGGGACTAGGTTGCAATCTTCTTAAAGAAATACATCACCTGTGAGGCAAGGTATCGAGTTGTCTATACTTATGATTTTCTTCTACTTTCTCATTTACACCATGGTATACTGCTTAATATGCCATATTGTCTTTTAAAGACCCTCCAAAACATGGCCCATTATGTGAGAACGTCTCGACATCCATCATCTTCTATTACAAACCATGGACTTATCAAATTGTTAGTTCTTAGAGACTTAGCACATGAAAATCAAACATGGTCACAACTCATTGCTGGGACTAGGGTAAACCGGGGACCTGCAGTGGAAGTAAGAGCTATTGAGGGAGGATATGACGAGCGAGGCTCCTCAGATTCAGCTGGGCGGAGGAATAGAGTAACAGAAGAATTGGAAAATGTTCAGGAGGAAGGTTTAGGGGAATCTGCAATAATAGCCAACCCTATGGAAGAAGTGGCTACGGTGGTAGCTGCGGCCGTAGAAATGGTAATATTAGCAGTTGTAGTAGCAGAAGCTGCAACTGGAGCAGCTGTAGAAGTTGCAACAGTGGAAGCTGTAGCTGCAGAAGCTGCAATTGGATAAGAAGCTACAATGGAAGAAGGATTTCAGGGATTAAACCCTCAGGAGCCGAGCGAGAGCCCAGTGCATCAAACAAAATATCATGCAAAGGAAATAAGGGGAGAAAATATGGAAGTTTTTAACATTGAATCCTCCCCTGAAATAAGGAAAACTATAATTCAAGAAGAGGAATTTTGACCAGAATCTTCTACCCCTTCTGTGTCACAAAGAAGAAGGAAGAGAGCAAGTGCTAAAGGTTAGTCATCTAGTCCCACAAAGAGAAGGAATAAAAGAGATTCTACTATAGCAGAGGTGGTGCATACAATCAAGGCAAACCCTGAAACTCTTATCTTAAAAACTTGATTACCCTCTGTAACACAAGAAACAGAGGGTCATGTAATTTTAGAGTCCACCAATCCACAGAACCTGCTGTAGATCAACCTCAAATTGAAAATTTGCTTTATGAGAATGAGCTACTAAAAGAAGAAGTACAATTACTGAGAGAAGAATTGCAGCGGTTGAAAGAAGGACTTAAAACTCAGACAGTGTAAAGATTGAACACATTGGTTGAAGCTGCCGACCAATTGGAAAATTCACCTTCTGCTCCAGATATTGAGGAACGTGATGAAATTTTTTTCCCAGAATGTGGAGATTTATTTAAAATTGCATCATATAAAGTCACAATGGTGGAATTGTCATCATGGAAGCTTGCACAATCAAGGAAAGGGAAAAGTGACATACGAATAGTAGAATCAATGGAGGAAAGGGAGCCAGAGTTGAATATAAACCCTAATCAGGTGTTACATGAACATGAAGAAAGACAATCTCAGCAATCACGGGACCCTAACTTACTCTTAGACCAGTCTCAACAGTAAGGGGACACTGAAATGCTCCAGGAACAATCCCAACAATCAGGATACACTAGATTGCTCCAAGAAAAATCTTAGTGGTATGGAGGCACTGAAATATTTATAGATCAGAATGTTGTTACGCAAGAACCAACATTTCCAAAATTGGTTGCTGAAGCAACAACACACACATAAACTCCTGAGATTGGAGCACAAGAACTGGATGTTGTTACACAAGAACCAACATTCCCTAAATTAGTTCCTGAAGCAACAACAAAACATAAGTTGTTGAGACTAAAGTACAGAAATGAGATATTGCTACACAAGAACCATCATTTTCAAAATTTGTCACTAAAGCAGCAGCACAAACAGAAGTTGCTGAGATTGGAGCACAAACACTTGATGTTGTTACACAAGAACCAACATCCCCGAAATTGGTTGCTAAAGCAGCAACACAAACATAAGATGTTAGAACAGTGTTGGAAGAAGAATTTGTTGAGTTATTGATCCGGGGTTAGGTTGCTGAAACACAGGACTCACTCCTGGTGGAAGAAATTGAGAATGAAATGATTTTGTTGGATAAAGGAGAATAGAAAGATAAAAGAGGAGAAAAATAACAAGAATTGGGAAAGAAGCTATCCCTATCACAAATCGAGTTGAGTAAATTGAGGTATAGTACCATTCCATTTTAAAAGAGGATGATTTCCCTACCTGAACACATGAGGATTATTCAAGAGCTTAAGGATAAATGGGATGAAGAACTATCCCAATGGGATGATTTGCAGAGGGAGCTATAGGAACTGAGGAATATCGAGTCCTTAAAGAAAGAAAAAGAGTAGTTGTGTAAGGAAATGTACAGTTTAATTCAAAAATTGATGAGCTAGAGATCTCCATCTCCATCTTATCCAGTGTTCTTGTATGAACAAATGATTCTGTTCAAAATAAAGGCTTTAAAAGAAGGGAGGCCCCATCAGATAGTTTCAACTCCTCAATTCTTGGACAACTTCACCAAGAGCGATTTTTCAGAACAAAACCTACAATGTGAATTATATTTGCATGAAAAAGCATGTTTCATGGATGTCCACTCCAATCTAGCTCCTCACCTGGGAGACATTCAGCTAAGAGAATTTACATCATTTGTCACTAATCATATGCATTGGTGGAGTGCTATCCAGACTATACATAAAAATGAGGACACTTCCTCCCTTTGGGTACGAAGTGAAACTCAATCTCCTACATCATTAAGAACCAGACATATGAGAAAATTGGCATCTCCTCAGAGGGATAGTTAGATGGAATCCTTCCAACAAGAAGTTGTCTCTACATGTGTTAAATTGATTTCTTAGCAAGAGCTCTTTGCAATAGAAGGAAGCCATAGTAGATGGGATGCTTCATCTAAATTTTTAAGAGTAAGAGACCCATACTATGTTGAAAATTTCAAGTATACCCTATCCCAGTTGGCCAAATATGTTACATGTATTAAAACTTGTGGACCTAGTTGGATAGGAATGAGATTCATGTATCCTATTATATTGTGGCCATCAAGAGAGTACAAGAGCATGTACATGCTGACTAAGAAGGTAGAGAAACAATGTTGGGATGATTTAATTGCCTGCAACGGGTTCAGGAATTCAAGAGAGCAATCTGAACTTTCCTTCAATCTCACTCATCTTCACCGAAAGAGCCTTGAACCAGAATCGGATTCAGACTAAAAGGAGCTCACTGCATGAGGACATGCAATTGGATAACTGGAGGGAGATGTTGGGTGTCAAAATAGACCCTTTTTGACCATATTCATCAATACCTTTTTCCCCTGCTTTTCCCTATTCTTCTAGAATTTAGACACATATCTTCCCAATCCAAGCATGGATTTTATCAGGTATAATTCATTATTTCTATGTTTCATTAATGCTTAATATTGTCTATGGTTATGAACTTTACCTTTGGATTGCACTGACTTGTGTTTATTTGATAAGCAAAGTTCAGAACATCAAAAGACTCCAAGTGTAGCAGCTTGCTGAACTCGTGGAGTCAAGAAGACTTGGAATCAAGTTGCCCCTTTTCGAGATCTGATTTGAGTCATTGATGAGATAGTGTGAGTGTTTCCCCACGTGTACAATAGAGATTAGTCCACGCTGAAATAGTCCAAGCATCTTTCCTTCTGATCAAATGGAACCTGTTCGGCCTGTAACAGTTCAGATTAAAAGCGCATGCATCATTATGAGTGAATCCACTTAATGTAATAGTGGCTATAACTGTTTGTGTTTCAATTCGAGAGCCTGAAGCTCGTAGATCTTCATGGCTGCCCAGAATTAGTGGATCTGAACTACCTCATCTTTGTATAAGTATAGGAAGGCGATTTGAGCCAGGGGGTTAGCATTTTTATGAACATGAGATTGTAACAAGGACGGTACCACAACACTGTATTTTCATCATTTTAATGAAAGGAGAAGCAATTCTCAATCTTTCTGTGTTTTAGAACTTATTATCTTTTAACGACATCTCTATTAGAAGGCCAGGGCCCGCCTTCTCACAGAGATTGTCGAGTTAATTAGATGTTTTAGTTTCTATTTATTTCGGTTTGATGTGGATTTAGAGTAGGAGTATTTATAGATTGCTACAATAGTAGTTAATTGGGTAATTGCATGATTATAGTTTTCCTTTGGTTTTTTGCAATAGTGTGGTGTGAACAGTCGAATGTGTAGAGTAGTTTTCTTTCCTATGCAAGTATGTTAATTAATATTTGTTGTTACAGTCAAGCTCAACTCTTGCACATTACTATCATTTATCTTTCTTATAATTTGGTGAATTAGATAGGTCATGATTTGAATTATGATATTTTTAGGATTTAACTTCTTGCAAAAGCAATTCTAGTTAATTCATTCTTAGATCAATTGTTACAGGATTGATGTTGTGGGAACTTAAGAATCCTCTAAGTTCTTATATTGATAATTTAGATTTTCTTTCACAGAGAGTTGATCTTGGCTTGGTAGTTAGGTAGGATGAATTTTCTTTATTTATTTAGTCATCTACTGAAGTGTTTATGCATATACTTTGCTTAGTTAGATTTGAAACAATCAGAATTTCCTGGGTTAACAATTTATATTGATCACTCTGTTTGTTAACTGAATCAATTAGCATATATGGTGACCAACAGTATCTTTGCATTTTTGATAATCTTATGGGATCTTGGAACACTTTCCAGCTGCTTCACTTGGATAGAAGTAGGCATGTTCAGTTAAAGATGTAGTGAATATTTTCTTGGAGAGATTATTATGATGAAAGTAGTGCAACAAAATCATGATGGACCTCTTGGGATATTTTGCTTGAGGACAAGCAATCTTGGGAGGGGAGGACTGTCATGTTCCCATTTTTTCAGCACCATGAAGAAGATCAAACCCCATGGATCCTAGTGACATCTTGAATTAATTAATTAATGAGGGGTTAAGATGAAGCAATTAATTAATTAGGAGTGTGCATTTAATTTTATCCATAGTTTGCTATCCACTTGGAATAAATATTTATGGTGCATTTAATATTTGTGGTGCATTTAATATTTTATTATTATGATGAATAAATGGAGAAAATGATCCAGTAGGGTGCATTAGTGGATAAGGTTGGAGGAGTGACTTGAGGAAGAATTCAAGTAAAGCACATGATGCTAAAAATGAAAAAAGAGGAATATTTTAGGAAAAGCAACATAAATCCAAAAAGCAGGAAAAAATAGGAAAAGCAGGAAATTCTGAAAAGAAGGAAAGTTCAGAAAAGAAGGAAAGTCAGAAAAAGAGGAAAAATAAGGAAAGCCAAATCAAAGCAAAACAAGGACAAAAAGCAATCTTTCCTCATACACTCAAGGAAGGAACATTCCTCAAGGAGACTTGCTTACCAAGTCATCCAAGTCTATAAGTAATTCCAAGAGCACCACATTCACATTTTTTTGTTAGTATGAGAAATTTTATGAATGCATTTGTGCATTTGAGACTTGGAAGATGTGCCCTAGATTTATGTGAGAGGATGATTGAATTCAGCCATTGTCACTGAGTGTATTTGGAGGTACTAAAGCTCATCAAGTCGAATTGGAAGTTCACAATTGTTGGTCACCCTATATGCAAATCAATTACAACTAACATAAAGGATGCTCAATATGAATTGTCAAACCGGGGAAGCCTTTTATTTCAATGGAAATGAGCACAATCTATGCATAAACATTTCAAGTAGTTAATTAATTAAATGGAAATCAAAATTCCTACCTATCTACTCAGCCAAACTCTTCTCATAACTAAAACTAATCTAACCTATCCATCTAGGAATTCAAAGTACAATTACCTTCCTACAAATATCAATCCAGCAGTTAGTGATCTAGGAATAAAATAAACTAGACTTACTTTTGCAAGAAGTTAAATCCTATAATTATCAAACTACAGTATTCAATCTCTACTGATCTAAATCATCTAGCAGCTACTGTAACTCAATCATAATCTTTATAATCTAATGAATTCAGGAAAGATAAAACAACAACCAGAACTAGAAGTAAGATTGAACTCTAATTTGATTAATATTGGAAATCCTACAAAGAATAAATGACTGAAAGGTATTAGAGACGAACTTGGTTGTAACAGCTAATCTAACACACTATGCATCAAATAAACTAACCTACATAGTCGACTGTCACACCACACAGTTGAAGCTATTCAGGATGCAATCATAAACTACCAGAAAGGAATGCAAGTATCAATCCACTGTTGCCGCTTGCAGTAACACATCTAATGCAATTCCACACCACACAACATAAAAGAAATTAACTACCTACTTAACTCGACAATCTCTGTGAGAAGGCGGGCCTTGGCCTTCTAATAGAGATGGCGTAGACTAACACAAATTAAAACTTAGATATAAGAAACTCTGCTCCTTGTATTAAGAATGATGAAATTATTGTCACAGGTCTCTGCCTCAGCTTCTACAATTAGAAATGATCAAACCCTAGGCTCAGAACGGCACTTTACATTTATACCCTATGACATGAAATCTTTACACCAAAATATCGGGTATCCACAAAGATCTATGATCTTCAGGCTCCCAATTTACAATGGAACTGTTATAGCCATAAGTGATCTTGAATGAAATCGTTGCATTCAGGCCTGAGCTATTGCATGCTCTTGTAGCCCAAAATAGATTTGAGCTGAGTGGACTAGATGGTACTCGGATTCTTTGTGGTGACTCATTCGCAGCTGTCCATGTGGAGGAATGATCGATCTATTTCAGCAAATTGTGGAACTGAACTCTAGAAGGGATAGCTAGCGCCACATATACCTCTTCTCCAAGGTCAGTGAGCTGCTACATCTACTGTCTTGTAAAGGCTTCTGGGCTATGTTTATCGAATTAGACAATATTAGCACAACCTCAAAAGATAGAGTACAAAACCATAAAAAAATCAGGCATTAATTGAATAAAACAATAATAAAGTATACCTGTTGCAATCCATGCCTTGCTTGGGAAAATATCTGCTTAGATCAAGGAATAGTAAGGCAAACCAGGGAAAAAGGTGTAGATAGGTGTAGGCAAAAATGGGCTATTTTGGGGCCCAACATCTTCCCCCAGCTATCCAATTGCATGTCCTCATGCAACAACCAACTAATCTGAGTCTGAATCTGGCGCCCGTTCATGCTGAGAGCAAACAAATGAAGGAAATGTCAGGTTCCTTGCCTACTTCCAAAATCCCATTGCAAGCATCCCAATATTCCTAGTATTGTTTCTCTTTTTCCTTAGTCAATGTATAATAATCCCAGTACGATCCTCCTGGACACCATATAAGTTTAAATTTGAACTTGAGTCCCATCCAGTGTAATCCACATGTTCTTATGTAATTGACATACCCTGCTACCCTTGGAAGAGCTTGTTTAAAATTCTTAAGGAAATATGAGTCCCTTTTCTTCAAAGATGGAGAGGAAGTCTTCCACCTATGCTTGCTACCTTCTAAGGCAAGATGTTGTTGTTTGGAGATCGGGTCAACACAGGTAGAGATAAATTTCTCTTGCATCTTCTTCAGGTGTTGAGTCTTCGAAGGCGATAAGAAACACCTTCCATGGTTTCTAAGAAGATCAAGAAGAAATTTGGGTTCACTCCTAATCCATAGATTGGCACTAGCCTCATTCCTAGAGATTTTCTGGAAGGCATCTTCCCAATGCACATGATTATGAACAAAAGAGGCAAAAGCTCTCAACTGCACATCCCCTACATAGGGAATAGGATTGGAGTGAGATTCACCAAGACATACCATATTGTGCAAATATAATTCACACAATAGGTGTTGCTCAAGAAAGCTGCTTGACAAGAAGGTCACAAAAAACTGGGAAGGGATCAACAATTGATAAGGTTTACCCTCCTGTAGAGATTTTAATTTGAACAGGGTCATTTTTTCATATAGGAATAACGGGTAGGAAGGATATGGGGCTCTTGAACTCAGCAGCTCCCAAGAGAGGGCATACATTTGGTCTTTTTATTTTTGCATGGATTTGAATTTCTTCAACTCCTCTAGTTATTTTTGCGGCTTTTCCATTTTAGATCCCTGAAGAGATGAATCCTCTTCCCACTTCTCCCTCAACTCTTTGATAGTCTTTCTATGTTGATAGAGAGATACCATCCCTTCTCGACACTGATCAATATACTTTTTCCATTTAGCTAACTCCAGCTGCAACAAGGAAAGCTTTTTCTCCAGGCATTGAATCCTTCTATCCTCCACATCTTTCTCATCATCAGAATATAAATTAATGATGTCTTGAGATAGTAGAATTATTCCTCATTTTGGATTGGCAGTGTAACAACTTTCTCGTTTTGGATTGGTAGTGTAACAGATCTGTCTTCCATCGGTGTTGCAATGGCCTCTTCTTATGTTGTAGTCTCAACAGTTAATTTTGAGGATGTTGGTTCTTGTGTAACAACTTCCTCTTCCCTTGGTGTTGTAATGACCTATGCTTGTGTTGCAGTCTCAGCAGTTAATTTTGAGGGTGTTGGTTCTTGTGTAGCAGCATCCTCTTCATGTACTTTACCCTCGACAACTTCCATTTGTGTTGCTAAGTCAACAAATAATTTCGAGAATACTGTTTCTTATGTAACAGTGTTCTCTTCCTGAATACCAGACTCAACAACTTCTATCTAAGTTGCATCCTCAACCAATACCTTTAGAAAAGATGGTTCTTGTGTGGTAGCATCCTTTTTTTCCAATTCAATCTCAACAACTTCAGTTTGAGTTGCAATTTCAACAAACATTTTTAAAGACACTAGTTCTTGTGTAACAGTGTCTTTTTCTTGGGCCTCAATATCAGCAATTGCTTTCTGGGTTGCAACTTCACTATACATTTTCAAGGATGCTAGTTCTTGTGTAACAACGCCCTGTTTTTCAATTTCTTCGGATAGCTGAGGTTTTTATTGAATTACCTCGATATCTTCTGAAAGATGAGACTGGTCTTGGCATAATTCAGTATTTATTGATGGATGGGATTGCAATCCTTCATCTTCTACTAAATCCATATAGGGAATTAAGCCTATTTCTAGCTCATTCTCTTTCATCAGCTCCTCTGTAGGTACACTTTCTCCTTCTTTATTTGCTTGTACATGCTCTCGTGCTACCAAACCTATCACTATGACTCTGTGCCATGCATAGAAGAACATGTCTCCACATTCTGGGCATACCATTTCTCCTTGTTTTTCATTTCCCAAAATAAGAGATGAATTTTCTAATAGGTCTGCAGCCTCCACTAATGTGGTCAAACCCTTCTTTGCCAGATTTCTGGTTGCTTCTTTCCATTTCTGTTTTGGAGAAAACTCACTATGGCTTGGGGTAGACCACAACAGACAGCTGACTACCAGAAATCAACTCAATTTTAGTACTATGCTATATAAATGACAATGCTAAAATCATGAAGAATGTAACCAACCTCGGTCCAAACGTTTGATGTAGATCCTTGTTGGAGCGTTCAATCCATTCACTTGATTCTTCAAATTAGTCTTGAAAACCAATACATAAAAAGTACATATAATATATAAACGACATTAACATCATCAATAGCAATGGTCCATGATATTATAAGTAAATGCAACCCAATGTAGTATAAACAACATTCACAACATTAATGGATGAGAATATGAGTCTTTCTATTTATAAACAAGAAGAAGTACAAAGTGATACGACTTCTTGCCGAAAAACAATCTGAACCAAGATCTGGGTCAATCCACTTGCACCTCCACCACTTCAATCCTCCATGGAATGGAAAACTCAAACTATGAGAGGCGTTTGGAATGTGAACATGAAAGGTTCACAACTACAAGGATCAATGAGTGTAGACTCAAGATAGGGAAAAAATCCACTAGAGTTCTCTTTCTCTTCTTTCTCCTCCCATCCATAAGCCATATGTGCTCAATATATAGTCCTCCAAAATATAAGTGAAAGGACACATCGAGAATTTTCGGGGAAAATGGAGGGCCAAAGGTCACCCTATGACCGCTTTTTGGGAGTAAAAAGTAATAAACTAGTGAATTTTACCATTTTACATGCTACCTGTTAACACCCAAAAAGTGTTCACTACCTCATCTACCACATTATATGGCTCATTTGTCCATTTTCCTACCATATTTTCCTTAAAATCCCAAAAAATCCCATTAAAAAGCCTCCAAAGGGCCTAAAATGCCTCCAAAAGGCCACAAAACCCTCAAAATAGCCTAAAAAAAGCTAAAAAAACCCCCTTTTCCTCCAAAAATAGCAAAAATCCCCTAAAAAGGGAATAAAAAATATAAAATAATGAGGAAAAGGAGGGAAAAACCCTATACAGCTGCACAAAACCATGTGTTTCCCAAAACCATGGGTCAACACTCCACCACCAAAAAACTATAAATAGGTGATGGAGATCCCTTATTCCATATCCACAATCACAAGCACCCTTACTCTGCCAAAATCTCTCTCGAAACCATCCTCTTGGACATTGCAAAGGGCTTCATCAAACCTTCACATTGAAGGTAATATCAATACAAAAAAGCCATTCTTTGAATTTGTTGTTTATGTTTCATGCATGTTTTAGAAGTAATTTAATTTCTGTTTTAGTTTAATTATTTACATTTACTGAACTGCTACTAAGGAGTCCATTCTCCTTAGTAGGTGCTCATTTGCACAAGCTAGGGGTAAAACCCTAGCCACACTACCCATGGGCTATAGTGATGCAACTCCCGGGTACGCCCGCTTTAATGATGCAGCTAGTGTATAAGGGAAAAATAGGGGAAAATAGTGTCTGAAGGATATAAAGTGGATATGAGTAAGTGAAATGGATCCTGCAGGCCAAGGAGTGTTGATGCTCACAAGGTGGAAAATTACGTTGTAAGAATTTCTCCAATTCCTTTCGAAGCAATTGCACCTCTTCCTTTAGCAGCTTATTTTCAAAAAGAAGATTTTCGATTTGGGATTCTTCCACAGCAGGTTCTTTTGTAGCAATCGATGATTTGGGAATTAAGATGGGAATTTCAATACCTACCCCAACTGCACCTATTGTTTCTGCTGTGGGAATTTCAGTGTTTTCCCCAATTGCACATGTTGCTTCTGCTGTTGTAATATCTCAAGTCCTTCTCTTCTTCCCAACTCCCGATGGCTGGCCTTCACTGAATGCTTCTTCTGCTGCTGTAACAGCTCCGGTTCTTCTTTTCTTCGCTAAGGTAGAAGGATGACCCTTATTCCCTGACCTTTTTCTTCTCTTCTATGACACAGGGGTTTCTAAATTTTCAAAAACATGCGCGAATTCCTCCTCTTCAATGATAGTTCCCTTTATTTCAGGGGAGGATGCGACATCCAACACCTCCACATTTTCTCCTTCTACTGCCTCTGCATGGTATTCTTCTTCTTGCATTACAACTTCCGTAGTTGCAACTTCCATTGTCGCAGCTTCAACAACTTCCATTTTCACAGCTTCAACATCTGCTCCAGTTTCAACTTCCTCTGTTGTAGTTTCTAATGAGTCCATCTCCACTTCTTCAGCTGCCACCCTAACTGCAACTTCAATTTGATCTATTTCTTCCTCGATAGGTTTTGTTTTCGTTGCAGCTTCCAATGTCACTGCCTCATTCACCACTGGTTCCATCATATCCCTTCTGCAATAGGATTCGCTGCTATTGCTACTTCCCCCATATTTACCTCTTCCACCTGGTCTTCCAATGCTCCATCCCTCCTCCCAGCTGAATTGGAGGAACTATGGACCTCATTTACCCTATCAACCCCTCCTATTGCCACAGTAGGTGCTCATAGTACCCTAGTTGGTCGAGCGAAAAATCCTTCCCATGTTAAATTTTGGTGCGCAAGGGCCCGTAAGATTAACAATTTAATCAACCCATGGTTGGAGAGGGAAGATAAGGGATGTCGAGCACCCTTGACATACCTTTCCATAGTTTGCAGAGATTGTAAAAGATAAAAATGCACATTTAACAATCTGCGATGGCATAAATGTGAAAGGAGGTAAAATTAATATATGTAGACCACTTTGTACCTACATTCAGAGGAAATATATTTCTTGATGAAAGTCACCGCCTGATTCCAAGGATTTAGCATGGATTCCAGGGATACTCCTCTTCCATGTGGCCTAACAAACTCTCCTACAAAAAACTAGTGCCAAGCAGTGGAACATACCTATGATCAATGCAAGGAAGTGCATGCACGATGTAGACACTCGGGGGGTGTGTTCCCTCAGGGTCAAAAGGTCATCAAGTTGTGAAGGACAAATGGAAGCTCTGCAAGGCTCGATAGTGAAAAGTGATCAGGCACCAAGCTAATCAACTAATTGAGCGGGAGCCAGCACAAGGCTCAAGCGGCAAGCAGGATGATGCAATGCAATCACAACATGATATAACTGAGGGGAGTTCTTATGGGAGATGGCCTGCATAAGACAAAGTAGACTGTGAGTCTTTATCACAACGTCATGGCATAACTACAAAGGACTCCCAATCCTAAGGGGAAACAACGACATGGGCACCAGAACGGAAAAAAGGGTTCTAACTAGGGTACCCATGTTTGGAAAGGCCCTACCACCACATAACGACACTTCTATAATAGTGTGCAGGTTCCGTGTCAGTTAAGAAGCGGGGTCGCACCTAGGGTTTATGAAAGTGGTCAAAAGGTCAAATGCATAATCCATGTGAAAATGACATCTAACCTATATGCCAGGTGTGAAACGTACCTGCCGTAGGTGTGAAATGCTCGAAAACAACTTCTGCCGAAGAGATGTGGTAAAAAATGATACTCCAAGACGTTATATCAGTCGAAAACAGTGTATAATGGCAAAAACTATAGACAAGTGGGTCTTGAAAATTATAAATAGTAACAAAAATTTACAATTTACAATTCATTTTTACTATTCAATCATTTGGACTTTTGTGGTTAGTTTTCACCTCAAAGTTCAGCTGCTGATTCTGGGAACTACAGGCATCTGATCATCGAACCATCAGGAGCAGGTTGGTGATCTTATCCCCACTTTCCATTTCAATGTTTTTATTTCAGTTTTCATTAGTTAAAATTTTTGTTTGGACATGCCCTACATGGTCACGGCGTTACCCGCGGGCTATAACTATGTGGTTCATAGGTAGGGCTAGGTACGCGCAGTCAACGCACACGTTGACCGTGGGTACCTGCCTCTGTGAGCACATCTTCCCACGAGTAAGGCCGTGAAGCTAGTTTTTTAAGCAAAACTGACTAAATCCTTGGGTTTTTCTTTTTCCAAGATGGTTCTGCAGTGGAGAGAGAGAGAGAGAACATGACCTAGTGGATGAGTCCGTTTGTAACGATGTGTGTCCACAGCAAGCGCTACAAGCATGTGGTTTATACAAATTTTGGAGCATAGGGGGTTTGAGGGCCCAAAACCTATTGCTCCGATGTTTGATAGACTATTGGGATGTTGATGCATAGAACTTCAACCTAGACGGGCAAATACTTTCATTGGAAGTGGAAGATATCTACTTCATTACAGGTTTGTTCCGTCGAGGTGAGGTGGCAAGCCTTTGGTCTCGAACTGTGGGTGGTGGGATCACCATCCCTGACTATATAGAGAGGTATTGTGTTCCAAATACTCGGGAAATGTGGAGTCAGGTGCCCATCCGAGCCATAGTCAACCTGAGTATGAAGGTTGTTGTGGTAACTTTAGTGCGGATTACTGGTTCAAAATCTCTTTGCCAAGCATCCAGGCCAGTTATGTTCTATGCATCACAGTGTATGCAGCCTATGATATTTGACTGATGTACTATGCTACTGGGGTCCATGAAGACCTAGTTGACAGAATGCAAGCAGGGGGATGCAAAAAACATCAGATATGGAGGTATTTTGTGTAGCTTCTTCTTCGAGCAGGTTCTGGGGCTTGGTCTGAGGGTTGAGGTCCCTCCTCATAGTCTCCACGACCCAACCATGACCCCGTGGGCTGAGGTCTTGACGTGACAGGGTGATGGCCGTTAGGAATCACCATATACATAGGATTTCTTTCACTGGTGGGATCGACAGGTCATAGCGATAGATGACTACCCCTATGCAGGGATATACTTCCGGCAGGATTGATACATGCCGCTCCCACTAGATGCAGTGTTCGGAGACATTGGTGAGTACTCTTTTTAGGTTTTTTGTGTATTAACTTTTTATGGATTTTTTATTATAGATATAAATGCCAAAATATTTTGGGGGTAGTATCATGTATTAATGTTTGATGTTTTGCTCGTAGACAAGGGCCCAGTGAGACCCGATGGCTTCCTGAGACATGGTGGCCGGGGCAGGGGTCATGATGAGATGGTAGGTGCTGCAGCAGAGAAAACACTACAGACTTTGTAGTCCAACATATCGTGGATGACTGCCAGGGTACCACAGGTAGAGGTGGCGCAGCTACCAGAGGATATGTAGCGCCAGGTGGTGGGGGTGCCGAGCAACTGTGTGCAACTACTGCAGTGTGTCGTGAATGCAGTGCATTATTTTTATCAGACACATCCTGTCGAGACGACAGCTAGGCCTCCTTGTAGGGAGTAGATATCTCAGGATCTCATTTTTGCATCGATATGTATATTTTTGAGGGCTACGGGCTCCAGTTTTGTATCATGACACTACCATTTTTGGACATATTATTTATAAAAAACTTTGATTCTCCGGTTCTACTATATGTGTGTATGTACAAATGTGTGAATGTCTTCTTTTATTTGTGTGCTTCATTGTGAATGTAACAAATTCCAATCTAATACATAGTTAGCGTATGCATTAGATATATGATTAACACTACTTGGAACATGAATGTACGTAATTGAAACAAAATGTCGTTCCAAGAGTCTTAACCTTAGGAATTTCCGTAGTAGCATAGGATATCACACATGGTACTACCCATTCAACTCAGACACAACTAGTTGTGAATCCAGGTGGACTTCTAAAGACTGGATGCCATATGAAATAACATCCTGAAGTAACTCAATCACGGAACCATACTCAGCCACATTATTAGATGTAGGACCAAGACAAGCACCTCCTGAAGACACAACTAGATGGTCAGGCAAAAAATAACCCAGGTAGCAGAAGAAAGCTGCTGCGTATGATGGCTAGCACCATCCATGAAACCTAAGAACGTAGGAGATTCCATTGACATCTGTCAATCAAATGGAAGCAAATCAGCAGACCCAAAAACCAAAAGAAAGATAAACTATGTACAGAAATAACTATACAATAGTATATAAAGGGTACTAGTTCGAACTAAAGGTTCAAGCATAATACCTCTTGATGTAGAGCCAATTCCTAGGCTCCTTCAAGACATTCTCCTCATAATCCTCTAATTCATAGGCTCCTTTTTCCAGGACACGCCTCACGATGTAAGGACCATGCCACATGGGGTTAAACTTGCATGCCCCCAGGGGTTCTTTAGCTTGGTCATATAAGAGGACCAAGTCAACTTCAACGTACTGCCAGGGAGGGACAGACCTATCATACTGAACCTTTACACAACGTTTGTTGGCATATATATACACGGTGGCATTTCGACGTTGCTTGTCAAGCTGCTCAAGGTGGATTAAATGTTGCTCAATACCTGTCGTATCAGGTAGGAGCTCTATGGCCAGTTTAAGCGAAGAGATTTTTCATTCAATCAGTAAAATCGACTCCACACCATGTACTAACTGAAATGGTGAGAACCCAATGGCAGTCTTGACCGCAGTTCGATACACCCACAAAGTAGGATATAACATGATGTGCCATTTGTTCTTGCTTTGTTGGATGGTACATTGGAGAATGGTCTTTAAAGACTTATTGACTGCTTCAACCTTACCATTCGCTTGGGGATAGTAAGAAGATGAGTGTTCTTGATGAAACCCAATCTTGAGAGAGAAATCCTCCATCATCTTGTTCTGAAAGTGACTGCCATGGTCGTTGATAATCTCTTTCAGAATACCGAACCGAGTAATAATCTGATTGAACACGAAATGGGAAGCTGTAGCACCATTGGATTTTACGGTAGGCATGGCCTTATCCATTTGGAAAAGTAGTCCACGAATACTATAATATGGTGATTCCCCCTAGTCGAAGCTGGTTTGCAATCCATGAAATCCACCCCCCACTTGGTGAAGGGACCGACGGTGACGACCGGATGAAGGGGCACTGGATGCGAGCGTATATTCTGAGAAAACACCTGACAAGGGTGGCATCTCTTCACAGTGTTAATACAATCTTTAAATATTGAAGGCCAAAAGTAACCAAATCACATAATACGTTGGGATATAGCAAGCCCGGATAAGTGACCGCCACACACCCCTGCATGGAAATCATTAAGCACCCACTCCGCTTCTTCGTGAGTTAAGCAACGATGAAGAATAGAATCCTTTCCTCGGTGATACAAAGTGTCACCGATGATAGTATAATATTTAGCATGATGTTTCACACGCCGTCGCTCCTCTCGTGAATAATGCGGAGGAAACATCAAGGTTTGGAGACATACAATAACATCTCCATACCAAGGGTCCTTGGATGAGATAAGAAATAAGTGCTCATCCACAAAGGAATCTTCATGAATGACATCCTCATCAAGTCTCGGAAGGTCCAACATAAGCTCAACAAACACCAACGATTTCACCAATTTTTCTTCAATCGAACTCTTGAAGGATCACAATCCATTTATTATATTCCCCCCCTATAAGGCACCGTGATAGCACAAACTAAAATGGATTGATATGTGCTACAACTGTGGTTGTTCTAAGAAAAATGTAATGTCGTAACCATTGGACTGCATGGACAGTCACAAGTGCCATCTTTTCCACATGAGTATATCTCAGCTCAGCGTTTACTAGATTTCGACTGAGGTAATAGATAACATGATCAATGAGTGCTTCATCAACCTGAACCAAGACCATTCCAATCGTCTCTTGAGAGGTGGCCACATAAAGGATAAAATCTCATGTGAAGTCTGGTGGACTAAGCATAGGGGGCGATACCAAAGCTTTCTTAAGGGCGAGGAAATACTGCCGAGCTCGCTCATCCCAAATAAAGGGTGTGCCTTTCTTCAATAAGCACGTGAAACCTTTGGTAAGATTAGCATAATTGACTATGAAACGACGTCGAAAAGTGGCTCTCCCTTGGAGGCTCTGAATTTGTAACAAGTTGCGTGAAGGAGGAAACCAAAGTATTGCCTCAACTTTAAGAGGATCGACTCTGATATCCTCTTTTGAAACTATGAAGCCCAGAAGGCGACTAGTCCTTATAGAAAAGATGCATTAATTGGGATTCAATCGAATCTGGTAGCGTATACATCGTTCGAGAATCATGCAGAGGTGCTTGGGGTGGTCCACTCTCTTGCGAGAATGGCCAACAAGATCATCCAAGAAAACCTCCATAATATTTTTAAGATCGTGAAAGGTGTAGGTCATGGCACGCTGAAACATAGCTCCGGCATTTTTAAGGCCGAAGGGCATTTTTCGATATGCAAACGTTTCCCAAGGACAAATGAAAGTTGTCTTATGTTGGTCCTCAGGTTTGATTTGAATTTGGTTATACCCTGAAAAGCCATCCATGAATGAAAAAATCTCACTTTCCACACAAGCATCCAAGATCTGATTGATGAATGGCATGGGGAAGTTGTCTTTCGGACATGCACAGTTCAAATCTCTAAAATCAATGCATAAGCGGATCGTTCCCTACTTCTTATCCACAGGAACGGGGTTTGACACCCATTCGGTAAGGGGAACGGGGTAGATGAAACTAGCTTTGAGCAGTTTCTCCACTTCTTCCTTGATAGCGGCTGCCTTCCTAGGGTTCACAGCATGTAAGCATTGTTGAACCAGTTTAGCATTGGGATACGTTCTAATCTCGTGTTCAACAATGCGGGGTTCTATTCTTGGCATCTCCTCATATGACTAGGCGAAAGCTTCCAGGAGTTTTGTAAACAATTCATTGTAAATAGAAACCTCCTCAAGAGTGCAATCGTCATCGATGTAAACATTCTCGAACTTTCCAGGAGTACGAGAGATGTTGATCGACCTAGTCGGGGAAATATTAGGCATATTCCCCTCCGCAAAAATATCATGCGACCCTAAAAGATTGACAAGGTGACCAACCATCTCTGCTAGAGTCATCCTAAACTCTTCTTGTTCGGTAAGCTCGAGGTTGGGAAGGAAATATGAGCAATGGCGCATATCCTCCCAAGGCCTCTCACTACCACACATGGCCTCGATAATAGCTTCATCTGAAAGCAAAGTATCATCAAGGCAGTCGTGTGAACAAGATGAGTTGGCTGCCCAAACTGGCAGCGTAACGGGATCTTCCTTGACTGTCTGAGAAGAAGAGAGATCCAGATCTGCAGTGGCTTGTTGAATATGTTGGTAAGCAAGCTCAGCTACAGATAGTGGCATAGACATCCCGACGTGCGTAATATCTCCGGACGTGGAACTCGTGGATGGTAAAGTCCATGGATCATTAAAATAGGAAGTCTAGAAGAACATATTATGCAAAGGAGGAGATGCATCGTCGGAAATGGTTCCGATAAAATTCACAGGTGCAGGAAAATCATAAGTTCCCATCAATGAAGGGTACATACCAGCACCCATGTTCCCAGTTGTCAGTTGAGAATGAGTAACCTGCGGGACTACGGATCTTGTGGATGCTGTGGAAGGGGGATTAATGAAATCCAACTGATTGATGGTCATGATATTGCCTTCGTGAGGAAAACGGATAACTTTTAATACAATAGACGCGACAACCTTCATAGCATACATCCAATTCTGACCCACTAAAAGGTTGTAGTCGATGGGCACATCAACCACGTCGACTTCAATAGGCACAAATTTACCTCCCAAGCAGACAACAAGGGAAGGGAAAATTCCATGCTGCTTAAATGATCGACCTTCGAATGTAGTGAGCGTGGTCTTAGACGTGAGTAGAGGAGGAGAGCCGAGAGCTTTCGAACATGTTAATGAAATTACTGACGCGGAAGCACCTTCATCAACCATCGTACGTTTGACAAAATTCTGAAGGCACACCACCTAGATTTGAAAAGCCACATGGTAAGGTAAGTGAGGTTGAACATCAGTAGTGTCGAACTTGATAGCACTAGGACTTCCCCCATCCTGAACTCCTAACACGCTCAAAAGGACATGCTTTTGAGAAGGACAGGCCTGCAAAACTTCAAGAGCCAACATGGCACACGGAGTTTTGCCCAAATCTTCCACAATGGAGTAGTTATGGGCGACTCGAGCATTAGTATTATGCGTAGAGTGCTTAAGAACACCTTTCGGTATCCGCGGCATATTAGAGGGATTCTCGATATGCAAGGAATTCTCAAGAGGAGGGGGAGGCTCACTCCCCATATTAGGTTGCAGTGCACCATAATCGCATTGACAAGTGGCAACACTAACCTCTGATTGAACCATATTCACACATCCATATCCACTAATATTGGAAGAAGACATTTCGATTTCAGTAGGTCCATAACCAATGGTGGGAGCATGAGAAGCCATGTTTTGATGATAAGGAAGGGGATCCTTTAACACAGCTGGGCTCTGTGCCAAATTCTTCGATGCTTCTTCGATTCGAGGACATAAGTGAGTAAGATGATCTTCCTCACAGACCTTGCAAGGAAACTTCACCTTATGCCTAGGTTTACGGTCCTCACCATCATTTTTGCCTTCCCGAGGAGGGTTGGAATTCTCCTTACGAGGGGTATTGCGATTTCGATTATTGTTATTCCCATTGTTTCCAGCCATATGGTTGTTTCTCCCCTTTTTCTTACCACTAGGTTGCTGGTTACCTGACTGTTTCGTTGATTGCACATTATGTACATCAGACGACACGGTGGAAGTGGACAAGGTGTGAACCTATCCGGGATTAGATTGGTTTAGTGACAAATTTTGCATTTGGTTAGCCACCAGATCTACAGGGCGAGTACTTGCAGATGCCATGATGCCATTGGCATGTGGTCCAGGAACTGACTTGGGCTCATGTCATGCATGCGATGCATCAGGGATGATGTCATACAAAATGCCAGACTGAGAATATAGTAAATCCAACTGCTGTACTTTTATGATGGCTTGTTCCTTAGTCATAATACCAGACATCGAAACATCCATGGCAATATATGGGAGTAAATACTTGAGGAACCATTCCAACAGAACTATGGAGGAATGTTGGCTTTCACTAATCTCTTCCGCCGACGCTACTCTTGAACGTGGTCAGAAATATGTGTGGCCTTATTCTAACGGAAGGTATACAAAGGTTCAGTACCAGTATCATAGCGAACTGACAACTGAAAATTATCCAAGAAAACCAAAGTGATCTCATGGAATCCCCTATACGTGTTCCAAGACAAATCAACATACCACTTTGCAGCTACCCCTGTGAGGGTGCATTGAAATAGCTGTAATCTAATGGAATCGTGATTCAATGAGTTGGAGGAGCACCAAATGTGAAACGTTGTGACATGATCACCCGGGTCTTCACCACCTTTCCACTCAAACTTAGGAATGTCCGAAGGGAGCTTGGTAGTTACCGAGGGCCAATTAGGTTCATGACACACTAGATCATTCATGAGCTTCGAAAGATCTGGAAGATTCAACATGCAAGGAATGGGAGCTACGGATGGAAAACTTGATTATAAGCTCCCATGAAAGGTTGGTTAAACGAAACCGAATTATAAGGTGAACCAAAAGCTTGACCATGAGCATTAAACTGCTGATAATGAGGACTTGATGGACCATAAGCTTGACCATGGCCATAAGGTTGGTAACCTCCTCCGACCTGACCCGTATGAGAGTAAGCAAGTATATAAGTATTTTGGGAACCATATTGAGGTGGGTTGTACTGGTGGCCAGCATCGACTGTGTTGTAGTAAGGGTTTCCACCCTAAGTATGGGGCATATACGTACTATTTGTAGCAGGAACTGATTTGTAATTACCATAATGGTGAGGTATGTTCCCACCCACAGCATTAGGATTAGCATGAGTAGTCGTGTGGTGACCATAAGCATGAGATGTATTTCCAACCCCAACATTGGTGTTACTAGTAGTAGGAATGGTGGTGTTATGACCATGAGGATAAGATATATTCCCAACTCCTACATTAGTATTACTAGAAATGGCAGTGGACGCAAAAGTAAGTGGTATATGCCCACCCCCATGGTTAGGAGGAGCATTAACATTCGTGAAATTGGTCCTGGGTTGACAGGTAGCAACATTTGTATTAGGTGGTGGATGGTGAGTCGTGTTGCGAACAGTGTCCCTATTAGGTTGGGTATCCCTAGGGGGTGGTCATCTTCCAACATTAGCATTGTTAGGAGGAATATGATCGGTCTCGATACTATGTGTGTGAGTGGACAAATTGGTGCACCTGGCGAGGGTATTTCTCCCAGTGGGTGCAGTGTTGATAACACCATGAATGGCGCCAGCATGATTACCAAAAGTAGTGGAAGGATCAACTATGCTGTAATTCGGCATACCATATGAGAATGCGGTAGGGTTGACCATAGGGCCTGTGTCATCATGTAATTATGGCATCCCATATAAATAATTATGTGGAAACGAAGGATCGAATGGGTCGTCCTCGGGTGGATCTGGGCCAAACAAGCTAGGATGAGTCTCGGGTGGATCCAAACCAAAAAAACTAGGTTGGGTCTCAGGTGGATCTCCCCCCCACGCCTCACGAGGAGTAGGGGTGTTGGAAGTGTGCTCAACTCTACCCAAAGGAATGCTCGAGATTTTTCCTGTGCCAGAGTGTGCAGTCATGGCATCGATAATGTATGTCTTGTAAGAATCCGAAGATTTAGAGGGAGCCCAACGATGTCCCTTCTTGAAATGACGTTTAAGCTCGGCAGCTGGTAAACCATCCAACCGACGAGATCGATGGGGAGCAGGACTCCGCGCCACGATATCTCCGGAGAGACCATAAAATCAAAATGTCCCCTAAAGGACAACTATCGATCAAAAACAGTAAATCAAAAGCACACACCTAGAGAAACTACATCCAAGAGCAGACAAACAAAGTGGCTAAATGAGCTCCCAACACTAGAGCCGGTATGTCTCTCCTAGGAGAGGCTTGAGACTCCCAAACTATAGCCGGAGGTAACATAATTAGTTATAGAGACACCTAGACTTCACTGCGTGCAAAGGGTCATAACCCTTGGAAACTGTTGTCCAATCCCTATCTGACTCAGGACACAAACAACATAACCATTGCAAGTACCCTATGCGATACCTAGGTAAGGAAACTATGGTCATCACAATATAACGAATGCTGAGGGGGATAGTCGCAGGTGGGATCCATCATATGGGTAGGGTAGCTAATCCTGAAACTCAATGAAGGTCAAATCCCCCAAGAGTCCCCAGAAATGAACAAATCCTGGAAATATCTCCCACGTTCAGCTGGTATCTGAGGGATATCTCCTCAACCAACCTCTCGTGACCTCGTGCTTAACTCTGGTTTGAGTAGAAATTCCTGAGAACATCGATGTATACCATGGATTCCTCCACTTCCTGTTCAAACACCTAATATTTCGTCTAGTATTCTTAGATTGTGTTGGAGGGGCCTAGGTCAACCTGTCTACTGGGCCCTCTGCCCGACCATTATGCAGCATATGTCGACTAGTCGCGTCGACTAGTATGGGTCGGGTCGGTTGGATAAACCGATAGACGGTTATGTAACTATATCTACATATATATATATATATATATATATATATCTAGGCTGGTGAGCCGATAGAGTAGTAGAGATTGATTCTATCATTGTGTTATGCTATTGCTGGTTAATATAAAGACTATTCTCCCTATCTGTCTCATCTCTTGTATCTGTGTCGTTGTGTATGCTTGCTTATATTTTGTAATGTATCTATGATAACTATGTGAACTGTGGGACTACAAAATCTAGTTCCGTTTCCGGTTGATACATGAAAAATTACTAGCAGCATGACCCATGATTTCAGAACAGGATATTAGAGACTAGTGGGAGAAGAAAATCGTGAATTACCTGAAGAATTATGCACGACGTAACAAGCTAACGATTAAGTAAGCAAGAGATCGATTCTTCTCCGAGACCCATGAGCGATTTGTATAATCCATGCCGACTGCCTTGAAGAAAATTCTAGATGAACAGACCAGTCGATGAAGCAGAGCATAAATTAGTCTCGAAGCTAATCAACGGAGGTTGTACAAATATATCAGAATGGTGCGAAAAGATTGCAGAATATTTCTATGAAGAACAGGTGATCGAAAATCAAGTATCGGTAGATGAAATAAGAAGAAAGTTCTTCACCGAATTAGCTGATCAATTTCTATGTTCTCTATCGACATTATTGTTTAAATTTTTTATCGACAAAGGTGTCGCACATATTGTCGAAACAAGACCGTTGCTGACCCTGCCCCTTCCAAACTCTAACTGGGAGGAGAAAGAACATAAGTGGGAAATTTTTTTAAAGGAGTGCGAATGGGAATTTTTCTTGAACAAGTGATGGTCTACACTTCCCCAGTAGTCTAGAAACCATCGGGCCGACATTGGGGGGGTGATAAAGCATGCTCTAAGGTACCTAGTTTGATGAAACTCGACATATGACAAACGACATGACCAGCAATGGAAACAAATATGACAAAGACAGACTTTTAAGTCATAAAAGCACCCCAGATATTCAAAAAATTGAAAGAGAAAAAGGGAGGCAGCAACGTGAAGAGCTACAGGAGCAGGCAATTGTGCTCTGGAGGATGCAAGGATCAAATGTTGCGACAGATGCAGAAGCGAATCTGCCAGAATCAAGCCGAGTCAGCAATGATCGGGATGTCAAAGAAGAAATGTCACCGATGGATGAAGAATTGTGGATAGAGCGTGGTAGAGCTCTCCAAGTTCAAATACCAAAACTGGTAGCACCTCCATCTCCATTCCATTTAACAAAAAGCATCCGGGTGGAAGAAATTATCGAAGAAAACCTTGGTCTCCATGCTGCTCAGTCAGGAGTTTGGAGTTGTCGAAACATAGAAGGCGATAATATCAATAGACTATTGATTCATCGACTAGAAGAAGGGAATTGGATATATTTTTAACCCAAGTTTTCAAATAGAAGTTTTCATCTAGTGTACACAGAGCATGAAGAAGCGCCCCCCCTGCCAATACCAAATTTGAGTGATTCGACAAGCACGTCGGAAAGCTCGAGATTTAGCGAAATACCGTTTGAGAAAAAATTTAATTGGATTTTGACAGAAGTAATTAACAAAGGTAGAACTAGCGACATCGAAGGAGATACAGTCATTGATTCTGGAGATAGAGAAACAAGTCCAGAAAGATAGATAATTCATACTAACGAAGCACCAAGTATTGATTGTGGAAATAAACCACCCACACCTCCACCAAATTCTCAGAATAACACAATAGAAGACATGGCACACACTACAGCACACCTTCCGTTCTACGAAGGAGACGAAGACCCAAGAAGACATCCGTTTGTGTGCGAAGCAATCTGGACAGCTAATCAAATTACCAATGAAGACAGACAAATTGCTCAATTTGTTGGTTCATTAAGAAAGAGAGTATTGACTTGGTACATGGGGTACATAGGAAAAACATCAAATGCAACAAAAGCACAAATCAAACAAAGCTTTTTAGCCTTCTTTATGATTGAAGATGCGACATACCTGGCGGTAGAATGACTGAAGACAATAGTCCAAAATATGACAGAAACTAAGAAGGAGTACGACAAGAGGTTTAAAGACCTCCTGAGAAAATCAGACTATGAAATTGAAGCAAAACTATTAATCAAATGGTTTATTGCTGGTCTAATCAATAAAATCAGAATACATCTCCGTCAACAAAATATTAGTACATACGCAGATGCACTAAGAGTAGCACTAGAAATCAAAATGGATGATGAATACCCTCTAATTGTTAAATTTTCAGCATTAATTCACAATACTCTAGGATCTTCACTGAAAGAATAACATATACCATATATCAATGCATGACAATCACAATAAGCATGACAAGCATCACAAGAATCGAAAGCATGAGAGACAAGAGACACATAGTTTCTGTGGGGAAAACCCTAAGGTGAAAAACCCCACAACTTCCTCAGAGATAGAGAGAGCAATGGCTCAACCAAAGTACAACCAAAATACACTGAGATAGTCTCTTAGTAGAAGATGATCCTCCTCCTCACTAGTGTGCCACTTTCTGAGTGAGAGAGATATACTTTTCCGAATGATCTAAATAGAGATCACCTAATCTCTATTTATACTAACCTATTTTCCCAGCGACCTTATGGGGCCGACTTGTCTATCTAGGTACATCCACATTAGAATATATATATTTTAGGGCCGACCCCACACATGGTGGTCTAATAACCCATCGGCAAGTACACACACTTGTGACACTTGTCAATCCACATGACGACACTTCCTTATAGAGGAATAACACATCTCTAATAAGGGTACAATAAATATAGATGAAATACATTCCGAAGTTACATATACATCAACACTCCCTCTTACCTAGGAAGGAATTTCTCGACACAGATATGCTAGACAAGTGTTCTTCTCGGGATCATCGTCATCGTCACTGCTGTTGCTATCTCAACCAATCTCTGACTCTACTCATCATAGGAAGTTCTACAGAGCCAGTCCTTTTTCATACTGGATGTAGGCCCACCACTTGCAGGTCTTCATCATCACTAGCCATACTGTGGAATCCTCAAGACTTATTACGTGCGTCACAAAACCTCGAAAGAGCATCCCAGGCTGTTATGAGCACACAGATCTACCTATAGGATCTCCTAGGGCCATATTATATGTGACCTCACCACAAAACCTCGCAAGAGCATCCCAGGATGTTACGAGCACACAACTCTACCTATAGGATCGCCCAGGGACAGATTATATGTGGTCACCACAAAACCTCGCAAGAGCATCCCAGAATATTACGAGCACATAGCTCTACCTATAGGATCTCCCAGGGACAGATTATATGTGGTCATGGAAAAACCTCGCAAGAGCATCTGAGGACTTATTACGGGCACACAACCCAACCTATCGGATCTCCCAGGGACATATTATATGCCATAGGAAAAAACCTCGAAAGAGCATCTGTCAGATATCCCAAGGCCAGATTATATGCCATAGGCAAAACCTCGAAAGATTATCTGCAGATATCCCAGGGCCAAATTATATGTCCTCCCAGAGCAAAACCTTGAAAGAGCATTTTCCAGATATCCCAGGGCCAAATTATATGCCATAGGCAAAACCTTGAAAGATTATCTACAAATCTCCCAGGGCCAAATTATATGCTCATCTGCACAACCTGATCCACAGCCATAGAGTATCAACCTGATACTCACCATACATCATCCTGATGTACACATGATCATCCTGATCATTATCACTGCAACATCCTGCTGCATGTCATCTGGAGCAACATCCTGAAGCTCGTCATCCATGATCATCCTAATCATACAATGCATCTACCTGATGCATACCAAGTATCTACCTGATACATATCATCATACATGATCCACCTGATCATATAGTGTATCCACATTATACAAATGCAAATACATGATACATATCACCATACATGATCCACCTGATCATACAATGTATCCACCTGATACATATACAGATACATGGTCCAAGCATCCAACATGATGCATATACAAAATACATACAAATGATCTGACTGATCATATCCAACATCCAACATGATGCATACATACATATAAATGATCCAACTGATCATATCCAGCATCCAACATGATGCATACATACATATAAATGATCCAACTGATCATACAAAGCAGAAACCAGAACATCATCCTGATGCTCATCATCCAGTGCTTACATCCACGGCCATGTGAAGGATCCTCCTTCCAACATGCTTAGAATGTCTTTAGCAAATGTGTCCATCACTTCTTCCTCGAAGTGTCATCAATCTGAAGAACACCAAGCCTCTCCCTGAAGTACAAGAACTTCACCCTGGCTAGTGGCTTCGTCAGCACATCTACAAGTTGCTCGTCCGTCGCAACATACAGAAGCTTCACAACTCCTCTCTGCACCATATCCCTGATATAGTGATATTTGATCTCTATGTGTTTCGACCTGTCATGAAACACTGGGTTTTCGGATAGCTTCACACAAATCTGGTTATCACAGAAGATACCAGTAGCATCCAACGAGAGATCAAATAACTCAGACAGTAGCTTCCGTAGCCATATTTTCTCACAACTAGCTGAACAGGCTGCAACATACTCTGCCTCAGCTATACTCAATGCTACGCAAGACTGCTTCCTGTTAAACCAAGAGATCACACCTTATCCCATACTAAAGCAACACCCAGATGTGCTCTTCCTATCTGCAGCACTACCATCCCAATCTGAATCAACATAACCCTGCTGGTTAAACTTTTGATTCGCTTCATACCTGAGCCCATAATCCATTGTACCCTTCAGGTACCTCAGAACATGCTTTACAGCAACCAGATGAACACTCCTCGGATCTGTCAGGAACTGACTCAATGTGTTCACCGCAAAACAAACATTGGTCTCGTGTTCGTCAGGTACATCAAGGACCCAATCATCTGACGATACATAGAGACATCAACCGGCTTAGATGAAGCATCACATAGAAGCTTCAAATTCGATGCCATAGGTGTGGCCATGGCCTTGCAATCTGTTTGTGCCAGAAATTGTTTCTAGGCCACAAAGAAACAAGCCAACACAATCTCAAAAATACAATAAAGTAAAAGTAGGTTTTAAGGTTTTTTGATAGGTTTTCTGGTTATAAAGTTTGGGAGAAAACAGGGCATACATTCATGAGCAAAATAGGAACTGAATCATAAGGAAAAGAAGACAAAGATGCATAATATATTCACCAAAATCCAACAGAGCATAATATTGAAGTTCATTCATAAAAGATAAGCATTACCAGCATACAAACATAGACCAACAATGAATTTATCAGTTAATCAACTTAACAAGTTAAACAATGAAGCGAACACACAAACTGAAGGGTAAAAAGGATCATATATTTCATAATTCTATCAATAAATACATATAAGAGTCATGTACTTAGCTCATCAACAAGTCTTGCAGACCTCCTGAAGTTCTCCCCAAAAATCGAACCCCTCTTCTATCTTTTTGTCCTTCTTTTATAATTACAAAGAATTAGTTCTATCCTCCCTTCATTAGGTCGAAATTGAAACTACACAGTAGTTACATTAACTAACTTTTAACTAATTGACTAAAAATAGCAAATTGGATTCTTGGCAAATATGTTGAATTTTTGGAAAATAGGTGTCAAAGAAGCCTCCATATCTCTCAATTCATGACACCTATGTAAAAACTGAGAGATTTTTTTGTGAATGGGTCCGTGATGGAAAAACACCTCTCTTGGTTTTTAAAAATTCATCTCCAATTGATCAGAATCTGCCCCGCAAGATGAACACTAAAACAGAAAAATATTAAATATTTAAAAACCCTGAAAAATAGGCTGCAAAGATTAAACAGAATCTTTCAAACCTTGATAGCTGTTGCAAAAATGAGAGAGGTTTTTGTAAATGGGTATCTTATGAACAAAAACCTATTTTTGTTTTCAAAAATTTCTCTCCATCAGGTCGCGGTATTCATTCAACTTCAGTAACCCAAAACAGGAAAAAACAGAGCAGAATTCTCAATAATTTCTTTGCATTTCAATATCATTGGTTAATTCTGCTTTGAGTATCTCATCAGCACCTCTGCAAACATGAAAAAAATTGTGCATATCCCTTGATGTAGCAGCAAATTTCCTTGCACAAAGCTCCAATGCCTCTGGTTGAAATACTTGGCATGGTAGACCCATTAGCCTTTGCTGGAGTATCTTCAGTATCTGATCTTTTGAATGGGCACAGAATGTTATAAACAGAGGTTGACAATTTAAGGACTGCAACTTCTGGCTTTTAGGAACATGTCCTCTCTCCACCTAATCTCCAGTTTCATGATGCATATGTGAAATAACTCCTTTCACATCAAATTCGGCTTACACCTCCTCCTGTCATGATATGCACTATTCCAGCTAATGATTACCACGATCTCCTCCATGACACGGTCACACCTATTTTCATGATGATTACTGGAGAAACACGTATCAACACCTTTAAATCATGCGATTAGTCACTTAGAAATGGAAATCATGCGAAAATTCAGTTTAAAAAAATGGTGCTTTCGGCTAGCGCGATATTCTTGTAGCGTCGCTGTGTTGATTTTTCATGATTGTGCTACAAGAATAACTTGCATTCAATTTTGGCACTAGTTCAACCATTGTTTTCATTTTAAATCAAATTTAAATGATAAACTATGATCTTTGAATATATTTGTGACATCTTTAATCAATATAAGTCCTATAGATCCCTTCAAATCTTAAAAGAAAAAATAATAAAAATCTAAAGGCAAAAATCAAAAGTTTCACTTTAAAACCAAAAATTTTCTAAAGGAAGCAAATGGAAAAACTAAGCAAATGAGCAAACTTAGAATAAAAATCACAATCGAAATATAAAATTGAAGGAAACAAGTTCATGACTTAACATATGGCTCTAGCTACGGGATGAAGTCCTCCCTGTGAGGCTTCAAGAACCTGTAGACCAGTGCCTTATATCTGCTACCTACTTGTCTGCAAAATTTCCATTGGGATATGGAGTCTTTATTATGCTTCACTCACACCGGTATGTACAATGAAGAGTGAAAATCTCCTTACAAACTGTAAAAATGCTTGAGGAACCATCCATTAACTGGATTGGACAATTCCTCTCCTTCCAAAGATTGCAGGATAAAAGTATTATTCTCTAAAACTTTAGACACTAGGAAAGGGCCAAACTAGAGGTTATCAAACTTACCATGCTTACCCTTTTTCTCTTTCCTTGCATCCCACCTTAGAACCATATCACCAATCGAGAAAGTGTTTTCTTTGATATTCCTGTCAAATCTGCTTTTGATCTTTAATCTGTACAACTGTGCCTTTTCATCCACCTTTTCTCTGTTCTGCTGTAACTCTATCATCTCATAAATTCGTCTCTGTATATCATTTGGCTCTTCCTGAGAATTATGAAGAAACTTCATCACTGTGATTCCTAATTGAACAGGAAAAACTGCATCTGTACCATAAACGAGCTGGAAAGGAGAAGTTCCAATTGCTTGTTTAACTGTTATTATATCTGCCCACAATGCATATTTCAGCATTGAATCCCATGATATTTTGTTATGCTTGAGCAACTTTTTGATACTCTGAATGATGTTTTTATTATAGGATTCAGCCAAACCATTACCCCAAGGATAATAAGGAGTTGAATGCTTCAGTAAGATGCCATTCTTTTCACAAAAGGATTCCATTGCCTTAGACTTGAAAGCCTTTGCATTGTCTGTTACTAATTTCTGAGGGAAACAAAATCTACTAAGAATATTATCTTCAATAAATTCCATGATAACTTTGTCTGTAGCATTCCTAGTAGGGATATCTTCCACCCATTTGGTAAAGAAGTCTGTTGCAGTCAAAATCCAATGGTGTTTCCCTGAAGAGGCTGGATTTATTTCTCCAATAAAATCTAGACCCCATTGCTGAAAAGGAGCACTTACTGCGATAGGTTTCAGGGGTAATGACATCAACTTTTGTTTTCCAGCAAACTTATGATAAGGGATACAGGCTCTTACCTGCTGATAAACATCTGCAAACAAGGAAGGCCAATAATATCCTGCTCTTAAAATTATATATGTTGTTGTCTTCCAGTACTTGTTCCCTCCACAAGCACCCTCATGAGATTCATAAATCACTCCTTCAATTTCAGGTTTATCTAAACATCTGAGTAGAATACCCCCTGGGTCTTTCCAAAACAACTTCTCTTCTATTAGACAATACTTAGTAGTCTTAAGTTTTAAATATCTGGCAGCCTTCCTATCTAGATGCTCAGGACAAAAACAATAGAAAATAGACTATATCTGCATACCATATAGATGCTGAATAATAATCCATGATCTTCTCTTTCTCCAATAATGCTTGATCTTCATCCTGAGCTATTTCTTCAGTCATAACTTGCAATCCCAGAGCCTGATAATTGGATTCAGCCAGCAGCTTGGTTAAACCTTTTCCCTTAACAAGTTTGGTAGGTCTGATCTCCACATCATACTCCATGATTTTAGCAATCCACCTGCCTCTTTTCCCTTCACTATCAGGCTGTGTCAACACATCTTTTACAACAACATTAGGTACAAATTAATTGACCTTAGAATGCAGCACATAGATTCTGAAAAATTTTAAAGCTTTTACCAGAGCATAGGCTTGCTTTTCTAAGATACTGTATTTCAGTTCAGAATCTCTAAGAGTTTTACTAAAAAATGCAATAGGCTGTTCCAGTCCTTCTTTATTCTTCTGCAACAAAACAACTGCTATTGTATCCTCTGATGAAAATGAGAATGTGAAAAATTCTTTTGTAAAATCTGGGCTTGCTAATACAGGAGCTTCACTAAGAGCCACTTTAATTTTCTCAAATGCACTCTTCACCTCAGTGGTCCACCTGACTTCTTGATCTTTTTTTAGCATGACTGTAATCTGTTTGATAGTTTCAACAAAATTGGGTATAAACCAACACAGAAAATTGATTTTACCTATGAATGATTGGACATCTTTTTTACTCATTGGTAAACTTATCTTCAATATAGCCTTTACCCTTTCAGGATCAATCCTTATACCATCAAAAGACACTAAATGACCAAGCAACTTACCTTACTGTACAACAAAGTGTGATTTCTTTGGATTCAAGGACAAGCCAAACTTTCTACACTTCAGGCAAGTCTGCTTCAAATGTTTCAAATGTTCATCATCTGACTGTGAGAAAACAGTAATATCATCTAAGTATATTACTACAAATTTATCCTTTTCTCCGACAAAAGCAATATCCATAGCTCTCTGGAAGGTGGCTCCGGCATTCATCAATCCAAAAGGCATCTTATCATACATGAAGGTTCCCCAAAGAGTTGTAAAGGTTGTTTTCTCTTTATCATCAGGATGCATAGCAATCTGATTGTACCCTGAGAAACCATCCACCATAGAGATCCTCTGTGCCCCAACTACCTGCTGCAATACTTGCTCAATTTTAGGCAAAGGATAATTGTCTTTTAGTGAAGATCTGTTCAAATTTCTGAAGTTAGCACAGAACCTGATTTCCCCATTCTTTTTCCTAACAGGTACCATATTAGCAACCCATGAAGAATACCTGAGGGGTACTATGATCTTAGCATCCAATAACTTCTTTATTTCTTTTTCAATAACAGGAAACAAGGTTGGATTAATCCTCCTAAATTTATGACGAAAAGGTTTGACATTTGGCTTTAGAGGGACTTTATGTTGTATAATTCCTGTGTCATAAGTTCTCAATTCCTGATAAGACCAAGCAAAAACATCCACATGCTCTTTTAACAGTTTAATATATCTATTTATTTGTTCAGCTGTCAAGGATTTAGAAATTTTGACCATTCTAGGATGTTCTGCTGAACCAATATTGCAGTCCATCACATTCTCTTCTGAAGATTGAACAACAGGCTTTGACAGTGTATCATCCTTTGTAAATATTCTTTCCAGAGGTACCAAGCCTTTTGGAATAAAGTTTCTCTTTAACTCAATAATTTTATGTCCTTCTATCTCATCTTCAGCAATCTCATCCAATTGTTCATCCCCTTCATCTTCCTCTTGATCAATCGGGGAATTTGAAAACTCATGAGTAAGCTCAAGGAATCTCTTAATTTCCATGTCATCTTCGAAAACTTTCCACTGCTTTACATTATCAGGTACACATGGTCTGTACCTCACATCTATCAGATACCTTAACTGGGTGGTCTTGGGAATTCTAAAGTGTGTGGCAGCTAAAGCTAATGAATCTGCAGTTTGATTATGATCTCTTGGAATATGAGTGATGTTAAAAGATACAAAATAATTTTCAAGCATATCCCATACCTCATTTCGGTAGACTTTCAACAAACTCTGCTTTACTTGATATTTGTTCTTCACTTGCTGAACAACTAATTCGGAGTCGCCATACGCAGAAATCTGCTGAATACCCAAATCTTTGGCATCTTTTAATCCTAACAGCAAAGCTTCATATTCAGCAGTGTTATTTGTAGTAATAAATTCAATATTATACATCAGCTTTACTGTTTCACCTACGGGAGATATTAGAAGAACTCCAGCTCCAACACCTTCTTTACAAGAGGATCCATCAAAGTATAATTGCCACAATTCATCTTCTTCTTCTCTGCTATGTTTTACTGGCTATTCTTTTTCCACTTGTAACAAACCAGTAGTATTATCTTCATCACTGAAATGTAACATGCAAGTTCCTAAATCTTTGTCAACAACATATAGTGGATGATTGGTGGGGTTCTTATCATCTGTCACTATATAAGCAAACTGAAGCTCTCTGTACAACCTTCTGTTTTCTCCACCAAACACAGGAATGGTAGCATATGAGAGATCCATTTGTAAGGTTCCTCCAACCTTCTTTTCCCAAGACCTAGAGAGAAGTAAGCCAAACTTTGGTGTAATGTTAGTTACCACAACATCCATTATTACACTTTTCATGGGCAACTGAGCCAGGCTTACAACCATATCTTTTATTACTCCTAAACACTTCACAGCTCGGGAATCAAAGGTCATGATAAGGTTTGGTAATATTCAGCCCCAAAGCTTCCATAACAGCCTTTGGCATCAAATTGTGGGATGCTCCTAAATCTAACAAACAATTGTGTATCATCTGTTCATTGACAGTCAGAGTGATATAGAATGGTGGTGAAGCTCCTGCTTCATTCTCAGCCTTCCCAGCCAAGGCTGATCCAATGAAAATCTTAGGATTCTCTTCTTGTAAATTAACTGTGTCGGAAACAGGTTGATTGCTTGTTGGATTAAGCATTTTAAGGACTGATTGTTTATATGAAGGATTTTTTATCAATTCAGTTAAAGGTACATAAATCTTTAACTTTCCTAATTCATTCTACAAACTGAAATTCTGGACATTTTTATTTACATCTTCAATCTCTGTGTTTTTCTTATGTTTTTCTGAATCTTGCTTCTTCTCTATTACAGGTTCCAATGGCTTCTTAGCAGGGACAATTGCTTTCTTTTTTGGGGGTTGTACCACCTGTTTTGGACCTGATCTGAGATTTATAGTCTTCTTGAGTTCATTCTGATGGACATCAGCAATTACAACAGTCTTTTCCAAACGTGAATCATCCTTGGTTTCAAACATATCAGCATCATAGTATTCTGCATTTAGAAATTCTTCCTCAGTGACAAAAAATTCAGACAATCCCTCTCCAAAATGATTCACATCTTGATCATTCTCTTGAAATATCAACTCATCATCAACTTCTTCTTCATCAACCATATTGTTTTGAAAAGGTGGTGGCACCCTTTGGTCGTCATTTTCTCTCCTTTTTCGCTGGATATCATTATTCCTTCGTTCTCTAGGCAGGAAGCAAGGAACAAATTGCCTTCTGAACTGATTCTGATTATTTGGATTTCGTTCACCTTCCGGAGCAGGATTGCTGGAATTTTTCTCAAGCTCTAATTTGTTCAATTTTGCAGTGAGAATCTTTACCAACTTAGCCATTTCATCAATTTTCCCCTCTACAGAATGAGAAGTAGGACCTCCTGGGGCTGCTTCATTTTTTCCTTTCATAGAGCTGCTGAGATGTTTCCTTATTTAATCTATTAGAAGCTAAGATATTAGATTCTACCTCCAATGTAGCATCCTGCATATTTAGTAAAGAGATAGGTCTTCTCTCTCTCAACAATAAAGAAAACTCATGATCAAAGGCATTTGCATAAGTAAGTTTAGTTGATTATTCTGTAGGCTTTATTTCTACAAGAATTCTACTGTACATCTTGTTAAACCTCTTTGAAAAGTCTGGAACAGTCTCATCCTTTTTCCTACTGAGAGCTCCAAATTCAGTTATGTAATATGTATGGTCTTTAGTGTCACCCCATTGTCTCATGAAAAGATCACGATGTTCTTCAATGATAGTGATAGAATAAGCAGACAACTCTCTGAACCATTTTCTTACATCTCCATCAAGGCTCTGCACAAACATTCTCATCCATACATCTTTAGCCTCAATGTTTTGGTTATCAGCATAACTAAGGAAAGCTTCCCAATGTTCTTCAGTTGTGGTTTCTTCCTGTCCATTAAACCTAGGAAGATATTTCTGATAGTCACCTCCAGGCAGTGCATTTAAAGGATGAGGCCAAACTAATGGTGCATGTCTAGCTGCAACCATTCGTTCCATCATGTGTATGGGATGATTTTGGGCTTCCATCTTTGGAGTAACTAGCTTTGATGATGAAGGAGTTTGATTGGAGCCTGGTTGAAAATGTTTTTTACCTATTTTCAGTTGAAAAATAGGTATCTTACCAGGAGAAACACCTTTGGCTTTCTTGAAGGATTGAGGATTAGTAAAAACTTGGAAACTGCTATCAGGGATAATAGGTCTTAACCAAGGTAAGTTTTCTTCTTCTTTTCCTAACAAAGCTGAATGTCATGAAACACCCAACTGATCAGGGTCACACAGGGCTGGTAAAGGTTGAGACCTGAATCATAAGGAAAAGAAGACAAATATGCATAATATATTCACCAAAATCCAACAGAGCATAATAAAGAAGTTCATTCATAAAATATAAGCATTACCAGCATACAAACATAGACCAGCAATGAATTTATCAGTTAAGCAACTTAACAAGTTAAACAATGAAGCCAACACACAAACTGAAGGGTAAAAAGGATCATATATTTCATAATTCTGTCAACAAATACATATAAGAGTCATGTACTTAGCTCATCAACAAGTCTTGCAGACCTCCTGAAGTTCTCCCCAAAAATCGAACCCCTCTTCTATCTTTTTGTCCTTCTTTCATAATTACAAAGAATTAGTTCTATCCTCCCTTCATTAGGTCGAAATTGAAACTACACGGCAATTACATTAACTAACTTTTAACTAATTGACTAAAAATAGCAAATCGGATTCTTGGCAAATATGGCGAATTTTTGGAAAATAGGTGTCAAAGAAGCCTCCATATCTCTCAATTCATGACACCTGTGTAAAACCTGAGAGAGTTTTTTGTGAATGAGTCTGTTATTGACAACAACCTCTCTTGGTTTTTAAAAATTCATCTCCAATTGATCAGACTCTGCCCCGCAAGATGAACACTAAAACAGGAAAATATTAAATATTTAAAAACCCTAAAAAATAGGCTGCAAAGATTAAACTGAATCTTTCAAACCTTCATAGCTGTTGAAAAACTGAGAGAGGTTTTTGTAAATGGTTATCTTATAAACAAAAACCTCTTTTGTTTTTTTAAAATTCCTCTCCATCCGCTCATGGTATTCATTGAACTTCAGTAACCCAAAACAGGAAAAAACAGAGCAGAATTCTCAATAATTTCTTTGCATTTCAATATCATTGGTTAATTCTCCTTCAAGTATCTCATCAGCACCTCTGCAAACATGAAAAAACTTGCGCATATCCCCTAATGCAGCGGAAACTTTCCTTGCACAAAGCTCCAATGCCTCTGGTTGAAATACATGGCATGGTAGACCCATTAGCCTTTGTTGGAGTATCTTCAGTATCTGATCTTTTGAATGGGCACAGAATGTTATAACCAGAGGTTGACAATTTAAGGACTGCAACTTTCGGCTTTCAGGAACATGTCCTCTCTCCACCTAATCTCCAGTTTCGTGATGCATATGTGAAATAACTCATTTCACATCAAATTCGGCTTACACCTCCTCCTGTCATGATATGCACTGTTCCAGCTGATGATTACCACGATCTCCTCCATGACACGGTCACACCTGCTTTCATGATGATTACTGGAGAAACATGTATCAACACCTTTAAATCATGCGATTAGGCACTTAGAAATGGAAATCATGCGAAAATTCAGTTTAAAAAAATGGTGCTTTCAGCTAGCGCGATATTCTTGTAGCGTCGATGTGTTGATTTTTCATGATTGCGCTACAAGAATAACTTGCATTCAATTTTGGCACTAGTTCAACCTTTTTTTTCATTTTAAATCAAATTTAAATGATAAACTATGATCTTTGAATATATTTGTGACATCTTTAATCAATATAAGTCCTATAGATCTCTTCAAATCTTAAAAGAAAAAATAATAAAAATCTAAAGGCAAAAATCAAAAGTTTCACTTTAAAACTAAAAATTTCCTAAAGTAAGCAAATGGAAAAACTGAGCAAATGAGCAAACTTAGAATAAAAATCACAATCGAAATATAAAATTGAAGGAAACAAGTTCATGACTTAACACAATCCATCATCCCGAATCTCTTCAGGATATCTATTGTGTACTTCCCTTGACCAAGGAAGATCCCACCTGCACTCTGCCACACCTCCATACCTAGGAAATAATGCATCATTCCCAAATATTTCAGATCGAACTCAACAACAAGCTTCCTCTTTGTATCACACCAAGTTCTGGGAGCTTGCTACAAGCCATCAATATGCACACATGTGACTCCCTGTCAGGTCTTGGGACTGCATCCCAAACATCATCTTCATGATCGACGGATCATGGCATTCCATTTCTTCATACCAGATCCTGGGAACTTCAATATCTTCAATAGATATCTTTGTTGCTGGAACAAATGTTGTAGTCCTTCTTTTCTAGGTGAAGATATATGGTCTTTCCTACAAAACAAGTTAAATTGCATGATTAGAAACATCTCATAATTTTCGGAACAAATTCTTTACACATAAAGAAATATGTCATGCAGTCATGCAGTTATCTTAGCCAATGCTTCAATACAATATTTATCCATGTTCCACAACTTTCTAGATGCCTTCCAGTCTCTATCAAAACATTGTTAAGAGTTTGCACTACTCCCAACATATCAACAAAGAGGTTTCATTCTAGATAAGTAGCACTCGAATGTTGTACAGTGCCATAGGCCACTTACCCAGCACATGCATATTAGTAGTATCCTGTTCATTAATGCAATCATTCTAATATGCACAATACATCTCCTAAGCATAATATTATTTAAACAAAAATAGGCAAGAAATGATAATTGAAATACTTATCTTTGTTTGTTTGTTGGGTGGACTCCCTTTGAGTCTTTGCTTCCTAGCAGGAGCTGTTGAAGTAGCTTCTTCTACACCTTTCTGTTGTGGAATGTAGGAAGATGGTCAACTCCCTCTAAAAATCTGCATCCTTGCAGGAGCTGCTGGAGTGTGCTCCCTCTTGATCTTTGCTTCCTGGATTACCTGTCCTTGAAGTTATATTCATCCTTGCTGACATCAATCTTCTTGAACCCTGGAAAGTATATTCTGTAAGCCTTCGAGCTTTCACTGTAACCCACAAAGATACCCTTCTTTCCTGAAGGATATAGTTTAGTCCTCTTTTCCTTTGGGACATGAGTGTATACTGGACAACCAAATATTCTGAGATGGCTGACTTCAGGTTTCTTACCAGAAAAGACCTCTTCTAGTGTCTTGTTGTCCAATATCTTGTGGGGTGTTCTGTTATGCACATATACAACTGTTCTAGCTGCTTCTGCCCATAGATGCATAGGTAGATCTTGGTCATGCAGCATTGCTCTTGCTGCTTCCATGATAGTTTTGTTCTTCCTTTCTGCAACTCCATTTTGTTGAGGATTATAAGGAGCAGTCAACTCCCTCTTAATCCCTGAATCACTACAAATCTTCTTGAAGTCACATAAGGTGAATTCTCCACCATTGTCGGATCTGAATGTTTTGATCTTCTTGTCAGTTTGATTCTCCATCAAAGTTTTGAATTCCTTGAACTTATCAAACACCTCATCTTTGTTCTTCAAGAAGTATACCCAAGTCTTACTGGAGAAGTCATCAATAAATGAGACATAGTAAACATACCCACTAAGAGAACTGGATGACATAGGACCACATACATCTGAGTGGATGATTTCCAAGATATCTTTGGCCTTGCTTTCATTGCTTGGGAAATCCTTCTTAATGTTTTTACCTTTTGCACATCCTTTGCAAACACCTTCATGTTTGGTCTTGATTTCAGGAAGACCTTCTGCAACCTTGCTTGAAATTGGAAGTGCCCTATAGTGCATATGAGCAAGTCTTCTACACCAAAGTTCACTTGGCTCCATGGATTCATGCACCATGGCATGTTCAGGCAGTCCCTTCAATTTATACAATCCTCCCTCTTTCTCTCCAATCACTACTGCATCATCTATGGTCTTTCCCTTTGGCCACATTAGGACTTGGCCATCCAGAAATGCAACCCCCATACCTTTTGCATCCAATGAAGAGATGAAGAGTAAGTTCTTCTTGAGCCGAGGTACATAAAAAACTTCTTTCATCTTCAAAGATTTTCCAGAATCTAGGTTGTAGGAGGCTTCACCACTTCCTTTGATTGGGTATTGATAATCATCCCCAAGCTTCACCTTATGGGGTTATTCATGTTCAGATAGATTCACAAAAGATTCCTTAAACCCAGTCATGTGTTTGGAAGCCCCACTATCAATCAACCAATCATTACAACCATGGGAGATAGTACCTGTGAGAGCAGAGATTAGAACATACTCTTCTTCACTTGATGAGTCATCATCACTTTCTTCCCTCGCCTTCTTCTTTGGAGGTTCATCATCCTCGGCAGCATGAGCATGGAAATTTCTTTTGCTTCCCTTCTTATTCTTTCTAAAGTTGTTGTTATTATCCTTTTTGTTCTTGGGACAATCTGAAGCAAAGTGACCCTTCTCATTGCACGTGAAGCATCTTAAATCCTTCTTATTCTTTTGATAGGATCTTTTGTAGCGAGAGTGCTCCTTCTTGGGCTTGCTTCTTTCGGTGTGAGTTGAGAGAGCTTGATCTTCACCTCCCATCTTTTCCTCATGAGATACAAGCCTAGCTTCTTCTTGAGAACATTCCTCCCATAGTTTACTGAAAGAGATCAATTTCTTTCTTGCATAGATTCCTTGAATAAAGGAGTCCAATGACCTAGGTAGGCCATTCGGAGTGGTCATAACAACCTCACCATTGTCCACTACTTCATCCACAGCTTCAAGTTGCTCCTTGATCTGAGAGACCTAGGAGAAGTAAGATTGAATGGTTTCTCCATTCAACATCTTGACCCCTTTCAATTGATTCTGCAAAGTCATCTTCCGATTTATGTTCTTCCCTTCAAATAGCTTGGTCAAAGAGTCAAACATATCCTTGGGTGTCTTTAGAGAAGACACATGGGGTATGAGATGGTCTTTGATAGAATCAACAATGATTCTCTTTTACTTGACCAAGTTCTTCTTATGCAATACCTTGGCCTCTTCATCCTCTAGGATAGGGATGTCTTCTTTTATATATGAGTCCAACTCATTCTCTTCCAGGATACTTCCAAGCTCGGAAGTTATCAGCCCCTTCAAGCTTATCCTCAAGCTTGGTGTGGTGAGACATCTTAAAGAGTACTTCAAATGGAAATAGAAAAGATTTAGGTCTTACCACATGAAATGCTGAAAACTGGATTTGGTCCCGGATTAGGGTTTGTCGGAAAAACCCTAAAAATTCAAAATGTGAATTTCAATTTTCTGAAAGGATAAAAAGATGCGCTTTGATGAGCTGATCAGCTTGGCGCATTTAGAATTTTGGATCAGCAAAGTTTTACCCTTCAGATTTGTCGTTTTGTCCTCCCAGGTTCACTAGGGAGAGCCCTGAATTAGGTTTTGAGTTTCCCGGAGATCTACCCAGCCAAAAGTATCGATCCAAAGCTCTAAACTTTGCTTTTTGCAAGGCACTTCTAGCTATGTGTTCAGATTTCATAAATTCCTATTTTTGTGTAAACCCTAATTTTTGGGCCAAATCTGAAAATGCTCGAAATTGAATTCTGATTGGATAGATAGATGCGCCTTGATGAGTAGAGTCAATCTACTATACTGCTTTTCCAAAATCTATGCAGAGAAACCCAATAAACAAGAAACTCAAGTTTCCGTCACTGCAAAATGTCTTCTTCTTAGGTTAGCTCTGATACCATGTTAAATTTTGAGCATTAATTCACAATACTCTAGGATCTTCACTGAGAGAATAACATATACAGTATATCAACGCATGACAATCACAATAAGCATGACAAGCATCACAAGAATCAAAAGCATGAGAGACAAGAGACACATAGTTTTCATGGGGAAAACCCTAAGGTGAAAAACCCCACAACTTCCTTAGAGATAGAGAGAGCAATGGCTCAACCAAAGTACAACCAAAATACACTGAGATAGTCTCCTAGTAGCAGATGATCCTCCTCCTCACTAGTGTGCCACTTTCTGAGTGAGAGAGATATACTTTTCCGAATGATCTAAATAGAGATCACCTGATCTCTATTTATACTAACCTATTTTTCCAGTGACCTTATGGGGCCGACTTGTCTAGCTAGGTGCATCCACATTATAATATTTATATTTCAGGGCCGACCCCACACATGGTGGTCTAATAACCCATCTGCAAGTACACACACTTGCGACACTTGTCAATCCACATGACGACACTTCCTTATAGAGGAATAACACATCTCTAATAATGGTACAATAAATATATATGAAATACATTCTGAAGTTACATATACATCAACACTAATATCCATGGACAAACATGTCAACAAACGACTTGAAAGTATGGAGCAAGCTATCAAGAATATGACGATAAAAGGACCAGAGCTATGGTGTACAACTTGTCGAAGCTCAGCACATACCAAAGATTCTTGTCGAAATGATGATCGGCGACAAGATGTAAAACTCATCCAATCCAGATGTTTCTGATATTTATGCAAAGAATATGATTTACATACCACAAATGATTTCCCATACAATCTGAAAAATAAGAAGGCAAGATGGTGTCAAATTTATGATGTAAATACACATTCAATCGAAGAATGTCATCTGAACCTGAAAAATCAGCAAAATTACCATGCAGTGTACCAAGCAAATTCTATCGAGCATAACCAAGACAAAAATCCAGCAAACGATAGATTTAGGAGAAATGATGGAATAAATAACTAGTACAATAAAAATAGGAATGATAGATACCCAAGGTATAATGATCGACGGAATGATTGGCGATATAATGGCTACAATAGATGTGGTGGATACCAGATTCGCAGTCATGGCAGTGGAGGTTGAGGCTTTCGATATGGTCGACCTGGTGCATGCTTTACATGCTTCAGTGAGAATCATCGACACGCATACTGCCCTTATAAGGAAAGAAATGATCTCAAATTTTGTACAAAGTGCGGGGTAGGCGATCACTATTTAGAGGATTTCCCTACCATGATTGAGAAAATAAATAATAAAAAAAATGTTCATGTTTTATCTTGTGTTCAAAAAAATGATGTGCTTCGTACAAAAAACTTGCAAATTGTAACAAGGCAAGGCACTCATATTGGTCAAGATAAACCTCAGATAACTAGAATTGTAGATACAGAGGATTATCCAAATCCTATAAAACAAAAATCTGTGTACAAAGATGCATCTGACATATTTCATGATTTAACAACACATGAAGAAACTCTTAATGAATTGCTCAAATTAATTTCAAAAGAAGAAGCTGTAGGAAAAATTATTGATTTGTTGCATAAATTAAAACACGTCGAGCAAAGACAAACTAAAAACATTTGCCGACTAAAACAAAAAGAGAAAAATGATGCCGACCCATTAGTCTATCTCAACATAAATGGATATCATGTACATGAAGTTGTACTTGATTTTGGATCCCAAGTGAATATCATGACTAGTGATACTTGGGACCAACTCGGTCGACCTCAACTACAGGAATCAGGCATCTACTTAAAGCTCGCAGATCAAGGATTAATTGAACCAATTGGAGTATGGAAAGGAGTCGAAACTTCCATTAAAGGTATCACGACATCAGTAGATTTTGAAATCATTGTACCAAAATATTATGCAAGCTCCTTCCCTGCTTTGGTTGGTCGACCATGGGGACGGAAGATGAAGGCTTCAATTTCTTTGGACAAAAGCCGCATCAAGTTGAATGGTAATGGCCATAAGGTTAGCATGCCAATATTTCCATCACAGGGAGAACCTTGGTCGGAACCTGCAGAAGTCGATAACGATATCCGACAGCTTTAACAAATAGACAATAATGAAGATTGCATTGAGCCAAACAACCAAGGAGAACTTCATCTCATAGATCCTATCTCACTCGGATATAATTCCGATGCATAACTCTATGACTGGCAAATAGAGAACTATGATCTGCATGCAAAAGAATGCTGGAATGTGGAAGCCATCTCGAGGAAACAAATAAAGAAGTGTCTCTCTGTATCTTACACACCGAAGGTTTTCGAATGAAAAATACGAGCATATCCAACACTTGCTCCAGTTAAAAATGTATAATATAGTAGCTCAACATTAAGATATAAAGAACGTGATTTACCTGATGTACATGTCGAATAGGTATCAAAATATCTCGGAGAGCAAGGTCATCTACAAAGTTTGGTGGAGACATTTACTGGTCAAGCTGCGAGATGGTGGGATACTCATCAGTCGAAACTTAAAAATTGGAATACTACATCAACATATTACATAAAAAGGTTTGGAGGAAGAAACTTGACAACTCAGGCTGACATTCCCTTGTTTACACAAGGACAAAACCCTGAAGCTCACATTGATCGTTGCGAGAAAGAATGGAGAAAATTAGGCTATAAAGATGAAAGAAAATGGCCTCACCTCTTTCCCAGAACACTCGACGATCTACCTAACAAGTGGTATAAGATGAAAGAAGCAAGAGGAGAAACTTTCCTTTGGAAAGATCTAAAAGAAAATTTTATTAAGGATTTCTAGTTTTCTCCCCAGGATGAGAGATTGGTCGAAGCAAGCAAAAGCATCAAAGAATTTTTGCAGCTAATAGAAACTCTAACAATAAAAAACAAACAAGAGAATGTGCACCCACCTAACAATTGCTACAATATAAAGATGACAGAAAAACAACACTCGACAATACTGAGCCTAGAAACAGAGATGTCGGTAGGGAAAAGTTTTCAATGGAGAAAGGATCATCCCAGTGTGTCGAAGCCCGTAAGAACAATCATAAGTACAGAGATCATAGAAAAAGATGAACCTGAAAAATTATCAGAAAAAGACTTCCCACCAACTTTCACACAAATAAAAGAAGGTGAAAGACAGATAAGTAACAGTCGTGCACCAGAACGGATGGACGCAAAGATTAAAATAAAGGAAGTAGATATTTCAAAGGATGATCAACCAAAAATGGAAAAAATTGGCGATTACTGGAATGAGGAACAGATAGCAGAAATTTTTAGTATTCTCAAAGAATTCCAAGATGTTTTTGCTCGAGACTATAAAGATTTGAAAGGGCTTGTAAAGGAAATGGGCAAGATGAAAATTGACATTAAACCTAACGCCAGACCCGTGAAGAAAAAACCCTACAAACTTGCTCACAAATATAAGGATATTGTCAAAAAGGAGATTGATAACATGCTTGCTGCAGGAATAATATATCCCATTGACCAATCAGAACGGGAAAGCCCAATGGTCGTTCAGCCAAAGAAACAAGATCCGACTTGACTGAGAATCTGTGTTGACTTTCGAGAGCTGAACAAGGTAACTCTAACAGATCCCTTCCCTACACCCTTTGCAGATGAAATCATCAATGAAGTTGCAGGGCACGAGTGCTATTCTTTCACGGATGGATTCTTGAGGTACAACCAAATACCTATAGCAAAAGAAGACCAGAAAAAGACAACATTCGTGTGCAAATTTGGGTCATTCGCATATAAAGTTATGCCTTTCGGTTTGAAGAACGCACCTGCGGTCTTCTCAAGAATTGTCATCAAAGCATTCCAAGAATATATTTACAAAACCATGGTTGTATACTTTGATTATTGGACAATTTATACAATGTTGAAAGATCACTGCAAATGGCTCAGACTAATGTTGGAAAGATGCCGACATATACAACTATCCCTGAACATTAAAAAATGCATCTTCGCAACACCTATCGGCATATAACTTGGCCATGTCGTGTGCAAAAAAAGATATTAAGGTTGACTACGCGAAGATCAAAATCATTCTCGACCTAAAGCCTCCAATAAATCTGAAACAAGTACGAATCCTGTTAGGTCATACTGGGTATTACAGGAAATTTATCAGACACTATTCCAATATGAATTATCCTATGGAAGAATTGCTAAAAGAAGATCGAGATTATAAATGGACAGAGGAATGTGACATCTCATTTAACACATTGAAAAGAAAAATGGTCGAAGCACCGATTCTTCGATTTCCAGATTGGTCAAACAAATTTCATGTACATATTGATGCATCTGGAACAGTAGTGGGAGCCATCCTAACACAACCCGGAGATGATAATATGGATTATCCTAATGCATTCAATAGTCATAAATTGAATAAAGCTAAAATAAACTATTCTACGACCGAAAGAGAAGCATTAGGTATGGTATTTTCCCTTCAGAAATACTGCCATTATTTATTGTCTAATTCCTTTATATTTTATACAGATCACCAAGATTTAAAATACTTAGTCAATAATCCATTGCATCATGGGAGATTATGTCGCTGGTTATTACTGTTTCAAGAATTTAAATTTGAAGTGATCATCCGACCTGTAAAAGTTAATGTCGGACCAGAAGACTTGTCGAGAATCGACACAGGAGAAGAACCGACAGGAATTGAATATGACTTACCGGACACACACTTGTTTCCCATTGAAGCAGTACCTTCAGAACTTATGGAAATTGCACAATTTCTAGAAAATTGGAAAGCTCCTGAGGGAATGAATGAGAAAAAGAGGAAGATATTAGCAATGAAAGCAGCCCCCTACACTTTGATCAACGGTTTCCTCCATAAACTTGGTTTGGAAAATATATTACACCGATGTGCACTTGAGCATGAATGACATGATATAATTATAGAAGCCCATGCTGGACCAGCGGGAGGACACTATCATGCATATATAACAACCAGAAAAATCCTGCAGATAGGACTCTGGTGGGAAACAATTCATAAAGACTGTCGAGAGTTTGTATCTTAGTGTGATAAATGTCACATTGTTTCCAATCAACCCTAGCTGGACATTTGAAATATGGGCTATTGATTTTATTAGACCATTTCCAATAGTGGGAAGACGAATAGGTGCTTGGTATATTATTACTGCTATTGAATACGTTACCAAGTGGGCAGAAGCAGAACCAGTTGAAACATGTTCAAGTGAAGTTGCTGCTAAATTCATTTATGAAAACATCATAACACGCTTTGGATGCCCCATAACATTTATAAGTGACCAAGGCACACACTTTGTATGTAAAACCATTAAAGCATTGACTAAGGAGTTTGCAGTTGATCATAGAATAAGCACAACATATCACCCTCAGTTGAATGACACAGTAGAATCATTCAATAAAACACTTACAAAAGGACTGACAAAAATCTGCAATATAGAGAAAGATGATTGGGACGATAAAAACCTGCTATCCTTTGGGCATATAGAACAGCATATAAGAAAACGACAGGACAGACACCATTCTCACTTGTCTATGGGCAAGAGGCCGGCGTCCCGTTACATTTTCGACGACAAGTACCGACCATTGCAACAGCTCTACATATCGACGTCGAAGATACTCGACACGAACATCTATTATAGCTGTCAAAGTTGGATGAAAGTCGATAGTTGGCATTAGAACATCAGAGAGTGCAAAAACAGCAACAGAAAGCATGGCATGATAGAAATATCAAACAAAAGAATCTGTCAGTTGGAGAATTAACACTCCTCTATAATCATAGAGTAAAAGGGAAACCAAAAAAGTTGCATATAGAATGGATGGGACCCTACATCTTCAAAAAGTTAAATTCTAATGGATCAGTTCTACTAAAAACATTACAAGGAAATATTTTCAAGAAATTCATAGATGGCACCTGACTTAAAAGGTATAAATCATGAACAAGAAAAAAAAAACGGTTAGAAATAACCAAACAAGAGTACTATAAAGCAATCAACCAAATATAGCAGATCGTGGCAAAAAGAAGAAATGACGAGAGAATGGCAGAGGAAGCAAGGACACAATAAAGAAAGAAGTCCGATGCATAACTGTCGATATTACAGACACCGACAAGAACATCGACGGTTTACAGAAGAAAAATTGACACGGCAGAAGTATTGGAACTCAGACCGTCCAAGAATAAATAGAGAACCCTGTCGGCCTAACACAACGAATGAGATGTTGAAACAAAATGATGATAAAGCAATAAAGGCTAAATTTAATTGCACCGCCAAAAGTAATGCCCCTAACGAAGTGCCGATATCCGGCCAACCTAATTTAATAACTCCATCACATCAGCCATTAATACAGGCCTCTACGTCTCGTTCGCCCGTGCCGATTAATTCCGCCTTAAATATGGAGCTCGAGGATTCTTGGCTACTCTTCTGCTGAGAACTTGAACTCCAAGAAATAGAATTTCCTGACTCTGCTAAAACCATTCTCACAACCTCGCACCCTGAATCCGCCATGGCTCCCCGAAAAACTTTAACCGCTAGCAGAGCCGCCGCAAAAATAGTTAGAGAATTGGAGAAATAACAGACACCACTGGAAACTAGACTATAGTTGATTCGGAATGCAAAGGCATTGGAACCCACTTGGAAGAAAGCATAGAGAAGTGTTGAAGATTGGGGCAAGGAATCAAACGGTCACTAGAGAGAGGAAGTAAAATGGTTGCAGACAGCCACAACCCTACACTACCTGAAGGTACCTTTACTCGATAACTTTGGAGGATTCAAGTAAGTCATTGCATAGTTCATCGTTAGCAGATATCACAATTGCAAGATTTACCTTGATATTCCGGTCGAAATCAATGCTGAAATCATCCACAAAATCACTGGCCTTTCACATAAAGGAGATGCTGTACCAACAAGTTTGGGTGCAGACTAGGTTGATGAGTTTGTTGATTCTCCTGCTGGAAAGAATTCACAAGGTATAGTCGTAAGTCATATATTCTTTGGTAATTACAAAAATTCCGCCAAGATTGTATCACATGTGCTTTCATGAACAGGTAGAGGTTTAGACCTGAAGCCTGAAATGCTAGAAGCTGTTAAAAATATGGCTATGAACGGCAAGGTGTACAACTGGGAAGATTATCTGGCCGAAATTCTCAAATATACATGCCAAAAGTGCCAGGACGAGGGAGCTAGTATCCACTTCCCATCTCTACTCATTTGTATTGCTATGACCCATTTTCGACCAAAAGGAAACAAATATTTTGCTGAAGTCCGACTCGTCCTGATGGAAAATTCCCGTTGTTTTGTACCTGGAACAAACCGACATGGACCTACAACAGTCAATCTTTGGCTTGAAGCATGGTTTGCTGACCTTAAAGAAATAACAACAAGATGGAGGGTACCATAGAACGTTTGTCGAAGCCTGCCCTCGACAGCCCACATTCAACTATCTTTGGACGACACAGCAGTATGGTACATGGAAGGAGCAGCGGGTCCATCAAAACGACTCAACTATTATCCCTCAATAAGAAAAATATTCTCAGAATTAAGACGTCAATATAATCAAGTACTACCCATTCCGGCACAAGCCATGAAAACCAACGTCAAATATGTCGAACCTCTATCTGACATGGAACAAGAAGAAGCATATGAAAGTCGGTTGTACATGAACACTTTCAGCTATCAGCCCGAGCTGACACCTAACACTAAGATGTTAGCAATCACCCAAACTCCGAACATAGAAGCCGAAGATCAGTCGAACAGTGACACAAAATCTGACAATCCAGAACATCTTCTGACAGACGATAATATCCAGAAGGTAGCAGCCGAAATCATCATAGCCCGACAGAACCGAGTAATATCGACACAAGGGAAAGGGAAACGACAAGTAACAATTCAAGAACCGTCGATAACAGATGAGATCGAGCTATACGATAGCGCTACCCAAATCCTTGAAGATGCAACAAAGAATAAACTGCCAGTCGAAGAACAATTCAGAAAGTTCTTAGAAAAAGATAAGTATCCATCCTCACAAATCATTGTTAAGAGACCCAAAATTTCAGTCGTACCGGATGTTGATCCAACCATCCAGTCCCCTCCCCATTCCCCAACTACAGTCGAAGAAGAAAGAAGTATTTTAGCATTACCTGTCCCCCCTGTCACAGGATACTCCGCATTGAATACATTCATTGCAAACATTCCGATATTCTGTCCTAACTGGCGCGAGATGGTAATCCAACAACCCATTTCACTTAGCTCCTTCTGACAACATTCAAACAGGAAATTCACCTTTTCCATTACCCAAACTAGAAATTATCGGTCACATGACCACCCACCATATCAGAAATCCTAATCCATCAAACCCAATATATGCACAACAAACAGGTGTCTTCACTCCTCTTCCAGTAAAATCACTACCACAACAAATGAGTCCAATTCAAGCAAAAACCATCAGCATGGAAAAATCCCAAGTTGTCAGTTCCCAGGTCGAGTCTAGTCTAGTTAGTCTGGATCCCTTTGACAGTACCATTTCACAAAGTCTAATTCCGACATCCTGTGAGGCACCTGCAACAATTAATTAACAAGAATACGTGAAATAGCAGAAATGACAGAACGTAGAATCACTTTTGTATTGATCACAGGCCACTTCGAGGGGGCAACCTCCTTTGAGCAAGATCAATGCAAATAACTTCACAGTGCCTTCATAGGTCTCAACACACACTTATATACTAATTCTAGGCGCCAATACTATGGGTCAAAACCATGGGCCGTTACAAACTATGGATCAACAATACTACGGGTGACTTACAAAGCATATGCGCCAACAACAATAACATAAACTATTGATCAACAAATACTACGGGACGACTTACAAAGCATATGCGTCCAACAACAACATACTAACAAAGTAAAGACATGGGTTCCTAACATCCCCTCCCCCTTAAAAAAAGCTTTGTCCTCAAAGCTTTAGATGTGGAAATTGTTGTTGAATCTGAAGGAGTGGTTCCCATGTAGCATCCTCTGGTTGCATGCCGTGCCACTGAATTAAGACCTCTGTGATAGAGTGAGAGCGAAGCTGACATGTGCACCGATTGAGGATGGCCTCTGGCTCCAAAAGGATGGATCCTTCATTATCCAGTTTGGGTAAAATCGTTTGTCCACTGATGTTGGTGCCAAGAAATTTCTTCATACAAGAGACATGAAAGACTGGATGAATGCGGGAAGAAGGAGGAAGTTCCAATTTATAAGCAACGGACCCAATCTTCTGAAGAATCCGATATGGCCCATAGAACTTTGGAGCGATCTTATGACGCCCTTTGAGTTTCAAGGATGATTGTTTGTATGGCTGGAGACGAAGAAAAACCATATCGCCGACTTGAAAAGTGCGCTCAGAACGGTGCTAATCAGCTTGTTGCTTCATGCGATTTCTTGCCATGTGAAGATTGTCCCGCAAAATGCAAAGAATCTGATCATGATTTCGAAGGACCGTGTCAACTTCTTGAACTGGTGAACTGGTGGGGGTGTATGGAAGAAGAGATGGAGGTGCTTGACCATAGACTGCTTCATATGGGGTCATTTTAGAGGCAGTGTGGTAAGAGGTATTGTACCACCATTCCGCGAGAGGGATCCATTTTTCCCACTTATGTTGTTGTTCCGAGATGAAGCAATGAAGATAAGTTTCCAAGCATTTATTGACAATTTCAGTCTAACCATCTGTTTGTGGGTGATACCCTGAACTCATCTTCAGTTTGGTGCCAGTGTGGCGAAATAGTTTTGTCCAAAAATGACTGGTGAAAGTCGCATCACGATCCGAGACAATGGAAGAAGGGATGCCATGAAGACGAAAGATCTGGTCCAGAAAAATTTGAGCGACGGAGGAGGCTGTATAGGGATGGCTGAGAGCACAAAAATGACTATATTTGGAGAGGCGGTCAACCACAACGAGAATCACTGTCTTTCCTCCATATTTAGGGATCCCTTCAATGAAATCCATAGAAATATCTGTCCAAATCCGTGTAGGTATGGGTAAGGGTTCAAGCAATCCTGGAAGGAGTGTTGTTTCACCCTTATTGCGCTGGCAGGTATCACATTCGGCCACCATCTGTTGAATTGTCCTTTTCATGCCCTGCCAAAAGAAGTTACACCGTGCTCATTCATATGTTTTGAGGAACCTAGAGTGCCCTGCCAATGGAGAAGCATGGAGTTCATAGAAGACATCCTGTTGAAGATCTGTGCTCTGGGGAAGCACCAGACGACCCTTGTATCGCAGCAAAGCACCATCCCAAGAGTAATGTGGTACAGCAGAAGGGGTTTTGGTCAAGTGTTGGATGATTTGAGATAAGGAGGAGTCATTGACATAACCCTGTTGAACAGATTGCAACCAATTTGGAACAGGCATAGAAATAGCTGAAAGAGAACCTTGGGCCTCAAATGTGTGAGAGAGAGAATTTGCCACAATATTGTCTTTACCCTTCTTGTAAGTGATCTCATAGTCATAGCCCATGAGTTTTCTAACCCATTTCTGTTGTGCTGGGGAGGAGACGCACTGGTCCAAGAAATATTTCAGACTCTGGTGATCAGTCTTGATGCAGAAATGATTCCCTAATAGGTATGGCCACCACTTCTGTACTACATGCAAAATAGCCATCATTTCCTTCTCATAGGTAGAGGCAGCTAGATTCTTACCTGAAAGGGATTTGCTGGTGAACGCAATGGGGCATTCATCTTGAAGGAGAATAGCACCAAGTCCATTGCCACAAGCATCACTCTCAATAGTGAAGGGCTTGGAAAAATCGGGAATAGCTAGCACAGGTGTAGTACACATAGCTTGTTTTAGTTTGTCCAATGCACACTGAGCAGCAGGTGTCCATGTGAAGGCATCCTTTTTCAATAGAGCAGTTAATGGAGCTGCAATCTTCCCATAATCCTTGACAAACTTGTGGTAGTAGCCAGTCAACCCCAAAAAACCACGAAGGCTCTTGAGTGTCTGAGGCTGCGGCCAATTGTTCATGGCATCGATTTTGGCAGGATCCACGCGAACCCCTTGTGCTGAGATAATGTGCCCAATATACTCAACTTCCTTCTGTCCAAAAACACATTTAGACTGCTTGGCATGGAGATGATGGTCAGAGAAAAGCTGCATGACAAGATCCAAACATTGGAGATGTTCATCCCATGTTTTACTATAGATGAGGATATCATCAAAGAATACCAGAATGAATTTCCGCGAGTAGGGTCGAAATATTTTATTCATTAAGGCCTGGAATGTGGAAGGAGCATTAGTGAGGCCAAAGGGCATGACCAAAAAATCATAATGGCCATCATGTGTGCGGAAAGATGTTTTAGGGATATCATCCGCATGAACCCGAATTTGATGATACCCAGAACGAAGATCCAACTTGGAGAAAAAGTGAGCCCCATGAAGCTCATCAAGAAGCTCATCAACAACAAGAATTGGAAACTTATCCTTGATGGTGAGGTGATTAAGTGCTCGTAAGTCAATGCAGAGGCACCATGACCCATCTTTTTTGCGGACAAGAATAACTGGAGAAGAAAAGGAACTAGTGCTTGGGTGAATAATACCTTGCTTCAATAATTCCCGAACGAGCATTTCAATCTCCGTTTTTTGGTGAAATGGGTAGCGATAGGGCCTGCTGTTGGGAGGAACGCTTCCAGGAAGGAGCTGAATGCGATGGTCTTCTGGACTGGAAGGTGGCAATCCCACTGGTTCAGCAAAGACACCTATATATCGATCCAAAATTTGTTGTAGATCCAAAGGAGTAGTGGAGACCGCTGATGGTTGCATCTGGATGGAATGGATCTGAGCGATGACACCATGTGAATTCTTCTTGAGAATTTTTTCCATGCGATGTGAACTGATGATGCTGAGAGAACTTGGTTGTAATCCTGTCAATGTGTGTTTGTGTCCATTGAGGGAAAATTGCATCCAAAGTTCATCAAAATCCCATAAGATAGGGCCAAGTGTGAGTAGCCATTGAGCGCCAAAAACCACATCACATCCGCCTAAGGGCAAGGCAAACATGTCAAAGCGCAAGGTATAATCTCCCATAGAGATGCGCACATTTCGACACTTCCCTTTGCAAGGTAAGGTGCCCCCATTGGCAATCATGACTTCAAAGTTGGAGCAAGGATGTATAAAACAATCAGCTTGTTTGGCGATCCGAGGGTCAATGAAATTATGAGTGCTACCAGAATCAATGAGTATTGTAAGAGGAAGCTTCTTGAAGTAACCCCTGACCCGCATTGTTTGGGGGGTGGTGATTCCCGCTAAAGCATGGAGAGATATCTCTGGTTGGTCATCTTGAGACGGAGGGTCAATAGGCGGTTCTTGAATGTCGACCGGAGCATCCAGTGTTTCTGGATCTTCGTCACCAATTTCTGAGGCAGGCGGAGACTCCACATCCAAGAGATAGAGCTTTTGCTGAACACATCTATGTCCCCGAGTGAATTTCTCATCACAATTATAGCAAAGCCCCTTTTCTCTGCGTGCTTGCATCTCTGTTTCAGACAAACGCTTGATAGGATTCGGTCGAGGAGCCTACGGTATAGGTGGTCGTTGAGAACCCATATTTCAGAAGGGAACAAAAGTGGGTTTGGAGCGTTGTTGGGCTGCAATCTTGTCTTCTGCCAACTTAGCCAACCCTAGTGCTTCCATCATTGTGTTGGGACAGAACATTTTGACCTCAGAGCGGATGGCATCCTTTAGACCACTGATAAAACAACTCCGGTAAAAGTCATCAGACAATCCTTCGGTGTGGTTGGCTAGATTTTCAAATTCGGTTTGATACTCTCTCACAGTGCCAGTTTGGCAAAGTTTAGTGAGGGATCCTGTGAATTCATCAAAAGCACTAGGACCAAATCGTTGCAAAAGGAGCTGGCAAAAGTATGGCCATGTGGGCTCGGGATGAGCCTTGATGTACCAACGGTACCATTGAAGAGCTTCCTGTTCCAAATGAAAGGATGCCAATGGAACTTTGTTGACATCAAAAGTATTATGCAGAATGAAATATTGTTCTGCACGATAGATCCATCCAGTTGGATCGGTACCATTGAAGCGAGGAAAATCAAGCTTCGGACCACGGAAATTGCTGGAAGAAGAGAACCCATTGTCTACTGAAGACTCGGACTGCCGTTTGTTTTTTGCTCCTACACGGGTGACAACCATAACCAGGATTTTTTTTTTTCCTTTTCTGACTAGTTAGGAAAACAAAAACAGGAACTACTTCAGTAAGGGAAAATTTGGATTTGGGAAAAAATCAGAAGGGTAATTGGGGTTTGACTAGGTTTTGGACACTGTTGGATAGACAGGGAAGCAAAAATGAGGATTTCAGAAGCCGGGTGAAAGAATGGGAAAATTTGGCAGAGGGGAACAAGAAAGCAGAATTCAGAAAGGAACTTTGTGGTAAAATTTGAAGGTGATTGGGTAAAATCTGAGGAAGTTATGGCAAACCCTAAAAATAGAAAAATGTGGGATTTCGGGCTTTGGGAAGGGGAATTGGGGATAGGGTCCTCAGGACTGAAATATGCAGAATGGGATGACAGGGGTTCCCTGAAAATTTCAAGGGAAACAGAGTGAAAATAAAGGAGATATGGAGAAAAAATTGTTTTTTTTTTTCCAGACTGGAGAGGCTACGGCTCGAAAGAGATCTGGAACAGCGCTGAATGGATTGAAAATGGATGAATCTGGAACGACTTGCAAAATGGATCTAAAATGGCGCAGTAGTGATCGACAATAGTTTAGCTGAAAGTAGATATGGACCCCAGGTATGTGCGGCTTCCTAATAGTTCAGGGGTTTCACTCGGCCACCAATGCTGTCTGACGGCTTGCGTATTGGGGAAATACCCCTCACTCCACGGCTCAGATAAAACTGATAATCGCTTTGCCACAAACGACAGCTCTTGGTTTATCTCACGGGTGGGAACTAGTCAATCAGGTAGGGGTCATTGCCCTTTTCGCTGGCAGGTCCTCTCAATGGGCCAACTACTTCGGGGTTCCTGTGGTACTCCTCACAATGAGTTTTAGGGCTTATGCCCAAGTACTTCCCACAGTTAAGTGGATAGGGATTATTCCCAAATCCGAACCTGCAACAGATGCGAAAAAAATTTGGCATAAATTTCACCCAGCGAGCCCAAGAAAGTGCTCTGATACCAGATGTGAGGCACCTGCAACAATTAATTAGCAAGAATACGCGAAATAGCAGAAATGAAAGAATGCATAATCACTTTTGTATTGATCATAGGCCACTTCGAGGGGGCAACCTCCTTTGAGCAAGCTCAATACAAATAACTTCACGGTGCCTTCATAGGTCTCAACACACACTTATATACTAATTCTAGGTGCCAATACTGAGCGTCGAAACCATGGGCCGTTACAAACTATGGATCAACAATACTACAGGCGACTTACAAAGCATATGCGCCAACAAAAATAACATAAACTATTGATCAACAAATGCTACAGGACGACTTACAAAGCATATGCGTCCAACAACAACATACTAACAAAGTAAAGACATGGGTTCCTAACACATCCGTCGACCTACCATCATTCCCAGTAAACCAGTCGAGTTCCCCTGTCGAAGGATCCAAGTCTAGTTCAATTTCACAATAGCTCAACAAAGAAGCAGAGACGACATAAGCAAAAAGAGTCACGGAACCAGTCAAGACTCGAGAAGCTGCAGTCGACAAGACAGGACCATCAGAACACACAAATGCTCCAGCTACTAATACAAGCAATATGGAAATCTCTAGCACATCATTAGCAAATCAAGTAACGACCGAAGGACCAGAACATGACAATCCAGTCATTACAACAGCAGTACCCAGTACAAACAGTCAAGAAGAACAAGTTGCTATCAGTGCACAAGTAGTCATTGACAATCACCTAGCAACAACCGAAAAAGATAAGGGGCCAGAACAACAAACCATAAGCAAAGAAAAAGAGAAAAGTAGCCAAAAGAAACAAAAAGAAAAGAAACGTAAAGAAAGAGAACTGCAGCAACAACTGCAAATGCAACAAACATAGCAAGGACAATTAGAAAATATTCCTTCTGTATACTTAGACCAACTTGGAGCTGCTGCAATCTATCAACCACAGCTGGCTTCCCAAGTAGAACTCGATTTACTTGAAGATGCAGTTTTCAAAACGCAAAGATGTCGCCGACAGGAATCAGAAGATCAGTTACTGCAGCTACAAAATGAATGGACTACATTTCTTGCTAAGTGTGAAAAATTAGCTCAGCAAGTTATCCCGCTTCTAGCTAGTTCCGACACGATGCCACCTCTAGACAAAGCATACCAATTACTTGAATATGTCGTGTTGATGTTACAATATGAGCTTCTCAAGAAACAGTATGATCAAGCTACTGAGGTAGCTTCCCTGATGAAAAATCAGTTTACAACCTTTTTAGAAGCCTCCAAAGCACTCAAGCAGTATGCTAATCAGGTAGAAAAACTTGCCTCAGTTCTCAATAATTGGTATGTATACTATGGTGATGTCTACACAAATCTTCAGAAAACAAGAGCATTGCTAATCAAGCTTCAGCAACAGTGCTTGACCACAGATGAAGCCCATATTGAAATAATTGATAATCAGATCATCCTGGAAAACAAGCAATTGGAAAAGTTAGAAAAACAAGAAATTCAGTGGATGTCACAAGCCCGAGGAGGTCTCAACAAACTTGAAGAAATTCAGCCCAGATTCAATCAGTTACTTTCTGCTTCCGACAATACAATTAACACATTTGGTCCCGACATGATCCATTTGCAGGCTACATCCACTCACGACAAGATGGAAAATCTATCGAAACTCACCACTCCGACTGTCAACATCCAGAATCTGCTACGCACTTGGGAAGTGTTCCAGCACCATCTCTGTGTCTCTGCTGAAGTTATCATTGAAGCTTGTCTCCAGATTCCTGATGTTATGGATTCTTTGACATAACTATTTCTGTAATTCATTTTTTAATTTTGATCTCTCCATTTCTTCAGGACGAAGAAAATATTTTGAGGTGGGGGAGATGTTGGAGGGGCCTAGGTCGGCCTGTCGACTAGGCCCTCCGCCCGACCATTCTGCAGCATATGTCGACTAGTCGCATTGACTAGTATGGGTCGGGTCGGTTGGATAAACCGACAGACGGTTATGTAACTGTATCTACATATATATATATATATATATATATCTAGGTCGGTGAGCCGATAGAATAGTAGAGATTGATTCTATCATTGTGTTCTACTATTGCTGGTTAATACAAAGACCATTCTCCCTATCTATCTTGTCTCTTGTATCTGTGTCATTGTGTATGCTTGCTTATATTGTGTAATGTATCTATGATAACTATGTGAACCGTGGGACTACAACAGATTGTTAACTCACAATGATCTATTCCAAGACTCTAAACCTATGCTAGTTGGTGTACCCTATAAATAAAATCGGTCTAATCAATTTTAAGATTAAGCGTTAATTTTAATGGTTGTGGTTACTCAAGGGATATGGTCATGAAACTAGTGATGTTTATGAATCAATAGTATGCAAAATCGTCAAATCCTAGACTCATCTATCGAATAAAAACAATGTCACTAGCATGCAAAATCAATCCAACGGTTTCGAAATAAAAATGCAATCCTTTTATATTTTTGATGCACAAGCAGAACCTAAATGAAGGCAGCAAGCACTCAATGCAAGATGCAGTATATAAAAGCAATTTTTTTTTTGTATTTTCTCTTATAAACAAAAGGAAAATGAAAAACTATATGTATTTTTTTTGTATTTTTCAATATAAGGAAATGAAAAATGGAAGCAAAATCCTACTATCTAGTCACTGATATGCCAAGGAAATCACCAAGACAACTCGGCAGATGCCAAACTGTTAGAACAGTAACCACACTTAGTACCATAATCCATAAATTTTTAATTGCCCATGTGCTTAATTAAACCATGTTTTGGATTAAGTGACTATAGTTGGTCAAAAACCCACTTTTGAGAGTGTTCACACCCACTTCCAAGCAAACCAGTTCACCCAGCCTCCAGTTTTGTCCACAAGTGCACCCTCATTTATTGCTGGTGCGCCCTCTCTCCTTGTTTTGGGTAATTTTAGTTGACCAAGGGCGCTAGGGTGGATTTTTGCCCTTTTTTGGCTAGATTTGGAGCATTTAATGCTCCCTTGGGCCCCCAAACCTCCTCTACTTGCTCACCCACGCCTGCCTTGAGCTAATTAATGACCCAGCATGCTTCAGCCACCTCCACACCAGAATTCGTGGCTGTTTGGGGTGATTGGGATTGAGTTGGACCCACCTAGGGGGGATTGAGGCCAATTTGGCATTGATGACTTGTACACTCAGCTTGAGCCACCTAATGCTCTCGATTTTCTCATGGATGTAATAAAAACCTGTTACTAACATTTTCACATGTTAGACAGTCAGTTAATCAAAGGTTTCAGCATACATTGTGTGTAAAATTATCATCTTTTTCAAGTTTTTCCACTGTATTTGCAAATTAATTCAATTTTGTGAGGTTCTCCATAGCTCCTAGATCTTCTGTGATCAAAATACTCACATGGTATCAGAGCCATCGTGGAGTTAGTGAGTTGCAGGTCAATATTGAGCGTTGAACTGCATTCTAGAGAGGATTTCCAGATAAAAATTGAGTGTTTTTTGCAGGTGTTTCAGTAGTTTTATCACCATTAACGCAGCAGTCATGGAAGCAAACCAAATGTTGCTCACACCCTTCAATTTTTTCGATTGGAAGGCTGAGATCTAAGGGTCTCTATAGAGTGACCATGGGCACAGAAGTGGAGCCAAATTCTGCTGTGGAGAAAGCAAAGTACTACAATCGACTTGATGAAGCTTATGGATTGCTATGCCTGAGCATTTCAAGGGAACTCTTGTTTCATACAGACAGTTTGACAACCCCCAATGAAGTATGGGTGAAGCTAGAATCACTCTTTGGGAAAACTGATGAACTGAGAGGCCACCAGCTTGAAAACGAGCTCATTAGCTTGAGCCCAGCGCATTTTGAAACCATCCAGGAGTTCTTCACGAAATTCAAGTCACTGGTGCTTCAACTGCAACAATGTGGAATTGTTAAGAAGGAGGAACAACTGATTCTGTCCATCCTTTCGAAGCTAGGCCCAGAGTTTTCAGTATTTGTTAGCACATTTCACTCAGCCAAAATGACCCTTCGAAATTGGCAAATGCCATCACTAGCCACCTTCATGGAGTGTCTCACTCAGGAGCAGGATAAACTAGTTCAGATGGGCACCATAAAATCAAAGGACCAAGCATTGGCAATGGGTGTTTCAAATGCAAGCAAAGGAAAGCAGAAAGCCAAGAATTCGAAGCAGCAAGAGAAGAGGAAGTTTGATAAGACCAAGTCTGCAGATGGGGGTTCGAATCTGTCAAAGGAGAAGGACAAGAAGGGAAAGGAAAAGACCAAATGCACCTATTGTCATAGGGGATGGCATCCAGAGAGCTCATGTATGAAGAAAGCCATTGACTCAATGGCGCAGCTGCTGGAGAAGAACAACATCCCAGTCCCTGAGGGCGCAAGGAAGAAGGAGAGCACCTCAAACCCTGACAATAAGGAGAAGTGTCATGCTTTGGTAGCAGGTACTTCGAATCCCTCATCCTTTATCATTGATTCAGGAGCTTCCAGACATATGGTTTCATCCAGAGAGCTCTTCTCCTCTATGCATTCGAATGGTGGCCCAACAGTTCGAATGGGAGATGATTCAGAAATCCAGACCAAGGGGATTGGTAGGATTGACATGGAGCATGGCTATTTCAGTGATGTGCTCTATGTACCTTCATTGGCTGCAAATTTGCTATCAGTCTATCAAATGACCCATACAGGAGAAGCCAAGAGAGTGAATTTCACTCCAGATTTGGTAGAAATCTCAGAAATCTCTTCAAATCAAGTTGTGGATGTAGGGTATGCAGATCATGATGAGAGAATGTACAAATTCTCAAATTTCATTCCAAATTCTAGTGACCATGCTCTTGTCTCTCATGCCAACGAGACCTCCAAGTTGTGGCATGAAAGATTTGGCCACATGAACTACAAATATCTCCAGCAATTGCACAAGGACGAGATGGTGGAAGGGCTTCCAGAAATCAGATCATCAAATGGTGCATGCATTGGGTGTGTAGTTGGAAAGCATCCTGAGCGCAGCTATGAGAAGGGAATGGCAAGGAGAGCCACTCAACCACTTGGATTGGTACATTCAGACCTCATTGGTCCTCTTCCCACTCCATCATATGGTGGATCAAGGTATGTACTTACATTCATAGATGACTACTCTCGATTCTGCTGGGTTTACTTCCTTAAATTGAAGTCAGAAGTGTTTGAGAAATTGAAGATTTGGAAAGCCCTAGTGGAGAACCATAGTGGTCATAAGATAAAGATCCTTAGGACTGATAATGGAAAGGAATATGTGAATAACAACATTCAGCACCTTTGTGAGGAATGTGGCATCCAAATGCAACATTCAATCCCCTACACACCTCAGCAAAATGGTGTGGCAGAGAGGAAAAATAGATCTCTCAAGGAGATGGCTACTTGCATGATTGAAGCTAGGGATCTAAGCCCTAAGCTATGGGATGAAGCCATCAATTGTGCTGCTCATATTCAGAACAGAGCCTTTCACAAATCAGTAAAAGGAAAAACCCCCTATGAGGCATGGTTTGGCCAAAAACCAAATGTGTCAAATTTCAGGATTTTTGGGTCTAGAGCATGGGCTCGAATTCCATCAGAAAAGAGGAAGGCTTTGGAGCCACAGAGCAGGGAATGTATCATGGTTGGATATGGTGAGGACACAAAGGGATATAAGCTCTTTGACACATCCACACTCAAAACTTTCATTGAGAGAAGTGTGCAATTCGAAGAAGAACCAATTCCAGATTTTGAGCTTGCACCGGGGGAAAGCTCCTCTCCTCCACACCTTAATGAGATTAGTGATGATTCTACCTCTGATTTTTCTGATATTGATGAAGATGACATGGCTGAAGATGACATTTCTGTACATGAGTCACCATCAAGGCCCAAGTGGGCTGAAAAAATCATAGAAGCTGCAGGTGAATTGGCAGGCAATCCCCAAGAGCCTAGGAAGACTAGATCTCAAACAATCAATGCTTCCTTTGCTAATGAGAGTGAACTTGCTGATCACTGTTATATGATGATTGGATCTGATCCAACATCATATCAGGAAGCTCATAATGATCCAAGGTGGAGAGAAGCAATGCAAGAAGAATTCCAGTCTCTCCAAGAGAACAAAAAATGGGATTTGGTGCCTCTTCCTCCCAAGAGGAAACTTGTGCAATGTAAGTGGATTTTTCGAACCAAACCTGTTGCTGATGGTTCTGATATGAAGTATAAGGCTAGGTTAGTGGCTAAGGGCTACTCACAAATCCATGGTGTGGATTATACAGAGACCTTTGCACCGGTTGCAAAGATGGATTCAATTAGACTAGCTCTAGCCATGGCAGCTAGTAAAGGTTGGGAAGTTCACCACATGGATGTCAAAAGTGCATTCTTGCATGGTGAGCTACAGGAAGATATATATATGCAGCAGCCTGAAGGATTCCAAGAGGATCCCACACTTGTATGCAGGTTGAAGAAATCACTCTATGGACTCAAGCAAGCCCCCAGGGCTTGGTATGCCAAAATGGATGCTTTTTTGCTCTCAATTGGTTTCTGTCGATGCAAGTCTGATCCAAATGTTTACTTGCAGCATTGTGATGGTAATTTGCAGGTCATTGTACTGTATGTTGATGATCTCTTAATTACAGGGAGCTGCACCAAACAAATTGGCTCAATTAAAGCTTCTTTGCACAGTGAATTTGCCATGAGCGACCTAGGATTGCTAAGGCAATTTTTGGGTTTGGAAATTGAGCAATCTGAGAGAGGTATATTGCTGAGTCAATCTAAGTATGCTTCAGACCTGTTATTCAAGTTTAAAATGGCTGAATGTAAGGCAGCCAAGTGCCCATTCCTTTCAGGCATAAAACTAGGTGAATTTGAAGACTCTCCATTGGTGGATTGTACTCTCTACAGGCAGCTAGTCGGAAGTTTGTTGTATCTTACACATACAAGACCTGATTTGTCTTATGCTGTAAGTGCTGTAGCAAGGTATATGCAGCAGCCACATGAGATCCATTGGAAGGCATCCAAAAGGATCCTTCATTATGTCCAAGGAACAAAGAACTTTGGGGTACACTATGCAGCTGGTTCTTCACTTCAACTAGCTGGATTTTCTGATTCCGATTGGGCGGGAGATCCCATCGATAGAAAGTCCACTTCAGGTTTTGTGTTTATGTTTGCTGAAGGTCCTATTTTCTGGTCAAGCAAGAAACAACATACAATTTCTCTTTCATCAGCAGAGGCCGAGTACAGGGCAGCAGTGAATGCAGCCACACAGTGTGTTTGGTTGCAAGGCATTCTTCGGGAGTTTGGTGTTGCTATTGATTCTCCAACCAATATTTGGGTGGATAATCAAAGTGCCATCAAGATATCTACTGATCCAGTACAGAGGCAAAGAACAAAGAACATTGAGATCCACATGCATTACATTCGGGGCTTGGTGCATGACAGGGTGATTTCATTGCAGTATTTCCCATCCACCGAGCAAACTGCAGACATTTTCACCAAGTGCTTTACTGAGAAGACCTTCACTCACTTGAGAGCTTTGGTTGGAGTGAGTGATGGATGGTGATTGCTGCAATTTAATTGCAGGTTCAGCCCCATGTCCATTTTTGAGGGAAGTTTTTATCCCATGAGGTTTTACTTCTTTTCCTCGGTTCATATGGACAAATAAAATTTCTGTTTGTATTGAGGTGACTTGAGCCTTTGTTGCCAAGGCCTCCCACTTATCTTTCATGAGATGTACAAAGTTATGGTTAAGGGGGGGTGTTAGAACAGTAACCACACTTAGTACCATAATCCATAAATTTTTAATTGCCCATGTGCTTAATTAAACCATGTTTTGGATTAAGTGACTATAGTTGGTCAAAAACCCACTTTTGAGAGTGTTCACACCCACTTCCAAGCAAACCAGTTCACCCAGCCTCCAGTTTTGTCCACAAGTGCGCCCTCATTTATTGCTGGTGCGCCCTCTCTCCTTGTTTTGTGGAATTTTAGTTGACCAAGGGCGCTAGGGTGGATTTTTGCCCTTTTTTGGCTAGATTTGGAGCATTTAATGCTCCCTTGGGCCCCCAAACCTCCTCTACTTGCTCACCCACGCCTGCCTTGAGCTAATTAATGACCCAACATGCTTCAGCCACCTCCACACCAGAATTCGTGGCTGTTTGGGGTGATTGGGATTGAGTTGGACCCACCTAGGGGGGATTGAGGCCAATTTGGCATTGATGACTTGTACACTCAGCTTGAGCCACCTAATGCTCTCGATTTTCTCATGGATGTAATAAAAACCTGTTACTAACATTTTCACATGTTAGACAGTCAGTTAATCAAAGGTTTCAACATACATTGTGTGTAAAATTATCATCTTTTTCAAGTTTTTCCACTGTATTTGCAAATTAATTCGATTTTGTGAGGTTCTCCATAGCTCCTAGATCTTCTGTGATCAAAATAATCACACAAACAGTAAGACTTAGCTAGAGGAATGAGGTCAAAAGGAAAAAACCAACAAGGCTAAATACAAAGACAGATAAAAAACCAACAAGGCTCAACCAAGATAAAAGAAGAATTCTGCTCACAACCAAGGCATGGACCAGTCAAGAAACAGGCCAACAATGACTCAGGATCATCCAAATCTAACCCAGCAACAACCAAAAGTCATAAATCAACCAAATCCAGAGTTGTACGCTACTGTCGAAGGAATACCTGCGGGTACCCACGAGTAGTAGAGTAAACAGAGGCGGGTGTACGCGGGAAGAGCTAAGCTCACCCGTGGGTAAGGAAAGAAAAATGGGAAAACAAATAGTCCAATGGCTCAGAAAAAAGTAGTTTTCTATAGTGTATCTCAACGGCCAATCAGTGATACAGAGCTTTGACAAACAACTCTAATTAAGGACTAATGATAAAAAATTCCCCAAAATGGATGTTCTCCCCAGCGGAGTCACCATTTATGTTTTGGAGAAAACTCACTATGGCTTGGGGTAGACCACAACAGATAGCTAACTACCAGAAATTAACTCAATTCTCTGAACTGTGCTATATAAATGACAATGCTAAAATCATGAAGGATGTAACCAACCTTGATCCAAACGTTTGATGTAGATCCCCATTGGATCTTTCAATCCATGCACTTGAATCTACAAATTAGTCTTGACAACCAATACATAACAAGTATATATAATATATAAATGACATTAACATCATAAATAGCAATGGTCCATGATATTATAAGTAAATGCAACCCAATGTAGCATAAACAACATTCACAACATTAATGGACGAGAATATGAGTCTTTCTATTTATAAACAAGAAGAAGTACAATGTGATACGACCTCTTGTCGGCAACCAATCTGAACCAAGATCTTGGTCAATCCACTTGCGCCTCCACCACTTCAATCCTCCATGGAATGGTAAAATCAAACTATGATAGGAGTTTGGAAGGTGAACATAAAAGGTTCACAACTATAAGGATGAATGAGTGTAGACTCAATATAGGGAAAAAATCCACTAGAGTTCTCTTGCTCTTCTTTCTCCTCCCGTCCATAATCCATACGTGCTCAATATATAATCCTTCCAAAGGTAAGTGAAAGGACACATTGAGACGTTTCGGGGCAAATGGAGGGCCAAAGGTCACCCTCTGACCACTTTTTGGGAGTAAAAAGTAATAAACTAGTGATTTTTACCATTTTACATGCTACCCATAGGCTATAGTGATGCAACTCGTGGGTACACCCGCTGTAATGATGGAGCTAGCATACAAGGTAAAATAGGGAAAAATAATGTCTAAAGGATATAAAGTGGATCGGAGTCAGTGAAATGGATCCTGCAGGCCAAAGAGTGTTGATGCTCACAAGGTGGAAAATTACGTCGTAACAATTTCTCCAATTCCTTTTGAAGCAATTGCACCTCTTCCTTTAGCATCTTATTTTCGAAAAGAATATTTTTTATTTGGGATTCTTCCACAACAAGTTCTTGTGTAACAATCAGTGATTTGAGAATTAAGATGGGAATTTCAATACCTACCCCAACTGCACCTGTTGTTTCTGCTGTGGGAATTTTAGTGTTTGCCCCAATTGCACATGTTGCTTCTACTGGTGTAACAACTCAAGTCCTCTTCTTCCTAACTCTCGATGGCTAGCCTTCACTGAATGCTTCTTCTGTTGCTGTAACAACTCCAGTTTTTCTTTTCTTCACTGAGGTAGAAGGTTGACCCTTATTCCCTGACCTTTTTCTTCTCTCCTGTGACACAAGGGTTTCTAAATTTTCAAAAAGAGGCCCGAATTCTTCCTCTTCAACGATAGTTCCCTTTATCTCAGGGGATGATGCGACATCCAACACCTCCACATTTTCTCCTTCTGCTGCCTTTGAATGGTATTCTTCTTCTTGCATTTCAACTTCCGTAGCTGCAACTTCCACTGTCGCAGCTTTAGGGAGCATGACCTTCCTTCTATCCTAATACTGCTCCAATGGCAGTATCTGAAGCATCGGATGAGATATGAAAAGGCAGAGCCCAATTGGGCCCTCATAAGATCGGTGATGTAGACAACCTCTTCTTAAGTTCAGTAAAATATTTTTGGCATGCATCATTCCAATCAAACTGTGCATCCTTCATCAACATAGTGAACAAAGGAGAGGCTAGTTTGGAAAAAATTTCTATGAATTTTCTATAATAACCAACATGCCCTAAGAAGCTACGTACATCTTTTGTGTTCCAGAAGTTTGTATATTTTCAATTACCTTAATTTTGGATGGGTCTACCTGGATACCATTAGAAAAGATGAAGTTCCCTAGAGCCCTCTCTCATCATCATATGGCACTTTTCAGTGCTTAAAGATAGCTGGCTTTGTTCACAGTGTTTCTGAACCTTTTCTAAATTTTTCAGTGCTTCTTCAAAACTACTACCGTATGGAGCGAAGTCATCCATAAAACTTTCCATGTAGTCATTTACCATCTCTGAAAAGATCCCAACCACTGCTCTCTGAAATCTTGTCGGTGCATTACACAACCTGAAAGGAAGTACCCTACATGCAAAAGTGCCTCAGGGACAGGTGAAGGTAATTTTGTCTTGGTGTTCTGGAGCAATCTATATTTGGTTGTAACTGCTAAATGCATCTAGAAAGGAAAAATACTTTTTTCTAGACAAGGTATCAAGGACTTGATCGATAAAAGGTAGGGGAATGTGGTCTTTTTGCGTCGCTTTATTCAATTCCCTAGAGTCTACGCAAACCCTCCATTTCCCATTTTTGTTTGGTACAATCACGAGTGTAGAAACCCACTCGCTGTCTGAAATTGGGTATATAAATTTTGCTTCCATTTTTTTTATTTCTTCCTTCACTATGTCCCTTAAGTTCAGGTTCATCCTTCGTTGCGGTTGACACACTGGTCTGGAGTTGCTTTTAATGTAAATGCGATGGGTACACAAATTAGAAGGGATACCCTTCATGTCTGTGTATTCCCATGCGAAAGATCCTTTGTGTTTTTTTAGCAAAGTGATCAGTTGTTCCAGCTCGTTGGGCGCAAGATTAGGGTTAATGTTCAATGTTTTTCCTGGCTCAATTTCTACTGGAACACTTCTCGAATTTTTAAGTACTAGAATTATATTGGCATCACTGACTAGAGTTTCTTCTACTAGATTTTCCTGCTATGTTTCATCTAATGTACTTTTCAGAATTTGATAAACATGTTTATTGACGGACGTGGGCTCACTAATGAAACTATTAATTGTGTCATCCTCTATTTCATATTTAAAATTTAAGGCTATCCCTATCGTTAATAATGGCTGAATGCCTTCTTCCTCCTTGAGATCCACCCATAGTAGTGTTTCATCTTCTAGGCTTGGTCGGGCTGGGGGATATAAAGTTAGGATTTTAATATCTGTTCCATCTGAGATGGTCATGGATCCTAACCGACAGCTGATACATGCATCTGCTATGGCTAACCAAGGTCTCCTCAAGATCAGTGGGTGTCGCCCCAGCTGCGAATTCGTTTGTAAAACCAAGAAGTCCACAAGGTATTCCCACGATTCAACAGAGACAACCAGGTCATACATGATTCCCTCAGGCTTAATTGTCAATCTGTCAGTAAGTTCTAAAATGGTAGGGGTGGGTCGAAGATTAGTGAGCCCTAATTTTTTCACAGTTTCTATGGCCATAACATTGATAGATGCGCCTAAATCTACCAAGATATTCGATATCTGAGTGTGTCCTATGTGTACTGTAACAGTTGGGTTTCCAGGATCATCATATTTAGTCATAGGAGTCTTACCCATTATCAATTCTGAAATTTTTCCCAATACATGAACAATGGGGGGATCCCTAGGCTTTCGTCCTGGTTTTTTTACACATAGATCTCTAATGGTATTGGCATAGATAGGCACGTCATGGAGGGCTTGTAGCAGTGGAATTTTGACATAGAAATTACTCAATTCTCCTAGGAGATTGAATCGCGGTTGTTCCACTATTTTCTGTAAGGCCAATTGTTCATGATATGGTGGCTCTCTTATAGACTGTGTAGGATTTGTTTCATCGTGTGTTGCTACTTGTGTTTTAGCTATTGTTTCAGCAGGAATGTCAGCATCCTCAATGATGGGGATTGTTGTATGGACTAAATTCTCAAAGTGTTGATCCAATCTAGTTTCAATCACTGAGGATGGAACATCCTCAGTGATAATGGGTTCCACTACCCTCCCTGATCGTAAATGTATGTCATTGCAGGGAAATTGGGAAATGGAATAAGCAAGCATGTTGGGAGTCTCAAATTGATGGACTTCTTTATTATTATTTGGGTTGGGGTTAGGTTGTGCAGGCAGTTGTGGTTGTAGGGGTGCATTCATAGGTGCAGCGTTGTTTTGGAATTGTGGCTATGGCTGTTAATACGGTTGGTGAGGATATTGTTGAGGAGGATAATGTTGATTAGGATTCTGGTGACGAGGAAATTTATTTCCTGGGTAATAATTTCTCCATTTGGGAGACTAGGAAGCTTGCTGATTTGATTGTTGTGACCATGGTGATGATTTAGATGGATATCGGTGGCCACCCACCTATTCCACTGATTCAAAATAGTTTTCCATTTTGCCAAATTTCTAGTAATTTTTCTACGGTCTTTCGGGTCCTACACTTCCAGGGCTGTTTTGAGGCCCTAAACGAATTTTTTTGGCGATTTGGGGACCAAATGGATGCCAATTACATGCATTTGGACCCATTCGAAAGTTGTAAATATCGGATAGAACTTTCCAACGAGCTATCGGGCGCCCCAAATGGAGATCGTATGCAAAAGTTATGACCCTGGGAAGTTGACTGTTCAACTAACCACCTTGGGGCCGCAAACTTTATGACGGTTCATCTTCTAGGGTTAGGTTTTGGTTGTTTGGGATTCTTTCCCTCATGCTTATGATAAATAGGCCCTTTCGCCCTCTCTTTGTAATCTATTTGTCATGAATGAGCATAGCTGCCACATCTCTTCTCAAAGATATAACTACCACCATTCTAGCTGCTTTTATTTTACAGTTTGTTCTATTTCAGTCAATTAATAGAATCTGAGTTTACTGTATCGCTATGCTATTTGCAATATATCTCTGTATATGATTCTGTATATGCTATCTTATTTTGTTCCTGCATAAATCCAGATCAATGGTATCAAAGCAATCTGCTCTTTGATTGTTTCTCGGTGCATGTCCCCGACGAGGTCAGGATATCGAGAGTTGGGTCTCGAACTAGTTTCACTTGTAGAAGATCACTCTCACCGCCCCAAACGGCCTCCCATGGAAGATGAAAAGAGAGACGATAGAGCAGGAGATCCTATCAAGTTGTTTCTCGACGAAGCTCTCACAGGACAGAGGAACGAGATGATGGATAATTTCGCCCAGATCCTTCGACTCATGCCGACGACAACAGATACACCTTCGACAAGCAACCGTTTCGGAGATGCGACTCCCTTCAAGGTACAAGTTACCTTTCATATCCCTTTCTTTGAAGTCCAGGTCGATGCCAATGCCATATATAAATGGTTAAACCTACTAGAAGGGTACTTCTCTGTCCATAATTTTTTTGACAGGGAAAAGATCGTCTTTGCGCTCCTCAAGGCCGCCCCCCCATGTCAAAAATAGGTGGGAAACTTATTGTGAGCAAAACTCATCAGACGAGTCTCGATTGTTTGAATATGGCAATCCAACTTGGGCCTCTTTTATAGATGTCATCAAGGAACAATATTACCTTGTTGGAAACTATGATGACCAGTACGTAAAATGGACCATTCTGCACCAAGAGAGGGACTAAACGGTGTCAGAGTACACCAACAAATTTATACCTTGTGCACAAAGCTAGGTATCAAGGACTCTGAGAAGCACCTAGTATTGAGATATCGCAGTGTCCTACACCGATACATATGAACAAAGATGGATTTCCTAGAAATCTCTTGACTCAGATCCGCCTATCGATATGCTGTCAAAACTGAGCAGAAATTTTAGCAAAAGAACAAGCGTGACTTCGGACCTGCACAGAAGCAAGACAACGAAAACTATGGCTCACAGAACACGGGGCAGGGAAAGGATAACTAGTCCCAACCACAAGAAAAGAAGGGTAATGAAAAGACAAAGAAGGACACTGGGAAGTGGTGCGAGTTCCAAAAAATCCCCTGGGACAACACTGATGAATGCCGCTCAAAACAGTCATTGGTGGCTGAGATCAAAGCTTCAGAATCATATCCCAGTTCTGATTTTGAAAAAGAACCTAATTTCACAACTGCACAAAAAGGGAAGAAAATCATTGATGCAGAACCCAGTGCCATTGTTGCCACCATGCAGATTCAACCATAGGAACCTGAAGAGTTGGAGGCAGAGGAGCACCTCTTCTACTCACAGATGTGGGTGAATGGAATTCCCCTACATTTTGTTGTGGATAACGACATCCAAAAGAACCTTATCTCGGCAGAAGTCATCAAGAGATTGGAGGTACCAATAACACCACACCCGCAACCATACACCATTGGTTGGCTAAGCCAAGGATGAGGGATCTGCGTCAATCATTAATGTCACCTACCATACGACATCAATTCCTTCAAAGATGAGGTATTGTGTAATGTGGCCCCACTTGAAGTATGTGATGTTCTTTTAGGACAACCATATATGTGGAAGCATCATGTTGTATATGAATCACGACCTCGCAGTGTGATTGTCACTTTGGGAGGACAACTCTATCGGATACCAGAGATAGTTGCACCTACCCCAACCAAGCAGGGCAGGATGATAACCTCCCACACTAGGAAATTTTCCCTATTGACAATTTCCGTTGAAGGAGAACATCAGACCGCAAAGACATCCACAACCTCTGCATATTATCCTTCTACTCAGCAGAAACAAGAAGAACACAAAGTTAGTGTAGCATCTCCTATTCGAGTACCTATACAGTGCAAGGATACCACAACAACCATTCAAGGTGCTCCTCCAAAAATAAATACCAAGAATACCACAACAACCAAAACTTTTGAACAGCTCCAGCACATCCATCAACAAAAATTACAACCCTCTGAAGATGTCAAAGTAAGGAAACCTTTCCACTTTAGAAAGTGCTGCACCAGGAGCTCAACTCGACACAAAGCTCGACATATGATAAGTGATTTGACACAATGGATACCATTACTTCCTAAGGGTGGAGGATTGATCCAGATGGATATCAGTGGCCACCCACCTATTCCACTAACTCAAAACAGTTTCCCATTTTGCAAAATTTCTTGTAATGTTTCTATGGTCTTTCGGGTCCTAAACTTCTGGGGCCATTTTGAGGCCCTAAACGACCTTTTTTGGTGATTTTGGGGGCCAAATGGTTGCCAACAACATGCATTTGGACCCATTCAAAAATTGTAAATATCGGATAGATCTTTCCAACGGGTTACCAAGCGCCCCAAATGGAGATCATATGCAAACGTTATGACCCCGAGAAGTTGATTATTCAACTAACCACTTTGGGGCTGCAAACTTTATGACGGTTCATCTTCTAGGGTTAGGTTTTGGATGTTTGGGATTCTTTCCCTCATGCTTATGATAAATAGGCCCTTTCGGCCTCTCTTTGTAATAAGATTGTCATGAATGAGCATAGCCGCCACATCTCTTCTCAAAGATATAGCTACCACCATTCTAACTGCTTTTATTTTACAATTTGTTCTATTTTAGTCATTTAATAGAATCTGAGTTTACTATATCGCTGTGTTATTTGCAATATATCTCTGTATGATTATGTATATGCTATCTTATTTTGTTCCTGCATAAATTCAGATCATGTGTCCAAGAGTTAAAATTTTGCATTGGGTTCTGAGATGGATGCCATTGGTTATTCGAATAATTTGAAGGGAATTGTGTATTCAAGTTATTCATATTATTCATACCATTCATATTATTCAATAAAAACGATGGGTCTTGATTCATACCTTGATTGCGAGGCTTCCTAGGTTTCTTCTATGCAATAAAGTAAGCTTGTTCCACATCTGAAGTAGATTCCTGTAGGACTGCTTTAACTTTGGGTAATGAAGGACATTCTTTGGTATCATGATCCAATTCACATATCCTACATACCTCCACCTTGTCAAGTGGACATTCTTTCTATGGATTTGTTTTTCTGCATTTAGGACAGAATACATCGACTGTAATGTATTTTACTGCTTGCCTCTGTTTTTCTCTCCAGACATCTAGCTCTGAGGAAATGGAGCTCATCATGTCTATTTTGAAATTCTTTAGTAAGTTGCTTATTTCTGCTCGAGTGGCACTTCAACTAGCTGACTTCTGTGTCCTAGTGAAGACATCTTGATCTCGATCTTTGTCCAGTTTGTTGGTTCTAGAGGCCCCCCTTGAATATCTTCGACATAATTCAACAATTTTCTCAAAAGTTTCCTTTGAGATGTCCCCTTTCCCTAGCAAGTTCAACATATCAAGGAAATCTTCTCTAATTCCTTGTAGTAAGATAATCTTAAGTGCATCCTTTCCAATCTCAGTATGACTAGACCTTTGTAAATTATACAACAACCTTTCAACAAAATTTTCCAAGCTCTCTTCTTCCTTCTGAACCATTTTAAACAATTCCTCCTTCCTATCTCTCATTCTACAGTATTCTTGATATTTGGAGAGGAACGTTTGCTTCATCTGGTCCCAAGTAGTGATGGTCTAATGACCCAAACTCATAAACCAGCGCAGAGCATCTCCCTTCAGGGTGCTTGGAAATAGTTTCAGATTCTGTGCACTAAAGGTGTAATCATAGCTGCGACAAAGGATGTCAAACTCAAAAAGGAATTCATCTGGGTCTTCAGATGTCTTGCCATGGAAATTAGGGAGAACCAAGGGTGAAATATTTTTCATAGGACATGCCCCTAGTGTCTGGTGGATAGGGAATTCAAGGGTGGAAATAATGTCACCATGCTGATTATCTTCCACCTCCTCCTCATTGTTATTGTGGCGCTCATTGTTTCCTTCCTGTTCCCTGTTATTCATGGTGCTCCAAAATTTCAGTGCTTCCTTTGCTCTTTCTTCCTCTGGCTTTGCCTCTTCTGCGCTCCTGCTTTCTTCTTCTCGCCTTCTTTCTTCTTCTAGTTCTTTGCGATGATCCAACCACTCCTCCTTGGTAACTCTATGCCCATTTATAAGATAAATCTCCTCTCTATCTGGTACACCCATAGCACTTCCCTTGTCTTTAGGAGGTTTCTTCTCTGGAACAGGAGTTGAAGGTCCCGTTGTGTTCTCCATTTTTTATTGAGAAGTGTTAAGATTAGGGAGAACATAATTTCCCCCTCCTGGAGATGCTCGTGGTAGTCTGGTGGAAGAATCATCTTTAGCAATTATTTCATCAATGTATGTATGTCTTCCTCAACCTTGATTTCGACCACGACCTCGTCCACCTGCAATGTTAGTATCTTAAGGGGGTTCCCAATTTGTTTTTCTTGTATTCGTGCATGCTTTAGATAATCAAAACTAAAATGAAATCAGTAAATCAACTACTATCTACGCCTATAAATTACCATCCCCGGAAACGGCGCCAAAATGTTGGTCACCCTATATGCAAATTAAATACAACTAACACACATGATGCTTAACATGAATTGTCAACCCAGGGAAGTCTTTTATTTCAATGGAAATAAGCACAATCTATGCATAAACATTTCAAGTAGCTGATTAAGTAAATGGAGATCAATATTCCTACGTACCTTCTCAGCCAAACTCTTCTCATAACTAAAACTAATATAACCTATCCATTTAGGAATTCAAAGTAAAATTACCTTCCTACAAATATCAATCCAGCAGTTACTGATCTAGGAATAAAATAAACTAGAATTACTTTTGCAAGAAGTTAAATCCTATAATTATCAAACTACAATATTCAATCTCTACTAATCTAACTCATCTAGCAGCTACTGTAACTCAATCATAACCTATCTATTCTAATGAATTCAGGAAAGATAAAACAACAACCAGAACTAGAAGTAAGCTTGAACTCTAATTTGATTAATATTGGAAATACTAGAAAGAATAAATGACTGAAATGGATTAGAGCTGAGCTTGGCTGTAACAGTTGATCTAACACACTATGCATCAAATAAACTAACCTACATAGTTGATTGTCGCACCATACAGTTGCAGCTATTCAAGATGCATTCATAAACTACCAGAAAGGAATGCAAGTATCAATCCACTCTTGCATCTTGCAATAACACATCTAATGCAATTCCACACCACATAACATAAAATAAATTAACTACCTACTTAACTCGTCAATCTTTGTGAGAAGGCGGGCCCTAGCCTTCTAACAGAGATGCCGTAGACTAATAGAAATTAAAAATAAGATATAAGAAACTCTGCTCCTTATATTAAGAATGATGAAATTATAGTCACAACTCCCTGTCTCAGCTTCTACAATTAGAAATTATCCAACCCCGGGCTCAGAATGCCTCTTTACATTTATACCCTATGACATGAAATTGTTACACCAAAATATCAGGCAGCCATGAAGATCTACGATCTTCAGGCTACCGATTTACAATGGAACTGTTACAACCATAAGTGATATTGAATGAAATCATTGAATTCAGGCCTGATCTATTGCATGTTGTCACAGCCAAGAATAGATTCAAGTTGAGTGGACTGGCTCGTACTCGGATGCTCTGTGGTGACTCAGTCACAGCAGGCCATATGGAGGAATGCTCGAATTGTTGCAGCGAATTATGGAACCGAACTCAAGAAGGGACAACTGGTGCCACATATACCTCTTCTCCAAGGTCAGTGAGCTCCTACACCTACGGTCTTGTAAAGGATTCTTGGCTATCTTTATCGAATCAGACAATATTAGCACAACCTTGAAATATAGAGTACAAAGCCATAAACAAATAAGGCATTAATTGAATAAAACAATAATAAAGTATACCTATTGCAATCCATGCTTTTCTTGGGAAAATATATTCTTAGATCAAGCAATAGTAATTCAAAACAAGGAAAAAGGTGTAGATAGGTGTAGGCAAAAAGGGGCTATTTTGGGGCCCAACAAGAATCATCATCACCCAGTTCAGAGATCGAATCCTCAATACTTCTTGAGTTTTTATAGCTAGTTTCTTATGTAAAAGAAGAGAGATCTTTCTATCACTTTCTGAGAGGCATATTGGCCTATTTTTGATGTAATAACAGAGTACTAAATATTATCAGGTCAAATTGGAAGTTCATAATCATCATCACCCAGTTCATAGATCGAATCCTCAATCCTTCTTTAGTTTCTATAGCTAGTTTCTTATGTACAATAAGAGAGATATTTCTATCAATTTATGAGAGGCATATTTGCCTATTAATAATGTAATAATAGAGTATGTAATGTTTTTATATCAATATATTCAATACAAATTATAGAACTCTGATTTCTTCTCCAATTTCTCTCCTCCTTCTAGATTTAGCTAGAATTTGACTAGCTTTCAGTGTATGATTCAAAAGCCAATGAGTACAAGTACAAATGAAGTAATTTATGTTTTTGAAGTTATACAACATGTCATATTTCATTATCCAACCCCTATTTCAGAAATTTGTTAGCCTTTGAGCACTGTTTGGGAACCCAGAATTCGAATTAGTTGAGTTGTCCTGAAATGCAATTTTACTACTTTTATTGTAAGACTTGTGCAGATATTCATATAAATTTATGAGATGATAATTTATGATGAAATGACTGTAAATTAATTTTAATGAACCTCTTTGATGTTTGAAACAACCTTCCCCATCCTGCAGTCAATTTTACTACCCATACTAGTATGCATATGCTGAGAACCCCAGGAGCATTAGAGTAGAGTTCAGACAGGTTGTTCTTAAAACATAAATGGTCTCAGTATGTTGTGCATAGGTATCAAATGATATCAGAACCTACCATGCATCCATAGCCTTTTATCTTGCCCATCCCCATCAATTCTAGCTTCCGTATCCATTGTTTGATCAAATTTGAGAAGTCTAGAGTTTTTGTGCCACAACCCTAAGTTGGTACATTAAAAAGTAACTACCTTCTGAGATAAAACATGCAAAAAAGGGCATGGATAATTCCACAATCAGACAAGATCGAACCTATGGTATAATGGTGGGAACGATAGTGGATAAAAAATGCAATGAGTGACAGAGAAAAAACCTATACCTATATGCCAAAGGTAGAAATTACGTGCCATAAGTGGATGTCACCAAAAAATCCTATGTCTCATTCATAAAATCCTGAAAAATAGCCAAAACTATCTCCAAAACACATGTTAATAGCCCAAATAGATAAAAATAGGAAAAAATGCATCTATGTAATGTTTTTATATTTTCAACTTTTTTTAATGTTTTTGGGATTTTAATGTTTTGTAGTTGACTAAGACATATCCTACACACAAAAAATGCACACCACACAACATTATGTTACATAAAATATAAAGCACTATGAGGTAGTGCATCCTATGCATAACACTTTCTTGAGTAAAGCCCATTGCAGGGCTCAAACAAAGGATCTCCATCATAATCGACTAACTCATATGCTCCCTAATGTAGCGCATGCTTAACTTTGTAGCGACAGTGTCATAAGGGTTCAGTAGCTAAAACGAGAGTTTCAATAACATTCTCCACCTTTTCCTAATCAAGAAGAAAAGATTGTCTGTGGTACTTCTCCTCCCAAGTTTGTTCATGAACATCCATGACTTCATAAAAAAAGTCATGTGAAATAGGTGAAAAATTGTCCCAAGAGGGAAATGGATTAGGACCAACAAATAGGCGATGACCTGAATAGGATCGAGATCAACAATTGGGTGAGGATCAGGATTAGGATTAGGATCAGCAACTAGGTGAGGATCTAAATCGGGATTGAGATCAACAACTAGGTGAGGATTAGGAGGCGACTATATTGCTTGAGAGGAAAAATTTACCTCGGTGAGTGGCATGGTATCTCCATAAGTATCAACTTCACTAAGTTCAGGTACTACCCAAGGATTAAAAGAACCAAGGGATCCATCAATGGTAGAAGTGATAATGCAAATAAGAGATTCCATTTTAGAGGTATTAGGTGTTGGAAAGGGGAAGGAACCCATCAATGATGAATCCTTTAACAAACCAACACCCACACTCTCATATGTATTCACAGAACCATTGACAAATGAAACATTACTGCTGGATTGAGGGGCTAATCGAGCATGTATAAAGCAATTTGGTTAATAGTGAATATCTTCCCTTGGTGGGGGAATCAAAGTAGTCGAAAGAATGATGAAACTACTTCCTTCATGGCATAAAACCAACTATGTCCCAACAACATATTATAATCTAAGGGAGCATCAACTACTTCGACGTCGACAATGATAGAATTTCCCCCTAGTTCAATTGGTAAGGAAACAAGGATTCCACTAGGTGTAAAAGTTTGACCGTCAAATTATTTTAATGTCATGGGAGACTGGACAAGCTTAGGGGATCCTATCGCATGCCAACATGATATAGACATAAAAGAATTATAGGTTCCTTCATCAATAACAGTGAGTAAGATGTTATTCCCACATAAGACTACTTGAATTTGAAAAGCAATATGGTGGGAGAGCCTCGGTTGGCTCTATTCCATGTCAAAATTGACCAATCTCAACTCAGTAGGATCAATCCCATGAATATCCTACAACAATACATTATGTTGCTTGGGACAAATTTGGAACACTTCTAATCCACTCAGGGCCAGGAAGCACTAGGGGGACAACAGTTTGGTTGAATGAGTCAGCTCTGTTAGGACAGAAGCATAAGAAATAGAATAAGCAAGCAGTATTACACTACGTAGATAAACACAAATACACACAGACAATATGCAAGAATGCAAACTAATCTTCTCTATTAGTGGATATAAAGATCCAGACTGATAAGATAAGATGTATATTACAATAGTTTAAATGGTTATATAGAGAGTGCTAACACACTTGGTTCCTTCCCGTTACATTCAGTTACAAAAGAAGTTATAGCAATTCGGCAGTTCAACCGTTACAGTCAACTGGAAGATAGAGAGACAGTCTGTTGAAGTTCGATAGTCGTAAGTCACAAGTCAATGTCGTGAAACTGTGAGGTCATTGAACGCGTCGAAGTCATGTTGAAGTCGGAACTCGTCGGAGTTGTGTCGACGACGATGACTTGTTGTAGTAGATGTCAGCATTCGACAACAATGCCAACTATGATATGAATCAGACCTACCTCCTTAAGAAACAATGGTCCCCATTGTTTTCTCATGAAGGTGAGAAACTTGTCGGTTAGTTGAGTAGAAGAGTACCATTTTCCTTGTGCTGAGATCTGTCCTACTATAGCAACCTGAAACAAGGGAATTTTGTTCGTCCTTGTATGGCGTACTCGTCATCCCACAATGGTGTCGTGAGGAAGAGGCTCTTGAACATCTGGATGGATGTTGTTGGGTTCTGATGTATGCAATTTGTTCTGTTCCAATAGTGGTGCATGGTATGGTCAAAGTAGATCCACATTAAATACTGGATGTAGACCAAGGCAAGCAGGAATGTCGAGCTGGAAAGTGTTTTCACCAATCGACTGAAGAATACTGTATGGACCATATCGCAAAGCTTTCAACTTCTTGAATGGGCTAGTGAAGCGCTCCTTCTTAAGATGTAACCAGACCTTATCCCCAACTTGGAATGAATGATGGATACAGTGCTTATCATGTCGGGCATTAGATTTCATGTTTGCTCGTTGCAACATGTCCTATGCTTGTCGTTGGATGTTGCAAATTTGTTCTCGAAACTTCAATGCTTTGTCAACTTCTTGTTGGCTATAGTCGGTATCGGAGTTCGACTGTGTCGAGGAGCTGATCAAGTCAATAGGAATTGAGGGTTGAAATCCATAACAGATATCAAATGGACTCTTGCCCGTAGAGCTTTGCTGAGCACGATTCTATCTGTGTTGTATGTATGGAAGACTATCATCCCATGTTTGTCGATGCTTGTGGTTGTACATGCGAAGCAGTTGTACGACCAAGCAATTCAAAACTTCTGTCTGTCCGTCGGTCTGAGGATGGAAAGTTGTCAATAATGATAGTGTGGTGTCTAGATGTTTCCAAAGGGTCTTCCAAAATATGTTGATGAATCTGGCATCTCAGTCAGAAATAATGGTTGTTGTTAAACCAAAGTGTTTCCAAACATCTATGAAGAAGAGTTGAGCAGTTTGCTACGTTGTCGTTGTCTTCTTGCATGGTATGAGTATGTCCATCTTAGAAAATCTATCAGATACTACTAAGATCACATCATGTTGATGTTTGGTAGTAGGATATCTTGTCAAGTAGTCCATAGAAATAGATTCCCATGGTCGACTAGGAACTGGAAAAGGTGTGTACAATCCCTGTCATCGATTAGGAGGTTTAGCAATGGCACAAACCACACATGATCAAATGTACTTGTTGATGTCGGTTTTAAGTGTATGCCAAAAGAAAAACTTTTTCAAAATAGCAAGTGTGTTTGTTAACCCAAAGTGTTCTGCAGTCTTGCTGTAGTGCGTGTCGCAAATGAGCTATTGTCAATTCTCACTGGTTGGTACACAAAGTTGTCTGAGCTTGTATAGCAAGGTATCTTTCAGGAAATAGTCAGTGGTCGACAAATTGTGAGTCTGAAGTTGTCAATAGACTGGTGAAAATTCGATGTCTTCCTGATATAACCGAGGCCAAGTGGTGGTGTCATATCCCTGCATACTCATCACTGTAAACACGAGAGTAATGGGTGGTCTGCTTAGACAATTGACGGCGGAGTTAGCTTTACCTTTCTGATACTTAATTACCAACTAGAATTGTTGTAGGTAATTAATTCACTTAAGTTGTCGAGTTGTTTGTAGTTTTGACTGGGTCAGAGCAAACTGAAGAGGCTTGTGGTTAGTGAAGATGACCGTTTCCTTTCCAAGTATGTAATGCCTCCATTGCTTGAGAACTTGCAGAATGGCGTACAGTTCTTTTTTGTACATCGAATATTGTTGGTCACCCTATATGCTAATCAATTAAAACTAACACACATGATGCTCAATATGAATTGTCAACCCAGGTAAGTCTTTTATTTCAATGACAATTAACACAATCTATGCATAAACATTTCAAGCAACTGATTGAATAAATGGAGATAAACTATACTACCTATATGCTTAGTCAAACTCATGTCATGGATAAAACTAATCTAATTTATCCATCTAGGAATTCAAAGTAAAATTAACTTACTACAATCAACACTCCATCAATTACTGGTCTAAGAAGAATTAAGATAGACTTACTTTTGCAAGAAGTTAAATCCTAAAGATATCAGACTACAATGCATTAACCAAATCTTGTCTAAGATTATCTAATATGGGAATTATAAATGAAAGTAAGAAATCAAACCAATTGAAATCATAATATGACTAATGCAAATAAAATTCAAGAAAGATAAATAACAGAAATGAACTAGAGTTGAGTTTGACTGTAACAGCTAACTAGAACACTTGCATAAAGGAACTAGCCTACACAGTCGATTGTCACACCACGCAGTTACAGCTATTCAGAATACAAACATTAACTACCAAAGGAAAATGCAACTATCAATTATCATTGTTGCAGCTTCTGTGTAAAACACATCTACTGTAAATCCACACCACACAACATAAATAAAATAAACTACCTACTTAACTCAATAGTCTCTGTGAGAAGGTGAGCCCTGGCCTTCTAACAGAGATGTTGTGAACTACTACAAATTAAAACACAATAATATGAAGGACTATGCTCTTTGTATTAAAATGGTAATTCACAATCTCAACTCTCTGTTACAACCCATACAAAATAATAATCAACCAAACCCATACTCTAAAATCCTTCCCATATTTATACATGCATAATACAAATCCCGATCTAGTAAATTCATGTAGCCATGAAGATCTCTGATCTTCAGGATGCTAAGTCACAATATAACTGTTACAGCCGTGAAGGGACTTGAATGAGGCCGTTGGAAATGAAGGGCATTGTCGCTCTAGCTATCAATGGATCAATAGACTAACTAATTGGGAAGCACTTTGCCTGTTGCAATGATGCTCTGTTGCAGCAAAGTCTTGTTACAGATACCACGTGGAGAGATGATCACACTGTTTCTATTGATTTGTGGAATCTGAACTGAAGAGTAACAACTGGAACCAAACGTACCTTCCTTCCATATGCTTAGTGGCTGCTACACCTGTGCTTTGAGATTATCTTAATGAAATCAACACAAGTTAGCATAAACCAAAGGCTAGAATTCTTAACCATAACAATCTTAGGAATTTAAATAGATGAAGCAATAATGAATTATACCTATCAAGAGTTATGCTCGATATTGAGGAAAGACATGTATCTGGTTTTTGGAAATAAGGCAAGATAGGACAAAAAGAGGCAATAGGTGTGGTAAAAATGGGGCAATTCCAAGACCCAAAATATCCCCCCAACTATCCATTTGCATGTCCTCATGCAACAACCGACTAATCCAAGTCTGAGTCTGATCCTTGTTCATGTTGAGTGGAAAAATTGAAGGGAAATAGCAAGTTCCTGACCTTGATCGAGGAGTCCATGATAAGCATCCCAATGCTCCCAACATTGTTTCTCTTCTTCTTTATTCAGTATGTAATTATCCTTGTATTTCCCCGCTGGTCATCATATGAGTGGAAATTTGAATCTTGAGTCCTAGCCAGTGAATCCCACACATCTTCATCAGAATTTAAATTAGTAATTTCTTGAGATAATTGCATTCCTGACTTGTCACCAAATTTTTCAGTCTCTTCATTTTGTATTAGCAGTGTAACAGCTTCTTCTTCCAATAGTGTTGCAGTGGCCTCTATCTATATTGCAACCTCAATAACTAATTTTGGAAATGTTAGTTCTTGTGTAGCAGCATCCCTCTTAATAGTCCAATCCTCAACAGTTTCAGTCTGAGTTGCAATTTCAGCAAAATTTTTAAGAATGTTGGTGATGGGTCCATTTTTCAGGTATTTTGATAACCCTTTTTCCACAGTCCAGCTAAAGCAATGGTAATGAAACGCACTAAATTGTGGGGAAAGTGTTTTACTTTAATGATTTAATGAAATTGTTTTTATGATTAATCTTGTATGTTAGAATGCGTAACAATTAAACTGATTATATGGAAACCAAGCGTGATTGAGCAGGTTCAGGTTTATTAAAGGATGGACGTGTAGAAGACTAAAGGATCACCAAGCTCAGCGCCCTGTTTCCTGATTTATAGAGGACACACTCCCACTTCCAAGATGAATCGACACTTTGACAATCAGTTAGGATTAGATTTAAACTGTATAAATATGGACCTCTTGGGTAGTGAGAGGCCCCTGCTGTTATTTTTTAGAAAGACATTACTTTTAACGTTTTCTGCACTATTGAGATACTGAGAAGTATAGACTTCTATTTTGACATGGATTCTATATATTAATGAAAGATTGATGATTAATTCCAGCAAGCGTTTCTGAGTTTTTATTCTCTCCTGAGTATGGGTTGGGGAGGGCGCCTCCAACACATAGGTCAGGAGATTCCTATTTGCAGGTATTTTTCCAAGTATGCATTTTACATTGATGAATATTTCTATGATATATGGTAGCGTTGAATGATTCACTATTTCTGTAGTAGTTTAGAATGCATTCCGTAGTACAGTAAAACGATTTCAGTAGTCCTGTAGGTTCTTTCTTGCAATGCATATTTTTATCAACGATTTCATGTGTAATAGCTTTGCTTTCAATGTCATGGTTTAGATATGGAGTTCACTGTAGTTTCTCATCGTGATTAGTTTCTTTTAACTTCTTAGTAATAGATGGGTAAGCATATAATGATAGTATTTCAATTCTAGATTGGTAAAATAAGTTAGATCAAGACTCCAATTTTGTATGCAGATAGTAGTTACAAACTTTGTTTCCCCAATAGTAGAATAGCTTTGTTCTAGTATCTTCATTCTCAGCATTTAGTTATTTCAACAATTTAATTATTTCAAATAGATTTATTGTTTTCTTTGTATCTTCATTTCTTAGAATAGATCAACATCTAATTACTTCATCATTTTAATGATTTAGAATAGATTCCCTGCTTTATTTCTCAGAACATATTTACTGCTTTCAACACTTTAATTATTTTAATTGGACTTATTGCTTTCCAGTATTCAATTCCATAGCATAATCAGTTTTCACATTTAGTAGACAATCTCTAGAACATCGATACCGCCATTTAACTGTGACAAGAGATTATCCTACAAGAGCACAGATAGTGCATGCATCTCTCAAGTTTGTACATTCCCCGGGTTGACATTTAAAGTAGGCTCTTGGTATAGCTACCCTCATTAGGCATCCATATTAGGAGCTCACCAGTTGGTTCTTGTGTAACAACATCCTTCTTTTGTATCTCAATCTCAACATTCTCCATATGAATCGCATCTTCAATAAAACGTTTTTTAGGATTTTGGTTCTTGTGTATCAACGTCATGTTTCTCAATCTCTATAGCTAGGGTTTTCACCCTAGCTTGTGCAAATGAGCACCTACTAAGGAGAAGGGACTCCTTAGTAGCAGTTCAGAAAAACAGTAAATGAAAGACAATACAATAAAATAGTAATTACTCTAAGCAAGTGCATAAAACAGAAAAGACGAGATAATAAAAATGGTTTTTGTATTGATTATACCTCCAATGTGAAGGTTGGTGAAGCCTTTGCAGTAGTCCAAGAGGGTTGCTTCCAAGCTTCCAATTTTGCTCCTTTCTCTTTCTCCAAAGGGTTTTGGAAATGGGATAAAGGGGCACTCAAATGTGAAAGTAGCTCAAGGGTGAGCTAGGGTTTCAGGAGTGATTTTGGCAGAGTAAGGGTGTGTTTGACTGTGGATATGAAATGAGGGGCCTCCATCACCTATTTATAGGTTTTTAGTGGTGGAGTGCTAGCCCATGGTTTTGGGCACCATATGGTTTAGGTCAGCTGTATAGGGTTTTTGCTTCCTTTTTCCCTCTTTTTCCTCTTTTTTGTATTTTTTATTCCCTTTTTAGAGGGTTTTTGCTATTTTGGAGGAATTTTGGGTTATTTTGGGGAAAAAAGGAGTTTTTTGGCCTTTTGGAGGCTTTTTAATTGGTTTTTTTGGCCTTTTGGAGGCTTTTTACTAGGTTTTTAAAGTTTTGGAGGAAAATATGGTAGGAAATATGGACAAATGAGTCATGCAATGAGGTAGATGAGGTAGTGAGCACTTTTTGGGTGTTAACAGATTTCCCCCTGATGTGTAAGGGTATGAGCTCATCATATGGCCGATAGACATCATAAGTATTTTATGGTTTTCCTGGGGTGTGGAGAGGAGAAGAAACGAACTAGAGCTCGGAACAACGGTCCCGAACAAACTGCAAAAACTGAAAGTACATGACCTCAATAATGAATGAGGAATAATCTGAACATATGGATGAGGCGAGCATTCCCATGCTCGTATCAAGATATAGAACAATAATAATAATGGGGTCCAAAATATGGGGACCTGACATATACATGGCCTCAAATAATGAATGAGGAAGAATCTCAATATATGGACGAGGTAGGCATACCCATGCTCGTATCAAGATACATAAAAAAAAATAACAGTGAGGTCTGAAAAGGGGGACCTTTAGGATACATAGAGAACCTCTGTGTACATCATAAGGGTCCAGAGGGGACACAAAGCTGGGACATACTGCTGGGATGACCATGGCTGAGCTGAAGAGCTGGTACACTGAAATAACTACAGTGCTGCTAAGTGGGGTACCAAAGGAACTGATGAGCTGCTAGAGCATAGTGACGGGGAGTCATATCCTCAATGGTACACTGAACTGGAACTGAACTGGGTACTCAAGGAAGCATAGAACTGAATGGCTTCTGAATTCAATCGCCAACGCAACCCAGACATCCACGGGAACATATAACAGGGTGTTCTGAAGTGAATCACCAATGTGTTAGAGTTGGGGGAAATCTGGGGCCTTCGACCTATAACTAAAGGGATATAAACCCTGCACGATTCACAACGATGCGATCAAGGTGTTGAAGTCGAGCATGTGAGAAACAACCACTCGAATAGGCAATGATGACTCCTCTCAAAATGGTCCGTAGGCACTCACCACAGATTGTGACGGGTCCAAGGCACAGGGACATCTGGGTCTATCCTCTAGAATAGAGGGGATGTCGTCGACAGAGGGAGACCTGCAACTAGTAAGGCAATGATGTTTCCTTGGTAGGAGCGTGAGGGGGAGAACCGAAGTGTGAGAGTACTGATGGTAGGACTGACATATGGTGGGGGATAACTGGGCAAGTAGAGTGGGTGGACTCAAAATTCCTTTGTTCAGAGTATGATGGCGGGGGATGATAAAAAAGAATATGAAACTGACTGGAGGGAAAGGGATCACAGCTGTAATGGATCAAGGATAGTGAGTGGGATGAGTGATACTCAAGCTGGTATAAAATGGCAAAAGACTGTAGAATACTCTGAACAAAGGCGACTTGATTGGGGGTGCTGCTGAGATGATCGATCATAGTGCCAAGAGGCACGGGAGGAATTCTTCATGGGTTAAGAAACTAGAAGAAGTGTGTGTAAAATGGTACTGTCGTGTGGATTTATACGAGCCCAGGACAGTTCATGCTTGTGATTGCTTTCAATTTTAAGGAGTCTGAAAGCGATAAGAAGACTTTGAAATAATGAAATGGTACTGTCGTGTGGATTTGTACGAGCCCAGGACAGTTCATGCTTGTTGTTGCTTTAAATTTTAGAGAATCTGAAAGCGATAAGAAGACTCCAGGGGGTTTCTTTTTCATGTGTTAGTCTCAAAGGACCGAAGAAGCATAAAAGGATGCAATGAAGAACTCTTCTAGCCGGTGTGACTAGAGTATTCCTTTTTCGTAAGTAGTCTACCAGGTCTGGAAAAGGGTTAAACTTATACTAGATAGATGCCCTTTCAGGTATTTTAACGAGCATGAAAGGAAGCAAGATTGCTCGGCGATCTTTTCATTGTTTTAGGAGTCAGAAAAGAGCTTAACAGAAACTCCCTAAGTGCCTTTTTCGTAAAGGACTTGTCCGACCCGAAAAAGGGATAAAATTATACCGAACAAAAGGAATGGTCAGGGAAGAAGGAAGTGCTCAATCAAGGAACATTGATGATGACCAAGAATGAGGGTAGGGGGGAACACTCGTGGGCATCCTTACGGGATAATGAATGGTGGAAAAATAACGAAATAATTGCAGTATGACAAGAGTGAATGGTTCATGTAAAAATGTGGAACAATCTCATGGCGGTCGATGTGGCACGCAAACTGAGGAAGCAAGGTGTCGAAACACAATGTTGAAACTGTACCTGGTGAGAGCGAGAAATGATCTTAAGCATCATCATAGGCTCAAAAAAATGAATCCGATGATATCATATATATAAAAAATGGAGAGCAGCCAAAGTGGCACGCAAACCGAGGCAACTAGTGGTGTCTTTAAAATGCTCAAAAAATGATGGGGAAAAAATAAGAAAACAAGTTGTCCATCATGACGGTCTCATCGTGCTGATTCCAGTGGTGGAAACGGTTCGAAAAATGGACTTTGTATGGGTTCAAAATGGCCAAAACAAGAAAAAGTCAATGGACTATAAATAGTAAGTGGGTCCAACATGACAAATGTCATTTGGACTTGTTGAATTTGACTAGTGATCAGAGTAGACTAGAGCAGAGTTGGTGTTTCTGGACGACCCGACCGGCCGTTTTCAGATCCAGGAGTTACAGGTATTCCGTTAAACTCATACCTGCATTTTCATTGGGTTTGGGGGGGGTAGTGGGTCCCAGGGGAGTTTTTGTACGGTCCACGTGGGGTGGACCACGGCTTTGTGGGGTAAAACCGCGGTCAGGGACTGCAAGTTCTAGGGCAGATCACGCGGATAGGGACTGCGCGTTTTGGGTCGAAATACGTGGTTCGGTACCGCGAGTTCCGAGGCTGGACTCGCGGTTTAGGACCGCGAGTTCCGAGGCTGGATACGCGGTTTAGGACCGCGAGTTCGGCTCCTACAGGCGCAGCCTGATACCATGATTGTAGCCCTGACAACCACGGTCGGAAACCGCGACAAGAGAACCCAAAGCCGCGATTGGGATCAAGTTTTTAGGGTTTTTGTGGGGGGGGGAAGGGTTACTTCTGTAACATGAGTCTAATGAGTTTTCCTTGTGTGATTGACAGGATGCCATTGCTGCTTTAGCGAGAGCGGGATGTCCAGGATGACATAGTGGAGGTCATCCAGAGGGATCGACATGTGTGGTCGACGTTGGGGTTGTACGAGCTATTGAAGTTCACACAAAAGCCTATGATGTGTTCAGCAGCACTGCTGCTGAACCGATTAGTGAGCTTTTGGGAGACGGACATTCAGGCATTCAGGGTGCAGGGAGAGAGGGTGGATCTCACCCTCGCATATGTATACTTCTTGACGGGGTTTCCCTGTCTAGGTAAGGTGGAAGATACGCAGCCATGAGTATCCGCAGATGTGGTTATGGAGGATATGTTGGAGCGGTACTGCGTTTCAGAGGCTAGGGTGCAGAGGAATGCACTCCGGGTGGTGGACTTGTAGGAGCCAGCAGTATAGGTGATTGCGGCGTGCGTGGTTCGATTTTTGGGGTCCCAATCACTTGTGAAGCTGTCCGGGGGCCAGATGCAGCTAGTGGAGCGAGTGCTGGATGGTGTTTATTATGCTTGGGGCCAGATGTTCCTCACTTGTGTTCAGCGACAGTTGACATCAGTGAAGGAATCTAGCAAGGGATTCTATTATGGATCCTTTCTCTGTGCCTTCTTCATGGAGCGGGTACCTACACTACGGCCGCGGGTGTCGGTCAGGGAAGGAGGACTGAGGGAGCCGTGCATGGTGCGGTGGGGAGAGATGATGCACTGTCGGGGTGGCGGTGAGGTTGGGAGATAATTTACTCATGAGCTCTACCTTTAGTGGTTGTAGATTCCGCTGACACTGGATGATTATCCCTACAGAGATATGGACTACACCGGGGATCCGAAGGCACCACGGCCGCCAGGGCAGGCGTGGGGACCAGATGGTACGTATTGATTTGCTTGCATGTTATGGATGTCGATATTTGTGTATGATAGGTTTAAGATATTGAGATGCTATTACTGACTGATGTATGATCTGCAGATGTTGGACTGAGACCACCACCAGGACATGTAGCTCGCAGGGCGCATGTGGCGGTACCAGCCCTGCCAGGCTGAGGGGAGGTGCATCGACGGGATGCTGAGGGGACTCTGGAGTCCGTTCGAGTGCTTCTAGATCGGTTGCTGGTGGGAGTGACTGATGATGGGTGGCAGGACTTGGATCCGGAGGTGATTCAGGACTATCTGAGGGCTCCACATGAGTTGCAATTGATCGCGATCCAGGTCGCTATTTTGGGAGATAGGGGTCAGGCACAAGAGCCCGCAGGGGATGAGGAGCGGGGTGAGGACTCGGAGGCAGCTGATGCAGGTAGTGAAGGAGGGTATGACTCTCATTAGGGAGTGCAGGGGACTCCCCCCTGATTTTGTAGCTACGACATGTATTCTATGAGGCATATTAATGTATAGATATTTTTTGTATAGCTAAGTACGGGGGTACTCAGGACATGTTTAGTATATTGTCGTTTATTTTTTGATATATATATATGCACATGGATGCACATTTTTGCAAGGATGATTTAGTGTACGCACATCGATGCACTTATGGTTTGTTATATGATTGTACTGCATGTGGATGCAAGCAGTATAGGATGATGGGCACATGGATGCCCCTTGTGTATTTTATGTTATGCAACATGATGTATGTAGGATTAGGCACGTGGATGCCCCTGTATAGTAATGTGGTTTTATTTTTATTGCACATGGATGCAAATGTTTATGTGGTGATAGGCACGTGGATGCCCCTGGCAATCTTTTTGGATTTTTTATCTATTTTTGATGAGATGATATGGGATGATAATGCATGAGGGAGGTTTTACATGGGGTGATTAATGTGCCAATATAGGATGTTGCTAGCCATTTGATCTGTGACATTATTATGAGTTCTTGGGACATGGGTGAATGTTATGGATCCAAATTGTCGACTGAGTTGTTTTGTGCACAGGAATTTTCTAAAGAGGCAGGGATCATGCACCTGGTAGCATTTGTTGAGCTGGGAGACAAGTAGCTAGGAGTCAAAGAACACATGAAGGTGACATATGCCCATCTGGAGGATATCATTCAGGAGGCTGGTCATAGCATCATACTCTTCCTGGTTATTGGTAGCAACGCCTATACACATTTCGTCAAGGTGAATCAATTCATGTGAAGGGGAATATAAGACCCATGTTGCAGAAGCCAGGTTTGGAGACCAGCGGCTTGCTCCATCGACGAAGCCAATGTAATGAGGTGGAAGATGGTCCATCTGTGGTCATGCAAAAATGATGAATGTAAGATTGTGGTAAAAAAGGTGAAAAACAAAAAGAGAGTAAACTATACAATACAGACCAATGGGGCCACGGGTTTATTTAGGGATAAAAGTGTTTGAGATACAACCCATTACGGGGGTTGCGCAAAGGGTGACCTGAGTCAGTTAAAATGTATGCCCCATTGCTGAGGTAGGTCTGCACGATGTAAGGGCCTTGCCACATGGATTCAAACTTTCCTTTACCAGTTTTGTCGTGGGCTTGGTCATAGGCGAGGACGAGGTCCCCTTCACGGAAAGTTCGAGGGTGTACATGTTTGTCGTAATCAGCTATGGAGTGGTTCTTGGCGGCTTCAATGGTCTGGAGAGTGGCATGACGGTCTTCATCAGCTTTTTCTAGTGATAGAAGACATTGCTCGAGTGGGGAGGTGTTTGGGAGAAGCTCGACGGCGATGTGTAAGGCAGGTATCTGACACTCGATGGGGAGGACAGACTCTACACCGTGAACTAAATGAAAAGGGGTAAAACCGGTGGCAGTTTTGGTGGATGTACGGTAAGCCCATAAGGCAGGGAACAACATGTGGTGCCAATTGGACTTATACCGGTCAACAGTGCGTTGGAGGATGGTTTTTAGAATTTTGTTAATGGCCTCTACTTGGTCGTTCCCTTGGGGGTAGTAAGCAGAAGAATACTAATGTTCGAACTTCAGGAGGATGGATAACTCGCGCCAAAGGGAATCTTCGAAGTGTGAATCATGGTTTGAGACCAGCTGTTTGGGGACCCCGAATCGAGTGATAACATGGTTAAAAATGAAATGGGTGGCGGTGTCATCTTTACAATTGAAGGTGGGCATGGCTTCAGCCCATTTGGTGAAGTAATCGACGGCGACAATGATGTACTTATGGCCATTGGCGGATGAGGGTTTACAGTCCATGAAGTTGATGGCCCAATTACAAAAGGGGCCAATGGTGACGACTGGGTGTAACGGAGTGGGTGGTTTCTGGGCCTTGGGGGAAAAAAGTTGGCAATTATGGCAATGTTTGACTGCTGTGATGCAGTCGGTAAAGAGTGTGGGCCATAAGTATCCGACACGGATGACCTTTTGGGTGGTAGCAATTCCATAGAAATATCTGCCGCAGTCATCGCTATGACAGTCATTGAGGACGTGTTTGGCTTCCTCATGTGTACGGCAACGACGGAGAATCGTGTCAAACCCTTGCCGATAAAGGAAATCGCCTAAGAGGAGATATCGAGAGGCCTGATGATGGATACGATGTTGTCCATCACGACTGATGTTGCGTCGGAACTTCTGCATGCGAAGGTATAACAAAATATCACCATACCATGGGTCATCAGATGAGATGATGAACAAGTGATTGTTGGGTAACTCATTGGAGATTTGTGGGGATGACAGAAAGGAGGGGATATCGGTGATGAGCTGGGCAAGCGCGAGGGCTTTAGTGATCTTAGGGGTTCTGAAAGTGAGGTCATATTCTTGGAGCACAATTACCCACTTAGCAACGCGACCTTGCAGGAGCCACTGGTTTAAGAGATAAACCATGGGGTTGGAGTCGGCGACAATTGTGGTATGACTGAGTAAAATGTAGTGTCGCAATTTTTGGATGGAAAAGACCATAGCAAGGGCTAGTCTTTCCTCGTATGGGTAACATAGGGGTGGTCTAGACAAGGTCTGGCTGACGTAATAAATGACATGCTCCTGGTGAGCGGCGTCTTCTTGAACCAGGACTCCGGACACGGCATAATCGGATGCTGAGACGTAAAGGATGAAGTCTCAAGAGAAATCCGGAGGGGAGATTAAAGGGGCTTGTGTGAGAGATTTCTTAAGGGCTTTGAATGCAGCTTCTGCTTACTCATCCCAAACAAAGGGTATGTGGGTACGAAGCATGTGTAAGAAACCGTGAATAGTGGTGGCATAATCACGAACGAAGCGACGGAGGAAATTGGATCACCCCTGCAGACTCTGGAGCTGCCAGAGCATGCGAGGAGAGGGAAGGTCTATGATGGCTTGGACTTTAAGGGGATCAACAACGATTCCTTTCTAGGAAACAATGAAACCAAACAATTGTCCTACTGGAATGCAAAAGACACACTTGTGTGGGTTCAAGCGGATTTGATATTTGCGACAACACAGAAAGACTTGCCGGAGGTCGTTAAGGTGGTCTGATCATTTTCGGGAACGAGCTGTAAGATCGTCAAGATATACTAGCAGGATATGGACCAAGTCGTGAAAACAATAGGTCATGGCCCACTGGAAGGTGGAACCAGCATTTTTGAGGCCGAAAGGCATGACGCGATAGGAAAAGGTGCCCCATGGGGTGGTAAAGGAAGTCTTGTATTGATCCTCCTTATGGATCTGAATCTAGTTGTATCCGAAAAAACCATCCATGAAAGATAGGAGTTCATGCCCCGCACACGCATCGATGAGTTGGTCAATAAATGGCGTGGGGAAGTTGTCTTTGGGACAGGATCAATTTAAATCGCGGAAGTCAGTACATACTCTAATGGTGCCTTGTTTCTTGTTAATAGGGGCGGGGTTTGAAACCCAAGTGGTATATGCAATAGGATAAATGAATCCTACCTTGCAAAGTTTCTCAATCTCTGCTTTAACAGCGGGGAGATTTGAGGGATGAATAGGGTGTTGTTTCTAGCGAACGGGGGGTACATATGGCCATGTGTCAATGTGGTTCTCTATAATAGCGGGGTCAAGACCAATCATTTCGGTATAGGACCAGGCAAAAACATCACGGAACTCTTGGAAAGTTTTTTGTACTCTCCAATCTCATACTCAATGCAGGAGGCTTTTAATGTAATGATTTCAAGAGCACCAGGTGGGTCAGAGATATCGATGTGGATGACGGGTGAGATGTTGGCCATGTTACCCTCCTCAAACACATCAGAAGCAGGAATGGGATCCTTGAACCAGTCGAATTTGGTAGGAAGGAAATCTTTGGACTCAACCACAAATTGGGTGGCTGTGGTGGAGAATGACTCTTCTGGGAGGAAATAGGAACAATGGTGGATGTCTTCCCAGGGATAATCCGCGGCACTGAGAGCCTCTAGAATCTCCTCATCATTGCGGAAACTTTGAGTTGTCAAATTGGTTGGCGAGGGAGTGGTAGTCGAAGAGATCAAATAAATGGTGTTAATCTCTCCGGATGAGGGTGATACGGGGGGGTGGATTTCCTCAATTGTGGGGGGTTCCATCTCAAGGTCCAAATTATTCATCTCGTAGAGAACTGCTCTGTAATCTGGGAGATCAGGACAGTGATGTGAGTAATGGCAGTAAATACCGCATATGGCACAAGGGTGGTTGGTACGCAGTGATTTATCACGAGGATTAGGGGTCGGATCGAGTTCGACAATTGGGATGTTGGGGTCGTCGTCAAGCATTTGCATGTGTTCCTGTAATGCAGGTAATTGTGGACATTGATGAGTCAGATGGCCTAACTCATCACACAATGAGCATTTGGGATGAGCACGAAACATGGGGGGGTTTTAACTATTTTGGGTGGGGGTACAATAGTGTATGGTTGTGGCCCCCAGTGGGATTTATAAGAAGGGGGGGATTCGTAGATGACGAAGGGGTGGTGACACCGGGAGGTGGTTGACTAGTAGTGACAATGGGTTGCACCGGTTGTTGGACGACATTAGGTGTTGACGAGGGAACGAGAGGTGAAATATACCACACAGGTAATCCTAAGGTTAACCCGGGGAGGCTGAGGGTAACCATAACCGGGGCGCTTACTACGCCCAAGGGAGGGAATAGGAAGGGGATTGTGTGGATGGGTGTAACACCAATGTGACTAGGTACCAATGGTGGTTTGGGTAACAAGGGCGGTTGATTGTTGGGTGTTTGCGTATTGTGGGAAAGGGTACATACATCAGATACTTCAGGCGTGGGTGACGGGGGTGGAATGGATTGGAATGTTGAAGTCATCGGCGTATCTGAGTAAACTCCAGGTCCCACAGAGGAAACAAACGAGGTAGTTGCACCACAAACAAGTTGTTTGACCATGGGGAGAACATTTCGGGTGCAGTGGGGGAATTGGGATCGTAATAGGTGATTTGATTGACCTTGACCACGTTTCCATCATGGGGGAACATCATGGTACAAAAAATAGATGAGGAAAACGCCCGCATGGCATACATGTAGATGCGGCCAAGTAAGAGATTATAATCAAGTTGGGCATTGATGACCTCTATGTCAATGAGCACGGTTTTTCCAGCCAACTGGAAGGGGACATTAGCTAAGAGACCTTGGGGTTGAGCCAAACGACCGTCGTAGGCTCGCAACGCAGTGGTGGACTGCTGGAGAGTAGGGTATCCCAACTTCTACCAAACGATTTTGGACATAACGCATGTAGAGGCACCTTCATCGATAATGCACCGATGGATGACACGATTCCAAACGGAAACAGAAACTTGGAACGCTAAAGTGGAAGGAAGGCGTGGTTCAGACTGGTCCAAATTGAAGGCCATCAGTCGTGAATCATTTGGGTCAATAACACCAATGGCGGAGAGCATAGTCTTGCGCTGTGAAGGATAGTTTTTTAAGACTTCTAACACAGACATGGCTGCAGGAGACTAAGCTAAGTCATCTACAATGTTGTAATTTGATGCAGCGCGAGCATTGGGATTATTGTTGATGCGACGAAGTGGGAAGCAAGGTGCTTTAGAGGTGCCATCTAGTGGAGCCGGAGGTATACATAACGTCTGATCAGTGGGATGAGCATTAGTGTTTTTGTCGACGGGAGAGGCTTCAGGGGTGGAGCCATATTGGTTCCAATGGGTTTGGAGGTTGACATCAGAAGATGACATCATTAACAAGTGGTGGGTACCTGAGTCTAACATGGGTTGATCAGGAGTGGCATATGTGATCTACTATTGTTGTGGTGCATTGCCTTGAGGGGGAGCCAACGACTGAGTGTTCACTACGCCTTGGGTTGGTAAGGGGTTTTGCAGTACCAAAGGTTGATGCTGAGGTGGTGGGGGGTTGGGTGGCGCCTGAGGAGCCGTGTGTCCTTGGTGATGGGAATCATCAATCCAGAGTGGTCAAGCTCGCTCCAAATGTGGGAAAGCATGTGTATAGTGGCCATAGACCCTACAAATAGAACAAGGATGGTTTGTTCGCAAATTAGGATTTTTGGCCTGCTTGGGTGGCCAATCAGGGTTTTGGTTGGCCGGTGCCGTGTTATTGTTGTTTGGGAGATTGGGAGGTTGACCACCTTGGTCTAGAGGGGGGTTATTCCCATGGTTACGGCCTTTGCCATGATTTTGCTGGACCTATTGGCGCTGGTTATTTTGGTTCTGCTGTGGATTCTGTTGGGTGTATACTTGACCTTGGGCAGCAGGTGGGTTCTGGGGTTGTGCAGGTGCGGGAGTAGGCTGTGGTGGATAATAAGTAGGTGGAGGCTGCGTAGGTGTTGAACCTTGTGGGGGTTGCTGATACGTCTGCAGAACGGGTTGTGGGTTTTCCGCAGGGGCTGCCTGTGGCGGGTAATAAGCGGGTTGGGATTGATAGGACATAGGAGCTGGTGCAGACTATTGTTGGCTGCTTTTCTGGGCAGACCCGGGTTTTAATGAAGCGCAGCTACAAAACCCCTTGGCGCACTGGCCCTCTCGGCAACGAGCTGCGCGGCAGCTCGAGGTCTCACCCGAAGTGGCTATGGGGGGGTTAAGGAATCAGGTTTCCTTAACCGGGGTGACGCGGAGATGGCTCTTCCTTGAATGGTTCCTGTGAAATCGGCGGTCGGACCTTCCCGCAGGCCGCTCGTCGCAGCTGCGTGGGTCCCTTCCTTGGCAGGTCTACTGCGCAGTTTCTTCTCTCTAACGCAGCAGGCAACTATCCCTTGGGTCGACGCGCTGAACACTTCCTCGCCCTTCACATCTAGCGCAGTAACGCAGTCTGCTCTCGCCGCAGCGACCGTGCGTTACTACCTCTTTAGTACTTAAGACACTTCTAGTTATCAAAGGATCTTTCCAACTTGCTCAAACAGTCACAAAGATAAGACAGAAGTCTTGCATACACAAATAATGAACTCTAAATAGTTATCATTCACGCAAACATTATAACAAGAAGACATAAGTGAAGCTCATCCCCTAGAGGAAAACCACGTCCACGGGAGCATTATATTAACCAGAAAATGATAGAGTCATACAATATGCTGCGCACACAGCTGCAGCCTTAGATCTTACAAGAAACTCCACGCACACAGCTGGGAGCCCTTCTCTCAAGCTTGTCTCCTCTCTATGGAGATTACAAAGGAACAGACGTCGACTCAGACTGTCTGGCAACTCAGGGATTAGCTCCTCGGCTATCCGATTTCCTCTCTCTAGTTCTACACACCGGGTAGAAATTACAGTGAAGGATAATCAACACATGATCTATCCTTTAGACTGGATCTCTAACAGTCTAGTGTCCAACTCTCTAACTCTCCAAAAGGAAGGAACTGAAGGAAGGGAGGAAGAAACCTCTACCCATTACAATGATTCATCTATATAGGTAGCCATGACGGTCACACCTTTACAAAACTGTGGGCCTTTCCCAACAGTGATTCCCAAAAACCCTAACCACGCACATGGCTAGGTGTACTGTAGGCGCCGCTTGCAGTCACGTCGCCGCTTCCTGCAGGCTCCGTGAATTCCGGCGCAGATTGTGGGTATGGGCGATCGTCCTTCGCCTTCAATGCTCTGGTCCGTTGCTCCTCCTTGATCCGAGCAACCATAACTTCTGTACTAAGCCTTTAAATGAGGGTAGCTGAGCCCTCTACTCCATCGCCTTTATTTATTATGGTAGCTGAGCCACCTTCATTCTTTGATGACGTGCGCGCGATCTCCGCAATTTCCGGTCCGTGATCTGCGCTGAGATCATCCCTCTGGCACCGTACTGCGCACCGTCTCCTTCTTACCCAAAACTTAGTGCTTGTCCCAAAATTAGCACTTTCCTTCCATACTCGTGCTTTTTCCCAAAATTCGCAGCTTTTACTATAGCTGCGACCTTGGCCCCAACAGGCCCCCAACACTCACTTGTGGCTCGCCCTCGAGCCACTCGCACTAGCGCGTGGTCTTTGGATTTGCGCCTCTGTGTTTGCTTGAATCTCCGCGAATGTTTTCTGCCACTTCGCAATAGCGGAGTCCAATTCCTCAATACACTGATCAGCTGTTTGTACTGTTTCTGCGGTTGTTTCATCTTTAGTGAGTGTATCAATGATCTCTTGAGACTCGGCAATCTCTTTGATTTTTGTCTCAATCTGGCCAACGATTTCAGCATACTCATCCATGAATGGCTGAATGCTGTTGGTGAGCTTCTCATCTTCAGTTCTGAGCTTGTGCAGTTGCTGCTGCATTTTGCGCACTTCGCCCATTTTCTTCATCTTTGGCAAGCCTGTTAAGGACTTGGCTTCTTCATTCAGAACAGTGAGAGACTGTTCTGCAGCTTGCACCTGTTCTGATAGTCCCACTTTAAAAGGGAGGTTCACAAGCTCTGACCATGCTTCCATAGCCTGGTCCATCAGGTTCTTGGCTTCCTGTACTCGACCTTTCATTCGTGTGGAAGCTCTGCTCAATGCTTCAAATTGTACCTGCGCATCATCCGTAAGATGCGCAGCGACGCGAGCTTCTAGCTCAGCAATCTGGGTTTTATGGCCTTCTGCCATAGCAGCTATTTCTTGCTCCAGGGTTTTCGCCCTTTCGCCAATAATTTGAACTTTTGCAACCAGAGGGAGGTCTGGTTGAATCTCGCAAGCCGGCAATTCCTGAGCAATCTCTTCTATTGCGTTTCTGATGCCGGTGTCTTGCGCCTCATAGAGTGCAAGCTTCGCAGAGATATTCTTATGACTTTCCTTCAGGTCTATCTCCTGCGATTGCAGTCGTTGGTTTGCCTGGAAAGTAGAGAGCTCTCTAGCTCTCAACTCAAGAGAAACTTTCTCCTGTACTAGCTGTAGAGTTTCTATAGGAATCATAGACAAATTAATTTCTACAGGTCCAACTGTGCTTACCTGCAGTTCAGCTAGGGGATCTGGAAGTGTCATGCTGGTAGGCGGAATATGCACGACAGTGTGCCTTTCTGTGAGTTCTTCAACTCGCTCACCAGTTGGAATTTCTTGTGGCGCCTGCGAAGTAGATGCTGGCGCATGGGTCTGCGCAATCCTTCCTGCGAGACCTTTTAGTTCTACAAATTGTAAGTCTAGAGCACCTCGGATGTGAGCATGCATGTTCCTCATCTCACGAAATTGCTCTTTCAAATATTTGTCGATCTCCGAGGGAATGGCCTCAGTGGGATGCGACACTTTCTGCTTCTTTGTGGCTGGTTCTGTTGAGCCTTCATCGCTTCTTTGCTCAGGGGCTTCCTTGCCCTTATTTTTTTCTTGCGCAGCGGCGGGTGGCATCGCAGGTGCGATGTCAGCTGCTGCTCTCCATTCATCGGACCACGACTTAATGGTTTCTTCGACATCTTCTGTGGTCATCCTGTAAAGACCTAGCGCCCAGTCACCTGGAATGTCGCAAGGCCGAAGGTAGAGTTGATGGATGTCGGCAGTAAAAGCCAACTTCCCGTCATACAATGTGGCTGTCTCCTCGCTCAGCCTTGGCATATCTTGTATGGTCTCTCGGAGGAGATAGTAATACTCACAAAAAACAGCGCGATTCATCTTGCGCTTCGCGGGATTAGGGGAATCCCAGAGGTTGATGTAGCGCATGCCGACAACCTCTCCTGCGCGGCGTGGACGGAACTGAGTATTCGGGGGCTCCTTCCACCCGACGAGAGCACATAGAATTAGAAGCCACGAAAAATGGAATGATTGGCCCGCATTGTCCTGCACATTCAGGCAATCAGCCAAAAAAGAATTCAGCAGGAAGAGAGACCAATTGTACTGTTCTCCCTCCGCAGCTGCGATAGCGAGCTCTACGACAGCTCCAGTAACTTCTTTTGGTCGGCACTTGGTGAGAAGTCTGCCTGCAAGCAGACTTCCTGTGAAGCGAAGTGCCTCATCTTCAACTGTGGTGAGGTCATAAGCCCGACCTCCTCTTGTCAAGTTATATTTCTGGACCAGCTTCGCAGCTAATTTTCGGTCCTTCTCCTTTCCCGCAAAATGGATATTGGGATCCTTCCCGACCTTAGATAGGCCGGTGATACGGTGTATCAAATCAACATTTAGATCAATTGGCCTCCCGGGCCAAAGGTAACCTCCATGAACGCAGGATAGCAGTGTTTTAACGACTGCGTTCACTTCATTGCTACGCCCAAAGTGCGGTAGCTTCAACAAATTCAAGAGTCCAGGGCGCTCAAGATTTGCTGCAAATCCCTTCGGGATAAACTCATCAACGTTTCTGGTGGGATTATGGACGATATCCAAATATCGGTCCAACTGAAACTGAGGATATGTCTTATAGTCTCCAAGGTTAAAATCAGAGAATTTAACCAATGGAATGTTTCCCAATAGTTGGCCCTCTACCCGCACACTAGCCGGTAGTGGCGGTAGCGGAATTGGATACTTTGCATTCTTCAGAATCTGTACATCCGGCGCATCATCTGGACGCGGCGGAAGGTAGTTCACCATAGACGCGAGCGGCTCTGGAACAGGTTCCTCCGGCTGCTGCTGAGATGCTCTTGTGCCTGGAGATGTTCTGGGATCAGTAGCACCGGGGTGTACGTAGGTCGAAGCCGTCACCGGAGTGGCCATGCCGAAATCTAAGCCTCGGCGTAGAAATTGACGAACAACTTCTTCAGTCGATAAATTCTCCGTTGTGAACCAATGTAAATAACAAAACTCTGGACAGCAAATGGCGGAACTGCGTAGGGTATAGACTCTGAAAACAAGGGAAAATAGTCTGCACACTCGGCTCTGAAAACAATAATGCAGATCTTCAAACACAACTTATGCAACTCGAGACAGTAACCCGAAATTGATACAAGTGTGAGGTATGTATAGCCAGCGGGGTTAGTAAATGCGACCAAGTGGGGTTACGTAGCTATAGGCGGCTACAGATGAGTTGACAACACGCTATCCTCCTTGCCGTAGCGGTGCATTTAGTGTGATTGACGGGTTCTGACAGCCTTCCGGGAGAAGCTAATGCTTTCGGCGCCTGAGTTAAATGCAAATCTTTCGGAGATTAAGCCGAATCCGTCAGAACGGGTAGAATTAAATAGCGGCCTTATCCTTCATTTATTCAAACGCGGCTACATAACTGTTGTAATTCAAAATTTCCGGCGGGTCATTTCAACTTAGGAAACCGTGCCTCTATGGGTCCACAACAAAACTCTTTTCAGCGGCAAATTATGAAAGGGGACTTCGCAAGAGCGATAGTCCAATGGTCCACAAAGCAAAACTTCGCCAGAGCGGACTGCTAAGCTTTGCTCAAGCAATTTTTATTCAGGATGCGCGGATATTTCAAGGAACTGCGCAGGAAGCTGGAAACTGAGGGTGTGTCGCAGCTTCCGTGTAGACTAAATGCGATGTCTCTTTCAACTACACTGGGCATCTGCATTCCTGAGTAATATATTATGTCGACAGGGCGGAGTGGCCGTCGCAATAAAGCTTAAGCCGACTCCCGTTTATCATTGTAGGTAGTAGTTCTCCATTCAGCTTCGCAAGCTGAACTGCGCCTCCGTCTGTTATTTTTAGTACCTGAAAAGGACCTAACCAATGCACACGAAACTTGCCTGGAAACTTGATGAATTTACTATCGTAAAGGAGCACCAAGTCTCCTTCTTCAAAGTGCTTATGCTTAATGTGCCTGTCATGCCAAGCTTTCTGTCTTGCCTTCTGTACCTGTTGATGAAATCCGGCCATAAGTCTGTCTTCTTCTAAAGAAAGCAGTTGCGAAAGTCTTTCATTCATAGTGTCAGGATCTGCCATTTCTGTAATTTGCGCAATCCGGAGACTGGGAACAATGTATTCCATGGGCATAACTGCTTCTTGTCCTCCAACATTATCAAGTACTTCATCTGTGAAAGGAGTGGGAAATGGGTCGTGCGCTGATGCATCATTGAGTTTGCGCAAGTCGACACAAATTCTTATTTCACCTTTCGTTTTCTTTTCTTGGACCACCATAGGACTAATCCAATCGCTTTCCTCTACTGGCTCAATAATACCTGCTGCAAGCATCTTATCAATTTCTTCTTTGACTTTTTCTTTGTAGCGCGGGTTCAACCTGTATGGGCGCTGCTTTACTGGCTTGGCGTCGGGTTTCAGAGGTATGCGCATCACTCCTAAGTCTCCTAGGATGCCTTTCATTTCTGTGAACTTGGTAGGAAAGATATCTTGGTAATCACGTAATAAATCTGAAACATGCGCAACGGTTTCATCATCCCAATAATCTCCTATAGAAGCAAACTTTGGGTCAGCTTCTGTACCAATGTTAACTTTCTTGAGCTTGACGTGTTCTGCGATGGCAGGAATGTCAAGCTCAGGACCTTCAATATTGCGCGTCCCTTCTGATTCTGGGATATTGATGTTGCGAGGATCGTCCTCCTCATCTTCAGCGGTGAAGTTATAGCATTCCAGGGCATGTTCTATCTGGACAGCCCAATCTGGTTGGGAATATTCTGTTACTAGACCTGGTTCAAATACCTTCTTTTTAATACACTTCAGAGCCTGATCAATGCTTGGATGCTCTGACTCAAAGCTGAATGTAAGTTGAAAACTTTCTATCATAAGAGCCCAAGTAAGAGTGCCTTTGCGCAATTCTATTTCAGTATACCAATTCCTTGGAATTGTATCTAATGTGTGGATGAATTGGTGAACCCATTCATCTTCCGGAATATCTGACCATTGCTGAATACATGCTTCAATGTGTGACCTGGGGTCACTCTGTCCTTCATATTTGCGTAGCGCTTCGGCTGTGGTGTCCTGAAATCTGCGCAGTATCAATCTGCGACAGTCTTTCCATGTATGAATATTCTCCTTGTGCGCAATCCACCATCTTGCGGGTGTAGCGCGCAATGCTATATCCAGTGCCTGGATGCGCTGCGGTTCTGGAAGCTTTTGTTCATATTCCTGTATGAATTTAGTTACTTCAGTTAAGCCATCAAAAGTTGGAGTATCACTTAATTCTGTGCCAATCCATCGGATAGATTTAGTCATCATGGCGCAACGTCTTGCAGAAACCTCATGTAGACGATTCTGCCAGTTTTCCAATCCTGCATCTGAATCTGATGTGCACGAGCTATCACATCGCCAGCTGATATGGCCGTCTGCTGTGGGGTTGACATAGTCACTGTGGTTAGTGGTCATCTGATACAAGCTTTCCATGTGGCGCGCTTCCTCTTCTGCGCGAATGGGTTCTATATATCTTGGTCCTTGAATAGGATCAAGAGGTGCGATGACCCTGATCTGGTCATCCTCAAAGGTCATCTGTCTTTTCTTCAGGTTAATGACAGCCAAATTATCAAGTGCCCAGTCTATTCCTAACAGCGCTGGGTATGGTCTACTATCATCCATAATTTTGATTACTTCAAAATCTGCAGAGCTTCTTACTCCTTCAATATCAATAGGTACATTGGGTAATCTGCCCAATGGAGAGACTCGTTGCTGATTTGCGAGTCTTAGCTGGATAGGGGATCTTGTAAGCTGAGGGCTTCCCATCTGTTCCCATGTCTGCATAGTGAGAACATTGGCTTCTGAGCCCAAATCTAACATGACTTCGTCCATTTCAAATGCTCCAATCTGCGCTGTAAGCCTCATCTCTTTTCCAGTTCTAGTGTGACTCCTAATCTGGTGAACAGCACGCTGTGGTGTGTTCGTCGAAGCAGAGTGTTGGCACTGATCCAACAGGTGTTGGAGTTCTAGAGTTGCTTGTTCATTGCGCAACAATTTTAAACATTGTCGCAGGAACGCATGAACACTGCCTAGTGCATGCTCCTTATCGTCATCAGGTCTTCTAGCTGTAGTGGCCTGTTCTTGTACCAGGTTGTCTTGTCTTAGCACTTGCGATCTACTATTGTTCTGCGGAATTGCGGCAGAACTTGAAGCTCTCGGATCTGAGAAATACTCTTGAGCTTGCTTAAATGCTTCTTTTTGCTTCTGTAGGTTAAGTGGGGCTGGTTTAATGTTAGCACGGCGCACCCATTGCGTCGCTTGCTTTCCCGTTCCCATCTCTTGCGCACCAGTGGTAGCTCCACTGCGTGTCACTATATTAACTGTAGGGTCTGGTTCTCTTTTTTCTGCTCCAATCAACTGGATATTCTGATTGACCTGTGGTGTCTTTGCTTGCATCTTAGCCTGTAACTGAGGGCATTCTTCAATGATATGGTCAGAAGATTTACAATACCTGCAGAGGGTTGTAGGATTTTGGCAATCCCTAGCAAAATGACCTTGTTCTCCGCAATTATAACAAGTGATCTGTCCTCTTCCACGACCAAAGTTTGTTGTGCGTCCGCGTCCTCTGTAATTTGCTGCTCGGGCGTCCCGAGGTTGGTCATAAGGTGGACCTGCTGTGGGTCCTTGTGTCTCTGCTTGTACCCTATAAACATCATGCTTTCTTTCTATCATAAGATCATATGCTCTACAGTTGTTCTCATCATGACCTACTGATTTACAGAAATTACAATATAGATTCTTTGGAGTTTGTACATATTTCTGAAGTAAGTGGCATTCTTGTGGTCTATGACCTCTAGTTCTGCAGATTTCACACCAAGGCCCTTGTGCCTGTGGTAAAGGATTAGGTGCTCCAGTTGCAATATAGTCTATGAAAACAGGACAATGGTCCTTTGAATGACCTTGGGCTTTACATTTTGTACACCAAATTTCTTCCTTAATCTCCTTGCCTTTCTTAATATCATGCACTTGCAAGGTTAAGTTTGCTAATTGGTTCTGTAAATGCGCAACATCGTTGCTTGTTCCTGCAATTGGCAAAGCTTCTAGTTTCATAGCCATTTCTAGAGCTTGTTCCTGAGTATTGAGATTCTGTTGCATAAGAGGAAGTCTAATGTGTGGAAGCAGTGCAGCAATGAACCATTCTTTATGTTGCTGTGGTGCAAACTCGAAGCTTACTTGATCTATCAAGGCTTTGAACTTCTGGTCAAAGTCCCATACTGATTCTGTAGGTAACTGTTTGATGTCTTTGAGCTCTGTTATACACTGTGATTCTGACTTAGGTTTCTTGAATTCTCTAATCATGGCATTTCTTACCTCAGCAAGCGTCCTATTCTGTGCTGCTGAGTATTTCATGAACCAAGTCAAGGCTCTTTCTCTTAGTGTGGTTGCTAACTGAACCAGTTTAACAGCATCATCATTAATTTGCTTAATTGTCCAAATGGCTTCACATAAGAACCAGTGCTGCTCAGGGTCCTCTATCCCTGTTCCTCTAAAAGTTGGTAGTTTCATGTCATCACCCATCCTTCTTGCACGGGTTTGAGATGGAGGTACTGTAGCAGTGCCTCCGGGATGGTTAAACAAAGGTGGTACAGAGGTACTAGAAGTAGCGTGTGGGCTACTAGAAGGTGTTACTGTAGGATTATACTGAGCTCCGTCTGGTTTTTGCGGTGTAAAGGGGTAATACGGGATATGAGCACTCCCTTGTCTTTCTATATGGCTTGCTCTAGGGACTTGGCTATCGTTTGGGCTAGACTCAAAAGGATATTGGTCAAGGACTACTTTATATCGTTTTCCACTACGAGTGCAACCAATAACTTCAGGATCACTATCAGAATCTACGGACATTACTTGACTATGCTATTCATCAGAAGCAATACATAGCTTTCCTTTTTCATACAGAAGCATTTTAATCCATAAGTTCAGAGAATTTAAGAACTTACCTCTGTGTACTTGGAAGAAACTCCTCTCAGCTTCACTGAAACTCTTTCTTGTATCGACTGCAAATTCGGTAATAAAACCTTCCAGTAGACTATTCAACCAAAAGTCTACTGCGCGGGACACAGGATTGTCTATCCGCTTCACAATACTAGCTAGCTCAGGCGTCCACGTGACGGGTCGATCAACATGCAGCGTAGGTCTAGATTCTGCTAACTTGGCTATCCAAGCGTGTAACTCCAATGCAAACGTAACAAAGAAAATTTCGTAAAGGTCAGCATAAATATACTTCTGTAACCAATCTTCTGTTTGAAGCGTAGGGCTTCTATTTTCTTGTTCAGCAAACTCTTTAGCCTTTAAATCAAACCAATCTCCAATTTCCTTAGCTGTAGGATTCCAGTAACACATTTGTTAGCTGAGCAAGTCTCAGTGTAACAGAACCTTATGTTGTCTTCAGCAACAGTCTCAGATGTCGCGTGACTAGTAAGTCTTACAGCAACAAGTCGCAAGGCAAAGGAATCATTTGTTGGCTCAATCAACAGGGTTCAAAGCCATGGAAGTAATGTGATCAAAAAGTCATAAGGCAACAGAACCATTTGTTGGTCACTAGGCAACGGAACCATTTGTTGACTCTTCTATCTCGCGCGTTGCCAAAATAACAAGTCTCATTCGCGCGGCAACGGAACCATTTGTTGACTCTTCTATCTCGCGCGTCGCCAAAATAACAAGTCTCATTCGCGCGGCAACGGAACCATTTGTTGGCTCTTCTATCTCGCGCGTCGCCAAAATAACAAGTCTCATTCGCGCGGCAACGGAACCATTTGTTGGCTGCTTTTCTGGGCAGACCCGGGTTTTAATGAAGCGCAGCAACAAAACCCCTTGGCGCACTGGCCCTCTCGGCAACGAGCTGCGCGGCAGCTCGAGGTCTCACCCGAAGTGGCTATGGGGGGGTTAAGGAATCAGGTTTCCTTAACCGGGGTGACGCGGAGATGGCTCTTCCTTGAATGGTTCCTGTGAAATCGGCGGTCGGACCTTCCCGCAGGCCGCTCGTCGCAGCTGCGTGGGTCCCTTCCTTGGCAGGTCTACTGCGCAGTTTCTTCTCTCTAACGCAGCAGGCAACTATCCCTTGGGTCGACGCGCTGAACACTTCCTCGCCCTTCACATCTAGCGCAGTAACGCAGTCTGCTCTCGCCGCAGCGACCGTGCGTTACTACCTCTTTAGTACTTAAGACACTTCTAGTTATCAAAGGATCTTTCCAACTTGCTCAAACAGTCACAAAGATAAGACAGAAGTCTTGCATACACAAATAATGAACTCTAAATAGTTATCATTCACGCAAACATTATAACAAGAAGACATAAGTGAAGCTCATCCCCTCGAGGAAAACCACGTCCACGGGAGCATTATATTAACCAGAAAATGATAGAGTCATACAATATGCTGCGCACACAGCTGCAGCCTTAGATCTTACAGGAAACTCCACGCACACAGCTGGGAGCCCTTATCTCAAGCTTGTCTCCTCTCTATGGAGATTACAAAGGCACAGACGTCGACTCAGACTGTCTGGCAACTCAGGGATTAGCTCCTCGGCTATCCGATTTCCTCTCTCTAGTTCTACACACCGGGTAGAAATTACAGTGAAGGATAATCAACACATGATCTATCCTTTAGACTGGCTCTCTAACAGTCTAGTGTCCAACTCTCTAACTCTCCAAAAGGAAGGAACTGAAGGAAGGGAGGAAGAACCCTCTACCCATTACAATGATTCATCTATATAGGTAGCCATGACGGTCACACCTTTACAAAACTGTGGGCCTTTCCCAACAGTGATTCCCAAAAACCCTAACCACGCACATGGCTAGGTGTACTGTAGGTGCCGCTTGCAGTCACGTCGCCGCTTCCTGCAGGCTCCGTGAATTCCGGCGCAGATTGTGGGTATGGGCGATCGTCCTTCGCCTTCAATGCTCTGGTCCGTTGCTCCTCCTTGATCCGAGCAACCATAACTTCTGTACTAAGCCTTTAAATGAGGGTAGCTGAGCCCTCTACTCCATCGCCTTTATTTATTATGGTAGCTGAGCCACCTTCATTCTTTGATGACGTGCGCGCGATCTCCGCAATTTCCGGTCCGTGATCTGCGCTGAGATCATCCCTCTGGCACCGTACTGCGCACCGTCTCCTTCTTACCCAAAACTTAGTGCTTGTCCCAAAATTAGCACTTTCCTTCCATACTCGTGCTTTTTCCCAAAATTCGTAGCTTTTACTATAGCTGCGACCTTGGCCCCAACAACTATGAATGGTAATATGGTTGAGGTGCAACTGGGCGGGCATAAGCAGGGGATGCTTGACTAAAGAACTGAGGTGGACATGAGGGTCCATGGGAATGGTGGTGATGTGCCATAGGAGCATACGAATTGGTTGCTCCGGACTCTGATGTAGCCCGCGAAAGGTCGAGGCCATGGCTAGGATGTGCTATGAAAAAGGGTTGGGGATGCGAGGCAACACATCCAATGATGCCATCTGTGACATGGAATGCCCCTGGCACATCGTGATGGGAAGAATCGCCGCGAGGGGCGTCAGGTATGATGGAATACAGATAACCCGACTAGGCGTAAATGAGGTCAAATTGCTGGGCTTTGAGGATGGCCTCTTCTTCGGACTGGGGTCGTTTGGATGCCACATCCTTAGCAATGACAGGAAGGAGGGATTTTAGAAACCAATCTAAGAAGATACGGTCATCTAACTTGATTTTGCAGAGGCTACGGCGTCGACGCCACTCATGAATGTGGTCAGTGATGTGGGTAGCCATGTTCTGTCTACAAGACAGTAGGATCTCAACTCCCGCGTCATAGCAGAAAAGTAACTGAAAGAACTGCAGGAAGGTCGAGGCAAGGGAACTAAAGGTGGGATGGGTCTCATGGGGCTGCTCGATGTACCACTTAGTTGCAGAGCCACTGAGGGTGCGTTGTAACAGACGGAGGTGGACAGAGTCGTCCACTATGGAGATGGAGGAAGACCATAGATGGAAGGACATAATATGGTTTTGGGGGTCCTCACCAACCTTGCCCTCAAACTTAGGGATGTCGGACAGGAGCTTGGTGGGCATGTGAGGCCATGCAGGGTCGTGTCTGATGGGATCGTTAGTCAATCTAGCTAGGTTAGGAAGGTTGAGACTAGCCATGAATGGAAAACTAGTAGAAGGATGTGACATACTAGTGGGTGTGACCATGTTGGGGTCAATGCCCCCAAGTGGAGGGGCAGGGTTTGGGATGTTTCCTCCAAGTGGAGCAATGAAAGTGGTATGGGATGGTCCTGCACCGCCAAGGGTAGTGTGAGTCAATCATGGAGTGGGAATAGGTATGCCAGCTACTGGAATGGGTACAGTGATCGGAATGGTAGATGTGGGCCCCATCGAGGGCATACCCAAAGCAGGTGTGGTAGCTGGTGTGGTGGTGGATGCTCCACCAATGGTCCCTACAAAGAATATGGTGGAAGTCACGCCAACCATGGGGCTGGTTGGTGCTGTGTAAGTGGGGTTCTTGGACTCTCCCTCAGAATCAGAGGTAAAATAAGGGGCATCTAGATCGGGTGATGGAGTTCTATGCCATTGACGAGTGGAGTCAAGTGACAAGGCTCAAGATCTATGATGAGTGGTATCAAGTGATGAAGATCTATGTCTATGACGGGTGATTTCAAGTGAACCGTGCTGCGGGGGATCGCCTCGGAGGCGCCGAGAATGTCTCGGGGACTCAATGGTGACGGATGGTGTCAAGTATCTAGGGGTTTTGTTGAGTGAAAAATAGCTCAAAAACCCTAATGCAACCGAGTGTGCAGAAGGAGAGCTCAAAAAATATGGCACTCAGGCCAACAACCAACTCAAAACACTTACTGTAACAGCTGTGCTACAATAAGTGGAGTATCAACATAAATGGTCAGAATACCAACAAGCAGCAGGTTTCCTAAAAAATGAAAATAGTGGACTCGCTAGACGAAAAGGAGGTAAGGGAGCATGCAAACACCTAGCTAAATAGTATTGTGACTCAACTAGACATATCCTCTGCAAGGTGATGAAATCCAAGTCAAACAATATGGATAGTAAAGCCAAGTGGCTAAAGATATCCCCCTACCGGGAGGGACACCGGGTAGTCAATCCTAGAAGAAAAGCAAATAAGATACCCCGTTCATGACACGTTCGGTTGGGTGAATCTATCGTTTGTTTCTATCGCCGTTGTATCCCCATACAGGTGATACACCGAGAAATGTGAAACGTATCCTTCGGTTACTGAATGGATTGCGGTATTCCACTCAGGCTTCCGGAACCAATTTGGGGACTTTAACCCTCATAGGGGAGAGGCCTTCCCGATAAATTGGTTTTAACCGTGTCAAAACATACTTGGGGATTTTGGTTCCCTAATGGACAACAACTATGTCTCAAGTGTAAGCAACTGAGGGGTGTTATTTGGATGCCTATCCCCCCGATCCTACCTAACTACAAAAATTCTTATGTGTTCCCCAAGTGGGGTTAGAATGTTGGTTGTGTTAAGTAATATTTTAGGGCTCACTTGAATTAGGTGACAGAGTGTGTGTGTGTGTGTGAGATGATGAACCCAAGTAAAAGTGCCACGGGGTGGGAAACTTTCAAACTAAAAATAACAATACAGAATTTAAACTTTGAAATGCAAAATTTTCTCTTTTCAATTAAAATGCTGAATTTTTTTTTTTAAAATATTCTGTAAATGGAACAGAAATAATACTGCAGAAAAAATGCTATAGGGAAGTATGGCTACAGATAGGACAGATGGTTGTGTAGGTGCAGAAAATATTGCAGCAAAGTGCTGGGTTCAAAAACAGGAAAAAAGTGCAGAAAATAGACAGCGGGTCTGTGACAAATCTGAGCAGTTGGACCGCGGGAAACAGCGCAACAATCGCAGATGGGTTGCGGGATTTTAGCCGAAAGACGCAGGCAGACCGCGGGAAAAAGGTGAAAAGTCACAGGTAGGTTGCAGGAAAATGGCTGGAAGCCGCAAGCGGGACGTGGGAAAAGGTCGAAAGACGCAGGAGGGTTGCAGAAAAATGGCTGAAAGCCGCAAGTGGAACACGGAAAAATGGGTTAACAGCCGCAGTCGGATCACACGAAACAAGGTAATAGCCGCGGTCAGATCGCAGGTAATAGATTGGAAACCGTCGGTAGGTCACCGGAAACAGTCTCAGAGCCGCGGTCGGATCACAGGTAAATTCCTGAAAGACGCGGTTGGAACGCAACTGTGGGGGGAAAAAGACACGGTTTACTGTTAAATTTTCTGAATTTACTTCAATATGATCTAGGATCTTAACTGAGAGAACAACATGTACAGCATATCTACAGCATATCAATCATGGAGACAATAATGCAAGCACACAAGGGACACAAAGATTTACTTGGGGAAAACCATAAAGGTGAAAAACCCCAATAACTTCCTCAGAGATATATAGAGAAATGATACAACCAACCAAGAGAGATAGCCATAACCTAGCAGCAGATCCTCCTCCTCCATAAGTGCGCCACTCCTCCTTGAGTGCATGTGTGAGAAGTGAGTGAGCAAATAGAGTGTCTCCCGCACTCTATTTATACTTGACTTGACTTGCCTTTTTACCTAACTCATGTAGGCTCGAACTTAACCACATAACATAATGCTAACTGGGCCGACCCCCAATAGGGTGGTCTAATAACCCTTTGACCCACATGACTTATACAGGGCCGACCCCAAACAAGGTGGTCTAATAACCCATCAAGTATAAGTTACGACACTTACAATATAAATGACGACACTTCCTTATAGAGGAATAATACCATCTCTATAGGAATACAATATACATATATGTGAAATACATTCTGAAGTTACATATACATCAACACTCCCTCTTAACTAGGAAGGTATTTCTCAGCACAGTTCTTCTAGCACAAGTCATCTTCTCTGGATCATCGTCACTAGATAATCGTCATCGAGTCATCATCATTGTCACTGCTGCTACTATCTCAATCAATCTCTGAATCTACTCGTCATAGGAAGTTCTACAGAGCCAGTCCTTTTTCATACTGGATGTAGGCCCACCACCTGCAGGTCTTCATCATCACTGGCCATACTGTGGAATCCTCAGGACTTATTACGTGCGTCACAAAACCTCAAAAGAGCATCCCAGGATGTTACGGGTACACAACTCTGACCTGTAGGATCTCCCAGGGCGCCATTACATGTGACCCCACCACAAAACCTCGAAAGAGCATCTCAGGATGTTACAGGTACACAACTCCAACCTGAAATCTCCCAGGGCACAAATTACATGTGGTCCACCACAAAACCTCGCAAGAGCATCTCAGGATGTTACGGGTACACAACTCCGACCTGAAATCTACCAGGGCGCTATTACATGTGGTCATGGCAAAACCTCGCAAGAGCATCCCAGGACTGATTACGGGCACACAGCCCAACCTATCGGATCTCCCAGGGCGCTATTACATGCCATAGGACAAAACCTCGCAAGAGCATCTGCCAGATATTCCAGGGCGCTATTACATGCCATAGGAAAAACCTCGAAAGACTATCTGCAGATCTCCCAGGGCACCGAATTACATGTCCTCCCAGAGCAAAACCTCGAAAGAGCATTTGCCAGATGTCCCAGGGCACCGATATTACATGCCATAGGAAAAACCTCGAAAGACCATCTGCAAATCTCCCAGGGAACCGGATTACATGCTCATCTGCACAACCTGATCCACGGCCATAGAGTATCATCCTGATACTCACCATACATCATCCTGATGCATCCATGATCATCCTGATCATCATCACTGCAACATCCTGCTGCATGTCATCTAGAGCAACATCCTGAAGCTCATCATCTATGATCATCCTGATCATCACTGCAACATCCTGCTGCATGTCATCTGGAGCAACATCCTGAAGCTCGTCATCTATGATCATCCTGATCATCACTGCAACATCCTGCTGCATGTCATCTGGAGCAACATCCTGAAGCTCGTCATCTATGATCATCCTGATCATTAATGCATCTACCTGATGCATACCAAGTATCTACCTGATACATATTATCATACATGATCCTCCTGATCATCAATGTATCCACCTGACACAAATACACATACATGATACATATCACCATACATGATCCACCTGATCACACAATGTATCCACCTGATACATATACAGATACATGGTCCAAGCATCCAACATGATGCATATACAAAATACATACACATGATCCAACTGATCATATCCAGCATCCAACATGATGCATACATACAAAAATGATCCAACTGATCATATCCAGCATCCAACATGATGCATACATACATAAAACCAACTGATCATATCCAAGCAGAAACCAAAACATCATCCTGATGCTCATCATCCAGTGCTTACATCCACAGCCATGTGAAGGATGCCCCTTCCAACATACTTGGAATGGCTTCAGCAAATGTGTCCATCACTTATTCCTCGAAGTATCCTCGATCTGAAGCACGCCAAGCCTCTCTCTGAAGTACTCGAACTTCACCCTGGCTAGTGGCTTCATCAGCACATCTGCAATCTGCTCATCCGTTGCAACATACAGGAGCTTCACAGCTCCTCTCTGCACCATATCCCTGATATAGTGATATTTGATCTCTATGTGTTTCGACCTGTCATGAAACACTGGGTTCTCGGACAACTTCACACAACTCTGGTTATCACAGAAGATACCAGTAGCATCCAATGGGAGATCAAATAACTCAGACAGTAGCTTCCATATCCATACTGCCTCACAACTAGCTGAACAGGCTGCAACATACTCTGCCTTAGCTATACTCAGTGCTACGCAGGACTGCTTCCTGCTAAACCAAGAGATCACACCTGATCCCATACTGAAATAGCACCCAGATGTGCTCTTCCTATGTGCAGCACTGCCAACCCAATCTGAATCAACATAACCCTGCAGGTTAAACTTTTGATTCGCCTCATACCTGAGCCCATAATCCACTGTACCCTTCAGGTACCTCAGAATATGCTTTACAGCAACCAGGTGAACACTCCTCGGATCCGTCAGGAACTGGCTCAATGTGTTCACAGCAAAGCAAATGTCTGGTCTCGTGTTCGTCAGGTACATCAAGGACCCAATCATCTGGCGATACATAGAGACATCAATCGGCTCAGATGAAGCATCACATAGAAGCTTTAGATTTGATGCCATAGGTGTGGCCATGGCTTTGCAATCTATCATCCCGAACCTCTTTGGGATATCTACTGCATACTTCCCTTGTCCAAGGAAGATTCTATCTGCACTCTGCCACACCTCCATGCCAAAAACAAATAGTGCATCATCCCCAAGTTCTTCATCTCGAACTCGGTAGTAAGCTTCCACTGCATGTCGGCAATCAATCTATCTTCACCATACCAAGTTCTGCACATATATGATTTCCTATCATGAGTCTCAAAACCAAGTGGCTGCTCTACATACACTTCTTCTTCAACTACACCATTCAAGGAAGCTGTCTTGAATCCATCTGGTGTATCTTCTATTTCATCACTTTTATATTTCTCAATGCTGCCATCTGCAACATGCTTGATCTGATAGTTCCATTTGGAAGTCATAGCAAACTTCCCTTCATGTCTTGGGATTACATCCCAAACATCATTCTTCATGATCGACGGATCATGGCATTTCATTTCTTCATCCCAGATCCTGGGAACTTCAATATCTTCAATATCTTCAATATATATCTTTGTTGCTGGAACAAAATGTTGTAGTTCTTCTTTTGTAGGAGATGGCATACGATCTTTCCTACACAACAAGTTAAATTGCATGATTAGAAAACATCTCATAGTTTTTAGAACAAATTCTTACACATAAAGAAATATGCCATACAGTCATGCAATTATCTTAGCCAATGCTTCAATACAACATTTATCCATATTCCGTAACTTTCTAGATGCCTTCCAATCTCTACCAGAACATTGTTAAGAGTGTGCACAACTCCCAACATGTCAGCAAAGAGGTTTCATTCTAGATAAGTAGCAATGGAATGTTGTACAGTGCCATAGGCCACTTACCCATGCATATTAGGAGTATACTGTTCATCAATGCAATTATTCTAATATGCATAATACACAACCTAATTCTAGGAACATCAGTATATACATTATTGAACAGTATTATTTAAGAAATGACAATTCAAATACTTATCTTTGTTTGTTCGTTGGGTGGACTCCCTCTGAGTCTTCGCTTCCTTGCAGGAGCTGCTGGAGTCCTAATATGAAGTAGCTTCTTCTACACCTTTCTGTTGTGGGATGTAGAGAGATGTTCAACTCCCTCTGAATATCTGCATCCTTGCATAAACCACTGGAGTGTACTCCCTCTTGATCTTTGCTTCCTGGATTACCTGTTCTTGAACCTCATATTCATCCTTGGTCCCTATGCATGCTTATTAGTATCATGAATGTGTTATCCTTGTGATCTCATATAAAATCATACATTCATTATTATACTATTAAAAACACAATAATCTCAAGCATGTATAGTCATGATCATTTCAAACATAAATAATAAGCATTAGCATTCAAGGTTTATGTAGGATTCTTATGGTTAGTCAAATCATAAGAAACATAACATGTCTAAACCTGTAATTACTCAAACCTATGACTCTTCAGGTTAGTTGAATCATCAATCAAGATAAGAGATATAAAATGCATAAAACCTGTGATTATTCAAACCTATACCATCATGATTCTTCTGGTTAGTCATATCATCAATTATGGTAAGAAACATAATATGCATACAATCATGATTATCAAAACCTATGACTTCATGAATAATCATTATCAACAACAGTATAAGATCCTAACACAAGGTAGGATTCTATCTTGATATAGGAAAAACATACCTGGATTAGCATGCTAGCTATTTATGTCTAACATACTCACATGATGTCTTCTTGTTCTTCTTCAGTGACTTGTGCTAGTAACCTGTATATCTCATAGGTTAACTATTACAAAACCAAGTTATACATACCTCGTAAATGGATCTTCTATGAGATCCATGACAATGGATGAATCTTTGTCCTCATGTTATCATGATCATATGTTCTTGGACCAGAACATGATTTGTCTTTCTTGGTGTACCTTTCATGTTAGTAGACAACATAAACCTCATACAACACCATAATGCATTAGTATAATCATAAGTGTCAACACCCTAACCAATGAATATCTTCTATCATGCATTCATAATTTTGTTAAGGTGATACGACAAATCTAAAATCAAGATTATACTAACCGTAATAACATGAAGACAAACATACCATAAAATTAATCAAGAACAAATCTCAAAACATACCTCGATGAGTCATACCTATCGAGATCGCTTGTAATCTTCTTGTATAAGGCCTTAGCCTCATCTCCCTCTGAAACAGGAACTTCTTCACTCATGCAGATGATCAATCCATCTTCTTCTAGGATTGATCCAATCCACTTGATTTGCAAGAACTGGACCTTGAGCTGGATATGGGTTTGTCAGAGAAACCCCAAAAATTCAAACTTTGAATTTCAAACTTCTGACAGGATAGAAATATGCGCCTTGATGAGCTGATCAAACTGGTATATTCAGAATTTGAAAACTGCAAAGTTTCACTCCTCAATTTTGCTTTTGAAACTTCTTGATTCACTGGACGTGACCCTGAACTGGGGTTTGATGAAGCCCACTCTTCTGCCCAATCAAAATGTTTGATCCAAAGCTCTAAGCTTCTATTTTTCTGAGGAGCTTCCAGCCGTGGTCACAGATTTCAAAAATTCCCATTTTTACAGAAGCCCTAATTTTCCACTTTTCTGATCAAAGTCCCGAACTAGGGTCTAATCAAGCCCGGCCTTCTGCCCAACCAAAAATTCTGATATTGGTCTCTAAATTTCTATTTTGATGAGTAGCATCCAGTCGTGGTCTCAGATTACAAAAATTCCAACTTTCTACAAATCCCTAAATTCCGGAAGACATGAATGAAGGTACTCAAAAATAATTCTGTTTTGACAGAAATATGTACCTGATTTTTTCTGGTGTACCTCCAAATTTTTTGATCCAAAGGGTCTGAAAACGTTTCTTGAGATAGCCTGACCTGTTATCTTTCCATCCTGATAGGTCTGACCTCAATTGGATTCTCTGAGAGAGAGTTATGCCAAATGTCGCAACGTGACCTGTTTTGGGATAAAACAGAAGAGCGAACTTGTATGGCGTGCCACGTGTCACTGTTTGAACTTCGGCCTCTGAATTTTTTTTTTGAGATAGCTTGGCCTGTTATATTTCCATCCTAATAGGTATGACCTCAATTGGACTCTCTGATAGAGAGTTATGCTAAGTGTCACAACATGACCTGTTTATGGGATAATACAGGAGAGAAAACTTGTACAGCGTGCCACATGTCACTGGTTCAACTTCGGCCTCTGAAAACGTTTTCTGAGATAGTACAGACTGTGTACTACCTGTCACTTTTTATGAAATTTCATTTGGAGCTTCCTAGCCCAAGATATGACCTTTTTCCCAAGGTCACCTGATTTTGACTCAGATCTGGAAGAGGCAGAAACCCTATATTGTACAGATCATAAATCACAAAGTACAACGAATTAGAGGTTGTCCTTTGGACACAAGATACTTGGAGATTTAGTATTCATCCTGTAACAATTTCAGATCCGAAAAATTTGCCAAAACAGATTTATAGCGAAAGTGCTACGATGATGGGTTTTTGCTATATCAAGCCCTAGCATCGTAAGTGCAACAAGTGTCATACATGCCATATCATGCCTTCTTTTAGGCTAGTTCTGATACCATGTTAAATTTTCTGAATTTACTTCAATATGATCTAGGATCTTAACTGAGAGAACAACATGTACAGCATATCTATAGCATATCAATCATGGAGACAATAATGCAAGCACACAAGAGACACAAAGATTTACTTGGGGAAAACCATAAAGGTGAAAAACCCCAATAACTTCCTCAGAGATAGATAGAGAAATGATACAACCAACCAAGAGAGATAGCCATAACCTAGCAGCAGATCCTCCTCCTCCATAAGTGCGCCACTCCTCCTTGAGTGCATGTGTGAGAAGTGAGTGAGCAAATAGAGTGTCTCCCGCACTCTATTTATACTTGACTTGACTTGCCTTTTTACCTAACTCATGTAGGCTCGAACTTAACCACATAACATAATGCTAACTGGGCCGACCCCCAATAGGGTGGTCTAATAACCCTTTGACCCACATGGCCGACCCCCTATAGGGTGGTCTAATAACCCTTTGACCCACATGACTTATACAGGGCCGACCCCAAACAAGGTGGTCTAATAACCCATCAAGTATAAGTTACGACACTTACAATATAAATGACGACACTTCCTTATAGAGGAATAATACCATATCTATAGGAATACAATATACATATATGTGAAATACATTCCGAAGTTACATATACATCAACACTATATTTAAACTTTGAAATGCAAAATTTTCTCTTTTCAATTAAAATGCTGAATTTTTTTTTTTTAAATATTCTGTAAATGGAACAGAAATAATACTGCAGAAAAAAGGCTATAGGGAAGTATGGATGCAGATAGGACAGATGGCTGTGTAGGTGCAGAAAATATTGTAGCAAAGTGTTGGGTTCAAAAACAGGAAAAAAGTGCAGAAAACAGACCGCGGGTCTATGACAAATCTGAGCAGTTGCACCGCGGGAAACAGCGCAACAATCGCAGATGGGTTGCGGGATTTTAGCCGAAAGACACAGGCAGACCGTGGGAAAAAGGTGAAAAGTCGCAGGCAGGTTGCAGGAAAATGGCTGGAAGCCGCAAGCGGGACGTGGGAAAAGGCCGAAAGACGCAGGAGGGTTGCAGAAAAATGGCTAAAAGCCGCAAGTGGAACACGGAAAAATGGGTTAACAGCCGCAGTCGGATCACACGAAACAAGCTAATAGCCGCGGTCAGATCGCAGGTAATAGACTGGAAACTGTCGGTAGGTCACCGGAAACAGTCTCAGAGCCGCGGTCGGATCACAGGTAAATTCCTGAAAGACGCGGTTGGAACGCAACTGTGGGGGGGAAAAGACACGATTTACGACAGCCGAAAGGGACAGCCGAAAGGAAAAACAGAAAAATATTGCAGAAAATTAAAAATGTTTAAAATTTTAAAACTATAACCAGAAATTCAAAGGAACACAAGGGGAGTCGCCAAAACTGTAGCTAGGGTTTTCACCCTAGCTTGTGCAAATGAGCACCTAGTAAGGAGAAGGGACTCCTTAGTAGCAGTTCAGAAAAACATTAAATGAAAGACAGTACAGTAAAGTAGTAATTACTCTAAGCATGTGCATAAAATAGAAAAGACAAGATAATAAAAAGGGTTTTTGTATTGATTATACCTCCAATGTGAAGGTTGGTGAAGCCTTTGCAGCAGTCCAAGAGGGTTGCTTCCAAGCTTCCAGTTTTGCTCCTTCTCTTTCTCCAAAGGGTTTTGGAAATGGGCCAAAGGGGCCCTCAAATGTGAAAGTAGATCAAGGGTGAGCTAGGGTTTCAGGAGTGATTTTGGCAGAGTAAGGGTGTGTTTGACTGTGGATATGAAATGAGGGGCCTCCATCACCTATTTATAGGTTTTTAGTGGTGGAGTGCTGGCCCATGGTTTTGGGCACCATATGGTTTAGGTCAGCTGTATAGGGTTTTTGCTTCCTTTTTCCCTCTTTTTTCTCTTTTTTGTATTTTTTATTCCCTTTTTAGAGGGTTTTTGCTATTTTGGAGGAATTTTGGATTATTTTGGGGAAAAAGGGGTTTTTTGGCCTTTTGGAGGCTTTTTACTGGGTTTTTAAGGTTTTAGAGGCAAATATGGTAGGAAATATGGACAAATGAGTCATGTAATGGGGTAGATGAGGTAGTGACCACTTTTTGGGTGTTAACAGTCTCTTTCGATAGCTAAGGTTTCTCTTGAGTTACTTCAATTTCTTCTTAAAAGAATGAGACTGACACCAGTAGTGGTTTCTCCATTTCTTGCCTTGCTTTTGCATATTTTTTTGTCGCTAAGTCCAACACTATGACTTTATGCCTTTCCAATTTGAATATATCTCCACATTCTGGGAATGCAATTTCTTTTTGTCCTTCATTCCCTAGAACGGAAGACGGATTCTCCAGCTAATCTGCAACCTATGCCAACATATTCAAACTCTTCCCTGCCTACTTCTGACATGCTTCCGTCCATTTCTTTAATTCACCTCGAAGCATTTAAACTTATCCTTTTAGCATATCATTTTTAAAAAGAAGATTCTCAATTTGGGGTTCTTCTACAGTAGGTTCTTCTGTAACAACAGGTGATCGAAGTTTTAAAATGGGAATTTCAATATTTACCCCGATCGAATGCACCCCTTCTACTACAGTAACAACTCTAATTCTTCTCTTTTTTTGTTGGACTGTACATCTAGCCCTTGTTCCTTGGTCCTTCCCTTCTATTTTGTAACACAAAAGTCTCTATAGTTTCGGGAACAAGGACGAATTCTAACTCTTGAATTATAGTTCCTCTTATTTCAGGGGAGGATTCAACATCAAAAACCTCCATGTCTCCTCCTTCCATCGCCTCTATTTGATGTTCCTCTTCTACCATTGCAACTTCCGCAGCTGCAGCTTCTACTGTCGCATATTTTATGTCTGCTCCAATTTCAGCTGCTAATGATGTCGTCTCTACTACTTCAACTGCCACCCTAACTGCTATTTATATAAGGTCTGATGCTTCTTTAATATGGTTTGCTGCTGTTGCAGCTTCTAATACCACAACCTCATTTTCCACAGCTTCCATCGTACCTATCTCCTCTTCATCCTCCAATTGGTCTTCTAATGCTCCATCTCTCCCCCCAACTGAGTTTGAGGAACGCCGGTCCTCATCCCCTATTTCAACACCCCCTACGTCCAAGGCAGGTTCACGGGGTACCCTTAGTCGAGCCAAAAATTGTTCCCATGTCAAATTCTGGTGTGCAAGGGCCCTTAAGATTAGTAGTTTAATTAACCTGTGATTTGTGAGGGATGAAGAGGGATGTCGAGCACCTTTAACATAATGAGCCATGTGTTGCAAATATTTTAAAAGATAATAGGTCATATTTAACACCCTGCGAAGACGAAAATGTGATAGGAGGAAAAATTCATAGATGTAAACAACGCTGCACCTACCCTCGCATGTGATGTATTTCTTAAGAAAGATTACAACGTGGTCCCAAGGACTTGGAAGGGTCTCCAACATTGTTCCTCTGCCCCGTGGTCGAACAATTTCTCCTGTTTCTAGAAAGTACTCAAGTGCAGTCAAGTTATGGCACTTCCGACCAAACCAGTGCCTCCCAATTCTGGGCAATCCCGTTACTTCCGCCAGGATTTCCTCTGTAACATCTATCCTTATACCTCGAACCTATGTGTGGCTTCCGATTAGATTCTGGGAAAATTCAAGGTTCATTTCCACATGAAAACCATTCTAATGTTGGAAATAATTCACCCACCCAGCTTCCTGAAAGATAGCAAAAAATTCTATGTTCTTCTGCAGAGATTCTCTCGTTAAAGGTTCGTATCTCATAGGGATACCCATATTGTTGAGCTTCTGCGAAATATGCTAACGAGTGCACTAGTTACAGTTTCAGACGTTGGGATGACTGTACGCAAACACGGTTGATGTATAGCTGAAGTTTGATCTGGGAATTTTTGGAAAGGTGGCACATTTATTTTGGGAAGTTGGCAGGGTTATTTTTGGAATAAAATCGGTGGCAGGATTATCGCATGAGTCAGATAGAATGACAACCATAATCATAAGTACAAGTAACAACTTAAACATGGTTTTGGATCAATTGATTGGCTACAGATTGATGACATGGATTAACGACAAATAAAATCATTATTGCTTGCTGCGTCAGTACATGCCTAATCGTGGTTATGGTTAGAACCAGTACCTTTAAAATTAATGCTCAAGCCATCATTTCGCCATGATGGTGCCATCTTAGAGTCGCATCACTGGTGGAAAAGTATATGCGCACATGCTTCCATGAGTTGGATGTCATCGACTGGGAAGATAAAGTACATCGATGTTGATTTCAATGATAAGAGTGCATGGTGGAGGAAAATCAAACTAACACGGGATAGCAAAGATAAAATGAGTTTTTAATCAGAGTCAGAGCCTCAAAATGGGAAATATCTGGTGGATTCATGGCTGGGAACTTATGAAAATTTGGCTGAATAGGCAAGGTATGGCTGAGTAACAACTACACGAAAAGGGAAAATGGACAATATTAGCGGAGTCGCAGCTGTGTGAAAAGGAAAAATGGCCAAAATTTAGCGGAATCGCAGCTACGCGAAAAGGAAAAATAAGAAAATTATGGTGGAGTTGCAGCTCTGCAAAATGGAAAATAGGAAAATCTTCGGCTGACTGGTGAATGATGTTGAATCATTCATTTTCTTCAAGGAGTTATTCATAACAAGAAAATAAGCTAAGGTGCCTGCAATCGTCTGGCCCAGTCATGACCATTGCTCCTCAAGTTGATTCCTATGCACAGTTCTTCAAAACAAACCTATCAAAGCGTAAAAGGAAAAAAAAAAAAAGAACAACAATTTATTTATGTACAAATTTATGTGTGGAAATTGCAGTTTAAGAATTCACAAGGGCTGAAAAAGATTCCTTCCCTTACGTTAACTGATAATCTGGATCAACTGCAACATGTGAAATGAATGCATTTTTAGAAATTGGTTTATGGTAAAGTCGTAGACGATGAACATTGGAAAATAATGGTGTCATGTTTTCATCGATGGTGATCAACCGAACTGTTCCATTGTCAAACACTTTGTCTATTTGATAGGGACCTAGCCATCTTGTGCGTAATTTTCCTTTAAAATCCTTTTTAAACCGTGAATCATACAACATAGCCCAGTCTCCTTCGCAGAATAATTTCTTCTTTATAAATATGTCATGCCATTTGGAGCACTGCTGTTGGATTAAAGTTGTATGATGTACTGCAGCTATGCGCTTATCATCGAATTCATTTAGATGATTCAGTCAGTTCCTCTGAGCTTCTGTTAAATCAAGGTTTTCTTATATAGCTCTCTTCAAAGTTCTGATTTCGAATTTAATAGGGAAGGAAACATTCTTACCATACACCAATTCATATGGTGAGAAACCAATAGTGTTGCGCCATGTACTACAGTAAGCCCATAGTGCCTCTGGAAGTCTTTCGGCCCAAGATTTACGGTGGATTTTCACCGTTTTTGTTAAAATAGCCTCCATGACCTTACTTGTGCTTTCCACTTGGCCATTGGCCTGTAGATGATATGGTGAGGTTATTTTGTGTTGAATGTGATACTTTTGTAATAGGTCTTCCAATTTGCGTGACACAATTTGTGGTCCTCCATCTGTAATTATTTCTTTGGGTACTCCAAAACGGGTGAAGATCTCTTCATATACGAAATCCATTATAGCTTGATCAGTAGCCTTAACCAAATCTATAGCCTCCACCCATTTGGTCATGTAATATGTGCAAACCAAGATATAAACTTTTTGCTTCAAGGGAGGGTTGACATGCCCTACAAAATCCAGAGCCCATCTATCAAAAGGTTCAACCACAAGCTGTGGCTGAAGAGGCATTTCATCCAATCTCTTCAGCTGGCCCATCCTCTGGCAGCCATCACATGCCTGAATATATTGTTTCGCATCCCTGAACAATGTCAGCCAAAAATATCCCATCCTTAAAACCTTATGACCCGTCCTTTTGTCGGAAAAATTGCCCCCATAGGGCTCATCATGGAAAGCTTTCAAGATACTGAAAATTTTATCTTCTCTTACACATCTTATGATTTCCAAATCAAGACCTATGTAGAAAAGATGTCCATCTATCCAGTAGTATCTATCACTCTGATGTATGATCTTTCTTTTTTCTCTCTTTGACGGATGTGCTAGAAGCTTACCTACAACCAAAACGTTCGCTTTATCTGTGTACCATGGGGAATGAGATGACACTGCAAACAAATGTTCATCAGGGAAGGAATCTTCAACTGGTAGACTGTCATCACTATTTGTAAGTTGAGATAAAAATTCAGCAACAATGTCTTCCTTTCTTGGTCGGTCAATAATTGTAATGTCAAATTCTTATAATAGTAACAACCATTAGTTACTTCAGCATTCATGTGGGTTTATTCATTAAATACTTGATGGTTGAATGATCACTGTGCACAAAAGTGGAATCTCCATTAATGTGGTGTCTAAATTTATTGATGGAATAAACAATGGCAATGAATTCTTTCTCTATAACAGTATAGTTCAGTTTAGCAGGGCCTAGGTTCTTACTGATGTAATAAATTGCATATGGAGCATGACCTTCCTTCTATCCTAATACTGCTCCAATGGTAGTATGAGAAGCATTTGAGGAGATATGAAAAGGAAGAGCCAAATTGGGCCCTTGTAGGATGGGTGTTGTGGAAAACCTTTTCTTAAGTTCAGTAAACATTGCTTGGCATGTATCATTCCAATCAAATTGTACATCCTTCATCAACAAGGTGAATAAAGGAGAAACAAGTTTGGAAAAGTTTTCTATAAATCTTTTGTAGTGACTAGTATGCCCTAAGAAGCTACGTACCTCTTTTTGGGTTCCAGGAGTGGGTATGTTTTCAATTACCCTAATTTTGGATGGATCTACCTCGATACCATCAACAGAGATGAAGTTCCCCAGAACCACACCATCGTTCATCATCATATGGCACTTTTCAGTGCTTAAAGATAGTTGGGTTTGTTCATAGCGTTCTAAAACTTTCTCTAAATTTTTCAATGCTTCATCGAAACTATTACCGTATGGAGTGAAGTCATCCATAAAAATTTCCATGCAGTCATTTACCATATCCGAAGAGATCCCAATCACTGATCTCTAACTTGTGGTTGGTGCATTGCACAACCCGGAAGGAAGTACCTTGTATGCAAAAGTGCCCCAGGAATAGGTGAAAGTGGTTTTGTCTTGGTCTTCTAGAGCAATCTGGATTTGATTATAACCACTAAATCCATCCAGAAAGGAAAAATACTTCTTTCTAGACAAGGTATAAATGAACTGATCAATAAAAGGTAGGGGAAATTGGGTATATAAATCATGCTTCCAATTTTTTTTGGATTTCTTCTTTCACTATGTCCCTTAAATTCGGGTTCATCCTTCATTGTGGTTGGCACGCTGGTATGGAGTCGCTTTTGATGTAAATGTGATGGGTACATAGATTAGAAGGAATGCCCTTTATATCTATGTCTTCCCATGCGAAATATCCCTTGTGTTTTTTTAGCAAAGTGATCAATTGTTCCAGCTCATTGGGCGCAAGATTCAGGTTATTGTTCAATGTTTTTCCTATCTCAATTTCTACTGGTACACTTTTCAAATTTTTAAGTACTGGAATTATGTTGGCATTACTTACTAGAGTCTCTTCCATTAGATTTTCTTGTTTTTTCTCATCTAAAGTACAGTTCAGAATCCGGTAAACATGTTTATTGACAGATGTGGGCTCACTGATGAACTGTTAGTAGTGTTGTCCTTTATTTCATATTTAAAAGTTAAGGCTCTCCCTATCATTAATAATGTTGAACGCCTTCTTCTTCCTCCAATTCCATCCAGAGCGGAGTTTTAGCTTCTAATCTTGGTCGGGTTGGAGGGTATAAAGTTAGGCTTTTAATGTTAGTCCCATCTGAGATAGTCATGTACCCCAATCGACAGCTGATGCAAGCATCTGTTGTGGCCAACCATGGTCTTCCCAAGATCAGCGGGTGTCCCCCCAACTGTGCCTTCGGTTTCAAAACCAAAAAGTCCGCGGGTACTCCCAAAAATCAACAATGACTACAAGTTCGTCAAGGATTCCCTTGAGCTTGATTGTTGATCTGTCAGCAAGTTCTAATATGGTATGGTTTGGCTGAAGATTAGTAATTCCAAGTTTCTTCCTAGTTTCTTTACACAGAGATCTCGAATGGTCTTTTCATAAATGGGCACATCGTGGAGGGATTGTAACAGTGAAATTTTGACATACAGATTTTTCAACTCCCCTAAGAGATTGAATCGAGGTTGTTCCACTATTTTCTGCAGGGCCAATCGTTCTTGATATGGTGGTTATCTTATAAGTTGTGTAGGTATTTCATTGTGTGTTTCTCCATGTGTTTTATCTACTATTTCAGTAGGAATGTCAGCATCCTCAATGATGGGGATTGTTGAATTGACTGAATTCTCAAAATGCTGATCCATTCTTGCTTCAATCGCTGAGGATGGAACATCCTTAATGATGATGTGTTCCACTACCCTCCCTGATTGTAATTGTATGTCATTGCAAGGAATTTGGGAAATGGAATAAGCAGGCATATTGGCAGTCTCAAATTGATGAACTTCTTTATTATTCAGGTTGGGGTTAGGTTATGCAGGCATTTGTGGTCGTAGTGGTGCATTCATAGGTGCGGCGTTGTTTTGGAATTGTAGTTGTCACTACTAATATTGTTGGTGAGGATACTATTGAGGAGGATACTGTTGATATGGAGTCTGGTGATGAGGAAAATCATTTCCTGGGTAAGAATTTCTCCAGTTGGGAGACCAGGAAGCTTGCTGGTTCGATTGTTGTTCCCATGGTGTCCAAGGGTTAGGATTTTGCATTGGGTTCTAAGATGGATGCCATTGGTTGTTAGAATAATTTGAAGGGAATTGTGTATTCATATTATGCATATTATTCATACCATTCATATTATTCCAAAAAGGTGATGGCTCTGAGTTCATACCTTCATTTCGAGGCTTCCAAGGCTTTTTCTGAGAAATAAAATAAGCTTGTTCCACATCTGAGGTAGATGCTTGCAAGACTGCTTTGAATTTGGCTAATGAAGGACATTCCTTAGCATCATGATCCAATTCACATATCTGACATACCTCCACCTTATCAAGTGGAAATTCTTTCAAAGGGTGCTTCTTTCTGCATTTGGGACATAATACACCAAGTATCAGGTCTTCTACTGCTTGCCTCTATTTTTCTCTCAAGACATCTAATTCTGATGAATCAAAGATCATCATATCTGTCTTAAAATTATCTAGAAGGTTTCCCATTTGTTCCTGAGTGGCTCCTCCACTAGTTGACTTCTATGTCCCAGTGAAGACATATTGATCTCATTCTTTGTCCCGTTTGTTGGTTCTAGAGGATCCCCTTGAATATCTTCGACATAAATCAATGATCTTGTCAACGGGTTCTTTTGAAATATCCCCTTTTCCCAACAAATTCAAAATATATAGGCAATCTTCTCTTATCCCTCTCAGTAGGATAATCTTGAGTACATCCTTCCCTATATCGGAATGACCAGACCTTTGTAAGTTGTACAACAATCTTTCAACAAAACATTCCAGGCTCTCTTCTTCTTTCTGAACCATTTTAAACAACCTTTCCTTCCTATCTCTAGTTCTGCAATACTCTTGATATTTAGAAAGGAAAGTTTGTTTCATTTTATCCCAAGTAGTTATGGTCTCATGAACCAAACTCATGAACCAACGCAAAGCATTTACTTTCAGGGTGGCTGGAAATAGTTTCAGTTTCTGCGTACTGGAGGTATAGTCGTAACTGCAACATAGGATGTTGAACTCAAAATGAAATTCATCGGGATCTTCATAGGACTTACCATGGAAGTTCAGGAGAAATGAGGGTGAAATATTTTTCATAGAGGCCACCCCTGGTGTTTGAAGGATAGGGAATTCAAGTGTGACAACAATGTAATCATGCTAATTATCTTCCACCTCCTCCTCATTACGTTCATTGTCTTCTTCCCGCTCTCCATTAGCCATCATGTCAGTCCAAAATTTTAATGCTTCCTTCTCTCTTTCTTCCTCTTCCCTTGTTTCTTCTGCTTTCCTCCTTTCTTCTTCTCACCTTCTCTCTTCTTCTGCTTCTCAACGAGTTTCCAACCACCCTTCTTTAGTGACTCTGTTCCCATTAATATGATAGATCTCCTCTCTCTCTGGTGCACTCACAACACTTCTGTTGGGCCTGGCCCAAGTGGGGCAATTTTGAGCAAGGAATTTCAGAACTGCAAAGCAGAGTGTAGTTCATATAGAGTAATATTTTGTACATGTTTTTGGGATGTTCCGAAGATGCGCACAGCGCGGTAGAGGAAGTATTGCGAAGATCAGTGCTGCAAGGATGCAGTACTGTGAAGTGTCCAATCTACAAGGATCCAGCAGGGCAGAGTGTTGGACGGGAAGATGGCATGTATTCTGGTTAGACCGTCGGCGGTCTATTTTTGGAAAAGATGCTCCAGGAATGCCAAGTGGTGGGCAGGAGAAGATGGGGAAGAAAGCGACTGGTCGCACATGCGAAAGATACCACTACCCGAACCAGTCACACAAGGCTGTTAGAGGAATAACGGCTCGGTGAAAGCGACATGTTGGCACGCATGCAACAAGAAGGCCAATAGTGACGTGGGCATGCGCGAAGGGAAGGTCAGGATGGAATATTCACTACTAGATGCCAGCTAGCTCGATGAGTTGGAATATGTAACTGTTTTGTAAACCCTAATGGTTTTTGGCCTGCAGAATGTAAATAAATGACCTATGGTCATGATCTATAAGTAAGGCACGATTTTGTAAGGGAAGGGTTACTCTCCATTTTTGTCATTGTTGCATATTGCTAAAGTCTGTAAAGGTAGAAGTTATTGTAAAGGATCTGCAGCTGAGTGGGCAGAGACCTACCTGAGAGAGAAGAGAGTCCGCAGCTGAGTGCGCAGACTAAGAATGGTTGTACCCTTCCCAAAAAGATCAATATTAACAACCGTTCTTGTGGACGTAGCCTCCATCCGGGGGGTGAAACACGTTAAATCTTGTGTATGTGTTGTTACTTATTAGCTTATATTGAATGTTGGATCTTCATTTACCAATGGTATATTAATGCTTTTGTATGTATTTGCCATAAGAAAGAGAGATGGGAATAATATGTTAAGCATTGTATGAATGAATGGATGTGAATGCGTAGTATTCATGTTTGCACAAGTATCCGTTTATAGAACAATTACAGTTGTGTATGAAGGGTTGGATTGTATACTCTTGTGACATACACCACAGGCCACACACATTATTATATTATTCATCTACTTGTAGCTTGCGTAAGGTCACTTAGCCTAAGACAATAGGTGATTGCTTGAGAATATCAAGTATAGACAGTGAGTATTTTTCAAGTCTAGTGAGAAGGAGTGTAATTCAGTCACGCTACCCCTTTAGTATCATTGTGGCTGAACCACACAATCTCTAGACTCGCGGGTATCATAGCAGTCAGTTGGAGTACTGTGGACCGCGACGTAGTACATTGTCGCGCTATCCTTGGTTCGCAGTGCCAGTCCATCGGTGCCATGTGCAGTTAGCCTGGATAAACAACTCATCACCCACTATGGAAACATGGTTCCCCAGTGCCCGCATAGCTACACCTCGGGTGAGACTTCAACCAGTTCATAGGTTCATGACGAAATGTTCGGTGCGAAGGGGTTTTTGTGGTTAGGGGAAACCACGAAGAACTTGGTCTATCTCGAAAACCCTTTAGATCAGCTTATAAGCCAACAAATGGTTCTATTGCTACGCTAAGAATCCATGATGAGTTGACGCAATAATGTGCGAAGAAGAATACCAGTTCCCGTTGGGTTCAGAAAACTGGAATCCTAGAAAGAAAGAGATCTAGGATTGGTGTGACAAAATTGAAAGAGATTTTGCCAAGAAAGAGAACAGACATCCGCGTCTTACCAACGTACAGTGGTTAAATAGATATCTGTGGAGATATATTCAAGAAATATTTTGGGTTTTATTTCCGAATGAGCTACACGCATGGATATCACAACTTGCAGAGAAGAAAACCTGTTTTCAAGGAGGAGTACCTACAAAGTGGAGTCCATAGCTCACAACGTAACTCAAAGCGATAGACAACCCACTGATGTGAGTAGTCAACTTCTAGGGTGATATAATTTTTGAAGGATTTGTAACAGAATTAGATGTAGACATGTTGAAGTCCTACAGTCAATCTGAAGCATACTTTTTCAAAGGATTCAGAGGCAAGTTCCTGAAAAATCTTAGTCTATACATTAAAATGCTCTTAGCTGAGAAAGGCATTTTAAGAATGTAGTAATATTTTTGTATCTGTCATGGTAGAAAGTATATACAATGACTTTGACGAAGAAATCCATAACCTGAGAAGTGGAAAGAGATATAAGTTTAGTAAAGAAAAGAATCCTGGAGGACCTGGACTCCGCGTGAATACTAAACTCCCGTGTGACCTTAATAATCAGACCGCACCATCATCAGCCACCATCCATCCTATTACACCACACAACCCGCTGGTTGCAGATACTATGCCACCCCTATCTCAGAACCCACATGCCATGAATGTCACACAGCCCACCCACAGAATATTAATACTGGAAGCACCGCAGGTGCGGGTGCACAGGCCAATATGACTCGAAACATTCTAGTCCAGAACACCCAGTTTCAGAATAGTCTGCAGAGTGGTATCCCTAGCACTCTGCTTAATACCCCCTTTACTTTTTCTGCTCAGAACCCTCCCCAGAATCATAACACCAATACACCACCATGAAGGAGAATGATAGATAACGACATAAAACTGTCGATATTCAAAGGAACGGGTCTAGAAGACCCTGATCAGCATTGGTTTCTATGTGAAGATGTATGGAATGTAAAGCAAATTTAGGATGACCATGAAAAAAAAAGAAAAAAGAAGAAGAAGAACAACATGAAAAAGTAAAGAAAAAGGAAAGAAGAATAGCGCAGTTGCGAAGCTCAACAATGCAACTGTGAGGATCAAGTCACATGAGGATGAGCCTTAATGCAGAAGGTTGAGTTCTGACACCACGAAGTCATTGCGTAGGACTGAGAATGACCTACCATGCAGTTCGACGCAACGTTCACAAAAATAGCCGCTATATAGTTGTTGCCAACAACCACTTGGACATTTAACGCAAAAATAACCATTCTGAACCGAATTTTGAAGAACAAGACCAAAGGATCCACCAGATGTGGCCAATGGATACTGCTAATAATGCTCACCTAGCCGTTGAGGGGTGCGAAGGAGGTCCATTGCGCCTAGAAATAACGATGCATATCGTCTCATGGGCGTTACCAAACAGTTGGAATTTTGAGCAAATATTTTTTGTGTGAGCTATTTTATGTCTTAGCTATTTTCTGTGTGAGCTCTAACCAGTGGATGTTTGAGAGCTCTTCAATCAAAGATGAATTCACAGTTGAGGAGACTGTGAGGATTTTCAAGCATGGAGGGATCGAAGGGTTAATGAGAATCCCAGCTAAGAATGTTGCTTTCGAACAAGGTCAAGCATCACGAAGGTCACCGAGGCATGGTCCAGCTATGGAAGATAGAGGGAAAAATCCTATGCAACCAAGAATGAAGGTCCCCCAGAGGGGTTCCACAGGGCAGAAGCCGCCGGTAGCGCATAAAGAGATACGACTGACCATAACTCTGAATTACATCTCACCGCATGCGCTGGATGCACCAGTCTTTAAGTTGCTAAAGAACGCAAAATATGATAGTCCACTATAACCGATCTCCAAGCACGTTCAGGTAGATAAGAATCTACTGGGAAAAATACCAGACTGTAAATGGGAGGACTACGATCTGTTGGAAATTCATAAGGAGGAACCTAATAAGCCAAAGATCCCACAGTTCCAGCCTGACCAGTACATGTGCTGGAAAAAGGATGCAAAGGGTGAGCTTAACTTGGTTGCCAAAAGTTGGCTGTCAGGCGTAGTCCAATCTAGGTTGCTCAAGCTACTCAGGCTGCCGCATTTTGATAGAACATTGGAACTAAATGCGGTAGTAAGAATGCTGATGGAAAGAATGCATCAAGGTTACTTGTGGCTGGACCGCAATGTGGACTTAAACATTGATTTAATCCATCGTATTACGGGATTGAGTAAGAGGGGTAAAGATCCACAGATATTTTTCCAAGGGAAGAGCAAGGATAGAGAAGTTGTCCAAGGGAAGAGCAAGGATAGAGAAGTTGTGGCCATGATGAAGAAAACCCAGTCTGCTGTCAAAGGGAAGAGGGGTTTTCAAATAGAAGACATTGAGGATAGGGCGATGAAGTTCATCATGCAACTGGTAGTAGGAAATATCCTGGGGAAATGCAGGCCTCTAGAAGTAAACGCGGGTGCAGTACTACTTGGAACTGCGGAAACAGAAGGAGAAGAGTTCAACTGGTCGCGGTATCTCCTGAACGAGTTCATGGAGGAACTCAACGACATGCGGCTTAGTGGCAGAAGTGTTATAGTACTGATCGTTCTTGTTGGATGGAAAGAGCCAAAGGATTATGTTGGCATGATCACGGATTCCAAGGACTATAGGGGGCCCCATTTTGTAAGCCTTTGGGCCAATCTCAACTCATAGAAGTAGCACACGACAGCAGAAGTGTTCTACTAGTACTATTACCAGCTGCGCGATGCGATTGTAGCAGCCCCCAGGATTACAAAGCGGGTATCTAGCAAATAAATTTGCATTGTGGATTTTTATGCTTACATGTGTAGTATCCATAATTCACCTAAAGCGCAAAAGAAGAAGACAGAGTGGTATGCAGGAAGCTACCACATGTATGAAGAGGATATTGACAATATAATGAAGGAATGGCCTGCTGAGTTGTGCGTAGAGGTTGTAGATGTCCCCAGTGACTCTGAGGAGGATGATCCAATTCCAAGTCCATGCCCGATAGTTGAAGAAAAAGAGACAACGAAAAGAAACGATCAGACAGAGAGCACCGTGCAGCAAAAGGGAGCACCCAAGAAGAAAAAGGTTGATAAAGGCAAGCTGGACACCGTCCTCAAGACCGATGATTATGAAATGATCGACGTAGTATTCAACGAACAAATAGAATATCTGATGATGGGCAAGGAGAAAAAATATAAATCCATACAAGATACTCTACAACAGAATCTGATCGTGTTGGAGGGCATTACGCTGAAGATCGATGAAGTACACAAGAGATTACCCCCCCGCGTGACTTAGATTCCGAAGGGAAGTCAGGAGGGACTTCGCAGCAGTCGTAGCTGGCTATGACCCTTCCTGCGAAGTCACGCATCGTCCATCTAGACACAAGAATTGTCTCTTTACCATTTCCAGAGTAGCTATTGCTGGATACAAAGGGTGTAGAGCTTGTGGAGCTGGATCTTGCAAAGATACCATTACTCGGCTTGCATTATTTACACTTGCAGTGCGTAGAAGAGATGCATGAAAGAACTATTGATGTGATGAAAGGACAGGATGAACTCCAAGTAGCTAACAGGCAGTTGGAGGAAGATAGCTCGCATAGAGCTATGCGGCTGTAGGACAAATAGGATCGTCAGTTAAGACTCGAATCCATGATCACCACAATCGCTGATGGCACAGATGAATTTGAAGTACAAGCAGAACCAATAGATACTATTGTCAAGATTGGCGAGTTGGTGACCCATCTGAAGAATAAAATGCAAGACATGGAGGTTCTCCATGAGGCTGACATTGCTGCTTTGAAGGAGCAGGTAAACCCATAGACCCCACCATATCAGCAGTAGCTGAGAGCAAAAGAAGTAAATACCGCAGCAGAGAACATTGCTGCCAAAGTGGCTAAGTGCCAAAATCTGTTGGAAGCTGCATCGAAGGAATTCACTGCCCTCGAAGAAGACCTAGGACTACTAGCAGTTAAGAATGCAGTGAAGGAAAAGAAAGCTGCATTATAGTATTTGGATACATAAGTAAAGGCACTGCCACCACAGGATAGGTTGCATAGGTACAGATAAATCAGCGCGCTGAAGAAGGAAGTGCAGGCGTTGAGGGAAAAAGAAACGGAAATGGGAGACAAATAGCAGCCATTACTGGAAGATGCCAGTACAATCTCACAAGAGATCAAGGAAAAATTAAAGGAGCTGTGCGAGAATCAGGTGCAGGTGGAAGGACAGATAGGTGAGGAGATCACATCTGAACTGTTGGAGACACTTAACCAGATTGAGCAAGACACAAAGCAGGCAGTCCAGAAGTTGACTGCTACATACAATGAATTCGTTGCGAAGCTAACTCTGCAGCAAGAAGCACAGCTCGGGGAAGCTGAAGTTACAAGTATCTCGGGGGCAAGCCACATGTGAGTGTCAGGGGCCTATTGGGCCTGACCCAAGTGGGGAAATTTTGAGTAAGCACTTTTGGAACTACAAAGTAGAGCGTAGTTCAGATAAAATTCTCTTTTGTACATGTTTTGGGGATGCTACGAAGATGCGCATAGCATGGTAGAGGAAGTGTTGCGAAGATCAGTGCTGCGAGGATGCAGTACTACGAAGTGTCCAGTCTATAAGGATCTAGCAGGGCATAGTGTTGGACGAGAAGATGACACATATTCTAGTTAGACCGCCGGTGGTCTATTTTTGGCAAAGATGCTCCAGGAATTCCAAGCGGTGGGCAGGAGCAGATGGAGAAGAAAGCAACTAGTCACACACGCGAAAGATACCACTACTTGAACCAGTCGCACGAGGCCGTTAGAGGAATAACGGCTCAGTGAAAGCGACCTGTTGGCACGCATGCGACAGGAAGGCCAATAGTGACATGGGCACACGCAAAGGGCAGGCCACGATGGAATATTCTCTACCAAGCGCCAGCTAGCTCGATGAGTTGGAATCTGTAACATTTTTGTAAACCCTAAGGGTTTTTGGCCTACGGAATGTAAAGACATGACCTACGGGCATGATCTATAAGTAAGGCACAATTTTGTAAGGGAAGGGTTACTCTCCATTTTTTATTGTTGCATATTGTTAGAGTCTGTGAAGGTAGAAGCTATTGTAAAGGCTCTGCAGCTAAGTGCGCAGAGACTTACCTGAGAGAGAAGAGAGTTTGCAGCTGAGTGCGTAGACTAAGAACGGTTGTACCCTTCCCAAAAAGATCAATATTAACAACCATTCTTGTGGACATAGCCTTCATGCGGGGGGTGAACCATGTTAAATCTTATGTAATGTGATTGTGTGTATGTGTTGTTACTTATTAGCTTATATTGAATGTTGGATCTTCATTTACCAATGGTATATTATTGCTTTTGTATGTATTTTCCATAAGAAAGAGAGATGGGAATAATATGTTAAGCATTGTATGAATGAATGGACGTGAATGCCTAGTAATCAAGTTTGCACAAGTATCAGTTTATAGAACAATTACAGTTGTGTATGAAAGGTTGGATTGTATACTATTATGACATACACCACAGGCTGGGCATAGTATTATATTGTTCATCTACTTTTAGCTTTGGTAAGGTAACTTAGCCTAAGACAGTAGGTGATTGCTTAAGAATATCAAGTATAGACAGTGATTATTTGTCAAGTCTGGTGAGAAGGCGTGTAAGTCAGTCACACTGCCCCTTTAGTATCATTGTGGACGGACCACGCAGTCTTTGGACTCGCGGGTATTGCAGCAGTCAGTTGGAGTACTGCAGACCGCGACGTAGTCCATTGTCACGCTGTCCTTAGTTGGTAGGGCCAGTCCATTGGTGCGCTGCGCAGTTAGCCTAGATAAAAAACCCATCACCCACTGTGGAAACCTGGTTCCGCAGTGCCCCCATAGCTACACCTTGGGTGAGACTTCAAACTGTTCGCAGGTTGATGCCGAAAGGGCCGATGCGAAGGGGTTTTGTTGGTTAAGAAAAACCATGAAGAACATGGGTCTATCTTGAAAACCCTTTAGATTAGCTTGTAAGCCAACAAATTCCTTTGTCTTTAGGAGGTTTCTTCTCTCGAGCGGGAGTTTAAGGTCCCATTACATTCTCCACAGTTGATGTCGATGTTTCAAGATTAGGAGGAATGTAGTTTCGTCTTCTTGTAGACGTCTGCGGTAATCCGATAGAAGAATGAGCTCTAGCAATTATTTCATTAATAAATGTCTGTCTTCCCAGACTTGTGTTATGACCACAACCTGTTCCACCTGCAATGTTAGTATTTAAAGGGGGTTCCCGATTTGTTTTTCTTGTATTCATGCATGTTTCAAATAATAAAAACTAAAATGAAATCAAATAATCAACTACTATCTATGCCTATAATTTACCATCCTCAAAAATGACACCAAAATGTTGGTCACCCTATATGCTAATCAATTACAACTAGCAGATAGGATGCTCAATATGAATTGTCAACCCAGGTACATCTTTTATTTCAACGAAAATTAGCACAATCTATGCATAAACATTTCATGTAGCTAATTGAATAAATGGAAATAAACTATCCTACCTATCTGCTCAGTCAAACTCATCTCATGGTCAAAACTAATCTAATTTATCCATCTAGGAATTCAAAGTACAATTACCTTCCTATAATCATCATGTGAAAATACTCACAGCAGATCTAAGAGTTGATCTATACCTCACAATGAAAGAATTTAGGAATAAGATTAAGAATGGTAAATGCAGTAAAATGAGCAACAGAATAATAATACAGTAGAACTCAGATAGAAGTAAAATAAATTCACACACACTAATTCATTAATCACAATATGGACAAATAAATAGTACAATGCATGAGGATTCGAATGACAAGGTGGAAATTCAAATTAGCCTTCATGGAGAGATCAAAAGATCACTGGAGTGTCATCTGAGCACAACTAGAAGTCTATCTCATCATTGGTGGAGTCATCAATACACAAGTAACTGTCAACCATTAGTCAAACTGAGTCTAACTGAGTGTGGTAGGTGTAACTGGCACATGGAGGCACTAACTGAATGAAGTAGGCTTAGTGGAGGAGCTAAGTGGAGTTAGAATGGGTAGTATAGTCTCACTGGAGGTCCATCGGAGTGATACAGTCAGTCGAGAGTCATCCTAGCCTTAAATCAAGGAAATAATTGAAGATAACTCAACTAACTGAAGTGAAACTGAGTGGTAGGTGAGAGAGGACGAGTGGCTTCCTTAAATCAAGGAAGAAGGGTGCACTAAGCTCTAGGAGGGATAAAACTGATCAGTGACAAGCTCTCGGGGGCTGGCTAACTAAGGGCTAGGTGCTGGGACTGATGACTGGGATGCATGCTGCATGCATAAATGCATGCAAGATTGAAAATGAAAATAATGAAAATGCTGGTAGGACTAGGATGGAGTATAGAAATATCCTAACACATCACTCCAACAATTACTGATCTAAGAAGAAATAATGTAGACTTAATTTTGCAAGAATTTAAATCCTAAAGATATCATACTCCAATGCGTTAACCAAATCTTGTCTAAGATTATCTAATCTAAGAATTATAAATGACAATAAGAAATCAAACCAATTGCAATCATAATATGACTAATGCAAATAAACTTCAAGAAATATAAATAACATAAATGAACTAGAGTTGAGCTTGACTGTAACAACTAACTAGAACACTTGCATAAAGGAACTATTCTACACAGTCGACTCTTACACCACGCAGTTATAGCTATTCAGAATGCAAACATTAACTACCAAAGGAAAATCCAAATATCAATTATCATTGTTGCAGCTTCTTTGTAAAACACATCTACTGTAAATCCACACCACAAAACATAAAAAATTAAACTACTTAACTCGACAATATCAGTGAGAAGACAGGCCCTATCCTTCTAACAGAGATGCTATGAATTACTACAAATGAAAACACAAGAATATGAAGAACTCTGCTCCTTGTATTAAAATGGTAATTCACAGTCTCATATCTCTATTACAGCCCGTACAAAATAATAATCAACCAACCCCAGACTCTGAAAGCTTTCCCATATTTATACATGCATAATACAAATCCCAATCCACTAAATTCATGCAGCCATGAAGATCTCTGATCTTCAAGATGCTGAGTCACTATATAACTGTTACAGCCATGAAGGGACTTGAATGAGGCCATTGGAAATGAAGGGTGGTGTCACTCTAGTTATCAAGGGATTAATAGACTAACTGATTGGGAAGCGCTTTGTCTGTTGCAGCGATGCTCTGTTGCAACGAAGTATTGTTACAGCTACCACATGGAGAGATGATCATGTTGTTTCTATTGATGTGTGGAATCTGAATTGAATAGTAACAGCTGGTACCAATCGTACCTTCCTTCCATATGCTTAGCGGCTGCTACACCTGTGCTTTGAGCTTATATTAATGAAATCAACACAAGTTAGCATAAACCAAAGGCTATAATTCATAACCATAAAAATCTTAGGCATTTAAATAGATGAAGCGATAATGAATTATACCTATCAGGATTCATGCTCGATCTTGAGGAAAGACATGTATCTGGTTTGTGGAAATAAGGCAAGAGAGGACAAAAAGAGGTAATAGGTGTGGTAAAAAGGGGGCAATTCCAGGACCCAATAAATATCTTCTAACAATATCATTATAAGTTTCAGAATATAAAGAGACTAGGTGACCAGACTAACTGATCACTGCAACCAAGGCATAGTCTGATGTGTCTGTCTCAATCTCAAAAGGGATGATGCAAATCAGGTAACACAAGTACTGGTGCAGTGCAGAGCTTGTGTTTGAGCTGTTCAAAAGTTGCTTGTTGTGTCGGTGTCCATTTGCAGACAATTTTCCCACTTCCTTTTGTCAATTGATTCAAGGGACAGGATATGTGACTGAAGCTGAGTATGATTCGTCGATATAAATTCGCCAAACCAAGAAAACTTCTTAGTTCTTGAATGCTATGAGGAATGGTCCAATCTTTGAGAATTTGTACTTTGTCTAGGTCGATGTGAATGCCTGCAGATTCAATTACAAACCTTGAATATTTAATGTTCATCGCAAACGAACATTTGTCCATGTTGAAGTAGAGTCGATGTTGCTGGAGGGTGTCGAGGACTTGCTAAAGTTGTTTGACATGTTCTTCCCATGTTTGACTGAAAAATCAATATATTGTCAAGATAAACAATGACCCATTTGCCGATGAACGGTCAAAGAATGTTATCCATGTATCTCATGAAGGCCGCAGGTGCATTGGTTAAGCCGAAAGGCATGACTAACCATTCAAACAATCCTTCCTTGGTCTTGAAAGAGGTTTTCCATACATCTAAGGGCTCGATTGGAATCTGATGATATCCCGATTTGAGGTCAAGCTAGGTAAAGAACTTATCAACTTTCAGACAGTTGATGAGCTCATCTATCCATGGTAGAGGGTACCGAATCTTCACTGATATTTTGTTGAGTGCTGTGTAGTCGATGCACATGCACCAAATTCCTTCTTTATTTGGAACGAGAACGACTGGACTTCCACAAGGGGAGGAGCTGGGTCGGATATGACCTTTATTGATCAAATCTTGGATTTGTCTACGAATCTCTTCATTTTCGAGAATGGATCTTCTGTAGATAGTTGCATTAGGAAATGAATAACTAGGAGCAAGTTCAATAGAGTGTTTTACCTGACAATGTAGAGGTACTCCATCTGGAACTTGGAATAGGTTCTGGTACTCATCAATAATATTATCAATTTGCTACTTCTATCAGGAGATGCACTCGTCGGTGACTCGACTTGTTGCTGTAGTCTTGCTAGAATGTTGCAGATTTATCATAACCAATGCGAACTTCTGAGCATGATTGATGAGCTTCTTTATCTAGTTCGCATATATCATTGCAACGGTTGGTTTAGGTCGTTGTTCTGGTATGTTGTACCATTGATTCTAGTTTTTTACAATCACCTTTTGCGGTTGTGACTAGTAACTTCCATGGTGATCCCATAGGTAAGGTTTCCCAAATAGGGCATCGACTATGGAGAGAAGTGCCACATTGCAAAGTAATTCATCTTCAAAAGGATTTATGAAGTATGCGATCTTGCATTGTCAGGAGATCCTTAGCTCTCGTCCATCCTTCATCGAACCGATGTTGTAAGGATGAGGATGCAGAGTGGTCACAAGACCTAGCTTCTTTACAAGTTGTTCAGAAGCAAAATTCTTCTAGCTCCTATTATCCACAATTAGATGAAATGCATTGTTTTGAACCCATATCTGTGTATGGAACAAGCGCTCTTGTTCCTCTTCATTAATGATGGTCAAGGCTGCTCGAGTTGTCAATGTCGAAAGAGTCGTTGCTTTGGATCAGATTCTACCACATTCTTGTTGAACGCGTCGCATGTCAACACTTTTTCCAAAAAGATCTTCCTAGCTTTACATTCAGACGTATCATGCCAAGATGAGTGATGGTAGTCGCACCATTTTCCGGTCGGTTGCTTGCTACGTTCCTTTTTATGAAAATGATTTTTGTCATGATCTGGCTTTGGTAGATGTTAACACCCAAAAAGTGCTGACCATCTCATATCCCTCATTACATGACTCATTTGTCCATATTTCCTACCATATTTTCCTCCAAAACCTTAAAAAACCATTAAAAAGCCACCAAAAGGCCAAAAAACCCCTTTTTTTCCCCAAAAATAATTTAAATTTCCTCCAAAAATAGCAAAAACCCTCTAAAAGGGCCCTAAATTCCCAAAAAATCAAATAAAAGGGAATAAAAAAAATATAAAAAAGAGGAAAAAGAGGGAAAAAAGAAGCAAAAACCCTATACAATTGACCTAAACCATATGGTGCCCAAAACCAAGGGTCAACACTCCACCCCTAAAAACCTATAAATAGGTGATGGAGGCTCCCCTTTTCACATCCACAATCTTCCCTATCCTCACTCTGCCAAGATCACTCTTAAAACCCTAGCTTACCATTTGAGCTAGTATTTCCCATTTGAGTGCCCCATTGGCCCATTAATCAAACACCTTGGAGAAGGAGAAGGGACCAATTGGAGCATGGAAGCAGCCCTCCTGGACTACTGCAAGAGCTCCACCAACCTCAACACTTGAGGTAAATTCAATACAAAAGGAAAATCTTTATCATATTGTCATGTGTTTTTATTTATGTTAATGCTCATGCTAGGTTAAATTTCATACTGTTTTACTGCTTTAATTTACTGTTTATTGAACTGCTACTAAGGAGGCCCTTCTCCTTAGTAGGTGCTCATTTTCACAAGCTAGGGTGAAAAATCTAGCTACAACAGAGTCTATGAATATTTCAACTTGTCGAAGTCGGTTGGTGCATTCTTGTCGGGTGGTCATCCTGATGTTGGCTTTGTCGCGAAGCGCGCTTCTACCTTCTAATTGGTTTCAAGTTTGTTGTCATAGTGGAATGCATCCATAAGTGTATTGACAGTTAGAAAATCCATCTCGTGCTGAATGTAATGGGATAATTCCCTGACGTACTTCAGAACAAGCAATTTTTATTCTTCTTGAACACCAAGTCTAGCCATGAGTCGATATAACTCGTCGGTGTAGCTTTTCCTAGACTGGGATTTCCATTGTCTTAGCTGCTGCCACTTCTTATACTGCTTCTCAAGGTACCTCGGTGGGTAAAACTCCTTTCGTATGTGTTTGACGAATTTATCCCATGTGTCGATGGCGTCTCCGATTTTCTCCATCTTTGTTGAAAGATTCTCCCACCAGCAGTGCACAGATGTTGACATCTTTAAGGATTCAATAGTGATCTTGTCGGATTTTGAGAGTTGATTCACTGTGTAATAGGATTCCAATTGTTGAACCCAACTATTGACACATTCTGCGTCAATCTTTCCTTCTAGATTCCGTATGTCCAAAATCATTTTCACTTTGAAGGGGCTGATTTTTCTAAGGTTCTTTATCATCAAAATGCTCCTGAAGTCGAAGGAAATTGCGTGAGAATCTCGTTGAACTAGGCGAACATCTCATTTCGTTGTCGAGTCAGTGTTTTCTCTATGAGCTGATGTGTCTTATCAATTCCATGGCTTTCGGTTGTTTCTTATGCCATCTTTGGAGGTAGTGTTTCCTTGGATTGTTGAGACTGCAAGTGAGTTTGAACTGACATAAGTAAGGTAACTTCACTGGAAGTTTCTACGCAAAACTTAAGCACAAACAAAGTTGATGCACTCTAACGAAGCTGTGAATAAGCTCTGAGTCTTGTTGCTTGGTTTTGCAACCAAGCATGTGCTAAAGATCACCTGTTAACTTGTAGCAACAGTCTCAATGTAAAAGTAAAACAAATGTAAATAATAGTAAATATGATCTAACATGTGCAAATAAATAAAAACTAGAGTTAAGAACAATAAATAATGAGATCTATGAGAGAAACAAGAAATAAAAAATTTGATCTTTTGTATTACCTCAAGTGGTGAGGATGGTGAGTTTGAGCAACTCCAAGGTTAAGATGCTCCAATGGTCCAATGGTCTCTTCTTCTCCAATTCTCTAATGGGATCTTCTGTTGGGCCCTGAAATTGTCCATTTTTCATCACTTACCGACATACCTTTCATCCATTTTCTTACTTTTATTTATCATTTATCATTCCATTTTTCATTCATTTGTTGTAGCTGCGCGTTGAACAGCCTGCTACTTCCATTGATGTTTTAAGTGGTTAATAGTGATTATTTTCTTTTATCTTTGATGAATTAAAAGACTATTATGCATAATTTTACTAATGATGGTTTGTGGAGTGAGTTGTCACGTACAGGACGCTCATAGCCAGCTGTTACATCCTTAACCAAAAACGCATGCCACATAAGAACACTTTGATTCGCATCTTGATTTGCGGACAGATGGAAATGAATCTCAAAAATCGGAGACATGGGTTTTGTGCGTAACATCCTCATTTACTCAACTCTTGAGGAAATCGCCCAAACAAGCTACGGTTTGTGCTATGCAGGTGGTTCTTTGAGAGGGTATTTTCCAGATTTGGTGTTGCGGCCGGTTCCAAAATTGCCAGCAGTTACGACCGTGTTTCAGCTGTTGCAGATCACAAGCTGGTGGCTCAGTTCTTCATTTCCATGAGATAATTTTATGTATAAATATGTAATCAATCTCATTAAGAAAAAGGGGATAGATTGATAGAGATTAAGCATGATAGATTAGGCAGGATAGGAGATGCAAGATAGGAGAGAACACAATGTTATGCTGTAGGATTTGATCCAGATCTGTTGTAATTCTTCCATTATGATAATACATGCTGGCAGTTTCTTAATTCTGGAGTTGTAGACTTTCATTGTGGAGATCCAGATCTGCTCAGTGGAGGAAGGGCCCTCTTCCCTGAGCAGATGCTGGTAGTGTTAATTGTAAGTGTGTTATTGTTTAGATCTGCTTATTATTTTGTTTATGCTTTCATTCATTAAGCTTATGATAGTTGTATGCTTTCATTCATTAGATCTGTCATAATCGTTGTGTTCATAATTCATTTGGTAAATCATTGGCCAACATAACAATTCTTTAGATGTACGTAATCAGATCTTGTTTCATAGGAATAGATCTTGTTTGAAGTGTATTCGATTTACAGTTTGATTCATGAATAGGCTTAGGTTTGATTTCTTTTCAAGAAGATGTGATCTAGTTTACAAACAATTATGATTGCATACCAATAGATCAACAGTGTCAAGTAGAAATTGTACTAGCATATATTTTGCACGATAGCTTTGAAATAAAAGACTTCCTCGGGTTGATAATTTATGTTTAGCACTCTACATGTTAAGTTTTAATTAACTGACATATAGTGGGCACGACATCTTCAAACTCAAAAGTGACGTTAAAGCTCTCAAGAGTGAATTTGGCGGCATAAGGATAGGATGAATGTGGATGAATAGTGAGGAGCCCCTATCACCTTTTTATAGTTTTTGGTGATGGGGAATACCATTATGGTTTAAGGAAACCAATGGTATTGACCAAAATGGTTTAGGTCTTTTTTTCCCTCTTTTTCTTTTTTTGAATATTATTCCTTTTTAATTGATTTTTGGGAATTTTTGACACTTTTTGAGGGTTTTTTGAGGAAAAATACATATTTTGAGGGGGAAAAGGTGTATTATGGTCTTTTTGGTGACCTTTTGAAGGTTTTAGAGGCTCAAATGGTAGAAAAGGTGGACAAATGGGTCACGTGAATAAGGGAATGAGCTATGTTGATGTATATGTAACTTCAGAATGTATTTCACATATATGTATATTGTATTCCTATAGAGATGTTATCATTCCTCTATACGGAAGTGTTGTCATTTATATTGTAAGTGTCGTAACTTATACTTGATGGGTTATTAGACCACCTTGTTGAGGTCATCCCTGTAAAAGTCATGTGGGTCAAAGGGTTATTAGACCACTCTATTGGGGGTCAACCATGTGGGTCAAAGGGTTATTAGACCACCCTAGTGGGGGTCGGCCCAGTCAGCATTATGTTAAGTGGTTAAGTTGAGGCCGACCTAGTTGAGTAAATGTCAAGTCAAGTTAGTGTATAAATAGATATTGTGTCTCTCTCATTTTACACATTCTATTCTCTCACTCACACTTGGGAGAATGGCGCACTTGTGGAGGATGAGGCTCTGCTGCTAGGAGAAGACTATCTTATGTATTCTGGTTGTATCATTGCTCTATCTATCTCTGAGGAAGTTATTGGGGTTTTTCACCTTTATGGTTTTCCCCAAGTAAACTCTGTGTCTCTTTTGTGCTTGCATTATTGTGTCCATGTCTAATATGTTGTAGATTTGTTGTACATTTTGTTCTCTCAGTTAAGATCCTAGATCACATTGAAGTAAATTCTGAAAATTTAACATGGTATCAGAGCTAGGCTGAAAGAAGGCATGATATGGCATGTATGACACTTGTTGCACTTACGATGATAGGGCTTGATATAGCAAAACCCAATCATCGTAGAATTTTTGATATAAATCCATTTTGGTGAATTTCGTGGATCTAAAACTTTTACAGGTCGAATATTAGATCCCCATGTACCTTGTGTCCAAAGGACAACCTCTAATTCAGTGTACGTTGTGATTTATGATCTGTACAATATAGGGTTTCTGCCTCTTCCAGATCTGAGTCAAAATCAGGTGACCTTGGGAAACAGGTCATAAATTGGGCTAGAAAGATCCAAATGAAATTTCATAAAACGTGACAGGTAGTACACAGACTGTACTATCTCAAAAAACGTTTTTAGAGGCCGAAGTTGAACCAGTGACACGTGGCATGCTGTACAAGTTTGCTCTCTTGTATTATCCCATAAAGAGGTCACGTTGCAACACTTTGCATAACACTCTCTCAGAGAATCCAATTGAGGTCAGACCTATCAGAATGGAAGGATAACAGGTTAGTCTATCTCAAGAAAATTGTTTAGAGGCTGAAGTTGAAATAGTGACACGTGTCATGCCGTACAAGTTCACTCTCCTATATTATCCCATAAACAGGTCACGTTGCGACACTTGGCATAACTCTCTCTTAGAGAATCAAATTGAGGCCAGACCTGTCGGGATGGAAAGATAACAGGTCGTGATATCTCAGGAAAATTTTTCAGACCCTTTGGATCAAAAAGTTCGGAGTTACACCAGAAACAATCAGGTACATATGTTTGTCAAAACAAAATTATTTTTTAGCACCTTCATTCATGGCTTCCGGAATTTAGGGCTTCAGAGAAAGTTGGAATTTTTGTAATAGGAGACCACGGCTGGATGCTACTCATCAAAATCGAAATTTAGAGACCAAGATCAGATTTTTTGGTTGGGCACAAGGTCGGGATTGATCAAACCCCAGTTTGGGACTTTGATCGGAAAGATGGAAAATTAGGGCTTCTGCAAAACTTGGAATTTTGGAAATCTGTGACCATGGATGGAAGCTCCTCAGAAAAATCGTAGCTTAGAGCTTTGAATCAAATATTTTGGTTGGGTGAAGCTCCAGGAAACTTAAACTCTAATTCAGGGTCCTCCCAAGTGAATCCAGAAATCTAAAAGGCAATTTCGAGGTGTGAAACTTTGCAGTTTACAAATTCTAAATATACCAACTTGATCAGCTCATCAAGGCGCATATTTCTATCCTTTTGGAAGTTTGAAATTCAAAGTTTAAACTTTTGGGGTTTCTTTGACAAACCCTAATCTATCTCCAGGTCCAGTTCTTGCAAATCAAGTAGATTGGGTTAATCCTAGAATAAGATGGATTGGTCACCTGCATAAGTGAAGAAGTTCCTGTCTCAGAGGGAGATGAGGCTAAGGCCTTCCATAAGAAAATTACAAGCAATCTTGACAGGTATGTCTTATAGGTATGTTTCATGGTTAATGTTTGTCTTCATATCATTACAGTACAATCTTGATTAATTACTAGACTTGTCGTATCACCTTAATAGAAGATATTCATTGATTAAGGTTTTGACACTTATGAATGTACTAATGTATTGTGATGTTGTATGAGGTTTATGTTGTTTGCTAACATAAAAGGTACACCAAGAAAGACAAATCATGTTCTACTTCAAGAACATATGATCATGAAGACAAAGATTCATCCATTGTCATGGATCACATTGAAGATCTACTTTCGAGGTATGTATAACTTGGTCCTACAATGGTTAACCTATGAGACATGCAGGTTACTAGCACAAGTCACTAAAGAGAACGAGACAACATTATGCGGGTATGTTAGACATAACTAGCTAGCATGCTAATCCAGGTACGTTTTTCCTATATCAAGCTAGAATCCTACCTTGTGTTAGGATCTTATACTATTGTGTTGTTGATAATGATTATTCATGAAGTCATATGTTTGAATAGTCATGGCTGTATGCATATTATGTTTCTTACCATAATTGATGATATGACTAACCAAAAGAATCATGAAGGTATAGGTTTGAGTAATCACGGGTTTATGCATTGATGATTTAACTAATCAGAAGAGTCCTATGATCAAATACGAATATGCATGAGTAAAAGAAGACTTCCCTGAAACCTTGAATACTAATGTTTATTATATGTGAATGATCATGACTATACATGTTTAATATTATTGTGTTTTGATAGTATTAAGATTATACTAATAAATGTGTGATTATGTATGAGACCTCAAGGATAACACAATGATGGTACTAATAAGCATGCATAGTAATTAAGGATGGATGTAAGTTCAAGGACAGGTAATCCAGGAAGCAAAGATCAAGAGGGAGCACACTCCAGTTGTTCCTGCAAGAAAGAAAAGGAGCACACTTCAGTAGTTTCTACAAGGATGTAGATATTTAGAGGGAGTTGACCATCTTTCTACATTCCACAACATAAAGGTGTAGAAGAAGCCACTTCAGCAGCTCCTACAAGGAAGCAAAGACTCAGAGGGAGTCCACCCAGCAACCAAACAAAGATAAGTATTTTTTAATTATCATTTCTTGCATATTTGTTTGTTTAAATAAAATTGTTCAATGATGTATATGCTCATGTTCCTAGACTTAGGATATGTATTGTGCATATTAGAATGATTACATTAATGAACAGTATACTACTAATATGCATGTGATGGGTAAGTGGCCTATGGAACTGTACAACATTCTAGTGCTACTTATCTAGAATGAAACCTCTTTGCTGACATGTTGGGAGTAGTACAAACTCTTAACAATGTTCTGGTAGATACTGGAATGCATCTAGAAAGTTGTGGAACATGGATAAATGTTGTATTGAAGTAGTGGCTAAAATAATTGCATGATTGTATGACATATTTCTTTATGTGTAAGAATTTGTCTGAAAATTATGAGATGTTTCTAATCATGCAATTTAACTTGTTTTGTAGAAAAGAACGTATACCTTCACCTAAAAAAGGACTACAACATTTGTTCAAACAACAAAATTATCTATTGAAGATATTGAATTTCCCAGGATATGGGAAGAATGCCATGATCCATCGATCATGAAGAACGATGTTTGAGATGCGGTCCCAAGAGCTGAAGGGAAGTCTGTTGTGACTTCCAAATGGAACTATCAAATCAAGCATGCTGCAGATGGTAGCATAGAGAAATATAAAAGTGATGAAATAGATGATACACTAGATGGATTTCAAGACATCCTTCTTGAATGGTGTAGTCATATATGTGTGCAGAACTTGGTAGGATAGACAACTTTCTATACAGTTTGGGCTTTACCAAGAGTGAAGCGGATTCCCACCTTTACTACTAGGTTTAGGAAGGGAATCTTATGATTCTACTCCTGTATGTGGATGACCTGTTTGTAACAGGAGATGACAGATTGATTGCCGACACACAACAAAATCTTATTGCCGAGTTCGAGATGGAGAACTTGCGGATGATGCACTATTTTTTTTTGGCATGGAGGTGTGGCAGAGTGCAGATGGAATCTTCCTTGGACAAGGGAAGTATGTAGTAGAGATCCTGAAGAGGTTCGGGATGATGTATTGCAAGGCCATGTCCACACCTATGGCATCGAATTTGAAGCTTCTTTGCGATGCTTCATTTGAGTCGGTTGATGTCTCTATGTATCATCAGATGATTGGGTCCTTGATGTACCTGACGAACACGAGACTAGATATTTGCTTTGCGGTGAACACATTGAGCCAGTTCCTGACGGATCCGAGGAGTGTCCACCTGGTTGCTCTAAAGCATGTTCTGAGGTACCTAAAGCGTACAGTGGATTATGGGCTCAAGTATGAAGCAAATCAAAAGTTTAACCTGGAGGGTTATGTTGATTCAGATTGGGCTGGCAGTGCTGCAGATAGGAAGAGCACATCTGGATGTTGCTTCAGTATGGGATCATGTGTGATCTCTTGGTTTAGAAGGAAGCAGTCCTACATAGCAGTGAGTGCAGATGAGGAAGAGTATGTTGCAACCTGTTCAGCTAGTTGTGAGGTAGTATGGCTAGGAAAGCTACTGGATGAGTTATTTGATCTCCCATTGGATGCTACTGGTATCTTTTGTGATAACTAGAGTTGTGTGAAGCTATCCGAGAACCCAGTGTTTCATGACAGGACGAAACACATAGAGATCAAATATCACTATATCAGGGATATGGTGCAGAGAGGAGCCATGAAGATCCTGTATATTGCGATGGACGAGCAGATTGCAGATGTGCTGATGAAGCCACTAGCCAGGGTGAAGTTCAAGTACTTTAGGGAGAGGCTTGGTGTTCGTCAGATTGATGACACTTCGAGGAATAAGTGATGGACACATTTGTAGAAGCCATTCCAAGCATGTTGGAAGGAGGATCCTTCACATGGCTGTGGATGTAAGCATTGGATGATGAGCATCAGGACGATGCTCCAGTTACTGCTATGTATGTACGCATCATGTTTGATGTTGGATATGATCGGTTGGATCATTTGTATGTATTTTGTGTATGCATCATGTTGGATGCTTGGACCATGTATCTGTATATGTATCAGGTGGATACATTGTATGATCAGGTAGATCATGTATGTTGATATGTATCATGTATGATCAGGTGGATCATGTATTTTTATTTGTATCAGGTGGATGCATTGTATGATCAGGTGGATCATGTATAATGATATGTATCAGGTAGATACTTGGTATGCATCAGGTAGATGCATTGTATGATCAGGATGATCATGGATGACCAGATTGAGGACGTTGCTCCAAATGACATGCAGTAGGATGTTGCAGTGATGATGATCAGGATGATCATGTGTACATTAGGATGATGTATGGTGAGTATCAGGTTGATACTCTGTGGCCGTGGAACAGGTTGTGTAGATAAGCATATAATTTTTGCACTGGGATATTTGCAGATAGTCTTTCGAGGTTTTTCCTATGGCATGTTATTTGTACCTTGGGATATTTGGCAAATGCTCTTTCGAGGTTTTTCTTGGGAGGACATATAATTTGTGCCCTGGGAGATCTGCAGATAGTCTTTCGAGGTTTTTCCTATGGCATGTAATTTGTGCCATGGGATATCTGGCAGATGCTCTTTGGAGGTTTTGTCCTATGGCATGTAATTTGTGCCCTGGGAGATCCGATAGGTTGAGCCATGTGCTCATAATCAGTCCTGGGATGCTCTGTCAAGGTTTTTCCATGACTGCATGTAATTTGTGCCCTGGGAGATCTGATAGGTTGAGCCTTGTGCTCGTAATCAGTCCTGGGATGCTCTTTCGAGGTTTTGTGGTGACCACATGTAATTTGTGCCCTGGGAGATCCGATAGGTTGAGCCTTGTGCTCATAATCAGTCCTGGGATTCTCTTTCCAGGTTTTGTGGTGGGGTCACATATAATAAGTCCTGGAGATCTGGACAGGATGAAAAAGGCCTCAGATGCTCTTTAGAGTTCTTGCTAGTCAAGAGACTCTTTTAAGGTTTTGTGACGCATGTAATAAGTCCTTAGATTTCCATAGTATGGCCAGTGATGATGAAGACCTACAGGTGGTGGACCTACATTCAGTATGAAAAAGGACTTGCTCTGTAGAACTTCCTATGATGAGTAGATTCAAAGATTGATTGAGATAGCAGCAGCAGTGATGATGACGATGACGATTATCCAGTGATGAAGATCTAGAGAATAAGACTTGTGCTAGAAGACCTGTGTCGAGAAATACCTTCCTAGTTAAGAGGGAGTGTTGATGTATATGTAACTTCGGAATGTATTTCACATATATGTATATTGTATTCCTATAGAGATGTTATTATTCCTCTATACGGAAGTGTCGTCATTTATATTTTAAGTGTCGTAACTTATACTTGAGGGGTTATTAGACCACCATGTTGGGGTCAGCCCTGTATAAGTCATGTGGGTCAAAGGGTTATTAGACCACCCTATTGGGGGTTGGCCATGTGGGTCAAAGGGTTATTAGACCACCCTAGTGGGGGTCGGCCCAGTCAGCATTATGTTAAGTGGTTAAGTTGAGGCCGACCTAGTTTAGTAAAGGCCAAGTCAAGTTAGTGTATAAATAGAGAGTGTGTCTCTCTCATTTTACACATTCTATTCTCTCACTCACACTTGGGAGAGTGGCGCACTTGTGGAGGAAGAGGCTATGCTGCTAGGAGAAGACTATCTCTTGTATTCTGGTTGTATCATTGCTCTATCTATCTCTGAGGAAGTTATTGGGGTTTTTCACCTTTATGGTTTTCCCCAAGTAAACTCTGTGTCTCTTGTGTGCTTGCATTATTGTGTCCATGATTGATATGCTGTATATTTGTTGTACATGTTCTTCTCTCAGTTAAGATCCTAGATCAGATTTGTGATGCACCTACAACAATTAATTAATTCGAATATGCGAAATAGCAGAAATGACAGAACTCAGAATCACTTTTATATTGATCACAGGCCACTTCGAGGGGGCAACCTCCTATGAACAAGCTCAATACAAATAACTTCACAGTGCCTTCATATGTCTCAACACACACTTATATACTAAGTCTAGGCATGAATACCATGGGTCAAAACCACGGGCCACTACAAACTATGGATCAACAATACTACGGGCGACTTACAAAGCATATGCGCCAACAACAATAACACAAACTATTGATCAACAAATACTACGGGACGTCTTACAAAGCATATGCATCCAACAACAACATACTAACAAAGTAAAGACATGGGTTCCTAACATCCCCTCCCCCTTAAAAAAAAGCTTTTTCCTCAAAGCTTTAGATGTGGAAATTGTTTTTGAATCTGAAGGAGTGGTTCCCATGTAGCATCCTCTGGTTGCATGCCGTGCCACTGAATTAAGACGTCTGTGATAGAGCAAGAGAGAAATTGACGCGTGCGCCGATTGAGGATGGCCTCTGGCTCCAAAAGGATGGATTCTTCATTATCCAGTTCGGGTAAAATCATTTGTCCACTGATGTTGGTGCCAAGAACTTTCTTCAGACAAGAGACATGAAAGACTGCATGAATGCGGGAAAAAGGAGGAAGTTCCAATTTATAAGCAACGGACCCAATCTTTTGAAGAATCCGATATGGCCCATAGAACTTTGGAGCGAGCTTATGATGCCTTTTGAGTTTCAAGGAGGATTGTTTGTACGACTGGAGACGAAGAAAAACCATATCGCTGACTTGAAAAGTGTGCTCAGAATGGTGCTGATCAGCTTGTTGCTTCATGCGATTTCTTGCCATGTGAATATTTTCCCACAAAATGCGAAGAATCTGATCGCGGTTTCAAAGGACCGTCTCAACTTCTTAAACTGGTGAACTGGTGGGGGTGTATGGAAGAAGAGCTGGAGGTGCCTGACCATAGACTGCTTCATATGGGGTCATTTTAGAGGTGGTGTGGTAAGAGGTATTGTACCACTATTCAGTGAGAGGAATCCACTTTGCCCACTGATGTTGTTGTTCCGAGGTGAAGCAACGAAGATACGTTTCCAAATAGTTATTTCCAAAAATGACTGGTGAAAGTCACATCACGATCCGAGACAATGGAAGAAGGGATGCCATGAAGACGAAAGATCTGTTCCAGGAAAATTTGAGCGACGAAGGAGGCTGTATAGGGATGACTGAGAGCACAAAAATGACTATATTTGGAGAGGCGACCAACCACAAAGAGAATCACTGTCTTCCCGTCATATTTAGGGAGCCCTTCAATGAAATCCATAGAAATATCTGTCCAAATCCGTGTAGGTATGGGCAAGGGTTCAAGCAATCCTGGAAGGAGTGTTGTTTCACCATTATTGTGCTGGAAGGTATCACTTTCAGACACCATCTGTTGAATTGTCCTTTTCATGCCCTGTCAAAAGAAGTTACGCCATGCTCGTTCATATGTTTTGAGGAACCCTGAGTGCCCTGTCGATGGAGAAGCATGGAGTTCATAGAAGACAGCCTGTTGAAGATCTATGCTCTGGGGAAGCACTAGACGACCCTTGTATCGCAGAGAAGCACCATCCCAAGAGTAATGTGGTACAACAGAAGGGTTGTTGGTCAAGCATTGGATGATTTGAGATAAGGAAGAGTCATTGACATAACCCTATTGAAAAGATTGAAACCAATTTGGAACAGGCATAGAAATAGCTGAAAGAGAACCTTGGGCATCAAATGTGCAAGAAAGAGCATCTACCACAATATTGTCTTTACCCTTCTTGTAAGTGATCTCATAGTCATAACCCATGAGTTTGCTAACCCATTTCTGTTTTGCCGGGGAGGAGACACACTGGTCCAAGAAATATTTTAGACTCTGGTGATTAGTCTTGATGCAGAAATGATTCCGTAATAGGTATGGGCGCCACTTCTGTACTACATGCAAAATAGCCATCATTTCCTTCTCATAGGTAGAGGCAGCTAAATTCTTACCTGAAAGGGCTTTGCTGGTGAACGCAATGGGGTGCTCATCTTGAAGGAGAACAACACCTAGTCCATTTTCGCAAGCATCACTCTCAATAGTGAAGGGCTTGAAAAAATCGGGCATAGCTAGCACAGGTGTAGTACACATAACTTGTTTTAGTTTTTCAAATGCACACTGAGAAGCAGGTGTCCATGTAAAATCATCATTTTTCAATAAAGAAGTTAATGGAGCTGCAATCTTCCCATAATCTTTGACAAACTTGTGGTAGTAGCTAGTCAACCCCAAAAAACCATGAAGGCTCTTGAGTGTATGAGGATGCGGCCAATTGTTCATGGCATTGATTTTGGAAGGATCCACACGAACCCCTCGTGCTGAGATAATGTGCCCGAGATACTCAACTTCCTTCTATCCAAAAACACATTTAGACTGCTTGGCATGGAGATGATGGTCAGAGAAAAGTTGCATGACAAGATCCAGATACTAGAGATGTTCATCCCATGTTTTACTGTAGATGAGGATATCATCGAAGAATACCAGAATGAATTTCTGCAAGTAGGGTCAAAATATTTTATTCATTAAGGCCTGGAATGTGGAAGGAGCATTAGTGAGGCTAAAGGGCATGACCAAAAACTCATAATGGCCATCATGTGTGCGGAAAGATGTTTTAGGTATATCATCCTCATGAACCCGAATTTGATGATACCCAGAACGAAGATCCAACTTGGAGAAAAAGTAAGCCCCATGAAGCTCATCAAGAAGCTCATCAACAACAGGAATTGGAAACGTATCCTTGATGGTGAGGTGATTAAGTGCTCGGAAGTCAATGCAGAGGCACCATGACCCATCTTTTTTGCGGACAAGAATAACTGGAGAAGAAAAGGAACTAGTGCTTGGGTGAATAATACCTTGCTTCAATAAGTCCCGAACGAGCATTTAAATCTCCGTTTTTTGGTGAAATGGGTAGCGATAGGGCCTGATGTTGGGAGGAACGCTACCAGGAAGGAGCTGAATATGATGGTCTTCTGGCCTGGAAGGTGGCAATCCCATTGGTTCAGCAAAGATAGCTGTATATCGATCCAGAATTTGTTGTAGATACAAAGGAGTAGTGGGGACCACTGATGGTTGTATCTGAATGGAATGTATTTGAGCGATGACACCATGTGAATTCTTCTTGAGGAGTTTTTCCATGCGATGTGAACTGATGATGCTGAGAGAACCTGGTTGTAATCCTGTCAATGTGTGTTTTTGTCCATTGAGGGAAAACTGCATCCAAAGTTCAGCAAAATCCCATAAGATAGGGCCAAGTGTTTGTAGCCATTGAGCACCCAAAACCAAATCACATCCTCCTAAGGGCAAGGCAAACATGTCAGAACGCAAGGTATAATCTCCCATAGAGATACACACATTTCGACACTTCCCTTTGCAAGGTAAGGTGTCCCCATTGGAAACCATGACTTCAAAGTTGGAGCAAGGATGGATAAAACAATCAGCTTGTTTGGGGATCCGAGGGTCAATGAAATTATGAGTGCTACCAGAATCAATGAGTATTGTAAGATGAAGCTTCTTCAAGTAACCCCTGACCCGCATTGTTTGGGGGGTGGTGATTCCAGCTAAAGCATGGAGAGACATCTCTGGCTGGTCATCCTGAGATGGAGGGTCAATAGGCGGTTCCTGAATGTCGACCGGAGCATCCAGTGTTTCTGGATCTTCGTCACCAATTTCAGAGGCAGGAGAAGACTCCACATCCAAGAGATAGAGATTTTGCTGAACACATCTATGTCCCCGAGCAAATTTCTCATCACAATTATAGCAAAGACCCTTTTCTCTGCATGCTTGCATCTCTGTTTCAGACAAATGCTTGATAGGAGTCGGTTGAGGAGCCTGCGGTATAGGTGGTCGCTGAGAACCCATATTTCGAAAGGGAACAAAAGTGGGCTTGGAGCGTTGTTGGGCTACAATCTTGTCTTCTGCCAACTTAGCCAACCGTAGGGCTTCCATCATTGTGGTGGGACAGAACATTTTGACCTCAGAGCAGATGGCATCCTTTAGACCACTGATAAAACAACTCCGGTAAAATTCATCAGACAATCCTTCGGTGTGGTTGGCTAGGTTTTCAAATTCAGTTTGATACTCTCTCACAGTGCCAATTTGGAGAAGTTTAGTGATAGCTCCGGTGAATTCATCAAAAGCACTAGGACAAAATCGTTGCAAAAGGAGCTGGCAAAAGTCTAACCATTTGGGCTCTTCATGAGCCTTGATGTACCAACGGTACCATTGAAGAGCTTCCTGTTCCAAGTGAAAGGATGCCAGCGGAACTTTGTTGACATCATAAGTATTATGCAGACTGAAATACTATTATGCACGATAGATCCATCCAGTTGGATCAGTACCATTGAAGCGAGGAAAATCAAGCTCCGGACCATGGAAATTGCTGGAAGAAGAGAACCCATTGTGTAATGAAGACTCGGACTACTGTTTATTGTTCATAGCTAAATGTTCAAGATGGAGGCCGAGAAATTTTTCATCCAGATCCTGGAGTTTGGCTTGGATGGCTGCAAGTGATTCTTCCATGGTTTTTGCTCCTGCATGGGTGACAACCATAACCAGGAGTTTTTTTTTTTTTTTTAACTGGGCAGGAAAACAAAAACAAAAACTGCTTCAGTAAGGGAAAATATGGACTTGGGAAAAAATCTGAAGGGTAATTGGGGTTTGACTAGGTGTTGGACACTGTCGACTAGACAGGGAAGCAAAAATGAGGATTTCAGAAGCGGGTGAAAGAATGGGAAAATTTGGCAGAGGGGGACAAAGAAGCAGAATTCAGAAAGGAACTCTGTGGTAAAATTTGAAGGTGATTGGGTGAAATCTGAGGAAGTTATGGCAAACCCTAAAAATAGACAAATGTGGGCTTTCAGGATTTGGGAAGGGGAATTGGGGATAGGGTCCTCAGGAATGAAATATGTAGAATGGGATGACAGGGGTTCCCCAAAAATTTCAAGGGAAACAGAGTGAAAACAAGGGAGATATGGACAAAAAACTGAATTTTATACTCTTTTTTCAGACTGGAGCAGCTACGGCTCAAAAGGGATCTGGAATAGCGCCGAATGGATTGAAAACGACTGGATCTGGAACGGCTTGCAAAATGGATCTGGAACGACACAGTAGTGATCGACAATAGTTCAGCTGAAAGTAGATATGGAGCCCAGGTATGTGCGGCTTCTTAACAGTTCAGGGGTTTCACTCGGCCACCAATGCTGTCTGACGGCTCGCATATTGGGGAAGTACCCCTCACTCCACGGCTTAGGTAAAACTAATAACCGCTTTGCCACAAACAACAGCTCTTGGTTTATCTCACGGGTGGGAACTAGTCAATCAGGTTGGGGTTGTTGCCCTTTTCGCTGGAAGGTCCTCTCAATGGGCTAGCTACTTCGGGGTTCCTGCAGTACTCCTCACAATGAGTTTTAGGGCTTATACCCAAGTACTTCCCACAGTTAAGCGGATAGGGATTATTCCCAAATCCGAACCTGCAACAGATGCGGAAAAAAAAATTGGCAGAAATTTCACCTAGCGAGCCCAAGAAAGTGCTCTGATACCAGATGTGATGCACCTACAACAATTAATTAATTCGAATATGTGAAATAGCAGAAATGACAGAACTCAGAATCACTTTTATATTGATCACAGGCCACTTCGAGGGGGAAACCTCCTATGAGCAAGCTCAATACAAATAACTTCACGTTGCCTTCATAGGTCTCAACACACACTTATATACTAAGTCTAAACGCCAATACCATGGGTCAAAACCATAGGCCACTACAAACTATGGATCAACAATACTACGGGTGACTTACAAAGCATATGTGCCAACAACAATAACACAAACTATTGATCAACAAGTACTACGGGACGACTTACAAAGCATATGCGTCCAACAACAACATACTAACAAAGTAAAGACGTGGGTTCCTAACAAGAGTGAAGTAAATTCTGAAAATTTAACAAGCTAGTGAGCACTTTTTGGGTGTTAACAGATTACCCCCTGATGTGTGACGGCAGGAGCTCAGGGTATGGTCGATAGACATCATAGTTCTTTTGTCTTTTTCCTGGGGCTTGGAGAAGAGAAGAGACCGATTAGAGACTGGAACAATGGTCCCTTGAAAGCTTGAAAAACTGGAAAAATACATGGCCTCAAAATGAATGAGGAATAATCTCTGATAATGGACGAGGCGGGCATACCCATGCTCGTATCAAGACATATACATAAAAATTAGGCCCAAGAAGGGGGACCTGAATAATACATAAAAATATACTGGTACATCATGATGATCCAGAGGGGACACAATGCTGGGACATACTCATGGTCATACCATGACTGATCTGAAGGACTGATACACTGGAAAAGAGCAAAAACCAATCTGAATAAGATGTCAGAAGGGTTGATGAACTGCTAAATCTGAAGGTGTCCAACATTTGTAGGGACTCAATGACTGTGATTCAAATTTCGAGGAGTATATGTAACTGTACACTCAAGGGATTATAAAATTGGGGTACATCTGAAAATTGTCGCCAAGCGCAACCCAGATATCCATAGGAATGTGTAACTGGTTGTTTCCTCAATTAGACTCTCAAATGTGGTAGAGTAAGTTGATATCCGGGGTCTTCAACAAATAAATTAAAGGGGCGATACCCTGTAGAAGTCTCAACGATGCAATCAAGGTGTTGACGTCGAGCATGTGAGAAATAATCATCTGGAGAGGCACTAAGGACTCCTTTCAAGATGATCTGTAGGCACTCATCACCAATGGTGATGAGTCCAAGGCACAGGGACCTCTAGGTCTATCCTCTAGAATAGATTTGGTTGGCATCGACAGAGGGAGACCGAAAACTGCCAAGGAAATGATGTTTCCTTGATAGGAGCGCGAGGTGTACAACTGAAGTGTGATAGTATTGATGGTAGGAGTGACATACTATTGGGATGGGGCATAACTGGGTTCATAGAGTGGGTGGACTCAAACTTCCTTTGTTCAAAGCATGATGACATGGTTGACCTGGAAGCATATGAAACTGACGTTTAAGTGTGGGGATCATAGTTTAAGGGATCAGGGGTATATATTGCAGACTAGAGTGACTCTGGGGGACAAGCTGAAGGATGCTGTCGGGATACTCTCGGGGTGACATACTGCAGAATACTCTGAACAAAGGTGACCATAATAGGGAAGCTTCCATATGAGTAGACATGATCTGTTGTGGCGCTGGAAAGCACCATTGGGTCCTTCTTCGTGGTTTCAATGAGCTCCAAAAAGGGATAAAAATGTGCTCTAAAATGGTACTATCCTGTGGATTTATGCGATCCCAGGACTGTTCATGCTCGTGAGTGCTTTCATTTTTAAGGAGTCTGAAAATGATAAGAAGATTTTGAATTGGTGGAGGAGTACCATCCTATGGATTTATACGAGCCCAAGACGGTGATTGCTCATTGTTGCTTTCAATTTTAGAGAGTCTCAAAGTGGTAAGTAGACTCCATTGGTGTCCTTTTTCGTATGTTAGTCTCCAAGGCCCGAGAAAGCATAAAATGATGCAAATGGAGAACTCTTCTAGACAATGTGACTAGAGTATTCCTTTTTCGTAATTAGTCTACAAGGTTCGAAAAAGGGGTGAACTTATACCAGGTAGACGCCCTTTCAAATATGTTTAACGAGCATGAAAGGAAGCAAGATTGCTCGACGATCTTTTCATTCTTTTAGGAGTCAGAAAAGAGCTTAACATAAACTCCCTTAGTGCCTTTTTCGTAAAAAAATTGCTCGGGCCGAAAAAGGGATAAATCTATACCGAACAAGAATATATTTGGTGAGAGCAAGAAGTGATCTCAAGCATCGTCATGAGCATGGAAAACTGAATCCAGTGATATGCAAAATTATTTAAAACCAGCAATGGCCAATGTGGCACATAGACCGAAGAAATGAGGGGGATGGAAAAAATGCCTTCACAATATGGTGGTGAGAGTAAGAAACGATCTCAAGCATCATCACAAGCGCAGAAAATTGAATCCGACGATATAAAACTCGTAAAAAACGGACAATGGTTGATGTGGCATGCAAACATAGGCGACGTGTGTGTGTGAAAAAATGTTTGAAAAAATATGGTGGTGAGAGCGAGAAATGATCTCAAGCATCATCATAAGCACGGACAATTGAATCCAATGGTATGAAAAATTATTTAAAACTAGTAATGGCCAATGTGGCACACAAACCGAGGTAATGAGGGGCATGGAAAACATTCCTTCACAATATGGTGGTGAGAGAAAGAAATGATCTCAAGCATCATCACGAGCGCGGAAAATGGAATCCGAAAATATAAAACTCATCAAAAACGGACAACGGACGACGTGGCATGCAAATCGAGGCAATGCGTATGTGTGAAAAAATGTCTGAAAAAATCTAGTGCTGAGAGCGAGAAATGATCTCAAGCATCATCATGAGCGCTGAAAAGTAAATCCGGTGATATAAAACTTGTTAAAAATGGATAAATGCCGATGTGGCATGCAAAATGAGGCAATGAGGGGCATATGAAAAAATTCCCATAAAGGGACCTAGTGGAATCGAGAAAAGGAGTGGACTATTGTGAAGTTCTCTCCATGCTGATTCTAATGGTACCAATGGTTTGGAAAATGGACGTCGTATGATGCCGAAATGGTTGACTGAAAATTGGTCAAATTTCTATAAATAGAAAGTGGACCTAATGTGACATGTGCCATTTTCACGGTTGGGTTTTATAGAGTAATTTGATTTAGTTAGAGCACTTTCTTCATTTCTGGGAGATTCGACCGTCTGTTTTGTATTCCGTGAGTTTCAGGTAAGCCCATTTGTCTTAGCCTTTCAATTTATTTTCTTTTGGGGTAGTCTTAGGGTCTCAGAAGTAGCGAATACTCCATGTTGGCTTGCCAACGTGGAATATCGCGGGTTTTGAGGCTTTTCGCACGATGCACATCGCGGCAGTGGGCTTCTAAGCCATGATGTGCATCGCGGTTGTGGGTGCTTACAGCCACGATGTGCATCATGGCAGAGGATGCTTACAGCCGTGATGTGCATCATGGTTGTGGGTGCTTATTGCCGCAATGTGGATTGTTGGCTCTGGCAGGATGCTCAGGTGGGTGCAAGCATTGTGGAGGGAGAGAGAGATTGGTGAGGAGTTGATGGAGACTATTCGGGTGATCCCACATGTGCAGGCATCATTGGATTTGGGAGGATTACTGAAGTTCATGTAGATTCCTCTGATGCGTTTAGTCAGAGACTTGCTAAACAAGCTGATTGATTTCTGGGAACCAAAGGAGCTAGATTTTATGGTGCAAGGCGAGCGACTAGATCTCACCTTGACTGATGTGTATTTCCTTACTAGATTACCCCATTTGGGTGAGATAGGGGACACCCATCCCAGGATTTCGGCTGGTCTGGATATAGAGGATCTCCTTGAGATATTTTTCCATCGAGGGGCCCGTGTGCAGAATAGTGTACTGAGTGTCTCGGATCTGTGAGAGCCGGAGATGCAGGCAGTGGTGGCTTGTGTTTTGTGGGTGCTTGGTGCACAGGCACCCCACTATTTTTCAGGGGGGCAGATGATGATGGTTCACCATGTCATGACTGGGACTTATTTTGCTTGCGGTCAGATTCTCCTTGCTTGTGTTCGACGAGAGCTGAGGAAGGTGAGGCATGAGGGAGGAGATTTCAGTTATGCCTCTTTCTTGTGTTGCTTCTTTTTCAAGCGGGTACCTACCTTGCGGCCATGTTTGTCAATTCGAGATGGTCTAAGGAGTGAGCCACGGATGGTGCGATGGGGGGAGATGATGCCCCAGGGTGGTGGTGGTATTCGACAATTCTTCACGACAGAGATGTATGAGCAGTGGGAGCAGATGTCAGTAGTGATTGATGACTATCTATACCAGGGTATGGACTTCCGGGGAGACATTGAGATGCCTCGAGATCAAGGACAGGCTTGGGGGTTGGATGGTATGCCTTGTTTTTGTTGTTCTATCGTACCATGTTTGTATGGTTTGTTTATTTATGATAGCTAGAGATGTTTGTATGATATTGATGTATTTCAGTGTGGGTTATTGCAGATGTGGGTCCGCTGCCACCACCAAATCATCATGGCCGTAGGGGACGGATGGTGGCGGTGGTACCTCCACCGGTAGTGGCACCTACGCCTCGTGTACGAGGCATTGTGCGGCACCGAGATGCTGCCATAAAGGATGTTCGTGATACCTTAGAGGAATTGTTGGATGATGTACCAGATGATGGTTGGAGAGACCTAGATCAGTGCGTATTGGACCATTGTTACGATGCTCCGCGTGAGTGGAGATCGATTCTGCGGAGGTTAGTTATGTTGACAACTGAGAGGAGAGCTCAAGATCAATATGATCCGGAGGAGGTAGAATATCATGATGAGGAGGTCTAGGTTATCTTGTACTTGCCCCCAAATGATGAGGAGCATATGGGGATGCATTTTGTTGATACACATTTTGTACGGCTGGTGTACTTTTTGTATATTTGGGTGCTGAGGGAACTCTTGACATTGGGATTCTATGATGATATATATATATATGCATATGTATGCGTTTTTTATTATACAGTCATGTATGCACGTGGATGCACATCTTGTTTTTGCTTTTGTTGAACGTGGATGCAATTGTATGTGTTTTGTTTTCCCATGGAGGTACCTTCTATGCACGTGGATGCAATACTTTTTGTCTTTTGTATGCCCATGGAGGCACATGTTATGCATGTGGATGCAAATACTATGATGGTTTATTTAGTTTGTTTATTTGAGTTTTTTGATGCCTATGTGATGCATGTTGTGATGTCGTACATGTTTTGGTTTACGTGCCAATCTAGAATGTTGTTAGCCATTTGGTCTGCTACACTATTTAGATTTCTTGGGACATGAGTGAATGAAATGGATTCAAAGTGTCGAATCATTTGTTTAGTGCACAGGAATTTTCTAAATAGATAGGGATCGCGTACCTGGGAATGGTTGTTGAGCTGGGAAATAAGGGGTTGGGAGTCCCGGAAGATGTTAAGATGACTTATGCCCATCTGGAGAGCAGCGACCAGTAGACCAGTTATGGCGTCATATTCAGCTTGATTATTTGTTGTGGCACCTATGCACATTCTGTTGAGGTAGATCAACTCATATGAAGGGGAATAAAGTACCCAAGCTGTAGAGGCAAGATTTGGATACTAGCGACTTGCACCGTCGGCAAAGTCGATATGGTAGAGTGGAACAGGATCCATCTGTGTTTATGCAGGAAAAGATGAAAATGTAAGTATTTGAAAGTTTACAGTAAAAAAATGAATTAAAAACTGTACAATATGGACTGTGGTGTCCAGAAGGTTTTTATGGATAGAATCATTTCAAGTACAACTCGTTACGGGGGTTGCGCATGGGGTTTCCTTCTGAGTCGGTCAGAATGTATGCCCCATGTCCAAGGCAAGTGTGTATGATGTATGGTCCTTGCCACATGGATTCGAATTTTCCTTTGCTCGTTTTGTCATGGGCTTGGTCGTACATGAGTACAAGGTCTCCTTCACTAAATGCTCGTGGGTGAACATGTTTATCGTAATGGATTTTTGATCTGTTCTTTGCGGCTTCGATTTTTTGGAGAGCTGCACGGCGATCTTTGTCAGCCTGCTCTAAAAGAAGTAAGCATTCTTCAATTAGTGAAGTCTCCGGGAGGAGTTCTATTAAAATTTGTAATGTCGAGATCTGACACTCAATGGGGAGGATAGATTCCATGCCATGAACCAAATGAAAAGGGGTAAATCCGGTGGCAGTTTTGGTGGACATACGGTAAGCCCATAATGCGGTAAAAAGCATGAGATGCCAATTGGATTTATGTTTGTCGACAGTGTGCTGGAGAATGGTCTTCAAAATTTTGTTAATAGCTTCGACTTGGTCGTTCCCTTGAGGGTAGTAGGAGGAAGAGAAATGGCGTTCAAACTTAAGGAGGGTTGACAATTCTCGCCAAATGAAATCCTCGAAGTGAGAACCATGGTCTGAGACGAGTTGCTTTGGTACTCCAAAATGAGCAATAACATGGTTGAGGAAAAACCGGGCTGCAGTGTCGGCTTTGCAGTTATAAGTAAGCATGGCTTCTGCCCATCTAGTAAAGTAATTAACGGCCACAATCATGTGTTTATGGCCTCCAGATGATGCAGGGTTGCAATCCATGAAGTTGATGGCCCATTTTCGAAGTGGTCCAACGGTGACAAATGGATGAAGGGGGGTGGGGGGGCGGGTTCTTTCCTTAGGGGCAAAGAGCTGGCCGTTTTGGCAATGCTTTACTGCTGTGATGCAATCAGTGTATAATGATGGCCAAAAAGAACATACGTTGATTACCTTTTGGGCGGTGGCCATTCCAGAGAAATGGCCGCTACAGGCACCACTATGACAGTCATTAAGGACTTGTTCTGCTTCTTCCTGAGAAAGGCAACGTCGTAGGAAGGTGTCGACACTGCGTCGATAGAGGACATCGCCTAGGAGGAGATAACGGGGGGTATGGTAGCAGATGTGATGGCATCCATCATGATCGATGTTGGGTCAAAATTTCTGTGTGCGGAGATATACCCCAAAATGTCGTCGTACCAAGGGTCATCAGACAAGATGATGAATAAATGTTTGTCAATTAGATCAGTATGGATAGCTGGTGATGACGATGAGGATGGTAGGTCTGTAATGAGCTGAGCGAGTGCTAGGTATTTGGTGCTCTTTGGTGTCTTAAAGGTCAGGTTGTATTCTTGTAAGATAATCACCCATTTAGCTACGCAGCCTTGCAAAAGGAAACGTGTCAAGAGATAGACCATTGGGTTGGAATTTGTGATAACTGTGGTATGGCTAAGGAGAATGTAATGGCACAATTTCTGTACTAAAAAGAGGATGACGAGGGTCATTTTCTCTTCATATGGGTAGTGTAGTGGTGGGCCTGATAAGGTTTGGCTTACATAGAAAATGACATGCTCTTGACGAGCAGACTCTTCTTGGACGAGTACTTCAGAAACGGCATAATCAGATGCCGAAATGTAAAGGATGAAGTCTCTTGTGAAATCCGGAGGAGAAATCAAGGGATCATTGGTGAGTGCTTTCTTCAGGTCTATGAAAGCTCCTTCTGCTTGGTTGTCCCATACAAAATGAGTATGAAGGCATAGTAAATGAAGGAAACCATGGAATGCTGTGGCATAACCAGGGACAAAGCGGCGGAGGAAGTTGGATCTCCCCTGAAGGCTTTGTAGTTGTCTTAGTGTATGAGGTGATGGTAGGTCCACAATGGCTTGGAGCTTTAAAGGGTCTATGATGATACCATTTTCTGAAATGATGAAACCCAACAGATGGCCTGTTGGAATACAAAAGACACACTTGAGTGGGTTCAAGCGGATTTGGTATTTGCGACAACGCTAGAAAACTTGTTGAAGGTCATCTAGATGGTCAGATCGTTTCTTAGATCGAGTCGTGAGGTCGTCTACATACACTAATATGATGTTAATTAGGTCATGAAAACAATAAGTCATTGCTCGCTGAAATGTGGCTTCAGCGTTCTTGAGACCAAAAGGCATGACGCGATAGGCAAAGGTGCCCCATGGGGTAGTGAAAGTGGTCTTGTATTGATCTTCCTTGCGGATTTTGATTTGGTTATACCCAGAAAACCATCCATGAAGGATAGTACCTCGTGTCCCACACATGCATCGATTAATTGGTCATTAAATGGGGTTGGGAAGTTGTCTTTGGGACAAGCTAGATCGAGGTCGCGAAAATCAGTACAGACACGAATGGTGCCTACTTTCTTATTGAGTGTAACCTGATTGGAAACCTAGGTGGTATAAGCAATAGGATATATGAAACCTGCTCCTTGAAGTTTCTAAATTCTGGCTTTGACAGCTTGAACATTGGATGGGTGAATGGGGCATTTTTTTTCTGGCGGACCGGAGATATGTTGGGCCAAGTGTCTATGTGATGTTCTACAATGGTAGGATCAAGACTAGGTATCTCGGTGTAAGACTAGGAAAATACATCGCGAAATTCTTGGAAGAGTTTCTTATAGGCTTGGGTTTCCTTTTCAGTGCATGATGCGCCTAAAGAAATAAGCTCGTGTTTTCCGAGGGTAGTGGAGATGTCAATTTTTATGATCGGTGAAATGTTGGCCATGTTACCTTCTTCGAAGGCTTTTGGTGCTAGGATTGGATCTTTGAACCAATCGACCTTGGTTGGTAAAAATATTTTGATTCGATGGATAGTTGGTTTGCCGTGGTGGAGGTAGATGCCTCAGGGATGAAGTATGATCAATGTTGCATGTCATCCCAGGGGAAGTCTAGTACAGTAAGTGATTCTAGGATTTCTTCATCGCTATGGAAGTAGTGCATCATCAAATCAATTGGTTCAAGCTTGTAGGTAGTTGGAATCATATAAATGCTATTGATTTCTTCTGAATGGGAAGATTCTGGGGGGAATATTTCCTCAATGAGTGGGGGGGATATCTCTAAGTTAGAATTATTCAATTCGTATAGTGTTTCTCTATAATATAGAAGATTGGGGAAGTGATGTGAATAATGGCCACAAATGCCACAGATCGCACAAGGGTGGTTTGTACGTAGTGATTTATCGCGAGGTTGAGGGGGTAGATGAAGTTTAACAACTGGAATGTTCGTGTTTTCATCCAACATTTGCATGTGTTCTTGAAGTGATGGCAATTGTGGACATAGATGGGTAGCATGGCCTATATTATTGCACAAGGAGCACTTGGGGTGTATGCGGATTGTTGGAGGATTCTTCGCTAATTTGGGGGTCACTAGGAGGGTGCAATTTGTGGGTCTAGTGGTGTAGGTCTGTGGACCTCTACCCCCATTGTAGCGAGATTAAGGGGGAACATAAGTCGAGGTTGATGTAGTGGCCCCTGTTGGAGGTGGTCGGTTTTGGGGGTTCGGTATGCCAAATGGTGGGAGATTCGAAGTATTGATGGGTTGTACTGGTTGTAAAATGATATTTGATGTCGGAGGGAGGTTGGGGCAGGGAGGTACCACACAAGTAGTCCTAATGTTAATCCTGGGAGATTAAGTGTAACCATTACTGGAGTGTTGATGGCGCCTGAAGGGGGAAATAAAAATGGGATAGTATGAATCGGTGTTGCTCCAATATGACTATGCACCGTCGGTGGTTGTGGTAGTAATGGTGGCTATTGAGTATGTGGTTGTGTATTGTGTGAAAGGGTGCACAGATCAGATATTTCAGTTATCCGCAACAGGGGTGGGATAGAAGGGAAAGTGGAGGTCATGGGAGTATCCAAATATATCCCGGGTCTGACTGAGGAGATGAACGATGTGGGTGCACTCTGAACTGGTTGTTCGATCATAGGTAGAACATTTTCGGGTGCTGCGAGGGCAATAGGATCACAGTATGTTAGCTGGTCAATTTTGACTAAGCCTCCTTCGTGGGGAAACATCATGAGGTGGAAAAATGAAGCGATAGATTTCATTTTATACATGTATATTCGTCCCAAAAGGAGATTGTAATCGAGTTGGTCGTTGATGACCTCTATATATATGAGAACTAGTTTTCCCCCAAGTTGTATGGGCACATTAACTAACAGACCCTGCGGTTGAGCTGCATGACCATCGTATGCTCGTAAAGTGGTAGTGGATGGTTGTAGTGTTGGGGATTCAAGTTCTCGCCAGACAAATGTCGACCTAATGCAGGTGGAGGCACCTTCATCGATGATGCATCGATTACGATAAGGTTTCGAATGGAAATAGAAACTTGAAAAGCTAGTGATGAAGGCTAGCGAGGTTCAGCTTGGTCTATGTCGAAATCCATCATATTGGAGTTGTTAGGGTCTATGGCACCAAGGGCGTACAAGAACAATTTTCTTTGTGCAGGACAAGTTTTTAGGACTTCTAGAGTGGACATAGCAGCAGGGGACTGGGCTAAGTCTTCTACAATGTTATAGTTTGAAGCTGCACGAGCGTTAGGGTTGTTGTTGATTCATCTTAAAGAGAAGCGAGGGGCTTTTGGACCCCCGTCTATGGGCATATTAGGTATGCGTATAAGTGGTTGATCAGTTGGGAGGGTACTGGAAGATGGATCTGTGGATGTTCTTTCAAGAGCTGATCCGTATTGGTTTCGGTGAGTTTGAAGGCTGACATCATTTGATGACATGATTAGCAAATGGTGAGTGTTCGACTCTGCATGCTGGTAATCGGTTTCCGCATAGGTAATTTTCTACTGTGGTGCAATAGAACCTTGTGGGGGATCCATTGGACAAGTGTTTACTACTCCTTGGTTGGGTAGAGGATTTTGTAATATCATGGGTTACGGCTCATGAGGTGGTGTTGGCTGTGCAACATGTCCTTGTCGTTGGGCATCATCAGTCCAGAGTTGACATGCTCGGTCCAAATAAGGGCAATTATGCGTGTAATAGCCATATACTCCACATATGGAACATGGGTGGTTTGTTCTCAAGTTAGTATTTTTTCCCTATTTTGGTGGATGATCAGGGTTTTGATTGGAAGGAGCAATGCTATTGTTATTGGGAGGATTAGGTGGTTGTCCTCCTTGGTTTTGTTGTTGGTTATTCCCATGGTTAAGTCTTTTTCTGCGATTCTATTGACCTCCTTGATTACGCTAGTTGTTCTGGTTTTGAGGTTGGTTTTGTTGTGCGTATACATGCCCTTGGGCAGTAGGTGGGTTTTGAGGTCGTGCAGATGCTGGAGTAGGCTGCATTTGATAGTAAGCAGGAGGGTTCTCAGGTGGACCTAGTGCTTGTTGCGGTTGTTGGTAACCTTGAGCTATTGGAAGTGTTGGAGCAGGAGGTGCTGCATGTTGAGGGTAATAAGCCGATTGGGATTGTGGGTGAACCGGAGTCTGAATATCCTTCTAGTTATAATATGGAGGTGGTGCATAATTTAATGGTGCTTTCCCATAACACTATGGTGGACATGATGGTCAATGAGTGTGGTGAGTGGGAGTCATTGGAGCATACGAAGTTGTCGCTCCAGAATGAGATGTGGCCCTAGAAAGGTCTGGGATATTGTTGGTAGTCATCATGGTGAAAGGTTTTTTTTGTGCCATAACCTCTCCAATGATACCGTCGGCGGCATGGGATGCCCCTGACATGTAATTCTGGGATAAGTCGCCACGCGGGGCATGAGGTAGTATTGTGTATAAATATGCAGACTGGAAATATATCAAGTCGAACTCCTGGGCTCTTAAAATGGCTTCTTATTTCAACTGGGGTCGTTCAGAACCAATCCAAGAAGATACAGTCATCTAGTTTGATCTTGCAGAGACTACAACATTTACACCACTCATGGATATCATATGTGATATGGGTGGCCATATTCTGTCTACAAGAGAGTAGGATTTCTACTCCTGCATCATAGCATACGAGTAGTTGAAAGAACTATAGGAAAGTTGAGGTGAGGGATGTAAACGTGGGGTGTGTCCCATGTGGCTTCTCAATATACCATTTGGCTGTCGAGCCAATGAAAGTTCTTTGTAAAGTCAGAGTTGAATAGAATCATCAACTATGGAGTTTGAGGAACACCATAAATGAAATGACATGATATGGTTTTGGGGGTCTTCCCCAACCTTCGCTTCAAACTTTGGGATGTCTGATGGGAGCTTTGTGGGCATGGGGGGCCAAGTAGGGTCATGTCTAATGGGATCATTTGTTATCCTTTCCAAGTCGGGTAGGTTAAGGCTAGCCATAAATGGAAAAATTGCGGAGGGGTATGACGTTGTCATGGTGGCATAAGTGCTAGTGGTAGCGTTATGTATTAGGCCACTACCCCCTACGGGGATATTAGCTATGGGAGGTATGTGCCCTCCACCCAAAGGTGTGTGGGAGGGGGCCATGCCACCAAGTGCAACTTGAGTTACAGATGGGTTGGGAAGATGTCTAGTAGGTGTTGGGATCTAAGTGGTAGTGGGGATAGTAGGTATAGTTCCCATGGTGGGCATCACTAGGTTAGGTGTGGGTCCTATATTGGGGTCCCATGTTAGGCATACCTAAGGGAGTTTTTTTAGTAGTACCTATTGTGGTGGCCATTGTGGTGGCAGGGGTGGTTGATGTTGCACCAACAGTCCCTCTGAAGAAAGAGTCAAACTACAAACCAACCATGGGGCTAGTGGGTGTTGAGTATGTAGGATGTTTAGATTCTCCCTCAGAGTCAGATGTGAAATCAGGTGCATCAGAATCAGATGACGGGGCTCTACGTCGATGATGTGTAGAGTCTAGTGAAAATTCTCTTTGTCTATGACGAGTGGTGTCAAGTGAACCGAATTGTGGGGGTTCACCCCAAAAACGTCGAGAACGTCTTGGGGAATCAATGGTGACAGTTGTCAATTAAAACTACTAGGTGGTGGTGAGTGGAAAGCTCGAAATCCCTAATGCAACCGTGTGTGCAAGAGGGGAGTGTAAAAAATAATGGCACTCAGGCCAACAACCAACCTCAAAACACTTACTATAACAACTATGTTATAGTAAGTGGAGTAATAAAAAATGTGGTTTGAAAACCAACATGCAAACGGCTCCTAAAAATAGAAAAAAGGTGTACTCTACTGACCAAAGGGAGGTAATGGAGCATGCAAACACCTAACTAAAAATGATTATGACTCAACAAGACATATCCTCTGCAAGGTGATTAAATCCAAGTCATACAATATGATTTGTAGAATCGAAGTCTAGATACCCCCCTACCACAAGGGACACTAGGTAGACAATCCTAGAAGATAGGTCACTAAGATACCCCGTTCATGACACGTCCAGTTGGGTGAATCTGCAGCTCTTGTTCTATCACCATTGTACTCCCACAAGGGTGGTACAACGAGAACAACGAGTAGGTATCCTTCGGTGACTGAATGGATTGTGGTATTCCACTCAGGCCTCCGGAACCAATCTGGCTACTTCAACCCTCCTAACGGAGAGGCCTTCTCGACAAATTGGTTTTAAACTGTGTCAACAAATGATAAGGGATTTTGGTACCCTAAATATCAACCACTATGTATCAACATGTAAGTAAGTGAGGGGTGTTGTTTGGATACTTATCCCCTCAATCCTACCTAACTACAATATTCTTTTGGTGTTCCCCAAACGGGGTTAGAATGTTGGTTGAGTTAATAGAATTTTAAGGCTCACTTGAACTTATTGTGACAGATTTTGTGATGGTGTGGTTATGTGCTTAAAACAAATATGCCTCGCTTGGGAGAAAAAATCACAAATGAAAATAAGGATTTCAACTTGCAAAATAGACAACAATGCAAATATGGAAAACGATTTAAATGTAAATGCTTTTTTAAAAAACATTTCAAAAAATATGTGGATTTCTTTTAAAAAATTATGGTAAATAAAATAACATAAAAATGAACTCACTTGGGCGAAATAGAAAATAAATTAAAAATATGGTTGTAATTTGTAAAATATGAAATTTCTAACTACAAAATGCTTCACTATTTTTCTTTCACTAAACTGATTTTTTTTTTTAAATGGTGTATCAAAGCATAAAATAGGAAATAAATATGAGTTTTTTAAATGCTACAAAAAATAAAACAATGGGATGTCCAAAAAATGTAGGGAAGATGGCTGGAAAAAATGGGCCGAAATGAGAAAAACTCATAAAAATGGGTCGTACGAAACAGACTATATCGCGACTGTCGGTGGTGAAACCACGATGTGGATCGTAGCTTTTAGGCTAAAATTTGAGATGTGAAATCGCGGCAATGTAGGAAAAACCCGTGTGGCAGATCGCGGTTATTAGGCTAAAAAGCATGATGTGCCCCATGGATACGAGGCTAACAGCTGCGATGTGCAGCGTGGAAAACAAGCTAAAATCCGCGATGTGAATCGCGACTGTCGGGCCGAAAGTCGCGATGCAACGAACGGAAAACGTCGCCAAAAAATGAACCCAAAAATTGAAATTTTGGGTCATTTTACGCTGCAAAATAGGCCAAAGGTTAGAACAATAAGCAAGGAGCTAACTAATATGGCATATCTACAAATTCAAAGGAAAAAAACAACTAAAATATAGATCTAAATCAAAGATTCAAAGTTCAAAAACTAGCAGAGTCGCCAAAAACTATTGCTTGGTTTTGCAACCAAGCATGTGCTAAAGAGCACCTGCTAACTTGTAGCAGTAGTCTCAATGTAAAAGTAAAACAAATGTAAATAATATTAAATCGAATCTAACATGTGAAAATAAATAAAAACTAGATTAAGAACAATAAACAATGAGATCTATGAGAGAAACAAGAAATAAAAAATTTGATCTTTTGTATTACCTCAAGTGGTGAGGATGGTGAGTTTGAGCAGCTCCAAGGTTGAGATGCTCCAATGGTCCAAGGTCTCTTCTTCTCCAATTCTCTAATGGGGATCTTAAAACTCAAAAGTGAGGCTAGGGCTCTCAAGAGGGAATTTGGAAGCATAAGGTAGGATGAATTGTGATGAATAGTGAGGAGCCCCTATCATCTTTTTATAGTTTTTGGTGATGGGGAATACCATTATGGTTTAATGAAACCAATGGTATTGAACAAAATGGTTTAGGTCTCTTTTCCCCTCTTTTTTCTTTTTTGAATATTATTCCCTTTTAATTGATTTTTGGGAATTTTGGACCCTTTTTGAGTGTTTTTTGAGGAAAAATACATATTTTGACGGGAAAAAGGTGTATTATAGTCTTTTTGGTCACATTTTGAAGGTTTTAGAGGCTCAAATGGTGGAAAAAGTGGACAAATAAGTCACGTGAACAAGGGAATGAGCTAGTGAGCACTTTTTGGGTGTTAACAAGTATGATATGATACCAATGATCCACTCGGGGCCAAGAAGCACGAGGGGGACAACAGTTTGAATGAATGAGTCATATTTGTTATGACAAAAGCATAAGAAATAGAATAAGCAAGCAAGATTATGTTACAAAGATAAAGGCAAATACACATAGACAATATGCAAGAATGTGAACTAATCTTCTCTATTACTGGATGTAAAGATCAGTACTAATAAGATAAGATGCATATTAAAATAGTTTACATCCTTATCTAGAGAGTCTTGATATGCTTGGGTTCCTTCCCTTTATGTTCAATTACAAAATAAGTTCTAACAATTCGGTAGTTCAACCGTTACAGTCGACTAGAAGACAGAGAGATAGTCTGTCGAAGTTTGATAGTCGAAAATCGTAAGTCAACACTTCATGTTGACTTCATGCAACTGTGAGTTCATTGAACATGTCAAATTCATGGAGTAGTCAAAACTCGTCGAATTTGTGTCAATGACGATGACTTGTCGCAGTAGATGTCATCATTCAACAACAATGCCAACTGTGATATGGATCAACTTCAAGAGAAAACATGGCATAAGGGGTTTGAGCTAAATCTTCCACAATATTTTAATTTTGTGTAGCGCAAGCATTGAGATTATGTGTCTCTTATTGAAGTACCCCCTTATGATGGAGAATGAATGTGTTAAGAAAAGGATTCTCTATTGGAAGAGGGCCCTTAAGTTAAGATGTTGAGGTCGAGTCCTTTTTCAGGAGAACTTGTCTCAGGTTTCTCATAATTATGATTGCGAGTGGTCAAGGAAATAGTTTCCTCATATTAAAAGACATTAGAATTTGGATACCCATCCTTTTGATGAGGATGACCTCCATTGCCCCATTGTGGGGGGGCAGTATTTGCAACGATAATTTGTTGATGCTACTACAGGGGAGGGAAAGGATTTTCCAAAACAATAGGTTGTGGGGAAGAGTTTTTATGAGTAATAAACAAATTAACATCTTAAGTGTGGACATAAATAGGTCATATGGTCACCACCACATCTTACAAGGAAATTTTGGATTCCTTTCCTTTTTATTTCCCCTAACATTAGGTGGTGGGGATTGTTGTGTTCATGACTCATTAGAAGGGTTATTTTCTTCATTTTTATTCTTTTTACCCTCAAATTGTTGATATATTTTTGGTTGTGAAGATTGGACCTTATTAACCTCATAGGTTTGAGTAGGAACAGTAGATGGTTTGGCAGTAGGTGCAATGGAAGTGGGTGTATTGGAAATAGAAATTTGATTAAGTTTCCCAATCAACTGGATTATTGTAGCAGTGGATATAGAACCAACAACGCCATTGGCATGTGCTCTAGGTGTATGTCTTGATCGATCCGTTGATGGTTAAGGATCATGGGGAAACAGGTCGTATAGAGTGCTCAATTGTGAATATATCAAATCCAAATGTTGGGCCTGACGCATTGCTTGCTCCTCATTTTTGGCCCTATCCATAGAAACATCATGAGAAATGGGAGGCAATAGTGATTTCATAAATCAATATGCTAATAATTGGTTAGGAATGTGTTGACGCGAGATTTGGGCACTTCCATCAATAAGGAGGAATTGATCTAATCCGGGAGTATTTGGGCAACCCCAAGTCATTGTGAATGATCAACCCTTATGGATTTTACGGTTCCGTCAGCCGATATTATTCCTAAGTATGAAAACTAATCTAAAGAAAGCATAGACAACCAATGAATTAGATATGTACACTTATCTACTGATTAAAATGATATATACAAATAAAATTGAAATGCAAATTAAATACAAATGTACACCTCAATTTGGGAATCCCAAGTGTCTGTTTTGTTTATATATATAAAGATAGATAGACATTTTGTCTTATAATGAAAATAACTACTTCAAAGACTGTGACAAACAAGCTAAAAGTTTAAATAAAATCTAATTTCTAATGTAAAAGTATCTCAGATGCATTTAAGAAGATAATATTTCATGCACATCAACTGTGTAAAATTAACAATGATAAGAGAGTCAAACTGAAATCGAGTCAAGATTTCAAACCATGACAAATCTGCACCTGAAGATAAAGTAATTAAATTCACATAAATATAAAGAAAGAAAATCAAATTCCTACTTGGCCGAGACAAAATACATTGACTGAAGTTAATATAAGCCGAAGAATAACTTGTTATCACAAAGAACATAACAAACTCTGAATGCCCAAAGAATAACAAGGATGAAGGAAATCCCTAATAAATATCAAGCTCTTAATTCAGATCGTCATCCCAGACTAGGATCAACCAATTTAACTATTTACCAAACGCTACATAACATATGAATATGCAATTAATATTCTTTAATCATAAACTTTCTAACTGAGAAAATCAATCATGTATGTCACATGTTCTTAAACACAATTGTAGGTTAAGATATGAATTAAATCAAGATGAAAAAGAGGAAATCAAAGCAACGCTTAGAAAAAAACATGGAATGGTGAGTAATATAAAAATAACTAATGATCACTGACAAAATTCAGAAAATCAATAGTTGTTTAATTTGAGGGACATGGCTACACATAGGAAAGATTGCATCATCAAATTCCAAGACTTAATAACAATAATAATAAAAAGAACCAGAAATGGAAACATATAGAAAAAATTCATATATCTTTATCATAATGATTCATAAACAAATTGTCATTAAGTCTACTTCAGTATTTCACCATCCAAATATCCCCCTTCACAATGTTATCTCATTCTATTTATAATAGAGGGAACATATCTGGCTGACTCAAAACTAAAGCCTGAATATGAGGTTCGATAATAATAAATTTAGGATATTTGTTTCATGTTTTTCCTAAATTTATTTATACAATATGGAATATAAAAAAATCAAATCATCAAGCCTACGAACAAGATGGCAAATCCCAAGTATCTATGTAATGATAATACTCGACTTACGTGTGATAACATGTATGCATTCCCTTGTTTCATTTGCAACCGAGATATACTAACTTGAAGTCCACAAATTATGTGGATCGCCCATATAAGTCATGATCCTCAAAAATAGACTTTAATTCAACAAAGCATCCAAAATATCGTAGCCTTGTTAGCCATACAAATATTTTAATCCAACACAATTGCAACGTTCTCTCCATAATTTTAGATCCTAATATAGTGGAGGGATCGATTATTAAAGAGATGATAATTACAAAATATTTAAATGAAGTGACTGCAGAATCTTTGATTCTGCAACTACTTCAAAATGAAATAAGTATGCGCAAATTAACAAACCAAGATAAAGATGAAATTGCCTTACCATCAAAATAAAAATGAAAACATCGCATAACCATATATACATCAAAAAAGAAATGCATGGACTCGAATTATTTTGAATTGATAACTTCAGAAGAGTTGGGACTGACAAAAATATTAACACCAGAGGTGTGAATGATCGTGCCAACTATGGAGGCTTTTAATTTCTTTCTGATTTCACTCATTTCCTCTTGATGTTGTTCATTGAGAGTCCTCTTCTGAGTTTCAAGTCGATTTATCTTACTCTCTAAGTAATCGATGTACTCAGCCATGGAGTACACTTTAGCCTTGTAGTAATGGATCAAATTAAGACAGGGAAAGTTGCATCTTGGCTTTGAATTCACGTGATCTTGTGTTGGAGACGTTTGGTCAACTGGGTGATTAATTTTATTCTCATCCTGTACAAGGATCTCTTTTGACTTACTCACATCTTCATCAGGAATATCAATTACTCATCCCGTGTCATATAAGATTTGATAATATTGGCTTTCCTATTTTTGTTAAAACGGGAGATTATCCTGGCAAAAACGTCTTTCATAATATCATGCGACATCTCATGACATTTTTTATTCTTTTTAGGTGAGACCTTCTCCATATCAGATGTATGAAGATCAAATTGTTTATTATCTATAGGTACAATTCCAATAACCTCAGACAATTTGACATTGTTCTCGGTGTTTTTCTGATTTTCATGACCGATAAGCTACCCATTATTACTTGTAGAGCCATGACCAAAAGTTCCAGGATCTCCTTGATCAAGGATTTATTCTAAGCCGGACAATGCATTAAGAAATCAAACAGTTCCACAATTCTTTAAAGTATTATCCACAATTCTACCTAGATATTCGTGCAAGCCAAAATTATGAGGAATTGAGGAACTTATGGTTGTATTGTTCACCAAATTATAATTTATAGGTGGTACTATGTAATGTACCAGCCAGGATTAGTGATATGAAAACTCAATTTCTTCGAAGACTCAACGATAAAAATAATGGATTTAGGGGCTAGTTTGACTGTTGGTAGGAAAAATCAAGTTCTCTAGATAGGATGAGGATTATGTTAGCTAATAATACCTTTTCACAAAGCACTGGGACCATTGATGTTTCAAATTCATCTAGGCTGAAATCTACTCCAATGCTCCTCGGCACCCCAACATATGCAAACTAGTACTTCAACTATACATTTAATGCAAGATATCGGTGAAAGATTTTGAATTAGGGAGACTAATTAAAATCAAATATCAGTCAATATACAATAATGGTTCGCTCGAGAAAGTTTGAGAAGGTTCTGAGAACTACTCACAAAGATACCCACAAATTGGCCTTCTAGGATGGTACAACTAGACAATTTCATGATCTCCCAAATAGTCAAGAAGGCTCACAAATTTCTGATATAAGGAATGGATTGAGTCATTTAACATATTAAATAACATAAAAAAAAATCATCTCATTTGTATCAATACTTATCCATTTATCAAAGACAATATGGAAACTAGCTCAAATCTATGCAAATCTAGTAGGGGTGTGAAAAACTCAGAATAATTTAGATTTCTGAATTAAAAAAGTTTATGACTGATATTAGAGGATCAATATAACAGAAAGTAAATCATATGGGATCCAATACGATTCTCATAAAATTCCAAAGATTCAATCCTCTACAATACTATTATACCTCAAAGTTACACTTTGAACCTTCATGTCGCATTTTCGTGACATGCGACCTAGGGACACTTCCTCCTAATATGTGTTGTACCTTGTTGGTCGCTTCTTTGGACTCATATGGAAGCTTTGGAGACAAATCCAATCAACTCTATTCGAATGAATACTCAATGGGCCAATTGTCACCTTGATTGACCTTGCCTTGCCTTAATTTTTGAGTCTTTCCTATAGCCCAATGCGCAAAAAATCCCTATTTTTGCATCTTGCATAATTGATGGGGCACCAAAATCCCAACATTTTCACGCTATGATCAGTTCATGGGGCATGAAAATCTTAGTAACAACCCTTTGCATTGGATTTTGGATCTAACCTTCTGGGATATTTCCTTGGGATTGGAACCTCTGATTTGATCCTAACCTATTTCCCTCATTTAGCCTGGCTGACCCACTAAACACTAATCTAGATCCATCTCCCTCTCCATATGGTTGGATTCCCAATTCCTATAAGAGAGAGGCCATACATGAGCTAGGGGGAGGACAAATTGAGGCACCAAACCTCTGATCTTAGAAGGTCTGCAGAGATAGATTGAGGAAGGAAGCTTTGGAGCTGAAGGATTGCTTGGACATCAAGGTATCATTTTTGTAAGTTTATCATGCTTTCCATCTAATGAAACTTGTGTTATTTCTCCATTTTTTGTATTGTGTTTCAGTCATGAACATGCAATTTATATGATTTGATTTAGGTCTAACCTAGTATACGAGATATTTGGATATTGGTTTCATTTGTTTCTTTTTCAATCCAAACAGGTTATGCTTGTGGAATTCAAGACAAGAGCTGGAAGCTAAACAAACGTCTGGTTTAAAAGTGAGATATACAAAGTCTTCCCCTTAAAATTCATTCAAAATCATATTCAAAGATTAGATTTAGAGATTTAAGGTAGCATTTGTTTTAAAGCTGTCTTAGGTTAAGCTTAGCTAATCTTAGTTTAGTCTAAGGACAAGTCTAACTATCCGTAGGATGGATTTTTATATACAGAAATTGGCGACTCCACTGGCTTAGATCCAATTTTTATTTGATTGTGAAAATTTGTTTTTCTTTTCATTTAAACCCTTTTCTCTGCCTTTTATCCTTATTTAGACCTATAACATTAAGTTGAGCCTCAGCACTTTGTCCCCTGCATATGCAAAACCCAAGAAAGATCCAAAAATTTCTCAAATTTTACCCTTTACTTTTCCCACTGTGAATTTTCGTGCCCTGCCTATACTTACCAGAGCGAAAATTTTAAAATTTCCGCGCCCCAGCTGTTTTGAAAAATGCAAAATTACTCAATTTTTGCGCCTATGCTACCTTTAGAATCACGAAATTTCTCTGTGGTATGATATTTTTTGGGTTTTTCTTTGTTCATTTTTTTTGGTTACTGATCTTTTGCCTCAGTTTCATTCTGATGACAGTGATCAAAATTCTGTGACCTGTGTGCTTGAGCTGCATCTCTTGCATTTTGCTCTTGTTGGCCTTTGTTTCATGTTCATAACCCCTTTGTAGAAACTTTGAATAGATTAGTATCTAGGTCACTATTTCATTATTGCCTACATCCTCATCATACTCTGCATTTGTTTGAATATTCATATTGATATCCATAAACAAGGCTGCAAGTTTACTTGGTTTGTCTCATTCATTTTTTGAGTTTGGATTTTATGAGTTTATGTGACAAGAAGAAATTAAGTTATTCACCTGCTTGATATTATTTTTGCAAAGATTGATCATTTTTTGAAAATTCAAGGTCATTTTGTTATCAACATTACTATCCTTGATTGAGGCATTGAGAAAATTCTATCATTTGGAAAAAGCTTCCTTGCATTCTTTTATTCATGAAATTGGCATAGAAGATTGTTTCAAAATTTTATTTCTCCTTCACTTAAAAGATCAAATTGTTTTCTTTGCAACTAGAAGGCACCTTTCATTTGTCATGCATCTTTCTCATTAGAAGTAGAAAAATATTTGTTGGATTCATTTACTTTGAAAGAGTATTTTTAGTTTGGCACATAAAACGAAAAATAAAAATTGAGTGGTTTTCATCTTTGAGAAAGTTTGCATTTTCATTTTCCTTTTAGGATCAAAGAACTCTCTCCTTACTATAGCTATGTATTCATCGAAAAGAAAAGTGCATTGATTAATTCACATTGCATGGTTTGAGTCAAGTCACAACACCATTCAGTTGCACTTCCGCTGCCCGATTGAGTAAGACAAAAAACCATTAAAATTTACTCCTAACTCAACACATTTTTAACCTTGCTTGAGGATATAAAACAATTTGTTAGTGTTATACCTCCATATTTCACAGTGTCACATCTTCACCATAAAAATAGTTGACGACACTTCCCCTACTGCTTAAAACACCCAGAAGATAAATATGATGAATGATCCTTGAAGACAAACCTATCCTATCAAGAATCAACCCACCAGAGACTTCATATACCTACACTACCGTGCCTTGCTTAACATTGACGGAGCAGTAGTCCCCACTACCATGCTATGCTTCTTCTCTGCCAAGCGGTACTACCGCGCTATGCTCAATTCAAGGGGCGCGGTACTCCTTTTTTAGCCTTTTTGCCATGGCTTGTGGGATCTTGATTTTTGAGAGATTTTTGAGGATTGGTATCCCTGATTCGATCCTAACTCACTTTCTCATATTAGTGGGCCTGATCCACTAAACACTCTGTTGGCTGCTTTTTCTGGGCAGACCCGGGTTTTAATGAAGCGCAGCAACAAAACCCCTTGGCGCACTGGCCCTCTCGGCAACGAGCTGCGCGGCAGCTCGAGGTCTCACCCGAAGTGGCTATGGGGGGGGTTAAGGAATCAGGTTTCCTTAACCGGGGTGACGCGGAGATGGCTCTTCCTTGAATGGTTCCTGTGAAATCGGCGGTCGGACCTTCCCGCAGGCCGCTCGGCGCAGCTGCGTGGGTTCCTTCCTTGGCAGGTCTACTGCGCAGTTTCTCCTTTCCAACGCAGCAGGCAACTATTTCTTGGGTCGACGCGCTAAACACTTTCTCGCCCTTCGCATCTAGCGCAGTAACGCAGTCTGCTCTCGCCGCAGCGACCGTGCGTTAATACCTCTTTAGTACTTAAGACACTTACAGTTATCAAGGGATCTTTCCAACTCGCTCAAACAGTCACAAAGATAAGACAGAAGTCTTGCATACACAAATAATGAACTCTAAATAGTTATCATTCACGCAAACATTATAACAAGAAGATATAAGTGAAGCTCATCTCCTCGAGGAAAACCACGTCCACGGGAGCGTTCTATTAACCAGAAAATGATAGAGTTATACAATATGCTGCGCACACAGCTGCAGCCTTAGAACTTACAGGAAACTCCACGCACACAGCTGGGAGCCCTTCTCTCAAGCTTGTCTCCTCTCTATGGAGATTACAAAGGCACAGACGTCGACTCAGACAGTCTGGCGACTCATGGATTAGCTCCTCGGCTATCCGATTTCCTCTCTCTAGTTCTACACACCGGGTAGAAAATACAGTGAAGGATAATCAACACATGATCTATCCCTTTAGACTGGCTCTCTAACAGTCTAGCATCTAACTCTCTAACTCTCCAAAAGGAAGGAACTGAAGGAAGGGCGGAAGAACCCTCTACCCATTACAATGATTCATCTATATAGGTGGCCATGACGGTCACACCTTTACAAAACTGTGGGCCTTTCCCAACAGTGATTCCCAAAAACCCTAACCACGCACATGGCTAGGTGTACTGTAGGCGCCGCTTGCAGTCACGTCGCCGCTTCCTGCAGGCTCCGTGAATTCCGGCGCAGATTGTGGGTATGGGCGATCGTCCTTCGCCTTCAATGCTCTGGTCCGTTGCTCCTCCTTGATCCGAGCAACCATAACTTCTGTACTAAGCCTTTAAATGAGGGTAGCTGAGCCCTCTACTCCATCGCCTTATTTATTATGGTAGCTGAGCCACCTTCATTCTTCGATGACGTGCGCGCGAGCTCCGCAATTTCCGGTCCGTGATCTGCGCTGAGATCATCCATCTGGCACCGTACTGCGCACCGTCTCCTTCTTACCCAAAACTTAGTGCTTGTCCCAAAATTTAGCACTTTCCTTCCATACTCGTGCTTTTTCCCAAAATTCGCAGCTTTTACTATAGCTGCGACCTTGGCCCCAACAGGCCCCCAACACTCACTTGTGGCTCGCCCTCGAGCCACTCGCACTAGCGCGTGGTCTTTGGATTTGCGCATCTGCGTTTGCTTGAATCTCCGCGAATGTTTTCTGCCACTTCGCAATAGCGGAGTCCAATTCCTCAATACACTGATCAGCTGTTTGTACTGTTTCTGCGGTTGCTTCGCCTTTAGTGAGTGTATCAATGATCCCTTGAGACTCGGCAATCTCTTTGATTTTTGTCTCAATCTGGCCAACGATTTCAGCATACTCATCCATGAATGGCTGAATGCTGTTGGTGAGCTTCTCATCTTCAGTTCTGAGCTTGTGCAGTTGCTGCTGCATTTTGCGTACTTCGCCCATTTTCTTCATCTTTGGCAAGCCTGTTAAGGACTTAGCTTCTTCATTCAGAACAGTGAGAGACTGTTCTGCCGCTTGCACCTGTTCTGATAGTCCCACTTTAAAAGGGAGGTTCACAAGCTCTGACCAAGCTTCCATAGCCTGGTCCATCAGGTTCTTGGCTTCCTGTACTCGACCTTTCATTCGTGTGGAAGCTCTGCTCAATGCTTCGAATTGTACCTGCGCATCATCCGTAAGATGCGCAGCGACGCGAGCTTCTAGCTCAGCAATCTGGGTTTTATGGCCTTCTGCCATAGCAGCTATTTCTTGCTCCAGGGTTTTCGCCCTTTCGCCAATAATTTGAACTTTTGCAACCAGAGGGAGGTCTGGTTGAATCTCGCAAGCCGGCAATTCCTGGGCAATCTCTTCTATTGCGTGTCTGATGCCGGTGTCTTGCGCCTCATAGAGTGCAAGCTTCGCAGAGATATTCTTATGACTTTCTTTCAGCACTATCTCCTGCGATTGCAGTCGTTGGTTTGCCTGGAAAGTAGAGAGCTCTCTAGCTCTCAACTCAAGAGAAACTTTCTCCTGTACTAGCTGTAGAGTTTCTATAGGAATCATAGACAAATTAATTTCTACAGGTCCGACTGTGCTTACCTGCAGTTCAGCTAGGGGATCTGGAAGTGTCATGCTGGTAGGCGGAATATGCACGACAGTGTGCCTTTCTGTGAGTTCTTCAACTCGCTCACCAGTTGGAATTTCTTGTGGCGCCTGCGAAGTAGATGCTGGCGCATGGGTCTGCGCAATCCTTCCTGCGAGACCTTTTAGTTCTACAAATTGTAAGTCCAGAGCACCTCGGATGTGAGCATGCATGTTCCTCATCTCACGAAATTGCTCTTTCAAATATTTGTCGACCTCCGAGGGAATGGCCTCAGTGGGATGCGACACTTTCTGCTTCTTTGTGGCTGGTTCTGTTGAGCCTTCATCGCTTCTTTGCTCAGGGGCTTCCTTGCCCTTATCTTTTTCTTGCGCAGCGGCGGGTGGCATCGCAGGTGCGATGTCAGCTGCTGCTCTCCATTCGTCCGACCAAGACTTAATGGTTTCTTCGACATCTTCTGTGGTCATCCTGTAAAGACCTAGCGCCCAGTCACCTGGAATGTCGCAAGGCCGAAGGTAGAGTTGATGGATGTCGGCAGTAAAAGCCAACTTCCCGTCATACAATGTGGCTGTCTCCGCGCTCAGCCTTGGCATATCTTGTATGGTATCTCGGAGGAGATAGTAATACTCACAAAAAACAGCGCGATTCATCTTGCGCTTCGCGGGATTAGGGGAATCCCAGAGGTTGATGTAGCGCATGCCGGCAACCTCTCCTGCGCGGCGTGGACGGAACTGAGTATTCGGGGGCTCCTTCCACCCGACGAGAGCACATAAAATTAGAAGCCATGAAAAATGGAATGATTGGCCTGCATTGTCCTGCACATTCAGGCAATCAGCCAAAAAAGAATTCAGCAGGAAGAGAGACCAGTTGTACTGTTCTCCCTCCGCAGCTGCGATAGCGAGCTCTACGACAGCTCCAGTAACTTCTTTTGGTCGGCACTTGGTGAGCAGTCTGCCTGCAAGCAGACTTCCTGTGAAGCGAAGTGCCTCATCTTCAACTGTCGTGAGGTCATAAGCCCGACCTCCTCTTGTCAAGTTATATTTCTGGACCAGCTTTGCAGCTAATTTTCGGTCCTTCTCCTTTCCCGCAAAATGGATATTGGGATCCTTACCAACCTTGGATAGGCCGGTGATACGGTGTATCAAATCAACATTTAGATCAATTGGCCTCCCGAGCCAAAGGTAACCTCCATGAACGCAAGATAGCAGTGTTTTAACGACTGCGTTCACTTCATTGCTACGCCCAAAGTGCGGTAGCTTCAACAAATTCAAGAGTCCAGGGCGCTCAAGATTTGCTGCAAATCCCTTCGGGATAAACTCATCAACGTTTCTGGTGGGATTATGGACGATATCCAGATATCGGTCCAACTGAAACTGAGGATATGTCTTATAGTCTCCAAGGTTAAAATCAGAGAATTTAACCAGTGGAATGTTTCCCAATAGTTGGCCTTCTACCCGCACACTAGCCGGTAGTGGCGGTAGCGGAATTGGATACTTTGCATTCTTCGGAATCTGTACATCCGGCGCATCATCTGGACGCGGCGGAAGGTAGTTCACCATAGACGCGAGCGGTTCTGGAACAGGTTCCTCCGGCTGCTGCTGAGATGCTCTTGTGCCTGGAGATGTTCTGGGATCAATAGCACCAAGGTGTACGTAGGCCGACGGCGTCACCGGAGTGGCCATGCCGAAATCTAAGCCTCGGCGTAGAAATTGACGAACAACTTCTTCAGTCGATAAATTCTCCGTTGTGAACCAATGTAATTAACAAAACTCTGGACAGCAAATGGCGGAACTGCGTAGGGTATAGACTCTGAAAACAAGGGAAAATAGTCTGCACACTCGGCTCTGAAAACAATAATGCAGATCTTCAAAGACAACTTATGCAACTCGAGACAGTAACCCAAAAATGATAGAAGTGTGAGGTATTTATAGCCAGCGGGGTTAGTAAATGCGACCAAGTTGGGTTACGTAGCTATAGGCGGCTACAGATGAGTTGACAACACGCTATCCTCCTTGCCGTAGCGGTGCATTTAGTGTGATTGACGGGTTCTGACAGCCTTCCGGGAGAAGCTAATGCTTTCGGCGCCTGAGTTAAATGCAAATCTTTCGGAGATTAAGCCGAATCCGTCAGAACGGGTAGAATTAAATAGCGGGCTTATCCTTCATTTATTCAAACGCGGCTACATAACTGCTGTAATTCAAAATTTCCGGCGGGTCATTTCAACTTAGGAAACCGTGCCTCTAGGGGTCCACAACAAAACTCTTTTCAGCGGCAAATTATGAAAGGGGACTTCGCAAGAGCGATAGTCCAATGGTCCATAAAGCAAAACTTCGCCAGAGCGGACCGCTAAGCTTTGTTCAAGCAATTTTTATTCAGGATGCGCGGATATTTCAAGGAACTGCGCAGGAAGCTGGAAACTGAGGGTGTGTCGCAGCTTCCGTGTAGACTGAATGCGATGTCTCTTTCAACTACACTGGGCATCTGCATTCTTGAGTAATATATTATGTCGACAGGGCGGAGTGGCCGTCGCAATAAAGCTTAAGCCGACTCCCGTTTATCATTGTAGGTAGTAGTTCTCCATTCAGCTTTGCAAGCTGAACTGCGCCTCCGTCTGTTATTTGTATTACCTGAAAAGGACCTAACCAATGCACACGAAACTTGCCTGGAAACTTGATGAATTTACTGTCATAAAGGAGTACCAAGTCTCCTTTTTCAAAGTGCTTGTGCCTAATGTGCCTGTCATGCCAAGCTTTCTGTCTTGCCTTCTGTACCTGTTGATGAAATCCGGCCAAAAGTCTGTCTTCTTCTAAGGAAAGCAGTTGCGAAAGTCTTTCATTCATAGTGTCAGGATCTGCCATTTCTGTAATTTGCGCAATTCGGAGACTGGGAACAATGTATTCCATGGGCATAACTGCTTCTTGTCCATACACCAAGCTGAAAGGTGTGTGACCTGTTAATTTCTTGCAAGTAGTTCTGTAAGCCCATAATACAGCTGTGACTCTAAGGTCCCAATCATCTCTTTGTTGATTACAGATCTTCGTCAGGGCATTCTCAAGGATCTTATTGAATGCTTCCACCGTACCATTAGCTTGAGGATGGTAGGGTGTACTCTTATGGTGATTAATTTGAAATTCTTCAGTAAGGGCCTCTATAGTCTCATTGAGGAAATGTGTACCTTGATCACTCATGAGGATCACTGGGCATCCAAACCTGGTGATAATGTTCTCGAAAATGAACTGCGCGGCAGTAGCAGCGTCGCAGTTCTTAACTGGCTTCGCCTCAGCCCATCGGGTGAGGTACTCAGTAGCTGTAATGATATATCTTGCGCCAGTTCTTTTTCCTGGTGGGTTAATAGGTCCTACAAAGTCAATGGCCCATTTATCAAAAGCACGCAGTGTGATCTGGGGTCTTAGTGGCATTTCATCTCTCCTTGAGGGTTTTCCTGTGCGCTGGCACACATCGCAACATTTACAGAATTCCTTAGTATCCTTGTGCAATGTCGGCCACCAAAGTCCTGCGGCTAATATCTTCTGCGTAGTCGGCTTTCCTGCGAAATGGCCTCCTGCGGTACCTGAATGCGCTTCTGCGATGATAGAGCTCTTTTCATGTGGTAAGATACATCTGCGCAAAATTTCGTCAGGGCCCAACTTATAAAGCTGGCCTGCTATCAAAGTGAAGTCTGCGGCTCTGACAACAAGTTGCTTCTTCTGCTGGATTGTAAACTCAGCCGGCGCTTGTCCGGTAGTGAGAAACTTAAGAATATCAGAATAATATTCGTCTGCTGCTTGGATATAAAATAACTGTGCGTCAGGCAGATTGTCCTCCAGACTCGTAGGTTCCTCTCCTGACTCTATTCTGGATAGATGGTCAGGCCCTGCATTCAATCTGCCTGGCTTTACAATAACCTCAAAATCATACTCTTGAAAGAGCAGTAGCCATCTGCAAATTCTTCCTCCTAAAACTGGTTTATTGACCAAATATTTCAGAGCAGAATGGTCAGTATACATTTTAAAGTGAGCTCCTAACAGGTAGTGTCTGAACTTCTGTAGGGCATACACCATAGCTAGTCCTTCCCGTTCTGTAGTGGTATAGTTCTTCTCAGCTGTAGATAGCTTTCTGCTGGAGTAAGCAATTGGGTGGTCAATACTTCCTTCTCCAGACTGTGTAAGCACGATTCCTAATGCTATGGAAGAAGCATCAACATGAACATGAAAAGGTTTTCTCCAATCTGGGAAAACTAGAATAGGCGCTGTGATCATCTTTTCTTTAAGTGTGTCCAAGCTCTGTTGGCATTCCTCTGTCCATTGGAACTTCGACTCCTTCTTCAGCAATCTTTCCATAGGCGCTGTGATCCTTGCATATCCTTTGATGAATTTTCTGTAGTATCCTGTATGTCCCAATGTAGTGCGCAATTGCTTAACTGAGTTGGGCGCAGGTAAATTAGCAATGATGGCAACCTTCGCAGGATCCATCAAGAGTCCTTGTCTGCATACAATATGTCCCAACAAAATACCAAAGGGCGCACAGAATATACATTTTTTCAAGTTAAGGGAAATCTGATGCTGTCTACATTTTTCTAGCATCATGCGCAGATTCGCAATATGGTTTTTTAGTAAACCAAATACAGTCCAGTCATCAAAATAGACTTCTAAAAACTTGTGGATAAATTCTTTAAAAACAGCAACAACAACTCTAGAGAAGATAGCAGGTGCGTTTTTAAGACCAAAGGGCATTACCGTGTACTGGAATGAGCCCCATTCAGTTGCAAAAGTAGTCTTGTGGCGGTCATCCGGATGGATTCTAATCTGATGATATCCCGAAAATCCATCAGTGAAAGAGTAAGCCTCTTGTCCTCCAACATTATCAAGTACTTCATCTGTGAAAGGAGTGGGAAATGGGTCGTGCGCTGATGCATCATTGAGTTTGCGCAAGTCGACACAAATTCTTATTTCACCTTTCGTTTTCTTTTCTTGGACCACCATAGGACTAATCCAATCGCTTTCCTCTACTGGCTCAATAATACCTGCTGCAAGCATCTTATCAATTTCTTCTTTGACTTTTTCTTTGTAGCGCGGGTTCAACCTGTATGGGCGCTGCTTTACTGGCTTGGCGTCTGGTTTCAGAGGTATGCGCATCACTCCTAAGTCTCCTAGGATGCCTTTCATTTCTGTGAACTTGGTAGGAAAGATATCCTGGTAGTCACGTAATAAATCTGAAACATGCGCAACGGTTTCATCGTCCCAATAATCTCCTATAGAAGCAAACTTTGGGTCAGCTTCTGTACCAATGTTAACTTTCTTGAGCTTGACGTGTTCTGTGATGGCAGGAATATCAAGCTCAGGACCTTCAATATTGCGCGTCCCTTCTGATTCTGGGATATTGATGTTGCGAGGATCGTCCTCCTCATCTTCAGCGGTGAAGTTATAGCATTCCAGGGCATGTTCTATCTGGACAGCCCAATCTGGTTGGGAATATTCTGTTACTAGACCTGGTTCAAATACCTTCTTTTTAATACACTTCAGAGCCTGATCAATACTTGGATGCTCTGACTCAAAGCTGAATGTAAGTTGAAAACTTTCTATCATAAGAGCCCAAGTAAGAGTGCCTTTGCGCAATTCTATTTCAGTATACCAATTCCTTGGAATTGTATCTAATGTGTGGATGAATTGGTGAACCCATTCATCTTCCGGAATATCTGACCATTGCTGAATACATGCTTCAATGTGTGACCTGGGGTCACTCTGTCCTTCATATTTGTGTAGCGCTTCGGCTGTGGTGTCCTGAAATCTGCGCAGTATCAATCTGCGACAGTCTTTCCATGTATGAATATTCTCCTTGTGCGCAATCCACCATCTTGCGGGTGTAGCGCGCAATGCTATATCCAGTGCCTGGATACGCTGCGGTTCTGGAAGCTTTTGTTCATATTCCTGTATGAATTTAGTTACTTCGGTTAGACCATCGAAAGTTGGAGTGTCAGTTAATTCTGTGCCAATCCATCGAATGGATTTAGTCATCATGGCGCAACGTCTTGCAGAAACCTCATGTAGACGATTCTGCCAATTTTCCAATCCTGCATCTGAATCTGATGTGCACGAGCTATCACATCGCCAGCTGATATGGCCGTCTGCTGTGGGGTTGACATAGTCACTGTGGTTAGTGGTCATCTGATACAAGCTTTCCATGTGGCGCGCTTCCTCTTCTGCGCGAATGGGTTCTATATATCTTGGTCCTTGAATAGGATCAAGAGGTGCGATGACCCTGATCTGGTCATCCTCAAAGGTCATCTGTCTTTTCTTCAGGTTAATGACAGCCAAATTATCAAGTGCCCAGTCTATTCCTAACAGCGCTGGGTATGGTCTACTATCATCCATAATTTTGATTACTTCAAAATCTGCAGAGCTTCTTACTCCTTCAATATCAATAGGTACATTGGGTAATCTGCCCAATGGAGAGACTCGTTGCTGATTTGCGAGTCTTAGCTGGATAGGGGATCTTGTAAGCTGAGGGCTTCCCATCTGTTCCCATGTCTGCATAGTGAGAACATTGGCTTCTGAGCCCAAATCTAACATGACTTCGTCCATTTCAAATGCTCCAATCTGCGCTGTAAGCCTCATCTCTTTTCCAGTTCTAATATGACTCCTAATCTGGTGAACAGCACGCTGTGGTGTGTTCGTCGAAGCAGAGTGTTGGCACTGATCTAACAGGTGTTGGAGTTCTAGAGTTGCTTGTTCATTGCGCAACAATTTTAAACATTGTCGCAGGAACGCATGAACACTGCCTAGTGCATGCTCCTTATCGTCATCAGGTCTTCCAGCTGTAGTGGCCTGTTCTTGTACCAGGTTGTCTTGTCTTAGCACTTGCGATCTACTATTGTTCTGCGGAATTGCGGCAGAACTTGAAGCTCTCGGATCTGAGAAATACTCTTGAGCTTGCTTAAATGCTTCTTTTTGCTTTTGTAGGTTAAGTGGGGCTGGTTTAATGTTAGCGCGGCGCACCCATTGCGTCGCTTGCTTTCCCGTTCCCATCTCTTGCGCACCAGTGGTAGCTCCACTGCGTGTCACTATATTAACTGTAGGGTCTGGTTCTCTTTTTTCTGCTCCAATCAACTGGATATTCTGATTGACCTGTGGTGTCTTTGCTTGCATCTTAGCCTGTAACTGAGGGCATTCTTCAATGATATGGTCAGAAGATTTACAATATCTGCAGAGGGTTGTAGGATTTTGGCAATCCCTAGCAAAATGACCTTGTTCTCCGCAATTATAACAAGTGATCTGTCCTCTTCCACGACCAAAATTTGTTGTGCGTCCGCGTCCTCTGTAATTTGATGCTCGGGCGTCCCGAGATTGGTCATAAGGTGGACCTGCTGTGGGTCCTTGTGTCTCTGCTTGTACCCTATAAACATCATGCTTTCTTTCTATCATAAGATCATATGCTCTACAATTGTTCTCATCATGACCTACTGATTTACAGAAATTACAATATAGATTCTTTGGAGTTTGTACATATTTCTGAAGTAAGTGGCATTCTTGTGGTCTATGACCTCTAGTTCTGCAGATCTCACACCAAGGCCCTTGTGCCTGTGGTAAAGGATTAGGTGTTCCAGTTGCAATATAGTCTATGAAAACAGGACAATGGTCCTTTGAATGACCTTGGGCTTTACATTTTGTACACCAAATTTCTTCCTTAATCTCCTTGCCTTTCTTAATATCATGCACTTGCAAGGTTAAGTTTGCTAATTGGTTCTGTAAATGCGCAACATCGTTGCTTGTTCCTGCAATTGGCGAAGCTTCTAGTTTCATAGCCATTTCTAGAGCTTGTTCCTGAGTATTGAGATTCTGTTGCATAAGAGGAAGTCTAATGTGTGGGAGCAGCGCAGCAATGAACCATTCTTTATGTTGCTGTGGTGCAAACTCGAAGCTTACTTGATCTATCAAGGCTTTGAACTTCTGGTCAAAGTCCCATACTGATTCTGTAGGTAACTGTTTGATGTCTTTGAGCTCTGTTATACACTGTGATTCTGACTTAGGTTTCTTGAATTCTCTAATCATGGCATTTCTTACCTCAGCAAGCGTCCTATTCTGTGCTGCTGAGTATTTCATGAACCAAGTCAAGGCTCTTTCTCTTAGTGTGGTTGCTAACTGAACCAGTTTAACAGCATCATCATTAATTTGCTTAATTGTCCAAATGGCTTCACATAAGAACCAGTGCTGCTCAGGGTCTTCTATCCCTGTTCCTCTAAAAGTTGGTAGTTTCATGTCATCACCCATCCTTCTTGCACGGGTTTGAGGTGGAGGTACCGTAGCAGTGCCTCCGGGATGGTTAAACAAAGGTGGTACAGAGGTACTAGAAGTAGCGTGTGGGCTACTAGAAGGTGTTACTGTAGGATTATACTGAGCTCCGTCTGGTTTTTGCGGTGTAAAGGGGTAATACGGGATATGAGCACTCCCTTGTCTTTCTATATGGCTTGCTCTAGGGACTTGGCGATTGTCTGGGCTAGACTCAAAAGGGTATTGGTCAAGGCCTACTTTATATCGTTTTCCACTACGAGTGCAACCAATAACTTCAGGATCACTATCAGAATCTACGGACATTACTTGACTATGCTATTCATCAGAAGCAATACACAGCTTTCCTTTTTCATACAGAAGCATTTTAATCCATAAGTTCAGAGAATTTAAGAACTTACCTCTGTGTACTTGGAAGAAACTCCTCTCAGCTTCACTGAAACTCTTTCTTGTATCGACTGCAAATTCGGTAATAAAACCTTCCAGTAGACTATTCAACCAAAAGTCTACTGCGCGGGAAACAGAATTGTCGATCCGCTTCACAATACTAGCTAGCTCAGGCGTCCACGTGACGGGTCGATCAACATGCAGCGTAGGTGTAGAATCTGCTAACTTGGCTATCCAAGCGTGTAACTCCAATGCAAACGTAACAAAGAAAATTTCGTAAAGGTCAGCATAAATATACTTCTGTAACCAATCTTCTGTTTGAAGCGTAGGGCTTCTATTTTCTTGTTCAGCAAACTCTTTAGCCTTTAAATCAAACCAATCTCCAATTTCCTTAGCTGTAGGATTCCAGTAACACATTTGTTAACTGAGCAAGTCTCAGTGTAACAAAACCTTATGTTGTCTTCAGCAACAATCTCAGATGTCACGTAACTGGTAAGTCTTACAACAAGAAGTCGCAAGGCAACGGAATCATTTGTTGGTCACTAGGCAACGGAATCATTTGTTGACTCCTCAATCTCGCGCGTCGCCAAAATAACAAGTCTCATTCGCGCGGCAACGGAACCATTTGTTGCACTGCTCTATCTCGCGCGTCGCCAAAATAAAAAGTCTCATTCGCGCGGCAACGGAACCATTTGTTGCACTGCTCTATCTCGCGCGTCGCCAAAATAACAAGTCTCATTCGCGCGGCAACGGAACCATTTGTTGGCTGCTTTTTCTGGGCAGACCCGGGTTTTAATGAAGCGCAGCAACAAAACCCCTTGGCGCACTGGCCCTCTCGGCAACGAGCTGCGCGGCAGCTCGAGGTCTCACCCGAAGTGGCTATGGGGGGGTTAAGGAATCAGGTTTCCTTAACCGGGGTGACGCGGAGATGGCTCTTCCTTGAATGGTTCCTGTGAAATCGGCGGTCGGACCTTCCCGCAGGCCGCTCGGCGTAGCTGCGTGGGTCCCTTCCTTGGCAGGTCTACTGCGCAGTTTCTCCTTTCCAACGCAGCAGGCAACTATTTCTTGGGTCGACGCGCTAAACACTTTCTCGCCCTTCGCATCTAGCGCAGTAACGCAGTCTGCTCTCGCCGCAGCGACCGTGCGTTACTACCTCTTTAGTACTTAAGACACTTACAGTTATCAAGGGATCTTTCCAACTCGCTCAAACAGTCACAAAGATAAGACAGAAGTCTTGCATACACAAATAATGAACTCTAAATAGTTATCATTCACGCAAACATTATAACAAGAAGATATAAGTGAAGCTCATCTCCTCGAGGAAAACCACGTCCACGGGAGCGTTCTATTAACCAGAAAATGATAGAGTTATACAATATGCTGCGCACACAGCTGCAGCCTTAGAACTTACAGGAAACTCCACGCACACAGCTGGGAGCCCTTCTCTCAAGCTTGTCTCCTCTCTATGGAGATTACAAAGGCACAGACGTCGACTCAGACTGTCTGGCGACTCAGGGATTAGCTCCTCGGCTATCCGATTTCCTCTCTCTAGTTCTACACACCGGGTAGAAAATACAGTGAAGGATAATCAACACATGATCTATCCCTTTAGACTGGCTCTCTAACAGTCTAGCATCTAACTCTCTAACTCTCCAAAAGGAAGGAACTGAAGGAAGGGCGGAAGAACCCTCTACCCATTACAATGATTCATCTATATAGGTGGCCATGACGGTCACACCTTTACAAAACTGTGGGCCTTTCCCAACAGTGATTCCCAAAAACCCTAACCACGCACATGGCTAGGTGTACTGTAGGCGCCGCTTGCAGTCACGTCGCCGCTTCCTGCAGGCTCCGTGAATTCCGGCGCAGATTGTGGGTATGGGCGATCGTCCTTCGCCTTCAATGCTCTGGTCCGTTGCTCCTCCTTGATCCGAGCAACCATAACTTCTGTACTAAGCCTTTAAATGAGGGTAGCTGAGCCCTCTACTCCATCGCCTTATTTATTATGGTAGCTGAGCCACCTTCATTCTTCGATGACGTGCGCGCGAGCTCCGCAATTTCCGGTCCGTGATCTGCGCTGAGATCATCCATCTGGCACCGTACTGCGCACCGTCTCCTTCTTACCCAAAACTTAGTGCTTGTCCCAAAATTTAGCACTTTCCTTCCATACTCGTGCTTTTTCCCAAAATTCACAGCTTTTACTATAGCTGCGACCTTGGCCCCAACACACTCCCAAGATCCATCCTTCTCTCTTGTTGGTTAACCCTACTACACACTATAAGAGAGAGGCCTTCCATAAGCAAAAGGGGGAGGACTCTTGGAGACATCAAACTTATGATCTTGAATCTTTGTGGAGATAGCTAGAGGAGAAAGCACTTGGAGCTGGGATTTGGCTTGGATATCAAGCAACCATGGTAAGTGACTTCAAGTTAGTAATAAAACATAACTTGTCTTGTTTCCCAAATCATGTAGGTTGATTTTGTTTCAATCATATGATTTGTATCTGTTATACATTTAGATCCTAACTCATATTTCAAGTTGCTAGAGAATCGTATATGCTTGTATCTTGGTTTTATTCTGACAAGTTCATTCGCAAGGACTTGGATATTGAAGCGACCATTAGGACGAGCAATTGAATCGAAGGTCAGTTAGATCTCTTCCAATTCTTACAGCAATATAATCTTGAGATATTTGTTTAGATATAGGAATTCAAGGTAGCATTTGTTATCTTTTTGTCTTAGTTTAGAGTCAGTTAAAGTCTACTTTAACCTAAGAGAGTTTCTACCTATCCGTAGGGAGAAATTTCCACAACAAAAAATGGTGACTCTGCTGGTTTGAACCCCATTTGATTGATTTATCTCACTTTTAGTCATTTTTTATTGTGATTCTTCTTTCTCTTCAAACCAGTACTCAATTTTGGTCTCTTTGACCTTTATTCATCCCTCCTCTCTACATATTTCCTCCCTCTATGATCAGTGAGTCCTCTGGGTCTATAGCAACCCTGAAAAATTCAATCTCCTTTTCAAAAGTTGCATTTTTCCATCATTTGCAACAGTACCGCGCCCCCACTACTTTCTACAGCGCGGTAGTACCGCGTACCCAACACTCTTACCAGAGCGATAGTGTACCAGTACCGCACTCTATCCTGTTTCTGCCACGCGGTAGTGTCTGCATTTTTTCAATTTTTTCTTGCCTGTTCGGTTTCCTGAGTCATTTTTTATTTTCTCTACTTTAGTTTGGTGTTTTCTATTGCTTATTACTATCCTATTCATTGCACAGTCTTTGTGGTTTGTTTATTTCTCTTGTGAGCTTGATTATCTTATGAGTTAGTGGCATTATTTGTACATTGGATCACCCCTTCAGTCTCATTGCATTGGCTTGATCTTCTCATCACAACCAAACTGTTACTATTGTCATTTTTTATATGATTGTGCATTTTCATAATCACATTGTTCTTATAAATATCATCTTTTCCATTATTATCATTAAAATATATATTGGAAATTGTTATTGCATAACATTTGTGTTGTTTGGATTGAAATGATCTAGCAGTATTATTGTGCATTAGGAAGTGAACCATTTAATTTGCCACATAAATTCTCATTTTTTGAAGCATTCTAGTTGCAAGATCAGTGAATTGGAAAGAAGTGTTTATTTCAGTTTGGCATTACTTAGAAAAAGAAAACAATTTTTTTTTTGAAGTGGTCTTTCATTGATTGTGAAAATTTTTATGCATTTATGATCGAAGAACTCTCTCTCTTCCATAGCTAGTTTTCATTGAATACAAGGCTTATTTCGATTCATTCTCACTTGCATGGTTTGGGTCGTCACAACACCACCAAGTTTCACGTCCATTTACCCGATTGAGTAATACAACCACTAAAATTAATCTCCCTAACTAAACCAACATTAACCTCACTTGAGGAAATCAAAAGAATTTGGTAGCTAGGTAGGACACCGGGGATAGGCATCAAAATAATTCCCCCTTGTCATTTTAATTTGAGACATAGATGTTGTCCTCTAGGGAACTAAAATCCTCTAGTAATTATTGACACGGTCATATACCAGTTTGTGGAGGGGCCTCCTGACTGTTTTTAACTTTCAGGGTTTAAACCAGCACGAGATCGAGAACCGAACGTACTCTGTGGAATGCCGCACTCCACTTAGCCCTAAGGCAACATCGATCATTGTCTTCCTTGTATTCATAGTAATGCAAGGGTGATAAGGCAGAAGTGCCGAAAACCTTTTCCAACGTGTCATGAATGAGGTAGCTTAGTGACTTTTCTACTAGGGCTCTTTTACCCAGGATCCCTTTCGGTAGACGGATATCCTTCTCATATTGGTCTCTCACGTTGTATTGTTCGACTTGGATTTCATCACCATGCGAAGGATACAACTTATTGAGGTCTCCAGCTCTTAGTTAGGAGTTTACTTGTTATCTCATCTTAGTAGAGGGTCATTTTTCTTTTAGTGATTGCTTGTTGGCATTCTGGCCATTGTTTTTCTCAGCTCGCTTACTAGGACGTCGGTCTCAGTATAGATTTTTGAGCTTTATTTTTTTGGCAGCGAGCCTTACTTTTTCTAGCTCCTCTTTTACACACTCGGCTGCATTAGATTTTTTGAGTTCTTTGTTACGAGACTGCCCCCAGATTCCATATTCCTACCATTATGTCAGAACCAAGATGGAGATCACAAAGAGTACAGGGAAAAATCCCTCCACCACTACCACTGCCACGGACCTTCGGTCCACCTACATCATGTATTCCCACCCCTCCTGGCTGCGGTGCCAGCCGAGGGAACATTCCACCACCAATACGCACTACATATTCATTTCTGCCTGTAACCATTACTCATAGCACGGTCTCAGAACCTGTTGCGGTTTCTGTAACCACTACTACATCTGAGACTCTCACTGTCACTTCATCCACTATTATTCCAGATATATCTGGCACAGTGGACAACAATACAGCGGCTGAATCTAGTACAACCCAAGATACTAGATCGGAGGCCATCCTCCTCCCCGATGTCAACACTTCCCTTCCACCAGAAACTTTCTATGATGACACGAAAGGATCTGTTGGCACCACCAAAGGATCCGACCAGGATATATCTGGATTGATTCCAATCCCGGGCGGGTATGTCGAAGTTATCGAAGAAACCCAACTTTCTGATACACCTTTTGAACCTGACTATGGATTTATCACTTCCCAGGCAGAACCTCCGCCTGTTACCACGGTGCCATCCAGTGTTTATCCACAGGAAACCGGTTCTTCCAGCAACATACCTCGTACCATATCTCTCCCCAACCTCCCTTCGAGACATGAGATCATGGCCTCCATTCAGTCTAGTATGGTTAGTCTAGCTAATTCCCCGTTAGCGTTGGCACAGTTCAAACGTGATACATAGCAAATGCTCTTGTAAGCTTATAGATATCCCCCTACTACCCGTCCTCCCGACTATCGGGCTCCCAATGTTTCATCCAGCACAGAGTTTCATCACTCCTATGCAGATGGCTCTGGACCTTCAGACGTTACTATACCTCTGTTCCCGCCGGACCCCGAAAACCTTTTGCAGGATATGAACCCGGACCCAGTCTTCGATAGTCCTCCTATTGTTGAACATGCTATGGACAAAACCCCTGATACCCCTCGGTTAAATTCCCCACATTTGCTGCCATCATCCATGTTTGGTGCACATTCTATGAGGGATAACCCAATTTTTTCTCCATCCCCGCTCGTCACATATGGAAGACCCCCTCCACAAATCGGCACCTTTGGTGTCGTTGGCTAATCGACACTATCTTACCTTACTAGTGTCAGAAGAACACCAAGTTATATCGTTGGATCATCCATATTGACCGGAGGTTCACCTTCGGCCACTATCTACACCATTTCAGGAGGTGGACAACCGACTGCTGCGACCCCTAATCCCAACAACCAACCCCCTCCTGGCAGGCCATCAACCCAGCCTACTGGAGGATAATCCTTTGTTGGAAACCCCACTCCTAGTCACCAATCACCTCCCATCGAGCCATTAACCCAACCTACTGGAGGACAACCCTTTTTTGGGAACCCCATTCCTAGTCAACAACCTCCTCCTATAGGTCCATCCAACCCATTTGCTGGAGGGAAACCCATCGGCACCATCCAACAACCCTCCAAACCAGCAGCATCTGCTCAATATGCTATGTACAACACACCTAGCAGCGGACAACCTTATACCAGTTTCCCAACCGGGCCTCATCTTCAACAAACCTCGTCAGGAATGCTTCCTTCTTGGGGATCTCAAATCCCACAGAGTGGGGGGTACTCATTATTTGGAAATTGGAACCAAGATAGGGGGCAATCTCAGATTCCCCCCAACTTGAATTCTAGCCTCCCCTATCCTTCAGCTGCAACAACTCCATGGAACCCATCCCTTCAATTTCCATATCTTCATCAAGGTGGAACCAACATTCCATGGACACCACTGTTGCAGCCACCCCCCAACCCTGCTACAGGAAACCCTCCACTTACTCAAAGTAGTGGTAACATTCCTGGGACACAACAACTCCAAGGAACATTTCCCCAACAAGGAGTAGCACGCATTCCTAGGACACAACAACCCTAGGGTACCATACCTACCATCCCCACTTAGCAGAATATCCAACAACCGGTTACCACCGTGATTCCTAGTCAGGTAATGACTTCCAACACACAACTAGTTAACCAGATGGCCTACTACCCACAAAAATTCTAGCAGTACCCTACGGGAAACACATATGGGTATAACACGCAGCAATATACTATGCAGGGCTCCCAAGGTTTCTCTGCACCATACGGTTATTACTCATACCCACAGACCAATTGTCAACTTCCCTTTTTGGCCATGCTAGATTTACCCGATTTATCGAGGCTCATTAACGATCCTATATGGAATGAACCTCACTGGCGACCCATTCAAGCCAAACTTCCATCGAACATTCCTAAGTTCGATGCTAAGCTTGGGGAAGACCCTAAGAACTATGTGATGACCTTCCATCTTTGGTGTTCATCCAGATCATTGATGGACGTGATACGAAGCATTACACCAAAACCTTGAGGTGTTAGTGAAGGCCACCCACTAGGATCTTAACATCCCACCATGCTCTGTAGTCCTGACTCTGGGATGGATGTGCGCCCGTACAGTGGTGTCCCCTTTGCGCCGTACGAGCCCCGGGCGAACACTTCAATGCCGACATTTCCACCCGCTCTGTGACTTGAACCTTGGTGGAGGCTCTGATACCAAATGATACAAACCGTTACACCAAAACCTCGAGGTGTTATTGAAGGCCGCCCACTAGGATCTTAACAGGAAGATTCCATTCGACTATGGCTCTTCCAGCGTACACTTACCGGCACGGCAGCAAAATGGTACATCGAGATACCACAACACTCTTTCCATGATTTCAACACCTTGGCTATGCAGTTTCTGACCCATTTTAAGCTTCCCATCCGGTATGAGACTGGAACAGAGCTGTTAACCTCGTTGAGTCAAACCACTTCTATGCACATTTTAGATCACATCCATGAGTGGAGTCAACGCCGTAGGCTAATCAAGGCACCAATTCCCGATCAGCTACTTGCTGATTGGTTCACAAAGTCATTCTTGCCTCCCATAGCCATGGATATCGCTATGCACGGGCCGGTCACAGAGGAACAAGCCATCTCGGTAGCCCAGTACATGGATTTGGTATATACCCAATCCGACACTTTACATGAACTTCTTCCCCATGCCTCCCGCGTTACCATTAATCCAATGAAACCTGCCACTAAACCCCCCATTGATGGTATTGTTGGTTCAGTCAAGGCCTAGCCTGCCACCAAATCGATAGGGAAACCAGCTTCCGCTTCCCCCATTTTACCTCAGGCTGCTTCAAAAACTTCTCCCTCTCCTGATGTCTCCTCCGAAGTGAACGCAGTTCAATCTACGTCAAACCATCTGGAGGAAAGAAGAAGAACAATTGTGGTAAATCCAAGAAGAACCAACAAGATAATCCCAATCCACAACCCACCCACAATGACCCGAAACCTCATCGAAAGGCTAATTTTCCCTGCCTCATTTGTCAAGATGATCACTACATCCATGACTGTCCCTACAAGGATGAAGTCAACAAATTCGTTAAAGGATCCTCTCTCCTGGCAGTGTTAACTGACCCTTTCCCTCAGCAACAATAGCAGATGGTTTCCCAAGAAACCCCACAAGGGGGAAACCCGAGCAACCCAACTCGTGGAGAGATGTCTGCAAATCGTGAAATCCTGATGACAAGTAATGAGGAGATTCATATAACCACTCATTCAAAGACATATGAGAACCCCCCAAGTTCAAACAAACAGTCAGAGACAGCCAAGGGCAAGTCTCCTGTCGAAGATCCGACCCCTACCCCCACCTAATGGCCATCTCCATATCGAGAGACCGGTTACGGACACAGTGCTACACCCACCCAAGGGAACCATACGAAAGGCGATTTTTAATCCCAATGCGTGAGCTACCCAAAATTACAACATTGTTGAGGATTTAGCTCAAGCACCTTGCACCATGTCGACTCTCAAGGTTCTTCAACACTGCCCTACATAGCATAGAACCTTACTTTCAGCATTGGGGGCAGTGGACCCAGATACTTCAAACACTATTCTGTTTAACTTGGAGTATGCCAAACCTCGGCTTTCCCACCAGTTAGCCTTCCAGGTTCATACAAAAATCCATGGAAATAGCATCCATCACACTATTTTAGATGAAGGTGCCTCCACGTCGATCATGTCCTTGAATTGTTGGAGATCCTTAGGCTCACCCGAAGTCACGACGTCTCCCACCACTCTCAGGGCATTTGAAGGACACGGTTTTCAACCTTATGGAATCATTCCTGCAATTGGTGTTGAACTGGGGGGCAAAATAGTATCTGTACACATCGAAGTCATGGATGTACCATTGGATTACAATCTTCTACTTGGTCAGAACTAGTTTTACACCATGACCACCATAGCATCTACTATCTTCCGGATCATGCAATTTCCTCATGAAGGGAAAATTGTCACCATAGATCAACTTGATTACTATATCCTAGACTCTCATCCAAACTCCGCCAACACCGTCCCGTTATTGGATCAGCCTCGGTACCGGTTCCAAGACATTGGCGTTGGTCTTATGAAGGATTCTTCCCTCATTGGAGTTTTCCCAGAGTTGGGGTCCCACGTTCAACCATTCAACATGATATCATCGAATGTCACCCCTTCCAATGATTCTTGGGTGATTCTGAGTCCCACTGAGATTGAAAACTACAGCAACTCCATGCCTTTGAATGGAAACCTCCCAGTGTACAAAGCGATCTAGTCAGCCACCGATTGGGTCGATTGTTCTACCCATCACACCATGGCACAGCTCTCATCTGAGACTCATTCATCCCCACCACTTATTGATCCTCTAACTTTGATTTTTCCCACTAACGAATCAATTATGGAGGTTACGTGTGGTGATGAGCCACCATGGGGAGATTTTCATCATCGATCTTCATTCCCCACCATTCAGACGATTGAACCCGATACAAAATGTAGCCCTTCACTTGGAATGGTTCAAACCAAGTTTCCCACTTCCCTCGATGAATTATTTTCCGAAGGAAACTTGGCCAACCTTATGGCAACCACTCCCATTGACATTTCAGTGAAGCCTGGTATCATGGAAAACATTCATATTGGAAAAACATGCACTCCCCTCGAAATGGAGTTCTACACTGCCTACTTTAAAACCTTTCGCGATGTTTTTTCTTGGAGTTATGAAGAAATGCCAGGAATAGACCCCTCAATTGTGGTCCATGAAATTCCAACCTTCCCTGGCGCCCGACCTGTTCGGTAGAAACTCCGACCCATCCATCCTCGTAAGGCAGCCGCTATTAAAGCAGAAGTTGAAAAAATTTTGCATGCTGGTTTTATCTATCCTGTCCCATTAACAAAATGGGTATCTAACATCATTCTCATAGCCAAGAAATAGGGAACGATTAGAGTCTGTGTCGATTACCACAACTTGAAGAAAGCTTGTCCAAAAGACAACTACCCAACTCCGTTCATCGACCATATCATCGATAACTGCACCGGGAGTGTCATCTTTTCATTTATGGATGGATTTTCTGGCTATAATCAGATCGATATCCTCCCAGCCAACTAGCATAAAACAACCTTTATCTGCCCTTAGGGGATTTTTGCATATCAAAAGTTACCTTTTGGCCTTAAAAATGCCGGGGCAACTTTCCAATGGGCAATGTCGTATGCATTTCACGATATCAAACATATAGTAGAACCGTATCTTGATGACCTTCCTACTCATTCTCAGACCCGGGAAGACCATCCCAATCATCCGTATCTTGACTACCTCATAGTCAACGATACCCTTTATCGGCGTGGTGTCGACACTGTTCTTCGACGTTGTTTGACTTTAGATGAAGCGGAACGCGTTCTTAATGACTGCCACGCTGGAGCATGTGGTGGTCATCTCTCTGGGATGGCTACGGCCCAGACGATACTGCGAGCGGGATATTTCTGGCCCTCGATTTTCAAAGACTGCATTGAAACGGTTAAGAAATGTCCACCCTATCAATTCTTTCATAGTACGACACGCTCGCATCCTGCTCCACTCCATCCTGTTATTGATGTCGGTCTTGTTTCCAAATGGGGCATAGATTTCATTCATTGTAAGCCCACTTCAGCTGGGGGGCATAGCTATGTCATAGTAGCTGTGGATTATTTCACAAAATGGGCTAAAGTGATGCCTACTTATGTTGAAGACAACAAAACAACAACACAATTCATATTCAATCACATTATAGCTAGATTTGGTGTCCCATAATCCATTGTGACCGATCATGGTTCCCACTTCAGGAACCATATGATTGAGGAACTGAGTGCCAAGTTGGGTTTTCAACCCCATACTACCCACAAACTAATGGCCAAGTTGAAGCCATTAACAAAGTTTTGAAATGAGTGATTCAACGTATTGTGGGTACTCATAAGTCCAACTGGCACTCAACTCTATTTTCGGCACTATGGGCATACCGAACCTCAGTAAAAAGTGCTACTGGGTTTACACCGTTCCAATTAGTGTACGGCCTGGAAGCCATTTTACCGATTGAATGTGAAATTCCATCACTTAAGATAGCCATAGAGCTACTTCCCCACACCACTTCTGAAGAGGAATGGTTTCTATACGTAGCCAAGCTAGATGAAACCTGTCGAGATGTTGCTTTATCCAATGAAGCTCATAAAAAATGCGTCAAAGCACAGTATGATAAATCCATTCAACCTTGATTTTTCAATGAAGGTGACCTCGTACTCACATATGATCAAATGCACGATAAACTTGGAAAAGGAAAGCTAGAATCTATGTGGTAGGGCCCCTTTGTTGTAAAACGTGTCTTGGAGAAAGGAGCCTATGAACTTGTCGATTGTGATGGCACACCATTGGCACAGCCCCGCAATGGGTTGTACCTCAAACGCTTCTACGCGTAGGGTTATCCTGCGCGAGATACGTTTTGTACATAATGTACCTAGCTTGTTTTCACTTATCTTTTTGTGTGCACACATGGACCTCAGGTATCCATTCTTACCTTGACTTGTGCTTTTATGTGCAGATGTCTACCTACTTCGGATTCGTCGACGGTGCGAGCCAACATACCCAGAACCTCGCTTCCACACCATGGGTAATCTATTCTACCACAAGCGATTTGCTATCTTCAGGAGCCAATTGTTTGGGTCCCGCAACCAACAAAATCGCAGAGTACCATGCAGTCATCGGACTCTTGACGGAGGTTGCTTCCCTTGGAATTGACTCCCTATCAGTCTTTCTAGACTCCCAACTCATGGTTTCTCATCTGAATCATGTTTACATAGTTCACAATCCTATCCTACTTCGCTTATTTTGAAGGGTACGCCTCTTGGAATGATCTTTTAATTTTATTTCATATCAACACATACCAAGAGAATTCAATTGTATAGCTGATTCATTAGCTAATTACATTTTGGATTGGCATCTTGCCCATACATAAAAACACATTATAAAATGAGCACACAAGTCATTGTAAATAAATAGGTCATAAAAGTAGGTCCATGTATATATCACTGCATATAAAAGTGTTTTTTTTCAAATACATAAAGTTTGTGTTTTAAAGACAAAATTTGGGACCTAGTCCCATACAAAAATTTGGCTCTCAAAAGCCTACATATCGTATACATGCCGCAAAATGATAAAAGATACCATCTAAAGAGATCTGGGAGATCTATCATGTTCCTCCTCAAATTCCTCATGCTGCTAGTGATAACACACTATAGCCCGAGCCACCCTATGGAGGAGTCAGCCAATACACCTAGGCACACCTACGGTATGCCATTGGAGATGCAAAGGGATGTCGTCCATCCTCATAGCGAGGACACCGTGGGTTAAACCCTGTAGGTTCCTCTCTACCTTCTGGACCCCTCCCACCTCGTCCTCGTCTTCTTCCTTGTCCGGAGCGGCTCGACGATCAACACCACCTCGGTGTAACGGTGAGTACCCTGTCGGTCTCTGTGGTCCATGATCTATGACATGCACACGTATATATATTAAAATATTTTTTACACATTCTAGAAAACAATAAAAATTATATATTCAAAAAATTAAAAAACACATTTATGAAGGTCATACCTGAATTGTCCCAATCCTCATCTTCCGGTAGTGCCAAGTCTATGTCCTCGCGGAAGTCCACCCTTGCAAAGGGGTAGTCATCAATTATGACAATCTGTTCCTCGAGCCATGAGAAGAAATCCTCACCAAAATCCAAACGCTGTGGCCCTCCAAGTCGTCCTACATACTCACTCCATCGAGCCATCCATGGCTCGGTGGGTGGACGAGGGGGCATGGTCAGTTGTGGATGCAACAACAACACCCTCTCCAAGAAGAAGGTGACCAAGATTCTCCCGTAACCAAATTGAGAGTTCTCTCCAAGCCTACACTTGTTCACTTGCTCTTTGAGGTTGGTCAATACTGCCTCACACCAGTTGAATACTGTTCCTACCATGCAATCCACTGCAAGATTCATCTGTGTATGGGACGCCTGATGGGGACCCGTACTCCCTGCTGCACGTGTGATGGTGAACAACACGATTTTTAAAGGAAGTTCGACAATGTCCTTAATGACCACCTTACCACTTTTCTTCCCCAAACCTTGACGGCAATAACGAGCAATTAAAGCATCAGTGCTCGCCTCCGAGGCCGTGAACCCAGCAAAACTCACCTGAGCTCCTCTCTTTGAGAGGCCCGTGAGGAAATAAATGTCCTCAAGTTCAATCTCGAGGGTGTGTTCTCCAACTCGAAAAGCTTGAATGTCAGGGTCCCACATTTGAATAATGTGGGTGAGAAGTTTTTCCTACTTATGGATGCCTTTGGTCTTGAATAATTTTAACAAACCACAATCCCGCAATGTAGTCAAGATCTCTTGGTCATCTTCAGCCAACAAATCATCCACCTCATGCTCTCTTTCTTTCCAACTGACCATTTTTCTCCAAACAAGTTGCAAACACCTGCAAAAGGTCATGGGAAACATTCATTAATCATTTAACAACTTGAACTCAACAAAAAATTAGAGAAAACCCAATTTTTTCATCTTAAAAATTGCCACTACCGCGCCTGGGGGCAATGCAACTATGCAGTACTGCACAATACCGCGCCCCTGTTTAACCCTACAACGCAGTACTATTACACAGTACCACGTTTCCTGATATAGCTGCCGCATGGTACTGTGGAAGGTGAAATGTTCCTATTAGGCCTTGCCCGAAAAATTGTTTTTCCCTACTGAAATCAAGCATATATGAAATGAAAGAGGAGTTTGAAAGCTCTTACGTGGCGCAGACGGCTATTGAAACGATGCTCCGGATCTCCAGATATGAACTCTTGAAGTTTTAGCTCCTCAATGGGTAAAATCCCCTCTTTTGGCAAATGCATAAGTTAAATGGTAACTTTCCATATTTACCTATTCCTTATATAACTTTTTCACTTATTTTTTACTCATTATTTTATCTGGTTAAATTAAAACCCATTTCACATTACTGATATCTAGTTCCATGAGCATTTGTTGACAAGGTCTCCTTTAAAAAATGTTCACACTGGCGTTCATTTATTATTTGACCTTCATTTCGAGCCTACTTTATCTTTTTCATGCTCTGGATTAAAACTTGAAAAAGATTCCAAGCGCTTTTACACCCGTGTCGTGCTTGTCAAACTTAAGTAATGGTGTCAAGCTTAGTCATCTTTACTCATGCTCGTTAAACGATGAGGAAAGTATTATCCTGGTTGTATTTTATTCTTTTTTCGGACCAGAATAATTAAAAATTACGAAAAAGACCATTGGAGTCCATAGTTAATCTCTTTTCAGACTCCCTAAAATTGAAAAGATTGCCAAGAGATCTTGTCTCTTTCACACTTGTAAAAGTATTTGAAAGGTCATCTATTCGGTGATAGGTTACCCCTTTTTTGGCCCCTCTAGGCTATTTACGAGAAATGTATACCTCGGTCAATTTTTGGCTGGGAGAGTTCTCTCGGGAATTGTTTTACACTTTTTCGGGATTGAGGGACTAAATTTACAAAAAACTACACTTTGGAGACTTCTTTAAGTTTTTCAGGCTCTCTAAATGTGAAAAACTACCAAGTTTCCCTTCCTTGGACTCGTTAAAATTTGACATCGAAGGACCCATTCTGGGACGAACCTCTCCTTTCTTAGGTTCGTAAAACATATGAGATTGGACTCATCTATGAGATGAGCTATACCGAGCATATGTTATCCTCTTCAAGCTCAAAAAACAACAAAGAGGTACTCGTCTATCATGTCAGGGGAAAATGGGAAACGAGTCGAGTTTATTTTGTTGGCAGCTTGTCAGTCGTCACCTTTGAACATGGCATGAGTCTATCCCTTGTCTATTTTGGGTATCTATTTTAGTTGAGTTATGGTCATCATCCCGAGTCGTCTCTCTGGCCATGAGCCTACTCGTTCGGTGTCTATCCTCTTCTATCAATAATACCTGCTGCCAAGTCCTGTTACATGTCGTTATATGTTCAAAGGGTTGCATTGTTTAGAGTCATTCATTGTGTCAAACCTCCGTTGTGTCAGTACATGTTCCATTGTTTCATCATCCTATACTATCTTTCGTTCCGATTTCGTGTCGATGATGTGGGAATCATTATGGCCCACCTTCGACGAGTCTATTCCCATCGATGCCAAATCACTATCCGGGAATTGGACTTAGGAATTAACCACTAATACCTTGGTACCTGCATGCCTCAATGGCAGGTTTCCTCGTGTTCAATAGTAGGTTTACATCATTGACCTCTAATCGAACGATCTCTCGAATGCTCAACATCAACCCATTCATTCACATTTCGTTGAGATGTACTACAGATACCTTGGGGATCATCATCATCATTGGCAATTTCCCTCGCATTTGTTAATGGTTCACATCACTGACCGGTAATCAAATGGTTTCTACCATGTTCGATTTCAACACCTTGTAATCACATGTCTAGATTCGTATCATTTACGATTGAGTAGAAGACCCTGGGAACACCTTTGTATCTTAATTGCGTCCAGGTTGCGATGGAGATGTCCTTTGTATTGTCACACAGATCCACTTTTGTATTGGTCGTGGCTGTGTCATTACTATCTCATGGATCTACTCTTGTTCATAGTAGCCATGATTTGTCTAGAGTCTATATCATCTCAATACTCATGGATCTGCAATGTATTGGTCGGTAGCCATGCTTTGAGTCAATTGTTTCCGAGCATGGGAATTCCTGCCTCGATGGTATATATGACATTTTGTTTCTGTTTCAGCTCCTTATTGCTCTCCTCGATGCTATCTCCGTAGAGTATTTGTAAAGTCTTTCGGCCATCAGTCCCTTATGACCTCACACTTTAGGGGGCATCTGTTATACCTCCATATTTCACAATGTCACATCTTCACCATAAAAATAGTTGACGACACTTCCCCTACTGCTTAAAACACCCAGAAGAAAAATATGATGAATGATCCTTGAAGACAAACCTATCCTATCAAGAATCAACCCACCTGAGACTTCATATGCCTACACTACCACGCCTTGCTCATCATTGATGGAGCAGTAGTCCCCACTACTGCGCTATGCTTCTTCTCTGCCACGTGGTACTACCACACTATGCTCAGTTCAAGGGGGGTGGTACTCCTTTTTTATCCTTTTTTCCATGGCTTGTGGGATCTTGATTTTTGAGATATTTTTGAGGATTGGTATCCCTGATTCGATCCTAACTCACTTTCTCAGATTAGTGGGCCTTATCCACTAAACACTCTGAAGATCCATCCTTCTCTCTTGTTGGTTAACCCTACTACACACTATAAGAGAGAGGCCTTCCATGAACAAAATGGGGAGGACTCTTGGAGACATCAAACTTATGATCTTGAATCTTTGTGGAGATAGCTAGAGGAGAAAGCACTTGGAGCTGGGAGTTGGCTTGGATATCAAGCAACCATGGTAAGTGACTTCAAGTTGGTAATAAAACATAACTTGTCTTGTTTCCCAAATCATGTATGTTGATTTTGTTTCAATCATATGATTTGTATATGTTATAGATTTAGATCCTAACTCATATTTCAAGTTGCTAGAGAATCATATATGCTTGTATCTTGGTTTTATTCTGACAGGTTCATTCGCGAGGACTTGGAGATTGAAGCGGCCATTAGGACGAGTAATTGAATCGAAGTTCAGTTAGATCTCTTCCATTTCTTACAACAATATAATCTTGAGATATTTGTTTAGATCTAGGAATTCAAGGTAGCATTTGTTATCTTTTTGTCTTAGTTTAGATTCAGTTAAAGTCTACTTTAACCTCAAAGAGTTTCTACCTATCCGTAGGGAGAAATTTATACAATAGTTAGTTAGGTAGGACATCAGGGATGGGAATCCAAATAATTACCCCCTGTTGCTTCACATCTAAAACATAGTTATTGTCCTCTAGGGTACTAAAATCCTATTGTATTTATTGACACAATTATCAACCAATTTGTTCGGAGGGCCTCCCATTCCATGGGGGTAAGCAATGAGGATTGGTTCTGGAAGGACTTTGTGGAATGCCTCACTCCACCTAGTACTTAAGGACATCAATCCATTGTATTCCTTGTAGTTTCTGGCCTCCATATCGGTTGTACAAGGGCTCAAAGGAAAAATATCAAGTTAGCCTTCTCGGACGTGTCATGAATGAGGTAGCTTAGTGGCTTTTCTTCTAGGGATCTTTTACCCAGGATCCCTTTCGGTAGAGGGATATATTTCCACTTTGGTCTATCACTTTGTATTGTTAGACTTGGATTTCATAACCTTGCAAAGGATACAATCTGTTGAGGTCTCATGATCCTAGATAGGAAGTTTTCCTTCCATTTCACCTTTTTAGAGGGTCTTTTTATTATTAGTGCTGCTTGTTGGAATTTTGGCCATTTTTGTTATAGCTCGCTTACTGTGACATCGGTCTCAGTCAAGTTTTTTGCGCTTGCTCTTTTGTCCTGCGTGCCTTTTCTTTTTCTAGCTCCCCTTGTGCACACTCGGTTGCTCTAGGATTTTTGAGTTCTTTTTCACGATAATCTCCCCAGAACACTCCATTTAGTTCCATGGAAGACCAATGGAAATCACGTAAACAAGAAAGGAGGAGTCCTGAGACAATAGCTCTAGTTAGCCGATATTCATCTTCACTCATACCCACTCCCCCTACTAGCATACCAGCTGTTCGGTGAACCATTCCACCATCAAATAGTATGAAAGCAGTAGCTGCTATGGTACCGCTAACACATACCACAGTTCCAGAGACTAGTATTATTCCAGAACTTAGTACGGTAACTGAAACTAGTGTAGTACCTCAGTCCACTGCTGCACCAGAAGTCACCACCGCAGTGGAAACCACTTTAGCTTCTGATGTTAGTGTCACACTTCCAACCACTGTTCTACAAGAAGTTATTGTTCTTTCGGAGACTAGCACCACCTCAGCGATGCCACCACTATTTGATGTCCCTGAAGGACACATCGAAGTTATTGAAGAATCCGATCCAATACCCCCTTCGACTGTTCACTTCGCTGCAAACTTTAACCAAACCTTTGTGCAGTGGGAATCCCCACCTTCCAGATCTTCACCCCCGGTGATACGCACTTACGAAGTTGGATCCTTGAGTAATATACCTTTTAGAATGCCTTCCTCTGATCTTCCTTCAGCCGACAAAATTATGGCATCCATACAAGCCGAAATGGTAAGTCTATCCAACGAACAAGTGGAAATGGAACAATTTAGAAGCGAAGCGGCTCAGACACTGGCTTTATTCTTGCAATACCCACATGTGACCACTTCTCAAGCGGTCAACCCTCGTGATTCCCGAATGCCCCGATCTTCCTCCTGTGATATTACTTACGATGAGTAATTTGTAGGTTAGTCAATACCCACAGACTGGACCATTCCACTCCTTGATTATTTAGGAGAATTTTTTTTTTTATCAAGCCTCTTCACTATGGAACACAACTTTGGGCCAAGCCCTCGACGATTTCTGCACTCCTTCCATACCCATGCAACTGTTGCCCAAAATTCCTCTCCAACCTTCCCCACATCTATTGCCAGAAGATATTTTTGGCACTTTTTCAAGGAACATTCCTACTATGAGATCCAACCCTACTTTCTCGTCGTCACCTTTAATACCTGGAACTAGTGCACTAATATCTTCACAAGTTGACCCTATTCATGCAGCGATCCAACCTGCACAATCAAACTCTTGTAATGTCTCCATTGGTAGAACATCTATCCCCACTGTTAGACCACCTATTGTGACCGGAGGTCCATCTTCGGCCACAATTTACACCATTTCCAGAGGAAAAACGTTCATTGGAACCATAGTTGGAACCAGTAACCAACCTCCTCCGTCCGGACCACGTGGGGACCTCACACTTCACTTTTTGGAGGACAACCAATTATTGGTTCCCCAAGTGCGACTAACCAACAACCCCCTCCATCGGCATCATCTGCTCCATGGGGACCTCACACCTTATATTTTGGAGGATAACCATTTGTTGGTGCCACGAGTGGAACCAATCACCAATCTCCCCCATTAACATCATATGCTCCATGGGGACAACACACTCAACCTCGAAGTGGACAGCCTGTTGTAAGTATCCCAAGCGGATCCAACATACCATTTCCCTTATCAGGCCCAATTCCTTACTGGGGACTATAAATCCCACCCACTAGGGGGAATTCCATTCTTGGAAACCAGAACCAAGCCAGGGGGCAACTTAATCAACGTTAGGCCTACTTTGCCCCCAACTTGAACTCTGGAATACCCTATTTCGGTGCCTCAAATACTCAATGGAACCCACCTCCTCAAACTCTCAACCAGAGCGACACAAATAATCTATGGACTCCATTCTATTCGACACCTCCCCATAGTCAGGGTATGGGAAATCCACCCAACCAAGGATTTGGAAACATTCCCTGGATTCAACAACCCTGGTTTTCCACACCATTCATTCCCACTCAATAGAATGTTCAACAACCAACATCTAACTCGATTCTGAATCAATTCATCAATCATATGATTCTTAATCAACAACCGGTTAATTAGATGGCTCCTAATACACAAAAATTCCAATAGTACCCCACGGGTAATATGTTTGGGTACAACATGCATCAGTATGCAGTGTAGGGTCTAACAGGTATCCCAACAACCCATCAATACTATTCATTCCCACAACCGAATACACAACTTCCATTTCTGGCCACATTAGACTTACTCAACTTGTCTAGAATTATCAAGGATCCTATTTGGCACGAAGCTCACTAGCCACCCATCCCTGCCAAACTACCATCGGACATCCCAAAGTTCGATGTGAAACCCGGGGAAGATCCAAAAAATCACGTTATGAAATTCCATCTTTGGTGTTCTTCGAACTCACTAATGGATGATTCTATTTGACTACGGCTATTCCAATGTACACACATCGGTACAGCAGCAAAATGGTATATCGAGCTGCCTCAACACTCCTTCAGATATTTCAACACCATGGCTATGCAGTTCTTGACACACATCCAACTTCCCATCCGATATGAGACTGAAACAGACTTGTTGGCACCCACATATCTGATCACATTCATGAGTGGCAGGGACCTCGAAGATTAATCAAGGCACCCATTCCGGATCAATTACTAGTTGATTGGTTCACAAAGTCACTATTGCTACCCATTGCTAGGGATGTTTCTATGGGTGGACTTGTCACTTAGGAACAAGCAATATTGCATGTTTAGTATATGGATTTGGTTTATAACCAATCCAGAACATTATACGAGCTCATTCTTCATGCCTCCCACCCCACCAATGATCCATCAAAGCCCGCTACTAAACCTCCTATCGATAGAGTAGTTGGTTCTGTGAAGGCTCATCCTACAACCAAATCGAGTGGGAAACAAAATACTGTTGCTCCACCTCAAACTCAGGCTACACCTAAAATATATACCTCTCCTACTCAGTCCTCCGACGTGAACGTCGTTCAATCCTAGTCACAATAATCCGGAGGGAAAAAGAAGAACAATAAAGGAAAATCCAAGAAACCTTCTACTTAGCAGGAAAATCCCAAACCTCAACAGACCAATAATGACAACAAACCTAGATGGAAAGAAAAATTTCCCTGCCTCATATGTCAGGAAGATCATTACACGAAAGATTGTCCTTACAAAGAGGAGGTCAATAAATTTGTAAAAGGTTCTTCCCGCTCGACAGTGTTAACCGACCCTTTTCCTCATCAACAACAACAAATGATCACACATGAATCCATGCAAGGGGGAAACCAAGACAACTCTTCTAGAGTAGAAACATCCTCAAATCAAGAAGTTCTCATGACGAGTAATGAGAGGATTCACATATCTACACGTTCAAAGATGTATGATTCTATTCCAAGTTCGAACAAAATCGAGATTGCCAAAGGCAAGTCTCCCACAGAATATCCTCCTTCGATGCCTCCTTCTAATGGTCATCCCCAGATTGAGAAACCCATCACTGATACCGTGGTGTGCCCACCCAAGGCCACCATTCGAAAGGTGACATTTAATCCAAACGCCCGAGTGGCCCAAAACTACAACATCGTTGAATACCTAGCTCAAGCACCTTGTGCCATGTCTACTCTCGAAGTTCTACAACACTGCCCTACACAACATAGAACATTGTTATCAGCACTTGGATTCATTGACCTAGATTCTTCTAATACAATTTTGTTTAACTTGGAATATTTCAAGCCAAGGATTTCTCACCAGTTGGCCTTCCATATTCACACTAGGATTTGTGGAAATAACATTCATCATACCATTCTAGACGAGGGTGCTTCCACTTCCATTATGTCTTTGACCTGCTAGACAGCGATAGGTTCTCCAGAAGTAACCTAGAGGCTTTGACCACCTTAAAATCATTTGATGGACGTGGTTTCCAACCATATCGACTCATCCCTTTGCTTTTCATTGAACTAGGGGGAAAGACTATATCTATTCATGTGGAAATTGTTGATGCTTCCTTAGACTATAACATCTTACTCGGTCGTAACTAGTTCTATGCCATGACCACCGTAGCATCCTATGTTTTTTGCTTAGTGCAATTTCCTCGCCAAGGAAAGCTCATCACTATAGATCAGTTAGATTTTTGTACTCCATACATACATCAAAACTCCACCAAAAATGCCCCATTGCTGGCACATCCCCAGCCTCACTTTGAAGACATTGGCATTGGTCTCTTGAAATATTCCTCCATTATCGAAGTATTTATGGAATTCCCACCCCCAGTTTTTTCAATCATTATGATTTCAACGAGCACCCCTCAATCCTACGAATCTGACGATTCATGGGTGGTACCGAGTCCTTCAAAGTTTGAAACCCTCGACTCTTCCATGCCTTTAAACTGGAACTTAGCAACCTACCAAGCGATTCAGTTAGCTTCCGACTGGATCGAGACAATTGATAACCATACGGTGGCACATCACCCACCTCAAATCCATTCATCTTTTCCCTACACTAACTCCCTTACACAAATTTTTCCCTTTGATGAATTTATTATGGATATCATGAGCATCGATGAACCACCCTTGGAAGATCACCATCATCGGTCTTCTTTCCCTACAATTCAGGCGGTGGATTAACGGGCCTCGGATTTAGCATATTTTTACCACCATTTCACCTTATTTATAATTCCTTTCTCATATCCATATTCATGAATTAATCATTTCTTACGCTCATATCCGAGTCTTTATGCTCAAGTAATTTTTCCATTACATGTCTTAGTATTTCATTTGATTTTTGACTAACATTGAGGGAATTAGTGTACTATGTATTTGCATTGAATATTGAATCCTTTGTTGGAAGTAGCTACAACATATTTGAGGGATTTCTGTAGCAGTCCAGAACCTTTGTTACGGAAACTCTATCTGCAGCATTACAAAAAATCTACAGGTATCTGCAGTGTTACAGAAACTCTATTTGCATCATTACGGAAACTCTACAGGTATCTGCAACATTACGAAAACTCTATCTGCAGCATTACAGAAACTATATCTGCAGCATTACAGAAACTCTACAGGTATCTGCAGCGTTACAGAAACTCTATCTGCAGCATTACAGAAAGTCAATAATTCAAATTTTACCTTCAACCACCAACATTGGAGAAATATATTCATTAGGAGTAACGGATTTTTATAAATCCATATTTTATATTATTCTTATATATCTCAAATCATGATGTTAAATTAAAGTTGGTAAATGGAGGTGGATATGAGTGCATATTTGGCTTATTCACAAATATTTGAAGATCTCTATCAAATATATGATGGACCTAAGAAGTCAAAAGTTGTTAAGAGACATTTGGGATGAGTTTTGACTATTTTATTATAGCCTCTATCCCTAATTCGAATTTGACTTCAAATGTATTCTAAATAGTATGTAGTTAGTAAGGATCTTGAATTAGTTTTGATTTAGTTTTGAGATCCAAACTTTTAGGAATTTGTTGAGGATATTTTGGATCTACATTTATTATTTGTTATGGGGAAATCATGTATAAATAAGAGTTCATTCTCCATTCTATGGGAGAACTCTTAGAGCAATAGTCCAATTGATGATGGAATAAAGCTATACTCTCATTTTGATTCAATTATATTTTAGTTTTATTATTTTCTTTTTGTAGCATGATTTTATTTATTTTATGTTGATGTAGTTATAATTTGTTGCTTTGTTTCAATTAGATAATTTTGCATTTCTCATTATGTAGTTTCTTTCTGCAATTTGATTTCAATGCATAGATAGAGATTTAAATGTTTATTTTACAATAATTGAGCTTAATGCAATAATGTTATTTACTCCATTGGATCATAAACAGTAACTTGTATTTGGCCAGGTTAGCTTTTAGATTTTATTTCTACAAATTACTTTTCTGTCAAGTGTGTTGTGAACTTAGATTTAGAATTTACTTTCTTGCACAGTGTGAATGTAGCATTAGAATTTACTTTTCCCGCAAAGTGTGACATAGTTCTAGGATTTACTTTTCTGCAGAGTGTGAGTGTAGTTTCAAAATTTACTTTCAAGTGTGAATTTAGTTTTAGCATTTACTTTCATGTCGTGTGTTTTACTTTCCTGTCGTGTGATTTACTTTCTTGCAATTTAGTTTCAATAGTTGTTTAGATGGTTAGTTCCTTGCCAATACATTGTAACTGCTCATACCATTGTTTGTAAGTAAGGTTATTGAACTACAACTTCAATAGGTAAACCATTGTAAGAGGATATTGTGGTTTGCACATACAGTGCACGGTAACTCGCAAGTTCTCAATGAACCCCGGGTTGACAATTAATGTACACTTATTAGTTGTTTTCTAAGTAATTAGAAGGCAATTAAAAAGCTCATCATTTTGGTGTCGTAATGTTGTAGATAGAGTTTATGTAATGCTGCAGATAGAGTTTCCGTAATGATGCAGATAGAGTTTTTGTAATGTTGCAGATAGAGTTTCTGTAATGCTGCAGATACCTATAGATTTTTTGTAATGCTGCAGATAGAGTTTATGTAACAAAGGTTCTGCACTGCTACAGAACTCCATCAAATATGTTGTGGCTGCTTCCAACAATGGATTCAATATTCAAAGCAAATACATAGTACACTAATTCCCTCAATGTTAGTAAAAAATCAAATGAAATACTAAGACATGTAATGGAAAAATTACTTGAGCATAATCCCACATCACCCACCTCAAATCTATTCATATTTTCCCTACACTGACTCCCTTACATAGATTTTTCCCTTTGATGAATCTATTATGGATATCATGAGCCTTGATGAACCACCCTTGGAAGATCACCATCATCGGTCTTCTTTCCCTACAATTCAAGTTGTGGATCTTGATTCTAAATCCATTCTTTCAACGGACAATGTCAACACTAAGACTCCCATACCTACACATGACGTGTTTTCTAAATGGAACTTAGCAAACATCATGGAAACCATTCCCATTGACATATCTGTGAAACTTGGTGTCGTGGAACAAATCCATCATGGAAAAACATGCACACCTACCGAGGTAGAGTTCTATACTTCCCTATTCAAAGAATTATGAGACGTTTTTCTTGGAGTTATGAAGAAATGTCAGGAATAGACCCCTCCATTGTGGTTCATGAGATACAAGTCTATCTTGGTGCTCGACCAGTCCGGAAGGAAATCAGACCCGTGCATCCCCACAAAATGGCTGCCATAAAAGAGGAAGTTGAAAAATTTCTTCGTGTTGGTTTCATTTACCCTATCCCATTGACAGATTGGGCGTTCAACATCGTTCTCATCGCAAAGAAATAGGGTACGATTAGGGTCTCTATCGATTACAGAGACTTGAACAAAGCTTGTCCAAAGGACAACTACCCAATGCCATTTATCGACCATATTATCTAGAACTGTGACAAGAGTGTCATCTTCTCATTCATGGATGGCTTCTCTGGCTACAATCAGATCGAGATACTCCCATCTAATCACCACAAAACCGCTTTTATTTTCCCATGGGGGACCTTTGCTTACTGCAAATTACCCTTTGTTCTTAAGAACACCGGGTCCACTTTTCAACAGGCCATGTCATATGCATTTCATGATATCAAGCATGTTGTGGAACCCTAACTACATGACCTACCAGATCATCTAATTCACAAGAGGACCATCCAGATCATCTGAGTGCAATATTCTCACGATGTCATCACTACAACATTCGCTTGAATCCACACAAATGTGTATTTTGTGTCGAATCTGGTAGTTTGTTAGGTTTCATTATCTCCAAGGACAGCATACGCCTTGATCCAGTGAAGGTGGTAGCCATTTTAGCCTTACCTTCCCCCTCCAATATTCCAGAACTCCAAAGTTTGCAGGGGCATGCAAACTTCTTACGCCGCTTTGTTTGCAACTTCGTTGAGATCACTAACGGCTACATGAGGCTTCTCAAAAAAGACATTCCTTTCATCTGGGTTGATGAATCCCAATGGTCTTTTAACAACCTGAAAAAGGTCCTTACTAATGCACCCATGATACAACCCCCTGACTATACACGTGACTATATTTTATATCTCGCCACCTCTACTACCATCGTTGGCATGGTGCTGGTTTAGGAATACAGTAATGGCCAAGACAATGTTTTGGAATATCTTAGCAAGAGTCTCATTGAATCCGAGACACGGTACTCACATGTGGAGAAGCTAGCTCTGGCCACAGTCTTTGCGGTCCAGAGGTTCAGACACTATATTTTGCTTCGCAAAACCACTGTTATCTCAAACTTCAACCCAATGTATTATATCTTAACACGTTAAGTGCTAGGGTGGAAATATTCCTGTTGGATTGTTGTTCTTCAAGATTTCAATTTGTAATTCACCAAAGCGAAATCAAAAAAATATTTGGTCTTTGTTGAGCTGATTTTTGCATTGCCCCGGGCCGATGATCAATCAGATCCCATCGATTCATTTTTAGATGAATCCTTGTTTCTCATCAGCATGACTAACCCTTGGTATGGAGACATCATCTTATATCCCCGGACCCAACACTTTTTTCCCAATCTTAATCATGATGAACGTCGTCGTATTCAACACCACGCTAAGTGTTATCACCCAAGATTTTCCTAGGTTGTGGTAGGAAATACCATGGGGTAACTATTGCAAACCAAAATTTAGTGGATGGAAACTAGCCTTTCCAACCATAGGGAGGGAACTCCCTTTAATGCTTCCAGCAACGGGATATAGCTTGAATGGGCTGGGATATGAGACGAAGTGGTGGATAGACATTCAAACAATGAATTGAAAGGGGTTTTTGGTTGGTTGGAGTTAAGAACAGGAGGACAGTTGGGCATGGAGTCAACTTCGGTGGGTTACTATCATCGATGCCATATTTGGACAGTGATTGCAGGGGAAAGAGGTAAGGTAGACATGGTTCTTTCACGTTGAAGTAATCAACAGATGGAGGTAGAGGAAGGAGACAAGTTTGGCCACAAGGATAGAGCATTTAAGAATGAATTCTAACCTGCAACTTCAAGAGGAAAAGGGTGAAATACCTAGTCATATGCATCTGGAGCATGTGGGCATGATCCAGACCATGTAATCTAGATCTTTAGGTACTGTAGATGTAAACAATTAATGAAAATACAAAGCAGAAACACATACACAGGAAGCAACATACATCAAAACACACATCACAACAATCTCAAGCCCCAAAATTGGGTCAGCTCATTGAATTAAGAGGCCGAATTCAAATACAGGCACATAGCAGTAATCTCTCTGAAACAAGAATGCCCAACCTTTTGGTCCACTTTAGACCTTGTCTTTATAGGCTTACAGAGTATCAAAATATCCTAACTAACTTGAAATGAACTCAGACTAGTAATCATGAGGTTGCTTGAGTTGGGCCACCCGAATCAACAACTGTTGATTCTTCCATGCACGGAGGAGAGGAATTTCCTGTGCTGGTAGTGCACCATTGGGCCATGGAAGCCACCTGCTAGTCCTTGTTGAGATATTGTAACTTCTAAGAATATTATATTTGTACTTTTTTATTCCGGAGATGTTTCATTCCTCCATGCAGATCTTATTGTATATCTGGAGATGTTCATTCCTCTGACAGATTGTGGTAACTTGGGTTATTAGACTTCCCTAGTGGGGTTCATCCTTGTAGGTGTTATGTGGGTAAAAGGGTTATTAGACCACCCTAGTGGGGTCGGCCCAGTCAGTTGTAATGGGGTGTTTAACCCAGTGGTAAAGTTGGGGCCGACCTAGTTAATATAAAGTACAAGTTGGAGATGTGTATATATAGAGGAGGTGTGTTCCTCATTTGATACACTTCCCTCACTTGGAATGTAGTGCACTTGTGTGAGAGAGGTCTGCTGTGGAGGAGGAGGAGCTCATGTCTTTGGTTTACATCTTTGTATTTGCTGGTCATCTATATTGAGGAAGCTTTGTTGGGTTTTCTACCCCATGAGGGTTTCCCGGGATAAATCTATGTCTCTTGTTTTTATGCTGTGGTTGTTGTTTCTTCAGTGATATAGTATATGCTATTATTGTGAAATGGAATGTAATGCTGATATTTTCTGTCATAGCATATTGAATCTTAAGATGGTATCAGAGCTAACCTGAAGGAAGGGAATGTACGGTACTTACGACACTTGCTTCACTTGTGATAATTTGAAGATTTGGGTTTTATATAGCAAAAACCAGTCATCGTGGAACTTTCACTATAAATCCATTTTTGTAAAGGTACACCCTCTAATTCATTGTACTTTGTGAGTTATGATCAGTACAAGCTAGAGTTTTTGCCTCTTCTAGATCTCAGTCATAATCAGGTGACCTAGGAAAAAAGGTCATAACTTGGGCTAGGAAGCTCCAAATGAAATTTCGTAAAAGGTGATAGGTAGTACACAGACTATACTATCTTAGGAAACTTTTTCAGAGGCCGAAGTTGAACTAGTGACACATGGCACGCCGTACAAGTTCGCTCTCTTGTTTTATCCCATAAACAGGTAATGTTGCGACACTTGGCATAACTCTCTCTCAAAAAATCCAATTGAGGTCAGACCGATCGGGATGGAAAGATGAAAGGTCAAGATACCTCATAAAACATTTTCAGACCTTGTGGATCAAAAAGTTTGGAGTTACAGTAGAAACAATCAGGTACATATTTATGTCAAAACAGAATTATTTTTTGAGCACCTTCATTCATGGCTTCCAGAATTTAGGGTTTCGGAGAAAGTTGGAATTTTTGGAATCGGAGTCCACGGCTGAATGCTACTCAGAAAAATTGAAATTTAGAGACCAATATCGAAAAATTTCGGTTAGGTAGAAGACCGGGCTTGATCAAACCCCAGTTCGGGATTTTGATCGAAAAGGTGGAAAATTAGGGCTTCAGCAAAAGTTGGAATTCTTGAAGTCTGTGACCACGGCTGGAAGCTCCTTAGAAAAATAAGATTTTAGAGCCTTGGATCGAACCTTTTGATTGGGAATTAGGATGGGCTTCATCAAACCCTAGTTCAGGATCCTGTCTAAAAGATCCAGAAGTTTCAAAGGCAATTTTGAGGGGTCAAATTTTGGAGATTTAAAAATTGAAGTATGATAGTTTGATCAGCTCAGCAAGACACATCCTTCCATACATTCAGAAGTGTGAAAGTCAAAGTTTGAATTTTTAGGGTTTCTCTGACAAACCCTAATCGAGCTCTAGATCCAGTTTCAGAGGGAGATGAGGTTAAGGCCTTACATCAGAACACTACAAGAAGTCTCGACAGGTATGACTTAAGAAGATACAGGTATGTCTTGAAATCTGATTCTTGATTAAGTTCATAATATGTTTGTCTTCATATTATTTATTAGTACAATCTTGATTAATGTTAGAATTGTCTTATCACCCTAGTAAAAGTATGTGAATGATAGAAGACATTCATTGATTAGGGCTATATGATTGTACTAATGCACTGTGGTGTTGTATGAGGTTGATGTTGTCTGCTAACAAGATACAGGTACATCATGAAAGACAAATCAAGTTCCATGACCATGACAACATGAAGACAAAGACTCATCCATAATCCTTGATCACATAGAAGTTCTACTTACGAGGTATGTATGACTTTGTTCTATTATGCTTAACCTATGAGTTATGCAGGTTCTAGCATAGGATCTCTAAATCATTGAAGAGAACAAAGAAGATATTGTTTAGGTATGTTAGACATAACTAAGTAGGTATACTAATCTAGGTATGTTTTCCTATGTCAAGTTAGAATCCTACTTTGTGCTAGGATCTTAGTATACCCATGTATTGAATGATCATGACCATACATATTCAAGATTATTTAGAATTTCAATGTTTTGATAATATTGAGATTATACTAATGAATGTATGTTTGTGTATGAGATCATGAGGATGACACTACTGCACATTAGAGCATGCATAGTGGTACAGAATGAATAGAAGTTCAAAAGACATATAGAAGATCAAGTGGGAGGCAACTACACAAACATAAAAGATAAGTATTTGAATTGTTATTTGAAAAAGTAAATGATATTACTTGTAATAGTTGTAGGCATATTTGTATTCCTAAAATATATCATGCTGAGTGTAAACATTCATATAGCATTGAACAATATACTACTCATATGCATATGATTGGTAAGTTGGACAAACATTCCATTGTTGCTTGTCTAGAATGAAACCTCTTTGCTGACATGCTGAGAGCTTTGCACACTCTCGATAGTATGTTCCAGTAGAGATGGAAGGCATCTAGATAGCCATTGTATGCATATAGGATATGGAAAAGTGTTGTGCCAAAGTATTGGTCAAGATAGTAGCATAACTATGTAAATCATATCTGTATGCATAATAGGTTATCATGTCAACATGATTTGATGATTATGAAGTATTACTAATCATGTACTTACTTTTGATTTGTAGGAAAGATCATGAAGAATGATGAATACCGAACAAGTGATGGATGTTCAACAAGAAGATTTACAAATCAAACATAATACAGAAGGCTCGTGGCTAGAAGATTCTCTTAGAAAGAGGAAGAGGATCATGACGAGATGTTTGCTCCAAGTGGCTAGATAAGAACATTCACTTAATGGTGTAATTGAAGAAGAAGTGTGAATCAGGCTCTGTATGGGTACTCAGGATCGATAGTCATTTGATGAGCTTAATGATCACCATGGGTGATGTGGATCTCAACCTTTTCTACAAGGTTGAATATGGTTTCTATACACAGATGACATGGAAGCAAGAAGGAACTCACCACAGATTTCGTATGATATTGAGGCTCATATCAGTAGAACCATCTGATGAGAGATGGCACAGATAGATATGCAGAAGATCACTCAATGCAGAGTGTGAATGATGTTTAGTCACAAAAGGGAGAATTGACAGTTTTTTTATAAGCTTGGGCTTTACCAAAAGTAGAGCTGATCCGTTACGAATGATGAACCTGTCATACTATTACTGTATGTGAATGATCTATTTTTACAAACAGATCATGAAAAGAAAGAAGAAGATGGCTGCAGAAATGAAAATGAAAGATCTCAAATTGATGCATTACTTCCTAGGTCTGGAAGTATGGCAAGGCTCAGAAGGAATCTTTCTCATCCCAGGAAAGTATGCTGTGGAAATCTTGGGAAGAATTGATATGTTGGAATGTGAATCCATGGCCACTCTCATGGGTTCCAACTTGAAGCTATTAGTTGATGACTCATCAAAGTTAGTGGATGTGACTCTGTACAGACAGATTATTGGGTCATTGATGTTTTTGACGTATACCAGGCCGGATATATGCTTTGCTGTGAAACACCTTGAGACAGTATCTAGTGGAAACTAGATGAGTTCACCTGATAGTTGCAAAGCATGTGATGAGGTACCTAAAGAATACGATAGACTTTGATCTATGTTATCTTGGAGATCATGAGTTCAGATGGTTACACAGATGTTGATTGGGCAGAAAGAGTATCAGAAAGGAAGAGCACATCGAGAGGATGTTATTGTTTGGGATCAGCCATGATCTCATGGTTTAGCAGGAAGTAGTCTAGTGTGGCTCTCAACACAAGCGGAATATATGGCCGTTTGCTCTGTTAGTTGTGAAGCGGTATGGATTCAGGATTGTTTGACTTAGAGATAGACCCAACTGTTATCCTATGTGACAAACAAAGTTGTAGCAAGATGGCAGAGAATCCAATGTTCCATGATAAGTCAAAGCACATAGAGATCTTACATTTCTAAATACAAGATATGGTACAGAAAGGATCAATAAAGTTTGAATTTGTAACAAGTTTCTGATGTACTAACCAAACCTCTACCTCAAGTAAAGTTTGAGTATTTCCAGGATAACCTTGGTAGGACCCTCCTCGAAAGGGGGAGTAATGTAGACAGTGATGATGAGATTGCCTGCATCGACAATGAAGTCGATGATGACGATACCTGTATCGATAATATGTATACATGTATTGATGAGGGTACCTATATTGGTAATGCCGACAGAGAGGTTGGTGGATGGTCCTTAGATAGGGTCTAAGTTGACAAGGGGATTGCATCATCCTTGAACACATGTTCTAAAAGGATCCATAGACATATGTCTCCAAGAAAGAAGAGGGATTGTATCATCCTTGAACACATGTTCTAAAAGGATCTGTAGACATATGTCTCCGAGAAAGAAGAGGGATTGCATCATCCTTGAACACATGTTCTAAAAGGATCCGTAGACAGTTGTCTTCGAGAATGAAGTCCTTGGTGGACAGGTGGGGATTGTATCGTCCTTGGACTTTGGTCCCTTGAATTGATCTGTAGACATATTTCTTCGAGAATGAAGTCCTGAGTGGACAAGTGGGGATTGTATCTTCCCCAGACTTCGGTCCCAGAATTGATCCGTAGACAGATGTCTCCGAGAATGAAGTCTTGAGTGGACAAGTGGGGATTGTATCTTCCCCGAACTTTGGTCCCAGAATTGATCCATAGACAAATGTCTCCGAGAATGAAGTCCTTAGTGGATAAGTGGGGATTGTATCTTCCCCAAACTTCAGTCCCAGAATTGATCCGTAGACAGATGTCTCCGACAATGAAGTCCTGAGTGGACAGGTGGGGATTGTATCTTCCCCGGACTTCGGTCCCAGAATTGATCCATAGACAGATGTCTCCTAGAATTGAAGATAGGACTGCAATGTCGCTGGACCTCAGTTCAAAAGGTACATGATGGGATTGCATCGTCCCTAGACATGAGACTTGTCTTAAAGTGATAAGGAGTGATCCTCCTGGAATTTGATCGGGATTGCATCGTCTCTAGATATGAGACTTGTCTTAAAGTGATAAGGAATGATCCTCTTGGAAGTTGAGCGGGATTGCATCATCCCTAGACATGAGACTTGTCTTAAAGTCATAAGGAATGATCCTTTTGGAAGTTGATCGGGATTGCATCATCCCTAGACATGAGACTTGTATTAAAGTGATAAGGAATGATCCTCCTGGAAGATGATCGGGATTGCATCGTCCCTAGACATGATACTTGTCTTAAAGTGATAAGGAATGATCCTCCTGGAAGTCGATCGGGATTAAATCGTCCCTAGACATGAGACTTGTCTTAAAGAGATAAGGATTGATCATCCTAGAACTTGATCTAGATTGTATCATCCATGGACCTATGTCCTAAAGAGAGCGGGATTGATCATTCTGTAATTGGATCATGTGTATTGCAGAGTATGCTACGATCATGATCCAGATCCTATAGATCAAGATGATGATCCAGATGCTGTAGATCGAGATGATGATCTAGATGTTGTAGATCAAGATGATGATCCAAATACTGTAGATCAAGATGATGATCCAGATGCTTTAGATCGAGATGATGATCCAGATGCTGTAGATTGAGATGATGATCCAGATGCTGTAGATCAAGATGATGATCAAGATGTTGTAGATCGAGATGATGTGATGATGATGTTGATGATTGTATGATGATGATGTTGATGATCGTGTGACGACAATACTGTTGATCGTGAGGATCCAGATGATGATATTGTTGTAGCTATTCAAGTGCTGCAGAAGATTCGGTATTGAAGATGTTGATGTTCCAGTATTGAAGATCTTGAAGATATTCCAGTAACTGGTTGAGTTACTGATGATGTTGAGAAAGCTTCCAATGATTTATAGATGTATCATGTATGATGCTGATGACTCTTTGCTCCTGCAGATGTTGTTATAATATCCTTCTCGTTAAGGGGGAGTGTTGAGATATTGTAACTTCTAAGAATATTATATTTATACTTTATTATTCCGGAGATGTTTCATTCCTTCGTGAAGATCTTACTGTATATCCGAAGATGTTTATTCCTCCATCAGATTGTGGCAACTTGGGTTATTAGACTTCCCTAGTGGGGGTCAGCCCTATATGTGTTATGTGTGTAAAAGGGTTATTAGACCACTCTAGAGGGGTCGGCTCAGTCAGGTGTAATGGGTTGTTTAGCCCAGTAATTGAGTTGGGTCCGACCTAGCTTGTGTAAAAGTCAGTCGGGGAACAAGTATAAGTAGAGGAGGATGTTCCTCACTTATCTCACTCATTCATTCACTTATGAGTGGCGCATTTGTGTGAGAGAGGTCTGCTATGGAGGAGGAGGATCTCATGTCTTTGGTTTACATCTTTGTATTTGTTGATCATCTATATTGAGGAAGCTTTGCTCGGTTTTCTACCCCATGAGGGTTTCCCAGGATAAATCTGTGTCTCTTGTGTTTATGCTGTGCTTGTTGTTTCTTCAGTGATCCTGTATATGCTATTGTTGTGAAATGAAATGCAATGCTGATATTTTCTATCCTAGCATATTGAATCTTAACATCAACTAGGTTTGAGTCAACACGTGTTTCGAGGTGGACATCGGCCAATGACATCATCAACAAATGGTTAGTAGCTGAGTCCATATGTTGGTGATCAATTGTAGCATAATTCATTTGTTTTTGTGGTGTCGTGGTTCCTTGAGGGGGATCCAATGGACGAGTGTTCACCACTCCTTGTGTGGGAAAAGGATTCTGCAGCACCATGGGTTGTGGTTGAGGAGGTGGTGTCGGTTGTTCCATGTGCCCCTAGCATTGGGCGTCGTTAGTCCAAAGTTGGCGTGCTCGCTCCAAATGGGGGAAAGTTTGTGTATAATGGTCGTATACCGTGCATATGGAACATGGGTGGTTTGTTCGTAAATTGGGTTTCTTACTTTGCTTCAGTGGTTGATCAGGGTTTTGGTTGGAGGGGGCAGCGTTGTTATTGTTTGGAGGATTGGGTGGTTGACTGCCTTTGTTCTAAGGTTGGTTGTTTCTGTGGTTGCTTCTTCTTCCACGGTTTTGTTGCCCTTGTTGATTTCGTTGTGTATTCTAGTTGTGTGGCGGATTCTGCTGTGCATACACTTTCCCTTGTGAAACAGGGGGATTTTGAGGTTGCGCGGGTGTTGGAGAAAGCTATGGTGGATAGTATGAGGGAGGAGCTAGAGGTGGTCCAGGTGTTGGTTCTGATTGTGGTTGTTGGTAAGTCTGAGTGACTGGCAGTTGTGATGCTGAAGGCACTACCTGTGGTGGGTAATAAGCCGTTGGGCCTTGTGAGTGAACAGGAGCATGAGTGGTCTACTGGTGATAATATGTAGGAGGTGCAACTGTGGGTGCATAGGCTGAAGGTGTGTAACCATGACACTGTGGTGGACATGAGGGTCCATGAGTGTGGTGGGGGTGTGTCATGGGAGCATATGAAGTCATGGCTCCGGAGTGAGATGTGGCCCGCGAAAGGTCGGGGCCAGTATTATTGCTCATAATGGAAAAGGGTTGGTTGTGTGACACAACATGACCAATGATGCCATCGGAGGTATTGGATTCCCCTGGTGCATCATTCTGGGAGGAATCACCATGGGGGGAATCAGGTAAAATGGTATACAAGTAGATAGACTGGGCGTAGATCAGATCAAACTATTGGGCTTTCAGAATGGCTTCTTCTTTAGACTGGGGTCGTTCAGATGCCACATCTTTGGCAATTGTTGGAAGGAGAGATTTCAAAAACCAATCTAGGAAGATACAGTCATCTAACTTAATCTTGCATATGCTTCGGTGTTTATGCCACTCATGAATGTGATCAGTGATGTGGGTGACCGTGTTTTTCCTGCAAGACAGTAGAATCTCTACTCCCACGAGAACTGCATAAATGTCAATGCGAGAGATGTAAAAGTGGAGTGGGTACCATGAGGTTGCTTGATATACCACTTAGCTGCAGAGCCCATGAGGGTCCATTGCAACAAACATAGGCGGATGGAGTCATCCACTATGGAGTTGGAGGAAGACCATAGATGGAAAGACATTATGTGATTTTGGGGATCCTCCCCGGCCTTTCCCTCAAACTTCGGGATGTTTGATGGGAGTTTGGTAGGAATATGACAACAAGTGGGATCATGTTGGATGGGATTGTTCGTCAACCTTTCCAGGTTAGGGAGGTTGAGACTAGCCATAAATGGAAAACTGGCAGAAGGATGTGACATGGTCACTAGGGAGTATGTGTTGGTGGCAGCATTGTTGATCAGGCCGCTCCCCCCAATGTGTGAAGAGGGAATATGAGCTGTGACATGGATGTGACCCCCAAAACAGTGATGTGGGGATGATGTGGGAGGGGCCTGCACCTCCAAGTGTAATGTGGGTCACATATGTGGTGGGATTAGGTCCAGTAGCGGTTGGAATTGGAATAGTGATAGGGATAGTAGGTGTGGGCCCCATTGAGAGAATACCCAGGATAGGTGTTGTAGTGGTGGCTATTGTGGTGGTTGGGGTCATGGTGGATGTGTTAGGAACACATGTCTTTACTTTGTTAGTATATTGTTGTTGGAAGCATATGCTTTGTAAGTCGTCCCGTAGTATTTGTTGATCAATAGTTTGTGTTATTGTTGTTGGCGCATATGCTTTGTAAGTCGCCCGTAGTATTGTTGATCCATAGTTTGTAGTGGCCCATGGTTTTGATCCATAGTATTGGCACCTAGACTTAGTATATAAGTGAGTGTTGAGACCTATGAAGGCACCGTGAAGTTATTTGTATTGAGCTTTCTCATAGGAGGTTTCCCCCTCGAAGTGGCCCGTGATCAATATAAAAGTGATTCTGAGTTCTGTCATTTCTGCTATTTCACATATTCTTATTAATTAATTGTTGCAGGTGCTTTACATCTGGTATCAGAGCACTTTCTTGGGATCACTGGGTGAAATTTCTGCCAAATGTTTTTTCGCACCAATTGCAGGTTCGAATTTGGGAATAATCCCTATCCACTTAACTGTGGGAAGTACTTGGGCATAAGCCCTAAAACTCATTGTGAGGAGTACCATAGGAACCCCAAAGTATCTGGCCCATTGAGAGGACCTTCCAGTGAAAAGGGCAACAACCCCTACCTAATTGACTACTTCTCACCTATGAGGTAAACCAAGAGTTGTCGTTTGTGGCAAAGCGGGTATCAGTTTTACCTGAGCCGTGGAGTGAGGGGTACTGCTCCAATACACAAGCCGTCGGACAACATTGGTGGCCAAGTGAAACCTCTGAACTGTTAGGAAGCGACACATACCTGGGGTCCATATCTAATTTTAGCTGAACTTTTGTCGATCACTGCTACGCCATTTCAGATCCAGCCGTTTTCAATCCATTCGGCGCCGTAAATCTGTTCCAGATCCCTTCCGAGCTGTAACCGCTCCAATCTAAGGGAGGAGTATAAGATTCAGTTTTTTCTCCATATCTCCCTTGTTTTCACTCTGTTTCCCTTGAAATTTTCGGGGAACCCCTGTCATCCCATTCTGCATATTTCATTCCTGAGGACCCTATCCCCAATTCCCCTTCCCAAAGCCCGAAATCCCACATTTGTCTATTTTTAGGGTTTTCTATAACTTTCTCATATTTCACCCAATCACCTTCAAATTTTACCATAGAGTTCCTTTCTGAATTCTACTTCTTTGTCCCCCTCTACCAAATTTTCCCATTCTTTCACCCCGCTTCTGAAATCCTCATTTTTGCTTCCCTTTCTATTCGACAGTGTCCAAAACCTAGTCAAACCCCAATTACCCTTTAGATTTTTTCCCAAGTCCAGATTTTCCTTTACTGAAGTAGTTTTTGTTTTTGTTTTCCTACCCAATCAACCAAAAAAAAAAAAAAACTCTTGATTATGGTTGTCACCCATGCAGGAGCAGAAACCATGGAAGACGCACTTGCAGCCATCCAAGCCAAACTCCATGATCTAGATGAAAAATTTCTCGGCCTCCATCTTGAACATTCAGCTATGAAAAACAAACGGCAGTCCGAGTCTTCATCAGACAATGGGTTCTCTTCTTCCAGAAATTTCCGTGGTCCAAAGGTTGATTTTCCTCACTTCAATGGTACTGATCCAACTGGATGGATCTATCATGCAAAACAGTATTTCAGTCTGCATAATACTTTTGATGTCAACAAAGTTCTGCTTGCATCCTTTCATTTGGAACAGGAAGCTCTTCAATGGTACCATTGGTACATCAAGGCTCATGAAGAGCCAAAATGGCCAGACTTTTGCCAGCTCCTTTTGCAACGATTTGGTCCTAGTGCTTTTGATGACTTCACAGGATCCCTCACTAAAATTCTCCAAATTGGCACTGTGAGAGAGTATCAAACCGAATTTGAGAAACTAGCCAACCACACTGAAGGATTGTTTGATGACTTTTACCAGAGTTGTTTTATCAATGGTCTAAAGGATGCCATCCGCTCTGAGGTAAATTTTTTTGTCCCAACACATTGATGGAAGCCCTAGGGTTGGCTAAGTTGGCAGAAGACAATATTGCATCCCAACAACGCTCCAAGCCCACTTTTGTTCCCTTCCGCAATATGGGTTCTCAACGACTACCTGTACCGCAAGCTCCTCGACCAACTCCTATCAAGCGTTTGTCTGAAACAAAGATGCAAGCACGCAGAGAAAAGGGGATTTGCTATAATTGTGATGAGAAATTCACTCAGGGACATAGATGTGTTCAGCAAAATCTCTATCTCTTGGATGTGCATTCTCCTCCTGCCTCTTAAATTGGTGACGAAGATCCAGAAACAATGGATGCTCCGGTCAACATTCAGGAACCGCCTATTGACCCTCCATCTCAGGATGACCAGCCAGAGATATCTCTCCATGCTTTAGCTGGAATCACCACCCCCCAAACAATGCGGGTCAGGGGTTACTTCAAGAAGCTTCCTCTTACAATACTCATTGATTCTGGTAGCACTCATAATTTCATTGACCCTCGGATCGCCAAACAAGCTGATTGTTTTATCCATCCTTGCTCCAACTTTGAAGTCATGGTTGCCAATGGGGGCACCTTACCTTGCAAAGGGAAGTGTCGAAATGTGTGTATCTCTATGGGAGATTATGCCTTTCACTCTAACATGTTTGCCTTGCCCTTAGGCGGATGTGATGTGGTTTTGGGTGCTCAATGGCTATGTACACTTGGCCCTATCTTATGGGATTTTGCTGAACTTTGGATGTAGTTTTCCCTCAATGGACAAAAACACGCATTGACAGGATTAAAACCAGGTTCTCTCAGCATCATCAGTTCACATCGCATGGAAAAAATCCTCAAGAAGAATTCACATGGTGTCATCGCTCAAATCCATTCCATTCAGATGCAACCATCAGCGGTCTCCACTACTCCTTTGGATCTACAACAAATTTTGGATCGATATACAGGTGTCTTTGCTGAACCAATGGGATTTCCACCTTCCAGGCTAGAAGACCATTGTATTCAGCTCCTTCCTGGTAGCGTTCCTCCCAACATCAGGCCCTATCGCTACCCATTTCACCAAAAAATGGAGATTGAAATGCTTGTTCAGGACTTATTGAAGCAAGGTATTATTTGCCCAAGCACTAGTTCCTTTTCTTCTCCAGTTCTTCTTGTCCACAAAAAATATGGGTCATGGCACCTTTGCATTGACTTCAGAGCACTTAATCACCTCACCATCAAGGATAAGTTTCCAATTCCTGTTGTTGATGAGATTCTTGATGAGCTTCATGGGGCTCACTTTTTCTCCAAGTTGGATCTTCGTTCTGGGTATCATCAAATTCGGGTTCATGAGGATGATATCCCTAAAACAACTTTTTGCACACATGATGGCCATTATGAGTTTTTGGTCATGCACTTTGGCCTCACTAATGCTCCTTCCACTTTCCAGGCCTTAATGAATAAAATATTTCTACCCTACTTGCAGAAATTCATTCTGGTATTCTTTGATGATATCCTCATATACAGTAAAACATGGGATGAACATCTCCAGCATCTGGATCTTGTCATGCAACTTTTATCTGACCATCATCTCCACGCCAAGCAGTCTAAATGTGTTTTTGGACAGAAGGAAGTTGAGTATCTCAGGCACATTATCTCAGCACAAGGGTTTCATGTGGATCCTGCCAAAATCGATGCCATGAACAATTGGCCGCCTCCTCAGACACTCAAGAGCCTTCATGGTTTTTTGGGGTTGACTGGCTACTACTGCAATTTTGTCAAGGATTATGGGAAGATTGTGGCTCCATTAACTGCTCTATTGAAAAAAGATGCTTTAACATGGACACATGCTGCTCAGTGTGCATTTGACAAAATAAAACAAGCTATGTGTACTACACCTGTTCTAGCTATGCCCGATTTTTCCAAGCCCTTCACTATTGAGAGTGATGATTGTGGCAATGGACTTGGTGTTGTTCTCCTTCAAGACGAACACCCCATTGCGTTCACCAGCAAAGCCATTTTCGGTAATAATTTAGCTGCCTCACCTATGAGAAGGAAATGATGGCTATTTTGCATGCAGTACAGAAGTGGCGACCATACCTATTAGGGACTCATTTCTGCATCAAGACTGATCACCAGAGTCTAAAATATTTCTTGGAACAGCGTGTCTCCTCTCCAGCACAACAGAAATGGGTTAGAAAACTCATGGGTTATGACTATGAGATCACTTACAAGAAGGGTAAAGAAAATATTGTGGCAGATGCTCTTTCTCGCACATTTGATGCCCAAGGTTCTCTTTCAGCTATTTCTATGCCTGTTCCAAATTGGTTGCAATTTGTTCAACAGGGTTATGTCAATGACTCTTCCTTATCTCAAATCATCCAACACTTGACCAACAACCCTTCTGTTGTACCACATTACTCTTGGGATAGTGCTTCTTTCAGATACAAGGGTCGTCTGGTGCTTCCCCAGAGCACAGATCTTCAACAGGCTGTCTTCTATGAACTCCATGCTTCTCCATCGGCAGGGCACTGTGGGTTCCTCAAAACATATGAACGGGCACGTCGTAACTTCTTTTGGCAGGGCATGAAAAGGACAATTCAACAGATGGTGGCCGAATGTGATATCTGCCAGTGCAATAAGGGTGAAACAACACTCCTTCCAGAATTGCTTGAACCCTTGCCCATACCTACATGGATTTGGATAGATATTTCTATGGATTTCATTAAAGGGCTCCCTAAATCTAGTAGGAAGATAGTGATTCTCGTTGTGGTTGATCGCCTCTCCAAATATAGTCATTTTTGTGCTCTCGTCCATCCCTATACATCCTCCTCAGTTGCTCAAATTTTCCTAGACCAGATCTTTCATCTTCATGGCATCCCTTCTTCCATTGTCTCAGATCGTGATGCAACTTTCACCAGTCATTTTTGGACAAAACTATTTCACCACACTGGCACCAAATTGAATATGAGTTCAGGGTATCACCCACAAACAGATGGTCAAACTGAAATTATCAATAAATTCTTGGAAACTTATCTTCGTCGCTTCACCTCTAAACAAGAACATCAGTGGGAAAAGTGGCTCCCTCTCGCTAAATGGTGGTACAATAACTCTTACCACACTGCCTCTAAAATGACCCCATATGAAGCAATCTATGGTCAGGAACCTCTAGTTCTTCTTCCATACACCCCCAATAGTTCACCAGTTCAGGAAGTTGACATGGTCCTTCGAAACCACGATCAGATTCTTCTCATTTTGCGGGACAATCTTCACATGGCAAGAAATCACATGAAGCAACAAGCTGACCAGCACCGTTCTGAGCGCACTTTTCAAGTAGGCGATATGGTTTTTCTTCGTCTCCATCCATACAAGCAATCCTCCCTGAAACTCAAAGGGCGTCATAAGCTCGCTCCTAAGTTCTATGGGCCATATTGGATTCTTCAGAAGATTGGGTCCGTTGCTTATAAATTGGAACTTCCTCCTTCTTCCCGCATTCATCCATTCTTTCATGTCTCTTGTCTGAAGAAAGTTCTTGGCACCAACATCAGTGAACAAACGATTTTACCCGAACTGGATAATGAAGGATCCATCCTTTTGGAGCCGGAGGCCATCCTCAATCGGTGCACTCATCAGCTTCGCTCTCGCTCTATCACAGAGGTCTTAATTCAGTGGCATGGCATGCAACCAAAGGATGCTACATGGGAACCACTCCTTCAAATTCAACAACAATTTCCACATCTAAAGCTTGGATGACAAAGCTTTTTTTAAGGGGGAGGGGATGTTAGGAACCCATGTCTTTACTTTGTTAGTATATTGTTGTTGGATGCATATGCTTTGTAAGTTGTCCCGTAGTATTTGTTGATCAATAGTTTGTGTTATTGTTGTTGGTGCATATGCTTTGTAAGTCGCTCGTAGTATTGTTGATCCATAGTTTGTAGTGGCCCATGGTTTTGAACCATAGTATTGGTGCCTAGACTTAGTATATAAGTGTGTGTTGAGACCTATGAAGGGACCATGAAGTTATTTATATTGAGCTTGCTCATAGGAGGTTGCCCCCTCGAAGTGGTCCGTGATCAATATAAAAGTGATTCTGAGTTCTGTCATTTCTACTATTTCGCATATTCTTATTAATTAATTGTTGCAGGTGCTTTACAGGATGCTCCACCAACAATCCTTACGAAGAATGGGTTGGAAGTCATGCCAACCATGGGGCTAGTCGGTGCTGTGTATGTAGGGTTTTTTTATTTTGCCTCATAGTCAGATGTGAAATGAGGGGCGTTAGAGTCGGGTGACGAGGCTCTATGAGGGTCACAAGTGGGGTAAAGTGACGAGGCTGTATGCCTGTGACGAGTTGTGTCAAGTGAACCGTGTTGCGGGGGTTCACCCCAGAAGCGTCGAGAACGTCTTGAGGACTCAATGGTGACAGACAGATAGTAAAACTAGTAGGTAATGGTGAGTGAAAAGCTCAAAAACCCTAATGCAATCGAGTGTGAAAAAGGGGAATGAAAAAAATATGGCACTTAGGCCAACAACAAATTCAAAATGCTCACTGTAACAGTTGTGCTATGGTAGTGGAGTGACAAGAAAAGGAGGTTAGAATATCAACAAGCAAACGGTTCCTAAAATAAAAAATGGTGTACTTGATAAACCAGGGGGAGGTAACAGAGCATGCAAATGCCTAACTAAAAGGTATGCTGGCTCAAACCAGATGCATCCTCTGCAAGGTGATGAAATCCAAGTCAGACAATACGAAAAGTAGAACAAAATGGATAAATGTCCCCCTATAGGGATGGACACCGGGTAAAGGAATCCTAGAAGAATGGCTACTAAGATACTCCGTTCATGACACGTCCATAAAGGTAAATCCGCAGCTCCTGTTCTATCATCGTCGTACTCCCTCCAGGGTACTACAATGAGAAAAATGAGTAGGTATCCTTCAGTTACTGAATGGATTGCGGTATTCCACTCAGGCCTCCTGAACCAGTCTTGCTACTTCGACCCTCCTAGGGGAGAGGCCTTTCCGACAAATTGGTGTATAACCGTGCCAAAAAAAACTATGGGATTTTGGTACCCTAGTGGACAACAACTATGTTTTAAGTGAAAATGACCGAGGGGTGTTATTTGGATGCCTATCACCGCTGTCCTACCTAACTACAAAGTTCTTTTATGTTCCCCAAGTGGGGTTAGAAGGTTGGTTGAGTTAAGTAAATTTTAAGGCTCACTTGTATTAAGGTGACAGAGTGTGTGCAAGTGAGATGATGTATCCAACAAAATGCCATGCTTGGGAAACAATCTATCAACTGTAAATACTAAAATTTAACTTGCAAATGCTGAAATTTAACTGTAAATGCTCAAAATTTTCTTTTTCAATGAAAATGCTAAAAAATATGTAAAGTGGTACAACAAAGCAAATAACAAAAAAAATTAAGAAGTATCTTGGGCTGTAGGGAAAATAGGTGTCTATCAAGGTGCAGGAAAAATATTGGCCAAAAATGGGTCGGGAAAACTCAGAAAATAGATCATAGGTTTCAGGCCGAAACTGGGGATCTGGGTCGCAGATGTCTGGGAGAAATATCACAGTCTGGGTCGCGACTGTGAGGCTGAAAGACGCGATCTGGATTGCGACTATGAGGTTGAAAGACACGATTTGGATCGCGACTGTGAGGCTGAAAGACGCGATTTGGATCGCGCCTGTGAGGCTGGATGACGTGATCTGGATCGTGACTAGGGAGGGTTGTTCAGGCGGGTAGATCACAAGAAGAGGGAAAAATCATGGGATTTGGATCATGCGAAGGTGCTCAGAAAATGCGATCAAGTATCAGAAGCTGAGTTGCAGATCACGAGATTGGGGTGAATAGTCGTGATCTGGGTCACGGTTTTGGGCTGGATAGCCGTGATCTGGATCATGGCTATGGGGTAGAAACCTGCGCTCGACGACGCAAAAATGGCTAGTGAAAACGATGGACGAAACTGAAAAATGGGGACTACAGGTATTGCAGAAACAACAATGGGCTTGGGCTATAAGGTACAGGCTTAAGTATAAATGAAATCTGCAATAGTAAATCAAAATAACTACTAAAAAAAGAACAAAACTAAATCTAACCAGAGATTCAAGCTAGAGGAGTCGCCAAAACTGTTGGTAGGATTTTCACCCTAGCTTGTGCAAATGGGCACCTAATAAGGAGAATGGACTCCTTAGTAGCAGTTCAAATAAAAATTAAATTTAAAATGCAAGATCAATAAAGTTTAACCATTAACTGATAACATGTGGAAGAAAGTAAATCTAAATCAAAACAGTAAAAACTAAATAACCATGAGAGATACAATAAATAAAACTGATATGTTTGTATTGATGGGAAAACAAGAGTTTGCAATGGTGTTACCTCAAATGGTGAGGTTGATGGAGCTTGTGCAGTTGCATGGACAAGGTGCTCTAGTGTTCCAATGGTCTCTCTCTTCTCCAAGATGCTTTGAGGGTGGGCCAAGGGCTCACTCCAAATGAGGAACTCAAGCTCAAATGGAGGCTAGGGCTCTCAAACGTGATTTTGAAGGCATAAGGATAGGCAAGAATGTGGATGAGTAATGGGGAACCTCTATCACCTTTTTATAGATTTTGGGTGATGGAATATTAAACCATGGTTTTGGGAAACCAATGGTATTGGTAAATGGTTTAGGGTTTCTTTTCCTCTTTTTTCCTCTTTTTTTCTTTTTTGAATTGATTTTTTGAATTGTATTCCCTTTTAATTATTTTTGGGAAATTTGGGCCCTTTTTTAGGGTTTTTGGTATTTTTGAGGAACTTTAATTGTTTTGAGGAGAAAAAGATTGATTTTGTCCTTTTTGGTGACCATTTGAAGGTTTTTTGAGGTTTTAGAGGTTAAAATGGTAGGAAAAGTGGACAAATGGGTCATGTGACTAGGGAGATGAGCTAGTGAGCATTTTTTGGGTGTTAAAATCCATTACCTCTTAGAGGGGCACTTCAAAATGTTCACCAATCATTATGCGCTGAAATACCTAGTAAACAAGCCTGTGTTGAGGGGGAATATATGTCGATGATTTTTATTGTTCCAGGAGTTTGATTTTGAGATAATCGTAAAGTCAGGATGATTGAATGCAGGACCAGATCACCTGTCAAGGATAGAGTCTGGTGAGGAACCAAGGAGCATTGAGGAAGGATTGTCGGATGCTCAATTATTTAGAGTTGGAATGGTTGATGACCATTATGAGAAAATCATTCAGTTTTTAGTGACAGGGGATGCGCCGATCAGATTCACTACCAATTAGAAGAAGCAGCTAGTTGTCTGAGTCACAATTTTTCAGTTGATTGCGACGATACCTCCTTCCATAGGAGAAGGAGAGGATTTCATTGGAATCTCATGATGGGGTCGTTGGGAGGAATTATGGAGGACATGCGGCCGCTAGGAAGATCCTTCGAGTAGGACTATGGTGGCCAACCATGCATGGAGATGCTGTGGACTACGCGAGGAGCTACGACGTATCTCAATGAACAGGGAAGCCACCATGAAGAGATAAAATGCCACTAGTATCATAGGTGATGCTGCAAGATTTCGACAAGTGGGAAGTTGATTTCATAAGACCCATCAACCCACTCGGGAAGAGAACAGGGTCGTGATACATCATCACTGCGACAAACTATTTAACAAGATGGGAGGAATCTGCACCAGTGAGAGGTTTCTCAGTTGCGACTACAGCAAGGTTCCTTTTCGACAATGTGGTCACCAATTTTGGGTTCCCAAAAGTGCTGGTGAGTGACCAGGGAACTCATTTTGTTAACCAGACAATTACCGCAATGACGAAAGAGTTTCAGATCCAGCATAAGAAGAGTACCCCTTACCACCCTCAAGTGAATGGGACAGTTGAGGCGTTCAATAAGATATTGGAGCATGTACTCACCAAGATATGCAATGTGAACCACGATGATTGGGATTTAAAGAATCCAGCGATACTATGGGCGTATATCACCACATGCAAATGATTGACTGGTCAGACCCCTTTCAAGCTCGTTTATGGACAGGAAGCAGTCATGTTGATGAAGTACATTGTACCAATTTTGTGCATTGCAATAGCTACAAGGATGAGCAATGATGGCGTAGTGGAGGAATGTTTGGCACAACTGGTACAGCTCGATGAATATCGATTCATCACAGGGTTCCATTAGAAGGTGGAGAAAGACCGACAGAAGGCTTGGCACAACCGCTATATTAAGCAAAAGAAGTTTCATCATGTAGATACAGTGTTTTTATATGATAGTAAGTTTGCTAAACACCCAGGTAAGCTACAAATGCATTGGTTGGGTCCATACATCATATATTTTGTCACTATGGAGGTGCAATGTAGCTACGAAGTTTTGATGGAGTCTTGTTTCCTAAGTTGGTCAATGGGAATAGGTTGAAACCCTATCACCATGACCCGGCACAAAGCAGTTGAGAAACCGAACCTGTAAAAAAAAAAAACAATAATGACCAAAAGTGGAAGCATGGCCAACCGGATCGCTCGTCGATGCTTCGCACGCTTACACATGGGGGAGTCAAATCCAAGCATGAGTGCTGCGGATCCGCTTCACCAGAAGATGGTGAAGAATAATGATGTCAGGATCGGAGGGTTATGCGAATGGATTTTCCAATGATTTCAGAGTCAGCCATCAAGGAAACAAGGAACAAGCATAAATTTAGGTGCAAGAGGCTAGTTGAGCAAGGAAGCATCTATCAGTCGAGAGAAATCCATGTTGCAAGTTGTTAAGATAGAGAGTTGAGAAAGTAAATTCCAAGGAATCTATGGAAATGATCCATTTCATTTCGTGTGGTAGCACTCCAGGTCTGCTAGGGGAAAGAACAATGAGTGTGCATAAACAACCAATGAAGGAAGCGACGCAGATAATCAGGAGGAACAGAGATGAGGTCTCACCCGAGATGTCTAAGTGCATGGTAGTAGTTAGAAGATCCGTGGTCCCTACGACCACCAGAACACCAGGGGAGGAGGGCCGCTGGTAGCTGTAGCAGGCAGCCCAAGGTGAAAAATAGATGTGCCAGAGCAGTTGGCCTGTTTTCCACCTTGGCGGGATCGACAAACTTTTCCTTAGTTTGGAAAAAGCATGAAGTGCACCAACAGAAGCTGAAGAAGTAGATTATCAAGGTTTCCAGAGACTGGAGGATGAGTTCAAGAAGTACATGATGGGGAACCAGAGATCGACGGATGAGTTCGAGAATTACACAACAGCGAGCTCCAGATGGCAAGAACAGCTACAACAGTGTAGCACAACAAAGGATGAGTACAGTACCAGAAGTGTCTAGCATAGGTGGCTCAAGGGAGAGCCACAAGTTTGTGTTGGGGGCCTGTTGGCATGCAATAAGTCCGCATGAAGTGTACAATCTGACAAATTCAAAAGGGACAATCTGCGAAATAAGGACCATTCGCGGAGTTCAAGGAAGCGTAAGAATAGTTAAATTATTTAGAATTGGTCATGTGGACCATTTTGTAACCCCATAGTAGCTTATAAATAGAAGTAGGATTGTAAGCCTAAGGGAATCCAAGCAAGTGATAAGAAGTTAATCCATCTTTTGATCTGTTTTGTATCTATGACATGGTGTATTGACTATTTCTGCGAAGTTCATTCTGCAGGTTTTTGATGAATGCATGAGGATGTTCGATTATGGTTCCATTTCTTCCTCTGTCTCTGTGTGATGATGAATATGAATGTTTGCAACATGTTTAATACTTTGTGGGTTGACTGATTACTATTGATGTGAATAAGTAGGTTAAATATGTTGTTGCAAATGTTTATTACCTGTTGAATCTGTGAATGGTCTAATGTACAAATGATGAGTTAATAGTTTACTGTGAAGGATATAATATCTGGTTTCTATAATGGTAATCTGTGTTGGATGCATGTCCTCAACTGTACTGCAGAAACTTGGTTCCTGCAGCCCCCTTAACCATCTCGGGTTAGACTGCACTTGCTGAGCAAGTGTTGCTAGAAAGGGTTAAACCTTCCCGGGCCGATGTGTAAGGAAGTTTGGGTCGGTGTTTGTTGGCAATAGTGAGAAGTGAGACCCTGTCAATAGATGTTGCATTAGCAATGCTGAATATGACCACCCAAAAATATTTTGTAGAAAGAAGTGTTCAATTCAAAGAAGAACCCTTGCAAGCAGTGAAAATTGGAGAATCCTATGCACCACCACTTGTTGAAGTAAGTGCAATTTCTCATGAAAGTTATGATTCTGATATTTCTAATGATGAATACCATTTTATTTCATATCCAATTTCACATACAAGGCCTAAGTGGGCTGCAAAAACTCTTGAAGCACTTGGAGAACTTGTGGGTAATCCTTAAGATCCTAGGAGGACTACATCTCGGTTTGAGAATGCTCTTTCTGTCAAAGATCCTTTCCTACCTGAGAAGTGTTTTTTGATGGTTGAATCTGATCCTCAATCATATGAATAAGCCTCACATGACCCAATATGGTGGGGTTCCATGGATAAGGAGCTTCATTCTCTTCAAAAGAATGGAACTTGGGAGCTAGTCAAACTTCCACCTGGAAGAAATTTGGTAAAGTGTAAATGGATTTTCATAACAAAGTTTGTTGCTTATGGTGTAGAAGTTTCTTGCAAAATATCCTATTCATACATGCTTGAAAGGTGGCTGGAGCATTAGTTAACCCAAAAGGCATGACAAGAAATTCAAAGTGGCCAAAATGACATCGAAAAGCGGTCTTTTGCACATCTTCATCTTTCATTCGAATTTGGTGATACCCTGATCTAAGGTCAATTTTTGAGAAGTATTTGGCCCCATGTAGCTCATCCATGAGCTCATCAATCCTAGGAATAGGATACCTATTCTTGATAGTCTTTTTGTTCAAGGCTCTAAAATCTATGCACATTCTCAATGTTCCATCTTTTTTCTTCACTAGCACTACAGAAGAAGCATAAGGGCTAGAGCTTGGTCTAATGAGCCCCAACTCTAGGAGTTCTTGGATAGCTTTTTCAATCTCATCTCTAAACCTTTTAGGATGTCTATAAGGTGGTATCTGAATGGGTGAAGTACCCTCCTCCAAAACAATACTGTGCTCAACCCCCCTATCTGGTGGCCTACCATGTGGAAGGTCTCTAAAAACCTTTTCATATTTTTGCAAAAGTTTCTCTATCTCCTTTGGGTGTTTGACAATATTTATAGTTGGCTTGGGAGATGTAATATGACATTCAGCAGCCCATTCTATATCCCCATGCCTCAATATAGATCTCATGCTATTGCAAGTCACTACTTGATTTGGATAAGTGTGTTGCCCTCTCACAACTCTTTGTACTCCTTTTGAATCTTGGAATTTCATTTCGGGAATTTGATAATTTACTATATGCTCTCCTATTGAATACAACCATTGTGTTGATGTATATGTAACTTCGGAATGTATTTCACATATATGTATATTGTATTCCTATAGAGATGGTATTATTCCTCTATAAGGAAGTGTCGTCATTTATATTGTAAGTGTCGTAACTTATACTTGATGGGTTATTAGACCACCTTGTTTGGGGTCGGCCCTGTATAAGTCATGTGGGTCAAAGGGTTATTAGACCACCCTATTGGGGGTCGGCCATGTGGGTCAAAGGGTTATTAGACCACCCTATTGGGGGTCGTCCCACTCAGCATTATGTTATGTGGTTAAGTTCGAGCCTACATGAGTTAGGTAAAAAGGCAAGTCAAGTCAAGTATAAATAGAGTGCGGGAGGCACTCTATTTACTCACTCAGTTCTCTCACATGATCTCAAGGAGGAGAGGCGCACTTATGGAGGAGGAGGATTTCTGCTAGGTTATGGCTATCTCTCTTGGTTAGTTGTATCATTGCTCTATCTATCTCTGAGGAAGTTATTGGGGTTTTTCACCTTTATGGTTTTTCCCAAGTAAATCTTTGTGTCTCTTGTGTGCTTGCATTATTGTCTCCATGATTGATATGCTGTAGATATGATGTACATGTTGTTCTCTCAGTTAAGATCCTAGATCATATTGAATTAAATTCAGAAAATTTAACATGGTATCAGAGCTAGCCTGAAAGAAGGCATGATATAGCATGTATGACACTTGTTGCACTTACGATGCTAGGGCTTGATATAGCAAAACCCAGTCATCGTAGCACTTTCACTATAAATCCGTTTTGGCGAAGTTTTCGGATCTGAAATTGTTACAGGCCGAAGCTAAGATCTCCAGGTATCTTGTGTCCAAAGGACAACCTCTAATTCGTTGTACTTTGTGATTTATGATCTGTACAATATTGGGTTTCTGCCTCTTCCAGATCTGAGTCAAAATCAGGTGACCTTGGGAAAAAGGTCATATCTTGGGCTAGGAAGATCCAAATGAAATTTAGTAAAAAGTGACAGGTAGTACACAGTCTGTACTATCTCAGAAAACGTTTTCAGAGGCCGAAGTTGAACCAGTGACACGTTTCACGCCGTACAAGTTCGCTCTCCTGTATTATCCCATAAACAGGTCACGTTGCAACATTTGGCATAACTCTCTCTCAGAGAGTCCAATTGAGGTCAGACCTGTCAGGATGGAAAGGTAACAGGCCGAGCTATCTCAGAAAACGTTTTCAGAGGCCGAAGTTAAAACAGTGACACGTGGCACGCCGTACAAGTTCGCTCTCCTGTATTTTCCCAAAACAGGACACGTTGCGACATTTGGCATAACTCTCTCTCAGAGAATCCAATTGAGGTAAGACCTGTCAGGATGGAAAGATAACAGGTCAGGCTATCTCAGGAAACGTTTTCAGACCCTGTGGATCAAAAATTTTGGATTTACACCAGAAACAATCAGGTACATATTTCTGTCAAAACAGAATTATTTTTTGGTACCTTCATTCATGGCTTCCGGAATTTAGGGCCTTGGAGAAAGTTGGAATTTTTGTAATCGGAGACCACGGCTGGATGCTACTCATCAAAATAGAAATTTAGAGACCAAGATCAGAATTTTTGGTTGGGCAGAAGGCCGGGCTTGATTAGACCCTAGTTCGGGACTTTGATCAGAAAAGTGGAAAATTAGGGCTTCTGTAAAAATGGGAATTTTTTAAATCTGTGACCACGGCTGGAAGCTCCTCGGAAAAATAGAAGCTTAGAGATTTGGATCAAACATTTTGATGGGGCAAAAGAGTGGGCTTCATCAAACCCTAGTTCAGGATCACGTCCAGTGAATCCGGGAGTTTCAAAGGAAAAATTGAGGAGTGAAACTTTGCAGTTTTCAAATTCTGAATATACCAGTTTGATCAGCTCATCAAGGCGCATATTTCTATCCTTTCGAAAGTTTGAAATTCAAAGTTTGAACTTTTGGGGTTTCTCTGACAAACCCATATCCAGCTCCAGGTCCAGTTCTTGCAAATCAAGTGGATTGGGTTAATCCTAGAAGAAGATGGATTGATCATCTGCATGAGTGAAGAAGTTCCTGTTTCAGAGGGAGATGAGGCTAAGGTCTTACATAAGAAGATTACAAGCAATCTCGACAGGTATGTCTCATCGAGGTATGTTTCGATATTTGTCCATGATTAAGTTTATGGTATGTTTGTCTTCATGTTATTACGGTTAGTACAATTTTGATTTTAGATTTGTCGTTTCACCTTAACAAAATTATGAATGCATGATAGAAGATATTCATTGGTTAGGGTGTTGACACTTATGATTGTACTAATGCATTATGGTGTTGTATGAGGTTTATGTTGTCTACTAACATGAAAGGTACACCAAGAAAGACAAAGCATGTTCCAGTTCAAGAACATATGATCATGATGACATGAGGATAAAGACTCATCCATTGTCATGGATCTCATAGAAGATCCATTTACGAGGTATGTATAACTTGGTTTTATAATGGCTAACCTATGAGATATACAGGTTACTAGCACAAGTCATTGAAGAAGAACAAGAAGACATCATGTGAGTATGTTAGACATAACTAACTAGCATGCTAATCCAGGTATGTTTTTCCTATATCAAGATAGAATCCTACCTTGTGTTAGGATCTTATAATGTTGTTGATAATGATTATTCATGAAGTCATAGGTTTGAATAATCATGATTGTATGCATATTATGTTTCTTACCATAATTGATGATATGACTAACCAGAAGAATCATGATGGTATAGGTTTGAATAATCACAAGTTTTATGCATTTTATACCTCTTATCTTAATTGATGTTTCAACTAACCTGAAGAGTCATAGGTTTGAGTAATTATAGGTTTAGACATGTTATGCTTCTTATGATTTGATTAACCATAAGAATCCTACATAAACCTTGAATGCTAATGCTTATTATTTCTGATTGAAATGATCATGAGTATACATGCTTGAGATTATTGTGTTTTAATAGTATACTAATGAATGTATGATTTTATATGAATCATGATACTAATAAGCATGCATAGGGACCAAGGATGAATATGAGTTCAAGAACAGGTAATTCAGGTAGCAAAGATCAAGAGGGAGCACACTCCAGTTGCTCCTGCCAGAAAGCAAAGGAGCACACTCCAGTTGTTCCTGCAGTAAAGAAAAGGAGCACACTCTAGTGGTTTATGCAAGGATGTAGATATTCAGAGGGAGTTGTTCATCTCTTTACATTCCACAACAGAAAGGTGTAGAAGAAGCTACTTCAGATTAGGACTCCAGCAGCTCCTGTAAGGAATCAAAGACTCAGAGGGAGTCCACCCAATGAACAAACAAAGATAAGTATTTTAATTATTATTTCTTGCATATGTGTTTGTTTAAGTAAAATTGTTCAATGATGTATATGCTCATGTTCCTAGACTTAGGATATGTATTGTGCATATTAGAATAGTTGCATTGATGAACAGTATACTACTAATATACATGGGTAAGTGGCCTATGGCACTGTACAACATTCCATTGCTACTTATCTAGAATGAAACCTCTTTGCTGACATGTTGGGAGTTGTGCACACTCTTAACAATGTTCTGGTAGAGATTGGAAGGCATCTAGAAAGTTACGGAATATGGATAAATGTTGTATTGAAGCATTGGCTAAGATAATTGCATGACTGTATGGCATATTTCTTTATGTGTAAGAATTTGTTCTGAAAACTATGAGATGTTTTCTAATCATGCAATTTAACTTGTTGTGTAGGAAAGATCGTATGCCATCTCCTACAAAAGAAGAACTACAACATTTGTTTAGCAACAAATTTATTTATTGAAGATATTGAAGTTCCCAGGATCTGGGATGAAGAAATGGAATGCCATGATCCGTCGATCATGAAGAATGATGTTTGGGATGTAGTCCCAAGATGTGAAGGGAAGTTTGTTATGACTTCCAAATGGAACTATCAGATCAAGCATGTTGCAGATGGCAGCATTAAGAAATATAAAAGTGATGAAATAGAAGATGCACCAGATGGATCTCAAGACAGCATGGTGTAGTCATATATGTGTGCAGAACTTGGTATGGTAGGATAGACAGCTTTCTATCCAGTTTGGGTGTTACCAAGAGTAAAGCATATTCCAACCTTTTCTACAAGGTTGAAGAAGGCAATTCGGTGATACTACTTTTGTATGCAGATAACCTGTTTGTTACAGGTAAAGATAGATTGATTGCCGACACGCAGCGGAAGCTTTCTTCCAAGTTCGAGATGAAGAACTTGGGGATGGTGCACTATTTGTTTTTGGCATGGAGGTGTGGCAGAATGCAGATAGAATCTTCCTTGGACAAGGGAAGTATGCAGTAGAGATCCCAAAGAGGTTCGGGATGATGGATTGCAAGGCCATGGCCACACCTATGGCATCAAATCTGAAGCTTCTATGTGATGCTTCATCTGAGCCAATTGATGTCTCTATGTATCGCCAGATGATTGGGTCCTTGATGTACTTGACGAACACGAGACCAGATATTTGCTTTGCTATGAACACATTGAGCCAGTTCCTGACGGATCCGAGGAGTGTTCACCTGGTTGCTGTAAAGCATGTTCTGAGGTACCTGAAGGGTACAGTGGATTATGGGCTCAGGTATGAGGAGAATCAAAAGTTTAACCTGCAGGGTTATGTTGATTCAGATTGGACTGGCAGTGCTGCAGATAGGAAGAGCACATCTAGGTGTTGCTTCAGTATGGGATCAGGTGTGATCTCTTGGTTTAGCAGGAAGCAATCTTGCGTAGCACTGAGTACAGTTGAGGCAGAGTATGTTGCAGCCTGCTCAGCTAGTTGCGAGGCAGTATGGCTACGAAAGCTACTGTCTGAGTTATTTGATCTCCCATTGGAGGCTACTGGTATCTTCTGTGATAACCAGAGTTGTGTGAAGCTGTCCGAGAACCCAGTGTTTCATGACAGGTCGAAACACATAGAGATCAAATATCACTATATCAGGGATATGGTGCAGAGAGGAGCTGTGAAGCTCCTGTATGTTGCGACGGACGAGCAGATTGCAGATGTGCTGACGAAGCCACTAGCCAGAGTGAAGTTCGAGTACTTCAGAGAGAGGCTTGGCGTTCTTCAGATCGAGGACACTTCGAGGAAGAAGTGATGGACACATTTGCTGAAGCCATTCCAAGCATGTTGGAAGGAGGATCCTTCACATGGCTGTGGATGTAAGCGCTGGATGATGAGCATCAGGATGATGTTCTGGTTTCTGCTTGGATATGATCAGGTGGATCATTTTTGTATGTATGTACGCATCATGTTGGATGCTAGATATGATCAGTTGGATCATTTTTATGTATGTACGCATCATGTTGATGCTGGATATGATCAGTTGGATCATGTGTATGCATTTTGTATATGCATCATGTTGGATGCTTGGACCATGTATCTGTATATGTATCAGGTGGATACATTGTATGATCAGGTGGATCATGTATGGTGATATGTATCATATTTGTATCAGGTGAATACATTGTATGATCAGGAGGATCATGTATGATGATATGTATCAGGTAGATACTTGGTATGCATCAGGTAGATGCATTGATGATCAGAAGGATCATGTATGATGATATGTATCATGTATTTGTATCAGGTGGATACATTGTATGATCAGGAGGATCATGTATGATGATATGTATCAGGTAGATACTTGGCATGCAGCAGGATGTTGCATTGATGATCAGGAGGATCATGGATCATGATATGTATCAGGTAGATACTTGGTATGCAGCAGGATGTTGCATTGATGATCAGGATGATCATAGATGACGAGCTTCAGGATGTTGCTCCAGATGACATGCAGCAGGATGTTGCATTGATGATCAGGATGATCATAGATGACGAGCTTCAGGATGTTGCTCCAGATGACATGCAGCAGGATGTTGCAGTGATGATCAGGATGATCATAGATGACGAGCTTCAGGATGTTTCTCCAGATGACATGCAGCAGGATGTTGCATTGATGATCAGGATGATCATAGATGACGAGCTTCAGGATGTTGCTCCAGATGACATGCAGCAGGATGTTGCAGTGATGATCAGGATGATCATAGATGACGAGCTTCAGGATGTTGCTCCAGATGACATGCAGCAGGACGTTGCAGTGATGATGATCAGGATGATCATGGATACATCAGGATGATGTATGGTGAGTATCAGGTTGATACTCTGTGGCCGTGGATCAGGTTGTGCAGATGAGCATGTAATTCGTTGCCCTGGGATATTTGCAGATGGTCTTGCGAGGTTTTGCCTATGGCATGTAATTCGTTGCCCTGGGACATCTGGCAAATGCTCTTTCGAGGTTTTGCTCTGGGAGGACATGTAATTCGTTTCCCTGGGAGATCTGCAGATAGTCTTGCGAGGTTTTTCCTATGGCATGTAATTCGTTGCCCTGGGATATCTGGCAGATGCTCTTGCGAGGTTTTGTCCTATGGCATGTAATTCGTTTCCCTGGGAGATCTGATAGGTTGGGTTGTGTGCCCGTAATCAGTCCTGGGATGCTCTTGCGAGGTTTTGCCATGACCACATGTAATTCGTTGCCCTGGGAGATCCTATAGGTAGAGCTGTGTGCTCGTAACCGCCTGGGATGCTCTTGCGAGGTTTTGTGGTGAGGTCACATGTAATTCGTTGCCCTGGGAGATCCTATAGGTAGAGCTGTGTGCTCGTAACAGCCTGGGATGCTCTTGCGAGGTTTTGTGACACACGTAAAAGTCCTGAGGATTCCACAGTATGGCCAGCGATGATGAAGACCTGCAGGTGGTGGGCCTACATCCAGTATGAAAAAGGACTGGCTCTGTAGAACTTCCTATGACGAGTAGATTCAGAGATTGATTGAGATAGCAGCAGCAGTGATGATGATGATGACTCAATGACGATTATCCAGTGACGATGATCCAGAGAAGATGACTTGTGCTAGAAGAACTGTGCTGAGAAATACCTTCCTAGTTAAGAGGGAGTGTTGATGTATATGTAACTTCGGAATGTATTTCACATATATGTATATTGTATTCCTATAGAGATGGTATTATTCCTCTATAAGGAAGTGTCATCATTTATATTGTAAGTGTCGTAACTTATACTTGATGGGTTATTAGACCACCTTGTTTGGGGTCGGCCCTGTATAAGTCATGTGGGTCAAAGGGTTATTAGACCACCCTATTGGGGGTCGGCCATGTGGGTCAAAGGGTTATTAGACCACCCTATTGGGGGTCGGCCCACTCAGCATTATGTTATGTGGTTAAGTTCGAGCCTACATGAGTTAGGTAAAAAGGCAAGTCAAGTCAAGTATAAATAGAGTGCGGGAGGCACTCTATTTACTCACTCACTTCTCTCACATGCTCTCAAGGAGGAGAGGCGCACTTATGGAGGAGGAGGATTGCTGCTAGGTTATGGCTATCTCTCTTGGTTAGTTGTATCATTGCTCTATCTATCTCTGAGGAAGTTATTGGGTTTTTTCACCTTTATGGTTTTCCCCAAGTAAATCTTTGTGTCTCTTGTGTGCTTGCATTATTGTCTCCATGATTGATATGCTGTAGATATGTTGTACATGTTGTTCTCTCAGTTAAGATCCTAGATCATATTGAAGTAAATTCAGAAAATTTAACACATTGCACTCCTAAAACCACATTAGTATCAGCAACATCAACCACATAAAAACTATCAACAAAAGTATAGTTACCTACAGTGACTTGCAGCTTTGGAACCCATGTTTTGCATTGCATTGTGTTGTGACCGGGAATGACAACTGTGAAGCCATAAAATGGTTCAATAGGTATCTTTCTTTTCTCTACCATCTTTGCATCAATGAAGTTATGAGTGGCTCCTCCATCTACCAAAACTGAAGTTCTTTGTCCTTGTACCACACCTTTGCATCGGATAGTATGATAGCGAGGTACTGCTGAAAACACTGCCATTCTTGCTTTGTCCGGTGAAGGCTGATTTTCTTCTTGTCTTTCCTCTTCTACTGCTGTCTCATATGCCTCTTCTTGATCTGAAATATGTCCATCTTCATCCATGCCCCCATCATACCCCTCATTATCAGAAAATACTTCTATGTATTGAGCCTTTCCTTTGGTACATTTGTGCCCCGGTGTCCATGGTTGGAAGCATGTGAAGCATAGTTTCTTTTTTCTAAGTTCATCCCTGTTTAGTCCCTCTTTTTTATTCCTCTCAAATGACTCTCTTTGCCAAGGTTTCTTATCATATCCATCCCTTTGCCAAGGTTTCTTTTCAAATTTATAGCTAGGCTTAGGAGGAAATCTCGTTCTAGGAAGCACATTTTGGAGATCCCTAGTCAAGCTCATTACATCTTTTAATGTAGTTGGCTTGTGGGCTTTGACCAAACCTCTTAAGGGTTCAGCCAAACCTTCAGTGAACAGAAATACTAATCTTCCCATAGATACATCAGCCACGTTGACTGATAATTTTTGAAAGTCCAACATATATTCAGTAGGGGACCCAGTTTGCTTCAATTGAGCTAGTTCTTTGAAAGGCAATTCTGGATCTTTTTGTTCAAATCTTTCTAGTACCCTGTCAACAAATTCTCCATATGTTTTAACTTGATTATGACCCAAGTTTTTCAGCCCATGAAACCACCATTCATTGGCATCTCCTTCCAAATGCAAAATGGCCATTTTTAATGCATCCTCTTCCAACATAGGATTCAGCTGAAAATATACATCCAATTTTTGCACCCAAGTGTTAGCAGAATTTTGAGAAGAACCATAAAAAGTAGGAAGTGACATTTTTCCAATAGCACTATTCAATTCTTTGTTATGGAATGGACTCCTATTGTCTCCCTTCATTTTAATCTTTTGCATAGCATCAATGTAGTCACTGAGTGGTACACCTCTTTTACACTCTTCATTCAAATCATTCCAATCATTTACTAGTTTCTTGTAATCCAATTCAATATTGGGCTCTTCTTTGGGTGTGAGAAATTTAGGTGCAGTATGCCTTTGTGTGCTTTGAAATTCATCAAGTCTATTATGAGTTCCTGTACTTGAGAAAATATGCTCATTCCCTTTCATCTTTTCCCCTGAGTGTGAACCACTATTATCTCCTATCATCCCTTTGCCTGAAAGTTGGCTACCCAACAATTCGAAACCTTTCATCATTTGTTTATTCATATCTAGCATAACCATGGTAAGTCCTTCAAAACATGGTTTTAAGGCTTCAATAAATTCCTCCTTATCTCTTAATTTTTCCTCCTCCTCTCTACCCATTGTTTTAGAAAAAAACTCTTTTTCTGCTACTATCTCTTCTTCAACCAAAAATTCTTCAACTACTGATTCAAAGGGTGGTGTTTTATTTGTTTGGCTTCTTGTTAATACCATCAGGTGCCAAGACCATGCTCTGATACCACTTGTAATATCCCTTTTTCAAATTTTATTAAAATGCCCAATTTTCCACTTTTTTTCCCAATTTCGACCTTTGACTAGTTTTACTGTTTTGACCTCCAAATCAACCCAAATGCTCCCAAATATTCTGTAGGAGTGTATGAATGGTATTTAGACTTGAATATAAGTTTCAGGGATGTTTTATGGCCCTCCAAATACTATTGCAAACTTGATTTGTATTCTGATCAATATATGTAATTTTGACTAGTAATTTGTGCATCAAATCCCCCTCGGGTAACACTGCAAATGGCCTTCCAAATGCCTCCAAACTCCCACAAATTTATGAACAGAGGTATATAATGTGTTAAGTATGTCATTAAGGTCTCATATGCACCATTAATTTATTTTTAATACTGTTTTAACTCTCTCACATTCAACAGCAAAAACCCCCAATTCGACCCTTGGGGAAATGGCACTATTTCACCTTCCAATACAACTAAACTGAGTAAAAATGATTCAAATGCTCAAGTACAGTACATGAAACTTGTAGAAGACATCCATGGCAGTATATTTATCACAAATATATCAGAGAATCATCCATCCATTATAAATAATCAACATTATAGTGTCATACATCAATGCATTGGGGAAATGGACATTGTTTGCTCATTAATCAATAGTTTTGCATACAACCAGTGGGTATTTCGACCTGAGACTTTCTGAATATGAATAACAGAGCATATGAAGCTATTACAATCATAAATATGTAATGATAAGCTCTCTCAAGAAGCACAAGTGCTCACCAAAAACGCCCTCCCTCAAGGAGCACGAATATGCCTTCAAAACTGGAAACGGTGGAGAGAAAGTGCTGCACTAAACCAAACCATGAAACTTCCTGTAGCTGCTACCTGCAAATACAAACTCCATTAAAGCACCATGAAAGACTTGAGTGGCCTCTCCAAACACCAACTTGGATGGGAATCTTTCACCCTCGAAATTGGCTAAGGCAAGAAACTAGTCATCCACTAGCTCTCTCTTCACAAATGCAATTTTTCTCAAATAATCAAAAGCCATTCTCATACTTGATTTCTACATTTTATAACCAACATTAGCCTTCAAGGGGTCGAAATCCTCTCAATAGATTCAATAATTTTCCATTTAGAAAATATTCCTCATTTGCCACTTGTCTCCTAGTTCCAACCTTCCATCTTCTCCCAAATTCGAATTTGAGTCTCTTTAGATTCCTCCAACTCCATGAGCGCCTTCTTGAGCCTATTTTTGGGGCTGACATGTCATAATGGTCAGGTGTAAGAAGTCAGGTCTGAATTTTGTCATAAAATGTCATAGATGCTTCATTATTGTTGTCATAAAACTAGGGAATCTAGCCCATGTGTCCACTAGTCTCCAATTTGACTCTTCCTCTCCCATGGAGGTTACTATTCCTTCCCATTTCGACCTAATATGCTCAATGCCATGTGTTATGACTTACCAACTCACCCAAGAGTGTTCACCTTCCCATGAATTCGAATTGGCAAGAGAGAGCTGCCATGTGTCATTGAAAAATCAAGCTAGTGTGGGTCCCACCACCTCCATATGTCTCCAAAACCACTTGCCACCTAGAATTCCTCTTGAATTTATTTATTCATCATATTTATTAAATGCTTGAACCCTTATAATGTCTAAATATCATTTATTAGTTTCCTTATTACCATCCCACATGTGCCCATCCAACCTAGGAAACTAGTAGGATTGATGGGATTGTCTTACTATGCATTTATTTGAATGGGGACATTACAGGAGTAGTGAATGTAACAACCTAGTGTGTGTGGTTGTAAAGCATTCTTTCAGCATTTGGGATTGACTTTAGCACTCCCACAGTCATATTTTGTGACAATCAGAGTGCTATAAGGATCTCAATTGAACTATTGCAAAGGCAAAGAAACAAGCATATAGATATTCATATGCACTACATCTGGAATGTAGTGCATGATCATATCATTGCTCTGCAATATTTCCCATCTTCTGAGAAAGATGCATAAATATTCATTAAATCATTCTTAGAGAATAATTTAAAAATTTTCATATCAATGCTTGGGATGGGTGAACATGTGGTGAAGGAGTATTGAAAAGAAAAAATTTCAATTTTGTTCATGTCCATGTTTTGATGGGAGGTTTTTTCCCATGAGGTTTTCCTTCTTTCCTTGTTTTGTGGACAAGATGTGAAAAGGGTGACTATGCCTTGTTGTTGGGACCTATATTTCTGATATTACACATAAATTAAGGCTTAAAGGGTGTGTTAGAATATTAAAAACCCATTCCATACTTAGGATATAGTTTATTAGTCATCATGATTAATTTCCTAGGTGTTGACTAGTTAGTTGGCCTAATTTTGTCTTATTATGAAAACAATTGCCATCTTGAGTTACTATGGAACACTTGAAAATATTTTGTATAATATTTACTCTGATTCTATGAGATTTCTTACTATTCCTAGAATAGAAGGGCACCTTCCTTCTTTATCCTGGTTTTTTCTGCTTTAAGTGGAAAAGCTAAAGCTAGTTGACTTACAAACAACATATTTTTGGACAACTCTCCCTCCTTGTTTTTATTCTCTCCAAAATACATTATTTAGTTTCTTTTCAATTACACATCACCTCACAACACTTATTTTTCCAATTCGTGATTCTTAGAAAGTGATTTTGTCACCTAGGTTTTTTTTTCCACCATTTTAGTAAACCTACTTTTGTGAGGATTTCGAATGCCTTCTTTGGATTTAAAATCTCTGGTGTAATTATATATTTGGAAATCCATTACATAGACTAATTTTGGCTGATGTACACTTATTCAACAAACTTTTGTTATGTGCATCAAATTCATGACTGTTTTCAATGATCTTTGACTAGTTTTTGCATAAAAATTTGTGAGAGTAATTGTTTGCTTTGCAAGATCATCCTGTGAATGAAATTTCACATTGAGGAAATATGAAAAGGTAAGATCCAATATGCTCCTCATAATATGGGTGTTGTGGATAAAAAATATTCAATTTCCCAAAATTTGCATCACATTTATCATCCCAAGAGAAGCCCACATCTTTCATCAGCAAAGCAAACAAAGGAGAGGCAATTCTTGAATAATTTTCCATAAATCAAAAATAATAAATAGTATTTCCTAAAGATATATGTACCTCTTTCTATGTTTTAGGTGGATTCATATCAAGTATTACCTTCACCTTTGCTGGATTGACTAGGATACCTGATGTTGAAAGAAAATGTCCCAAAACAATCCCTTTTGTCATTAACATATGGCACTTTTCTGTACTTAACGAAAGACTTACGTATTTGCAACATTTAAGTACCTTTTTCCAGATTAGATAAAGCTTCTTCAAATGTATTACCATATGGTGTTAAATCACCCATAAATATTTTTATACCGGCATTAACCAAATCCGAAAAAATGCCCAAAATAGCCCTTTAAAAGGTAGCAAGTGCCTTACACACACCAAAAGGGAGGACACGATATGAAAATGTACCCTAAGGACAAGTAAAAGTAGTTTTATCTTCATCTTCATGGGCTATTTGGATCTGGTTGTAACCATTGCAACCATTGAGAAAGGAAAATAATTTCTTCCTCGAGAGAATGTCGAGTACTTGATCAATAACAGGTAATGGAAAGTGATCTTTATGGGTGGCTTTATTCAATTCTCTGTAATTTACACAAATATGCCACTTACCAATTTTCTGAGACACCCATTCACTTCCAAATATAGGATGGATGAAATTGACATCCAACAGTTTCTGAATTTTTCTTTAACAATGTCTCGTAGTGCAGGGTTCATCCTTCTTTGGGGATGTATGCTAGAAATACAATATTTCTTGATGTAAATGCGATGAATATAGAATTCAGGGTGCATACCCTTCATATCCCTATATTCCCATGCAAAAGTTATTTTTTCATACTTTTAAACTTATAGCAATTGATCTTTCTGCAGTGGGGTAAGACTAGGATTTATATTCAAAGTGTTTCAAGGCTCGATTTCGATTGGAATACTGCCATGGACTACTATGGTTGGAATTCCTTCTTCATATTCAACTTCAATTACATCATTTTATTCTGTGTTATTGCTTATTGCATGCTCTAGTAGCTAGATGCAAGGTGGGAGATAGAGGGTGGGTTACTGATAAAACTAGAGATAACATCATCCTCTGTTTTTTCCTTAAAATTAATAACTTTATTGATGGTGAGGAAATGCTGGACACTCTCATTTTCAATCTCAAAATCAGCCCAGACATCATTCTCATAAGTTGCACTAGGCCTTGCTGGAGGATAGAGGATCAGGTTTTTCTTAAGGTCCCCATGGCAAATAGTCATGTTTCCTTACCTGCAGTCGATATAAGCATTGGCTGTGGCTAACCATGGACTTCCCAAGAACAATGGATGGACTTCCAAACGAGACTTAGTTTGCAAGACAAGGAAATCGGTTGGGTATTCCCAAGAGTCCACCAATGTACTTACATCCTCTATTATCTCTTCTGGTTTAATAGTTGATCTATCGAGTAATTCCAAAACAATAGGGGTTGGTCTTAGTTCTATAAGGTCCAGAGCCTCCTAGGCCTCCTTTGTCATAATATTAATTATTGCACCTAGGTATACCAAAGTGTTAGATTTTTTTTTTTTTTTTTAATTTGAACAATAATAGTTGGATTCCCAGGATCCTTGTATTTGGTAGGTGCAATTGTTACATAGAATTTTCATCATAAACCTTCTGCACTTCCATAATACCTAAAGAACTTGTGATCAAACTTATCGAATATATGAGAACCATAGTTTTTCCCTTCAAAAAACTTGTTTTACAATAGTGTCATATGTTGCTGAAGGAAAACATGCGACACTTTTCCTTGTAGTAGGTTTCTCTCAAGCAACATGTGACAATTTCACAGCTTTCTTGTTATACAGACTATGACACCTCAATATGTTGCAAATTTCTATCATGCAAGGTGCGACATTGTTCGTTAGAATGGAAAAAGAGAAGCTTTGCGGAGATTCTAGATAGAATCCCTTATGGATGGATATACCCTACTATTAGGTTTGATCTTATCTGGACCCCTAACCTATTGGTATCTTACCCTATCCTTCTCTTCTTATCTCTCATCTTCCCCTTATTCTCTTTTCCCTATAAAAGAAAGCCTATGACAATGGGTGAAGGGGGGAGGAGTCTACTATATCTAGATGCTGGAGTAATTGTGCTAGAGAGTCAAATCATTGTTTATCATCCTCTTGGAGAAAGGTGATGGAATTAAGGAAAAGGATCATCGAGTAGAATCTTGCAACATTGAGGTGCTTGGTTGTAACTTTTCTCTCTTTTATTCAATAATACAACTATACATTTTCTTTCCTGCAATTATTTGTCATTAATTTTGTTGTTTTCCTCCTTGGCTGTTAACATAAGTTCTTGTAGGATGCAATTATCTTGTTCTCTCTTCTTGTCAATTATCTTCCAGGTGTCCTACGTGGATCTTGCATGGAATGATAGAGATAAGAATTGAAGCGAGCCCAATATTCAAACTATACACGTCAGACTTATTTTACATGCATCCTTCATTATAAAGAACATAGGGGAAGTTGTGTGTTCTATGTCTTTTTGTTCTAGATCCAAACCATTTGGACTAGGGAATTCCACCTTCATCTACATCAGTAGAATAATCCTCAAACAACAATCTTCCCTAAAATCAAGTCAGATAACTTTCCTAGAATGTGGATGGTAGGAGGATCCTTTGGTTTCCTACCTGGTTTACTAAGGCACAACTCTCTAACCATTTTAGCATAAATTGGCACATCACGAATGGATTGTAACATCGGTCTTTTAATATGGATATTATGAAGTTCTCTTAAGGGGTTAAACTCTATTTTTTGCGGTACCTTTTTTACTGTCAATCTCTCCGGATATGGAGGAGTAACAACCTAAGGTTGGGTTGGACTAGTAAAAATTGTTGTTCTTCTAGGATTATGGCTGGATAGGCATCTGTATCCTCTCCTTGTTGATGCTTTGTGTTAGTGAATGAAGGTTCTTCCTTTGTGATTATTGGTGAGTTTTGAGGTTCGATTATTCAGCCAGACCTTAAATGAACATCATTGCACCCAAAAGGGTCAATCCTATAAGATGGAAATATGGGATTTTCAACTTGTTGAATATCCCTATTATTAGGATTGTGGTTTGCTTGCACAAGCAATTGGGGATGAATTTTAGGATTCTTCATTTGAGCATTCATAGGCACATTTGTTGGGAGTTGCAACTGGGGTTTGAGAAGAACCATGGTTACAAGAAAGTGGCAACCTAGAAAACCTCTCTATCACAAGAGAAAGGGATATTATTCACACTGTAATATCCATGAATCATATTTCAAAGTATATTATCTCACATTTAAAACTCATAACACAAATTAACACAATTGAAAATAGTCCTCAAAAATAGTCATGAAGAAACTAGTCTTGGACATAGATGAACCCCAGAAGAGCTTGATGGTTGGACATTTTTGGATATGAAAAATATGTTACATGGTGTGCAGCAGAAAATATAGCAGAATCAAGGCCAACTTCATATTGCTATGCATAATGTACTGGGGCCATTTATTCTTCGACAACAGCTACCGCTGAAGTCTCCACAAGGTTGTCTGGGCAGACCAACATATGCATACTAAACTCAGTCAATTACAATTGAAACAAACCAGATGTGGATAATAGGTAAATTAAACATTAATATATTGTTGGACAAGAGTTACTAATATTTTGGGAGGATCTGGTAGTGTTTGGAGGCAACGAGAGGAAGAGCACTATGTAGGATTACTCCACTAGCTTTATTCCAGGATCTTCCAAACAAGCTGCGAGGGACATGAATTCTTAGTATTATGATTGTATGGTATTCATAAATATCTTAGGGACCTCATATTACTAACAAAACCGAAATTGATCAACCATATAACTTTTACTCAGAAATACTGCAAAACTAGTCAATTAGGAAGGCCCAAAGATCTAGTCTTGATGTATACAAAAACAAATAGTCTCTAATGCTCTCAAATATTTTATTTTTGAATTGGAATGGATTATATAGGAAATTTAAATCATACAGAAACTTTCATGAAGGAAAATGGTTTCATGGAACTTTGTATATTACAATTCTTGGAGAACTAGTCAATTAAAATTGCCCAATGAGCTAGTCTTGAGAAATATCGATGCAAACAACCTCTAAGGCTCTCATATTATTCCTATGATAATTAATATGACTCATAAATTAAATAAAAATAAGTATAAAATAATAATTGAGCTTACTAATCTATGAATTAAAGTTACATAGCCTCAGACTTCATACAGAGTCACTATTCTTGAATTTTTACAAAGATAGAAGAAGGATGTTACAGAGAAGAGTAGGAAGAGAAGGTGTATTCATTGAATATGATATGTAGGACGAAAATGATATATTTTTTTCTCATGGAAGATGAAATGATATTCCGAATATTCTTGCAATCTCTCCAACTGATTACTCTCTCTATGTGAAACTCTTCAGAACCACTTAAATTCACCTCAAATTTGCTTGGATCTTTGCATCAACTTCTAAAGGATTGATGCTCACATGAAATGGCTGGATCGGATCTGAAAATTTCTCATCAATGGCTACATGGGATCATGTGCATAAGACTAGAACATGAACTATGGGGCATATCACCCACAGGTGGTTGAGGGTGCATCACCGAAGCCTAGAAAAGCTTGAGATTTCTCACACACAATTCATAATATGTCAAAAGATATCAAAGTGGCATGCCATCATTATTTTATAACTTGGTTTTCTTCTTGGGAAAGTAATCCATGAGTTAAATGAATTGAACCTAGGAACTGGCTCTTTCCTTATACATTTTTCTCATGAAAAAAATAAATTAATAATTAATCATTTTTAGGAGAGAATATCTTTTGGTGAGTTGGATGATTCTTTGGTAAGTTTATGTTGGCTGCTTTCTTGGGCAGACCCGGGTTTTAATGAAGCGCAGCAACAAACCCCTTGGCGCACTGGCCCTCTCGGCAACGAGCTGCACAGTAGCTCGAGGTCTCACCCGAAGTGGCTATGGGGGGGCTAAGGAATCAGGTTTCCTCAACCTTGGTGACGCGAAGATTGTTCTTTCCTCTTCTGGTTCCTCAGATACTGGCGGTCGGACTTTCCCGCAGGCCCCTCGACGCAGCTGCGCGGAGTCCTTCTTCTCTGGCGCAGAGGGAAACTAACCCGTGCGTCGAAGCGTTACGTACTTCCTCACCCTGCGCACCCAGCGCAGTAACGCATTCCTCGCTCACTGCAGCGACAGCGCTCCACTATTTCTTCAGGCCTTAACACTTATGGCAAACAAGGGACCTTCCCAAACTCAATCAAACCGTCGCAAAGATAACACAAGAGTTTTGCATACACAGGTAATGAACTTAAACAGTTAATCACTCACACAAACATTATAACAAGTGGAAATATGGGAAGCTCTTCTCCTCGAGGAAAACCACGTCCTCGGGAGTGTTATATTAACCAGAAAAGGATGGAGTTATACAATATGCTGCGCACACAGCTGCAGTCTTAGATTCTTACAGGAAACTCCACGCACACAGCTGGGAGCCCTTCTCTCAATCTAGTCTCTTCTCTACAGAGATTACAAAGGCGCAGACGTCACACAGACTGTCTGGCTACTCAGGGATAAGCTCCTCGGCTATCCGATTCTTTTCTAGTTCTACAGACTCGGTAGAACACTTAACACAGGATATTCAACACATGATCTATCCTTGAGACTGACTATCTAACAGTCTAACTAACAAACTATCCCAAGAGTATCTACTTCTTACTTGCTAACTCTAACTAACATCTATCCATTACAATTGTTCATATATATAGGTGGCCATGGCGGTCGCACCTTTACAAAACTGTGGGCCTTTCCCAACAGTGATTCCCAAAGACCCTAACCACGCACATGGCTAGGTGTACTGTAGGCGCCGCTTGCAGTCACGTCGCCGCTTCCTGCAGGCTCCTTGACTTTCGGCGCAGATAGTGGGTATGGACGCTTGTCCTTTGCCTTCAATGCTCTGGCCCGTTGCTCCTCCTTGATCCGAGCAACCATAACTTCTGTACTAAGCCTTTAAATGAGGGTAGCTGAGCCCTCTACTCCATCGCCTTATTTATTATGGTAGCTGAGATTTCTATTCAACCTTCATTCTCTTCTGTCGTGCGCGCGAGCTCCACAATTTCTGGTCCGTGATCTTCGCTGAGCTTGTCTATCTGGCACCGTACTGCGCACCGTCTCCTTCTTGTCCAAAACTTAGTGCTTGTTCCCAAAATTAGCACTTTCCTTCCATACTTGTGCTTTTTTCCCAAAATTCGCAGCTTTACCATAGCTACGTCCTTGACTCCAACAGGCCCCTAACACTCACTTGTGGCTCGCCCTCGAACCACTCGCACTGGCGTGTGGTCGCTTGATTTGCGCATCTGCTTTTGCTTGTGTCTCCGCGAGTGTTTTCTTCCACTTCGCAATAGCGGAGTCCAATTCATCGACACACTCTACAGCTGTCTGCACTGTTTCTGCGGTTGCTTCGTCTGGAGTGATGGTATCAATGATCTCCTGAGATTCAGCAATCTCTTTGATTTTTGTCTCAACCTGGGCAACGATTTCAGCATAGTCATCCATGAATGGCTGAATGCTGTTGGTGAGCTTCTCATCTTCAGTTCTGAGCTTGTGCAGTTGCTGCTGCATTTTGCGCACTTCGCCCATTTTCTTCATTTTTGGCAAGCCTGTTAAAGCCTTAACTTCTTCATTCAGAACAGTGAGAGATTGTTCTGCAGCTTGCACCTGTTCTGACAGTCCAACTTTAAAAGGGAGATTTACAAGCTCCGTCCAAGCTTCCATAGCCTGGTTCATCAGGTTCTCAGCTTCCTGTACTCGATCCTTCATCTGCGTGGAAGCTCTGTTCAGTGCTTCAAATTGAACCTGCGCATCATCCATAGGATGCTCAGCGATCTGGGTTCTATGGCCTTCAGCCATAGCAACTATTTCTTGCTCCAGGGTTTTCGCCCTTTCGCCAATAATTTGAACTTTTGCAACCAGAGGGAGGTCTAGTTGAATCTCACAAGCCGGCAATAAATGGGCAATCTGATCCACTGCGTTTCTGATACCGATGTCTTGCGCCTCATAAAGTGCAAGCTTCTCAGAGGTATTCTGATGGATTGCCTTCAACTCTAACTCCTGCGATTGCAGTCGCTGATTTTCCTGAAATGTAGAGAGCTCTCTAGCTCTCAACTCAAGAGAAACTTTCTCATGCACTAGCTGTAGAGTCTCTATAGGAATTAGAGACAAATTGATTTCAACAGGTCCAACGGCGCTTACCTGTAGTGCAGTTAGCGGATCTGGAAGTGTCATGCTGGTAGTCGGAATATGCACGACAGTATGCCTTTCAATGAGTTCTTCAACTCGCTCGGCACTTGGAATTTCTTGTGGTGCCTGGGAAGTAGATGCTGGCGCATGGGTCTGCGCAACTCTTCCTGCGAGACCTTTCAATTCTACAAACTGCAAATCTAAAGCACTTCTGATGTGAGCATGCGCATTGCGCAGCTCACGAAATTGCTCATGTAGGTACTGGTCGATCCCCGAGGGAATAGCCTCAGCAGGATGCGACACTTTTTGCTTCTTGGTGGCCGGTTCTGTGGAGCCTTCATCACTTCTCTGCTCACGGGCTTCCTTGCCCTTATCCTTTTCTTTCGTAGCGGCGGTTGGCAGCGCGGATGCGAGATCGGCAGCCTCCCTCCACTCATCGGACCAAGACTTGATGGTTTCTTCAACATCCTCGGTAGTCATTTTGTAAAGGCCTAGCGCCCATTCATCTGGAATGCCGCAAGGGCGGAGGTAAAGTTGATGTATGTCGGCAGTAAAAGCCAACTTTCCCTCATATAACGTGGCTGTCTCCTCGCTCAGCCTTGGCATTTCTTGAATGGTATCTCGGAGGAGAAAGTAGTACTCACAAAAGACAGCGCGATTCATCTTGCGCTTCGCGGGATTAGGGGAATCCCAGAGGTTGATGTAGCGCATGCCGGCAACCTCTCCTGTGCGGCGCGGAAGGAACTGAGTATTCGGGGGCTCCTTCCACCCAACGAGAGCGCATAAAATTAGAAGCCATGAAAAATGGAATGCTTGGGCTGCATTGTCCTGCACATTCAGGCAATCAGCCAAGAAAGAATTCAGCAGGAAGAGAGACCAGTTGTACTATTCTCCCTCCGCAGCTGCGATGGCGAGCTCCACGACAGCTCTAGTGACTTCCTTCGGTCGGCACTTTGTGAGAAGTCTGCCTGCAAGCAGACTTCCTGTAAATCGAAGTGCCTCATCTTCTACTGTAGTGAGGTCATAAGCCCGACCTCCTCTTATCAAGTTATACTTCTGCACCAGCTGTGCAGCTAATTTTCTGTCCTTGTCCTTTCCCACAAAATGAATATTGGGATCCTTACCAGCCTTAGATAGACCAGTAATGCGGTGAATTAAATCAACATTTAAATCAATTGGCCTCCCTAGCCAAAGATAACCTCCATGAACACATGTAAGCAGCGTCTTAACAACTGCATTGACTTCGTTGCTACGCCCAAAGTGCGGTAGCTTCAATAAATTCAACAAACCTGGCTTCTCCAAGTTTGCTGCAAATCCCTTTGGAATAAATTCATCGACCTTTCGGGCGGGATTGTGCACTATCGTCAGATATCGATCTGGCGCAAACTGGGGATACGTTTTATAGTCTCCCAGATTGAAATCAGAGAATTTGACCAGTGGAATGTGTCCCAACAGTTGCCCTTCTACCCGCACACTAGCCGGTAGTGGCGGTAGCGGAATGGGATACTTTGCATTCTTCGGGATCTGTACTTCTGGCGCATCATCTGGACGCGGCGGAATATAGTTCGCCATGGTCACCAACGGCTCTGGAACAGGTTCTTCTGGTTGGGATGGCGACGCTCTTGTAGCCGGAGACTGTCTGGGATCTTGATAACCAGGATGTTCATAAGTCGAGGCCGTGACTGGAGTAGTCATGCCGAAATCTAAGCCTCGGCGCAGGAATTGACGAACAACTTCTTCAGTTGACAGGTTCTCCGTCTTGAATCGATGTAGGGAACAAAACTCTGGACAGCAAATGGCGGACCTTCGTAGGATATGGATGCTGAAAACAAGGGAAAAGACTCTGCACGACTCGGCTCTGAAACCAATAACTTGGATTCGTAAACAAGCTAGCAACTCAAGGAAAGTAACCCAAAAATTATACAAGTGTGAGGTATTTATAGCCAGATGTGAGTAAATGCGACCAAGTGGGGTAACGTAGCTATAGGCGGCTATAGGTGAGTTGACAACACGCTATCCTCGTCGCCGTAGGGGTGCATTTAGTGTGATTGACGGGTTCTGACAGCCTTCCGGGAGAAGCTAATGCTTTCGGCGCCTGAGTTAAATGCAAATCTTTCAGAGATCAAGCCGAATCCGTCAGAACGGCTAGACTTAAATAGCGGACTTATCCTTCATTTATTCAGACGCGGCTACATAACTGCTGTAATTCAAAATTTCCGGTGGGTCATTTCAACTTAGGGAACTGTGCCTCTAAGGGCCCACAACAAAACTTTTTCAAGCGGCAAATTATCAAAGGGAACTCCGCAAGAGCGATAGTTCAACGGTCCGGGGAGAAGCTTCACAAGAGCGCAACTATGTTCGCTCCAACCAAAATTTAGACATGCGCGGATGTTTCTAGGAACTGCGCAGGAAGCCGGAGACTGAGTGTCTCGCAACTTCCGTGTAGACTGAATGCGGTGCCTCTTTCAACTACACTGGGCATCTGCATCACTAGCAATATATTAGGTCGACAGAGCGGAGTGGCCGTCGCGATAAAGCTTGAGCCGACTCCCGTTGATCATTGTAGGTAGTAATTCTCCATCAAGCTTTGCAAGCTGAACTGCGCCTCCGTCTGTTATTTTTATCACCTGAAAAGGGCCTAACCAATGTATACGAAACTTGCCTGGGAACTTGGTAAATTTACTGTCATAAAGGAGTACCAAGTCTCGTTCCTGAAAGACTTTATTCTTAATATGCCTGTCATGCCAAGCTTTCTGTCTTGCCTTCTGTACCTGTTGATGGAATCCGGCTAAGAGTCTGTCTTCTTCTAAGGCAAGCAATTGCGAAAGTCTTTCATTCATAGTATCAGGATCTTCCATTTCTGTAATTTGCGCAATTCTAAGACTAGGGATAATGTATTCCATGGGCATAACTGCTTCTTGTCCATACACCAAACTGAAAGGTGTGTGACCTGTGAGTTTCTTGCAAGTGGTTCTGTAAGCCCATAATACAGCTGTGACTCTAAGGTCCCAATCATCTCTTTGTTGATTACAGATCTTCGTCAGGGCATTCTCAAGAATTTTATTGAATGCTTCCACCGTACCATTAGCTTGAGGATGGTAGGGTGTACTCTTATGGTGAGTAATTTGGAATTCTTCAGTAAGGCCCTCTATAGTCTCATTGAGAAAATGTGTACCCTGATCACTCATGAGGATCAGTGGACATCCAAATCTAGTGATAATATTTTCAAAAATGAACTGCGCGGCCGTAGCAGCGTCGCAGTTCTTAACTGGCTTCGCCTCAGCCCATCTGGTGAGGTATTCAGTAGCTGTAATGATGTATCTTGCGCCAGTTCTTTTTCCAGGTGGTTTAATAGGTCCTACAAAGTCAATGGCCCATTTATCAAAAGCGCGCAGTGTAATCTGGGGTCTTAGCGGCATTTCATCTCTCCTTGAGGGTTTTCCTGTGCGCTGGCACACATCGCAACATTTACAGAATTCCTTAGTATCCTTGTGCAATGTCGGCCACCAAAGACCTGCGGCTAATATCTTTTGCGCGGTTGGCTTTCCTGCGAAATGGCCTCCTGCAGTACCTGAATGCGCTTCTGCGATGATAGAGTTCTTTTCATGTGGTAAAATACATCTGCGCAAAACTTCGTCAGGGCCCAACTTATAAAGCTGGCCTGCTATCAAAGTGAAGTCTGCGGCTCTGACAACAAGTTGCTTCTTCTGTTGGATTGTAAACTCAGCCGACGCTTGCCTGGTAGTGAGAAACTCAAGAATATCAGAATAATATTCATCTGCTGCTTGAATAGAAAACAACTGTGCGTCAGGCAGATTGTCCTCCAAACTTGTAGGTTCCTCTCCTGACTCTATCCTGGATAGATGGTCAGGCCCTGCATTTAGTCTTCCTGGCTTTACAATGACCTCGAAATCATATTCTTGAAAGAGCAGTAGCCATCTGCAAATTCTTCCTCCTAACACTGGTTTATTGACCAAATATTTCAAAGCAGAGTGGTCAGTGTACATTTTAAAATGAGCGCCTAACAGGTAGTGTCTAAATTTCTGTAAGGCATACACCATAGCTAATCCTTCCCTTTCTGTGGTGGTGTAGTTCTTCTCGGCTGTAGATAGCTTTCTGCTGGAGTAAGCAATCGGGTGGTCAATACTTCCTTCTCCAGGCTGTGTAAGCACAACCCCCAATGCTATGGAAGAAGCATCAACATGAACATGAAAAGGTTTTCTCCAGTCCGGGAAAACTAGAATAGGCGCTGTGATCATCTTTTCTTTAAGTGTGTCCAAACTCTGTTGGCATTCCTCTGTCCATTGGAACTTCGAATCCTTTTTGAGCAATCTTTCCATAGGCGCTGTGATCTTTGCATAACCCTTGATAAATTTTCTGTAGTATCCTGTATGTCCCAATGTAGTGCGCAATTGCTTAACTGAGTTGGGCGCAGGTAAATTAGCAATGATGGCAACCTTCGCAGGATCCATCAGGAGTCCTTGTCTGCATACAATATGTCCCAACAAAATACCAAAGGGCGCACAGAAGATAGATTTTTTCAAGTTAAGGGAAATCTGATGCTATCTACATTTTTCTAACATCATGCGCAGATTTGCAATATGGTTCTTTAATAGGCCAAATACAGTCCAGTCATCAAAATAGACTTCTAGAAACTTGTGAATAAATTCTTTAAAAACAGCAACAACAACTCGAGAGAAGATAGCAGGTGCGTTAGACCAAAGGGCATTACCGTATACTGGAATGAGCCCCATTCAGTTGCAAAAGTAGTCTTGTGGCGGTCGTCCGGATGAATTCTGATCTGATGATATCCCGAAAAACCATCAGTGAAAGAGTAAGCCTCTTGTCCTCCAACATTATCAAGTACTTCGTCTGTGAAAGGAGTGGGAAATGGATCGTGCGCTGATGCATCATTGAGTTTGCGCAAGTCGACACAGATTCTTATTTCACCTTTCGTTTTCTTTTCTTGGACCACCATAGGACTAATCCAATCGCTTTCCTCTACTGGCTCAATAATACCTGCTGCGAGCATCTTATCAATTTCTTCTTTGACTTTTTCTTTATAGCGCGGGTTCAACCTGTATGGGCGTTGCTTTACTGGCTTAGCATCTGGTTTCAGAGGTATGCGCATCACTCCTAAGTCTCCTAGGATGCCTTTCATCTCTGTGAACTTGGTAGGAAAGATATCCTGGTAGTCACACAATAATTCTGAAACATGTCCAACAGTTTCATCATCCCAATAATCTCCTATAGAAGCAAACTTTGGTTCAGCTTCTGTACCAATGTTAATCTTCTTGAGCTTGATGTGTTCTGTGATGGCAGGAATATCAAGCTCAGGACCTTCAATGTTGCGCGTCCCTTCTGATTCTGGGATATTGATGTTGCGAGGATTGTCCTCCTCATCTTCAGCGGTGAAGTTATAACATTCCAGGGCATGTTCTATCTGGACAGCCCAATCTGGTTGGGAATATTTTATTACTAGACATGGTTCAAATACCTTCTTTTTAATACACTTCAGAGCCTGATCAATACTTGGATGTTCTGACTCAAAACTGAAGGTAAGTTGAAAACTTTCTATCATTAGAGGCCAAGTGAGAGTGCCTCTGCGTAATTCTGTTTCAGTATACCAGTTCCTTGGAACTGTATCCAATCTGTGGATGAATAGGTGAACCCATTCATCTTGCGGAATATCTGACCATTGCTGAATACATGCTTCAATGTGTGACCTGGGGTCACTCTGTCCCTTATACTTGTATAGGACTTCGGCTGTGGTGTCCTGAAATCTGCGCAGTATGAGTCTGCGACAGTCTTGCCATGTATGAATATTCTCCCTATGCGCAACCCACCATCTTGCGGGTGTGGCGCGCAATGCTACGTCCAGTGCCTGTATGCGCTGCGGTTCTGGAAGCTTTTGTTCATATTCCTGTATGAATTTGGTTACTTCGGTTGAACCATCAAAAATTGGAGTGTCAGTTAATTCTGTGCCAATCCATCGAATGGATTTAGTCATCATAGCGCAACGTCTTGCAGAAACCTCATGTAAACGATTCTGCCAGTTTTCCAATCCTGCATCTGAGTCTGATGTGCACGAGCTATCGCATCGCCAGCTGATATGTCCGTCTGCTGTGGGGTTGACATAGTCACTGTGGTTGGTAGTCATTTGGTACAAACTTTCCATGTGGCGCGCTTCTTCTTCTGCGCGAATGGGTTCTATATACCTTGGTCCTTGAATAGGATCAAGTGGTGCGATGACCCTAATCTGGTCATCCTCAAAAGTCATCTGTCTTTTCTTCAAGTTAATGACAGCCAAATTATCAAATGCCCAGTCTATTCCTAGAAGTGCTGGGTATGGTCTACTATCATCCATGATTTTGATTACTTCAAAATCTGCAGAGCTTCTGACTCCTTCAATATCAATAGGTACATTGGGTAGTCTGCCCAATGGAGAGACTCGTTGCTGATTCGCGAGTCTTAGCTGGATAGGGGATCTTGTAAGCTGAGGGCTTCCCATCTGTTCCCATGTCTGCATAGTGAGAACATTAGCTTCTGAGCCCAAATCTAACATGACTTCGTCCATTTCAAATGCTCCAATCTGCGCTGTGAGCCTCATCTCTTTTCCAGTTCTAATGTGACTCCTAATCTGGTGAACAGCACACTGCGGTGTGTTTGTCGAAGCAGACTGTTGGCACTGGTCCAACAGGTGTTGGAGTTCTAGAGTTGCCTTTTCATTGCGCAACAATTTTAAACATTGTCGCAGGAACGCATGAACACTGCCTAGTGCATGCTCCTCGTCGGGTCTTCCAGCTGTAGTGGCCTGTTCTTGTACAAGGCTGTCTTGTCTTAGCACTTGCGATCTAATATTGTTCGGCGGAATTGCGGCAGAACTTGAAGCTCTCGGATCTGAGAAATACTCTTGAGCTTGCTTGAATGCTTCTTTTTGCTTATGCAGGTTAAGTGGAGCTGGTTTAATATTAGCGCGGCGCACCCATTGCGTCGCTTGCTTTCCTATTCCCATCTCTTGCGCACCAGTGGTTGCTCCACTGCGTGTCACTATATTAACTGTAGGGTCTGGTTCTCTTTTTTCTGCTGCAATCAACTGAATATTCTGATTGACCTGTGGGGTCTTGGCTTGCATCTTAGCCTGTAACTGAGGGCATTCTTCAATGATATGGTCAGAAGATTTACAATACCTGCAGAGGGTTGTAGGATTTTGGCAATCCCTAGCAAAGTGACCTTGTGCTCCACAATTATAACAAGTGATCTGTCCTCTTCCGCGACCAAAATTTGTTGTGCGTCCACGTCCCCTGTAATTTCCTGCTCGGGCGTCGCGGGTTTGGTCATACGGTGGACCTGCTGTGGGTCCTTGTGTCTCTGCTTGTACCCTATAAACATCATGCTTTCTTTCTATCATAAGATCATATGCTCTACAATTGTTCTCATCATGACCTACTGATTTACAGAAATTACAATATAGATTCTTTGGAGTTTGTACATATTTCTGAAGTAAGTGGCATTCTTGTGGTCTATGACCTTTAGTTCTACAGATTTCACACCAAGGCCCTTGTGCCTGTGGTAAAGGGTTAGGTGCTCCAGTTGCAATATAGTCTATGAAAACGGGGCAATGGTCCTTTGAATGACCTTGGGCTTTACATTTTGTACACCAAATTTCTTCCTTAATCTCCTTGCCTTTCTTAATATCATGCACTTGCAAGGTTAAGTTTGCTAATTGGTTCTGTAAATGCGCAACATCGTTGCTTGTTCCCGCAATTGGCGAAGCTTCTAGTTTCATAGCCATCTCTAGAGCTTGTTCCTGAGTATTGAGATTCTGTTGCATAAGAGGAAGTCTAATGTGTGGAAGTAGTGCAGCAATGAACCATTCTTTATGTTGCTGTGGTGCAAACTTGAAGCTTACTTGATCTATCAAGGCTTTGAACTCCTGGTCGAAGTCCCATACTGATTCTGTAGGTAACTGTTTGATGTCTTTGAGTTCTGTTATACACTGTGATTCTGATTTAGGTTTCTTAAATTCCCGAATCATAGCATTTCTTACCTCAGCAAGCGTTCTATTCTGTGCTGCTGAGTATTTCATGAACCAAGTCAAGGCTCTATCTCTTAGTGTGGTTGCTAACTGAACCAGTTTAACAGCATCATCATTAATTTGCTTAATTGTCCAAATGGCTTCACATAAGAACCAGTGCTGCTCAGGGTCTTCTATCCCTGTTCCTCTAAAAGTTGGTAGCTTCATGTCATCACCCATCCTTCTTGTGCTAGGTTGAGGTGAGGTTGCTGTAGCAGTGCTTCTGGGCTGGTTAAATAAAGGTGGTACAGAGGTGCTAGAAGTACCGTGTGGACTTCTTAAAGGTGTTACTGTAGGGTTATACTGAGCTTGGTCTGGTTTTTGCAGTGTAAAAGGGTGATAAGGGATATGAGCACTTCCTTGTCTTTCTATATGGCTTGGTCCAGGGACTTGGCTATTGTCTGGACTAGACTCAAAAGAATATTGGTCAAGGCCTACTTTATATCGTTTTCCACTACGAGTGCAACCAATAAGTTCAGGATCACTATCAGAATCTACGGACATTACTTGTCTATGCTATTCATCAGAAGTAATACATAGCTTTCCTTTTTCATATAGAAGCATTTTAATCGATAAGTTCAGAGAATTTAAGAAATTACCTCTGTGTACTTGGAAGAAATTCCTCTCAGCTTCACTGAAACTCTTTCTTGTATCTACTGCAAATTCGGTGATGAAACCTTTCAGTAGACTATTCAACCAAAAGTCGACTACACGGGACACAGGATTGTCTATCCGCTTCACAATACTGACTAGCTCAGGCGTCCAAGCGACGGGTCGATCAATATGCACAGTAGGTCTAGAGTCTGCTAACTTGGCTATCCAAGCGTGCAATTCTGGTGCAAATGTAACAAAGAAAATTTCGTGAAGGTCAGTATAAATATACTTCTGTAACCAGTCTTCTGTTTGGAGCGTAGAGCTTCTATTTTCTTGTTCAGCGAACTCTTTAGCCTTTAAATCAAACCAGTCTCCAATTTCTTTAGCTGTGGGATTCCAGTAGCACATTTGTGAACTGAGCAAGTCTCAGTGTAACAGAACCTTTTGCTGGCTTCAGCAACAATCTCAGACGTCGGGGAATTAGTAAGTCTCACAACAGCAAGTCGCAAGACAAGGGAACCATTTGTTGGCTGAGCAACAACCTTCTACGTCGCAAAAATAGCAAGTTCAAGTCACGCGGCAACGGAACCATTTGTTGGCTCAACAACAAGGTTAAGATAAACGGAAGTGACGTGATCAAAAAGTCATAAGGCAACGGAACCATTTGTTGGCTCAACAACAAGGTTCAGAGCAACGGAAGTGACGTGATCAAAAAGTCATAAGGCAACGGAACCATTTGTTGGCTCAACAACAAGGTTCAGAGCAACGGAAGTGACGTGATCAAAAAGTCATAAGGCAACGGAACCATTTGTTGGATGCTTTCTTGGGCAGACCCGGGTTTTAATGAAGCGCAGCAACAAACCCCTTGGCGCACTGGCCCTCTCGGCAACGAGCTGCGCAGCAGCTCGAGGTCTCACCCGAAGTGGCTATGGGGGGGCTAAGGAATCAGGTTTCCTCAACCTTGGTGATGCGAAGATTGTTCTTTCCTCTTCTGGTTCCTCAGATACTGGCGGTCGGACTTTCCCGCAGGCCCCTCGACGCAGCTGCGCGGAGTCCTTCTTCTCTGGCGCAGAGGGCAACTAACCCGTGCGTCGAAGCGTTACGTACTTCCTCACCCTGTGCACCCAGCGCAGTAACGCATTCCTCGCTCACTGCAGCGACAGCGCTCCACTATTTCTTCAGGCCTTAACACTTATGGAAAACAAGGGACCTTCCCAAACTCAATCAAATCGTCGCAAAGATAACACAAGAGTTTTGCATACACAGGTAATGAACTTAAACAGTTAATCACTCACACAAACATTATAACAAGTGGAAATATGGGAAGCTCTTCTCCTCGAGGAAAACCACGTCCTCGGGAGTGTTATATTAACCAGAAAACCATGGAGTTATACAATATGCTGCGCACACAGCTGCAGTCTTAGATTCTTACAGGAAACTCCACGCACACAGCTGGGAGCCCTTCTCTCAATCTAGTCTCTTCTCTACAGAGATTACAAAGGCGCAGATGTCACACAGACTGTCTGGCTACTCAGGGATAAGCTCCTCGTCTATCCGATTCTTTTCTAGTTCTACAGACTCGGTAGAACACTTAACACAGGATATTCAACACATGATCTATCCTCGAGACTGACTATCTAACAGTCTAACTAACAAACTATCCCAAGAGTATCTACTTCTTACTTGCTAACTCTAACTAACATCTATCCATTACAATTGTTCATATATATAGGTGGCCATGGCGGTCGCACCTTTACAAAACTGTGGGCCTTTCCCAACAGTGATTCCCAAAGACCCTAACCACGCACATGGCTAGGTGTACTGTAGGCGCCGCTTGCAGTCACGTCGCCGCTTCCTGTAGGCTCCTTGACTTTCGGCGCAGATAGTGGGTATGGACGCTTGTCCTTTTCCTTCAATGCTCTGGCCCGTTGCTCCTCCTTGATCCGAGCAACCATAACTTCTGTACTAAGCCTTTAAATGAGGGTAGCTGAGCCCTCTACTCCATCGCCTTATTTATTATGGTAGCTGAGCTTTCTATTCAACCTTCATTCTCTTCTGTCGTGCGCGCGAGCTCCGCGATTTCCGGTCCGTGATCTTCGCTGAGCTTGTCTATCTGGCACCGTACTGCGCACCGTCTCCTTCTTGTCCAAAACTTAGTGCTTGTTCCCAAAATTAGCACTTTCCTTCCATACTTGTGCTTTTTTCCCAAAATTCGCAGCTTTACCATAGCTACGTCCTTGACTCCAACAGTTTATTTTTCCTTGGACCTACTTTGCTTCATGATTTCTCCCTCCTTGGCTAAAATTTAGCCTCTGTTGATTTACTTAAACCTTTTTCCTGCTTTTCTGCTTTTTCCAATCTCTCTTATCTTCAAAAATTAGGAAACTCTTGCTTTCTGGTTTACCTGCTTTGTCCCGCTTTACTGCTCTTAGTCTGATTTCTTTATTTTACTACTTTATTATGCTTTCCCACTGCTTTTCTAATTTAATCCTAATTTTCTTTCTTTTACTTCTTTAGTTTTCTTTTCCATTTCTTTTCTGCTTTGCACTACTTTTTCTGCTTCTCTGCTTTCTGCCAACTTTTCCTTGCTTTATCTAGTTTCCTTCTTTTTTGCTTTGGTCAACTTTTCTTTCATTCTCCTCTTTGGTTGAAAACTCATTGAGCTATCCTTATCTCCTTATGCGCCCTCGTGTATTCTTTGGAATCTTCCAACTCATCAACATATTTAATTAATAATTAAATATCAAAATAATAATTACATCATCTCCAATAAAATTATTCTAGAACAACTATAGCCTAATTTTTATTCCTACTTAATTTAATTTCCTTCATTAATTAACTACTAGTATCCCCCTTATTCATCAATTCATTAACTTTCACTAGGATCCATGAGCATTTAATGGGTCAATGGCTACTTCATATTGCTGACAAAATTGGGAACATGACATTCCTTTCCTCCCACAATTTCTTGTCCTCAAGCAATTGCAACCCAATTCCAAAGAGATCCACCATGCTTTTGCTACACTACTCTGATTATTACCCCCTTCTCAAAGGATAAATTTTTCTACTATGCAACTATATGGTCAATCCAACTGAAATATTTGAGCATGTAAATCTACAAAGTGGTTAATACACCCTTTTTTTCCAGCTGCAAACTATAGAACTTCCTCTTCCAAGTGAAATTAATGGAAATGATCTAGGTGGAGAAACCTTGGGGGGGTACTTAACCATATGCATCTCATCCCTCTCGATGAATGTCTCTACCTCACATACTTCTACATGAATCTTCCAACTGAAGTACTTGAGACCAAGAATGATTCTTGGATCCCGAATGATCCTTAAAAAGGTAGGGTGTAAGATACATCCTCCAATGCACCATGCATGTAAACCATAAGTCCATCCAAAGAAATAATCCCCAAGTAGGAGATTGAAACCAAGTGCAACATTGATGAACTTATGAGGGGAAAGTTTGACTTGGTCCATCAAACCAACATGACAAAAACTGCCCCAAAGACAAGCAATGCTAGGATCCCATTGCTTGTATTTGTGAAATCTCAAGCACATCAGATCTATGGAACAAACACAACATTTACTAGATATGCATGCAACAAAATGTATGAAAAAAATGTGCAGAAGGTTTGAAGAAGTAGAATAATATCATAAAATCTGAAGATAGATTACAATGTGTAATAATGGCTACAATAAGCCAAGCAATTCTAATTCCAAAGGTGGTCATTCGAATTGGTGCTTGAGAGTGGCTTACTAGGAAGTTAGCACCACTCAGCACATTAGTTAACCACTTAACTAATCAATAATTGACTCTAACTAACTTTGAAACTAACTCACTGAGTCTAACTCAATGCATAACTCAACTGATTTCCCAAAAATAGGGGAGGGCGCTATATTTCAACCATTGAACTGAATGTTAGGTGAGAATAACACCAGATCATGTCAAGCAGTGTAGTAAGATGCCTTAGTTTCACCCGTTGGATGAATAGTGCACATTAGTCATGCAAATCAACCATTGAATGTTGGAGGAGGCTCAGTAGGTGGCCCAATTGGCTCCTAGAATGTAGGAGGAGGCCCAGTTTACAGAAACTGTGATCTATTGATGATGTAAGCACATCATGGAGTCAAAATACTTAGGATAAGTAGATAATTAAGCTGTAAGGCTCAAATAAATGATATGTGGTTGGAAAATGCTACAACAACCCCCCTTAATATAATCTCATGGAGGTATAAAAAATAATAAAAGGGCCCTGGAAACAAAGGCCATAGGTCACCCAGTACATAAATAATCCAAACAAAGAACATTCCATGAACCAAGGAAATGGAGAAAACCTCATGGGAAACCTCTCCCCTCAAAATAGACTGAAACACACCAAAGGATTAATTTCTCCAAACTCAAGTAGGTGTGATGCTTGCTCATATGTCTGGAGGTATCTTCATCTTGGGAAGAAGTGGATCATGCTTCAAAAACATGTGCTTGTATTTTCCTTTAGTGGATGCAAGCGAATATGGAGGCTTTCTAAACTTCTCTTCATACCAAACATGGTCAGAACAAATAGAAAAATATGAATATCATTATGGAACCTGTAATTCGAACCCACTGAGGTAGGATCAACTCCAATCAGATCTAATAGCTCTTGAAACTTGAACTTCTGATCAATGGAATTTAAATCAGCTCCATGAATTGATAGATGGTTTCTTGTGATCTCCTTTGAACCAACAGGGGTGATATCAAAACCAAAATCACCAAAAAGTTCCTGAGACTTGAACCCAAGCAAATGGTAGTGTCCTCCATCTTCAATAAAACTCTGAGAACATGTTCCAATGATTGAACAAAAGTGCATAGGAAGCATGTGACCCAGTAGGGCGAATGCATCACCTCCAAACTCTGATTTAACTTCCAAAACATTCCATAGATCATCATTCTGCACAATGGAAAACTCATGTGAAAGAGAGGATTTAAGAACCTCTTTAGATTCTAGAGTATGAGCTGGCTTATCTTGCTCATAATTCAAAATAGAAGACATTGAGAATGTGAGTGTTGAATCTGTAGCTTCTTCTTCATCTTGAACAACTTAATCATGAGATATGGTTGAGGCCGAGACATAATTAGAGAGAACACATAAGGAGGTACCATTGATATTGTTCTCCAAATGGCTAGCATGATCCTCTTCCTTCTACTTTCCAAATTCTCTATCCAGTTGGGCCCATAGATCACTTGGAGACATAGCAATACACATTGCTCCAAAGGCTATGTCACAATCATTTAGCCAATCATTTTCCTCTTCATCGGAATCAAAATCTATCATAACACCAATACACATATCAAAAAGACATTTTCTCTTCAAACATGCTATCATATTTGGTTTCCACTCTTCATAGTTGATTGGAGTAAGAATATTTTGTGAACAAGAGTCCATCTCTGCAATAAAGAATTCAATAGGAGGTTGTGAGAAACCTGGAGTCACAAACAAACAAGAACCATTTAGGTAGACAACCTGCACTTTTCAATTTGCATCACACCCGGCATACACTATCAAGCAAGCTTGAAGAGTCGGATGCACAATATCTAGGAATTTTGTGGAAAACTTTCGGCTTCTGGTGCAAAGTAGGAATATTTTGAGAAATAGTTGCAATTGCAGAAAGTGCTACAACTACATAAAACTATTGCAATATATTTTTTAACAATAGCTTCTCAATATTCATATGACATCTCTGCAGAAGAGTTGTCTTGTCCCTGCCATGAGCTCTGATACCATGTGAAATATAAAGCACAACAGATCTATGGAACAAACACAACAATTACTAGAGATGCATGCAGCAAAATGTCATCCAAAAATATTTTAATCTCATCAATGAGAATGTCATCCAACAAAATCCAACAAGAAAAGAAATCCCTGGATCCCACTTCCTCATCTGCAAATATCCATATGGTCATTTCATGTGAGAAAAATTGACATCCCAAGGGGTGTCAGGGTCTCAATGTCTATTGTGGATTCTCCCAAGCCTCATCAACACCATGTAGAAGCTGGAACCATAAAGGGTACTAGGAAGGATGAAGGAACCATCACGAGGAATGAAAAGATCATGCAGCCATACTGAAAGTGTGTCAACCTCAATGCTATGCTGAATCATAGAGAGATCATCCATCATGAAAAATGCATCCTCTGTGTAGGACCGAACCCCAAAAAATATCTCCAAGACCATAGGAAGGTTCTTATGTGTCCAATGCACACAAGAATCAAATATAAAATCAATGAATTTCAAGTGACAGGGGTGAAAATCCCATGTCCAACCACAATAAAGGTAGGCATCATCAAAATACCATGGATGCCCATGTTGCTCACAAGAAGTGTAAAGTGTGTCCAATAAGTCTCCATATATGCAAGAAAGAATATAAGTCATGTGTCTTTTCTCCCAAATAGGAAAAGAAGAGACACTCGAACCGAATGATCCAACTAGAAAGCAAAGTGCTTTCTTATGTGAATATTCTCAATGGCTCAACTCTCTGTCACTGGTCAAACAGTGCATGCCATCATAATGTTCCCTACTGAATGAAGTCAAGTGGGAACCATATGCACCTTTATGTGTGGAGGGATTAAAGGTAGGCATGGGATGCGTCTACAACTCCTGGGAGGGAAATGGTGTTATCCTTGAATCAACTGGGGTGAATGTGGAAGTCTTGTGGAAGTATTTTGTTCCTCTTCAGGAACCATCAAGAAGAAACCTTTGACCCAAACTTCCTCCTCAAATGACATGGAATAAATAGAAGTAAATAATGTAGGATCATGGACCAAAATTTCATCACTGCAAACCTCATCCATCAAGCTAATAGATGAATGAACTTCATCGGCTGGTCCATCACACATGAGCTCTTCTGACTTCTCAATGGAGGAATGACTCACTCCAGGAAGAAGCTCAGTTTCCCTCTGGAAGATAGTATGTGATTGGGACTCATTATTTGAACCCCAAATATCCTCAAGCACATGAATGTCATCATGCACCTCATTAACCACCATCTCATCAGGTTCCTCCATAGAACTCTGAATGTCATCAATCGAAAGAGAATGGCCGACTGGAGGGTAGGAGGGAGTATGTGATTTCTGCAAATCTTGGTGAACCTTCTCTATCTCCATCTTAGATTCCAAGAGGGCACTTTTAGTGCTTCTCAAATAATCTTGGGTGGCCATCAACTCATCATTGAGATTGCAAATATCCCCATCATCCTTGAAGGATTCTCCATGCAACATATGAACAATCTCATACAGATAATCAATGTCAGAAAGCATGTGTGACAAAATACCTTGGATTGTAGACATTGATTTCTGGATCTTCTCCATGGCTTCAAGGAAAGATGAATCTTACAATGAAGCAACTCTTCAACAGTACTGTGACACTGAAACATGTGTGTCATGGAGAATCTGTAAGGCCTCCTTGATCTTCCTTTCACTCATCTTGACTGGCCTTTCAAAGGGAGTAGGTTGAGAGTGAACCTCCTCCTCATATGTTAGTGGATCAACCTCATGAAGCTTATGTGGTGAAAATGAGATCAATCCTTGGACCTATTCCTCGACTGCAAAGACTTCATTTTCTTCAGGTTCAATGGAGTTTGTACTTGAAGTAGCCTCATCAAGTGGTATGTCTATGTCACCAACATAGAGATAGGGACATCCATCCGTAGATGTCTCTCAAAAACTTAGGCACCCATCAGTAGGTACCTCATCATAGCATCCGTCAGTAGATTATTCTTTAGAACTTGAGAAACCATCATTAGTTACTCTCTCATCCATAACTGGATGATCCTTAGTAGAACTAGTGGTGGCTTCCTCATGCTTACAACCCTCATCAGTAAGGATTGTACCTTCATCTTCTTCAGATGGATGATTTGTTCTTCCTTCTTCTTCTCTCATTAGTTTGATGCCTTTCAATGATTCCTCATCTACATCCTTGATCTCAAATCCAAACATACAGTAAAAATAATCTTTGAAGGGGATGTCTTTGTAAATATTTTTTTCCCTAGGCTAGATACTCCTAGTAGTGGTGGGGCAAGTTTTCACATTCAGATATCATCTTTGCTAAATCCTTCTTAGGATTAGCCATCAATGATTCATGACTAATTTTTCATGTTTAAACATGTATTTGTTTGGGTTAATAAATTTATTTCATACTCTATTTTAACCCTTATAGATATATTAAAGATCCATATTATAGTAGCCATATTATAAGCTATGTCTAATATTTGTAAATAAATAATCTTAGCATTGTACATATGATTCTATAACAACTAAGGCTTACCTTTAACATCATTTCAAATTTTTTATCAAGATCTTTTATATTATGCTTGAAATGATAAAAGGAAATTGGTTTTAATTTAAGATCTAGTTTTTGATAGATTTTCTATTAATCAATCTTCATTATAGTTCACACAACGATTTCAATTAATATTTAATCATTCCATGAACCCATCATGTCATTTCAAATATGTAGAACTGATACCATGAATTTATATCATTTATGAATTATGGTTTCGAAAACATGATCTACGGTTTGAAGTCATTCTAATCACCGATCTTGATGCTTTCGTCGATTTGATAAAACCCTAAGAGACATGATTATTCATAATGTAAGGTTTCTTATTACCCAAGTTAACAGTACGTTCAGCTTCCACGTATAGTTCCACCATGTCAAAATCTGGAAGTGAAGCGTTTGATACAGGACACAGATCGATACCTGTTAACACATGTTTGATGTGAATGTCATGAAATAAGTACCCTGTCCGAAGTTTCATATCAACATCATTTCATAATGTTATATCATTTATAATTCGATATGATTTTTCTATGCGATTATGATTTCTTGTCTTGTGATTATGGCCTGTTAGATACATGCATTTCCCTTCGACGGTAGGAGTATCATGCTCATACACTAGTCTAGGGTTTTCTTTCATCTCTCATAGAGCCAGATGAGGTTTTCAGTATGGCTGTCCATTCTTGTATACCCATCCCTTCAATTTTCATGACATCTTATGATTATCAGTCAAAAGAGAAGCCGGTGGTACAAGAGATGGCTCCATTGTGTAGATTCGAACCAAATGGAGCAGAGCATTTAGATATTCACCCGAATGTCCCACAATTATTTGATAAGATCGGCTGGGGTGAATTTCTTATGAGTTTTAGTGGGCACAATACAGAGGTCACTCGTTGTTTTGCTTTATCCCTCAAAGACAATGTAGCTCAGGTTGGGAATATGAAGTTAGAAATTTCAGAAGACTTCATAGCAAAGACAACTAAGTTACCGCAGAAAGGAGAGAGGTGGTTTAAGAAAAAAGAAATTAACAGAGATAAATGGAGATATTTTCTACTTCCTTTGCCTGAAGGGTTCGACGATAAATTTGGATACCCAATTAGGTATTTGGATCCTAATGGGAGATGCTCCTCCAAATGATTATCCGGTATTTCACATGCGATAGAAGGTATGCCAGTGTTCATTTTTACGAGTTGAGATTCCTGATGGCCTTTAAAGGCTCAAAAATGAATCTACCCTATTTCTTGCTTAATCGTTTACACAAGATGGAATCTGTTGTGCAAAATACCGTAGGAGATCAGGACCGTAGCCTCTCTCACCATGGCTTAGTAAATATTTTGGTTCAGTATCAATTATCTCTCATAGGTAAAAATTGGGATCAATTTTTAAATGAAAATGGTTTTGGCCAAAACGAAGTTTGGCCCTCTATTCGACCTAAGGTTCGGAAGAAAAGGAGACGACCTATTGTACATCAATCTCATGAATTAGATATTGAAACAAACCCTAAAGATACAGAGGTCGAAACTCCTATACAGTCAGTAGGGTTCAGAAATGATTTGATAGAGCATGATTCTAAGTCTATCGGATATTGAAGTTCTTCGTAATATACCACCAACCCAAAATGATCGAGTGTTCGGTCAGAAATCTGAAGGATTAGCGCTGCAACCAGAAATTGATCCAATCCCTATCGATCAATTCGTGTTGGAGAATCAGAGGGAGCCAGAGTGGATGCAGAGGAAGGTGAGAACAGAGCTCTACGGCTCAGCCATCTATCTATTAAAAATGAGAAAAATATATTACATATTCAGCTTCTGGATGATTCCAAAGAGAGGGCGGGAAGCCTCTTCTAGAAACCAATTTAACTTCAACTACCCTATTTAATTCACTACCTACATCAATGACAAGTCACGTGGGCTTACATTGAAGGTCGGAATTGTTTATTCCAACACTCCCCCGCAATTCTGACCGTAAACATCTACATACAAAATGCTAAGCATATAATCAATGACTCTGTGGGCTTACAGCGGTTCAAATTTATGCCTGCTGGTCTAAGTCTCAGCCAGGCTTACATACAGTCACAAAAACAAGTCAAAATTTGTTTTACCTTCACCGGCCTTTTTCTTCCGTTTGCTCCAGACCTTGTACTCCACGATCCTTCTCGTTTTCTTCTTCTTTCTCACCTTCTTCTTCATGTTTTCTTCAAGCTCTTTTGGTCTCATTCTTCCATCTATGTCATCGAACTTGCCAATGGCATTCTGCCATGTCTCCTCACCTTCAATGAAATTCAGAGTTGCTTTCATCATATGAGGTTCCCACATGCTATCTTCAGGTTTCATATTTTCAGCAACCTGTGAATTTGTGGCTTGCTGCCACATAAGCTCATAATAGTACCTTATCTCTTCAGGACTCCATTTCTCAAAGATCTCTTCAACTGGCTTTTCATCTTCACATCCTTCATCTTGTTCACCCATCTCCTCATTTTCAGCTGGCTCAACTGCTGTAGCAAAACTGTCACCTTTTTCTTCATCTTTTGCAGCTGCATGGCTGCCTTCTTTTTCATTCATTTTTGCAACTTCAATGCTGCCTTCAGCTAAGCTTCTAACGGCTACAACTTCAGTGCAGTTCAGTTCAACATAGTTTGGCTTTTCGAGCCATTCTTCAATGAATTTCAAATCTTCATCAAAATTTCTTGGTACATTGACTGCATGCTCTTTTTCTTCAGCTATTTCAGCTATTGCAGGCTGATTCTTGCTCTCAATACCTGCACACTCACAAACATCTAAACTGTTAGGAAAAATTTTTGCCCTCATGGGCATGCTCTTCATGAGCTCATCTTCATCTTCACATTCAGCCTTTACTGGCTGTCCTGCAACTTCTTGAGTTGCTAATTCACCATTTTCTGCTGCTACTATGGCAGCTTCCTCTTCAACACCATCTTCATCCACAAGTGCCTCTGCACCGTGGGATTCACTAACAGCTTGGCTGTCTTCTGCTTCAACTGCAGGATTCTCAATTGCTACTTCTTCAACAGACTGTGGCACTGTTGGCTGCTTGCACATGTTACTCCCCCTTTCGCTGAACTCTTCTTCCAAGATTATCCATGCTTCCTTGGAAGTCTCTGCTACTGCAATCATTTGCATCAATCTGTCATCCACAGCTAGTTGGATGAGATGCAATGCCAAAGCATCTTTGGCTCCATCATTTAGCTCAACATGTGTATCTACATACCGTAGATATACCCTCATTCTACTTGTCCACATGGAAAAATTCGTGCCATTAAACTGTGGAGGTGATGGCAGATCCACTCTGCTCCACTGATTTTCTTTCTTCTTGGCTTGTCTAGACCTGGACTTTCTGCCCATTTTTTTTGCTCTGTGGCTGTGACTGAATGTCTTTACTATGCTGTTCCTTTTAATTACAGTCCTAGCTCCCCTGTTTCTTCTCTGCCCCTGCAAATAACGTCAGCATCAACACGCAGGCATAGATGGACGTTGGTCGAAGCCTTCAAACTTGGAAACGCAGAGTACTAACGCAGCACGCAGAATACCATTTGCATCATTCAACAGGTTTGCAGCTCTCTACATGTTCGCAGCTTTTAACAATACGCATCTCCGAGAGTCACAACTTTTCAATGCAGGTTTCCACAATCATAAGCCCAGTGAATGGTCTCCACACAGGTGATAGTGGAATCTACCAACATAAAATAATATCAAACTTCACAAACATCATTTAGATGATTTTTGAGAACAAGAGACACGGCAACCACAAAAGTGGTATCAAACTTCCCGTTGTAAGAATGGAAGCAGCACGAGTAATGGTCTAGCTCTCAAATGGAGAGTCGCAGCATGAGTAGGATAATTGTCCTCATCATAAGCGTTCAACAAAGAATTAGGGTTAAGGATGCAGAATAGATGTGTTAACTCAAGGCAGAGTGCAGAGAGCAACTCAGCTCCATGAGCACAGCTCGTTCACTAACTCCAGCAGATATCAATACGCAACATTCAAGATAATAGAGAAGCATCACATTACAGAAAATGGGATTTACTGGCTAATGGGATTGTGAATAGCAGCCAATTGCAGATGGAGGACCCTAAGTACCTCGCGCGTGCATACCATGGGATTGTGATACCATGTTCAAATGCAGATTTAAGCTGGGCGTTTTTAAGCCCGGGCACCTCTGGCTCTTTCACCTGCCGTTTCAAGCAACGCTCTACGGCTCTCTGCAACAGCTAACAAAACAAACTCCGGGCGCGTGCACGTATCTCAGACATGAAGTCCGAAAAGAGGTCAGACGAAGTTCGACAATTGGGGAGTACTATATGATTCAGCCAATTCAGTCATTTCAACATGTAATTTTCCCATTTCCCTCGAGAATTCTAAACAGAGAAAGCAGAGGGTTTCAAGATCGATTCACTTCACCTGCACTGCAAGCTTTAGCTCCTGTAACAATGGGGAAGCCAGGGAGCCTTGCCATATCTTTGGCCGTGTTACTTGTATTGTATTCAGTGGCAATGCCCGCGATGTCCAAATTTGTGGTGGAGAAGAACAGTTTGAGAGTAATTTCTCCAGATAATTTGAAGGGAAATTATGATAGCGCAATAGGGAACTTTGGCGTCCCGCAGTACGGCGAATCTCTGACGGCTCCTCTATTTGACCCTCTCAGACCCTTAGCTCGACAGTCTTCTGCTGCATGGGCGCCTCCACAGGTCGAGGCCCTTCCTCAAGGATTCAGCCTCCACAACAGGGATGAAACCCCTCTCCAAATCTGCTGGCCACCAAGGAATGGCGTCGGCTCTTCCTTCTTCACTGCTTTTCAACCTCTCGATCTCAGTTCAACCGGCGATAGCTGTGTTCTCCTCCACGATTTCTCTCTTCACAGCTTTAGAATTAACAAGCTGATGTCCTCTTCCTCTCTACGGTGACAGGAGCGGCGGCTCTTAGCTGAAACGCTATGCAATTGCTGGCTCAATGTCAGCTTTTCTTCAAGCACTACATCAACACAGTAATCCGGTCTTCTCTTCTAAATTGCACCTGACGGGACCAATTCCTGTTGAGTGGCTCAACATTCACGCCCACTCAATTCTTCAATTTGCAGAATTTAAGACAGAGGCTACATCTCCTCTGCGGATTTACTGGTCAGACAAAATTCATGGTGGACCGGCCTTACAAACTGGGACCTATGGGTTATATGGCTCTGATACCATGTTGGAGAATCAGAGGGAGCCAGAGTGGATGCAGAGGAAGGTGAGAACAGAGCTCTACGGCTCAGCCATCTATCTATTAAAAATGAGAAAAATATATTACATATTCAGCTTCTGGATGATTCCAAAGAGAGGGCGGGAAGCCTCTTCTAGAAACCAATTTAACTTCAACTACCCTATTTAATTCACTACCTACATCAATGACAAGTCACGTGGGCTTACATTGAAGGTCGGAATTGTTTATTCCAACAATTCGTAGGTTCACCCGTAGTATGGTAACGGTTTCAATGCATATAACCCTACAACGACATAAAGAGTCTCCATTAATTGAAATTATCAGCGAAGAGGAAGACCATATCCCTAGGGAAATACCCCTACAAGAACAGAAGATTGAAGTAGAGGATCCTATGATATCTCCTGAAGATAAATTTGATAGAGATCACTTATCCCGTCAGCATATTGGCTCAGACAGTAACAGAGAATTGTCATTTACTGATGGTTCTTCATCTAAGTGAACGCTCAGAAATATCACAAGGACTCTGAAATTAAAGCAACAAATTTCTCAGTTAAAAGAAAAACTCAATAAATCTGAATCAAATTCAATAGTTTTGACAGATGAGATTCAAAATTTGAGAAATGAATTATTAACTTGTGTTGGCCGATGGCAGCACTTGAAAACTAAGAAGGCCAATTTTAAAACTGAGAACAGATCTCTAGTGGCTGTTAACCAGAAAATGCTTAAACGATAGGAGAATTATAAAATTGAGATTGTAAAGCTGAAGGATAAATTATCCGAGGCTAGTGGAGCTACCAGATTGCAAATCACAACTTGAAAATCGTTAATTGTTGTTATTTTTTTGGCAAGTATTAAAATAGGAATTAGCATGCCAACAAAATCGTAGATTCTGCTAGCATTGCTTATCATTAATTGAATTTGTTATTACTGTTTTTCATTAATTGTTTTATTGTATTTCTAATAAAACTTATACACGGTTAATTGGTTTTACAGGTGTCGCAGATGAATGAACTCTCAATTTTGATGTTGTTCTACTCTCAACAGATGATGAAGTTGTTTCAAGTTTGAATGATCTAGATGCTAAGTGTCAAGTGCCAATTGCTTCTTATCTTCTACATGGATGAATCGTTATTTAAGTATAAGATTGCAGTTACAAAAGTGATGATTCAGATGCCAGGTGCACTGTTGAAGAATATTTTAATTAAGTAGAAGTGCCATTAGGTTCTAGTTGTTCCACAATGAGTAGATTCGAAAGTCTATTTTTAGCTTCTTGTTGCATAGAATAGTGGAAGGAAGTTACCATTCTTGGTTATATAAACCATGAAACTTATTGTAATAAGGGATGGAGTATCACTGAGAAAATGATATATTGAAGTAAAGACATCTTATTTGCAGCCACAATTCTATTTTTGGATATTTTTGAAGCAAGTGTTATAAGACTGGGATCGTTTCATGTTGCGGTTTTGATATATATATATATACTTTGATATTAGACTTTCTCAAATCTATGTGCATACACTTACGCTGTGTTGTAGTTGTATGAATGTTATCTCGATTACTCTAATCACTTAATGTTTCTATATTTGATATGCATATTGTAAAGGTTAATTCATTTAACTTTCATTAATGGGATTGATTATACAATATTATTTCAATTAATATTTTAATTAAAAACGTCTATATTTTCTTAGATCTTTTAATTAACTGATTGATCAGCTTTTATAATCAAGTATTGAAATTTTAAAACATTAATTATCTCTTGGATTTCATGTTAAAAGAATCATAAAATAATTTATTATTTTATGTTTCTGTTATCATAAACTTTTATTGTGTAGAGAGATTATTTTTAATATTAACATAGATAGTTTTCTATCTATGGTTATATTATTCATTTTCCTTTGATATTCATAACTACCAAATAGATAGTTAATATAGTTTAAAAGATTTTCTCTCAGTTGAGATAGTAAAGTAGATTAGGCTTAATTCAAGTTTTGACTTAGATTTTTCTAGTTCAATTTATGAGCTGTTAGTTAGGTTTTAGTTTAGTTAGTTGTTTAAACATCTGAAACAATTTCTTAGTCGGAAATTTAAAACAAAACCCCAAAAACAAAAGACTTTCATTACAAAAGCAAAATTAGGATAACTTAAACTTAGAAATTAACATTAGGAATCAGTTTAACATTAGATTAACATAGGAAATATTTCCCTGAGTTTAGGAAATTACATTCTCCTTAAGAGAGTAAAACTCAGGTGGTAGCAGGACCACCACCTGCAAGATTTTGCCAATCCAAACATACCAGAAGCTGCAATAAGTAACTTGTGTGGGCTCAATCTCCTCAGTTGGCCTCATTCATAAATTCGGGCCAACATATATGTAGGATGAAAATGATTTATTGGTTTCTAATGTAAGGTGCACTGATCTTATGAAGCTTCTTGCAATCTCTTCAACTGATTACTCTCTCTAAGTGAAACTCTTCAGAACCACTTCAATTCACCTCAAATTTTCCTGGATCTTTGCATCAACTTCTGAAGGATTGATCTTCACGTGAAATGGATGGATCGGATCTACAAATTTTTCATCAATGGCTGCAATGGATCATGTGCGTAAAACTAGAACACGAACTATGGGGCACGTATCCCACATGTGGCTGAGGGTGAATCACCGAAGCGTAGAGAAGCTTGATCTTTCTCACATACAATTCATAAACTGTCAAAAGATATCAAAGTGGTGTTCCCTCCTTCTTTTATTACTTGGTTTTCTTCTTGGTAAAGTAATCCATGAGTTAGATGAATTAAACCTGGGAACTGGCTCTTTCCTTCTAGACTTCTCTCATGAAAAATAATAAAATAATAATTAATAATTTTTACGAGAGAATATATTTTGTTGAGTTGGATGCTTCTTTGGTAATTTTATTTTTTCTTAGACCTACTTTCCTTCATGATTAAACCCTCCTTTTCTAAAATTTAGCCTATGTTGCTTTCCTTGAGCCTTTTTCCTACTTTTCTGATTTTGTCAATCTCTCTTATCTTCAAAAATTAGGAAAATCTTTCTTTATGGTTTACCTGCTTTATCATTCTTTACTGATTTTAGTCTCCTTTCTTTCTTTTACTTCTTTATTATGATTTTCCACTGCTTCACTGCTTTAAGACTGCTTTTCTTGCTTTTACCACTTAAGTTTTCTTTTCCATTGATTTTCTGCTTTGCACTGTTGATTCTGTGTTTTTTCTTTCTGCCAGCTTTTCCTTTCTTTATCTAGTTTCCTTATTTTTTGTTTTTCTCCACTTTTCTTTCACTTTCCTCTTTGGTTGAAAAATAATTGAGCTATCCTTATCTCCTTATGAGCCCTCGTGGATTCTTTGGAATGTTCCAACTCATCAACATATTTACTTAATAATTAAATATCAAAATAACAATTACATCACCTCCAATAAATTTATTCTAGAACAAATATAGCCTAATTTTTATTCTTAGTTAATTTAATTGCCTTCGTTAATTAAACATTGTTATCCCCCTTATTAATCAATTCATTAAATTTCAATAGATTCCATGGGGATTTAATGGGTCATTGACTGCTTCATGTCGCTGACAAAATTGGGAACATGATAGTCCTCCCCTCCCACAATTGCTTCTCCTCAAGCAAATGCAATCCAATTACAAAGAGATCCACCATGCTTTTGTTGTGCTACTCTGATTATTACCCCCTTCTAAAGGGAAATCTCTGTCTACTACGCAACTATATATTCAACCCAGCTTAAGGATTTCAGCATGTAAATATACAAAGTGGTTAATACACCCTGTTTTTCCAGTTGCAAACTGCAGAACTTCCTCTTCCAAGTGAAATTGATGGAAATGATCTAGGTGGATAAACCTTGGGTGTTAATTTTTCAGAATTAACTTCAATCTGATCTAGGATCTTAATTGAGAGAACACCATGTACAACATATCTACAACATATCAATCATGGACACAATAATGCAAGCACACAAGAGACACGGAGTTTACTTGGGGAAAACCATAAAGGTGAAAAACCCCAATAACTTCCTCAGATATAGATAGAGCAATGATACAACCCAAGCATAAGAGATAGACATCTTCTAGCAACAACTTCTCCTCCTTCACAAGTGCGCCACTCTCAAAAGAGTGTGATAGAGAATAGAATGATGAAATAGAGTGCCTCCCGCACTCTATTTATACTTGACTTGACTTGCCTAATAACCTTTACTAGGTCGACCTTAGTTTAATACATAACATAATGCTAACTGAGCCGACACCCAATAGGGTGGTCTAATAACCCTTTGACCCACATGGCCGGCCCCCAATAGGGTGGTATGATAACCCTTCAACCCACATGACTTATATAGGGCCGACCCCAACAAGGTGGTCTAATAACTCATAAAATATAAGTTACGACACTTACAATATAAATGACGACACTTTCGTATAGAGGAATATTAACATCTCTGTAGGAATACAAACACTTTCGTATAGAGGAATAATACCATCTCTATAGGAGTACAATATATGTTGAGATATTGTAACTTCAAAGAATATTATATTTGTACTTTATTATTCCGGAGATGTTTCATTCCTCCGTGAAGATCTTATTGTATATCCGGAGATGTTTATTCCTCCGTCAGAATGTGGTAACTCGGGTTATTAGACTTCCCCAGTGGGGGTCAGCCCCTGTATGTGTTATGTGGGTCAAAGGGTTATTAGACCACCCTAGAGGGGTCGGCCCAGTCATTTGTAGTGGGGTATTTAACCCATTGGTTAAATACGAGCCTACGTGTACTTGTGTAAAAGATATGTCAGAGTAGTGTATAAATAAAGGAGGTGTGTTCCTCATTTGACACACACACACACTTGAGAGAGAGGCGCACTTGTGGAGGAGAGGTATGCTATGGTGGAGGAGGAGATCATATATTTGGTTTGCATCTTTGTATATTGCTGGTCATCTATATTGAGGAAGCTTTACTGGGTTTTCTACCCCATGAGGGTTTCCCAGGATAAATCTGTGTCTCTTGTGTTTATGCTATGCTTGTTGTTTCTTCAATGATCCTGTATATGCTATTATTGTGAAATGGAATGTAATGCTGCTATTTTCTATATTAGCATATTAAATCTTAACATGGTATCAGAGTTAACCTGAAGGAAGGCAAGGTATGGCACTTACAACACTTGCTTTACTTACAACAATTTGAAGGTTAGGGTTTTACATAGCAAAAACTAGTCATCGTGGAACTTTCGCTATAAATCCATTTCTGCGAAGTTTCAAGGTCTGAAAAGTTTACAGGTCGAAGATAACCTCCCTAGGTACCTTGTGTCCAAAGGGCACCCTCAGATTCATTGTACTTCATGTGTTATGATCAGTACAAATTAGGGTTTCTGCCTCTTCCAGATCTCGGTCAAAATCAGGTAACCTTGGCAAAAAGGTCATAACTTGGGCTATGAAGCTCCAAATGAAATTTTGTAAATAGTGACAGGTAGTACACAGACTGTACTATCTCAAGAAACTTTTTCAGAGGCCGAAGGTGAATCAGTGACACGTGGCATGCCATACAAATTCGCTCTCCTGTTTTATCCCATAAACAGGTCACGTTGCGACACTTGGCATAACTCTCTCTTAGAGAGTCCAATTGAGGTCAGACCTGTCAGGATAGAAAGATAACAGGGCAAGCTATCTCAGAAAAAGTTTTCAGAGGCCGAAGTTCAAATAGTGACACGTGGCATGCCGTACAAGTTCGCTCTCCTGTTTTATCGCATAAACAGGTCACGTTGCGAAACTTGGCATAACTCTCCCTTAGAAAATCCAATTGAGGTCAGACCTGTCAGGATGGAAAGATGACAGGTCACGCTACTGCAGAAAAAGTTTTCAGACCCTGTGGAGCAAAAATTTCAGAGTTATAGCAGAAACAATCAGGTGCATATTTCTGTCAAAACAGAATTATTTTTGGAGCACCTTTATTCATGGCTTCTGGAATTTAGGGTTTCGAAGAAAGTTAGAATTTTTGGAATCGGAGTCCACGGCTGAATGCTACTCAGGAAAATCAAAATTTAGAGACCAAGATCAAATTTTTTGGTTGGGTAGAAGACCGGGCTTGATCAAACCCTAGTTCAGGATTTTGATCAGAAAGATGGAAAATTAGGGCTTGAGTAAAAGTTGGAATTTTTGAAGTCTGTAACCACGGCTGGAAGCTCCTCAGAAAAATAAGAGTTTAGAGCCTTGGATCGAACCTTTTGATTGGACAGAAGGGTGGGCTTCATCAAACCCTAGTTTGGGTTCCTATCCAGAAGATCCAGAAGTTTCGAAGGCAATTTTGAGGGGTCAAATTTTGGAGATTTCAAAAGTGAAGTATGCTAGTTTGATCAGCTCAGCAAGACACATCCTTCCATCCATTCGGAAGCATGAAAGTCAAAGATTGAATTTTTAGGGTTTCCCTAGCAAGCCCTAATCAAGCTCCAAATTAAGTTTCAGGGGGAGTTGAGGCTAAGGCCTTACATAAGAAGACTACAAGAAGTCTCGACAGGTATGACTTAAGGAGGTTTAGGTATGTCTTGAAATATGATTCTTGACTAAGTTCATAATGTGTTTGTCTTCATGTTATTTATTAATACAATCTTGATTAATGTTAGAATTGTCTTATCACCCTAGTAACAGTATGAATGCATGTGAATGATCGAAGACATTCATTGATTAGGGCTATATGATTGTACTAATGCATTATGGTGTTGTATGAGGTTGATGTCGTTTGCTAACAAGATACAGGTACATCACAAAAGACAAATCAAGCTCCTTAAAACATGACAACATGAAGACAAAGACTCATCCATAATCTTTGTTCTACTTACAAGGTATGTATGACTTTGTTATATTATGCTTAACCTATGAGACATGCAGGTTCTAGCTCAGGATCTCTAAATCATTGAAGAGATTGTTTAGGTATGTTGTACATAACTAAGCAGGTATACTAATGCAAGTTTGTTTTCCTATGACAAGTTAGAATCTTACCTTAGGATCCCTTATATAAGTATACTTTGTATGATTGGTTATGCTTATTCATAAATTTAGTAATCAAGGGTTTATGCATATTATGTCTCTTATCTTGATGATCTAATTAACCAGAAGAGTACTATGATCAAACAAGAATATGCAGAAGTAAAAGAATACTTCCTTGAAACCTTGAATATTGTCTATAATCATGACTATACATTTTCAAAGATTATTTAGAACTAGAATGTTTTGATAATATTGAGCATATACTAATGAATGTATGTCTGTGTATGAGATCATGAGGATGACACTAGTGCACACTTGAGCATGCATAGTGGTACAGAATGAATAGAAGTTCAAAAGACATATAGAAGATCAAGCGGGAGGCAACCACACAAACATAAAAGATAAGTATTTGAGTTGTTATTTGAAATAGTAAATGATATTGCTTGTATGCATATTTGTATTCCTAGAATATATCATGCTGAGTGTAAACATTCATAGAGCATTGAACAGTATACTACTAATATGCATTTGATTGGTAAGTTGGACAAACATTCCATTGTTGCTTGTCTAGAATGAAACCTCTTCGCTGACATGCTGAGAGCTGTGAACACTCTCAATAGTATGTTCTGGTAGAGATGGAAGGCATCTAGATAGCCACTGTATGCATACATGATATGGGAAAGTGTTGTGCCAAAGTATTGGTCAAAATAGTTACATAACTATGTAAATGATATCTGTATGCATAATAGGTTATCATGTCAATATGATTTGATGATTATGAAGTATTACTAATCATGTACTTAATTTTGATTTGTAGGAAAGATCATGATGAATGATGAACACTTAACAAGCGATGGATGTTCAAACAAAAGGATTTATAAATCAAACACACTATAGAAGGCTTGTGGCTAGAAAATTCTCTTAGAAAGAGGAAGAGAATCATGATAAGATGTTTGCTCCAAGTGGCTAGATAAGACCATTCTCTTAATGGTGTAATTAAAGAAGAAGTGTGAATCAGGTTCTGTATGGGTACCCAGGATCGATAATCAATTGATGAGCTTAATGATCACCATGGGTGATGAGGATATCAACCTTTGCTACAAGGTTGAATATTGTTTCTAAACACAGACGATATGGTGCATAAAGGAACCAAAAGTTTGAATTTGTAACAATGTACTAACCAAACCTCTACCGATCCGATGTACTAAGCAAACCTCTACCTCAAGTAAAGTTTTCTGAGACAAACTTAATATAGTTCAGAAGGACCCTCCTCGAAAGGGGGAGTGATGTGATAACTCATGATGAGATTGCCTGCATCGACAGTGAGGTCGATGATGATGATACCTATATTAGTGATGCCGACAGAGAGGTTGGTGGATGGCCCTTAGACAGGGTCTAAGGTGACAAGAGGATTGCATCATCCTTGAACATATATTCTAAAAGAGGTTGTAGACATGATGTCTTCGAAAATGAAGTCCTTGGTGGACATATAGGATTGCATCATCCTAAAGAGAGCCGTAGATGTATGTCTTCGAGAATGAAGTCCTTGGTGGACTTGAGGGGATTGGATCATCCCTGGACTTTAGTCCTAAAGAGACCCGTAGACGTATGTCTTCGAGAATGAAGTCCTTGGTGGACTTGAGGGGATTGGATCATCCCTGGACTTCAGTCCTAAAGAAGAGCAGTAGACGTATGTATTCAAGAATGAAGTTCTTGGTGAACATGTGAGGGGATTGGATCATCCCTGGACTTCAGTCCTAAAGAAGAGCTGTAGACGTATGTCTTCGAGAATGAAGTTTTTGGTGAACATGTGAGGGGATTGGATCATCCCTGAACTTCAGTCCTAAAGAAGAGTCGTAGACGTATGTCTTCGAGAATGAAGTTTTTGGTGAACATGTGAGGGGATTGGATCATCCCTGGACTTCAGTCCTAAAGAAGAGCCGTAGACGTATGTCTTCGAGAATGAAGTCCTTGGTGGACGGTTGAGGATTGAGTTATCCTTGGACATGGTCCTAAATGTATGATTGAGGATTAATTCATCCTTGGATGTGGTCCTAAATGTACAGTTGAGGATTGAGTCATCCTTGGACGTGGTCCTAAATGTACGGTTGAGGATTGAGTCATCCTTGGACGTGGTCCTAAATGTATGGTTGACGATTGAGTCATCCTTGGACGTGGTCCTAAATGTACGGTTGAGGATTGAGTCATCCTTGGACGTGGTCTTAAATGTACGGTTGTGGATTAAATCATCCTTGGACAGTAAATCCAGTAATTCCGAAAGGAAGGATAGTCCTAAATGAATTGAGTGGATTAAATCATCCTTGGACAGTAAATCCAGTAATTCCGAAAGGAAGGATAGTCCTAAATGAATTGAGTGGATTAAATCATCCTTGGACAGTAAATCCAGTAATTTCGAAAGGAAGGATAGTCCTAAATGAATTGAGTGGATTAAATCATCCTTGGATAGTAAATCCAGTAATTCCGAAAGGAAGGATAGTCCTAAATGAATTGAGTGGATTAAATCATCCTTGGATAGTAAATCCAGTAATTTCGAAAGGAAGGATAGTCCTAAATGAATTGAATGGATTAAATCATCCTTGGACAATAAATCTAGTAATTCCGAAAGGAAGGATAGTCCTAAATGAGATTGAGTAGACTAATCATCCTGTAAATAGATTGGGATTGCCTCGTCCCTAGACATGGTGAGATGTCTTAAAGTGATAAGGACTAATCATCCTGTAAATAGATTGGGATTGCCTCGTCCCTAGACATGGTGAGATGTCTTAAAGTGATAATGACTAATCATCCTGTAAATAGATTGGGATTGCCTCGTCCCTAGACATGGTGAGATGTCTTAAAGTTATAAGGACCAATCATCCTATAAATAGATTGGGATTGCCTCGTCCCTAGACATGGTGAGATGTCTTAAAGTGATAAGGACTAATCATGCTGTAAATAGATTGGGATTGCCTCATCGCTAGACATGGTGAGATGTCTTAAAGTGATAAGGACTAATCATTCTGTAAATAGATTGGGATTGCCTCGTCCCTAGACATGGTGAGGTGTCTTAAAGTGTTAAGGTTTGATCATCCTGTAAGTTGATCTGGATTGCATCATCCATAGGTATGAGAGTTGTCTTAAACCGAGAGGGACTGATCATCCCGTAAGCGGATCGGGATTGTATCATCCTTGGACCCATGTCCTAAAGTGAGAGGGATTGATCATCCCGTAATTGGATCTTGTGTGTTGCAGGGTATGCTGCTATTGTGTATACTTGTATTGATGAGGATACTTGTATTGATGATGTGTATACTTGTATTGATGAGGATACTTGTATTGATGATGTGTATACTTGTATTGATGATGTGTATACTTGTATTGATGAGGATACTTGTATTAATGATATTTACACTTGTATTGATGATGTTGTTGATCGTGATGATCTAGATGACGATGCTGCTGATCGTGATGATCTAGATGACGATGTTGCTGATCGTGTGATGACGATGCTGATGATCGTGTGATGATGATGCTAATGATCATGTGATGACGATGCTGATGATCGTGTGATGACGATGCTGATGATCATGATGCTGATGATGATGCTGATGATCGTGAGGATCCAGATGTTGATGTTGCTGTAGTTGTTTGAGTGCTGCAGAAGATAAAGACTCAGTACTGAAGATGTTGATGTTCCAGCATTGAAGATGTTCCAGTAACTACTTGAGTTACTGATGATGTTGAGAAAGCTTCCAATGATTTATAGATGTATCATGTATGATGTTGATGACTCCTTGCTTGTGTAGATGCTGTTATAATATCCTTCTCGTTAAGGGGGAGTGTTGAGATATTGTAACTTCAAAGAATATTATATTTGTACTTTATTATTCCGGAGATGTTTCATTCCTTCGTGAAGATCTTATTGTATATCCGGAGATGTTTATTCCTCCGTCGGAATGTGGTAACGCGGGTTATTAGACTTTCCCAGTGGGGGTCGGCCCCTGTATGTGTTATGTGGGTCAAAGGGTTATTAGACCACCCTAGAGGGGTCGGCCCAGTCATTTGTAGTGGGGTATTTAACCCATTGGTTAAATACGAGCCTACATGTACTTGTGTAAAAGATATGCCAGAGTAGTGTATAAATAGAGGAGGTGTGTTCCTCATTTGACACACACACACACTTGAGAGAGAGGCGCACTTGTGGAGGAGAGGTCTGCTATGGTGGAGGAGGAGATCATATATTTGGTTTGCATCTTTGTATATTGCTGGTCATCTATATTGAGGAAGCTTTACTGGGTTTTCTACCCCATGAGGGTTTCCCAGGATAAATCTGTGTCTCTTGTGTTTATGCTATGCTTGTTATTTATTCAGTGATCCTGTATATGCTATTATTGTGAAATGGAATGTAATGCTGCTATTTTCTATCTTAGCATATTAAATCTTAACAATATACATATATGAAATACATTATAAAGTTACATATACATCAACACTCCCTCTTAACTAGGAAGGTATTTCTCGACACAGGTATTCTAGCACAAGTCTTCTTCTCTGGATCATCGTCACTAGATAATCATCATCGAGTCATCGTCAGCGTCACTGCTGCTACTATCTCAATCAATATCTGAATCTACTTGTCATAGGAAGTTCTACAGATCCAGTCTTTTTTCATATTGGATGTAGGCCCACCACCTGCAGGTCTTCATCATCACTGGCCATATTGTGGAAATCTTAGGACTTATTACATGCGTCACAAAACCTTAAAAGAGTCTCTTGGCGAGCAAGAACCCTAAAGAGCATCTAAGGCCTTTTTCATCCTATCTAGATCTCCAGGACTGATTACATGTGACTCCACCACAAAACCTTGAAAGAGAATCTCAGGACTGATTATGAGCAAATGGCTCAACCTATCGGATCTCCCAAGGGACAAATTACATGTGGTGACTACAAAACCTCAAAAGAGCATCCCAGGACTGATTACAAGCACATGGCTCAACCTATCGGGTCTTCCAGGGCACAAATTACATGTGGTCATGGAAAAACCTCAAAAGAGCATCCCAGGACTGATTACGAGCACACGGCTCAACCTATCGGATCTCCCAGGGCACAAATTACATGGCATATGACAAAACCTAGAAAACGTATTTGCCAGATATCCCAGTGCACAAATTACATGCCAAAGGAAAATCCTCGAAAGACTATCTGCAAATCTCCCAGGGCACATTTTATATGTCCTCCCAAGCAAAACCTCGAAAGAGCATTTGCTAGATATCCTAGGGAACAAATTACATGCTATAGGCAAAACCTCGAAAGACTATCTAAAATCTCCTAGGGCACAAATTATATGCTTATATGCACAACCTATTCCACGACCACAGAGTATAAACCTGATACTAATCATACATCATCCTGATGTACACATGATCATCCTGATCATCAACACTGCATCATGCTACTGCATGTCATCTGGAGCAACATCCTAAAGCTCGTCATCCATGATTATCTTGATCATACAATGCATCTACCTGATGCATACCAAGTATCTACCTGATACATATCATCATACATGATCCACCTGATCATACCTGATACATATCAACATACATGATCTACCTGATCATACAACGTATCCACCTGATACATATACAGATACATGGTCCAAGCATCCAACATGATGCATATACAAATACATACAAATGATCCAACTGATCATATCCAACATCCAACATGATGCATATACAAATACATACAAATGATCCAACTGATCATATCCAGCATCCAACATGATGCATACATACATAAATGATGTATATACATATACATAGTAGTAACTGGAGCATCGTCCTGATGCTCATCATCCAATGCTTACATCCACATCCATGTGAAGGATCCTCCTTCCAACATGATTGGAATGGCTTTAGCAAATGTCTCCATCACTTCTTCCTCAAAGTGTCATCGATTTGAAGAATACCAAGCCTCTCTCTGAAGTACTCAAAATTCACTCTGGCTAGTGGTTTCGTCAAGACATCTGCAACCTGCTCATCCGTCGCAACATACAGGAGCTTTAATGCTCCTTTCTGTACCATATCCCTGATATAGTGATATTTGATCTCTATGTGTTTCGACTATCGTGGAACACTGGGTTCTCAGACAGCTTCACACAACTCTGGTTGTAACAAAAGATACCAGTAGCCTCCAGCAGTAGATCAAATAACTCAGACAATAGCTTTCGTAGCCATACTACCTCACAACTAGCCGAGCAAGCTGCAACATACTCTGCCTCGATTGTACTCAGTGCTACGTAGGACTACTTCTTTCTAAACCAGGAGATCACACATAATCCCATACTGAAGCAACACCCATAAGTGCTCTTCCTATCTGCAGCATTGCCTGCTCAATCTGAATCAACATAACCCTGTAGGTTAAACTTTTGATTCGCATCATACTTGAGCCCATAATCAACTATACCCTTCAGGTACCTCAGAATATGCTTTACAGCAACCAGTTGAACACTCCTCGGATCTGTCAGGAACTGGCTCAATGTGTTCACCACAAAGCAAATATATGGTCTCGTGTTCGTCAGGTACATCAAGGACCCAATCATCTGACGATACATCATGAAATCAACCGGATTAGATGAAGCATCACACAGAAGCTTCAGGTTTGATGCCATAGGTGTGGCCATGGCCTTACAACCCATCATCTCAAACCTCTTTAGGATCTCTACTGCATACTTCCTGTGTCCAAGGAAGATTCCATTTGTACTCTACCACACCTCCATACCTAGAAAATAGTGCATCATCAACAAGTTCTTCATCTCAAACTCGGCAGCAAGCTTTCGCTGCATGTCAGCAATCAATCTATCTTCACCTGTAATAAACAGGTCATCCATATACAAAAGTAGTATCATTGGATTGCCTTCCTCAACCTTGTAGTAAAGGTTGGAATCTGCTTTACTCTTGGTAAAGCCCAAACTAGATAGAAAGCTGTTTATCCTACCATACCAAGTTCTGCACATATATGACTCCTTGTCATGTATCTTAGAACCAAGTGGCTGCTCCACATACACTTCTTTTTCAACTACACCATTCAAGAAAGCTGTCTTAAAATCCATCTGGTGTATCTTCCATTTCATCACTGTGGCCAGAGCAAGTATGGATCTAATGGAAGTGTATCTGGCTACAAGAGAAAAAGTCTCTACGCTACCACCTATAGCATGCTTGATCTTGTAGATCCTCTTGGAAGTCACTACAGACTCCCCTTCAGGTCTTGGGACTGCATCCCAAACATCTTCATGATCGACTGGTACTCCTCGATCATGGCATTCTTCTTAGATCCTGGAAACTTCAATATCTTCAATATTTTCAATAGATAACTTTGTCGCTGAACAAATGTTGTAGTCCTTCTTTTGTAGGTGATGGTATATGATCTTTCCTACACAACAAGTTAAATTTCATGACTAGAAAACATCTCGTAGTTTTCAGAACAAATTCTTACACATAAAGAAATATGTCATACAGTCATGTAGTTATCTTAGCCAATGCTTCAATACAACATTTATCCATATCCCATAACTTTCTAGATGCCTTCCAATCTCTACCAGAACATTGTTAAGAGTGTGCACAACTCCCAACATATCAGCAAAGAGGTTTCATTCTAGATAAGTAGCAATGGAATGTTGTACAGTGCCATAGGCCACTTACCCATGTATATTAGTAGTATACTGTTCATCAATGCAACTATTCTAATATGCATAATACACCACCTAATTCTAGGAACATGAGTATATACATTATTGAACAGTATTATTTAAACAATAAAATATGCAAGGAATGATAATTCAAATACTTATCTTTGTTTGTTTGTTGGGTTGACTCCCTCTCATTCTTTGCTTCTTTTCTGCAACTCTATTCTAATGTGGACTGTGAGAAGTGGTAAACTCTCTCTGAATATTTGGATCCTTGTAGAAACTACTGAAGTGTGCTCCTTCTTGATTTTTGCTTCCTTGCAGGAACAACTGGAGTGTGCTCCGTCTTGATCTTTGCTTCCTTACAGGAACAATTGGAGTGTGCTCCCTCTTGATTTTTGCTTCTTGGATTACCTATCCTTGAACTTATATCCATCACTATGCATACTTATTAGTATCATCATTGTGTTATCCTCGAGGTCTCATACATAATCACAAATTCATTAGTATAATATTAATACTATCAAAGCACAATAATCTTAAACATGTATAGTCATGATCATTTCAAACACAGATAATAAACATTAGTATTCAAGGTTTCAGGGAAGCCTTCTTTTACTCATGCATATTCTTATTTGATCATAGGACTCTTCTGGTTAGTTAAATCATCAATCAAGACAAGAGACTTAAAATGCATAAACCCTTGATTACTTACATTTCTAACTTTATGAATAAACATAACCAATCATACCAAGTATACTTATATAAGGGATCCTAACACAAGGTAGGATTCTAACTTGATATAGGAAAAACATACCTGGATTGGTATGTTAGCTAGTTATGTCTAACATACCCACATGATGTCTTCTTGTTCTCTTCAATGACTTGTGCTAGTAACCTGCATATCTCATAGGTTAGCCATTATAAAACCAAGTTATACATACCTTGCAAATAGATCTTCTAAGTGATTCATGACAATGGATGAATCTTTGTCCTCATGTCATCATGATCATATGTTCTTGAACTAGAGCATGATTTGTCTTTCTTGGTGTACCTTTCATGTTAGCGGACAACATAAACCTCATACAACACCATAATGAATTAGTACAATCATAAGTGTCAATGCCCTAATCAATGAATATCTTCTATCATGCATTCATAATTTTATTAAGGTGACACGACAAGTCTAAATTTAATCAAGATTGTACTAACCGTAATAACATGAAGACAAACATACCATAAACTTAATCATGAACAAATCTTGAAACATACCTGGATGAGTCATACCTGTCGAGATTGCTTGTAATCTTCTTATGTAAGGCCTTAGCCTCATCTCCCTCTTAAACATGAACTTCTTCACTTATGCAGGTGACCAATCGATTCTCTTCTAGGATTAACCCAATCCACTTGAGTTGCAGGAACTGGATCTGGAGCTGGATTAGGGTTTGTCAGAGAAACCCTAAAAATTCAAACTTTGAATTTCAAACTTCTGAAAATATGGAAAGCTGCGCCTTGATGAGTTGATCAAGCCGATATATTCAGAATTTGAAAACTGCAAAGTTTCACCCCTCAATTTTTCTTTTGAAACTTTTGGATTCACTAGACATGATCCCGAACTAGGGTTTGATAAAGCCCACCCTTTTTCCCAATCAAAAGGTTCGATTTAAAGTTCTAAGCTTCTATTTTTCTGAGGAGCTTCCAGCCATGGTCTCAGATTTCAAAAATTCTCATTTTTGCAGAAGCCCTAATTTTCCACTTTTCCAATCAAAGTCCTGAACTAGGGTCTGATCAAGCCCGGCCTTCTTCCCAACCAAAAATTCTGATCTTGGTCTCTAAATTTCGATTTTGATGAGTGGCATTCAGCCGTAGTCTTCGATTACAAAATTTCAGCTTTCTTTGAAACCCTAAATTTCGGAAGCCATGAATGAAGGTGCTAAAAAATAATTCTGTTTTGACATAAATATGTACCTGATTGTTTCTAGTGTAACTCTTCACTTTTCAATCCACAGGGTCTGAAAACGTTTCTTGTGATAGCTCGACCTGTCATATTTCCAACCCCATAGGTCTGACCTCAAATGGATTCTCTGAGAGAGAGTTATGCCAAGTGTCGCAATGTGACTTGTTTATGGGATAAAAGAGGAGAGTGAAATTTTACGGTGTGCCACGTGTCACTGGTTCAGTTTCGGCCTCTCAAAATGTTTCCTGAGAAAGTGCATTCTATCCAATACCTGTCACTTTTTACGAAATTTCATTTGGAGCTTCCTAGCCCAAGTTACGACCTTTTTTCCAAGGTCATCTGTTTATGACTGAGATTTGGAAGAGTCAGAAACCCTATATTGTACAGATCATAAGTCACAAAGTACAATGAATTAGAGGTTGTCCGCTGGATACAAGGTACATGGGGATCTTAGATTTTCCCTGTACGATTTTCAAACCCTGAAACCTTCCCAAAATGTATTTATAGTGAAAGTTCTACGATGACTGGTTTTTGCTATATCAAGCCCTAGCTTCACAATTGCAACAAGTGTCATACATGCCATACCGTGCCTTCTTCAGGCTAGCTTTGATACCATGTTAATTTTTTAGAATTTACTTCAATCTAATCTAGGATCTTAACTAAGAGAACAACATGTACAGCATATCTACAACATATCAATCATGGACACAATAATGCAAGCACACAAGAGACACAGAGTTTACTTGGGGAAAACCATAAAGGTGAAAAACCCCAATAACTTCCTCAGAGATAGATAGAGAAATGATACAACCCAAGAATAAGAGCTAAACATATCCTATCAGCAACTTCTCCTCCTCCACAAGTGCGCCACTCTCCTGAGAGTGTGATAGAGAATAGAATGATGAAATAGAGTGCCTCCAACACTCTATTTATACTTGACTTGACTTGCCTAATAACCTTTACTAGGTCGGCCTTAACTTAACCGCATAACATAATGCTGACTTGGCCGACACCCAATAGGGTGGTCTAATAACCCTTTGACCCACATGGCCGACCCCCAATAGGGTGTTCTAATAACCCTTCGACCCACATGAATTATACAGAGCCGACCCCAACAAGGTGGTCTAATAACCCATCAAGTATAAGTTACGACACTTACAATATAAATGACGACACTTTCGTATAGAAGAATAATAACATCTCTATAGGAATACAAACACTTCTGTATAGAGGAATAATACCATCTCTATAGGAGTACAATATACATATATGAAATACATTCCGAAGTTACATATACATCAACATTGGGGAGGTACTTAACCTTATGCATCTCATCCCTCTCAAGGAATGTATCTGCCCCACATACTACTACATGAATCTTCCAGCTAAAGTACTTGAGACCAAGAATGATTCTTGGATCCCAAACGATCCTTATAAATTTAGGGTGTAAGATACATCCTCCAATGTACCCTACATGCAAGCCATAAGTCCATCCAAATAAATACTCCCCAAGTAGGAGATTCAAACCAAGTGCAACATTGATGAACCTTATGAGGGGGAAGGTTGACTTGGTCGATCAAGCCAACATGACAAAAAATCCTCCAAAGAAAAGCAATGTGAGGATCCCATTGCTTTTATTTCACTCTCATCAATGAGAATTTCATTCAACAAAATCCATCAGGAAAAGGAATGCTTGGATGCCACTGCCTCATCTACAAATATCCATATGGAAGTGTCATGTGAGGAAACTTCACATCCCAAGGAATGCTAGGGCCTCACTATCTAGTGTGCATCCTCCCAAACATCATAAACACCATGTAGAAGCTGGAACCATAAAGGGTACTAGGAAGGATGAAGGAACCATCATGAGGAATGATAAGATCATGAAACCATACTGAAAGTGTGTCACCCTCAATGATAGGATGAATCATAGAGAGATCATGCATCATGAAAAATGAATCCTCTAGGTAGGCCCGAACCCAAAAAAATACCTCCAATCTCATATGAATGTTCTTATGTGTCCAATGCACACAAGAATCAAATACGAAATCAATGAAGTTCAAGTGACAAGGATGAAAATCCCATGTCCATTCACAAGAAAGGTAGCCATCATCAAAATACCATGGATTCCCATGTTTCTCACAAGAAGTGTAAAATGTATCCAAGAAGTCTCCATAGATGCAAGCAAGAATATCAGTCATGTTTCTTTTCTCCCAAATAGGAAAAGAAGAGACACTCCAACCCAATGATCCAACTAGAAAGCAAAGTTCTTTCTTATGTGAATATTCACAATGGTTCAACTCTCTGCCATTGGTCAAAAAGTGCATGCCATCATAATGTGCCCTGCTCAGTGAAGTAAAGTGGGAACCATATTCACCTTTATGCGTGGAGGCATTAAAGGTATGCATGTGATGCATTTCAACTGCTGGGATGGAAATGGTGCTATCCTTAAATCAACTGGGGTGAATGTGGAATTATTTTTCTCCTCTTCAAGAACCATCAAGAAGAAACCTTTGACCCAAACTTCCTCCTCAAATGAAATGGAATAAGTAGAAGTAAATAATGTAGGATCATGGACCAAAATTTCATCACTGCAAACCTCATCCTTCAAGCTAATGGATGCATCAAATTCATCAAAGGCTTGTCTGTCGGAGCTCTTCTGAATCCTCACTAGAGGAATGACTCACTCCAGGAAGAAGCTCATTTTTTCTCTAGAAGATAGTATGTACTTGGAACTCATTATTTGCACCCAAAAACTCCTAAAGCACATGAATTTCATTATGCACCTCATGAACCACCATCTCATGGTGTTCCTCCATAAAACTCTGAATCCCATCAACTAAAAGAGAATGGCTGATTGGAGGATAGGAGGGAGTATGTTATTTCTGCAACTCTTGGTGAAGCTCCTCTATCTCCATCGTAGATTCCAAGAGGGCACCTTTAATGCTTCTCAAAGAATCTTGGGTGGACATAAAATCATCATTGATATTGATGTTGGAACATAATCCCCATCTACACCTTGGTTAATAATCCTTGAATAAGGTTCCAAGTGTTTAATGTAAGTTTTTCCATGGTTTGGATTTAATAGTTCCTAGTCTAGGGGGTTTGTCCACATATTAGACTAGTGGCTTGTCATTATAGCCAATTTTTTCCACAAGTGTGCCAATTTCCTTATTATGGGGAGTCAAAGGCACCCTACTTAATGCATTTAATGAGGCAGGTGCACCACTTCCCTGTTTTATGGGATAAGGTTGAACCAAAGGCGCTAATGTAGTAGATTTGGTCAAATTTCTCATTAATGGACACTATCAAAAACCCAAACCACCTAATTCACCCTCGTAATGATTGCATCCACATTTATTGTCTTTCCTAACTTCCTCATGGTCCTCATAGGTTCATTGTACCTCATTATGGTTGTTGGCATGTAAACTGTTCTTTAGTTTTTCAAGATAGACCCAGGTTCCATGCAGTTCAGGGAACCAACAAAACCCCTTTTCACTGGCACTTTTGGCAACAGTATACGAGTATACTGAGGTCTCACCCGAGGTGAAGTTATGGGAGGTTGTGGAATAAGGTTTTCACAACTGGGTGATGCGTGCTTCAACAGACTGGCAAGCAGTGCACTACAGGACTCGCGCTGTGAACTGGGGACTGCGCGAAGTTCACCTACTTCACAGTTGTTACTTATACAATAACACATCCAAGGACTGTGCAGCTCAGAATGGCTACTTGAAGATAGGACAACACAACTGAATACTATGCTTCCTCTTCATAAATTAACCAACTTCAACAGACTTCTACTTAGTGTAAATTACTCATTCAACAAGCATCTTAGACTGTAAACTTTATAAGCTTATTCGACACGATGCAACTACGCACTTCCGGTACTGCGCTTCAAGGAATCGCACTTTACAGACTTCACTGAATTAAGTGTTTTCCCATTTAATTATGCATTCATTTGTTCGCAAGTTCTTCCACATTCAACATTCATTCATATGCATCCAACACTTAGCATATTCTTCCTATCATTCATTCTTTTGGATAATACATATGAAAGAAAAGATACATTTACTTATAAACAAAAACTTAACCATTCAACAGAAGTAAATGCACATTCAATTGCATAACACAAGGACTTAATGTGGTTCACCCCCAGGATGTGAGCTATGTCCACAGGAACTGTTGTTATATTATCAATGGGAAGGGTTCAACAGTTCCAGTCTGGGCACTCAGCCGCAGACTCTCTTCTCTCTTCAGTAGGTCTCCGCGCATGTAGCTACAGATACTTTTTACAATAAGTCTCTCAACATAGATAAATATTCAACAATAATCTCATACTTAAATCTCTAACCCTTTCCCTTACAAAAGTGCCACTTTATAACGATCGTGCCCTTAGGTCATGTCTGTTACAATGTATCTGGGCCAAAACCCTAAGGTTACCCAAAACTGGTGCAGTTACCTGCCACCCTGCTTGTCACCATCGACAATTTTCTCCACTCACTTCAGGTCGCCTTGCTGAGCCAATCGTGGCTCAGATGCCCTTCTGACAGCTGTAGTCATGATAAAAATGGTTACAACCGATCATGGCGTGTCGCTTTCTGCTTTAATGGCCTACTTTTCGCTATCGACTTCATGGCTTAGATGCTAACGATTTTCTACTACTCTACTAATAGGTTTCTTTCAAATTCCTTCACGCTGCTTCTTACCCACTCCTAGGAATCACAGAGTCGCTTTACCCAAAACAGGTCGCTTTCGTCTGCTCGACCTTTCCTTATACCTTTTTCCCAAAATAGTTGTTGTGCTGGCACTACGCATTAGCATAACTGCGCATATATGACTTCTCACTTCGGGCTGCGACATCGACAAAATTGTGTCATCTGAGCTTCGTAGTCGGAACTGCACAATTGCCAAAACTGTAATTATTCAAAAGTGTGCCAACTTGGGCCATGCCCAACAATGGCCCAATACAAGAGTTACACTTGGCACAATGTCATAGATTGGGGGAATTACTCCACTAAGCCTAGCATTAATGTGAGCTACTCGAATCACCTCTAAGTCTATCGATTTTTTCTCTTAAGAGCATGTATATATCGTACACATGTTGTTGAATAATAATGCAATGGAAGATCAATCCACATGTGTGTTTTTCTCTTGTGCTCTACTTATTATGTTCTTCATATTTCTTCTATTTTCCTCTCAATGTTTGGTAAATTCTAAGTGAAGCTTTCCCTATTAATCTAGATCCACCTCTGGCACATATATAATTTCACAATTGAAAATATACTCATCATCCTTCAAGGATGCTCCATGCAACATATGGACAATATCATACAGATAATCTCTATCAGAAAGCATGTGTGAAAAATTACCTTGGATTGTAGACATTGCTTTCTGGAGCTTCTCCATGGCCTCAAGGAAAGATGAATATTACAATGAAGTAGCTCTTCAACAATATTGTGACACTGAAACATGTATGTCATGGATAATGTGTAAGGCCTCCTTGATCTTCATTTCTCTTATCTTGAGTGGCCTTTCAAAGGGAGTAGGTTGAGAGCGAACCTACTCCTCATCTATTAGTGGATCAACCTCATGAAACTTATGTGGTGAATATGAGATCAATCCTTGGACCTCTTCCTCAACTACAAGGACTTCATTTTCTTCAGGTCTAGTGTATTTTGTACTTGTAGTAGCCTCATCAAGTGGTATCTCTATGTCACCAACATAGAGAGATTGGAATCCATCAGTAGATGTCTCTCCAAAACTTAGGAACCCATCAGTAGGTACCTCATCATAGAATCCATCAGTATATGCTTCTTCAGATCTTGATCAACCATCAATAGTTACTCTCAGATCCATAACTGGATGATCCTTCATAGAACTGGAGATGGATTCTTCATGCTTACAACCCTCATCAGTAAGGATTGTACCTTCATCTACTTCAGATGGCTGATTTGTTCTTCCTTCTTCTTCTCTCATTAGTTTGATGTCTCTCAATGATTCCTCATCTACATCCTCGAGCTCAAATCCAAACCTATAGTAAAAATAATCTTTGAAGAGAATGTATTTGCAAATATTTTCTCCCAAGGGTAGATACTCCTGGTAGTGGTGGGGTAAGTTTTCACATGCAGATACCATCTTTGCTAAACCCTTCTTAGGATTAGCCATCAATGCTTCATCCCATTGGTATTCATCGTAAATATGGTTACAAATGTAACCATCCTCATGTCTTGGTAGGACTGTAATGATGTAAATGATTTATTCTTCTTTATATAACTCAAAGCCTTCATCTTCCATGACTGTAACTAGTTCCATAACTGCAACTTGAAGATAGATCTGAGATATTTCTTCCATTGAGAATTGATTTCCACGGGATGAGACATCGAAATTTCTCTGATTCCACTCTAGTATCCCTAATTCATATTTCAAAGTATATTATCTCACATCTAAAAGTTAGAACATAATTGAAACTAGTCCTCAAAACTAGTCATTAAGAAACTAGTCTTTGACATAGATGAACCCCGACAGAGCTCGATGGTTGGAAATTTTTGGATTTGAAAAATATGTTAAGGGGTGTGAAAAAGTAAATATATCAGAATCAAGTCCACCTTCATATTCCTATGCACAATGTACTGGGGTCATTTATGCTTCGACAACAGCTCTTGCTGAAGTCTCCACAAGGTTTCCTGGGCACACCAACATATGCATACTAAACTCATTCACTTACACTTGAAATCAATAAGAGGTGTATAATAGGTCAATTGACCCTTAACATACTATTGGACAAGATTTACTGACGTTTTTGGAGGATATGGAAGTATTTGGAGTCAAAGGGAGAAAGAGCACTATGTAGGATTGCTCCACTAGCTTTCTTCCAGGATCTTTCAAATAGGATGAGAGGGCCACAAATTATTAGTATGATGATTGGATGGTATTCAAAAATTTATTAGGGACCTCATATGGCTGACAGAACCGAAATTGATCAACTAGAGAACTTTTAATCAGAAATACTACAAAGCTAGTCAATTAGGAAGGCCCAAATAGATAGTCTTGATGTATACAAACACAAACAATCTCTAACGATCTCGAATATCTTATTTTTGAATTGGAATGGATTCTACAATAAATTTACATCCTACATCAACTTTAAGGAAGGAAAATGGTTTCACAAAACTTTGTATACTACAATTCGTGTAGAACTAGTCAATTAAAATTGTCCATTGCGCTAATCTTGACAAATCTAGATGCAAACAGCCTCTAAGGCTCTCAAATTATTATTTTGATAATTAATGTGACTCAAAAATAAAATAAAAAACAGCATAAAATAATAACTCGGATTATTAAGCTATGACTTAAAGTTACATAGCCTCAGACTTCACAAAGAGCCACTATTCTTGAATTTTTACAAAGATAGAAGAAGGATGTTACAGAGAAGAGTAGGAAGAGAAGGTGTAGTCACTAAGTCTGATATGTAGGATGACAATGAGATTCTATCTAATCATTGAAGGCACACTGATCTTCTGGATTTTCTTTCAATATCTCCAACTGATTACTATATCTAAGTGAAACTCTTCAGAACTACTTCAATTCACCTCCAATCTGCTGGGAAATTTGCATCAACTTCTGAAGGATTGATCTTCACATGAAATGGATGGATCAGATATTCAAATTGATCACAATTGGATCCACTAGATAATGTGCAGAATATTGGAACGGGAACTATGGGGCACATCTCCCACAGGTGCTTGAGGGTGCACCACCAATGCCTAAAGAAGCTTGAGCTTTCTCACACACAATTCATAAACTGTTAAAGTATATCAAAGTGGTGCGCCCTCCTTATTTTATAACTTGGTTTGATTTCTGGGTAAGTAATCCATGATTTAGATGCATTGAACCTAGGAACTGGCACTTTTCTTCTAGACTTCTCATGAAAAATAATAAAATAATAATTAATAATTTTTAGGAGAGAATATCTTTTGGTGAGTTCGACACTTCTTTGGTAAGTTTATTTTTCCTTGGACCTACTTTCCTTCATGATTTTTCCCTACTTGGATAAAATTTAGCCTCTGTTGATTTCCTTGAGACTTTTTCCTACTTTCCTACTTTTTCCAATCACTCTTATCTTCAAAAATTAGGAAATTCTTGCTTTCTACTTTACCTACTTTATCCTTCTTTACTGTGTTTAGTCTGCTTTCGTGCTTTTACTGCTTGATTATGCTTTTCCACAACTTTTCTACTTTAAGCCTACTTTTCTTGCTTTTACTGCTTTAGTTTTCTTTTCCATTGGTTTTTTGCTTTGCACTGATTTTTATGCTTTTATGTTTTTTCCCATCTTTTCCTTACTTTATCTAGTTTCCTTCATTTTTTATTTGCTCAACTTTTATTTCACTTTTCTCTTTGGTTGAAAAATCATTGATCTATCCTTATCTCCTTATGCTCCCTCATGGATTATTTGGCATCTTCCAACTCATCAACATATTTAATTAATAATTAAATATCAAAATAATAATTACATCACCTCCAATAAATTTATTCTAAAAAACTATAGCCTAATTTTTATTCCTAGTTAATTTAATTTCCTAGGGTAATTAACCAATGATATCCCCCTTATTATTTAATTCATTAAATTTTACTAGGATCCATGGGGGTTTAATGGGTCATTGGTTGCTTCATGTTGCTGATAAAATTGGGAACATGACACACACACATAGAAAAATGATAGAATAAGTAAAAAGGATAGCAAGCAAAACTATGAACATTCTGAAAAAGAAAGAAGAAGAGTCAAAGGAATTGGCCACAACTTTCACCAGCCAGTTACAGGAAATGAATGAGACCTGTCAAAATGTAAGAATGAGGAATGATAATTTGGAAATAAATATGACTATATCAATTGCATAAAATCCGGAACTTGAAAGGGATATCTATCTATTGAAGAAAAAACTAGAAGAAGCTATAGAGGAAAACGAAGGATTCCTAGCTCTGAATGAAAATATTCAAAAGCAATGTGATCATCAAATTCAACTTCAAGAAAGAAAAATGGAGGTCACTAATAGGAATTTAGAGTATGAGAATATGCTTGATGAACAGAGGATCCAACTAAGAGAAAAGGAAAAATAAATTGAAAGGATGTAAGATCAATTTAGAACAATTGAAAGATTTGTGAAAAGCATGCAAATATTGAATGAGATTCTCAGCAAGCAAAGATCACCTCTCAAAAAAACTGGTGTAGTCTATGAAGATGAATGCAAGAAGATTAATCAAGGAAAAGGTATGGATGTTCACTTAAATAAGAAGACCATGCACAGATTCGTTCAATGTTGGAAATGGATAATGATAGGACACATTGGAAAGTATTGTAACAATATTATTTGTTACTGTTGGAAAAACAGCATCGCAGAGCAATAACAATAAACAAAAATGCAAATATAATCACACACACATTGCAAGAGAGACACAGATATATCATGGTTCACCCCAACTTGGGCTACATCCACACTAAAGTTGCCAGTCCTTATTATCATTTCATCCAGCAAAGTGAAGGGATAAAACCTATAGCACAACCGCTGCACTTCCTCTTCACTGTCTCACATAGTCTCTATTCAGATCTCAGAGATCTTTACAATGCATAAAACCCAATACATCATGCCCTAGCCATATTACAATGCCTTTCTTTTATAGGGGAAATACAATGGGAAAATACCACGGGATACCCAAAACCAGGGGCCCGCAAAACAACTGGCGAAAACAGCCCCAAAAACATTTTCTCGGGGGCACTGGCCCTTGGACCCCCCAGCTAGGGGGGATCGTCCCCCGTGGAACCCCATGGGGGGGCGATGCCCCCCCATACCCCCCTGCTGGGGTGAGTGTACAATCCACCTACATATCATATAAAACTGGGGTACAAACACAGCTGAAACAATATCATCTATGAGACTGGAATATCTGGCTCCACAACCAACAATCTCCCAGTTGGAGACTGATCAATACAACTCCACCACAGCTGTACTTGCTGGACCTTGGACTTGGAAACTTTCTCCTCTTCACCTTCATGCTAGAAGGCCAACTAAAACTGAGCAGGAACTTAGTTTCTCTCTGGTCACTACCTTTGTAAACATGTCTGCAGGATTCTGGCTAGTATGTATCTTTTCCAGCTTCAACAGTTCATCTTCCAAAATAGAGCGTATGAAATTGTACTTGAGCTGTATATGTTTAGTCCTAGAATGGAATACTGAGTTCTTTGCAAGATGAATGGCACTCTGGCTATCACTATACAACCTACTATCCTTCTGCTTCTTACCCACTTCCTCCATAAACCTTTTCAACCAAATCATCTCTTTACTAGCCTCCGTAATAGCAACATACTCTACTTCCGTTGTTGAAAGTGCAACAACCTTCTGTAGTTTCAAAATCCAGCTTACTGTTGTTCCACCTACAGTAAACACATACCCTGTGGTTCTCCTCCTGCTATCCTTATCACCTTCCATATCTGCATCAACATATCCCTGTAGAACAGTGTCTGAACCTCCAAAACATAATTCCTGAGTGGTGGTACCTCTCAAATACCTGAGAATCCATTGTACTTCCCTTGAATGTTCTTTACCTGGATTGTTCATATATATGCTCACAAATCCCACTGCATGTGCAATATCTGGTCTTGTGCACACCATGGCATACATCAAGCTACCAACTGCTCATTGATAGGGAATCTTGGACATGTAATCTGTCTCTTCCTATGTCTTTGGACACATTTCGTTACTTAGACTGAAATGGTTGGCCAAAGGTGTACTAACTGGTTTTGCATTCTGCATTCTGAATCTCTCCAACACCTTTTGTATGTACTCACCCTGAGGCAATGTCAATTTGCTATTTTTCCTGTCTCTTGGTATTCTCATACCAAAGATTTGCTTTTCAACACCCAAATCCTTCATCGCAAATGAATTATCTAGCTTCCTTTTGAATACATTTATATCCTGCATGTTAGACCCTGCAACAAGCATGTCATCCACACACAATAACAAGATAATATATATTTCATTGTCTATCTTCTTGAAATAAACGCAGTGGTCAGAATGACATCTACTATAACCTTGTTCTGTCATAAACCTGTCAAATTTTAAATACCACTGCCTTGGAGCTTGCTTCAAGCCATACAAACTCTTTTTCAACCTGCATACCAAGTTCTTCTTACCTTTGACCTCATACCCTTGTGGCTACTGCATATATATCTCTTCCTCCAAATCCCCATGGACAAAGGATGTTTTTACATCTAACTGTTCAAGATGCAAATCTTCTACCACCACTAGACTTAAGATAGTCCTAATTGAAGTCATCTTAACAACAGGAGAAAATATTTCATCAAAATCAATACCTTTCTTCTGTGCAAACCCCTTTACAACAAGTCTAGCCTTGTACCACTTCTTGCCTCCTTCTTCTTTCTTCAACCTGTAAATCCATTTTTTCTACAATGCTCTTTTACCAGCATGCAATTGAACCAAATCCCAAGTCTGGTTTCCTACCAATGAGTCCATCTCCTCATTCATGCCTTGCTCCCACTTCTTTCTAGTTTCCACCTGCATTACCTCTTCATAACATTCTGGTTCACCAACATCAGTCATCAACAAATAATACATTGAAGGAGAGTATCATTCAGGGAGTCTACTTAACCTAGTAGATCTTCTTACAGTTGCAGGAGTTTCAGGCACTTGCTGCTGTTCTTGATTTTCTGGCACCTTTGGAACTTCATTTTCTGTAATTTCATCAAGTACTATGTACTCTGTGTTTTCCTTTTCCTGTTTCTTTCCTTGCAACTGATCTTTATACATGACCTTTTCATTGAATATGACATCTCTACTTTTAATTATTTTGTGATTTTCATAATCCCATAAATGATAACCAAAATCATCAACCCCATATCCAATAAAGGTACATTTCTTGGATTTAGCTTCAAGCTTTGTTCTATTTTCTTTATCAATATGGACAAATGCTTCACAACCAAATGTTCTTAGAAATGAGTAGTTTACCTTTTTATCTATCCATGCCTCTTCTAGAATACCACCATCCAAAGCACTTGAAGGTCCTTTGTTTATTAAATAAACAACATTATTTACAGCATCCACCCAAAACTATAAGGACAACCCTGCATGCAGTCTCATACACCTTACACGCTCCATGATCATTATTTTCATCCTTTCTGACATACCATTTTCTTGTGGTGTTCCTAGGACTATCTTCTCTCTACGAATCCCATGGTATGAATAGTAACTTTCAAACTCCTTGCCGCAGTACTCACCTCCATTATCAGATCTGAGACACTTCAACTTTTTTCCTTTCTCATTCTCAACCCAAGCTTTCCACTTCTTAAAAGTAGAAAACACATCATATTTATGTCTAATGCAACAAACCCAAGTTTTCCTAGTTGCATCATCAATAAATGTAACATAATAATGAGAGCCACCAAGAGATTGTACCTGAGTCGGTCCACATACATTTGTATGGACTAGCTCTAACTTTTTATTCTTCTTTTGTTTCCCAACCCTGAGAAATCTGACTCTCTTATGTTTTCCATAAACACAGTTTTCACATAATTCCAAACTTACCTGCTTCAAATCTGGCAGCAACTTCCTTGAGTGGAGAATCTGCATTCCCTTCTCACTCATGTGGCCAAGCCTATGATGCCACAATGTTGTATATGTTCCTGTGGAAGCTAAAGAGATAGAATGGTCAGTATTATGAGGACATAAATACAACGTACCTATCCTGTCTCCTTTTTCTATCACCATTGATCCTTTAGTGATCTTCCACCACTTTTCTCCAAATGTAGATAGACAGTCACCATCTCCCAACTTCCTTGTTGAGATCAGATTTCTTTTCATAGCAGGAATATGCCTAACATCTTTCAACAGCCAGTCAGTTCCATTCTTAACTTTTATCAATACCTTACCCATTCCAACAATTTTACATGGCTCATCATCACCCAATAAAACATGTCCAAAATCGCGAGGAACATACTCATGAAAGTATTTCCTATGGGGTGTAGCATGACTTGAAGCTCCTGAACCTACTACCCAATAATCACTAGTATTATCTAATGCAAGAATCAAAGCATCTTGTAACACATCACCTACTACATTTGCTTCCTGGGTAGCTTCCTTCTGTGCATCTCCTTTCTTCTTTAGAGATCTGCAGTCTTTCTTCAGATGTCCTTTCTTTCCACAGTTTCAGCACTCTATTTTTCCCAGTCTGGACTTCGATCTGCCCATTTTAGACTTGCCATGATTACCTTGGCTCTTTCCTCTCTCCTTTTGTCTTCCCCTACTCTCCATGGTTAACGCATTACCTGATGTCTCATCTATGATTTTTCTTCGCATTTTCTCGCTAAGAATAACACCAATAACATCATCGAATTTCAAGGTGTTTGAACCAGAGACAGAGTTACTTACAGCCATGACCAAGCTATTCCATCTTTCTGGCAATGAACACAAGATTAGAAGAGCCCTAACCTCATCATCAAAGTTCACACTTACAAAATTTAGATGATTTGTAACCATATTAAACTCATTTAAATGATCAGTAACATATCCACCTTCAGACATCTTCATATTAAATAAACTCTTCACTAGAAATACCTTGTTGGAGGCCGAGGGTTTTTCATACAGGTTACCTAGTGCACTCATCAAACCATCCGTTGTTGTTTCTTTTGAGATATTGAAAGCCATTGACAAATCCAGGCTCATCCATATTGTTGCCAGAGCCTTTATGTCAAGAACCTCCCATTCTCCGTCCTTCATAGCCACTGGCTGCTTTTCTCTTCCTCCCAATGGTAGGAATAGATCCTTCTGGTACAGATAGTCCTCCATTTGCATCTTCCATAACTGGAAGTTTTGGACGTTAAACTTCTCGACCTTAAACTTTCCTTCTTCTGTCATTGCTCCCACTCGAACTAGAAACCCTAGCTTCCTGCAGGTTTATCTGCCAAATAGACCTTCGACTCTGATACCAATTGTTGGGAAAACATGATTGCAGAGCAATAACAATAAACAAAAATGCAAATATAATCACACACACATTACAAGAGAGACACAGATATATCGTGGTTCACCCCAACTTGGGCTACGTCCACACTGAAGTTGTCAGTCCTTATTATTATTCCATCCAGCAAAGTGAAGGGATACAACCTGTAGCACAACCGCTGCACTTCCTCTTCACTGTCTCACATAGTCTCTCTTCAGATCTGAGATATCTTTACAATGCATAAAGCCTAATACATCATTCCCTAGCCATATTACAATGTCTTTCTTTTATAGGGAAATACAATGGGAAAATACCACTGGATACCCAAAACCATGGGCCCGCAAAATAGCTGGCGAAAACAACCCCAAACAAATTTTATCGGGGGATACGCCCCTGAACCCCCTTTCTTGGGGGCGCTGGACCCCAAACCCCCCAGCCAAGGGCGATGGTCCCCCATAGAACCCTGTGGGGGGGAGATGCCCCCCCACACCCCCCCTCTAGGGTGAGTGTACAATCCACCTACATATCATATAAAACTGAGGTACAAACACAGCTGAAACAATATCATCTATGAGACTGGAAGATCTGGCTCCACAACCAACAGTTACAAGTGTAACAAAATTGGTCACAAATCTCAGGAAAGTCAGTCAAACACTCGAAGAAGAAAACATGTGAGGAATTCCAATCTATTAACATATGTAGTGATTTAGAAGACAAAAGAAAAGAACAATGCAGGATGATCTATAGAAGAAAGAATGTGAATAGTGTTTTGGACTATGTCAAAGTTATGGATGAATACGTGGAGACCTTATGAGATGAATCATTCTCCACTCTAACACAATGTTGACTCACAGACAGTTCGCAGTAAAATATTTGTGTGCCAACATAAACTATGACAAAGGGTGAGCCTTAATGATTAGTGGAAAAGTGGAACGAATGATAATAAATGCTCAAACTAAAACAACATTAAAGATGGAGAGTGGTTAAGTGAATTTGTACAGAGATCAAATCAAAACTGAAAATTTTCATTTTTCAAAATGGACCAAATCTTGGTAAATCCACAGAAGGTGGAAAACATTAAAGGGACGGTCCTTTATAAACTATGAGAATTCTTAGTATGAACTCCCACGCCTATTGAGATCAACAAGAGATATAGAGTGAAAATCATGTGAAGAATTGAAGCTTGAAGGCCATGTCACCCAGAAGACAATGCAGATCAAAGAACCCATCTGTAAATAAGCATGAAAGTTTTACAAAAACATAAATATGCATTCATCAAATATTGATATTGACTACATTCCAACTCGAAAATATGATGCTCCACATGTTTCCCTGCCAGAGGTATAAGATACATAAATACAGGACCGAAAGAGCTCAAAAGCTATAATTTTTGAAGAAAATATGCATGCTGAACTATACAAGTTCACATTTGCAGATTATGATGTCATTGGCCATGAAAATTTCCATACATTAATTATGGAAAAGTACATGGATAAGAAGGAAAGTTTGGATCCCAAAATACAAACGGTGATGGAGCTCAAATAATGGGAAAATGGACTATCTAAATCAGGGATATTGAATATGTTAGAAATCCCTTACTTTGGAACATCCCTACAAGTGAAAATGTGCACAAAATTGTTGCTATCACAAGTTCATGATGGGTACCTATGGATTAACAAACCCAAATATATTGACACCAATATTATTGAAGAAATCACAGGGCTTCCCTCTACTGAGGAAGATATAAGTCTAATGATGAGCAAAAGTCAATAAAAGGCTCTTGGAAAGAGGATGGCTGAAAAATACAGAACTCAATGTGCAAGTAGTGTTGGAGTATTAAAAAATACACCTATACCATTTTAGACTTAGGATATAATTAATTAATCATTTATGATTAATTTCCTAAATTTTGACTAGGTAAATAGGGTCAGTTTTGTCTTTTAGTGGACCACTTGCCATCCTTAGTCACTAGGGTGCACTTTAGGAGATTCTGGATAAGATTTCATTGGATTTTGTTTGATTTCTTTCCATTTTTGGTTTAGAAGGTGCTTGCCTGATTTAGACAACTTTATCCTATTTTTCTACTTTCTAGTGGATAAGGTAAAGCTAGTTGACTTAGAAACTCTCTCCACTTGACCAATTCGGCCTTCACATCATACATTTTCTCCTAAATCCATCATTACATTCCACTTACCTCACTCATGAGCTTCCATACCATATTTAGCTAATTGGTGAACCTTTAGACAGTTTTGGAAACAACTTTTCCCACCTAGGGGGGTTTTTTGCCTTTAGTAAGCCTATTATTTTTGTACTTTTCAACTTTCCTCTAAGCCACTCAATTTTCTCCATGGAAGATGCATTATATATTGTAATCATATTGATGAATAATATACACAAATTTTTCCACAAATTATCTTCTTTATTCTTCTTCTCTCATTCTCAAAAATATTCCATGTGAAGTTGTCTTATTGAATTTAGATCTAAGCCATTGAAAATCTCACATGGTATTCAAGCTAGATTGATTCAAAACAATTTCCAAAGTGTTTTTTGTAGGGTATTTCCATCACCAGGAGTGCATTAGCATGGATCAAAATCAAGCTAAAGCTGTGACTCTCACTCCCTTCAACTACTTTGACTGGAAGGCGCATCTGATCATCCAGCTTCAAAGCAAAGGATTGTATATAGTCACTATGGGGCTTGAAACTGATCCAGGAGCTGTTGCATGAAAATCCAAATGGTTCAATAGGCTTGATAAAGCTCATGGGTTACTTTGTCTCTCTGTATCTTCGGATCTTCTATTCCATATTGAATCTCTACCAACTCCAAATCAAGTGTGGACAAAGCTAGAGTCTCTCTTTGGAAAACATGATGGGCTCATAGGTCATTTATTGGAGATTGAGTTGATCTCACTTATTCCAAGTAATTTCAATTAAATGGAATATTTCATCTCAAAATTCAAGAAACTCGTGCTTCAACTCAAGCAATGTGGCATAGATAAGAAGGATTAGCATCTAATCATTACCATTTTGTCAAAACTAAGCTATGAATACTCAACATTTGTGTCTACTTTTCATACTAGAAGACTTGCAGTTCCCAATTGGAAGATGCCAAGCTGGGATGCATTCATTGATTCGCTCACTAAAGAGAAGGAAAAGCTGGTGCAAATGAGGGATCTAACACCCTCCAAAGACTTTGCACATGTTTCTCATGGAGCAAAGAGTTTCAAGAATGAAAAGTACAAACAAAATATCTTGTCAGATGTAGAGGACTCTGATGAAGACTCCAAAGCCAAGAAGATGAAGAAGGAGAAGCCCAAGTGTTATTATTACTGCAATTGTTTCAAAAATAAATTGGAAATCATCCTGAGAAATATTGTTTCAAAAATAAATTGGAAATCATGGCCAAGATGCTGGAAGAGCATAACATAGATGTTCCTGACTTTGCAAGAATAGAATAAGGAAAGCTTGTTGTAGAGCAAGAACATTGTCTCCAAGCCTCTCACAAAGGTAATCATGCTTATGATTTGAGTGCTAGAGTGAAAAATACTTCTTATGTCTTTGATTTTGATTCATATTATGATATATAAAAATAAAAAACCTCCACCTCTTCCTTGGTACAATATCCAGTCAGTTCACCCAAGTCTCCTCTCAAACATAGTCATTTTTCACTAGTTTTTGACTTGTCTTCTGAAAGGTCTTTACACCTCCACTCAAATATTTTTTATTTTGATTTTGAAGATGATATACAGTTTGATATATAGGTCATGACACCTTCCGCACCATTTTCCAAACTATTGGATGCACAAAATACCCTACAACCCCCAAGTTCTCCAGTTAAGAAGCCACACAATTCCATGGTTTCCTATAGTGTGTCACTTGTCTCAGTTGTTCTTATGTCTACTATATCTTTCATTGGTTGGAAATCCATGTCCTTGGGAATCATTGGAATGATATTTCACACATCTTTACCTTACCCCATCACTCATGGTTCAAAATTCAAGTCCTCAAACTCTCTAGGCTCGCTCAGCTATTAGGGTAACTTAGTTGTCCACTATTTTCCTACTGAAACTCTATCTGATCATGGGGACTCTCCACCCGTGTTGTTTTTTGTTCCATATGAATAAAATTATAATATTTCAGAGATTCAAGATCTCCTTTACAATATCATAAATGTTCTACATCATTTTGAGAAGAAGGTACAAGAATTAGTGCACCACATTGCAGCTGCACAAGAAGTTGATCATGTTGAGTCCATTGATGCTCTTTGGGAAGGAGTTTGCATAGATATTATTTTGATCATTGATTATGTTTCCAGATCAGATTATCTATGTTATAACAACAAGAATAATTCATATGATGCTCCTCCATCATCAGAAGATGAGCTTATAGACCCTCTACACATGATTTTTTCCTACACCACATTGATGCATTGATAAATGATCATGACATTCACAATATCTTCATCAAGTATGTTACTCAGAAGAAACCCATTCAACTCATTCAAATCCTCCAAATGAGGAACAAGACAGTATGAAGACTTCTAACCATGTCCATTTTTTAGGATGGTTTTGTTCCCATGAGGTTTTCCATGTTTCCTCGCTTTACATGGACTAGTTATTTTTGTATTGGGGTGACCATAAGCCTTGTTGCTTGAGCCCAATATTTCTGATATTTTCTAATTTACACGACATAAATTCAGGCTTAATGGGGGGTGTGGGAGTATTAAAAAACCCACCTATACGATTTTAGACTTAGGATATAATTAATTAATCATTTATGATTAATTTCCTAAGTTTTGACTAGGTAAATACGGTCGGTTTTGTCTTTTAGTGGACCACTTGCCATCCTAATTCACTAGGGAGAACTTGAGTAGATTCTCAATAAGATTTCATTGGATTTTTTCTGATTTCTTTCCATTTCTTGTTTAGAAGGTGCTTTCTTGATTTAGACAGCTTTATCCTATTTTTCTACTTTCTAGTGGATAAGGTAAAGCTAGTTGACTTAGAAACTCTATCCACTTGACAAATTCAACCTTCACATCATATATTCTCTCCTAAAGCCATAATTAAATTCCATTTACCTCACTCATGAGATTCCATACCATATTTAACAAATTCGTGAGCCTTTAGACAGTTTTGGAAACAACTTTTGCCACCTAGAGTGTTTTTTTCCTTTAGTGAGCCTTTTCTTTTTGTCCTTCTCAACTTGCCTCCAAGGCATTCAATTTTCTCCATGGAAGATGTATTACATATTGTAATCATATTGATGAATAATATACAGATATTTTTCCACAAATTATCTTCTTTATTCTTCTTCTCTCATTCTCAGAAATATTCCATGTGAAGTTGTCTTATTGAATCTAGATCTAAGCCTTTGAAAATATCCCAAGTAGAGAGTTCTCAATCGCACAAATAAAGGATGATGCAATAAGATTGACTGCCCAATTACTACCATGCAATCTATTCTGAAAGATCTTCGAGGATCAAGCCTTGGTATAAATCATTACAGTAGCAAAAAAATGTGTTGAGGGAATCTAGATGATTTGGTCAAACTTCTTGTTGAATGAGCTTCTTGAAGACTATATGCAATCATAATAAAAAGGTAATCCCTTTCATTATACTTGGTTATTAATTTGTGTTTCACTCACGGGATGGAAGGAACCCAAGGGGAGTTAGTTCTTTGATAGAAACATGAGGCCCTTCCAAGCTGCAAGATACAAAAAGATATTGATTTCTAACATTTCCAGTAGACAGAAGGAAAACAATATCATTTTGTTCTTATACTGTGAAGAAATCATATTTATTATACGAGAAACTCCATGCATACCATCTCATATAGTTGAATCATATAAGGGGATCATGCATTTCAAAATTGGAATGCATCATACTTACATACAGGAAAAAGGGATCCTAGAAAATGGTGGTTGTCCACTAGGTTTATTTGTTTTGAAGAGGATGTTGCAAAAATTGTTCAAATATGGCACACAGAGTGGAAAGTTCCATTAACGGAAGAAGAAGAGGCATTGCTATAGGAACAGTCGCGCAAATAAACACCCAAGGTGGAATAAACCATCAACTTGTTTGAATATTAAATCTTCCTACCTTGTCATTTAATTGCATTGGTTGCATTTATTAATCTTCTATGGTTAATTCCTATGTAATACAGTAGGAAAATTGCCTTGTGTGGACCACAAGGAAACATTGGGGGGACCACAATACTTCCAAAGTGTGGACCACAAGCAACCTAGGCCATTTGGGCGCATTCCTAAAATATTTTGGATAAGAGTTGGTAGGATAGGCGCACTTCTAGTTTTACTGCTTTTTATAGCTTTTACCCTGTGGGGAAAAGCTAGTCACCTTGGGAAACTTGTTTTATGCACCCATGACAATACACAATGTTTCTTCTTTCCAAATTTCATATTTGGAATTTTTTCTCATCATACATCATCTTCAGCTCACTAATTTATCAATTCGTGAGATTTTGGAGTGATTTGGAAAGCATACTTGCCGCCTAGGGGGGATGAGCATATTTTTAGTAAGTCTGGTGATGAGATGATCCAAATGGCATCTTTGTCCATTGAATATCTGTTGTAATGTTATATAACGGAATCCTATTACTTTCATAAGGTTGGCTGATGTATTTTATTCATGAGAAGTTAATACATAATTGTATCTTTGTGAGTAATTTTTGTGTCTTTGACTAGTTGTGTGAGATATTCTGTGAGTGAGTGTAATTGTTTGACCAGATATTGGTGTGAATTGAATTTCACATGGTATCAGATATGTCAAGCATTTCCTTTCTCCTTCTATTGTCTTCCAGGATCCAACCAATCTCAAGGAAGGTGCATTGAGCAATCCACTAGGTGAATTCTATTCTCTACATGGCGCAATTTGGCATCCAGAAGTATACCAAAATCACTCCATAAGTTATTTCAGAGAAGCCATGGATCATTCACAGTAGATCATCCTCAATCCATTCAATTAATTTGACTAGAAGGTGCAGATGGATATTCTACTGAGGAGCAAAGGGCTCTACAGAGTGACAATGGCAACTGAAGCTGAGCCAACCTCAGCAGTAGAGAAATCTAAATGGCACAATCGAAGGGATGAAGCCTATGGGATGTTATGTCTCACTACATCTAGATATATTATATTTTATCTTGATGGACTCACTTCTCCCAATGAAGTATGGCTGAAAATTCAAGAATTGTTCGAGAAAACCAATGAATTGAGAGGCCATCAATTGGATAACGAGCTAGCCTCTTTGAGTCCACAAAATTTTGATAATCTACAGGATTTCTTCTCAAAATTTAAATCTATTGTATTGTAGCTGAAGCAATGTGGTATTGAAAAAAAAGATGAGCAATTAGTTTTGGCCATTCTCTCCAAGCTTGGCCCCAACTACTCAATCTTTGTCTCGACCTTCCATTCCACCCAGAAAGCAATTAAAAATTGGAAGATCCCAACACTTTCTGAATTCATGGAGTCTTTGACACAAGAACAAGACAAATTGGTCTTGATGGGATCCATTAAAAATCCATCCAAATACCACTGTCTGAATGTTGGAGATTCAAAGGGTTCAAAAGGGAAGAAGAAGGAAAATTTCAAGAAGCCCACTAGTGAGAGGAAAGACAAGTAGAAATTTAATGAAGAATCTTCAAATTTCAAAAAGAATCCAAATAAGAAGAATGAGAGGACAAAGTGAAATTATTGCAGCAAGGGATTTCATCTTGAAATCTCTTGCAAGAAGAAAACCATTTACCAAATGGATCCACTCTTGGAGAAATCCAACATTCCTCTTCTAGAGAGCACAAGGAGGAAGGACGGAGGACAAAATTGTGATGATAAAGAGAGATTTCATGCACTAATGGCCAGCACATCCAAACCTTCTTCATTCATTATTGATTCTGGAACTTTGAGACACATGGTTTCTACAATTAATTTTTTCACTTCACTTGACTCTTCCAGTGGTCCAAATATGTATTGGGAGACAATTCTAAAACTTCTAGCAAAGGAAAAGGTAGCATAGATCTCGAGTTTGGTTCATTTAATAATGTATTATTGTACCTGGACTTGCTGCAAACCTATTGTCAATCTATTATATGACCCACACAGGGATTCCCAAAAGAGTAACCTTTACCCCTAATGATGTTGAGATAGCTGAAATTTCAACAAGAAAAATTGTTGCATTAGGCATTGCTGATCACTATTCTAGAATCTACAAGTTTTCTCATTTTGTGCCAAGCCTCTCACCCTCTGCTCTTTTAACACATGCCAATGAGTCAAGTAAATTATGGCATGAAAGGTTTTTCCATTTGAACTACAAATATCTTTCCCAAATCCATGAGAAAGAAATGGTCATAGGGCTTCCTAATATCATATTTTCCAAAGGTGTCTGTCAATCTTTCATTATAGGAAAACACCTTGAGCATAAGTATGGGACATCCAATTCTGAGAGAACCACTACACCATTAGACCTTATTCATACTAATATATCAGGTCCATTCCCCCATGAGTCTTTGAACCATGCAAAATACATCCTCACATTCATAGATGACTTTAGCAGGTACTGTTGGATTTATTTCATCAAGCTAAAATCTAAAGTTTTTGGTCTGTTCAAGCTATTTAAAGCCTCAGTTCAGAACCACTCTGGTAGGCATATAAAAATTATCATATCTGATAATGGTGGTGAATATGTGAAATCATATTTTCAGCAATTTGGTGCCTCTTCGGGGATTCAGATGCAACACACAGTTCCATATACACCTCAGCAAAATGGGGTTGTTGAGAGGAAAAACAGGTCTCTAAAAGAGATGGCCACATGTATGCTTGAAAAAAAGTCATTGTCTCCAATGCTATGGGTTGAGGCAATAAATTGTGCCACATACATTCAGAATAGAGTGCCACATAAATCTCTCAAAGGAATCACTCCTTTCGAGGCTTTGACAGAGCACAAACCTGATATCTCTCATTTCAGGATTTTTGGCTCAAAGGTGTAGCTAGGGTTTTCACCCCAGCTTGTGCAAATGAGCACCTACTAAGGAGAAGAGACTCCTTAGTAGCAGTTCAATAAACAGTAAATTAAAGCACTAAAACAATATGAAATTTAACCTAGCATGAGCATTAACATAAATAATAAAACATGAAGATATGGCAAAAGATTTCTCTTTTTGTATTAAAGATTACATCAAGTGTAGAGGTTGGTGAAGCTCTTGCAGCAGTCCAAGAGGGTTGCTTCCAAGCTTCTAGATTTGCTCCTTTCTCTTTCTCCAAAGGGTTGGAAATGGGCCAAAGGGGCACTCAAGTGTGAAAGTAGCTCAAGGGTGAGCTAGGGTTTCAAGAGTGATTTTGGAAGAGTAAGGGTGTATTTGACTGTGGATATGAAATGAGGGGCCTCCATCAGCTATTTATAGGTTTTTAGTGGTGGAGTGCTGGCCCATGGTTTTTGGCACCATATGGTTTAGGTCAGCTGTATAGGGTTTTTTCCTCCTTTTTCCCTCTTTTTCCTCTTTTTTTATATTTTTTATTCCCTTTTTAGAGGGTTTTTTCTATTTTGGAGGAATTTTGGATTATTTTGGGGGGAAAAGGGGTTTTTTGGCCTTTTGGAGGCTTTTTAATGGGATTTTAAGGTTTTGGAAGATTTTATGGTAGGAAATGTGGACAAATGAGTCATGTAATGGGGTAGATGAGGTAGTGAGCACATTTTGGGTGTTAACAGATTGCCCCTTGATGTGTGAGGGCAGGAGCTCATCGTATGGCCGATAGACATCATAAGTCTTGTATGGTTTTCCTGGGGTGTGGAGAAGAGAAGAAACAAACTAGAGCCTCGAACAATGATCCGAACAAACTGCAAAAATTGAAAGTACATGTCCTCAATAATGAATGAGGAATAATCGGAACATATGGACGAGGCAGACATTCCCATGCTCGTATTAAGATATAGAACAATAATAACAATGGGGTCCAAAATATGGGGACTTGACATATACATAGCCTCAAATAATGAATGAGGAAGAATCTCAATATATGGACGAGTCGGGCATACCCATGCTTGTATCAAGATACATAAAAAATAACAGTGAGGCCCGAAAAGGGGGACCTGTAGGATACATAGAGAACCACTGTGAACATCATAAAGGTCCAGAGGGGACGCAAATCTGGGACATACTGCTGGGCTGACCATGTCTGAGCTGAAGAACTGGTACACTGGAATAACAACAGTGCTACTGAGTGGGGTACCAGAGGAACTGATGAGCTGCTGGAGCATAGTGACGGGGAGTCATATTCTCAATGGTACACTGAACTGGAACTGAACTGGGTACTCAAGGAAGCATATAAATGGATGGCTTGCAAATACAATTGCCAACGCAACCCAAACATCCACGGGAAAATATAACTGGGTGTTCTGAAGTGACTCACCAATGTGCTAGAGTCGGGGGGAATCCGGGGTCTTCGACCAATAATTGAAGGGATATAAACCCTTCGCGATTCTCAACGATGCGATCAAGGTGTTGAAGTCGAGCATGTGAGAAACAACCACTCGGAGAGGCAATGATGACTCCTCTCAAAATGGTCCGTAGGCACTCACCACAGATGGTGAGGGGTCTAAGGCGCAGGGACGTCTAGGTCTATCCTCTGGAATAGAGGGGCTGTCGTCGACAGAGGGAGACCTACAACTAGCACGACAATGATGTTTCCTTGATAGGAGCACGAGGTGAAGAACTGAAGTGTGAGAGTACTGATGGTAGGACTGTCAGACTGTGGGGGATAACTGGGAAAGTAGAGTGGGTGGACTCAAACTTCCTTTGTTCAGAGTATGATGGCGGGGACGATCGGGCAGCATATGAAACTGACTGGTGGGAAAGGGATCATAGTTTTACTGGATCAAGGATAGTGACTGGGATGAGTGATACTCAAGCTGGTGTAAAATGGCAGGAGACTACAGACTACTCTGAACAAAGGTGACCTGATTGGGGGTGCTGCCGAGATGATCGATCACAGTGCCAAGAGGCACGGGGGGACTTCTTCATGGGTTAAGGAACTAGAAGAAGTGTGTTCAAAATGGTACTGTCGTGTGGATTTATACGAGCCCAAGACAGTTCATGCTCGTGGTTACTTTCAATCTTAAGGAGTTTGAAAGCGATAAGAACACTCTAAAATAATGGAATGGTACTGTCGCGTGGATTTGTACGAGCCCAGGACAGTTCATGCTCGTGGTTTCTTTCAATTTTAGAGAGTCTGAAAGCGATAAGAAGACTCCAGGGGGTTTCTTTTTCGTGTGTTAGTCTCCAAGGCCCGAAGAAGCATAAAAGGATGCAATGAAGAACTCTTCTATCCGGTTGTGACTAGAGTATTCCTTTTTCGTAATTAGTCTACCAGGTTCGGAAAAGGGTTAAACTTATACTAGATAGACGCCCTTTCAGGTACTTTAACGAGCATGAAAGGAAGCAAGATTGCTTGGCGATCTTTTCATTGTTTTAGGAGTCAGAAAAGAGCTTAACACAAACTCCCTAAGTGCCTTTTTCGTAAAGGACTTGTCCGGCCCGAAAAAGGGATAAAATTATACCGAACAAAAGGAATGGTCAGGCAAGGAGGAAGTGCTTAATCAAGGAACAATAATGATGACCAAGAACGAGGGTAGGGGGGGAACACTGGTGGGCCTCCTTTTGGGGTAATGAATGGTGGAAAAATAACAAAATAAGTGCAGTATGACAAGAGTGAAGGGCTCATGTAAAAATGTGGAACAATCCGATGGTAGCCGATGTGGTGCGCAAACCGAGGCAACAAGGTGTCGGGACACAATGTTGAAACTATACCAGGTGAGAGTGAGAAATGATCTCAAGCATCATCATGAGCTCAGAAAAATGAATCTGGCAATATAAAAAGTGTCAGAAACGGATAATGGTCGATGTGGCACACAAACCGAGGCGACGGGGGGCGTTTTGGAAAAAATACCCAAAAAAAAAATAAAAAATCTTGGGGTGAGAGCAAAAAATGATCTCAAGCATCATCATGGGCTCGGAAAAATGAATCCGATGATATAAGGTATATTAAAAATGGGCTACGGACGATGTGGCACGCAAACCGAGGCGACAAGGTGTCGGGACACAATGTTGATATTGGTCCTAGTGAGAGCGAGAAATGATATCAAGCATCATCACGGACACGAAAATATGAATCCGGCGGTGCAAATGGTGCAAAACACGGAGGTCATAAGGACCCCGGAATGGTTAAAGGAAATAACTAGGTTAAAAAATGGTTACAAATAAAGGTGAGCCCACCAATCCAAGGATGCAGTGGTGGGGAGAAATGATGACCCGCGGGGGCAAAATACTAGGTGTATCGAATCAAATCATATATACAAGTGACATATGACCTCAAAAATGGTTGAGATCACACATGTGAAAAAGTGAGCAGGGTTAATTACTTGCCCCCATGCTATGTGCATCGGGTTTATGATTGTGGATCACATATGTGTTGGTTTGAACAAGGATGGACGTGCTGAGATAGATGTGATGGGGAAGGTTCAAAATGGTTGATCATGCCCCCTATCCTAGGTCAAGGTAATCTATTATGCACCCTAACTCAGAGGTGTCAATGTGGTGCTCGATGATAGTGGGGTCAAGACCAGGCATTTCGGTGTAGGATCAGGCAAAGACATCACAGAACTCTTGGAAAAGTTTATTGTACTCTCCGATCTCATACTCACTGCAGGAGGCTCCTAAGGTAATGATTTCAAGAGCACCAGGTGGGTCAGAGATATCTATGTGGATGACGGGTGAGATGTTGGCCATGTTACCTTCCTCAAAGGCATCAGGAGCGGGAATAGGATCCTTAAACCAGTCGACTTTGGTGGGAAGGAAATCTTTGGACTCAACCACAAATTGGGTAGCTTTGGTAGAGGAGGAGTCTTCTGGGAGGAAATAGGAACGATGGTGCATGTCGTCCCAGGGATAATCTGGGGCAGTGAGAGCCTCTAGAATCTCCTCATCATTGCGGAAACTTTGAGTTGTCAAAGGAGTGGTAGTCAAAGAGATCATATAAATGGTGTTAATCTCTCTGGATGGGGGTGATACTGGGGGGTGGATCTCCTCAATTGTCGGGGGTGCCATCTCAAGGTCCAAATTATTCATCTCGTAGAGAGCTGGTCTGTAATCTGGGAGATCAGGACAGTGATGTGAGTAATGGCCGTAAATACCGCATATTGCATAGGGGTGGTTGGTACGCAATGATTTATCACGAGGCTTAGGGGTTGGATCGAGTTCGACAACCGGGATGTTGGGGTCGTCGTCAAGCATTTGCATGTGTTCCTGTAATGCAGGTAATTGTGGACATTGATGAGTTGGATGGTCTAACTCATCACACAACGAGCATTTAGGAGGAGCACGGGGGGGGGGGGGGGGCGGGTTTAACTACCTTGGGAGGGGGTACAGTAGTGTATGGTTGTGGGCCTCTGCCCCCAGTGGGCTTGATAAGAGGAGGGTGATTCATAGATGACAAAGGGGTAGTGACACCGGGAGGTGGTTGACTAGTAGTGGAAATGGGTTGCACCGGTTGTAGGACGACATTAGGTGTCAGTGGGGGAACGGGAGGCGAAATATACCACACGGGTAATCCTAAGGTTAACACGGGGAGGCTGAGGGTAGCCATAACTGGGGCGCTTACTACGCCCGAGGGAGGGAATAGGAAGGAGATTGTGTGGATGGGTGTAACACTAATGTGACTAGGTACCAATGGTGGTTTGGGTAACAAGGGTGTTTGATTGGTGGGTGTTTGTGTATTGCGGGAAAGGGTACATAGGCCATATACTTCGGTTGCGGGTGACGAGGGTGGAATGGATTGGAATGTTGAGGTCCTCGGCGTATCTAAGTAAATTCCGGGTCCCACGGAGGAAAAAAATGAGGTAGTTGCACCACAAACAGGTTGTTCAACCATGGGGAGAACATTTTCAGGTGCAGCGGGGGCATTGGGATCGTAATAGGTGAGTTGGTCGACCTTGACCACGCGTCCGTCATGGGGGAACATCATGGTACGAAAAACGGATGAGGAAACCGCTCGCATGGAATACATGTAGCTACGGCCAAGTAAGAGGTTATAATCAAGTTGGGCATTGATGACCTCTATCTCAATGAACATGGTTTTACCAGCCAACTGGACAGGGACATTAGCTAAGAGACCTTGGGGTTGAGCCGAACGGCCGTCGTAGGCTCGCAACGCAATGGTGGACTACTGAAGAGTAGGGGATCCCAACTTCTACCAAATGAATGTGGACATAACGCATGTAGAGGCACATTCATCGATAATGCACCGATGGATGACAAGATTCCGAATGAAAACAGAAACTTGGAACGCTAAAGTGGAAGGCAGGCATGGTTCGGACTTGTCCAAATCGAAGGCCATCAGTCGTGAATCATTTGGGTCAATAGCACCAATGGTGGAGAACAAAGTCTTGCGCTGTGAAGGAAATTTTTTAAGACTTTTAACGCAGACATGGCTGCAGGAGACTGGGCTAAGTCATCTACAATGTTTTTGTCGGCGGGAGAGGCTTCAGGGGTGGAGCCATATTGGTTCCAACGGGTTTGGAGGTTGACATCAGTGGATGACATCATTAACAAGTGGCGGGTACCTGAGTCTAACATGGGTTGATCAGGAGCAGCATAAGTGATCTGTTGTTGTGGTGGCGCGTTGCCTTGAGGGGGAGCCAATGGCTGAGTGTTCACTATGCCTTGGGTTGGTAAGGGGTTTTGTAGCACCAAAGGTTGATGCTGAGGTGGTGGGGGGTTGGGTGGTGCCTGAGGAGCCACATGCCCTTGGTGATGGGAATCATCAGTCCAGAGTTGCCGAGATCGCTCCAAATGTGGGCAAGCATGTGTGTAGTGGCCATAGACCCTGCAAATAGAACAAGGATGGTTTGTTTGCAAATTAGGATTTTTGGCCTACTTGGGCAGCCGATCAGGGTTCTGGTTTGCAGGTGCCACGTTATTGTTGTTTAGGGGATTGGGAGGTTGACCGGCCTAGTCTGGAGGGGGGTTGTTCCCACGGTTACGGCCTTTTCCACGGTTTTGCTGGCCCTGTTGGCACTGGTTATTTTGGTTATGCTGCGGATTCTGTTGGGCGTATACTTGCCCTTGGGCAGCAGGTGGGTTCTGGGGTTGTGCAAGTGCAGGAGCAGGCTACGATGGATAATAAGTAGGTGGAGGCTATGCAGGTGCTGAACCTTGTCGGGGTTGCTGATACGTCTGTGAAATGGGTTGGGGGTTTGCCGCACGGGCTGCCTGTGGTGGGTAATAAGCATGTTGGGATTGAGAGGATACAGGAGCCGATGCAGCCCATGGGTGGTAATATGGTTGAGGTGCGACCGGGGGGGTGTCAGAGGAGGACGCATGACCAAAGCACTAAGGTGGACATGAGGGTCCGTGGGAATGGTGGTGATGTGCCATGGGAGCATACAAATTGGTTTCTCCAGACTGTGATGTAGCCCACAAAAGTTCAGGGCCATGGCTAGGACGTGCTATGGAAAAGGGTTGGGGATGCGAGGCAACACAGCCAATGATGCCATCTGTGGCATGGGATTCCCCCACCGCATCGTGTTGGGATAAATCACCACGAGGGGCGTCAGGTATGATGGTATACAGATAACCCGACTGGGCGTAAATAAGGACAAATTGCCGGGCTTTGAGGATGGCCTCTTCTTCAGACTGGGGTTGTTCGGATGCCACATCCTTGGCAATGATAGGAAGGAGGGATTTTAGAAACCAATCTAAGAAGATACGGTCATCTAACTTGATTTTGCAGAGGCTGCAGCGTTGATGCCACTCATGAATGTGGTCAGTGATGTGGGTAGCCGTGTTCTGTCTGTAAGACAATAAGATCTCAACTCCCGCGTCATAGCGGATAGGTAACTGAAAGAACTGCAGGAAAGTCGAAGCAAGGGAAGTAAAGGTGGCATGGGTCCCATGGGGCTGCTCGATGTGCCACTTAGCTGCAGAGCCAGTGAGGGTGCGCTGTAACAAATGGAGGCAGACAGAGTTGTCCACTATGGAGTTGGAGGAACACCATAGATGGAAGGACATAATATGGTTCTGGGGGTCCTCACCTGCCTTGCCCTCAAACTTAGGGATGTCGGAGGGAAGCTTGGTGGGCATGTGATGCCACGCAGGGTCGTGTCCGATGGTATTGTTAGTCAGTCTAGCTAGTTCAGGAAGGTTGAGGCTAACCATGAATGGAAAACTAGTAGAAGGATGTGACATACTAATGGGTGTGGCCATGTTGGGGCCAATGCCCCCAAGTGGAGGGGCTAGGTTTGGGATGTTTCCCCCAAGTGGAGGAATGAAAGTTGTATGGGACAGTCTTGCACCGCTAAGGGTAGTGTGAGTCACTGATGGAGTGGCGATATGTATGCCAGCTACTGAAATGGGTACAGTGATCGAAATGGTAGATGTGGGCCCCATCGAGGTCATACCCAAAGCAGGTGTGGTAGCTGGTGTGGTGGTGGATGCTCCACCAATGGTCCCTACAAAGAAAGGGGTGGAAGTCACGCCAGCCATTGGGCTGGTTGGTGTAGTGTAAATGGGGTTCTCAGACTCTGCCTCAAAATCAAAGGTAAAATAAGGGGCATCTAGATTGGGTGACGGAGGTCTATGCCATTGACGAGTGGAGTCAAGGGACAAAGCTCGAGATCTATGATGAGTGGTATCAAGTGATGAAGATCTATGTCTATGACGGGTGATGTCAAGTGAACCGTGCTATGGGGGCTCGCCCTGGAGGTGCCGATAATGTCTCAGGGACTCAATGGTGACAGATGGTGTCAGATATCTGGGGGTTGTGTTGAGTGTAAAAACAACTCAAAAACCCTAATGCAACCGAGTGTGCAGAAGGAGAGATAAAAAAATATGGCACTCAGGCCATAAATCAACTCAAAACACTTACTGTAACAGTTGTGCTACAATAAGTGGAGTATCGACAGAAATGGTCAGAATACCAACAAGCAGCAGGTTTCCTAAAAAATAAAAATAGTGGACTCGCTAGACCAAAAGGAGGTAAGGGGGCATGCAAACAGCTAGCTAAATAGTATTCTGACTCAACTAGACATATCCTCTGCAAGGTGATGAAATCCAAGTCAGACAATATGGATAGTAGATCCAAGTGGCTAAAGATATCCCCCTACCGGGAGGGACACCGGGTAGTCAATCCTAGAAGAAAAGCAACTAAGATACCCCGTTCATGACACGTTCGGTTGGGTGAATCTGCTGTTTGGTTCTATCGCCACTGTATCCCCATACGGGTGATACACCGAGAACTGTGAAAGATATCCTTCGGTTACTGAATGGATTGCGGTATTCCACTTAGGCTTCCGGAACCCGTCTGGTGACTTCAACCATCCTAGGGGAGAGGCCTTCCTAATAAATTGGTTTTAAACCGTGTCAAAAAATACTAGGGGATTTTGGTTCCCTAATGGACAACAGCTATGTCTCAAGTGTAAGCAACTGAGGGGTTTTATTTGGATGCCCATCCCCCCGATCCTACCTAACTACAAAAATTCTTATGTGTTCTCCAAGTGGGGTTAGAATGTTGGTTGTGTTAAGTAGTATTTAGGGCTCACTTGAATTAGGTGATAGAGTGTGTGCGTGTGAGATGATGAACCCAAGTAAAAGTGCCACGGGGTGGGCAACTTTCTAACTAAAAATGACAATACAGAATTTAAACTTTGAAATGCAAAATTTTCTCTTTTTAATTAAAATGCTGAAATTTAAAAAATATTCTGTAAATGGAACATAAATAATACTGCAGAAAAAAGGTTGTAGGGAAGTATGGCTGCACATATGACAGATGGCTGTGCAGGTGCAGAAAATATTGCAGCAAAGTACTGGGTTCAAAACAGGGAAAAAAGTGCAGAAAACAGACCATGGGTCTGTCGCAAATCTGGGTGGTCGGACCGCGGGAAACAGCTCAACAGTCGCGGATGGGTTGCAGGATTTTGGCCAAAAGACGCAGTCGGGCCGCAAGAAAAAGGTCGAAAGTCGCAGGCGGGTTGCAGGAAAATGGCTGAAAGCCGCAAGCGAGTTGCAGGAAAATGGCTGAAAGCCGTAAGCGAGACGCGGGAAAAAGGCCGAAAGAGGCAGGCGGGTTACAGGAAAATGGCTGAAATCTGCAAGCAGGACGTGGGAACAAGGCCGAAAGACGCAGGCGGGTTGCAAGTAAATGGCTGAAAGACGCAAGCAGGACACGGGAAAAAGGGTTAAATCCGCAGGCGGGTTGTAGGAAAATGGCTAAAAGCCGCAAGCGGGATGCAGGAAAAAGGGTTAAATCCATAGGCAGGTTACAGGAAAATGGCTTAAATCCGCAAGCGGGACGCGGAAAAAAGGGCTAATAGCTGCAGGCGGACCGCACGAAACAAGCAAATAGCCATGGTAAGAACATAGGCAACAGACTAGAAACCCCCGGTAGGTCGCCGAAAATAGTCTGAGAGCCACGATCGGATCGTAGGTAAATCCTTGAAAGACGCGGTCAGAACGCAACTGCGGGGGGCAACAGATGTGGTTTACGGCAGCCGAAAGGGACAGTCAAAAGGAAAAAACAGAAAAATATTGCAGAAAATTAAAAACGTTAAAACTTTAAAACTATAACCATAAATTCAAAGGAACACAAGGGGAGTTGCCAAAACTGTAGCTAGGGTTTTCACCCCAACTTGTGCAAATGAGCACCTACTAAGGAGAAGGGACTCCATAGTAGCAGTTCAATAAACAGTAAATTAAAGCACTAAAACAATATGCAATTTAACCTAGCATGAGCATTAACATAAATAATAAAACATGAAGATATGGCAAAAGATTTCTCTTTTTGTATTAAAGGCTACCTCAAGTGTATAGGTTGGTGAAGCTCTTCCAGCAGTCCAGGAGGGTTGCTTCCAAGCTTCCAGCTTTGCTCCTTTCTCTTTCTCCAAAGGGTTGGAAATGGGCCAAAGGGGCACTCAAGTGTGAAAGTAGTTCAAGGGTGAGCTAGGGTTTCAAGAGTGATTTTGGCAGAGTAAGGGTGTATTTGACTGTGGATATGAAATGAGGGGCCTCCATCACCTATTTATAGGTTTTTAGTGGTGGACTGCTGACCCATGGTTTTTGGCACCATATGGTTTAGGTCAGCTGTATAGGTTTTTTTTCCTCCTTTTTCCCTCTTTTTCCTCTTTTTTTTATATTTTTTATTCCCTTTTTAGAGGGTTTTTGCTATTTTGGAGGAATTTTGGATTATTTTGGGGGGAAAAGGGGTTTTTTTGGCCTTTTGGAGGCTTTTTTAATGGTTTGGTGGCCTTTTGGAGGCTTTTTAATGGGATTTTAAGGTTTTGGAGGCTTTTATGGTAGGAAATGTGGACAAATGAGTCATGTAATGGGGTATATGAGGTAGTGAGCACTTTTTGAGTGTTAACAAAAGGCTTGGGCTAGGATTCCACTTGAGAAGAGGAGGGCTATGCAGCCCCAAAGATAACGATTTTTATTTGTTGGATATTCAGAGGACTCCAAAGGTTATAAGTTTCTGAACATGACCACTCATAAAGAATTCATCGAAAGAAGTGTGCAGTTTGAGGAAGAGTCGTCTCAGAGCACTGAAATTGGAGAACCATCTTCACCACCACCTGAAGATGAAGTAAGTGATGTTCTTGAAATTTTTTATTCTGATATTTTTGATGATGAGGATCATTTTATTGCATATGCTAACTCACCTACAAGGCCTAAATGGGGTGCAAAAACTTTGAGAGCAACAGGTAAGCTAGCTGGCAATCCTCAGGACCAATGGAGGACTAGATCACAATTTGAGACTGCTCTCAATGTGAATGACCCCTACCTTTCTTAGAGATGTTATATGATGATAGATTTTGATCCTCAGACGTACAAGGAATCCTCACATGATCCAAGATGGCATATTTCTATGGATGAGGAGTTTCAGTCATTACATAAGAATGAAACTTGGGAGCTAGTCGAGCTCCCCACAGGCAGAAAATTGGTAAGGTGCAAGTGGATCTGCCAAACGAAATGTGAAGTGGATTGTACATAAGTAAAATAAAAAACTATGTTGGTAGAAAAGGGATTTTCTAAAGTACAAGGCCTTGATTATAATGAAAATTTTGCACTTGTTGCACAGAAAGACTCCATTAGACTAGTTTTGGCAATTGCAGCATCCAAGCATTGGGAAGTGCATCACATGGATGTGAAAAGTGAATTCCTCCATGGGGAACTTGAGAAAGAAATATATATGCAGCATCCATAGGGGTATACATCAGATCCTAATCTTTTGTGAAGGTTGAGAAAGTCTTTATATGGACTTAATAAAGCCCTCGGGGCTTGGTATGCAAAAATGGACAGTTTCCTTCTGTCACAATTTTAATTTCGGTGCAAATATAACCCAAATGTCTATATGAAGTTAATAAATGGTTCAATAATGAGCATAGTGTTGTATGTTGATAATTTGTTGATCATGGGAAGCTCAACAGATCAAATAGCCTCATTGAAGACCGCTTTGAATCAAGCCTTCTCCATGAGTGATTTGGGAATCCTTAAGCAATTTTTGGGGGTCGAGATTTCTCAAACAAAAGATGGAACCAAGGTATCTTAGTCAAAATATGCATCTGATATGTTAAATAAGTTTAATATGGTTTATTTCAAGCCTTCTAAGACCCCATTCCTTTCTGGAGTTAGACTAGAAGATGTAGAATCTACACCATTGCTTGACAACACTTTATATAGACAGTTGATTGGAAGCTTGCTATACTTGACACACACTCGACTTGATTTTGCTTATGCTGTGAGTGTGGAATAAAGATACATGGAGAAGCTACATGAGCTCCATTGGAGGGCTGCAAAAATAATCTTACATTATATGCAGGGCACAAAGACTAATGGGATTCACTATGTTGCAGATTTGAGCCTAGATCTCTTGGGCTTCACTGATTCAGATTGAGATGGTGATAGCCTTGACAGGAAATCCACATATGGATTTGTATTCATGCTTGGAGGTGGCCCTATTTGTTGGTCCAGCAAGAAATATAATTCCATAGCATTATCTTCAATAGAGGCAGAGTACAGAGGAGCAGTGAATGCTGCTACACAGTGTGTATCGTTGCAGGGTATTCTTTGATAGTTTGAGATTTCTTTTAGTACTCCTAATGTCATCTTTTGAGACAATCAAATGGCTATTAGAGTTTCAAGTGATCCAGTACAGAAGCATAGGACCAAGCACATTGAGATTCATATGCACTACATCAGAGGCTTAGTGCATGACCAGATCATTAATTTGTAGTATTGCCCCATAGGTGGGCAAACTGTAGATATCTTCACCAAGGATTTCACAGAGAAGACATTCAGATATCTTAGGTCACTAATTGGGATGGATGAACATGTGGTGGAGTGAAGGGTTGATCAGCAATACTTCAATTTTGATATGTGCATGTTTTGAGGGGAGTTTTTTCCCATGAGGTTTTCCTTCTATCCTTGTTTTTGTGGACCGACAGTATCGTATAGGGTGACCAAGTCTTGTTACTGGGCCCTTAGTATTTCTATTTTATGATATTTAGACCAAAAATTCATATTTATGGGGGGGTGTTGGAATATCAAATCTTCCTACCTTGTCATTTAATTACATGGATTGCATTTATTAATCTTCTATGGTTAATTCCTATGTAATAGACTAGGAAAAATGCCTTATGTGGACAACAAGAAACATCAATTGGGTGAACCACAATACTTTCGAAGTGTGGACCACAAGCTACCTAGGAAATTTTGGTGCATTCCTAAAATATTCTGGATAAGGTAGGAAAGGTGCACTTCTGAGTTTTACTGCTTTTTACATCTTTTTACCCTATGGGGAAAATCTAGTCACCTTAGGAAACTTGTTTTTTGCACCCATGACACTCCACAATGTTTCTTCTTTACAAATTTTGAATTTGCATTGTTTTCATCATACATCACCTTCATCTCACTAATTTAGCAATTCGTGAGATTTTGGAGTGATTTGGAAAGTATACTTGCCACCTAGGGGGATGAGCATATTTTTAGTAAGTCTGATGATGAGATGATCCAAATCGCATCTTTGGCCATTTTAATATCTGTCGTAATGTTATATAACAATAGCCTATTACTTTCATAATGTTGGTTGATGTATTTTATTCATGATAAGTTAATATAGAATTGTCTTTGTGAGTAATTTTGTGTTGTTGACTAGTTGTGTGAGATCTTCTGTGAGTGAGTGTAATTGTTTCATCAGATCTTGGTGTGAACTGAATTTCACACAACTAAGAAATTCCTATGCAAGGTGAGAAGAGAAAAGAAACAATGCAACATGAAGGCCATTTAAAGAATAAAAGAAAATCATCTAAACCCATCATGGCTAATACATTGATGATAGACGACCTTGAGCAAATTGGCATAGAAGTCAGAAATGTTGTTGACGAATCCATTGAGCATGGAATTATGAAGACTGAGATTGAATAAATTACTGCACAACAAGAAATAATCCTAATAAAAATCAATAAAGAGTTTGTTGCAATGAAACAACTGATGCAGAAAAACATGGGAGAACAAAAAAGTGTAGAGGAATCTCTGAACAGTTCTCAGTCACACCTCATTTTTCAAACAAAAGAAATCAAGCCACACCAAAAACTTAAGATCTCATCTATGACTTCGGCACTTCCTACTCAATAAATGCAAAGTGCGGTAGGTCATATAGAAATAACCTTGTCATGCCTATCTTTGAATGAGTTGCATGCACTGCATACATCTATTGAAAAGGAAATTCTATGGAGGCATGAGGTCATTGAAGGTAACTGGTGCAAAACGTAGAATGAAAAATATGCTCTATAGGAAGAATATTCAAGACTGAATACAGAAAAATAAATAACTGCAAAAAGTACATCAAAATTAGAAAAGGAAGTAGAGGAAAGCGTCGCAAAAGGTATTTCTCTAAAATGGGAATTGGAGAAGGCACAACATGATGGTTGGAAACTGGAAAAAGCAATAGAAGAAGTGTATAATGTGCTTCCAGAAGTCCAAATTAGTGATGACACTTCTTCAGAAATAAATATAATGAAGATAGGAAAGGTCATTCGTGGACTATAGACCATAATTGAATATTATTTGCCAAAACAACAACCAGAGCCTCCTCCATAGGTTAAAACAAAGCATGCAAGCAAATTAGAAAAGATAAACATTGCAATTGAGAACATTAAAAACCCTAGATTTGAAATGTGTAGAGTTGCATTAAGAGAGTGTTCAACTATGGACAAGTTTGGTGAAAGATGAGTAGCTGAAAGAAGTAAATAAGAAGCTTTAGACAACACTAGATTTAGAACAAAATATTTGTGACAGTTTGACCAGCCTTCCAGCTGTCGAAATGACGAGCAAGATGGGTGAATGTATGAAGCAAAAACAAGAAGTAAACAAGATACATGAAGATAAATAGAAGGTAATTGATAGGCTTGAACCTCTATAGGAAGAATCCTTTAGCATAAAAGAATATTTCCCATTGTTGCAAGGAGAAATAAAAAAGGTAATTGATGATTGTTTAGAAACTCTTGAATCAGTTCCTAACGAAAATGTGGCAGTGACTATTGTGACTAAGGAAGAACAACTGAAAATAAAAGATGCAGCCATAAAAACAAATCTACAGAATATTAAATTTATAGCTCAGGCATGAATGTAAGCAAAAAAAATGAAGCATAAACATAAGGGGAATTATCGTTGTAAGAAAATAGGTGAATGCCTATGCAAAGCAAAAAGAAAGAAGAACCTAACATTGCGCAAGCAATGGAACCTCTTTGTCATAGATGTCAAAGGGGGAGAAAGAAGATAAAATTGGTAAATGAAGTGGCGGAGAATGGCATGAAGTTGATTGCAACTAAATAGAAATAGCATGAAGTTGAGAAGCTAAGAGCATGTAACAACACAATAAGAATGATCATAAATCATGCGGTTTGCGTAGAAGTAACAAAAAGAAGAAGAAGCGCTAACAATAGAATGCAAAAATGTCAAAGGTTCAATCTAGAAAAGAACTCAGGGGAAATATATACACTAGGGGAGTACTACAACAAGTGTGTGTATGTTGGAAGTTTAGCAAGGAAATATATATTTTTATATATGGGCAGCACGACCAGGCAAGGAATAGGGGGTCGTATCCTCCTTCTAGTTGGTGCTGGAGAACATAGGGAGGTAGTTCTTCCTTCAGGTCGTTTCCTATAAAACCAAGGGGTCGGTGCCTCATTTCAATTGGTGGTGGTATACACAGGAATTCAGTGTTTTCTCGAATGTAATATTTTCATCACAAAAGAGCATTCCATGGTTTTCTCCTGTTTGGTTTTCACATCAAAATTTTCTGTGTTCTGTATTCTTTGTCTTGGTGCATATGTGGATGAATGTTTTATTTATGTTAGATGCATAATTGAATATTAAGATTAAGTTTAGACTAATCTGTCAAATAATTTAAAAACGGATCATAACTGCGCTAATTCTGATTCACCCCCCTTCTTAGTATTAAATAGATTCTGGCATGATCGACTTCTTCATCAACATTCTGATATATTGCTTTTATTCTTGGAAATGGGGGGAATGATTTGGTTGGATGATGTTTGTCACACACTACACATAATTCCACAACCTTTAATGGCCATTCCTTCACTAGGTGTTTTTTTCTACATCACGGGCAAAAAATAGCCAATGCCTTGTATTCCTCAAACTGCCTTTGTTTTGTTTGAAATATGTCAAGATGAGAAGACAATGTCTCGAGAATATATGTCTTAAAAAGTTCCAACAGGGTTCCAATTTCTGTGTGAGTCACCCCACCTTTAGAAGATTTAGCCACCCTAGTAGGAAGATCTTGAATTTGCGCTCTGTTCCTAGAAGATCCTCGTGAACATCTTCTGCACTAGTCACATTTGGTCTCATTATTCTCCTTAGAAATGTCCCCCTTTCCCATCACATTCAACATGTCCAAACATTCATCTTGTATGCCTCTAAGTAGGATTTTTTTTTTCAGGACATCATCATCTAACGTGGAGTGTGGAGACCTTTGTAGATTATATTGGAAATGCTCCACATAATCCTCTATTTTTTCATCTTCTTTCTGCACCATCCTGAAAATTTCCTCCTTAAGGTCAGGGGACCTACAATACTCCTCTTATTTTTGTAAGAAATCACTCTTCATTTCTTCCCACGTAGTTATGGATCCACCCCCAAGGACCATAAACCATCTTAAAGCTTATCCCTTCAAAGTAGAAGGAAACACCTTACGTTTCCTTAGATCCATAGTATAATCATAACTCATGCATACAATGTCGAATTTAAAAAGAACGGAATTAGGGTCCTTAGTGGTCATCCCATTAAAATTTGGAATAGCAGATAATGAAATAGGATTCATCAGAGCTGCCCCAAGAGTATTAGCAATTGGTAATTGAAGAGTGGATGTAGTAGAATCCATATTTTTGGGACTAAGTTCTTTCCACAACAACCAATACCCCTCATGGATCTCAAATTCAGTGGGTACTCGAACAATTGGTAGTGTTTCCTCTGTTTTTTATGTGGGTGGCTTAATAACACCTCCTGAATATGGAAAAAATACGTTGTGATGCTCACTAGAAGTTTCTCCTATTTCCACGTACCCTTGAACTATTTTAGGTCCTTCTACTACAGGAGGAGAGTTAGGCTTGTTTTGTAAACTTGGTGTCTTCAACTCACTTCCTTTTTCCAAAATATTATGCAATTCCCCTTCTATAGTTGCAACAAACATGTCTTGTGGAGTACACTGATGACTTGATCGCTCCTTAGATGCCACTTTGGCAGTATGGAGGGGTGTTGATTCTGATTGTACCTTCTTGATAATATATTGAATTGATTTCCTTTGTCCTTGATCCTTCAAATACCCCATTCCTAGAAATTTATTTCCTCTATTCATTCATTCTATCAACTACTTCACTTATACATATAAAAATAAACAAAGAAAATTTTTAGTTCAAGTGAGACAGGAGTCTGCCACGGATGATCCCCTCGCAAGGAATCAATGATAGATGCGTAGGTTCTTACTCCCCATATTTAAGTCTTGTGCCTCGATAGAGATGAATATGATGCATCTACAAAAAAAAGAAACATAAGTAGTAAACTTGCACCTTTGTATCCTCCCTGACTACGACACCAAAATGTTGGTGTTGAATAAGGCCTTTTAATTAAAACCAAATCAACAAGTACATTAATTGTCAATCCGGGAGCATATAATTTCAAGACTACTGCAAAATATATGCAAGAACAATTCTCTTCTAATTTTGAGAAGGAAATCTTAATTACAATGCATCTAATGAGATGAAGTAGTAGCAATTCTACTATTACTAAGGAATAGTTCATAAGGTTCTAAGAATCAAGCACAAACCTCTTACTCTACTGAAAATAAATAACAGCACACCAATCTCTACTTTAACTGATCCATAAAGGAATTATACTAAAGAAAAATGTAATCTACTGCTTCCAAATTCATCCACACTACTATGTTCAAGAATCCTACATTAATATTTCACTTCCAGAACAAAAATATGATATGTTAAAGAGAATACAACTTCCTGATCTACAAGTAATAAACTGGTGTGAAAGAGTAACAATTAAATGAAATCAGGAATATATTGGCACCAAGAACTAATTCTGAGTAGAATAATTATAAATCCACTCGAGTAACATCAATTTCAATTAATTCCTTTTTATAGATGAGAATCAACATGCATCGAGATCAAGTAACAGTAGTAGGTAAACACACCATTAATTAATCAATAACACACTATAAATTAAACTAAGAAATAACAAACTATAACAATAGCTCCTAGAAAGCAAAGGGGTCTCTTCCTCCTCTAACTAGGGCTACAGCAGACACGCACTTACAAAGTCAGAGGATCAAAAGAGAATTATTATTAAAAGAAATAATATGAGTTACAACAATGTTACAGATTAACACCCTTTCTCCTCTAAGTCTTGTCCCTCTCTCTAAATTATGTTTAACCCCTGTAGCTACAGAGTACATCTTTTTATACTATTCTCCGAGTAGCAGCTTCCTAATTGGAACACCTTTAGAATCGGAGATTCTCAAGGTTGTTCATTCAATCTTTACATTTTATTTTGTTACTCAGTGTTGATACTGTTACAACTCCCTTCTCAAAAATATACAATACAATACAAGAAACCATACAAGTTCGAGATTTGATACTCCAACATATCAAACAATAATTTGTTGTACAACTGGTGCTATAAAGGCCCGCACTTGAGCACAAAAAGGAGACAACCAATTCCCGAAATATGAGTGCCCGCAATGCTTCCTAAACCCACGGGGGAGTAACAACGTGTCATTCTTGATCCATGATCACCTTGCTTCCACCCTACATACACAAGATTCTTAATTGATTTGATTAGTAAGGAAACCAAAAGCACAAGAACAAATTAAATGATTAATTTATAAATTAAAACAACATGATATCCAAAGGTTGTTCCTTAATTCAAAAATCAGATCATGAAAGAAATAATAGAAAAAATGAGTCAAAAGTAAGCTCAAAGGTATTTCATGGGCCTAACAGTCATTAAGAAAACATATTACCTTGTGGGAAACCATGATGAAAAGTACTTGAGATGGAGCACACTGAGTCAAAAGAGGGACCAAGTGGTGTTGGAGTACACCAACAAATTTCATACCTTGCTCACAAAGCTGGGAATCAAATACTTCGAGCTGCACCTGGTTTTGAACTATCAGGTGTCCTACATTGGTACATCCAAAAAAATATGGAATTACTGGACATCTCTTCACTAGGATCCTCTTATCAGTATTGTTAACACCAAAACATTGTTCACCTAGCTCATCTCCCTAGTCACGTAACCCATTTACCCCTTTTTCCTACATTTCTAGCCTCCAAAAACCCCAAAATCCCTAAATTGGAAACCAAATGGGCATAAAATCATTATTTCCCTCATCAATTAATGAAAATCCTCCAAAAAAATATAAAATCCCATAAAAAGTGTCAAAATCCCAAAAATAGAAAAAGAAAAAAGGGAAAAGTCAAAATAAAATAAAATTAAAAGAGGGAAAAATAAAAATACCACTAGCCAATACTATTGGTTTCCCAATACCATGAGTCAATACTGTACCACCCAATATTACTATAAAAAGATGATGGACGCCCCCCATTTCACATCCACGATCAACTCTTCCTACCCTTATGCTCCCAATATTCCTGTTGAACTTTAGTCTATCACCTTGATCTTATGTTCCCCATTCAGTTGAGTCTTGGCCACCTCTTGAGCATTCGGAAAAGAGTAAGGAAATCTAGAGACCCGACACATTACTCTTCATACAGCTGTGAGGGCCCACATATACTCACCTTCTGAGGTATCTCTTAGTGTAAACCCTTGTTTGCAACATAATACAAAATATACTTCATGGGTTTTGATCTATTTGTTATTTTTTCTACAACAATTAGTTAGATTTATTTTCATTGTTATTTAAACTCACACACATTATCTATTTTTGAACTGGTACTAAGGGTTCCATAATCCTTTGTAGGTGACCCTTTGCACAGACTAGTGTGAAAACACTAGCTACAGATTTGGCGACTTCACTAGGTCGATTCCCATCGATCTTTGGTTTAGTATGATCAATAGTTATTTTTAGTCTTGTATTTTTTATTTTGCTTGCAATTTACTTTCCAATCCTAGCCGCAGGCCCTCTACTTGCATATATGGCCCTTTCCTTCGCAATACCCTTCATTATTTCCATTTTTATAGCCCCATCCGCGACTTTATGCCATTAACCTATGACACAAATGCAACTTCCGGCCCGAAACCTGTGCTCCCAAGCGTGACTTTCATCCTAAAACTCGTGCTCATAGTCTCCTTTCCTCCTGTAATGCGCATGCTTTGCATGAATTCCATTCGGTAAGCTACGCACTTTTTGCGCCTTTAGGCCTGTAAGACGTGCCCTCTATACGCCTCTCAGCCTGCTAACTACACCCTTCACATTCCTTCGACATTGAAACCTGTGCCCCCAGCGCGCCTCTGAGCCTGAAACCCATGCCCTTTTTTTTTTTTTTTGCCTCGGAAAAAATCGTAATTTTATTTCAAATAGATGAACAAAATTACACTCTGCACATGTAGTAGAATCACTGAGATCCCTACATTGTCACATATTTACTCTGAAACCCACGCCCTATTTCCTAGTTCTGTCTTTTTGTTTCAACAGGACTTATTCTACATCCTACAATGCCCAAATCGCAACTTTTTACTTCATAGACGCACCCTGTAGCCCTTTTTTGCCTCTTTTCTTTCCCAATCAGCCTCTTGTTTGCCTGCATCCTTTTTTTCCATTGGCACTTTTCTGTTGTTTGCTTGTTGTAGCATATGGGACATTTCACTTTGCATACATCCTTACTGTATTGCTATCTCTTGCATTATATTTTAGTGAGCTCATTTCTTTTACGCCTAATGGTTAGTACTTTTTATTTCAGTCGCAGTTGTTTATTTCAGCATTTATCACTGGAAATATTGGTTTTACACCACTTGTGCACCCACGCACTCCCCATAATTCAAGTGAGACTAAAATTGGATTAATTAAACATACATTAAGCCAGTTGGGGACCCAGAAACAACTTTGTAGCTAGGTAGGACATTGGGGTCAGGCATCCAAATAACACACCCTTTGTCATACACATTTCATACATAGTTTTTGTCCTTTAGGGATCCAAAATCCCCTATTATTTTTTGGTGTGGTTGACACCGATTTGTCGGAGGGAAAGTGGCAAGACTGGTTCTAGAAGTTTGAGTGGAATACTGCTCTCCATTCTGTACTAAAGGATACCAACTCGTTGTTCTCTTCGTGCATGCTGGCTCCCATACCGAATGCATGACCTCCAAAGAAATGAAGTCGCAGGAGACCTTTCTGGATGTTCCATGAATGGGGTAGCTTAGTTTCCATTCTTCTAGGATTCTTTTACTCGGAGTCCCTCTCGCTAGAGAGATATCCTTTAGCCATTTGGTTCTACATTTTGTATTGCCTAACTACGGATTTCATCACCCTATAGGGGATACGATTTGTGTGAGCTTCCATATATTTTAGATAGGAGTTTGCATGCTCCTATACCCCCATTGGTTAGTGAGTCTACCTTTTTATTTGTATAGGTGTTGCTTGTTGGTATTCTGACCTTTTTATTTTTGCTTTGCTTGTTGTAGCATGTTGTTGCACCAAATGTTTTTGAGCTTGTTGTTGGCCTGAGTGTCGTCGTTTTACGAGCTCTCCTTTTGTACGCACGATTACATTAGGATATTTTAGCATTTTATCCACCACAGTCCCTCAACACTTTTACACATGTCACCATTGATTCACCGAGACACTATTATCATCTACGGGGATAGTCCCTACAGTACAGTCCACCTTACCCCACTCATCATGCTCCCTTGAGACACACATCTTCATCGCTGGATGTTCATCCTGAAGCCCCTTATTTCACATCTAATTCTGATCCAGATTCACCTATATACACCACTCCATCTAGCTCCATGGTCAGCGTGAACCCCAACCCCTTTCACAGCGGGATTGTTGGTAGTGGCTCCGCCACTGGCCTAGCCACCATTTCAGCATCCATCCCTACAATGCAATCTACAGGACCTACACCTGGCATTTCAATCACTACTTCCATACCCACTGGGAGGAGATCTGTTCTGACCATTGTCCCTTTGGTCACCAGTAGTACCCCTAGAGGCACTGGAACTTCCACTTCAATCCCTCTTCCCTTTAACGATGGTCTCTCGATCCCCATTATGACACATGTCTCTACCCCACAACTTGGTGGAGGTGGCCCCACAATCACCTCCATGGGTAGCACGTAGACCACTTTGTCCATGTCACATATTCTTGCTAGTTTTTCATTCATGGCCAGTCTCAACCTACCTTATCTGGCCCGATTGACTAACGATCTGATCTGGCATGACCCTACATAACCTCCCATTCCTACCAAACTCCCTTCATACATCCAAAGTTTGAGGGGAAGGGTGGTGAGGAACCCCAAAAGCATATCATGTACTTCCACTTATGGTGTTCCTCCCACTTCATAGTGGATGACTTGACCTACCTACATATTTTACAATGGACACTGATTAGCGCTCTAGAAAAGTGGTATATTGAACAACCACATGGTCCATTCTCCACTTTTACCTCCCTTGCTTCAACTTTCCTGTAGTTCTTCCAATTACCAGTCCGTTATGACACTGGTGTTGATATTTTACTATCTTGCAGATAGAACATGACTACCCATATCACTGACCATATCCATGAATGGTGTCAACGTCGTAGTTTGTGTAATATCAAGTTAGATGACCGTATCTTTTTAGATTGGTTTTTGAAGTACCTCATACCGGTTATCGCCAAGGATGTGTCATCCGAATGGCCCCAAACCGAAGAGGAAGCCATACTTAAAGCCCATCAGTTTGAACTTATCTATGCACAGTCAGAATACCTTTACTCCATTTTACCTTATGCTCCTCATTATGATTCCTCTTGGAAGGACACACTGAGGGAATCCCACGATGTTGACAACATTATTGGACACATTGCATCTTGTATTCATCCATATGTCCATATGCCTCTCGCCACCACCCCGACATATAATCCTACCCCCATTGCTACACCAACTTCCATGAGTAGTGGTATCGACCTTTCGCATGATGCGTCCCACTCTGGAGAAACACCTTCGTATGCTCCCTCAACCCAGGATCCTCATATACATGGACCTTCTTTTTTGACGCATTGCTACGGTCATACCTCACCAGCATACGTCCCCCATACCGCACCACCTACTTACTACCATCCACTAGTTGCACCCACGTCTACAAAACCTAAGGCCCCTCACGTTTATTATACACCACAAGCTGCCCCTGCACCTTCCCAACCGCAAACCCCCCCCCATTCCCCAAGGGAAAGTTTACGCTGAACAAACCTAACCGCAGAACCAACCTTCCCAAAGAAACCAACAAGGAAAACAAAATAGGGGATGCATATGTAATCGAGGAAATAACGAGCCTCCCGGTAGAGGTGGTCCACCACTGAACCCCCCTGATTGCACCGAGTGAAATGAGGTGCTCTACAGTCCAGTATGGAGGAGATGTTGTAACGTTTGTGATGTAACAAAATAATTAAAAAAATTCATATCGGCTCAGAAAATAAAAAGTTATGGAAAGTATTTAAAAAAATCCATGTTGGTTCATAAAATAAAATATTATGAAAAGTAATTAAAAAATAGATGTTCGTTTATAAAATAAAAGCTTAAAACTTAAACCCAGATCTATCAATCAAGAGAGATCAAATTTCTTGAATTTAAATTTAAAAAAAGAAATACACCTCAAGAAATTGGATCCCTCTCGGTGATTGATAGATACGAGTTTAAGATGGATCTATGCTGGTAATAATGGTGTAGCATGGACTAACCAAACTCTTGATCGACCACCTCGCCAAGGTAAAAACCCCAACCTACATATGAACCACTCAAGTTCTATTTGTGGGGTCTATGGCCATTACATGCACAACTGTCCCCATATGGAGCGAGCTTACAAACTCTGGAGGGACGATGCCCAACACCAATGACATGCTACTCCTCCAGCACTGCCAAACCCCTAACAACCCATTGCACAACCTATGGTGTTGCAGAACCCCCTACCCATGCAAGGGGTAGTATCCACCCAACCTTTGGATCCCCCTCAAGGTGCTACCGCACCACAACATCGAGTTGCTTATGTTGCTCCTGTGAGTCAACCCATTGACTCAAGTACCCACCACCTTTAATGATTTCTTCGACTGATATCAACATTCAAACATGCCATAACCAATATGCTTTCACCACCTAAACCATTCATGTAGACAAGGCCGCTACCACTCTTCCCATAGATCAGTCATTACATCTACCCCCAACACAGTTCAATAGGGCCCCAAAAGCTCCTAGATTCCCTTTGCGTTGCATCAATAAAAACCCCAATGCTCATGATGCCCCCAACTATAAAATCATGGAAGACTTAGCTCAGTCCCCCGCTGCTATGTCAGCCTTGGAATTTTTAAAGAAATTCTGAGCATAGCTCAAAACATTGTTGTCCACCATAGGTGCAATCGATCCTTCTGACTCACGAATGATGACATTCGATTTAGACCAATCTGAACCATGCATTCCTTCCACCTTAGCATTTCAATTTTATGTGTCAATCTGGAATCTTGTTATCCATTGGTGCATCATTTATGAGGGTGCCTCTACATGCGTCATGTCTAGATTTGTGTGTTCAAAGCTAGGATCCCTACCCTATATCAATCCATGAACTCCTTACGAGCTTATGATTCCCGTTCATCTCAGCCACAAGGCCTTCTGGCTAATGTTCCAATCCAATTAGTTGGCCAAACTATCCTGATTGACATTGAAGTCATGAATGCCCAGCTCGACTACAACATGATCCTATGATGAAGCTACATGTATGACATGAAGGCTATTGCCTCATCTTTGTTCTAGCTTATGATGTTCCCCCATGAGGGATGGGTTGTTAAAATCAACCAGGTCACTTACTATGACCCGAATGTGCCCGCTACACCTGAAAATGTTATCCCTGTGGTTGAATAACTTGTTTTTGGTGCACCTACCTCGTTAATTTCCACCATCAGACAGGGACTTTATTTAGAGACTTTAATGGTATCCACATTTCATTATGTACCATCTCCCCCTCTGGCCGTTGAGATATTTGACTTGTACACCATTTCGTCAAGTCAATCGGTCCCAAACCCTCAACCACCACTTTTGTCCCAACCGCCATTGGTACCTAGCCACGTTGGAGCCACACTGATCCACACAATCCCGTTCTTATTTCCACCATCAGGGATAGAAATTATGCCCATCATGGCCACACTGAATCTCCCGAGATTGACGTTAGAACTTCCCATGTGGTATTTACCTTCCCCTAATCCTACTCCAATGCCACAAGTCATTCTTCAACCAGTCCAACTGATCACTACCGCCAATCATCCACCTCCTGGTGTGGCAGCTGCATCTTCCTCCAACACCACCCCTCAGTCATCGAAGAAAATAGGGGGAAGAGCCACACACACTCATACTGCACCAAATGCGACTAAAACCGTGCACCCCCACCCTCCAGCTCATGCACCCCCCAAGTGTTCTTTGTGTGATCATTTGGGCCACATAACCGATACTTGTCTGCAATTTCCCAATTTTCAAGAACACATGAAGACATTGGATGATGAACCAACTATACCGGTTTTCGAACTACCAACCACCCCCCCACTGCATAACAAATTGTTGCGCATGAACTAATCCTACGCCATATGTGGATTTTACGGTCATTACTCTCATCATTGTCCAGACTTACCATAGTATCAATTGGTGTTGCATGAATTGCGTCAGTCTGCGCTAGAATCATCCATTACTACCATTGAGGATATTCACCCACCCAAATCCTCCTCCTTGGACGAGTTCAACACTACATATATGATTTCCTGATCCACCCAGCAGTTGGAATTATTTTCGGATGCCAACATCGACTTCGACAAGTTCATCAACTGCGACTAAGCTCATTGACTTCAACAAGCTTAGCAACTTCGACCAGTTCATCAACTTCGACAAGCACCGACTTCGACATGCATTGTCGACATTTGCGACTGACAAACTACGACAAATTGACTCTCTATCTTCCAGTTGACCATAACGGTTGAACTTCTGAAACCGTTCTAACTTCTCTTGTAACTAAACGTAACAGGAAGACAACCCAAGTGTCTTAGCACTCTATTTAAGCATGTAAAATATTGTAATATACAACAAGTAATAGAGAAGAATCAAGATCAGTTCGCATTCCTGCATATTATTTGTGTGTGTATGTTTATGTGCATAGTGTATTCATGCTTTTCTTATTCTTAAGCTTCCTCCATAACAATATCAATTCATTTAGTCGAACTATTGTCCCCATTGTGCACCTGGACACGTACAGATCATTGGTATCATAGCTTCAGAGCTTTATTAAGAGCTTTGTTCGTGCTTAAGTTGTGCGTAAACACTTCCATCAAAGTTACCTGACTTATGGTTATTCAAACATGCTCACAAACTCATCAATCCAAGTAGACACTACCTTCAAAGATGGCAGGAGAAACAAACAATAGACATGCAATTGACGAGAAAGAGCAACTCATAGAGAAATCCTTGGCTTGACAACAAACTGAAATGTCCGCCCAGTTCAATGAGATTCTCAAGCGATTTTCTTTGACATCAAGATCATTTCTGACAATATATAACTCCGACAAAATTAGTCCATTCAAGGTGTAAATGAATTTGGACATACTGAATCTAGAAGGAAAGATTGACACCGAATCCATCGACAATTGGGTGGAACAGTTTGAGTCCTATTACTTTGTGAATCAACTCTCAGAAACATAAAATATCACAATTGAATCCTTAAAGATGTCAACATATGTGCATTGCTAGTGGTAGAACCTATCAACAAAGATGGAGAAAAATGGAGACCCCATAGATGTTAGGATATTTAGACTCTTAGGAGTTAGTTAAGATCAACTTGTGTAATAAATCCGTTAGGTAAAGTGTGTTTCTTTAGTATGCATTTCTAAATATTTAAATCCGACGATCACAATATGTTCTAGACATAGAGTGATCTGACGGCTCAACTTCTCTTAGATCATACCTACCCTTGATCTGTGGCTTAACACCCGATTGGTCCATGATCTCTATTTAAAGAGCATGGAGGGTCATTGTCTAGTTGATTGATTATGAGAAGCTCATTTGTAACTTTCTTTCTTTTGCATAATAAACTGCTCCATAGAAGCTATTTTCCCGAGGCCGTGGAGTGTTTCCCTCTCGAGGGTTTAAACCACATCAAAATATCGGTGTATCGATCTATGATCTATTTGTGTGAAGTGGTTTCTCTACAATAGTACAAAATGAGAGATAAGTGACTAGGGGACTAAAAAAGTTAGTCACCATAGTTTTTTCAAGGGATAAACAACTAAAATTGAGCAACTTTAGGTGAGCCAACTATAAACGGCTAAAATAAATGACTAATTTAGTCACAGGATAAAATATACGACTAAATAACATGTGACTAAATCAAAAATTGTGAAATTGCCCACATAAGATCCAAAGAGATGATGTAAACCTCACAATGAAAGAATTTAGGAATAATAGAAGAAGAGACAAGCAATAGAACTTAGATCCAAAGAAACTCTGATTGAGGCAGAATAATTACACATGTTACTATTAACATAATAAAGAACTGGCCAATATACAATGCTGAGTATGAGGATTCGAATTCACTAGGTTGAATTCGAATTGGCCTTCATGCACATATCCATAATCAATGGAGAGTCATCAATGCCTAACTAGGAGTCCACCTTCTCATCTGTGAAGTCATTAATGCACAAGTAATGGTCAACCAGGAGTCAAACTGAGTCTAACTGAATGTGGTTTGTGTAATTGGCACATGGAAGCACTAATACAGTGAAGGAGGCTCAGTGGAGGGCACCATAGGAGTTAACTGGAGTCAAAATGGTCAATCTAGTCTCACTGGAGGTCCAATAGAGTGATAAACTCAGTAAAGAGTTAGTTAATACTTAAATCAAGTAAATAACTGAAGATAACTCAATATAACTAAATATAACTGGACTGATAGGTGAAGAAGGCGCCCTTGTCATGCAGTGGAGCAAAGGAGGGCGCATTAGTCACTGGGAGGGCTATAAATGATCTGAAAGTAGCTCTGTGGGCTAGTTTGCTGAGGACTAGGTGTTGGGACTGATGACCTAGAATGCATACAAACCCTAATTTTGCATGCATGACTAAAAATGAAAATGACTGAAAAGGTAGTAGGACTAGGATGGAGTATAGGAATATCCTAACACCCCCCCTTAATCCCTCATGGGCCTTGGTAACTAGGACCAAAGGTCACCCATACAATAAATGAAATGATAATAAAATACACAATTGTCCATAAACTGAGGAAATGGGGAAAACCTCATGGGAGAAATACCCCCCTCAAAAGAACAGTAAATAACTCAAAGAACCATCATGGAGAAAAGAAAGAAGTTTTCATCAGTGAAAACTTTTGCAAAAGACTTGGCAAATTGATCCCATGTAGGAAGGTCTCCCACTGTGTGGAGGATGAGGCAAGTCTTTCAGGAACGTTTTATGTATCTGGAGCGAATGGAGTATTAGTCTTCCCAAAAGATGGAAGAGAGAACCCCATCATCATGTTGTCTCTCATGGAGAGATGGATGGCATAATGCAAGGTTAGCATGATGTTGAAGTTTAGTAGTTCTGCAAGCAAATAAATCATCAACTGTGTTCTCAGTAGTAGCAAGGATTGTGTGAGAACATATTTCTCTTGAATCTGGACTGAGAATAGGTGTTGGTTCTGAATCTTCTTGAACCATGATCTCAACATCAAAATCTTGATCTTCTTCTTCACTAGAATAGGATTCATTGGAAGAGGAGTCAATGTGATCTTCATCAGATTCTGAAGGAATAGTTAGAGAGAAAGGCATGAAGTGTGAGAACTCATATGCCTTTGAGGCATGATTAACAATCCCATTCACTATAACCTTTCGAGTGGAGATTTCTGTAAGCTCTACTGTGTTTGGACCAAAAATTACTTGTTTTGGAGATCCTGTATGAGTCATTTGATATACTAAGAACAAATTAGTTGTAAGAGAAGGAACAAATAAGACATTTTTGAACTTACCATGCTCCATATGAACTGTACCCAAACCTTTGGCATAAATCTGAGAGTTGTCTCCCATGTGAATGGTAGGCCCATCTTGGAGATCCAAAGAGGAGAAGGATTCTTCTTGTGCCATCATGTGGTTGAAAGCTCTATAATCTATGAGGAGAGCTTTTTTCTTTGAAAAACCAGCCATCAATGCATGGCAATCATCAGATCCACTTCCAGAATCAGACATCTTTGCTTCTTTTGGAACAATAATTTGGTTTTGTTCAAGAAGCTTGGTTAGAAGATAAATATTCTTATGCATGCAGGCATGCTCAGGATGGTTTCCTCTCTTGTAGTAGGTACAATTAGGTCTCTTCTGTTTGTCATTCTTGGATCTTGAAGGTTTCTTTCCTTTGCCTTTTTGTCCCCCTTTTGCATTCGCTCCACTTGATTCACCATCTAAAAGAGCTAGATCTCTGGATTTTTTGATGGCACCCATTTGAAACAGTTTGTTCTCTTTTTGAGTGAGAGCTTCAATAAAGTCACTTAAGGTGGAAAACTTCCATCCAGGGATGGACATTCGAACAGAATGAAAGGTAGATACAAAGACATAAAATTGAGATCCAAGTTTGCTTAATATAGAGAGTATCAATTCCTCATCACTTTTAGTGATGCCACATTGCTTGCAATGCAAAACCAAATGCTGAAATTTGGAGAAGAAATCTTGGATGCTCTTGAAATTTCTAGGTTGAAGGGCAACCAATTCATTCTCAAGAATGTAGCCTCTTAGTTTGTCTTGTTTGCCAAAAGGACTCCTCAATTTTATCCATAAATGATTTGGAGACTTCAATCCATCAGTATGAAACAATAGATCATCAGATATATGAAGGCATATGCATCCAAAGGCTTCATCCATTTTGTTTAGGTGCTTGATTCTATTTTCTGCTTGATGTGGTATGGCATCCTTTTCCTCAACTATTCTAGTAAACCCTTTTGAACTCAAAAGTATTATCATCAACATCTTCCATTCGAAATAATTGAAAGGAGTGAGAAGTATAGAAGAAGGAGCATTCAAATTGCTCATCTTGACTGCTTGAACAAGTGCAAAATAGAAAGCTATTGAATCTGCTGCTGCAACTGTTGGAACTTCGAAATACCTGCAAAAAACTCTCAAGAAGGGAGGTAGAATATACTCTCAAATGGCCATGATACCATGTGAAATTGCACACATAAGATCCAAAGAGATGATGTAAACCTCACAATGAAAGAATTTAGGAATAATAGAAGAAGAGACAAGCAATAGAACTTAGATCCAAAGAAACTCTGATTGAGGCAGAATAATTACACATGTTACTATTAACAGAATAAAGAACTGGTAAATATACAATGCTGAGTATGAGGATTCGAATTTGCTAGGTTGAATTCGAATTGGCCTTCATGCACAGATCCATAATCAGTGGAGAGCCATCAATGCCTAACTAGGAGTCCACTTTCTCATCAGTGAAGTCATCAGTGCACAAGTAATGGTCAACCGAGAGTCAAACTGAGTCTAACTAAATGTGGTTGGTGTAACTAGCACATGGAAGCACTAATATAGTGAAGGAGGCTTAGTGGAGGGCACCATAGGAGTTAACTGGAGTCAGAGTGGTCAATCTAGTATCACTGGAGGTCCAATAGAGTGATAAACTCAGTAAAGAGTCAGTTAATACTTAAATCAAGGAAATAACTGAATATAACTGGACTGGTAGGTGAAGAAGGTGCCCTTGTCATGCAGTGGAGAAAAAGAGGGTGCATTAGTCACTGGGAGGGCTAGAAATGATCTGAAAGTAGCTTTGGGGGCTAGTTTGCGAAGGACTAGGTGCTGGGACTGATGACCTAGAATGCATGCAAACCCTAATTTTGCATGCATGATTGAAAATGAAAATGCTTGGAAAGCTAGTAGGACTAGGATGGAGTATAGGAATATCCTAACAAAAATGACTAATGTAAACGACTAATTAGTCACATGAATATAAATATGACTAGATAACAATGACTAAGAATATGAATTAACCATTTATGTTAATCATTTTTAGTTGTGTCACCTCGACAATGGAAAATTACAATTTTGACAATGGATTTGTACAATTTACTAAATTTTAACACTGTAGGTGGATTCTTAGACACCATTTTAAAGGGCATCTCCGAATCCATCTACAGTGTTAAAATTTAGTAAATCGTAATATTGTAGATGGATTAAGAGACTTGAGAGTAACTGAGTGACACTAATTGTGTCACTCAACAATGAAAAATTTCAACTTTAACATTGAATTGTTACAATTTACTAAATTTTAACAGTGCAGATGGATTTAGAGACCTCTTAATGGGTCCTTGAATCCATATGTGGTGTTAAAATTTAGTAAATTGTAACACTGTAGATAGATTCATGAGAGACCCCCTATGTGTAATGAGAAAAAGGTTCAAGTCAATTAATGAGAGAACACTTACTCAGAAGAAATGGATGTCAAACTTATCCATTGAATTCTAGACATTGCAGGGTTCTAACGTAGAAGGGGTATGGAGTATCTCAAGTAGATAGACCTACAAGTCTACACTGACCTACCAAATATTTTCTCTCTTATGCCTTAATAATAGAACAAGGCAATAAGCAAATAGTAACTAATTATGACAACCAACCTGCCATCCTTAACAAGCGACATGGCATTGTTAACTAACACAATATACAATACCTATTATAATATTAAAAAATATACATTAATTATATAATACAAAACATAGAAATTCAACAATATATAATATATTAATATATCATATATCACAGTATTATTATATTAGATAGGTATATATATATATATATACAATTACAATGTAAACAAAACAAAACACACACACACACACATGCACACATATAAAGCCATTATATATATATATATATATAACCAATTGTAACGTAATAAACAAAAATGTTAACAAAACAATATCTAATTCATACACTGACCGCTTAAAAAACTAAATCCCATTATTGACATGGTTGCAGAGAGATGCCAAAATGGACACAAATCAACAAGCATATGATGAAGGGTAATTAAGGGAAGTAGTGGGTATTTTGAATAAATTGGGTTTCACTTCCAACTTCAATACATATGCGCTTTTATTGTACGGATACGCCAAAATAAAAGCATTGGCAGAGGGAAAACTAATTCATAGATAACATGATAGACAACAAGGGAATAGAAGAGAATGCTTTTAACTCTTTTGTCGAATTCTAGGGTTCGGCGGGGTCCCTGAACACAACACTCTGGATAGTGTCCACAGTTCCTGAAGCAGCCTAGAAATGTTGGAGTAGGCATGACAAGTCCATCTTGTTTTGATCAAAACTAAATTTGATTTAGAGGTCATTGTGGGGAGTTCCCTTGTTGACATGTATAATGCAAAATGTGGAAGTGTCAAAGATGCCTTCAATGTGTTTGATAAAATGTTTGTAAGAGATGTTGTTTTGTTGGTTGGTATGATTGAGATATATGCTTAGCAAGGGCTTATCGAGGCCCTAAAACTCTTTATACAACTATAATGGAAATGTACAACATAGGAAGTAATTTTAGCTCCATATCCCATTGCATAGCATGTTTCATTGTTTCAGTTGAATATTGTAACGTCCCCACCCTTGGACCCAATGCAAGGGAGGGAACCTGATGCCATTCTATGGGGATTTTCATTAACTCAGCCATATTCATTAGATGCATACAGTTAAAAACAAATGTGTGCAGATGGAAATCAAACAAACATGCACAATGGAGATCAACTCATCCAAACACATATTACATGATTGTTATTCAATTTAACACAGTAAAAAAATTAACACATTTGTAGAAGTAAATACAAAATAAAATACCCATCTTGATGCAATGCTGTCCCAAACAACTAGCTATGTCGCTGCAACGTTCCTCAAGTTGGGCACTCAGAGACCACCCCCGAGATGGGCATGATATCTACAAGGAAAAGGGAACCCTCAAGCTCAGCTCATCCCAAAGCAATGGATAACCAACTCAACCCCAGCATTCTCTTGCACACCAAACTCATATTTGGGCTCTGGAACACACTTTCCATAGTGGAACTTACGAACTAGATGGACAGGGGTTTTCCCAAAACGTAGGCACACCAAAAACAGATTGTGGGAAGAGGAATCCAATCCCCAGGAAGAAAACCGATTTCCCGCATATATGTATGAGCATACAGTGGGCCAAAATGGCCTCTAAAAACCCCAAAATCGTTTTACTCTTTTCTCCACTGTTAGACACACAAAAACGCCCTTCCCAGTTAGGAAAATGAAGGTAAACACAGTAAAACCAGTGAGGAAAACACACAGGTAGCTCCAAACTCGTGAGAGGGCAAAGTGGGTTGATCGGTAATGGCTTGGGGAGAAATTCATGGCTCTTTTCTTTCCCAAGAATCCAAACACGAATTTCCATGTAGGGTGGCTTGCCCATACTCGAATTTGGATAGCCATACCTCCCATTCCCCAAGTCATTAACTACCTCAACCAACTCTTGGGAGAAATCAATGATTGGGTACAAAATTCAACATGGGTAGTTGAGAGTTTGATTGGTTCTCTCATTTCAACTTGGCTTGGCTTGATTGGCTCCAAGGGTTTGAATGTTTTCCCTCCCAATTTCCTTATAACATCATGCCCCCATCTCTTGTTGCATTGCATATCTAGTAGTGGGCTTTTATATTAAAATGCATATTTACAATTCCCATGGTTCATTAGCACATGGGTAGCATAATATCAAATACTCGCCTCTTCTAGATCGAGCGTTCACTAGAGGGGCCTTGGCCTTGAGCTCCACGCTAGGAATCATACATAATATGCATACATTATTTACATTATAGGCCAAAATATTACAAGGGTCAAAATGGGGGACATTACAAATATCTAGTTTAAAGGAAAAAATTAAAGATATTTATCTATTGCCCGCATTGGAAAAGGGTGCAAATGTAGGTTTTAATGCTCTACAAGGAGGATCTCTCACTCATCCAATTCTCCCCTTCTTTGTAAGTGCCAATAAATTCAAGCCACCATTGATTCCTCACTTGTCTGCATTGAGCAGAGGCATTTCATGTCGGGACTTTTCTTTTTCCTTGTCCCATTTTAAACTTACTTAAATGGATCTGTAGACATTGGTGTCTCTCTTTAATATCACCTAGGGAAGTTTCCTTCAGCTTACCATAATTTAAGCTTGTTTGCTTGACCTATATTTGGTTACAAGCTTGGATTCATAGTACCAAATCATGAGTATTCATTTTTCATCTGTGTTCCTTTCTGTGCGATGAATTGAAATAAACTTCATTCTAAAACTTTAATAAATTTTGAAATCCATTGTGTGTCTTTTTTTTTTAATTTGTATCTGTAGAATACATTTTCAGGCAAATTGTTGGACACATTCATTCTGGGGATGGTACCTAGGGTAACTCTATTATGTAGAAGCTCAAGGATTTGTCAACCACATACTCATTTAACAGGTTAACATATCACTTCTAGGAATTGAACCTAAGTGGATAGGATAACACTCACAATCACAACCATCCCCCCATTGGACAATCTGTTGATACTCCTTGAAATGTTGAGTCTTATATGATTGCTGCAACAGTTTTTGCCAGGTATGAATTTATAGTTCTCAGCTCCTCCACCTGTTCCTCCCCTACTAGCAGAAGCATATACATGTTTATAAAGCATATCAAGTAAATTGTCTCTCTCACCCATGCCAAATCCTAGGTCTTTGTAAGATTTCCCAAACTATGCAAAACAAAACTAGTTTCCTCAATATTCTGCTTCCATCCTCCAAATGGCTCTTTATCCATCTTTGCAAAAATGAAAGATGAGCCTCCTCGTCTGATCCAACAAGAATTTCAATATATTAATGCAAGCTCTACATCATCATCAACTAAGGCACACCTGCTGCCAGAATAACAATGCACTAGCCACTTGTAAGTTTACATGAATCAATGGAGCACTAATGTTGATGTCTCTCTAAGACACCAAATTATTCATATGTCAACTCTCGTCATACCCATCGACCCCATAGCCATACATTTGTAACCATGTATTTATTCATCATTACACAAGACTAATATATTAATTACAATACCATAAGTATCCAGGGAGGATTATTTTTCTAACCCAGTGGACTTTAATATATAATATAGTTATTTTAATATATATCAATATAATTATTTTATATTTTTATTAATTTAAAAAAGTATATATAATACAGTGATTCCATCTTATATTGCCTTTGTAAATACTAATATAGGTTATATATAAAAAGTAAATCAACAAAAGAAATATATATATATATATATATATATATATATATATATGTAAACCAAACAATCAAAACTAAAAACAAATTTAACTATTTATTAAGCTTTTTAGAAGGTTATATATATATATATTCAATTGTTAAAGAGAATCTTGTTGGCCCAAAGGGGATGAACGGAATACGATCCAAGGGCCTCTTCAACCTCTTCCTCCTGCTCGCTCTGAGCTGCCCCTCGGAGCGACTAGCTCTTCCTTTTCATCTCCCTAGAAGGGGCTTTCCCTCATATCTATTCGTTTTCCTATTATTGGGATTTTGTGGGGGCCTCGTGATAAGTGGGGTTTTCTGCAATTTGTTCTCGTTTTGATTTTATTCTGCATCTGGGTAAGCAACTATCCAATTCTCATTTGTTTTAGGTCTATTGAGAAATTACAAAGCATTTGATTTGATTTCAAATGATGGGTTACTTTTATGCAGAAATGGGATCTGCGCGGGAATTTATACTGCCGTGTTTAGTGGTGATTTCCTGTTTGGTGGCATCAGCCACTGTAGGGGTGCAATACTTCTCTTCCTTGCCTAGGACTTTGGAAGTCACAGTAACCATCAATTCATTGACACCAATAACACCGAATGGTAAGAAGCATTGTTTCCATTCAAATTATTGTACCCACTTGGCCCAGCTTCTACAATATTTCTAGTTCTTGTTGAGCAGAATTTTTTACAATTCTATATATTGTAATGCTCATCTAATTCAAAAGAAATTTATATCTGTTTAGGTTTAAGTAAAAACTTACTAATACATATAAGTGATCCATGGTTATTCTTTGTTACTAGAGATAAATTTTTCATAATCCCTTTCCTTTTAACATTGAAAAAATCTTAAACTAAAATAAGTGTATACTGATAAAAACTCTCAAAGAAGTTTGAAATAATATTACAGTTGCCTTAGCCGGGAAAGACCAAATGGTAGTGTCATGGCGGGTAAACGAATCATCATCATCCATGAATTCAGAGTATAATAATGTGGAGGTCAAGCTTTGTTTCGCTCCACTGTGGGAAATAAGTGCCATTGTTAACTGATCTGTAATCACTTTGCCTATGGCCAAGTTGATTCACCAAACCCCAACATAGGGTTTGACTCCCCTAGAGAGTTCCCAATATGAAACGCCCTCCATGAAACAAGTGCAACATGGACTCCTCAAGTAGAAAATCCCATCCAAGTGGAGCAATCCATCATAAGTAAGCTAAAAATTACCCTCAAGGATGAACACTCCCACCATAACCACTCAGCGCTGCCATAGTTTCCTTACTTCTAATTATTTACTGCTCAAACGGTCTAGACCAAGCCCTATCCATGTCAAAACAGTACCTCAATTGGCGCACAGTACTCCTCCAAATAGTAAATAAACTATTCTATAGGTGGATCACCCCTTTCAGAATCTGCGAGCTGAGAGAGAGGTTCAAAGGACGGCAGAAAACCTCCTAGACTAGCAACCTCCTTTAAAAACAACACAGATCGGCCTCTTCAAGCAAATGGACTTCCACGAGGGATCACAAACAACAAGTAGGAGTCTTTTAAGCAAAACGCTCCTCTCCAAACACAAAGGATGACACCCATACTGAAGTTTGATAGGTGAAGCTATAGGACAAGCCTACAGAATGTAGATCAGTCCTCTCTGATGCTGATATCTGTCCAAGATTTTCACTATTGCCGCTACAGGAAGTGTCTCACTTTTGGATCTGATTATCCAACTGCTTGGCACTCTTTAATTCCCACGAAGACAAGTTTTAAGGTTGTTGTCCATATAAAATCATTCCATATATGATCACAATACACCCATATAAGGCTTCTCACTGTTGTTTCATGCATAGGATTGCCTGTCTCTTGGAAATGTGCTATTATTATGATGTGAGAGTAGGCACAATTCTGAAAAATGCATTAGCTTCCCTCCAACAAACACTGCTAACCATGGTTGCTTCAGCGGATCGTGGATGTGAAATTGGAGTTGCATGCCAAAGCCTGAGATCGATCCCTATGAAGAATACTACCATCATGAGACAGATCATCAAAACCCTGCTATTATGGAGTGATTTACTAAGTAAGAAACAATGATTTCAAAGAGCTGTAACCCCTCGTTTTACCCTGATTGTGTGTTATAGAATGTCTTTGTTTCTGTGTCAGTCTGCCATCTTTTGTCTACTCATTCTGGGTTCCAAACAACAAGTACAGGATTTCAACTTATTCCTGTATGTTTTACTAAGTCATCATGGAAAATTCAAAAATGGAAAGTCCACAAAACTTCAATAAACTAGCAGGTGTGGAAACATTCTAACATCCTCAAAAGCACCATCAAATCACCATCCCATAAAATAGAGGTACACCAATGATGTTGGGAAGTGGATGACATGGTATCAATTATATGACCAAGAGCAAGGGTGTTTTCTTATAATTTCTTGTCGATTAAATCAGACCTTGTATTCCATGTCTGAGCACATCACCCACAACAAACCATTTTGCTGGAAAAAACCTCCCAAAATACACCCAGGTTTTCCCTCAAACTAGCAGATCCATGGAAAATAGATGCCTTCAAATAATCATCACACTTGGCCGTCCATTATGTCAATGAAGCAAAACTGTAACAAAGAAAACCCAAGGAAAATAGCACTTCCAACAAGATGCAACCCCATCTGAGAAAGTGACAAAGATCACAAGTGAACACCCATGAAATATGGGGGATAACATATGGTATACCACTCATTTCTTGTGGAGTGTTCTTGGTTTCTATCACTTTCATGGCATCTTGTAATGTCCTCATTTTGACCCCCTTTGTATTAAATCGTAAATGATGTGAATATTGTAATTTAATCATGGTGAGGAGCTCAAGGCCAAGGCCCCACCATTGATTTAGCGTTTTATATATCGGCAATTAAAGGAAATAGATGCCTATGGTTCTTGTGCTAGATAGGCACAATGTAAATAAGACATCATGTAAATACAAATTTTAATGAAAAATACCCACAACTAGCTATGCTATGCAACAAAGAGATGGGGGCATGATTCTACAAGGAATAGGGAGGGAAATTATTCAAACCCTTGATCCAATGGTGTTAATCCATGTGTCAATGAGAAAACCCATAAACCCTCAACTACCCATTTTGGGTTAGGGATCCAATCATTTAATTCTTCCAGAAATTGGTTGAGGCAGTTAATGCCTTGGGAATGAAGAGGTATGGCAGCCAATTTCGTGTATGGGCAAGCCATGAACCTGGGAAATCGTATTTTGTCTCCTTGGGCAAGAAAACAACCGCGAAATGGTGCCCAAAGCCATTATGAACAATTAGTCTTTGCCCTCTCACGCAGTCTGAACTACTGGGCCTTTTCCCATCACGTTTTTCACCATTTTTTCTGCATTTTCCATGCTTGGGAACTGGTTTTTGCATTGGACAGCAGCTGGGAGAGAAGGGCCACGATTTGGGACTGTTATGGAGGCTGTTTTTACCCCAGAATGTCCATGGACGTTTTTCTAAAAATGAATTTGGCTTCCTAGGGTTGTTCCCCCATCTTCCAGTTTCGTTTTTGGGTTTCCCACGTTTTTCTCAAGCTAATGAAAATCCCATCCTTGGGCATCTCACTGTAAAAACGTTTTATCATGCCCAATAAGTGTGGTTCTGCTGTTATGTGCATCCTAGTTTTGATTTGAACCCGTGAGCAAGAAACTTGGACTGGTAGTGGACAGAATTGGCTTGATAAACCTAGTGGAGGGAGTAACCTCTCAAGAAGATCAAGAGGGCTTTGGCTACTTTTCTATGCACACCCTGAGAGCACTAGAAAGGAAGGTATGGCTTAAGGGACTGTGTGGCAATGAAGATAATACTTCCTTGTGTTGGGTGTGTAGGCATTGTGAGTGCCAAGCTGAATAGATATGGGAGGGGTATCCATAGCTCTGTGGTTGAGCTCACTAGCTTAGCAATTCTTCCTTTCCATTTCCTAGCAGCCTGATAAACCCAATTGTAGATTGGCTTGGATCATCTTGGTGTATGCTTGGCTATGTGTGAGTCTGATGTTCCCTGATTCCTTGTAGAGATCATGCCCATCTCGAGGGTGGCAGTGTGCTGAGATATTGATGAGCACAACTGGCCTATGGTTGGGTGGAACGTTGCAGTTGCATAGCCAGTTGCTTGGGACTACTTTGTTATAAGATAAGTATTCTCCTGTTTTAACTTGCAATTATTTATTTGATGAATATCTTGAATGTATGATGAATGTGTAATTGATATTATTTCGACTGTATATTTCTTATAGTTATACATTCCATATGTCTTTTATATTATGTGAATTCTTAATTTAGTAAGCTCATGGGGCTAGATGCCCAGTTTTAGCATCACGATCCTCTCTATCACGCTGGTATGATAGGAGGGGACATTACACATCTTGGATCCATTGTCTATCACTTTTGGTTGAGCGCTCTCCCTGTTTCTCCTTCTTGGCACATGTGGAGGCATATCATTGCTTGTAGCTGGGGTCATACCCTTCTTATTGGAGCTGGCTATCTATTGTGGACACCTTTCTCTTCATTTTGATCTAAATTACTAGGATACGGATACGGATTTGGATATGGATTCGCCATATTTTTTAAAACCCAGGATCCGGATATGGCAGGGAAACATCAAGTACAAAAAAATATAAAAATGTTTATATAATAAATAAAAATATAGAGTGAAGAATCAAACTATTCATGAAACTCAAGAGTAGAACTATAAATTAATGACAAAAAACTTAAAAAGAGAGTTCATGTACCATAACTGATAATTTGATGAGTTGTAACTTGTAACCATGATTGATATTGATAATTTTAAAAGCCATTTAAGCATGAACTTGAAGCAAGTCATAATAGTGTTTTTGTGAGCCACATCCACATGTCCCTATCAACAGCGAATAAAGTGGTTTTCTTGAAGACTATGGAAAGACTACATAATAGTGTAGGTGAAGTGAGCAACAACATAGCACGTAAAGATAGATAAGCCCTTGATAGCAGACCTTGACCATAAAGATAAATCAAATAAAAACATTGAGAGCAAAACTTGATATTGATATATCAAAGTTCAAGAGCAGATCTTGACATAAGGATAGATCAGACCTTAAGCAAGAATAGGTTTTACACTTTTAGCCATTAGTTGTAGGGTTTTTTAAGTTTTTCATTAAAAAACAATTTTTTGGGGGGATTAACGGGTCATAGAAGCATTGGAAGTTCCAATATGTGTTTGAAAATTTCAGGAAATGTTTGATTTTTCACAGGATCCGTTTCATAGGACCAGGATACGTTTCCTTCTGTAGGGGATACGTTTCCATGATGGATCCTAGGTGGATATGATCCAAATATGTATTAGATCCATGGATCCATGGGTCGTAGACACTGGGGTGGTGGATCCGGTAACACAGGTTTTGATGCTTCTTGTTCTATGGATGTAATGTCCCCATTCAAATAATTGCATAGCAAGATAATCCCATCAATCCTACTAGTTCCTTAGGTTGCATGGATACATTTAGAATTGTAATAAGGGAGCTAATAAATGATGTTTAGACATTATAATAGTTCAAGTATTTAATAAAGAGGTTGAATAAAGAAATTCAAGAGAAGTTCTAGGTGGCAATTGGTTTTGAAGACATATGGAGGATGTGGGACCCACACTAGCTTGATTTTTCAATGCCACATGGCATCTCTCTCTTGACATTTCGAATCCATGAGAAGGAAAAAATTCTTGGATGAGTTGGTAGGATCATACACATGGCATTTAGCATCGTAGGTCGAATTTGGATGGAATGGTAACCTCCATGGAAGAGGAAGAGTCAAACTAGAAGTTTGTGGACACTTGGGCTAGATTCCCTAGCTCCTATGACAATAATGATGAAGAATCTATGACACCTATGACAAATTTCAGACCTGATTGCTAACATATGACCAATATGACATGTTAGGCCCAAAAATAGGCTCCAAGGTGGCGCTCATGGGAGTTGAAGAAGCCAAAGAGACTCCTACTCGAATTGGGAGAAGGTGGAAGGTTGGGAACTTGGGAGACAAGTGGCATAATGTGGAATCTTTCCTAATTGGAAATCTCTAGAAGCTAATGGGAGGAATTCGAACCATAGGAGGCTAAGGTTGGTTATAAAATACATGAATCAAGCATGATGCTGATACTATTTTTTTTTAATTGGAATTAAATGTTCTTTACTGTGCTGGTTTATTTAACCTTACTGAGCGTTGTTTCTAATAAATTATTGCTGTGTAATATCAAACAATGTTGTGATACAACTGTCTTATGATAGTACTATCCTATCTTTAGTGTTTACTAAGTATTAAAACAAGCAATACAATGCAGAAAATTTGTACAGTCACACACTATAGAACACAAAATTTACCTTGGAAACCCATATGGGCAAGAAACATTAAGGGGGGAGGTTTGCTTGGCTAGAAAGAATCTAATAAAACAGTAGATTACAAATTAGGCTGAACTAGAGCTCTACTATTCCCGTTCCAACAAATCAAGGCTGCAGGAGAAGGTGTCACCTTTAATTTTCTTTTGACACACACATCTAGGAAAAATACTAGTGTACAACGAAGATTTTTTTTCCTTCTTGATTATGGCCAAGCAATCAATAAATTCCTTCTCTTGCTTCTCTGGTGATTAGATGCTGTGGCAACAAGTTCTCCTCTACCCCGTAACCTGAGCCTTGGCAATAACTTCAGTTCTTGCAAAGCTTCTTCTCACACGATTGTCACGTCCCCATTTTCGACCCTATTGCATTAAAATTGTAAATGATGTAAATGATGGTAAGGAGCTCAAGGCCAAGGCCCCGCCATCGATTTAGCATTTATGTATCTACAATTAAAAAATAGATGCCTATGGTTCTTGTGCTAGATAGGCACAATATAAATGAAGACATCATGTAAATATGAAATTTAATGAAATACCCACAACTAGCTATGCAATGCAACAAAGAGATGGGGGCATGATCCTACAAGGAATAGGGAGGGAAATTATTCAAACCCTTGAACCAATGGATTTAATCCAAATTTCAATGAAGGAACCCATAAACCCTCAACTACCCCTTTTGACCGATGCACCCAATCATTTAATTCTTCCAAGAGTTGGTTGAGGTAGTTAATTCCTTAGGAATGAAGAGGTATGGCAGCCAATTTCGTGTATGGGAAAGCCATCAACCTGGGAAATCATATTTTTTCTCCTTGGGCAAGAAAACTGTAATGACCCTTTTTCAAAATTTTATTAAAATGCCAATTTTTCCACTTTTTCCCCAATTTCGACCTTTGACTAGTTTTACTGTTTTGACCTCCAAATCAACCCAAATGCTCCCAAATATTCTGTAGGAGTGTATGAATGGTATTTATACTTGAATATTAGGTTCAGGGATGTTTTATGGCCCTCCAAATACTGCTGCAAACTTGATTTGTATTCTGATCAATATAGGTAATTTTGACTAGTCATTTGTGCATCAAATCCCCCCGGGGTAACACTGCAAATGGCCTTCCAAATGCCTCCAAACTCCCACGAATTTATGAAAAGAGGTATGTAATGTGTTAAGTATGTGATTAAGGTCTCATATGCACCATTAATTGATTTTTACTACTATTCTAACTCTCTTACATTCAACAGCAAAAACCTCCAATTCGACCCTTGGGGAAATGGCACTATTTCACCTCTCAATACAAACAAACTGAGTAAAAATGCTTCAAATGCTCAAGTACAGTACATGAAACTTGTAGAATATATCCATGGAAGTATATTAACCAAAAATATATCAGATAATCATCCATCCATTCGAAATAATCAACCTTATAGTGTCATACATCAAAGCATTGGGGAAATGGATATTGTTTGCTCATTAATCAATAATTTTGCATACATTCAATGGGTATTTCGACCTGAGAGTTTCTAAATATGAAGAAAAGAGGATATGAAGCTATTACAATCAGAAAAATATCATATGAATCTCTCCCAATGAGTGCAAGATCTCACCCAAAGCGCAATCCCTCAAGGAGCCCGAATATGCCTTCAAAATTGGAAGAGGTGGAGAGAAAGTGCTGCACTAAACCAAACCATGAAACTTCCTATAGCTGCTACCTACAAATAAAACTCCATTAAAGCACCATGAAATACCTGAGTGGCCTCTCCAAACACCAACTTGGATGGGAATCTTTCACCCTCGAAATTGGCTAAGGCAAGAAACTAGTCATCCACTAGTTCTCTCTTCACAAATGCAATTTTTCTCAAATCATCAAAATCCATTCTCATACTTGATTTCTACATTTTATAACCAACATTAGCCTTCAAGGGGTCGAAATCCTCTCAATAGATTCAATAATTTTCCATTTAGAAAATATTCCTCATTTGCCACTTGTCTCCTAGTTCCAACCTTCCATCTTCTCCCAAATTCGAATTTGAGTCTCTTTAGATTCCTCCAACTCCATGAGCGCCTTCCTTGAGCCTTTTTTTTGGGGCTGACATGTCATAATGGTCAGGTGTAAGAATTCAGGTCTGAATTTTGTCATAAATGTCATAGATGCTTCATTATTGTTGTCATAAAACTAGGGAATCTAGCCCAAGTGTCCACTAGTCTCCAATTTGACTCTTCCTCTCCCATGGAGGTTACTGTTCCATCCCATTTCGACCTAATATGCTCAATGCCATGTGTTATGACTTACCAACTCACCCAAGAGTGTTTACCTTCCCATGAATTCGAATTGGCAAGAGAGAGCTGCCATGTGTCATTGAAAAATCAAGCTAGTGTGGGTCTCACCACCTCCATATGTCTCCAAAACCACTTGCCACCTAGAATTTCTCTTGAATTTATTTATTCATCATATTTATTAAATGCTTGAACCCTTCTAATGTCTAAATATAATTTATTAGCTTGCTTATTACCATCCCACATGTGCCCACCCAACCTAGGAAACTAGTAGGATTGATGGGATTGTCTTACTATGCACTTATTTGAATGGGGACATTACAGTCCTCCCCACACAAGATTGATTGTCCTCAAGCAATTTCAAATTTGGATGCTGCAAAATCTTCTCATCTTCCCATGTGGCATCTTCATTTGGTAAGTCCTTCCATTGCACTAAATATTCTTTGATGATTCTACTCCTCAACCTTCTTTCCCGTGTCTTCAAAATCTTTTCCGGAACAAGTGTGAGCTGACCTTCATCATCCAAAGGAGGAAGTATTTTTGAAGTGATGATTTGCTGACCAAGAGCTTTCTTAAGACAAGAAACATGAAATACATTGTGGATTTTACTCCCTTCCGGAAGTTCTAGTTCATATGCTACTTCTCCAACCTTCCGCACTACCTTGTATGGCGCATAATACCTTGGTTCTAGTTTTTCTGCTCCATTCTTTTTGAGAGATGTTTGTTTATAGGGCTGCAACCTTAAATATACTAAATCATTGACTTGAAAGGTTCTCTCTTCTCTATGTCTATCAGCATATTGTTTTTTCTAATTTTGAGCAACCTGCAAATTGTCTTTCAAGAGCTTTAAAATTTCTTGGCTCTCTTCCACCCAATCTTTATCCTTTGGGGCTCTACTATCACCAAATATAATGTCAGCAAATGTAAGTGCATCATAACCATATAATGATTTGAAAGGAGACATTCCTATTGACATATGATAAGTGGTGTTGTAGCAAAACTCACCCAAGTGTAGCCATTTTGCCCATGCTTTTTGCTGCCATCCCACATAGTTTCTTAGGTATCCTTCCAACCATTGGTTTACCCTCTCTGTTTGTCCATCAGTTTGTGGATTATAGCTGGTACTTGGAGTCAATTGAGTGCCTACAAATCTAAAAATTTCTTTCCAAAAAGAACCCATGAATCTACTATCTCTATCACTGACAATGCTCTTGGAAAGCCCATGCAATCTGAAGATTTCTTTGAAAAACATATCAGCCACTTGTGCAGCACTAAAAGATGATGTAACAGCAAAAAAATGAGCAAATTTTGTCAACCTATCAACTACCACATAGATACAATCATTACCCAAGGATTTAGGCAATCCGGTGATGAAATCCATGGAAATACTGTCCCATTTTTGCTTCGGAATGGGAAATGGTTGTAATAGGCCGGCTAGACATGTAAGTTCTGATTTGTTTTGTTGACATGATTTACATTCATTCACATACTTCTGAACATATTCCTTCATCCCCTTCCAAAAAAATATTTGCCTCAACAGTCTATAAGTTTTGAAGATCCCCGGATGGCCCGCTAGTGGGGAATCATGTGCTTCTTGCAAAATTCGGTACTTGAGCTTGGAGTTATGAACTAAATAAATTCTTCCCTTATAATATATCAACCCATTCAATATCCTATAATTATCATCCCCTTTGATTCCATCCAACACATCACAAGCAAATTTGTCTTTGGCATATTCAACTAGTAGCATGCTTTTCCAATCCTTAGCAATATCCATCAGAGAAAAAGAAGGCCTTCTTGACAAAGCATCTGCTACTATATTATTCTTTCCTTTGACATATTCAATATCAAAATCATAAGCTTGAATCTTGCTTACCCACTTTTGTTGCCTTTCATTTAGATCTTTTTGGGTGAGAAAGTGTCTTAGACTATTGTGGTCAGTTTTCACCACAAACTTGCTGCCCACCAAGTATTGTCTGAATTTGGCCAATTCATGCATAATGGCCAGCATTTCTTTATCATAGATGGAGTAAATTTTTTCATGAGGCTTCAACTTTCTGCTCTCAAAGGCTATGGGGTGTTGGCCTTGCTTTAGGACAGCCCCTATTCCTCCACCTGAAGCATCACATTCCACAACAAAAGGTTTAGTAAAATCAGGAAGTGCAAGTATGGGACAACTACTCATTACCTCTTTCATTTTTTGGAAGGCCTTTTTAGCCTCTTCATCCCACTTGAAAGCATCCTTCTTAGTCAAATCAGTGAGTGGAGAAGTCAACTTGGAGAACCCTTTCACAAATTTTCTGTAGTAGGTGCATATGCCAATAAAACCTCTCAATTCGGTAATATTTTTTGGTGATGGCCATTCCAAGATAGCCCTGATTTTTTCCATGTGTACCTTAACTCCTTCTTTCCCAATAATGTGCCCAAGATACAATAGTTCTTTCATTCCAAATTCACATTTTGATAATTTAGCAAATAAGGACTCTTCTTGCAAGATTTTCAACACAATCTCTAACTGTTGCAAATGCTCTTCCCATGTTTTACTGTAAATGAGAATATCATCAAAGAAAACCAAAACAAACCTTCTTAGTTTCTTGCAAAATATCCTATTCATACATGCTTGAAAGGTGGCTGGAGCATTGGTTAACCCAAAAGGCATGACAAGAAATTCAAAGTGGCCAAAATGACATTGAAAAGCGGTCTTTTGCACATCTTCATATTTCATTCGAATTTGGTGATACCCTGATCTAAGGTCAATTTTTGAGAAGTATTTGGCCCCATGCAGCTCATCCACGAGCTCATCAATCCTAGGAATAGGATACCTATTCTTTATAGTCCTTTTGTTCAAGGCTCTAAAATCTATGCACATTCTCAATGTTCCATCTATTTTCTTCACTAGCACTACTGAAGAAGCATAAGGGCTAGAGCTTGGTCTAATGAGTCCCAACTCTAGGAGTTCTTGGATAGATTTTTCAATCTCATCTTTAAACCTTTTAGGATGTCTATAAGGTGGTATCTGAATGGGTGAAGTACCCTCCTCCAAAACAATACTGTGCTCAACCCCCCTATCTGGTGGCCTACCATGTGGAAGGTCTCTAAAAACCTTTTCATATTTTTGCAAAAGTCTCTCTATCTCCTTTGGGTGTTTGACAATATTTATAGTTGGCTTGGGAGATATAATATGAAATTCAGCAGCCCATTCTATATCCCCATGCCTCAATATAGATCTCATGCTATTGCAAGTCACTACTTGATTTGGATAAGTGTGTTTCCCTCTCACAACTCTTTGTACTCCTTTTGAATCTTGGAATTTCATTTCGGGAATTTGATAATTTACTGTATGCTCTCCTATTGAATACAACCATTGCACTCCCAAAACCACATTAGTATCATCAACATCAACCACATAAAAAATATCAACAAAAGTATAGTTACCTACGGTGACTTGCAGCTTTGGAACCCATGTTTTGCATTGCATTGTGTTGTGACCGGGAATGACAACTGTGAATCCATCAAATGGTTCAATAGGTATCTTTCTTTTCTCTACCATCTCTGCATCAATGAAGTTATGAGTGGCTCCTCCATCTACCAAAACTGAAGTTCTTTGTCCTTGTACCACACCTTTGCATCGGATAGTATGATAGCGAGGTACTGCTGAAAGCACTACCATTCTTGCTTTGTCCGGTGAAGGCTGATTTTCTTCTTGTCTTTCATCTTCTACTGCTATCTCATATGCCTCTTCTTGATCTGAAATATGTCCATATTCATCCATTCCCCCATCATACCCCTCATTATTAGAAAATACTTCTATGTATTGAGCCTTTCCTTTGGTACATTTGTGCCCCGGTGTCCATGGTTGGAAGCATGTGAAGCATAGTTTTTTTTTTCTAAGTTCATCCCTATTTAGTCCCTCTTTTTTATTCCTCTCAAATGACTCTCTTTTCCAAGGTTTCTTATCATATCCATCCCTTTTCCAAGGTTTTTTTTCAAATTTATAGCTAGGGTTAGGAGGAAATCTCATTCTAGGAAGCACATTTTGGAGATCCCTAGTCAAGCTCATTGCATCTTTTAATGTAGATGGCTTGTGGGATTTGACCAAACCTCTTAAGGGTTCAGCCAAACCTTCAGTGAACAACAATACTAATCTTCCCATAGATACATCAGCCACCTTGACTGATAATTTTTTAAAGTCCATCATATATTCAGTAGGGGACCTAGTTTGCTTCAATTGAGCTAGTTCTTTGAAAGGCAATTCTGGATCTTTTTGTTCAAATCTTTCTAGTACCCTGTCAACAAATTCTCCATATGTTTTAACCTGATTATGACCCAAGGTTTTCATCCCATGAAACCACCATTCATTGGCATCTCCTTCCAAATGCAAAATGGCCATTTTTAATGCATCCTCTTCCAACATAGGATTCAACTGAAAATATACATCCAATTTTTGCACCCAAGTGTTAGCAGAATTTTGAGAAGAACCATCAAAAGTAGGAAGTGACATTTTTCCAATAGCACTATTTAATTCTTTGTTTTGAAATGGACTCCTATTGTCTCGCTTCCTATTAATCTTTTTCATAGCATCAATGTAGTCACTGAGTGGTACACCTCTTTTACACTCTTCATTCAAATCATTCCAATCATTTACTAGTTTCTTGTAATCCAATTCAAGATTGGGCTCTTCTTTGGGTGTGATAAATTTAGGTGCAGTAGGCCTTTGTGTGATTTGAAATTCATCAAGTCTATTATGAGGTCCTGTACTTGAGAAAATATGCTCATTCCCTTTCATGTTTTCCCTTGAGTGTGAACTACTATTATCTCCTATTATCCCTTTGCTTTGAAGCTGGCTAATCAACAATTCGAATCCTTGCAACAAATTATCACCTATCCTATCCATGTTTGCTGAAAGTTTAGAGAAACATGGGTCTAAGGTTGCAATAAGCTCCTCCTTATGTTTTAATTTGTCATCCTCCTCTCTACCCATGGTTTCAGTGAAAGACTCCTCTTCTTCTACTACCTCTTCTTCAACAAAAACCTCTTCAACTACTGGTTCAAAGGGTGGTGGATTATTCTTTTTACTTCTTGTTAAGACCATCAGGTTCCAAGAACATGCTCTGATACCACTTGTAATGACCCTTTTTCAAAATTTTATTAAAATGCCAATTTTTCCATTTTTTCCCCAATTTCAACCTTTGACTAGTTTTACTATTTTGACCTCCAAATCAACCCAAATGCTCCAAAATATTCTTTAGGAGTGTATGAATGGTATTTAGACTTGAATATTAGGTTCAAGGATGTTTTATGGCCCTCCAAATACTGCTGCAAACTTGATTTGTATTCTGATCAATATAGGTAATTTTGACTAGTCATTTGTGCATCAAATCCCCCCGGGGGTAACACTGCAAATGGCCTTCCAAATGCCTCCAAAATCCCATGAATTTATGAACAGAGGTATGTAATGTGTTAAGTATGTGATTAAGGTCTCATATGCACCATTAATTGATTTTTACTACTGTTCTAACTCTCTCACATTCAACAGCAAAAACCCCCAATTCGATCCTTGGTGAAATGGCACTATTTCACCTCTCAATACAAACAAACTGAGTAAAAATGATTCAAATGATCAAGTACAGTACATTAAACTTGTAGAATATATCCATGGAAGTATATTAACCACAAATATATCAAAGAATCATCCATCCATTCGAAATAATCAACCTTATAGTCTCATACATCAAAGCATTGGGGAAACGGACATTGTTTGCTCATTAATCAATAATTTTGGATACATTCAATGGGTATTTCGACCTGAGAGTTTTTGAATATGAATAACAGAGGATATGAAGCTATTACAATCAGAAAAATATCATATGAAGCTCTCCCAATGAGTGCAAGATCTCACCCAAAGCGCAATCCCTCAAGGAGCCCGAATATGCCTTCAAAATTGGAAGTGGTGGAGAGAAAGTGCTGCACTAAACCAAACCATGAAACTTCCTGTAGATGATACCTGCAAATAAAACTCCATTAAAGCACCATGAAAGACCTGAGTGGCCTTTCCAAACACCAACTTGGATGAGAATCTTTCACCCTCGAAATTGGCTAAGGCAAGAAACTAGTCATCCACTAGTTCTCTCTTCACAAATGCAATTTTTCTCAAATCATCAAAATCCATTCTCATACTTGATTTCTACATTTTATAACCAACATTAGCCTTCAAGGGGTCGAAATCCTCTCAATAGATTCAATAATTTTCCATTTAGAAAATATTCCTCATTTGCCACTTGTCTCCTAGTTCCAACCTTCCATCTTCTCCCAAATTCGAATTTGAGTCTCTTTAGATTCCTCCAACTCCATGAGCGCCTTCCTTGAGCCTTTTTTTGGGGCTGACATGTCATAATGGTCAGGTGTAAGAAGTCAGGTCTGAATTTTGTCATAAATATCATAGATGCTTCATTATTGTTGTCATAAAACTAGGGAATCTAGCCCAAGTGTCCACTAGTCTCCAATTTGACTCTTCCTCTCCCATGGAGGTTATTATTCCATCCCATTTCGACGTAAGATGCTCAATGCCATGTGTTATGACTTACCAACTCACCCAAGAGTGTTCACCTTCCCATGAGTTCAAATTGGCAAGAGAGAGCTGCCATGTGTCATTGAAAAATCAAGCTAGTGTGGGTCCCACCACCTCCATATGTCTCCAAAACCACTTGCCACCTAGAATTTCTCTTGAATTTATTTATTCATAATATTTATTAAATGCTTGAACCCTTCTAATGTCTAAATATAATTTAATAGCTTCCTTATTACCATCCCACATGTGCCCACCCAACCTAGGAAACTAGTAAGATTGATGGGATTGTCTTACTATGCACTTATTTGAATGGGGACATTACAAAAACACCCATGAAATGGTGCCCAAAGCCATTCTTCACCTATTTCATTTGTTCTCTCATGTAGTCTGAGCTTGCTGGGGCTTTCTCCTTCACGTTTTCTACCATTTTTCCTACATTTCCATGGTTGGGAACTCGTTTTTGGTTGGTACAATAACTGGGAGAGGAGAGCCACAAATTGGGTGTTTGATGGAGGTCGTTTTTTCTCCTGGGTTGTCCATAAACGTTTTATGAAAATGAATTTTCCTTCCCAGGGTTTATTCCCCATTTTCCATTTCGTTTATGCTTGCCCATGTCTTTCTAAAGCTCAGGGAAACCCCATTTTGTGCATCCCACTGTAAAAATGTTTCTCTTCATGCCCAACACTTGTGTTTTTGCTGTTATGTGCCTCCCTGTTTTGGTTTGATATTGTGAGCAAGAATTTAGGAGTGGAAGAGGATAGAATTGTCTTGATGAGCCTAGTGAGGAGGTAACCTCTCAAGAAGATCCAAAGGGTTGGCTACTCTTTATGCACACCTTGAACAATACTAGATTGGAAGGTATGGCCTGAGGGACTGTGTAGTGGTGAAGGGAATGCTTCCTTGTATTGGGTGTGTAGGTAATGTGGGTACCAAGCTAGATAGATCTGATAGAGGTATCCATAGCTCTATGGGTGAGCCACTAGCTTAGCAATTCATTCCTTTCCATTACCTTAGCAGCCTGATAAACCCAACTGTAGATTGGCTTGGCTGATTCTGGTGTATCTTTGCGCTATGTGTGAGTCTGTTGTTCCCTGGTTCCTTGTAGAGATCATGCCTAGCTCGGGGGTGGTAGTGTGTTGAGATATTGATGATCACAACTGGCCTATGGTTGGGTGGAACGTTGCAGATGCATAGCCAGTTTCTCAGGACTACCTTGTTATAAGATAAGTACTCTCTTGTGTTAACTTTGCAATTTATTTATTTGATGAATCTCATGAATATCTTGAATACATGATGAATGTGTAATTGAATCTATTTCCGCTATGTTTCTTATATTTATACTTTTGCATATGTATTTTTGTATTATGTGAATGTTTTATTTAATAAGTATGGGGCTAGATGTCTCGTTTTAGCTTCACGATCCTCTCCATCGCACTGGTATGATGGGTGGGTTTGTGACAACAATGCCTAGAAACTGGATCACCTATTATCCGAGGAGGGTTGTCTTCCTAGTTTCAAACAGCTACTGTGGACTACTTCCCAGTTTAACTGGACCACAATCAATGGCCAAGAAATCAAACTAGCATATAAAATGGCTCCAACAGTAATATTCTCCTCCAAGGAAGACAACTCCATGATTTAAGGCATAAGATGTGTGCAATAGGACTCTCCAAAGATGCGGCCCCTCCAAATATGGGATTAAACCCCTCCTCATAATGTTGAAACAAGAATAGTTAAATGAAAAAAATTTCCCAACTAATCCTAGAATAAAAAGGATACCCCATCCAATACAATAACAAGTCATGCCTCAACATGTGTGTAGGTCACTACTCACATGGACCCATCAAAGAGCAAGAAAATGTGATCAAGTGTGAAAATACCCAGCAAACAATATGCTGTAATCAAAGGTTGTACTGCTCGCAATACTGGATTTAAGTCTTAAAACAAAGTGAACTATCATCTCCTCAAAGGTTGTTGCTACAGGTCGCTCTACTGTTGAAAGAAGAGTATTGTATTTCGACCATACTAGAAGATGAACATAATGCTCCCTTTACATAGGCTTGAAAGAAGAGTATTGTATATAGGCTTGAAGTAGGTTTTTCTGTGGGTTTGCAGGCTGCCTTTACATGCTGGAAATTGTGCAGTTGTTGCTGTACGTGTTAAGTTTTGAGCATTGATTCACAATACTCTAGGATCTTCACTGAGAGAATAACATATACACTATATCAATGCATAACAATCACAATAAGCATCAAAAGCATCACAAGAATCAAAAGCATGAGAGACAAGAGACACAGAGTTTCTGTGGGGAAAACCATAAGGTGAAAAACCCCACAACTTCCTCAGAGATAGAGAGAGCAATGGATCAACCAAAGTACAAGCAAAATAAACTTGAGATAGTCTACTAGAAGCAAATGATCCTCCTCCTCACTAGTGCGCCACTTTCTGAGTGAGAAAGAGATGACTTTCTGAATGATCTAAATAGAGATCTCCTGATCTCTATTTATACTAACCTGTTTGGCCAGTGACCTTATGGGGCCGACTTGTCTAGCTAGGTACATCCACAATATAATATATATTTCAGGGCTGACCCCACACATGGTGGTCTAATAACCCATCGGCAAGTACACACACTTGCGACACTTGTCAATCCACATGACGCCACTTCCTTATAGAGGAATAACACATCTCTTATAAGGGTACAATAAATATATATGAAATACATAGATGAAATACATTCTGAATTTACATATACATCAACACTCCCTCTTAACTAGGAAGGTATTTCTTGACACAGATCTGCTACACAAGTCTTCTTCTCGGGATCATCATCATCAATGCATCGTCATCATCATCGTCACTGCTGCTGCTATCTCAACCAATCTCTGACTCTACTTGTTATAGGAAGTTCTACAGAGCCAGTCCTTTTTCATACTGGATGTAGGCCCACCACCTGCAGGTCTTCATCATCACTGGCCATACTGTGGAAATATCAGGACTTATTACATGCATCACAAAACCTTAAAAGAGTCTCTTGACTAACAAGAACCCTAAAGAGCATCTGAGGCTTTTTTCATCCTATCCAGATCTCTAGGACTTATTACATGTGACCCCACCACAAAACCTCGAAAGAGAATCCCAGGACTGATTACGAGCACAAGGCTCAACCTATCGGATCTCCCAGGGCACAAATTACATGTGGTCACCACAAAACCTCGAAAGAGCATCCCAGGACTGATTACGAGCACAAGGCTCAACCTATCAGATCTCCCAGGGCACAAATTACATGTGGTCATGGAAAAACCTCGATAGAGCATCCTAGTACTGATTACGAGCACACGGCTCAACCTATCGGATCTCCTAGGGCACAAATTACATGCCATAGGACAAAACCTTGAAAGAGCATCTGCCATATATCCCAGGGCACAAATTACATGCCATAGGAAAAACCTCGAAAGACTATCTGCAGATCTCCCAGGGCACAAATTATATGTCCTCCCAAGCAAAACCTCGAAAGAGCATTTGCCAAATATCCCAGGTTACAAATTACATGCCGTAGGCAAAACCTCGAAAGACTATCTGCAAATCTCCCAGGGCAAAAATTACATGCTTATCTGCACAACCTATTCCACAGCCACAGAGTATCAACCTGATACTCAACATACATCATCCTGATGTACACATGATCATCCTGATCATACAATGCATCTACTTGATACATACCAAGTATCTACCTGATACATATCATCATACATGATCCACCTGATCACACACTGTATCCACCTGATACAAATATAAATACATGATACATATCAACATACATGATCTACCTGATCATACAATGTATCCACCTAATACATATACAGATACATGGTCCAAGCATCCAACATGATGCTTATACAAAATACATACACATGATCCAACCGATCATATCCAGCATCCAACATGATGCGTACATACATGTACATATAAATGATACAACTGATCATATCTAGCATCCAACATGATGCATACATACAAAAAAAATGATCCAATGATCATACAAAGCAGAAACCAAAACATCATCCTGATGCTTATCATCCAACGCTTACATCCACAGCCATGTGAAGGATCCTCCTTCCAACATGCTTGGAATGGCTTCAGCAAATGTGTCCATCACTTCTTCCTCGAAGTGTCATCAATCCGAAGAACACCAATCCTCTCTCTGAAGTACTCAAACTTCACCCTGGCTAGTGGCTTCATCAGCACATCTGCAATCTGCTCGTCCGTCGCAACGTACAAGAGCTTCACAGCTCCTCGCTACACCATATCCCTGATATAGTGATATTTGATCTGTATGTGTTTCGACCTGTCATGAAACACTGGGTTCTCGGACAACTTCACACAACTCTGGTTATCACAAAAGATACCAGTAGCATCCAATGGGAGATCAAATAACTCAGACAGTAGCTTCCGTAGCCATACTGCCTTGCAACTAGCTGAACAGGCTGCAACATACTCTACTTTAGCTGTACTCAGTGCTACACAGGACTACTTCCTGCTAAACCAAGAGATCACACCTGATCCCATATTGAAGCAGCACCCAGATGTGCTCATCCTATCTGTAGCACTGCCAACCCAATCTGAATCAACATAACCCTGCAGGTTAAACTTTTGATTCACCTCATACTTGAGCCCATAATCCACTGTACCCTTCAGGTACCTCAGAACATGCTTTACAGCAACCAAATTAACACTCCTCGGATTTGTCAGGAACTGACTCAATGTGTTCACCGCAAAGCAAATATCTAGTCTCGTGTTCATCAGGTACATCAAGGACCCAATCATCTGACGATACATAAAGACATCAACCAGCTCAGATGAAGCATCACATAGAAGCTTCAGATTCAATGCCATAGGTGTGGCCATGGCCTTGCAATCCATCATCCTGAATCTCTTCAGGATATCTACTGTGTACTTCCCTTGACCAAGGAAGATCCCACCTGTACTCTCCCACACCTCCATACCTAGGAAATAATGCATCATTCCCAAATCTTTCATATCGAGCAAGCTTCCTCTTTGTATCACACCAAGTTCTGGGAGCTTGCTACAAGCCATACAAGGTTTTCTTCAATCTGTACACATGTGACTCCTTGTCAGGTCTTGGGACTGCATCCCAAACATCTTCTTCATGATTGACGGATCATGGCATTCCATTTCTTCATCCCAGATCCTGGGAACTTCAATATCTTCAATATGTTCATCGCTGGAACAAATGTTGTAGTCCTTCTTTTGTAGGTGAAGATATATGGTCTTTCCTACAAAACAAGTTAAATTGCATGATTAGAAACATCTCATAATTTTCAGAACAAATTATTTACACATAAATAAATATGTCATGTAGTCATGCAGTTATCTTAGCCAGTGCTTTAATACAACATTTATCCATGTTCCGCAACTTTCTAGATGCCTTCCAGTCTCTACCAGAACATTGTTAAGAGTTTGCACTACTCCCAACATGTCAGCAAAGAGGTTTCATTCTAGATAAGTAGCACTGGAATGTTGTATAGTGCAATAGGCCACTTACCCATCACATGCATATTAGTAGTATACTGTTCATTAATGCAATCACACTAATATGCACAATACATCTCCTAAGTCTAGGAACATAAGCATAATATTATTTAAGCAAACAAAATAGGCAAGAAATGATAATTGAAATACTTATCTTTGTTTGTTTGTTGGGTGGACTCCCTCTGAGTCTTTGCTTCCTGACAGGAGCTGCTGAAGTAGCTTCTTCTACACCTTTCTATTGTGGAATGTAGGAAGATGGTCAACACCCTCTGAAAATCTGCATCCTTGCAGGAGCTGCTGGAATGTGCTCCCTCTTGATTCATCCTTGCTGACATCAATCTTCTTGAACCCAGAAAAGATAATTTGTAAGCCTTCGAGCTTTCACTGTAACCCACAAAGATACCCTTCTTTCCTGAAGAATCTAGTTTGGTCCTCGTTTCCTTTGGGACATGTGTGTATACTGGACAATCGAATATTCTGAGATGGCTGACTTCAGGTTTCTTACCAGAAAAGACCTCTTCTGGTGTTTTGTTGTCCAATATCTTGTGGGGTGTTCTGTTCTGCACATATACAGCTGTTCTAGCTGTTTCTGCCCATAGATGCATAGGTAGATCCTGGTCATGTAGCATTGCCCTTGCTACTTCCATGATTCTTCTGTTCTTCCTTTCTTCAACTCCATTCTGTTGAGGATTATAAGGAGCAGTCAACTCCCTCTTAATCCTTGAATCACTACAAAGCTTCTTGAAGTCACCTGAGGTGAATTCTCCACCATTGTCGGATCTAAATGTTTTGATCTTCTTGTCAGTTTGATTCTCCATCAAGGTTTTGAATTCCTTGAATTTATCAAACATGTCATCTTTGCTCTTCAAGAAGTATACCCAAGTCTTCCTGGAGAAGTCATCAGTAAATGAGACATAGTAAACATACCCACTCAGAGAACTGGATGGCATAGGACCACATACATCTGAGTGGATGATTTCCAGGATGTCTTTTGCCTTGTTTTCACAGCTTGGGAAAGCCTCCTTAATGTTCTTACCTTTTGCACATCCTTTGCAAACACCTTCATGTTTGGTCTTGATTTCAAGAAGACCTTCTACAGCCTTGCTTGCAATTGGAAGAGCCCTATAGTGCATATGAGAAAGTCTTCTATGCCAAATTTCACTTGCCTCCATGGATTCATGTACCATGGCATGTTCAGGTTGACCCTTCAATTTATACAAACCTCCCGCTTGCTCTCCAATCACTACTGCATCATCTATGTTCTTTCCCTTTGGCCACATTAGGACTTGGCCATCCAAAAATGAAACCCTCATACCTTTTGCATCCAATGCAGAGATGGAGAGTAAGTTCTTCTTGAGCCTAGGTACATAAATGACTTCTTTCATCTTCAAAGATTTTCCAGAATCTAGGTTGTAGGAGGCTTCACCACTTCCTTTGATTGGGTATTGATAATCATCCCCAAGTTTCACCTTATGGGGTGATTCATGTTTAGATAGATTAACAAAATATTCCTTAAACCCAGTCATGTGTTTGGAAGCCCCACTATCAATCAACCAATCATTACAACCATGGGAGATAGTACCTGTGAGAGCATAAATTAGAACATATTCTTCTTCACTTGATGAGTCATCATCACTATCACTTTCTGCCCTAGCCTTCTTATTTAGGGGTTCATCATCTTCGGCAGCATGAGCATGATATCTTCTTTTGTTATTCTTCTTCTTCTTATTGAAGTTGTTGTTGTTGTCTTTCTTCTTCTTGGGACAATCTGAAGCAAAGTGTCCCTTCTCATTGCAATTGAAGCATCTGAGATCTTTCTTATCTTTATGATAATGGTGGTGTGAGAATCTTCTGTTATGAGATGATTCCTTCTTGGAATTTCCTTTCCTGGCATGTGCTGTGAGAGCTTGATCTTCATTTCCCATCTTTTCTTCTCGGGCCACAAGCCTAGCTTCTTCTTGAGAGCATTCCTCCCGCAATATGTTGAAGGAGATCAACTTCTTCCTTGCACAAATTCCTTGAATAAAGGAATCCCATGACCTGGGTAGGCCATTTAGAGTGGTCATAACCACTTCACCATTCTCCACCATTTCATCCACTGCTTCTAGTTGTTCCTTGATCTGGGAGACCCTTGAAAAATAAGATTGAATGGTTTCTCCATTCTGAAACTTTACTCCTTTCAATTGGTTCCGTAGGGTCATCTTCCGATTTATGTTCTTCCCTTCAAATAGCTTGGTCAAAGAGTCAAACATTTCCTTGGGTGTCTTTAAAGAAGACACATGGGGTATGAGATGGTCTTTGATAGAATCAGCAATGATTCTTTTTTCCTTGACCAAGTTTTTTTTATGCAATACCTTAGCCTCTTCATCCTCTGGGATAGGGATGTCTTCTTTTACATATGAGTCCAACTCATTCTCTTCCAGGATTAACCCAATCCTATACTTCCAAGCTCGGAAGTTATCATCTCCTTCAAGATTATCCTCAAGCTTGGTGTGGTGAGACATCTTAAAGAGTACTTCAAATGGAAATAGAAAAGATTTAGGTATTACCACTTGAAATGCTAAAAATTGGATTTGGTCCCGGATTAGGGTTTGTCGAAAAAACCCTAAAACTTCAAAATGTGAATTTCAATTTTCTGAAAGGATAGAAAAATGCACCTTGATGAGCTGATCATCCTGGTGTATTCATAATTTGAGATCGGGAAAGCTTTACCCTTCAGATTTGCCTTTTTGTCCTTCCGGGTTCACTGGGGAGAGCCCTGAATTAGGGTTTGAGTTTCCTGGAGATCTACCCAGCCAAAAATATCGATCCAAAACTCTAAACTTCTATTTTTGCAAGGAGCTTCCAGCTATGTCTTCAGATTTCAGAAATTCTTATTTTTGTGGAAACCCTAATTTTTAGGGCCAAATATGAAAATGCTCATAATTGAATTCTGATTGGATAGATAGATTCTCCTTGATGGGTAGAGTCAATCTAATATACTGCTTTTCCAAAAACTGTGGAGAGAAAACCAATAAACAAGAAACTCAAGTTTTTGTCACTGCAAAATGTCTTCTTCTCAGGTTAGGTCTGATACCATATTAAGTTTTGAGCATTAATTCACAATACTCTAGGATCTTCACTGAGAGAATAACATATATAGTATATCAATGCATAACAATCACAATAAGCATGACAAGCATCACAAGAATCAAAAGCATGAGAGACAAGAGATAGAGTTTCCGTGGAGAAAACCCTACGGTGAAAAACCTCACAACTTCCTCAGAGATAGAGAGAGCAATGACTCAAACAAAGTACAACCAAAATACACTTGAGATAGTCTCCTAGAAGCAGATGATCCTCCTCCTCACTAGTGCGCCACTTTCTGAGTGAGAGAGAGATGACTGTCTGAATGATCTAAATAGAGATCTCCTGATCTCTATTTATACTAACCTATTTTCCCAGTGACCTTATGGGGCCAACTTTTCTAGCTAGGTACATCCACAATATAATATATATTTCAGGGCCAACCCCACACATGGTGGTCTAGTAACCCATCGGCAAGTACACACACTTGTGACACTTGTCTGTAATGTCCCCAGTTTGACCCCATGGCATTAACATTAAAAATGATGTAATATTGTTATGAAATCATGGTGAGGAGCTCAAGGCCAAGGCCCCGCCATCGATTTAGCGATGCATAAGGTTTATGTGCTAGCCAGGCACATTGAAATTGTAAATATGCATTTTAATAAATACCCACAACTAGCTATGCAATGCAATACAACAAGAGATGGGGGCATGATTTTTCAAGGAATTGGGCGGGAAAACATTCAAACCCTTGAGCCACTCAAGTCAAGCTAAGTGTCAATGAGAGAACCCATCAAACCCTCAACTACCCATGTTGACTTTTGAACCCAATCATTGATTTCTCCCAAGAGTTGGTTGAGGTAGTTAATGCCTTGGGGAATGGGAGGTATGGCTGTCCAAATTTAGGTATGGTAAAACCACCCTGCATGGGAATTCATGTTTTGGTTCTTGGGCAAGAAAAGAGCCATGAATTTCTCCCCCAAGCCATTATTCATTATCATTCCTTCTCCCTCATGAGTTTAGAGCTACCTGGGCGTTTTCCAGGCATGTTGCTGTGTTTTCCTTCATTCTCCTAGTAGAGAAGGGCGTTTTTGTGTTGTATACTAGTGGGGAAGAAGGGGAATTAAATGGGGGTTCCATAGAGACCGTTTTTGTTGTTAAATGCTGAGAGAGTTGGCGAGAAAACGTTTTTCCTCCCTATGGATGCATTTCCCTTCCCACAGCTCATTTTGGCTGAGCCACGATTTGGGGAAAATCTATGGCGACCTTGTTTGTGAATTCCATTGCTGGAAATGTGTATCTATGCCCAATGTTTGTGCTCTCTGTGTGAGAAATGAATATGTTGGGGTATGGGTATGGGTATTCATTGCTTTGGCTTGAACTTGAGAGTAAGCATCCAGGGTTCAATTGTAGCCTGATAAACCTAGCTATGGATTGGCTTGGCTCAGATGGAATGATTAATTGGCTGTGAATGAGCTTTGTCCCCTTTTTCCTTGTGATAATCATGCCCAGCTCAGGGGTGGCCTTCAGATGGACTCAGTATAAGCTATCGAAGAGCCTATGGTTGGGTGGAACGTTGCAGCAACATAGCTAGTTTCTTGGGACAATTGCACAATGAAGATAAGTGTTTTCTGTCTATGTATTTACTTCTGCAATGCATTAATTTGATGACTGTTTTGATATGCTGGATGGGCATGAATTGTGTGTGTGGATTAGTTTTAATTCCGCTGTGCATATTGCCTAATTTGTATCTGCACACCAATGTTTAAATTCTTATGATTCTAATTAGTGGGTTGAGTATCATGAAATGCCCAGATTTTAGTGCTATGTTCCCTTCCTTGCATTGGGTCAGCAGGTGGGTACAATACATTGTCAATCCACATGACGACACTTCCTTATAGAGGAATAACACATCTCTTATAAGGGTACAATAAATATATATGAAATACATTCCGAAGTTACATATACATCAACAGTACGTGAATCAACAAAACTTATTTGTAAATTAAAATAAAAATGCTCTCAAATGACTCACCATATATCTCTTCTACCACTGTCTGAATATGGAGATGAAAGCATGCTTGGACACTTTCTCACCTGAAAAGCTCAGAAGACATCTACCACAGAATGAACAAGGAAAACGCCCCCAACCTTGTATATAAATACTATTCAGCCTTCATCTTTAACATGGATCATCCCTAGGCTTCATATTAATAGGTCGGCTCCATAAATTGTGGGCACAAGTCGGCCTTAGGAGAACAATTAGGCACAGGTCAACCCCAGATTCATTAGAAACATCCTTTTATGATTTAGACTAGCCCAAAATCGTCATTTGACTCTTCACTGCCATTATTTTCTCTATAGATCTTTAATTCTTCATCATTCATTCTGTATAAAAGCTTCCATGTATAGAAACTCACATAACCAAAAGGAATTTACCCAGAGCAATACTTTTATTATGACCAAAGGTCCATCACCCATGCATGGAACAGATTTGGACACGACATGTAATTCCTCTAGCATTAGGTCTTTGTTGGCAGGCCTGTGTTGTGTGTGTGTGAATGTATGTACATTGTATATATAGATATATATTATATATACATATACCTCTAAGCATCTTCAGCAAACAGTTGAGTGTCATCGGCAACAACTCTATCCCTTAACCATTCAATGCATATTTGAACCCTTCAACTTGGAAAATTTCTTAGTCCAATACATTATTCCCTATCTTATTTAGTAGAAATTGTAGAACAATTATGCTATATCTCCGCTACAGCCCATCAAATCTCATCTCATAACATCGATGCAAGGGCTAGTAACCATAGAAAAATGTTCAAAGTGTTCTCTAGAGATAGAAATCAAGTATACTAAGAACAACTCCATGATTCCAAGATAAGTTAGGTAGCAGCCTCTCATCAAACATATACCAATAAGGTAATCAATCAATCAAATCTACGCAAATATTATAGGAGTACCAAACTATATACCAACAAATATGATCATCTAACAAGGAGAAGTGAGTATCCCCCAACCCAAAAAAACCAACTCAATCAATAAAATAATCATCTCCAATCAAGGAAAGAGGGCATGTACCCCCAATCCATCAAAATATCCAAGAGTACCAGGCTCTGAATCATTTCTTTGTGATTTCCATAACAGTCTGATTGTTGGTGTCTGCACTCACAAGTTGTTGATCTCTCCTCTGTGGCTTGTAGTTCACTGAGATATATGATTTCAGTAAAGAGTAAACGAAGATAATCACTACTTCTCTCCTCTTCCTCTAATAACATGGTGCCCCTTTGTCTTCTTGTCTGCGTGAAGATGCTAGATTGATATTGTCAAACCCATGAAAAACCTGAAAAAAAAGTACTGAAGCACTCCCTTCTTGCTTGATCTCTTGGCCTTCAATTTTCTCTGGTCACCTAAAGGCCAAAGGACTGGAGAAAATTGGTTATGGGGTATTCACCCTCTGCTTGGAAAGCTTGTACACAATACCTTCCTTGGGTGTCGGGCTTCTGTGCAAGAAACAACCTCCTAGGCCCTTTTCCATTTTTCCATGTGGCAGCTTATGATTTTGAGCTGCCATGTTGGCCACATGGCACATATGTCATTAGTTTATGTAGCCACATAGTCAACAAGGTCAGCTTGGATGTTCTTCATTTAAGGTCTTCTTATGTATTGTAATGCAGAGGGCAAAGCCTTACTGCCAATGATCTGCATGAGATTTGGAGTGTGGAGGCAAGACTTCTAATGTTGTTTGCATTCTTGCTCCAGATAGACTAAATCCTTTGTGCAGAGTGATTGTGTAGATGTAACACCTCGCTTTGCCTCTTCGAAACCTTCACATGCCCAAACTTAGCTCATCGTGCCTTCCTTGCTTTAGCTGATTTTGAGTCGTTTTCCCTCCCCATGTGCAAAGGACGGTGTGCAAAGGTAGCACCTCTGTTCCATTCGTGAGATAGTCCCCATGACCAAATCTTTTCATACACTTTTCTTAGCTGATTTCTTTAAGCCTTTTGTCCATGCTTTCATTGGAGTGTGGGGGTAACATCTCTGTGTCAACTCCTATCCTTCACATGACCCAAATGTCTCTCATAGCATGCCTTAGTCAATTTCTAAAGGTTGAAACGACCCTTTCAACGAGACTCAAGAAATCTTGAAGACTTGATGGAGGACACTGCATTTTTGAAGGATGGGGCAGATTTTAGCCCCAAAAATTCCCATTACCATGAACCCTCGAGTAATGCACTTATGTAACAGTGATCATGTAATAAAGACAATATATGGGTTATGTAACACTTATGAGGAGATTTCTCTTATGTGTCATAAGTGTATGTATCTGCATAAGGCATGTAAGATGTTTTGTGTATATTGGTGAACTGATGTGTTCCCAACAGTCATAGAGTGTTGGAGCTTGTTGTCTCCCATGTATAAAGAAGTCCCCTTAAAATTGAATTGTATTCTCATCACCACCCACACTATACATAAGAACCTCGTGTTGAGTACGTTTCCTACCAGACACAAATCTTAAACTCTGTTCTTGTACAACCTGAGAAATTATGTTCATCAGTCATAAAGAGAGTCTTTGGATCCAAGTGCTTATATTAGAACCTCTATATCTAGCCTTCTCAGTGAAACCTGATTTGGAGACACATTTACTGGGATATTGAATGGTGGTAAGTGGGTAGAAATCCTTAGGAGAATCTGAATTGACAGCTATTCTATTATTTGGGAGTTCCTATCCTTGTTCCACTATCCAAATAGTAGACTAAAACTTGTTGTATGTCCTAAAATAAGATGAGTGGTAGACTTAAACTGATTTATATTGTTGCCCTGGTTAGATTTGTAGGGTTTGTGTATGCATTATAGATAGGTTGATAGTCATGATGATGGGGTCTGCAAAGCCAGTGCTCACGAGTCACACCTATTCATAGTGATAATATCATATAGTGTGACATTTGAATGAAAGGCTCTTTAGAAAAAGTTAAACCTGCAAATTGTTTCTACACTTGTTGGTTCTATATTCTTGCTGATCCAACCAAGATTATAAAAGGCGTGGATGCAGTTTCATGGGAATCTTGGGGAACAAAACAAACTCCTTATTTTGATGATTTATGTGAGTAATGCTTCCTTTCCCATAGATTAATTTTCTTTCATCAGAAGCACTAGTTGAGGTATCGCAACAGTTGAGGACTAGTAGTACTTGAGGAATCAAATTTTCCAACTTAACTATTTTGATGTAAAAGTATATTTTAAAGAATATTTTCTGTTACACCATAGTAAGAATCTCAGGTATAATAATATTTCTATCAAATTATCGTATTGAGCAATTCCTTGCATCTTTACGCACCAAATCATGTTTGAAGTTTTGGCAGATTACATGGATGTTGTCTTTGTTTTTTAAGATGGTTGGTTGGCATTGAAAATAATTGCGAGTCTTTGAAGTTTCTTGTTATATGTCTATAAAGATGATTTTCTTGTAAGCAATTATCTATGGAGATTTAATTTTCTCAGTTATTCAGAATGAAGTTTTTTAATTTCATGTTGAGATCATTATTGAAGGAAGTGAGTTTAGAATATGATTGTGTTGGAGATTTTAAAGATATAGATTGGAAGAGTTATTGTTATAAACTGAAGCAGTGTATTCCTATAGAAAATTTCCCTCTCCGGCCAGGAAATTGATGGAATATGGCGATAAAAATTTGTTGATGTTGACAGTGAAATTTTGCAATCTTGCAAATTCTGACACCGTAGATGGGATTCCTAGGCCCCCATGGAACAACTACAAACTACAATTTCTGTAATCAAAACTTGTAATTCCAACAATATGTCGAAGATCCTGATGGATTTGTAAATAAAACCCACAAATAAATAAGGTTTTTTTGCTAGACGATACTATCCCCCTTATACATATTATAACAAAGCTGACGACACTATCCCCCGTGATTTTCTTTTACATTGGCATTGGGAGATATGGTTGTTCATTTGCCATGATGATGCTTGTTGGGGTTGGTTCCTTCTATGTCAAGCATTTTTCAATTTAATGTTTTTTGAAAAGATATATTCAAGATTGAAGTCTGATTACATCTTAACAAGTGAAAGGGCTTCTCAAACCATTTTGCAGTTATATCTGATTCTCAGTGTCATGTCTGGTTTTTGCATATCCTTAGAAGTATTATTTGCTCAAAGCTAGAGAGATATCAAAGAAAGTATATGGGTCAGTGTTACAATAATAGATATAAAAATGGCAAGGAAGTAGTTCCCAATGTTCCATATATTTGAGTGTCCTATCTCCTATTTATTATAATCTCGAGTCTTTACACTCATCTCAAGTCATTATGGTGTGTATTGGCACTTTACATTTTCACTCATTTTAGATACAATTTGAATATTTGATCCCAGAGTGTACCTTTAAGTGTTCTCAACACACTTAAGGCTTAAGAGTGCTTTAGAGTTTTTTCTTGTTGATGAGGCAAATTTTTCTTCCATGAGATGATTGGGCCTTTGCTGGAATCCCCTTATAGAAGGATAAAATGATTATTGGAACATCCATAGCTGGAAATCCCTTTGCAATCTGTTGGGTTAATACTGATTCCTTTTCTAATGCTTACATATGAAAGTGTGGGAAGCTATTGCAGTGGTTCATTCAATTTATATCTCTTGTTAAGTTGGGCGATATCAAATTAGGCAGGCTAGACCTTTCAACAGTTATCCACCCTACTTTCTCCATACTTGTAACATGGGACTTTTTCTCATCTTGTTGGGTTGGGTGAGAGTTCATCGACTCATTGTATTGGGGTGTTATGAACTTTTAGTTCTCAATGAACGACATTCTACTGCAAAGTCCGACTCTAAAGAAAATAAGAGTTATGTATTTCGTGTGACCAAATGCTTAGCATATTATCTCTGTTTGCAAGTGTCATATGTCCTGACCTCCCCTTCAGGGCTCAAGCTAGAATTTTCTTAAGTAAACTTCATGTTTCAGTACAGATGCCAAAGATGGTGTTTCTGGGTTTTCAAGAGATTGCCAACCATCATCAATGATCACAAATCCTAGCAGTGCACCTCTATCTGAAAGGTTGAACTATATAATGAGCTGTTAGAAACTTTCTCCACTTCCCACAGTGTCCAGAAAAAAACATCTAAAATCCCTAGAAAGCATTTATACCATACCCCCTAAATCCCAAAACATGCTGAATTGCAGCCAACATGAAAAAATGAATATTGGAATAGAAATTTGCATACTAGATTTATCACAGAGACAAGGCAGTCAACATTAGAAAAGGAAGAGGAAAGATTGGCTATAAAATCAAAAAGACTAACATGATAGTTTGGAATCTGAATACAGACTTATCTACAAACACCATATTGTTGTTTATCAAGACTAACCATTGATACTTTTAAGGAGGGTAATTGCCTTCATATAGAGGACATCATAGAGGTAAATATTGGGACACTTGAGCATAAAAAGGTTATCAAGTTAGGTCTTAAAAGAGTATGAGGGTGTATTTACTTTGGAAAATAGCGATATGATAGGTATGGATCCCTCCCTTATGTCACATAATTTTCCTTCAAAGTTGAACTCTAAGCCTGTGAAGCAAAATATCTATATAAATAGGCCTGAAGTGAATGCTATGGTATACAAGGAGATTCAAAAGGTCCTAAAAGAATCTTTCATTCAGCCCATTTATTATCTTGAGTTCCTAGCAAATATCATTCCTATTACGAAGAATGAATGGAACTATAAGGGTCTATATCGACTTCAGAGATCTTAATGCTACTAGTCCTAATGATTATTTTTATATTCTCTTTATTGTCGATACCTCCTATGGGGTTCTATCTACAAGGTAGTTGGAGGTGATGAAATCATAGAAATATTTTTTAGTATTATTATGGGCTTCCTTTCTTTTCCTGGGAGGAAATGATAGCAAGTCCCCTGAATTTTACTATATAGTCCATTTTATATTAACACTTACAGATATTCCATAATCTCTTTTCCAAATTAACATGGTTGGGGCCATAGACATTGATGGCCATGAAAGTTTCTTTAGACACTAGAGATTTTACCATTGTGCATTATATGAGTTTGGAAAAATTTGATGCTTTTTCATAGGTAGGTTTTTATTTATGCTCAAGGGACTATGTAGGGGGGGGGGAATAAAACTGAATGCACTTGGGACCTCAGAATCTTCACAAGATGGCTTAAAAATATCAGTTTTCTGACCTTTCCATTGATGGCAATTATTTGCACATCATCTACAAAGTCTACCAATTTTTCTTGACTTTTCTTCTTAGATGGAAGTGTCCCAAACATTCCCAGAGGTTTGCATATGCTCATGAGAATAGAGACCATTCTAAATCTCCCTAGGGTGCAAAGAAACCATTTAGTGCAATGGGAACTAACACCTCTTTAATATTCATACCGATCGAAAAGAAGTGATATCTTGGTTCTATGTCATAAGGTATCTCACCACTATGCTTATGTAACTCATGCATGTATTGGTGAGTTTGTTCTTCAAGAGAATCTTCTAGGAAATGTTGACAACCTAAAGTAGTTACTCGTGCATGTATTGTTGAGTTTGTTAACTATCTTCTGGGAATTGTTGACACTCTAGTATAGAGTAGTCAATTCTTCATACATTTTGTTATCCTATTTTCCCATGATATGAGGGATCAGGTTGTACTCCATGGAATCCATAATTGTCATATTTTATTTTACAATTTTTTTCTCATATCGATCCAATCGTTGGAGATTTGTGGAAATTGTAGCTAATTGACACACAGTTAATTGCATGTTGATAGATGATGTTAACTAGAAATACACAGTTAATTTCCTGTTGATAGATGCAAAGTATGAAGTTAAGGTACTGTTTCCAACTACCAGATATGATCCCTATAAGTTGAAAAAAAATGTAACCATAGTTTTCTATATGAATGATGTTAAAGGGCTACTGTATCAAATGATGTTAGGGCTACTCAGATATAGTCCTGAAACTGCCATTTTATTTTCCATATTCTTTTCCAACCACAAAATCAGGTTACAACTCATTTTTATAGTAATATATGATATAAGGTATTTGAGTAAAACATGGGTGACAGATTATTTGTGTCTTTGCATAGCACAAAAAAACCGGGACCTTGCCAAGAAATCCTTGAAGATTATCCCAAGTTAGAACTCCATTATGTACAATTAGCCAAAGAAGTATCCATATAAGATGCCACTGATCTCCAGTTTTCTTCTCCCTTATGCTGAATGGAAACTTTGTATTGCAGAGACACTTTGTATGATCGTCTTGATTTATTTGGATCCTAAACTAGGTTGGAAACCTGAGACTATCATTAATTGGATAAATTTCCCAGGTATCTATTCATTGTTTCAAGAATCCAAGAATATGCTAGAGATACCAAATAAGGATGGAACTAGAAGTTAACATCAATGGGTGACTTATTTCTCTAAATAGGTGCTACAAGAAAATTCTTTGAATGTGGTGGAAATGGGAACATTACAAGGTGGATTCTACAGGAGAATAACCAAATATATTTGAACAAGAACTAAGAGTGGGCTAGCATAAAAATTTGTAGGTCGGAAAATGATATGTCCATCCCAAAAGTTCACACATAGGGTGCATTTATGGAAGGGGTTATGATATGGTTTGTAGCATGTTGGTCCATTTAAAGAGGTAGGTAATAGTACCACTAACAATAATGGTATTCTAGTCTGCAAAAGAAAAGAAAACAACAAAAATTGTGATCAAAACAATAACATTAAAATGACAACCTTAAAGAAATTATACCAACAATTAAATAGATAGCATAAGATCACATTTAGCTAGCAAAAGGATGTAGCTGAGCATAGTTTTTGGGTAATAGATTTCTAGAACTATGACAGTGGCAGAGTGATTTCCTCTGAGGTTGTAGAAATTTTATGATGAAATAAGGCATTGTTTTAGACCCATTCCTAGTGGTAATAGGGAAGACAATTGCAGATCTAAAGAACTTGAAGAAGACCTGGGAGATATCTAACTTGGCATAATTGCACTATTAGATGGGCATGGAAGTCTGGAAGATACTAAAGAGATATTTCTCCCTTAGAAGTCTGGAAGATACTAAAGAGACTATGTTGAGAAATTGACGTAATTCATTGCACCATCCATATGAACTCATCTAGTTCCATAAGCTGTCGTAAGTAGAAAAATTGGGTCACCTAGTATCCCGTTATGATCATAATGGAATCTGGATGCTTGTGGTACAAGAATCAAAACATTATGTTTCTAGTTGGGACACAATGCTGAATCAACTTGTATAGCAAGCCAACTTGGATTTTGTAGTCTAGGAAAGGGTTCTGGACCCTGGTTAGCCACTGTGGGATGCTGGATGGATTTCATGATGAGAATAAAATAGGCGTCAGTGTAATATTGGTCTTTCCACTCTTCATATGTTGAACTTCTTGTATCTGAAGGTAGAGGGCCTTGGTAGAAGGCCTGCTGAGTAATCAAGCATTCTATTGAAGCTACCTTCCTTGTCTTTAGTGTCTATATGAAATTGTTGGATGTAGGAAGTCCACATTAAGTGTGTTTGTTCCTGAATTTAAAATTGTGAATTTAAAATAGTTTCCTTGCCAAAGATGTAGTGCTACCATTGCTTGATTTCTTGGACCAACACATAAAATTTCCCTTGTCATAAGTGTTATCGTTGAGCTTAGCTTGGGATAAGGTATCCGACTGGTAGGTGATTGGATGTCCTCTGTGCTTAAGAATAATTCATGTGGTATATTGAGAACCATCTATCTTGATCTTGGAATGTCATTGAAAATCTAGGAGAAGGCTCTGGGGCACAACAAAGAGCTTTATTCAACTTCTGAAATGCTCGGTCTGCTTAGGGAGTCCAGTGAAGAGTGTTTTGATTGCTGATTTGATTAAGTGGTTGAGAAATAATCTTGGATTACAACTTATGTTGGTAGAGGAGATTCAAAACTATTTGAATCAGTTGCAAATGTCCTACCCAAGTTCTACTAAAAATAAGATTCTCATTTAAGTAGACCACCACGAAATTGGCAAGATGTGGGTGAAAGATATTGTTGTTGATCTGTGTGAAAGTGTTAGGAGTATTAGTCAAGAAAAAAAGGCATGACCAACCATTCATAGGTGTTGAATTTCATCTTGAATGCTATTTTATATATGTGATTAGATTGCATATGAACTTGGTGATGTTCTGAAGTAAGGTCCATCTTGGTGAAATATTTGCCCCCATTGAGCTGATAAAAAAGGTCATCAATTTGAGGGAGTAGATATTGATTCTTGATAGTGACCTTGTCGAGAGCCCGATAGCCTCTGCAAAGTTTCTACTTTTGTTGTTTCTTAGGTACGACCAAGGTAGGAGATCCACATGGCTATGTGTTGCACTAGATCTTATTGTCCTCCAACCACTGTGTGGTCTTCCTTTTTATCTCTGCATTGTCCATAGGTAAGGTGCATTATGCAGGATAGTTGGGAAGGGAAGACCCAACAAATTGGATCAGTGGAATGCTGGATGGTCCTAAGGGGAAACAAACCCCTTGTTTCTTCAAAGACATTGGTGTATGTGTTGAAGATTTACTAAATGCCCAAGGGACTTCAATTATATCGATTCCACCTTCTATGACCAGTGACTAGTATCCATGAAACAGTTCGTTATCATTTTTTCCAGCTAGCCAAACACATATTATTACCAAAGAGAATTAGATACAATGAAAAAGACTACTGAATAAAAGCTAAGATCCACCTTCTATGGCTAGTAGTTTGTCATAAAATCCCACATTACCAAGTTATCACCATAGAAGCACATTTCCAAGTTCATATTTATGTACTTCAAAGGATTATATGCAAATTCAACTTGCAGAGCCAGAAAAATAGTTGACAATATAGGAAAATGTCATTGACAAAGAAAAATATAATTGACAATATAGAAAAATGTCATTGTCAAAGGAGTATTAACAAGACATTATCAGAGTGCCAGAGAGTAATGGTTGAGAACACCATTATCTACCTAGATCTCTGTTAAGGTCTGTCTTTGATAGTGTATCAAGGCCATTTAATTATATATATATATATATATATATATATATTCAAAAGATAGATAAGTAAATGACCTGGAGATGAATTTTAATTGATTTGCTAAAGCTTGAAGATTTATGCCCCATAGAGTGGATTTATTCTCCACCCACTTAATGACAAATAACAAGTCCCCAAGGACTTGTAGGGAATGTATATTTTGTGTTATTGGGAAGCTTGAAAAGTTTTTCAAATCCAGCATCTCCGCTTTGTTGTTTGTTCTGTACCCACACGAGCACATATACGCAGAAAATGTTGGATCATTACCATACAAAGGTAACAAAAATACACCCCATCCATAGTGCCCATCTTCCCCTTGACAAGTGCCATAAAAAAACCTCCATGGAAATTCCTTATTGATTAGTTGCTCACATATAATACGTCTCTTCATGGAAAAATCATGGTGTTGGGCCCAGGTTGAGATAAAGTTTTGGAAGCACCTTTTGAGGCAAGCAGGGAAAGCTGAGTTGAGCACAGCTCAGAAATACAATTTTGGCTAAGTATTAAGGATGCTGCAAAGTTGCACACAGCATCCAACTTTTGACTAGACTGCGGAGTTGCATGCATCATCGAAGTTTTGGTCGTGATGCGAGACCAGTACCACACAGAAGCAGTGCTGCGGAGCTAGGAGGCCACGTGGAGCTAGCAAAGTGGATTGCTAGACAAGTATCAGGTGCAGGTACCGGTTGGACCGGTAGTAGCCATTTTTGGGAAGATATTCCAGGATTTTCGAGCGGCGAAAATAGGAAAATCAGGAAGGCGGCCACGCGTGGGTTGTTAAGGAAAGTGACGTTTGGCACACTTAGAAGGTAAAACCGTTAGAGAGAAATGGTTCGGTAGAAGCAACCTGTAGGCATGTGTGCAACAGAAAGGCCGATAGCGACAGAATGAGGATGTGGAGATCTGCCATGATCAAGCAGATGCTATCAGGAGCTAGCATAATGGTTTGGAAAACCGGCGTAGTTTTGGAAACCCTTAGGGTTTTGGGTTTTAGGTCTTCGACATTGTACAGACATGACCTTTAGGCATGATCTATTTAAGAAGAAACTTTTGTATGGGATGGGGTTTCTCTATTTTTGGATACTAGATGCTAGTTATTAGAGTAATCTTGAGATACCCTTTTTGTATTGTAAAATATCTCTGAGCTAAGAATATTGTAAAGGCTCTGCAGCTGTGTGCGTAGAGACCTAGCCGAGAGAAAGGAGAGTCTGCAGCTGAGTGTGCAGACTAAGAACAGTTGCCCCATCCCTTTTTTGAAAGAAATATATTACCAACAGTTCTTTTGGACGTAGCTTTCCATCCGGGGAAGTGAACCACATTAAATCCTGTGTTATGCGATGTTGTTTATGAATGAATGACTGTCTGTATTTTTTGTAGAATGAATGCTTGAATGTTTCCTTGCATGCTGTAATAGGAGAACTTTGATATGCATTTACCAATAGGAGAAGTTTGGGAATGATATTCTAGGTTCCACGGAAGCAGATGAATGGAAAACATTTCAATGCTATGTTAAGATTGTGAATCAGTCATTTAAGTTTAAATACTTCCTTAAACACAGTGAAGGAACGTAGCACAGTTAGTTGCATCTATCATTTCAGTCCACGTTGTAATAATCTAAGTCCCCGAATGAATGCTAGAAAGATAACCAGTAAGTGCCTGAATAGATGGATGGGTGATATTCATCTCAGCGCCTTAGCGTTTTCAAAATCTTCCATGTAGGGGATAAGTGTGGTTGATTCGCAGTTCCAGTAGAAGGCCCGCAATAGTAAGAAGTCTCTTAGTGAGGCCCGTAGTGTTTCCTTCACCGCGCAGTACTGCTCGTAGCATAGATCCTGCTACGTACTGCATCACTTTGCCCCGCAATGCACTTGTTCTGTCCTGTGCTACGCAGCTTGTTCATATAAACAACTCATCATTTGCTATGGAAATCTGATTACGCAGTACCCCATAAGATACACCTCGGTTGAGACCTCAACCTGCTCGCAGGTTGTTGCTGAAAGGGCCGGTGTGAAGGGGTTTTGTTGGTCAAAAGAGAGAACCACAAAGAACCTAGGTCTAATTGGAAACCTCTGGGTCAGTTTTAGCCAACAAATGGTTTCGTTGCCACGCTAGAATCCATGATGAGTTGCAATCACAATGTGTGAAGAAGAATATCAGTTCCCTGAAGGGTTGGACTATTGGCATCCTAAAAAGACAGAAATCCAAGCTTGGTGGGATAAGACCATAAGAGATTTTAACAGACAAGAAAATAGACATCTGCGTCTAAGCGGCACACAGTGATTAGATAGATATCTGTTGGATGACATTCACGAGATCTTTTGGGCATTTTACCAAACGAGCTGCATGCGTGGATCTCGCAACTCGCAGAGAAGAAAAATTGTTTCCAAGGAGGAGTTCCTACGGAGTGGAATCATGAGCTCACAGCGTAGCTTAAAGCATTAGACAGCCCATTGTCACGTGCAGTTGATTATTGGGTCGATCATATGCTAGAAGGATTTGTAATAGAATTTGCTGTAGACACACTCAAATCCTACAGCCAAGCAAAAGCACACTTTTTCGGAGGATTCCAAGTACATATATTGATTCTGACGAAGAGACACATACTCTTAGAAGTGGTAAGAGATATAAAATTAATAAGAATCCGGGAGGCCCTGGACTCCATATCAATACTGAGATCCCCTGCGATCTTGACAACGAAGTTGCACAATCATTTACTCCTGAGAACGCATCGGCTGCGGAGGCCGCACCACCTTTATCTCAAAACCCACAAGCTACTTAGCCCGCCCCGCAAGCTACTCAACCCGCCCCGCAGAGGAATTAGCCTAGTCCATCTCTCTCGATAGTCCCATTTGTATTTACTACACAGATCCCTTTACAGCAACCGCGCACTAATCCCAGCGCCCCACCACCTAGTAGCACAATCATAAATACGGATATGAAACTGCCAATATTCAAAGGAACTGGCCTAGAAGACCCTAACAAGCATTGGTTCCTTTGCAAAGCCGTATGGAGTGTAAGACAAATCCAGGATGATGCTGTGAAGCAAGCACAGCTCATCACCATTTTTAGGGATAGAGCGATACATTGGTTTATGAAATACTCTACCGTACAGCTGAGAACCCTTGTAGAAATTAAAGCCGCGCTAGTGGCAGTGTTATAGAAACCTAAGTCTGAGTCTTAGTGTATAACTGAGCTGAAGGAAATAAAGCAGAGACCAACTGAAACGGTCTGGGAATTTGATCAAAAATTTAAGACCTTACTAGACCAAGTAAGTTTTGTTATACCGCCATAACAACATAAAGAATGGTTCATTGTTGCGTTGTTACTTCATATCAGATTACCATTGATGCAGTAGAAAGTTCTATCCCAAGCAGAGGCCTTGGAAATTGCATTGAAGCTGGAAGCTTCGCCGATTGGTGATACTAGTTCTAGGATGTCTCAGATCCAGAACCAGCTGACCACGCTGACACTTGAACTGCAAAGTATGAAAAATGGTAAAGAACAAAGATATGAACCTAGACAGGAGGTCTGGTGTACAAGTTGTAAAAAAGAAGGTCATGACCACGAGCATTTCCCTCTATTCCACGACTATCTTAACAGTGGTGCGCCTAACCCATTAAATCAGAATCAGGCCCCATGGTGTGAAATTTGCAGAACCACAAGACATAGACTTGAAGACTGTTACCTCATCCAGAAATATGTGAAAAATCCTAAGAATTCATACTGCAATTTTTGTAAATCAGTTGGACATGATGAATCCAACTGCCGTGCATATGAATTAATGAATGAAAGAAAAAGGGACATGGACTCAATGTGAGGCGTTGGCTTGTACCGCGTATAAGAAGATACCCAGCTGAAACAAGAAAATGCACAATATGACCAAGGAGGATACAGAGGTCGTGGTGGTGGATGCCGTGGCAGAGGAAGAAATGTTGGTCCCACACAAGGAAGAGGCCATGGCCAAGTCATTTGTTATAACTGTGGCCAACCTAGGTACGTATCTAGAGATTGTGTTAACCCATGCACTACGTGCAATTATTGTAAATCATTTGAGCATGTCATTGAAGATTGCCCAGTATTAGAGGTGGAAATGCAGAAGAGAAGATGAAGAGAGGCTTCAAATCCAAATGTCCAGTGGATCGCAGTAGAAAATAGACCAGTGGATCCGAGCATCAATGTGGTCACGCATAGTGGCGTTGAGACAGGCTGCGACAGAGGAGCAAAAGCTTCAACATCAAGGGAGGCACATACAAAGAAGGATCCCCTTGAAACAGTATGGATAAGGAAAGCTACAGGAAAAGCACTCCCTCTTAACTTACAGAATAACAAGGAGATCTTCATTGACGTGTGGGATACCTTTAGAGAACCAACAGATAACTCATCAAGGATCCCGCTACACAGTGAAACATCGCTTGTTGAAGACATGTCGGCTCCTTATGATAAAACAAGCACTGCGACAGATGTCCATACTTCTGTTGCCTAGTTCTTGCGAAGCTGCATGAAGTTACTAAAAAGTGAGGAAGCCATAGTAGAGCTCTAGAAGCTCATCAGCTAGTATGAACCTCAGATTGCAACAAAGACTCCAGATAGCGTTGTACATCATATAAGGAATCACAAAAGAACAGGCTGAAAGATGAGGCTTACTGCACAGATAGGAGATTTTGAAATGGATGAAGTCATCCTTGATCTAGGATCAGAAGTGAATGTCATGACTAAGCAGACATGGCAGCAGATGGGTCGACCAAAGTTTCAATGGTCACCTATCCAGTTACGAATGGATAATAAGGAGAAGGTCATACCTTTCGACTGCTTAGCCAATGTAGTGGTTGACATCGACGGAGTACAGAGTCATGCAGACTTTGAAGTTATTGAAATTGTGGATGATAGTCAACCTTTTCCAGCAATATTGGGAATTGATTGGGCTATGGATAACTTGGCTATCATAAACTTGAAGACAAAGAAGATGATATTTGAAGGGAAGCATCTTAGGGCCATCGCACCATTGGATCCTAAAGATGGTGACAGATAAAGTGAGCCGATTCAAAAGGAATCCCAAGCTCAAGATTTAGACCGACTATACCAGCTGACTGCGAACAAGGAAGACTACATTAATCCTATTGCGGATGGTACGCTCAGTTGGCGATGTGACACTTCTTGTATCTCTGAATCAGATACAGGACTGGAAAATTGGCAAAGCTCCATGCATGAAGTATCAGCAAGAAGATGTGTGCAAATTACGATATCACTGCGCTGGATCGGAAAAGAGGTGAGTCCTATTCCCACATATGATGGTTCTGCTAATGTTTATAATTTCATAAGGGAATATACTGCAGCTATACCATATGAGCATAGAATTCCAACTTTAGATATAGCATTGCGTGATACACCTTCCAGATGGTGGAATGCACATAAGAAAACATTAACCACTTGGGATCAATGTAGAACTAAGATGCAGATCCGGTTCGGCGAAAATGTTACTTTACCCTTCGAAAAGTATAATGGACAGATAGACCCTAGTTAGCATATTGAAGTCTGTTCAACGACATGGGTGGGAAGACCACTTACAAAATGGGTACATTTATTTTTACATATATTGGATGCAGGTATCCCACAGAAATGGTACCTAGACCTGGAGTTGCGCAGTGAACTCATTGATTGGGAGCTGCTCGCTACAAACTTCCGGAAGGACTTCAGTTTTGAAGACAAGAATCCATTAATCCATGAAGCATTACAACTAATCAAGAAGCGCATATTCTAGGATGACTATCCTCATCAAAACATAACATTGCAGGAGTTCTTTGGGACAGAGTGTGTTCCTGCGCACTTACAGTCAGAATGGAAGGAACACAAAGAGCACTTTATCGAGTGTTACAACTTAGCTGAAGATACCAATCATACAAATTAAGACAATGAGGAGGACCCGTGCAACATAGATATACCAGAATCAAAAGGTACGTGCAAGGTAGAAGGACCTTCATTGGAAATCCCAGATATGACCTGGACCAGTAAAAACACAAAAAGTGAACATTGGCACAGACAAAGAGCCAAAGTTCGCATCAATAGGAGATTATTGGGACGATTAGACTATTGCAGAGATCACAGATACCTTACATGAGTATCAGGAACTGTTTCCAACAAAATTTACAGAGATGAAAGGAATTTTGGGAGACCTAGGGGTCATGAAAATACCTTTAAAACCAGGTGCTAAGCCTATCAAGAAGAGGCCATACAAATTGAATCCGCGCTATAAGGAAAAAGTCCGCGCAGAGCTAGGTAAGATGCTAGAAGCAGGAATCATTGAACCAGTCGAATAATCCGAATGGATTATCCCCATGGTTGTTCAAGACAAGAAAGCAAAAGGTGAGATCAGGATTTGTGTGGATCTCAGAAAGCTGAATGATGCTTCCATGCATGACCCATTTCCTACTCCATTCACGGATGAAGTGCTTGATAACGTTGAAGTAAATGAGGTGTATTCTTTCACTGATGGTTTCTCTGGCTATCATCAGATCAAGATTGATCCTGCGGATATACATAAGACGACATTCGCTACAGAATGGGGGTCATTCTAGTACACCGTTATGCGTTTTGGTATGAAGAACGCACCTGCCATATTCTCTAGAGTCGTCATCGCAGCATTTAAATATTTTATGCACAAGTTTATAGAAGCATATTTTGATGATTGGACTGTATTTGGTCTATTGAAAAATCATTTTGTGAATCTCCGTGTGATGCTAGAAAAATGTCGACAACATCAAATATCCTTGAATTTGAAGAAGTGTATTTTTTTGTGTGCCCTATGGAATTTTACTTGGCCACATTGTCTGTAAGCAAGGATTGATGGTAGACCCTACAAAGATTGCAGTTATTGCAAACCTACCAACACCAAATTCAGTCAAGATGTTGCGATCTACCTTAGGCCATACTGGATACTACAGGAAATTCATAAAGGGTTATGCGCAGATAACTGCAGCAATGGAGAAGATGCTGAAGAAGGACACACCGTTCATTTGGAACGCAAAATGAAAACAGGGTTTTGATACATTAAAAGAAAATATGGTCATTGCGTCGATTCTAGTATTTCCATACTGGACAAATCCATTCCATGTCCATGTTGATGCATCATGTATTTCCCTGGGGATTGTGTTATCTCAGCTAGGAGAGGGAGGTATTGACCACCCTATTGCATTTTCTAGCAGAAAGCTTTCAACAACAGAGAAGAACTATACTACTACTGAGAGGGAAAGCCTTGTGATGGTATATGCCCTACAGAAATTTAGACACTACTTGCTAGGATCGCACTTCCTTATGTTTATTGACCATTCTACATTGAAATATTTGGTCAACAAACCAGTGTTAGGGGGACGCATATGCCAATGGCTATTGCTATTCCAGGAATATGACTTTGAGATTATTGTCAATCTAGGTAGAATGAACTTGGGACCTAATCATTTGTCAAGGATCGCGTCAGGAGAGGAGCCGACGAATATTGAAGACAATCTGCCTGATGCACAGTTATTTAGTATACAGGTTGTCGATGATTATTACTAGGATATCATTGACTTCCTAACCACAAGGCTGGCACCCTAGGAATTCTCAGTCTAGCAGAAAAAAAAGTTAGTCATGCACACCATGGACTTCACTATAATTGCAGGTCAGTTATACAAACTTGGGCCGGATGAAGTCCTGCGCGGGTGCGTACTCAATCATGAGAAGCCATTTATTCTAGCCGATGCACACTTAGGAATCGTGGGAGGTCACTATGGAGGAAGGGATACCATGCAGAAGATATTGCATGCAGGTCTATGGTGGCCTACGCTCCATAAAGATGCCAAAGAACATTGCAGGAACTGTGACGTCTGTTAGAGGACATGAAAACCATCATGCTGATATGATATTCCATTGAATCCATAGTTGACACTGCAGCCATTTGAAAAATGGGCAATATACTTTGTGGGTCCTATAAACCCAGTAGGAAAAAGAACGGGTGCAAGGTATTATATTACTGCTACGGATTACCTCACCAGATGGGTGGAAGCAAAACCAGTTAAGGACTGCAGCGCCAGTACTGTTGCGCAGTTTATTTTTGAAGAAATACTCACCGGATTTGGTTTTCCAAAGATTTTGATGAGTGACCAAGGAACTCACTTTTTGAACAAGATGATTGAGGCACTTACAGAGGAATTCCACATTCGTCATCAACACAGTACTCCATGTCATCCACAGGAAAATGGTATTGTATAGGATTTCAATAAAATATTGGAGAACGCACTCACTAAGGTGTGCAATGCAAATAGAGATGATTGGGACCTGGGCGTCTCATCTGTGTTATGGGCATACAGGACCACATGCAAGAAATTGACAGGACAGACACCCTTTCGGTTGGTTTATGGGAAGGAAGCTATAATTCCTATGGAATATATTGTCCCTAGTTTGAGAATCGTTGCATTTACAGGGATGGAAGACTATGAAGCTCTAGAAGAAATATTTCTACACTTACTGGGCTTGGAGGAAGATCGCTTCATCACAAGATTCCACTAGCAAGCACAGAAGGACTGCGAGAAAGCATGGCATGATCGCCATATAAAGGACAAGTGTTTTCAGGTAGGTGATCTAGTCCTCTTATATGATATCAAATTCATGAAATTCCCTGGTAAATTTCAGATGCATTGGCTTGGACCATATACTGTGTTACTGACACTGGTGCAGTCTAGTTAGCCAATTTAGCTGGTGACACCTTGCCAACCTTGATAAATGGAAGCAGGCTAAAGCTATACCATGATAGCACTGCTTCACAGAACCCTGAATAACGAGCAAAGAAAGGAAGTTCTAAGTGTCAAGTACATTTGAAAGTGGACACTAGAAATGTAAAAGAGTCTATACATGTATGATAAAAGGAAGAAGGTATGATAAAAAGAATAATCCATGCACCGCGCAACACTGTTGAAGCTGCATGGAAGAAAAAAAAAAAAAAGAAGAAAAAAAATAAAAATAAAAAAAAAAAATATATATATATATATATATAGAAGAAGCCGCGTAGTTGGAAATTTTTGACACTACGAAGTAGCCGCGCAGGGTTGCAGATGGCTTGCCGCGCAGTTCGGCACAGCACTCAGAGAAAAATAGTCGTTGCATGGCTTTTCAGAAAAATAGCCATTAGATGACCATTGCAGCAACTGCTTTAGCATTTAAAGAGAAGATAGTCGTTCTGAGCACACTGACAACAGAAAATACCGAAGGATCCGCTCAAATTTGCCAACGGACACCACATTAAATGCTTATCTAGCTATTGAAGGGTGTGGGAGGGGGTCCGCTGCACCTATAAATAGCATTGTTGGAAGACTCACGGGCATTTCCAAGCACTTAGAATTTTCTTTTGATTAACATCTCCGAGCTAGTAGCCATCTGTATTGTGTCTGCCTTAGACACTATCTCATTAATGAATGTCTGAACCTTCCTATAGAGAAGAAGAATTGACCATTGAAGAAGCACTGAGGATCTTTCAGCACGAAGGAATTCAACAGTTAATGAAAACTCCAGTTAAGAAGGTCACCATAGAACAAGGTGAAGGATCTCGCAGATCACCAAGAATTAATCCGACGATGCAGGAAAAAGTAAAAGATAAAGGAAAAGTCGTAACTGCACTCCGATCCAACATCATAAAGATGGGCTCCTCGGCACATAAATCACCAGTATTTCAAACAAAACCCTTGAAGATGTCACCTGAATATATCTCCCCACAGGCACTGAATTCCCCTGTGTTTAAATTGTCCAAAAATGTGAGATACGACATCCCGCTATCACCTATCTCAAAGCATGTAAACACTGTTAAGAATCGACTGGGAAAGATAGCAGATTGTAAATGGGAGGATTATGGCCTCTTGGGAATGAAGAAACACGAGCCAGATGTTCCCAAATACCCAGATTTTCATCCAGACCAGTATATGTGCTGGAAAAAGGACTCCAAGGTAACTCTGAACTTGGTAGCTGACAGTTGGCTAGCACCTGTCGTTCAATCGGGGCTACTAAACTTGCTCAGATTACCACATTTTAACCGTTATCCATAACTTAATATTGTGGTTCGCACACTCATGGCACGAATCCACCAAGGTTATCTTTGGCTAGATAGGAACATTGATATTAACATCGATTTGATCCACCGTATCACTAGGCTAAGCAAGCGCGGTAAGGATCCTAAGCAATTATTCCAAGGGAAGAGCAAAGAAAAAGAGGCTGTTGAGAAGATGAAGAAAACCCATCCGGTGGTGAAGGAAAAAAGAGGTTTCCCGACAGAATATATAGAGGACAGAGCAACAAGATTTGTAATGCAGTTGCTCACAGGAAAGATACTCAAAATAGCTAGGCCTTCGAAGGTGCCTGCGGGCACAATACTCCTTGGTGCCGCAGCGGCCAAAGGAAACAACTTTAATTGGTGTAAGTTTTTGTTGAATGAGTTCCTTGAAGAACTCAACGACACACAGGTGAATGGTGGCTAGTTCCATTTCACCTGGCTCATCGTCTTGATTGCTTTGTGTGGATGGAAGGAGCTGCGAGATTATGCGGGCGTCATTATGGACACCAAGGATCCTAGAGGGTTTAAGTTCGTCAACCTCTAGGAAAACACAAATGCAGAGCGCTAACATGCGACAGCAGAAGTCTTTTACTAGTATTATATTCAGCTGCGTGACGCAATCACGAAGACACCCCGCATTACAAAGCAGGTCGTGACAAAGTATATTCACGTCATCGACTTTGAGGCGGATATGAAATGTATCTTCATATCGTCGAAAGCACAAACGAAGAAACTGGAGTGGTTCCCAGGGAACTAGATAATGTATGAGCAGGATGTCAAGGACCTCATGAAAGATTGGCCACTAGAGTTCCGCGTAGAGGTTATGGATGTGGAGACAAATTCAGCGGAAGACGAGCCAATCCCACTCTCATGCCCAATCACTGAAGAAATAGAAAAGAGAAAAGAAGCTGAGACTTCACAGAAGCCAAAGTCGAGGAAGAAGGTGAAGGCCACAAAGATTCAATCAGAGGCAGTCCTCAATAATGATGACTACGAGATGATAGCCGAAATAGTCTCAGAGCAGATGAAGGAGCTTATGGTGGCTAAAGAAAAGAAGGACATGGTCATCCAGGATGACCTGCACAAGACACGGGTTGCAATGCAAGGCCTGATGAAGGAAATGGACGATGTCCAAAAAATCCTTACTTTGCCGCAGGAAGCAGGGGCTGAAGGAAGGTCGGTAGGGACCTCGCAGCAAGGAAGCCAACAGTTAGAAGTAACGCTGCCATCGAAGACTAGAATTGTCCATGTGGACCCATTGGTTGTTGCATTGCCAATGGCAGAACAAGTTGTGTTGGACACAAAGGGAGTCGAGAGGGTAGAGCTTGACTTAGCCAAAATCCCATTACCAGGATTGCACTTCATCCACACGCAGATCATTAAGGAGATGCGTGAACGGACGGTTGAATCGATGAAGTCACAAGCAGAGCTCACCGCAGCAAATAGGCAAATTTAGTCACACGCAGTACAGCTGCGGAATGAAATGGACCACCGACAAAATTTGGAGACTACCATATCCAATGCGGCAAAGGATATTGAAGGCATAGAAATCCAGGATGATCCCGCAGACACAGTTTTGAGGATCGGAGATAAGGTGAGATCCTTGTAGTCGGAGATGCAGGATAAAGAGATTTATTATGAGGCCGATATTGCGACATTGAAGGATAAGTTGAATAAGCAGGTGCCATTAACTGAACAGCAAGTCAGAGAGCAAGCAGTGAGCGTCGCCTCGAAAAGCATTACAAGTGTGATGGCTAAGTACCAATCTCTCCTGGATAAGGTTTCACAGGAAATCACAACCCTTGAAGAGGATCAAGGGTTGTTGCAGGTCAAAACCACGGTACAAGAAAAACAGACCGCGCTGGACAAGTTGAATGCGGAGTTTAAAGCTCTTCCACCCAGAGAGAGGCTACCGAGATACAAGGAGATATCCGACTTAAAGAAAGAAGTACAGGAATTACGACAAAAAGAGACTGATATGGATAGTTAGTCGCAGCAGCTCCTGGAGAATGCCATGGCAGTATCGCAGCAGATTGAAGACAAGTTAGCAGAACTGCGCGATAACCAGGAGCAGATACAAGACCAAATTGGACAAGAAATAACTCCAACACTGCTTGAGACAATTAAACAAGTTGAGCATGATACAAGAGAAGCAATGGTGCAGTTGTGCGGTACATATGACGAGTTCGTGGCCAAGTATATTCTACCGGTCGCGGTGCAGAGTGAGACAGCTGAAACAATTAGTGGCTCGGGGACGAGCCACATGTAAGTGTTAGGGGCATGTTGGACCCAAGTTGAGATAAAGTTTTGGAAGCACCTTTTTGAGGCAAGCAGGGAAAGCTAAGCTGAGTGTAGCTCATAAATACAATTTTGGCTAAGTATTGAGGATGCTGTGAAGTTGCGCGCAGCATCCAACTTTTGACCAGATTGCAGAGTTGTGCGCAACATCAAAGTTTTGGCCGTGATGCGAAGACCAGTACCGTGCAGAAGCAGTGTTGTGGAGCTAGGAGGCCACGTGGAGCCAACAAAGCGGATTGCTGGACAAGTATCAAGTGCAGGTGCCGGTTGGACCGGTAGCAGCCATTTTTGGGAAGATATTCCAGGATTGCCGAGCAGCGAAAATAGGTAAATCAGGAAGGAGACCATGCATGGGTTGTTAAGGAAAGTGACGTTTGGCACGCTTAGAAGGTAAAACCGTTAGAGAGAAATGGTCCGGCAGAAGCAACCTGTAGGCACGCGTGCGACAGGAAGGCCGATAGCGACAGAATGAGGACGTGGAGATCCGCCATGATCAAGTAGATGCTATCAGGAGCTAGCAAGCCGGTTTGGAAAAGTGGCGTATTTTTGGAAACCCTTAGGGTTTTGGGTTTTAGGTCTTCAACATTGTACAGACATGACCTTCGGGCATGATCTATTTAAGAAGACACTTTTGTATGGGAGGGGGTTGCTCTATTTTTGGATACTAGATGCTAGTTATTAGAGTAATCTTGAGATAACCTTTTTGTATTGTAAAATCTCTTTGAGCTGAGAATATAGTAAAGGCTCTGCAGTTGTGTGCGCAAAGACCTAGCCAAGAGAAAGGAGAGTCTACAACTGAGTGCGTAGACTAAGAACGGTTTCCCCATCCCTTTTTTGAAAGAAATATATTACCAACCATTCTTGTGGACATAGCTTTCCATCCAGGGAAGTGAACCACGTTAAATCCTGTGTTATGCGATGTTTTTTATGAATGTGTGACTGTCTGTATTTTCTATAGAATGAATGCCTGAATGTTTCCTTGTATGCTGTAATAGGAGAACTTTGATATGCATTTACCAATAGGAAAAGTTTGGGAATGATATGCTAGGTTCCACAGAAGCAGATGAATGGAAAACATTTCAATGCTATGTTAAGATTGTGAATTAGTCATTTAAGTTTAAATACTTTCTTAAACACAGTGAAGGAACGCAGCACAGTTAGTCGCATCTATCATTTCAGTCCATGTTGTAATAATCTAAGTCCCTGAATGAATGCTAGAAAGATAACTAGTAAGTTCCTGAATGGATGGATGGTTGATATTCATCTTAGTGCCTTAGCATTTTCAAAATATTCCAAGTAGGGGATAAGTGTGTGTTAACACCTAAAAGGTGCTCACTAGCTCATTCCCTTATTCACATGACCCATTTGTCCACTTTTCCACCATATGAGCCTCTGAAACCAACAAAAGGTCACCAAAAGACCTTAGTACACCCCTTTTTCCCACTCAAAAAGATTATTTTTCCTGAAAAGCATAAAAAACCCTAAAAAAGGGTCCAAATTCCCAAAAATATTAAAAAGGGAATTAAAATATTAATTTTATTCAAAAAAGGAAAAAAGGAGGGAAAAGTACCTAAACCATGTTGGTCAATACCATTTGGTTTCCACAAAACCACAAATGGTATTCCCCATCACCAAAACCTATAAAAAGGTGGTAGGGGCTCCTCATTTCACATCTATCCATTATCTCATCCTCATGCTGCCGAAATCTCCCTTGAGCATTTTTGGCCATTGTAAGCAACCTTGGAGAAGGAGACCTCTTGGAGCTTGGAGCTACTCATCTTGGGAGTTGCTCAACATCAACCTTCACCATTGAAGGTATTATCGCAAGCACTTGCTTGCCCCCCACTTTTCAATACAAATTCATTCTTTAATATTTTCTTGTTCTTGTTTTTTAAATGTTTACACTATTTGCTTAAACTATTGCATAGATCCATGATTAGTTTAGTTTAGATTAGTTTCTTGTTTAATTCTATTGAAACTGCTGCTACTAGTTAGCAGGTGCCCATAGCACTAAGCCTGGTTGCAAAACCGGGCCAACAGTTTTTGGCGACTCCGCTGGCTTTGAACAATAGATCTCAAATTTTGCTTTTAATTTTAGTTTTTTATTAGTTTTTAGCCTTTAGATCCATAGATCTGCCATTCTAGACAGCAGATCCATTGCTGTTCTAGTTTTTGGCCCCATCTATTGCCATTAACAGCCCGGAATTCTCAATTTTTGGGTTCATTTTTTGGCTTCCGTGCATGGCTTTCGCCTCGCGGTTTTTAGGCTGACAGTCGCGCGGTCCATCGCGACTTTTCGACTTTTTTCCGCGCGGTCCACCGCGACTTTTCAGACTTTTTCCGCGCGGTTCACCGCGGCATCGCGGCCTGTTTCCGCGCTGCACATCGCAGCTGCGCGGCCATTTTCCGCGCGGATCCCCGCGGCCTTGCGGCCTGTTTGCGCGCTGCACATCACGGCTTCGCGGACATTTTTCACCCGGTCCATCGCGACAGTGCGCCTAAATCCCGCGCGATCCATCGTGACTGTGCGACAGAAACCCGCGAGGTCCATCGCGGATTTTCTGTCAAAAGCCATGCTGCTTATTTTTTCATTCGGCTATTCTGATTCAAAAAAAAATTATTTTTTACTGTATTTTCTGCCCACATAACACATTTTTACAGTATTAAATTCTGCATAATTTACATCCATAGAATTTTTTTTTACTATTTAAATGCACATCTAGAAGTCTTTTTAAAAAATTTCAAGAAAGTGAAAGAAAGACTTATTTTGCAGTTTATCTAGGTTAAAATTTTTTCCTGTTTACTTCTTTAAATATCTTGCCCTTAGCAATTTCCTTGAAAAGAAAACCATTTATTTTAAAAAAGTCTATTATTTGCTTTCATGATTCCCAAGATCCTTTGTTTTTGAGTTAATTTTGCAAAGCATTTAGTTTCCATTTATTGAACGAAGTCATAAATATTTGCTTTTTTATTTTTGAAAGATCCTTTATTTTTTGAAAATTTCCTATAAAGCATTTACTTCTTTCAAGTTCAGTTTACAATACCACACGTGCACCCACTCAAACACTTAATTGAACTGAGCTTTAAAACTTACCCTAATTTCAACACACTTTTAACCTCACTTGAGGAACACTAAAAGAACTTTGTAGCTAGGTAGTATTGGGGGGATAGGTGTTCCAATAACACCCCTCAGTTATTACATCTGAGACATAGTTGTTGTCCTTTAGGGAGCTAAAACCTCTTAGTATTTATTGGCATGGTCACAACCGGTTTGTGGGAACGCCTCTCCCCTAGGAGGGTTGAAGTCGCGAGGATAGTTCCGGAAGCTTGAGTGGAATACCGAAATCCATTCAGTAACTGAAGGGCTACCATTCGCAGTTCTCGGGATATCCCTATATTGGGATATTGCGATCAAAGGACCAAACGGCAGATTTACCTTTTCTCGACGCGTCATGAACGGAGTATCCTAGTAGCCTTTCTTTAGGATTGATTACCCGGTGTCCCTCCCGGTAGGGGGATATCTAGCCATTGTCTCAACACTCATATTGTCTGACTTGGATTTCATCACCTTGCAGAGGATATCGTTTGTTGAGTCACAATACTTTTAGTTAGGTGTTTGCATGATTCAACCCACCCTTGGTCTAGTTACACCTATTTTTTCTAGAAGCCGTTTGCATGTTGGTACTCTGACCATTTGTTGCATTCCTCCACTTATTGTAGCATAGCTGCTAGAATAAGTGCCCTTTTTTGAGGTTGATTTTTTGGCCTGAGAGCCTTCTTTTTCACTCCCCTTCTTGCACCCTTGGTTGCATTAGGGTTTTGAGCTTTTTTATATATATCACCACCTGATACTTAAACATATTTTTTACACAAAAAACTTAATTCTCACCATTGAGAATTTTAGACGCTCTCGTCGTCTCCAGGGCGAACTCCCAGAGTTTAGTCCACTTGGATCTCCACGTCACCGACGTAGAGCCTTATCCCTTGACTCGACACATTGTCGGTCAACTAGACAGTCATCTGATTCTGACACGCCTCACTTCACTTCTGATTCTGAGGCAGAATCCGAAAATCCCACTGCATTATTCCCAACCAACATTATGTCTGGAACACCATTTGATCCACTATTTACCAACACCATAGGAGAGACATCTACAGACCCTTCTACTGCAGTGTCGTCCATGGCAACAACCACCCCCCTGGGTATGCCCAATATGGGCAACACTCCACATTTAGGAATGCCCAACACAGGGCCACCTCCTGTTATAGGAATTCCAAACACAGGGCCACCACCTGTTATGGGTATGCCCAACATAGGGGTCACACCCGATCTAGTTTCCACAAACCCTATCCCAGGAATCACCACTACTATTCCGAACCCTAGTGTAACCCATGTTGCACTAGGAAGCGCTGGCCCTTACCAGACTACACCTATTGGAGGACATATACCTTCAATACCTAGCATACCTTTAGGTGCTGCTCGACCCCATACCACCATGACTAGACATGTCCCAGTCCCTACATCTACTAGCTTACCATATATGGCAAGTCTGAACTTGCCCGATTTAGCAAGGCTCACCAATGACCCTATCAGACATGATCCTGAGTGGCCTCACATGCCCACCAAACTCCCCTCCGACATCCCTAAGTTTGAGGGTAAGGCAGGTGAGGACCCCCAGAACCATATCATGTCTTTCCATCTATGGTGTTTCTCCAACTCCATAGTGGATGACTCTGTCCGCCTCCGTCTGTTACAGAGCACTTTCACTGGCTCTGCAGCCAAGTGGTATATCGAGCAGCCCCATGGGACGCATGCCACCTTTACCTCCCTTGCCTCCACCTTCCTGCAGTTCTTTCAGTTACCTGTCCGCTATGATGCGGGCGTCGAGATCCTACTGTCTTGCAGATAGAACACGGCCACCCACATCACTGACCACATTCATGAGTGGCGTCGACGTCGAAGCCTCTGCAAAATCAAATTAGACAACCGTATCTTCTTAGATTGGTTTCTAAAATCCCTCCTCCCTCTCATTGCGAAGGATGTGGCATCTGAAAGACCCCAGTCTGAAGAAGAGGCCATCCTCAAAGCCCAACAGTTTGATCCCATTTACGCCCAGTCGGGTTATATATACACAATCATACAAGACGCCCCACGATGCGACTCTTCACGGAGTGACGCATCGGGGGCATCTCATGCCGCCGATGGCATTATTGGCCAAATCACACCCCAAGCTAAACCTTTCAGCATGGTGAGTACCATGCCTGCCCCAGACCTCTCTAGGGTTACATCCAGTTCCGGAGTGACAACTTCTTACGCTCCAACAAACCAGACACATCATATTCATGGACCCTCTTGTCCACAACATTGCTATGGACAAGCGCCATCAGCATATGTACCTCCTACATACTATAACCAACCTGCTACACAGAACCCCATTCAGTTCTCGCCACAACAAATGCAGTACCCACAGCAAGCTGCACCAGCTAATCCAACACATCCAATAGCTCAGGGGTACCAACAACCCCAATAGGAAATTGGACCACCGCTAGCTCCACCTGCATATTACCCACCGCAACCTGCTCCCATACCTGCGGCTCCCCACAATCCCCCCAATGATCAAGGGCATGTGTACGCACAACAACATCATCCCCAATACCAAAATAACCAATGCAACCAGGGTGGGAAACCAAACCGTGGAAGAGGACGCAACCGTGGAAACAACCAAAACCATAACCAAGCTCTACACCCTCCCCATCCTCCGCAAAATAATAACGCGGCGCCTACTCATCAGAATCCTGATCGGCCACCTAAGCAAGCCAAAAACGCTAATTTACGAACAAACCATCCTTGTTCTATTTGCGGGGTCTATGGCCACTATACCCACACTTTCCCACATCTAGAGCGAGCTCGGTAGCTATGGACAGATGACGCCCATCGTCAAGGGCAGGTGGCTCCTCAGCCGCCACCCAACCCCCCACCACCTCAACAACAACCTTTGGTGCTACAAAACCATTTTCCAACACAGGGAGTGGTGAACACTCAGCCGTTAGTTCCCCCACAGGGCAACGTTCCACCACAACAAATCACTTACGCCGCTCCTGATCAACCCATGTTTGATTCAGGCACTCACCACTTATTGATGATGTCCACTGCCGATGTCAACATTCAGACACGTCGGAACCAGTATGGCCCTACCTCCGAAGCCCCCCCCGCCGATAAGGATACTAATGCTCATCCTACTGATCAGACGTTACGTATACCACCGCTTCCACTCGATGGCGCCTCTAAAGCACCTCGTTTCCCACTCCGACGTATCAACAACAACCCCAATGCACGGGCTCCGTCCCATTACAACATCGTAGATGACTTAGCTCAATATCCCGTAGCCATGTCTTCGTTAGAAGTCTTGACAAACTGTCCTACGCAGCGCAAAAATTTACTTTCCGCTATTGGGGCGATTGAACCAAATGATTCGAAATTGATGACCTTTGATTTGGACCAGTCCGAACCACATCTGCCTTCCACCATAGCAGTCCAAGTTTCTGTTTCTATTCGGAATCTTGTCATCCATCAGTGTATCATCGACGAGGGTGCCTCTACATGCGTCATGTCCACATTTGTTTGGTAGAAGTTGGGATCCCCTACTCTCCAACAATCCACCACTTCATTACGGGCCTACGACGGCCGGTCAGCTCAACCTCAAGGTTTACTACCCAAGGTCCCCATCCAATTAGGTGGGAAAACTGTGCTCATCGACATAGAGGTCATTAATGCCCAACTCGATTATAACCTTTTACTTGGCCGCAGTTACATGTACGCCATGAAAGCGGTCGCCTCATCCATTTTTCGCACCATGATGTTCCCCCACGAGGGACGCGTGGTCAAAATTGACCAACTCACCTACTATGATCCCAATGCCCCTGCAGCACCCGAAAATGTTCTCCCCATGGTTGAACAACCCACTTCTAGTGCAACTACCTCCTTTGTTTCTTCTGTGGGGCCCGGACTTTACTCAGATACACCAATGACCTCTACATTCCAGGCCATTCCACCATCGTCACCGGAGACCCACATCGCAAACCTCTGTACTCTTTAACGGAATACACAAGCACCCGGTAGTCATCCACCATTGGTCCCTAGTCACATCGGTGTTACACCCATCCACACCATCCCCTTTCTATTTCCTCCTTTGGGTGTAGTAAGCGCCCCGGTTATGGCTACCCTTAGTCTACCCGGGTTAACATTGGGATTACCCGTGTGGTATATTTCGCCTCCCATTCCACCTCCGACACCAAATATCATCCTCCAACCGGTACAACCTATTGTTACCACTACTCAACCTCCTCCTGGTGTCACAATCCCGTCGTCATTGACGAAACCATCTCCTGGTCTCATGATCCCTTCGTCGTCAACCAATCCTCCTCCTCTTGTCAAGCCCACTGGGGGCAGAGGTCCACAACCATACACTACTATACCACCCCCTAAGGCAGTCAAACCCCCACCAGTATTTCGAGCTCCTCCTAAATGCTCTTTGTGCGATGATATAGGCCATCCGACTCATCAATGCCCACAGTTACCAGCACTCCAAGAGCATATGAATATGTTGGACGATGACACCGGCATCCCAGTCGTTAGACTTGAGCCACCTCCTCAGCCTCGCGACAGATCACTGCGCACCAACCATCCTTGTGCCATATGCAGTGTTTACGGCCACTACTCTCACCATTGTCCTGATCTCCCTGACTATAGAGCAACATTGTATGAGTTAAACAACGTTGATTTGGAGATATCTCCTCCCCTCATCGAGGATATCTACCCCCCGCCATCATCCTCGTCGGAAGAAGTCAATACAATATATATGATTTCAACAACTTTCAAACCAGAACCCCTTGATTTATGGTCTGACTACTTCAATACTGATGAGCAAATTTTGGAGACACTCACTGCACCCGACTACCCTTGGGATGATATGCATCATCGCTCGTATTTCCTCTCAGAAACATCTACATCCACCGCATCCAACTAGCTATCAGTCGAATCGAAAGATTTCATACCCACCAAGGTCGATTGGTTAAAGGACCCCATCCTAGCACCAGATGCCTTTGAAGAAGGGAACATGTCCAACATTTCCCCCACTATACAGATAGATATTTCCACAACACCTGGGAAACCTGAGCTCATCTCACTGGGCGCATCTTGCACTCAAGCAGAAACTCAGGCGTACAAAAAGCTCTTTCAAGAGTTCCGTGATGTCTTTTCCTGGTCCTATACCGAGATGCCTAGTCTCGACCCCGCCATCATAGAACACCACATTGATACATGGCCGGAGGTACCCCCTGTTCGTCAGAAACAGCGACCCATTCATCCTTCCAAGCTCCCCGCTGTTAAAGCTAAGGTCGAGAAACTTCGCAAAGCAGGATTCATTTATCCTATTCCGTACACCACCTGGGTGTCGAACCCCGTTCCCGTCAACAAAAAGCAAGGCACCCTTAGAGTATGCACTGATTTCCGTGACTTAAACCACACTTGTCCAAAAGACAATTTCCCCACGCCATTCATTGACCAACTCATTGATGAGTGTGCGGGCCATGAGGTCCTATCTTTCATGGATGGGTTTTCCGGATACAACCAGATTCACATCCGTAAAGAGGATCAGTACAAGACTGCCTTCACCACCCCATGGGGCACCTTTGCCTATCGCGTCATGCCATTCGGCCTTAAAAATGCTGGTGCCACTTTCCAGCGAGCCATGACCTATTGCTTTCACGACTTGGTTCATATCCTGCGAGTCTACCTTGATGACCTCACAGCTCGTTCCCGAAAACGATCAGACCACCTTAACAACCTCCAGCAAGTTTTCTTGCATTGTCACAAATATAAAATCCTCTTGAACCCACACAAGTGTGTCTTTTGTGTCCCGGCAAGCCGGTTGTTGGGTTTCATTGTTTCCCAAGACGGAATCACTGTTGATCCCTTGAAAGTCAAAGCCATCTTAGAACTTCCTCCTCCTCGCACGCTTCGGCAGCTCCAGAGTCTACAAGGGCGATCCAATTTCCTTAGGCGCTTCGTTCCTGATTACGCCACCAAAGTCCACGGGTTCTTGCGCTTACTTCGTACCCACATACCCTTTGTTTGGGATGAGCAAGCAGACACGGCATTCGAAGCCCTCAAGAAAGCTCTCACACAAACCCCCTTGATATCCCCACTGGATTTCTCTCAAGACTTCACCCTTTATGTCTCGGCATCTGAACATGCCGTGTCCGGAGTCTTGGTCCAAGAAGATGCCTCTCACCAAGAGCATGTGATTTACTACGTCAGCCAGACCTTGTCTGGCCCACCTCTGCGTTATCCATACGAGGAAAGATTAGCCCTAGCTGTAGTCTTTTCCGTACAAAAATTGCGACACTACATTCTACTCAATCATACCATGGTTGTGGCCGACTCCAACCCTATGGTCTATCTCCTAACCCGGCGGCTGCTACAAGGTCGTGTTCCTAAATGGATCATTATCCTCCAGGAATATGACCTTACTTTCAGAACTCCTAAAAGCACCAAAGCCCTCGCGCTTGCTCACCTCATAACCGACCTCCCATCCTCTTCGTCATCACCCGCTATCCAAACGGATCTGATTGACGAACAAATCTTCATCATCTCGTCTGACGACCCATGGTACGGAGACATTTTGATTTACCTCCGCATGCAAAAATTTCGACCACACATCGATCGTGACGGACACCGTCGGATACGACACCATGCCCCCCGATACCTCTTGATAGGGGATGTACTTTATCGACGCGGCATTGATACCATCCTACGCCGATGCCTATCCGATAGTGAGGCAGAACAAGTCCTCAATGATTGTCATAGCGGTGCTTGCGGAGGCTATTTCTCCGGCATGGCCACCGCCCAGAAGATCATTCGGGCAGGTTACTTTTGGCCCTCATTGTTTACTGATTGCATCAATGCAGTCAAGCATTTCCAGAACTGCCAACTTTTTGCCCCCAAAGCAAGAACCCCCCCGCGCCCCCCTTCATCCAGTTATCACTGTTGGACCATTCTGCAAATGGGCCATCGACTTCCTCGATTGCAACCCCACGTTAGCCGGCGGTCAGAAACACATCGTTGTGGCCGTAGATTATTTCACCAAGTGGGCAGAAGCCATGCCGACTTACAATTGCAAGGCCGACACTACCGCATGGTTTTTCTTCAACCATGTTATCACTCATTTCAGAGTGCCGAAGCAACTAGTCTCTGACCATGGATCTCACTTCGAAGATGCCGTCTGGAAAGAATTATCAACCATGTTGAAATTTGAACACCATTTCTCGTCCGCCTACTATCCCCAAGGAAACGGCCAAATCGAAGCGATCAATAAAATTTTGAAGACCATCCTCCAACGAACGGTAGACAAACACAAATCCAATTGGCACCACATGCTTTTCCCGGCACTATGGGCTTACCGCACCTCAACCAAAACCGCCACCGGTTTTACCCCTTTCCATTTAGTTCACGGGGTCGAATCCGTCCTCCCTATTGAGTGCCAGATTCCAGCCTTACATATCGCCGTTGAACTCCTACCGGACACTTCCCCTGTAGCTAGGGTTTTACCCCTAGCTTGTGCAAATGAGCACCTACTAAGGAGAATGGACTCCTTAGTAGCAGTTCAGTAAATGTAAATTATTAAGCTAAAACATAAATAAAAACTAATCTAAAACACATGCATGAAAAATAAACAACAATTTGTAAGCAAGGGTTTTGTATTAATATTACCTTCAATGTGAAGGTTGATGAAGCTCTTTGCAATGTCCAAGAGGGTTGCTCCAAGCTCCAATGTGCTCCTTCTCTTTCTCCAATGGTGGAAATGGGCCAAAAGGGGCTCTCAAGGTGAAAGTAGTTCAATGGTGAACTGGGGTTTCGAGAGAGATTTTGGCAGAGTAAGGGTATACTTGATTGTGGGTATGAAATAAGGGATCTCCATCACCTATTTATAGTTTTTTGGTGGTGGAGTGCTGACCCATGGTTTTAGGAAACACATGGTTTAGGGCAGCTGTATAGGGTTTTTTCCTCTTTTTCTTCATTATTTTAAATTTTTTATTCCCTTTTTAGGGGATTTTTGCTATTTTTGGAGGAAACGGGGGTTTTTTTAGCCTTTTTGAGGCTATTTTGATGGTTTTGTGGCCTTTTGGAGGCATTTTAGGCCCTTTGGAGGCTTTTTAATGGGATTTTTTGGGATTTTAAGGGAAATATGGTAGGAAAATGGACAAATGAGCCATATAATGTGGTAGATGAGGTAGTGAACACTTTTTGGGTGTTAACAGATTGCCCCCTGATGTGCGAGGGCAGGAGCTCATCGTATGGCCGATGGACATCATAAGTCATGAATGGTTTTCCTGGGGTGTGGAGAGAAGAGAAGAAACAAACCGAAGCCCGGAACGACGATCCCGAACAACTACAAGAACTAAAAGTACATAACCTCAATAATGGATGAGGAATCATTTGATCATATGGACGAGGCGGGCATTCCCATGCTCGTATCAGGATATAACATAGCAATAACAATGTGGTCCAAAAAAAAAAAAAAAAAATGGGGACCTGACATATACATGACCTCAAAAACTGAATGAGGAATAATCTCAATATATGGACAAGGCGGGCATACCCATGCTCGTATCAAGATACATAAACATAACTGTGAGGCCCGAAAAATGGGGACCTGTAAGATACATAGAGAACCACTGTGTACGTCATAAGGGTCCAGAGGGGACACAAATTTGGGACATACTGCTGGGCTGACCATGTCTGTGCTGAAGAACTGGTGCACTGGAACAATCAACAGTGCTACTAAGTGGGGTACCAGAGGAACTGATGAGCTGCTGGATCATAATGACTGGGAGCAATAACCTCAATGGTACACTGAACTGGAATTGAAATGGGTACTCAAGGGAGCATATAACTGGATGGCTTCCGAATACAAACGCCAACGCAGCCCGGACATCCACGGGAACATATAACTGGGTGTTCCGAAGTGACTCACCAATGTGCTAGAGTCGGGGGAAATCCGGGGTCTTCGACTAAAAATGGTAGGAATGTAACCCTACGCGATTCTCGACGATGCGATCAAGGTGCTGAAGTCGAGCATGTGAGAAACAACCACTCGGAGAGGCAATGATGACTCCTCTCAAAATGGTCCGTAGGCACTTACCACAGATGGTGATAAGTCCAAGGCGTAGGGACCTCTAGGCCTATCCTCTGGAATAGAGGGGTTGTCGTCGACAGAGGGAGACCTGCAACTATCAAGGCAATGATGTTTCCTTGACAGGAGCGCGAGGTGTAAAACCGAAATGTGATAGTACTGATGGCAGGACTGACCAAACTGGGGGGGGACAACTGGGCAAGTAGAGTGGGTGGACTCAAACTTCCTTTGTTCAGAGTATGATAATGGGTATGATTTGGCAGCATATGAAACTGACTGAGGGGAAAGGGATCATAGCTGTATTGGATAGGGGAGGGTGACTGGTCTGAGGGAGACTCAAGCTGGTGTAAAATGGCAGGATACTGTAGAATACTCTGAAAAAAGGCGACCTGATTGGGGGTGCTGCCGAGATGATCGATCATAGTGCCAGGAGGCATGGGTGGGGACTTCTTCATGGGTTAAGGAACTAGAAGAAGTTTGTGTAAAATGATACTGTCGTGTGGATTTTACGAGCCCAAGACAGTTCATGCTCGTGGTTGCTTTCAATTTTAAGGAGTCTGAAAGCGATAAGAAGACTCTGAAATGATGGAATGGTACTGTCGTGTGGATTTTACGAGCCCAGGACAGTTCATGCTCGTGGTTGCTTTCAATTTTAGAGAGTCTGAAAGCAAATAAGAAAACTCCAGGGGATTGCTTTTTCGTAGATTTAGTCTCCAAGGCCCAAAGAAGCATAAAAGGATGCAATGAAGAACTCTTCTAGCCGGTGTGACTAGAGTATTCCTTTTTCGTAATTAGTCTACCAGGTTCGGAAAAGGGTTAAACTTATACCAGATAGACGCCCTTTCAGGTACTTTAGCGAGCATGAAAGGAAGCAAGATTGCTCGGCGATCTTTTCATTCTTTTAGGAGTCAGAAAAGAGCTTAACGGAAACTCCCTAAGTGCCTTTTTCGTAAAGGACTTATCTGGCCCGAAAAAGGGATAAAATTATACCGAACAAAAGGAATGGCCAGGCAAGGAGGAAGTGTTCAATCAAGGATCAGTAATGATGATCAAGAACGAGGGTAGGGGGGAACACTGGTGGGCCTCCTTGCGGGTTAGATGAAATGGTGGCAAAATAACGAAACATTTGCAGTATGACAGGAGTGAATGGCTCATGTAAAAATGTGGAACAATCCGATAGCGGCCGATGTGGCACGCAAATCGAGGCAACAAGGTGTCTGGGACACAATGTTAAAATTGTATCAAGTGAGAGCGAGAAATGGTTTCAAGCATCATCACGAGCTCAGAAAAATGAATCCGGTAATATAAAGGGTGTCAAAAATGGGTAACGACCGATGTGGCACGCACACCGAGGCGACGAGGGCGTTTTGGAAAAATACCCAAAAAATCTAGGGATGAGAGCGAGAAATGATCTCAAGCATCATCACTAGCTCAGAAAAATGAATCCGATAATATAAAACATGTGAAAAACGGAGAACGGCCAATGTGGCACGCAAACCGAGGCGACTAGTGGCGTCTGAAAAAAAATATGGGAAAAAAATAACGGTGTAAAAATAATGCAACGAGATGACCATCATGACGGTCTCGGTGTGCTGATTCCAATGGTGGAAGATATGTGTAAAACAAAAAGATAGCAAACTGTACAATGCGGACCAACGAGGTCGCGGTGTCATTTATGGGAAAAAACGCTTAAGATACAACCCATTACGGGGGTTGCGCAAAGGATGGCCTTCGGAGTCGGCGAGCATGTATGCCCCCTTGCCTAGGCAGGTCTGCACAATGTAAGGGCCTTGCCACATGGATTCAAACTTCCCTTTGCCAGTTTTGTCCGGGGCTTGGTCATAGGCGAGGACGAGGTCCCCTTCATGGAAAGTTCAAGGGTGAACATGTTTGTCGTAACCGGCTTTGGAGCGGTTCTTGGCAGCTTCGATGTTCTGGAGAGTGGCCCGATGGTCTTGATCAGCTTGTTCAAGTGTCAGCAAACGCTGCTCGAGGGGGGAAGTGAAGATATCACGGAACTCGTGGAAGAGTTGTTTGTAGTCCTTAATCTCCTTCTCGCTTCAGGAGGCTCCTAAAGTGATGAGTTCAAGGGTCTGAATCGTAGCTTTACCAGCTGGGAGCTTTGAGGGATGAATGGGATGCTGTTTCTGACGAACGAGGGGTACATCAGGCCATGTGTCAATGTGGTGCTCTATAATGGTGGGGTCGAGACCGGGCATTTCGGTATAGGACCAGGCAAAGACATCACGGAATTCTCGGAAGAGTTTTTGGTAGTCCTCAATCTCTTGTTCACTACAGGAGGCTCCTAAGGCAATGCATTCATTGACGCCAGGGGGGTCAGAGATATCTATGTGGATAATGGGTGAAATATTGGCCATGTTACCCTCCTCGAAGGCGTCAGGAGCAGGAATAGGGTCCTTGAACCAGTCGACCTTGGTGGGGAGGAAGTCTTTGGACTCAAACGTGAATTGGGTAGCTATGCTAGAGGAGGATTCTTTTGGGATGAAATAGGAACGGTGGTGCATGTCATCCCAGGGATAATCCGGGGCAGTAAGGGCCTCAAGAATCTCCTCATCAGTACGGAAAGTTTGCATCGTCAAATTGGTTGAAGAGGGAATGGTAGTGGAAGAGATCATGTAAATGGTGTTGACCTCCCCGGATGGGGGTGAGATCGGGGGGTGAATCTCTTCAATAGTGGGTGGTGCCGTCTCAAGATCCAGATTGTTCATATCATAGAGAGCTGCTCTGTAATCCGGGAGACTGGGACAATGATGGGAATAATGCCCGTAAACACCACATATGGCACAAGGGTGGTTGGTACGCAGGGATTTGTCTTTGGGCTTAGGGGTGGGGTTTAGTTCGACAACCGGGATGTTGGGGTCATCGTCGAGCATCTGCATGTGTTTTTGTAAGGCTGGTAACTGTGGACACTGATGTGTCGCATGGCCTAACTCGTCGCACAATGAGCATTTGGGGGGAGCACGAAATACTGGGGGGTTTTTGACTGTCTTGGGAGGTGGTACAGCAGTATAAGGTTGGGGACCTCTGCCCCTAGTGGGTTTGGGAGTAGGAGGAGGAGTCATAGAGGACGAAGGGGTAGAGACACCGGGAGGTGGCTGAGTGGTAGTAGCCATGGGTTGCACCGGTTGGAGGACGACGTCTGGTGTCAGCGGGGCGAACGGGAGGCGAAAGATACCATACGGGTAATCCCAAAGTTAACCCAGGGAGACTAAGGGTAGCCATGACCGGGGCGCTTACTACTCCCGATGGAGGGACTAGGAAGGGGATCGTATGGATGGGTGTAACACCAATGTGGCTAGGTACCAATGGTGGTTTAGGCAACAAGAGTGGTTGATTGTTAGGTGGTTGGTTGTCGTGGGACAAGGTACATAAGTCAGACACTTCAGGCGTAGATGACGGGGGAGGAATGGATTGAAAGGTGGAGGTCATCGGCGCATCTGAGTAGATTCCAGGTCCCGTAGAGGAAACAAACGAGGTGGTGGCACGAGAAATAGGTTGTTCAACCATGGGGAGAACATTTTCAGGTGCCGCGGGAGCACTGGGATCATAGTAGGTGAGCTGGTCAACCTTAACCACGCGTCCCTCATGGGGGAACATCATGGTGCGAAAGACGGAAGAGGCAACCGCCCGCATGGCATACATGTAGCTGCGACCAAGTAAAAGGTTATAATCCAATTGGGCATTGATTACCTCAATGTCAATGAGTATAGTTTTTCCACCTAACTGGACAGGGACATTGGCTAGGAGGCCTTGGGGCTGAGCCGAACGACCGTCGTAGGCGCGTAATGCAGTGGTGGACTGCTGGAGAGTGGGGGATCCCAAATTCTGCCACACGAATGTAGACATAACGCATGTGGAGGCACCTTCATCGATGATGCATCGATGGATGACAAGATTCTGAATGGAAACAGAAACTTGGAATGCTAGGGTGGAAGGTAGGCGAGGTTCAGACTGGTCTAGATCAAATGCCATCAAATTCGAATCATTTGGGTCAATCCCCCCAATGGTAGAGAGTAAAGTCTTGCGCTGGGAAGGGTAGTTCTTCAAGACTTCTAATGCAGACATGGCTGCGAGAGATTGGGCTAGGTTGTCTACAATGTTGTAGTTTGACGCAGCACGTGCATTGGGGTTATTGTTGATACGGCGAAGTGGGAAATGAGGGGCTTTGGGAGCGCCATCTAGTGGAGGTGGAGGAATACGTAGCGCTTGATCGGTGGGATGAGCGTTAGTAGGTTTATCCGTGGGAGGTGCTTCAGTGGTGGAGCCATATTGGTTCCGATGGGTCTGAAGGTTGATGTCAGCGGATGACATCATCAATAGGTGGTGGGTACCTGAGTCAAACATGGGTTGATCAGGAGCAGCGTAAGTGATTTGTTGTTGGGGTTGCGCATTGGCTTGAGGGGGAGCTAACAGCTGAGTGTTCACGACGCCTTATGTTGGTAAGGGGTTTTGCAGAACCAAAGGAGTCTGCTGAGGCTGAGGGGGGTTAGGTGGTGCCTGAGGAGCCGCATGCCCTTGGCGGTGGGCATCGTCCACCCAGAGCTGCCGAGCTCGCTCTAAGTGTGGGCAAGCATGCGTGTAGTGTCCATAGACCCCACAAATAGAACAAGGGTGGTTCGTTCGCAAATTGGGGTTTTTAGCCTGCTTGGGCGGGCGATCAGGGTTTTGATTAGCAGGGGCCGCATTGTTGTTGTCGGGGGGATTAGCCGGTTGACCAGCTTGGTCTGCAGGTTGGTTGTTTCCACAATTACGGCCCTTGCCATGGTTCTGTTGGCCCTGGTTGCGTTGGTTGTTCTGGTTTTGCTGCGGGTTTTGTTGGGCATAAACTTGCCCTTGGGCAGCAGGTGGATTCTGAGGTTGCGTAGGTGCGGGAGCAGGCTACGGGGGATGATATGCAGGTGGCGGCTGAGCAGGCGCAACAACTTGAGGAGGTTGCTGATATGGATGTGGAGCAGGTTGTGGGTTTGCCGCAGGGGCTGCCTGTGGCAGATAATAAGAGGGTTGGGCTTGTGAAGGCACAGGAGCTAGGGTAGCCTGCTGATGGTAGTAAGGCTGAGGTGCGACTAGGGGGGCATAAGCGGGAGTCGCATGACCGAAGCATTGAGGAGGACATGAGGGTCCATGGTGGTGGTGATGTGTCATGGGAGCATACGAGTTGGTTGCTCCAGACTGTGAGGTAGCCCGCGAAAGGTTGGGGCTAGGGGTAGGACGTGTTATGGAAAATGGTTGAGGATGCGAAGAAACACGGCCAATGATACCGTCTGCAGCGTGGGATGCCCCCGGCGCATCGTGCTGGGAGGAATCGCCGCGAGGGGCGTCAGGAATAATGGTGTAAAGGTAACCCGACTGGGCGTAAATGAGGTCGAACTATTGGGCCTTAAGGATGGCCTCTTCTTCAGACTGGGGTCTTTCTGATGCCACATCCTTAGTAATAACAGGGAGAAGGGATTTGAGGAACCAATCTAGGAAGATACGATCATCTAGTTTGATCTTGCATAAGCTACAGTGTCGACGCCACTCATGGATGTGGTCCGTGATATGGGTAGCCGTGTTTTGTCTGCAGGATAGGAGGATCTCAACGCCCGCGTCATAGCGGATAGGCAACTGGAAGAACTGCAGGAATGTCGAGGCAAGGGAAGCAAAGGTGGCATGAGTCCCATGAGGTTGCTCGATATACCACTTGGCTGCAGAGCCAGTGAAGGTGCGCTGTAAGAGACGGATGCGAACAGAGTCGTCCACTATGGAGTTAGAGGAACACCATAGGTGAAAAGACATGATATGATTTTGTGGGTCCTCACCGGCCTTACCCTCGAATTTAGGGATGTCAGAGGGGAGCTTGGTAGGCATATGAGGCCACGCAGGGTCGTGTCGAATAGGATCGTTGGTCAATCTGGCCAGGTCAGGTAGGTTGAGGCTATCCATGAATGGCAAACTGGAAGAAGTATGTGACACAGTAGTGGGTTGGACCAAGTTGGGGCCAATGCCCCCAAGTGGAGGGGCAGGATTTGGGATGGTCCCCCCAAGTGGGGGAACTAAGGTGGTGGAGGATGGTCCAGCACCACCGTGGGTAGTGTGAGCCACTGATGTAGTGGGGATAGGGATTCCCGCTGCGGGAATAGGTACCGTGAGGGGAACGATAGATGGGGGCCCCATGGAGGGCATACCCAAAACAGGTGTAGTAACTGGTGTAGTGGTGGATGTGCCACCAATGGTCCCTATAACAAAAGGAGTGGAAGTCATGCCAGCCATGGGGCTAGTAGGGGCAGTGTAAATAGGGTTCTCAGACTCTTCGTCAGAATCAGAGGTAAAGTAAGGAGTGTCAATATCTGGTGACGGAGTCCTATGTCGCTGACGAGTGGAGTCAAGTGACAAGGCTCTAGATCTGTGATGAGTGGTATCAACGGATGATGATCGGAATCTATGACGGGAGGTGTCAAGAGAACTGTGCTGTGGGGGCTCGCCCCTGAGGCACCGAGAATGTCTCGGGGACTCAATGGTGACGGATGGTGTCAAATCTCTGTGGGTTGCGGTGAGTAGAAAAATAGCTCAAAAAAGCCTAATGCAACCGAGTGTGCAGAAGGAGAGCTAAAAAAGAAGGCACTCAGGCCAACAACCAACTCAAAACACCCACTGCAACAGCTGTGCTACGATAGGTGGAGTATCAACAAAGATGGGCAGAATACCAACAAGCAGCAGGTTTCCTAAAAATAAAAAATGGTGGACTCACTAGACCAAAGGGAGGTAAAGGAGCATGCAAACACCTAACTAAAAGTATTCTGACTCAACTAAACATATCCTCTGCAAGGTGATGAAATCCAAGTCAGAAAATATGAGTAGGAAATCCAAGTGGCTATGATATCCCCCTACCAGGAGGGATACCAGGTAGTCAATACTAGAAGAATGGCAACTAAGATACCCCGTTCATGACACGTCCAGAAAGGTGAATCTGTCGTTTAGTCCATTTACCACAATACCCCTATACAGGGATATCCTGCGAACCGCGAAAGGTAGCCCTTTGGTTACTGAATGGAGTGCGGTATTCCACTCAGGCCTCCGGAACCAGTCTCCCGACTTCAACCCTCCTAAGGGAGAGGCCCTCTGTTAAACTGGTCATGACCGTGCCAAAAAGTACTAGGGGATTTTGGTTCCCTATTTGGACAACAACTATGTCTCAAGTGAAAGTAACCGAGGGGTGTTATTGGAAGCCTATCCCCCCGATCCTACCTAACTACAATGATTCTTTTGTGTTCCCCAAATGGGGTTAGAATTTTGGTTTAGTTAGGTACTTTTTAAGGCTCACTTGAATTATGTGACAGAGTGTGTGCTCGTGAGGTGATGAACCCAAAATAGAAGTGCCACAAGGGGGGCAACTTCTAACTATCAATAATGCTGGAATTGAAACTTTAACTTGCAAAATTTTCTGATTTTAAAAATACTGAAATTTTAAAAGAATTTTGTAAAGGGAACAGAAATTATGTTGCAGAAAGGCTGTAAGGAAGTGGGACTGCAGGTAGGACAGGGGGTTGTTCAGATGCAGAAAATATTGCAGCAAAAGGGGCTGGGCTCAAAACAGGAAAAATGCAGAAATCAGACCGCGGGTCTGTTGCGAATCAGAACAGGCAGACCGCGGGTTTGAGGGAAACAGACGCGGTCAGGTCGCGGCTTTCGGGCCAACAGACGCAGTCGGGACGCAGGAAATAGGGAAAAAGACACAGTCGGGTCGCGGCAAAAAGGGTAACAGACGCAGTTGGGATGCGGGAAAGAGGCTGAAAGCCGCAGTCGGGACACGGGAAAATGGCCGACAGGCGCAGTCAGATCGCAGCAAATAGGTTGATTAGCCGCGGTCGGATCGCAGGTAACAGACTTGAATCTGCCGGCAGGGCGTTGGAAACCGTCTGAGAGCCGCGGTCGGGTCGCAGGTAAAGGCCTGAAAGACGCGGTCGGGACGCGACTGCAGAGGGAAAAAAAAATGCGATGTACGGCGGCCGAAAGGGACAGCCGATAGGGAAAATTTTTTAAACGGAAACCAGAAATTCAAAATCTAGGGGAGTCGCCAAAACTGTAGCTAGGGTTTTACCCCTAGCTTGTGCAAATGAGCACCTACTAAGGAGAATGGACTCCTTAGTAGCAGTTCAGTAAATGTAAATTATTAAGCTAAAACAGAAATAAAAACTAATCTAAAACACATGCATGAAAAATAAACAACAATTTGTAAACAAGGGTTTTGTATTAATATTACCTTCAATGTGAAGGTTGATGAAGCTCTTTGCAATGTCCAAGAGGGTTGCTCCAAGCTCCAATGTGCTCCTTCTCTTTCTCCAATGGTGGAAATGGGCCAAAAGGGGCTCTCAAGGTGAAAGTAGTTCAATGGTGAACTAGGGTTTCGAGAGAGATTTTGGCAGAGTAAGGGTATACTTGATTGTGGATATGAAATAGGGGATCTCCATCACCTATTTATAGTTTTTTGGTGGTGGAGTGATGACCCACGGTTTTAGGAAACACATGGTTTAGGGCAGCTGTATAGGGTTTTTTCCTCTTTTTCTTCATTATTTTATATTTTTTATTCCCATTTTAGAGGATTTTTGCTATTTTTGGAGGAAAAGGGGGTTTTTTAGCCTTTTTGAGGCTATTTTGATGGTTTTGTGGCCTTTTGGAGGCATTTTAGGCCCTTTGGAGGCTTTTTAATGGGATTTTTTGGGATTTTAAGGGAAATATGGTAGGAAAATGGACAAATGAGACATATAATGTGGTAGATGAGGTAGTAAACACTTTTTGGGTGTTAACATCCCCGATTGAGCAACGATTACTACTCCTAGAGCAGGCTGATGAAGATCGGCGCATAACCATTCAAAACATGGAAGCAGCCAAACAACGATCAAAACTTACGACAAAAACGTCCACCCAAGAACCTTTTCTGAAGGAGACCTTGTCCTCGCTTACGATCAAGCCCATGATAAAACTGGAAAGGGAAAGTTTGTATCTATGTGGCAAGGCCCTTACATCGTACACACTTGCCTCGGACAGGGGGCATACATTCTGACCAATTCAGAAGGCAATCCCCTACGCAACCCACGTAACGGGTTGTACCTTAAACGATTTTACGCATAGAAAATCTGATGGACACCACCGTCCATTCTAGTATAGGATTACTTTCTTTTCTCACAAAAAATTCAAAAAACCTAAATATTTGTTTTTCTCTGCATGACCACAGATGGATCATCTTCCACTCTGCCATGTCGGTTTCGCTGATGGTGCAAGCCGTTGGTCTCCAAATCTCGCCTCCGCAGCCTGGGTAATATACTCCCCTTCACATGAGTTAATTCACATTGACGGAGTATGTTTAGGTGCCGCCACCAATAACCAAGCTGAATACGATGCTGTGACCGGTCTCCTGGCCGCAGCTCTCCAAATGAGCATCCGTAACCTCAACGTTTTCTTGGACTCACAGCTCCTAGTTTCCCAACTCAACAATGATTATGAGGTACGCGATCCCTGTCTTTTCAGAAAATTCCTGTGCACTAAACAAATGGTTAGACAGTTTGAATCCATTTCGTTCACACATGTCCCAAGACACCTCAACAGTGTAGCAGACCATATGGCCAACAATGTCCTCGACTGGCACACCAATCACATCATGTCATAACCAAAATGTGCATCTACGTGCATAACATGTGCCTCCACGGGCATACACAAATAACAAAATACTGCATCCACGTGCATAACATGTGCCTCCACGGGCATACACAAATAACAAAATACTGCATCCATGTGCATAACATGTGACTCCACGGGCATATACAAAAAACAAATGTGCATCCACGTGCATACACGATCATATATCCAAATATATATACACACATATATATATAAACCATGATAGTCAACATGTCATAGGTGCCCTCAGCACCCGATATACAAAAAATACATCAATCATACAAAAATGCTTCCCCATATGCTCATCAACATTTAAGGGCAGATACAATATCATCTACTCATCAGGATCCCTAGGCTCCTCCGGCCCCTCCTCCGCTGGCCCCGTCGGGTCATGGCGAGCCCGAACTCTGCGCTCCTCTGGCGCCTCCTCTGCTGGCCCCGCTGGGTCATCCTGTTGACAGATCCTCATCTGAGCTGGCTCTGCCGGGACATCCCGAGCACCACCCCTGTGCCCTGCCACAAACATCGCTGTCCTCAACAAGAGCGACCGCCACTCAGGAGGCGCACCGAAGCAACCCTCCAAAATATCCCGATCCAGGTCTCTCCAACCATCCTCGGGGATTCCAGCTAGGATCCGGTCGAAGGTCTGTCTGACACCCTCTATGGCATCATCGCGAGGGCCAACCCCTCTCCCACGAGCCGCAAAACCTCCACCACGTGGAGGTGGTACTGCTGCAGGTGGATGAGCGACCACCATCGCTCGCCCCTGACGAGCCATGTAGCCGGCCGGTGGTACAGGCCCAACATCTGCACAATGCAAAATCAACCATCATATGCAACTATAATCATAAGACTGATAAATCCAACAACACATGATATAGTATAAAGTAAAACACAAAACATACCCTCTAAACTCCAGGCCTGTCCTGGGGCACGAGGCATCTCCGGGTCACCTCGATAGTCCATGCCGGTGTAAGGGTAGTCCTCAATCACCAGGGGCATCTGCTCCCACTGCTCATAAAAATCCTCAGTGAAGAAACCACGGACACCACCGCCGCCACGAGGCATCATCTTCCCCCACCACATCATACGAGGCTCACTCACCAGACCAGCACGAATGGGTACCCGTGGTCGCAAGGTCGGCAAGCGCTCAAAGAAAAAATAGCATAGGAAGGAGGCATAACAGAACTCACCTCCCTCTCGAATGGCCTTGTCCAGATCTCTTCGGACACCAGCCAGAAACATCTGCCCCCAGGCATAATAAGCCCCCCGGAGAACAGATTCCACCATCATCGTCTGTCCCCCAGACATACGATGAGGCGCAGCAGCACCCAATATCCGCAAAACACATGCACCAACAACCCGCATATCCCACTCACGTAGGGATCGCAGACTAATAGAGCTGTTCTGCAAAACAACATCATCAACACAGAAAGTCTGTAACAAGTCCTCCATGTCTACACCCGGCGGGATCCTCGGCAAGAGATCACCCACCTCACCCAAACGAGGCAACCCAGTCAAAAAATAGACATCCGTGAGGGTGATCTCCAACCTCTCACCCCCAATAATAAATGCACCCTCCGTCGGCACCCACCAACTCACTAGCTTGTTCAGGAGCCGTCTCAGTGAACGAATAGGTGGAATTTGAGCAAACTTCAAAAGTCCGCTCACAGCCAAAGTCTGTCGCACCCTTGGATCAGTCTAAATCCTGGCCATAAGATCATCATCGATCTCCCGCTCCCGCCATGAGGACAATGGTCTCCTCAACATCCTGCCAGAAAACAAAAGAAATTTTTAGCCCTAGCATAAAAATTTTGAAAAAATCCCATCGCGGCTTTTCCACAAAAAGCCGCGATGCCCATCGCGGCATTTCCACCAAAAGCCGCGATGACCATCGCGGCCTCCGTGCAAAAACCCGCGATGAACATCACGGATTTTGGCCAGACAGTCGCGATGAACATCGCGACTATCTCCCATGAACTCGCGATGAACATCGCGGGTTCCAACCTCACAGTCGCGATGAACATCACGACTGTCAGCCTGAAACCCGCGTGGTTCATCGCGGGAACAAACCCGAAACTTGCGATATTCCACGTTGGAGGGTCAACATGGGATTTCGCAGCCTTCGGGGGCCCACCGCCAAACAAAAAAGACATAATTGAAAAGGCTAAGGAAAATAGAGTTACCTGAAACTCGTAGAATCGAAAACCAACGGTGAAATCTCCCAGGAATCAAGAAATAGCTCTGACAGCTCTATCAAACTCGCACGTAACAATGACAAGTCATTTGGGCCCCATGCCCTATTTATAGAAATTCCACCAATTTTCAAACAACCATTGCGGGATCATACGAAGTCCATTTTTCAGACCGATGGTACCATTGGAATTAGCACAGCGAGAACTTCATGCAGGTTCCTTCCTTTTCCCGTTTTGACGGGGTCCATTTTTTGACCATTTATTGGCCCCCTCGTCACCTCGGTTTGTGTGCCACATCGGTCTTTCTCCATTTTCGACGTGCCTTATATCACCGGATTCAGTTTTCTACGCTCGTGATGATGCTTGAGATCATTTCTCGCTCTCACCTTTAGATTTTTTGGGCATTTTTTCCATGCCCCCTCATCACCTCGGTTTGTGTGCCACATCGGTCGTTCTCCATTTTCGACGTGCCTTATATCGTCGGATTCAGTTTTCCGCACTCGTGATGATGCGTGAGATCATTTCTCGCTATCATGTCCCAATTTTCAGGGCATTAATACACCCCTTTTTTGTTCGGTATAATTTTATCCCTTTTTCGGGCCGAGCAACGACTTTTACGAAAAAGGCACTTAGGGAGTTTCTGTTAAGCTCTTTTCTGACTCCTAAAAACAATGAAAAGATTGCCGAGCAACCTTGCTTCCTTTCATGCTCATTAAACGTATCTGAAAGGGCGTCTACCTGGTAAAAGTTTACCCATTTTCCGGACCTTGTAGACTAATTACGAAAAAGGTATACTCTAGTCACATCGGCTAGAAGAGTTCTCCATCCGCATCATTTTATGCTTTTTCGGGCCTTGGAGACTAAACTTACGAAAAAGAAACACCAATAGAGTCCACTTACCGTTTTCAGACTCTCTAAACATGAAAGCAACCATGAGCATGAGCCATTCTGGGCTCACAAAATCCACAGAACCGTACCATTTCAGAGCACACTTTTATCCCTTCTTGGAGCTCATTAAAACTATGAAGAAGGAATCAATGGCACCTCTTGGCGCCACGACGGATCACATCTACTCATTAGGCAGCTTCCCCATTTTGGTCGCCTTTGTTCAGAGTATTCTGCAGTATGTCACCTTGATAATCCCTCGACGGCACCTATCAACTCATCCTCCCCCCCAGAGTCAATATATACCATTCAATCAAAGCAATGATCCCCACACCTACAAGTCAGTTCCCCACGCTGCCAGGTCAACCATGTCATCATGCTCTGAACAAAGGAAGTTTGAGTCTACCCATTTTTTGACCCAGTTATTTCCCATTCCCACAAGTATGTCAGTCCTACCATCAGTACTACAACACTTCAGTTTTACACCTCATGCTCCTATCAAGGAAACATCATTGCCTTGTTAGTTGCTGGTCTCCCTCTGTCGACGATAACCACATTGATTCCAGAGGATAGACCTAGAGGTCCCTGTGTCTTGGACTCATCACCATTTATGATGATTGCCTACGAATCATTTCGAGAGGAATCTTCAGTGCCTCTCCAAATGGTTGTTTCTCACATGCTCGACTTCAACACCTTGATCGCATCGTTGAGACTCGCACAGGGTATTCGTCCGTTTCACTTATTAGTCGAAGACCCCGGATACCGCCTGACTCCTCCACATTTGAGAGTCTTCCTATGGATAACACCAGTTACACTTTTTCTATAGATATCCGGGTTGCGCATGGCGACAGTATTCAGATGTACCCCAGTATACAGTTACAGATACTTCCCAGAGATGGCTCACAGTCATTACGTCCCTACAGATGTTGAACACCTTCAGTTCCAACAGTTCATCAGTTATTCCAGTGTATCAGTTATTGAGATCAGTTATGATCAGGAGTATATCCCAAAATAATGTCCCCCCTGGACCATTATGATGTACCAGTAGATTCTTTATGTATTAGATCCCCCTTCTTGGAACTAATTGTTATGTATATGTCTTGATACGAGCACGGGAATGCCCGCCTCATCCATTATCAGAGATTATACCTCATTCATATTGAGGCCATGTAATATTTTTTGTTTTTGCAGCTTCCAAGGGCCGTGGCTCCAGTATCCAACCGGTCTCGTCTCTCCCTAAACCCAAGAAAAAAGGCAAAAGAACTATGATGTCTATCGGCCATACGATGAGCTCCTGCCCTCACACATCAGGGGGCAATCTGTTAACACCTAAAAAGTGCTCACTAGCTCATTCCCTTATTCACATGACCCATTTGTCCACTTTTCCACCATCTGAGCCTCTGAAACCAACAAAAGGTCACCAAAAGACCTTAGTACACCCCTTTTTCCCACTCAAAAAGATTATTTTTCCCGAAAAGCATAAAAAACCCTAAAAAAGGGTCCAAATTCCCAAAAATATTAAAAAGGGAATTAAAATATTAATTTTATTCAAAAAAGGAAAAAAGGAGGGAAAAGTACCTAAACCATGTTGGTCAATACCATTTGGTTTCCACAAAACCACAAATTGTATTCCCCACCACCAAAACCTATAAAAAGGTGGTAGGGGCTCCTCATTTCACATCCATCCATTATCTCATCCTCATGCTGCCGAAATCTCCCTTGAGCATTTTTGGCCATTGTAAGCAACCTTGGAGAAGGAGACCTCTTGGAGCTTGGAGCTACTCATCTTGGGAGTTGCTCAACATCAACCTTCACCATTGAAGGTATTATCGCAAGCACTTGCTTGCCCCCCACTTTTCAATACAAATTCATTCTTTAATATTTTCTTGTTCTTGTTTTTTAAATGTTTACACTATTTGGTTAAACTATTGCATAGATCCATGATTAGTTTAGTTTAGATTAGTTTCTTGTTTAATTCTATTGAAACTGCTACTACTAGTTAGCAGGTGCCCATAGCACTAAGCCTGGTTGCAAAACCGGGCCAACAGTGTGGTTGATTCGTAGTTCCAGTAGAAGGCTCGTAGCAGTAAGAAGTCTCTTATTGAGGCCCATAGTGTTGCCTTCACTGCGTAGTACTGCTTGCAGCGTAGCTTCTGGTGCGTACCACATCACTTTTCCCCGTAGTGCACTCCTTCTGTCCTGCGCTGCGCAGCTTGTTCATATAAACAAATCATCATTTACTGTGGAAACTTGATTCCGCAGTACCCAATAAGATACACCTCGGTTGAGACCTCAACCTGCTCGCAGGTTGTTGCCGAAAGGGCCGGTGCAAAGGGGTTTTGTTGGTCAAAAGAGAGAACCGCAAAGAACCTGGGTCTAATTGGAAACCTCTGGGTTAGTTTTAGCCAACACATGGGTAATGTAATGTTGAGCCAAGATGTAGATTTGTGTGGTGATCTTGAATGGTTTTGGGGTCTCAGCCTTCAAATATATTGTGATTTCTTATTGTTCCATGGAATACTACAACAATATAGTTGCACTTTTTCAGTTGGATTCTTTTCATCTTCCTTCAACATTAGAGTTCTTCCATTCCAAGATATTAGTGCAAAGCCTAGTTAAATCATTTGTAATAAATAGTGTTGAACCTATACAAGACTATTGGCAATAAAATTTGTTGGGACAATGTTGAAACAACTTTGTGAGACAATGATCTTAGCTGCGTGATAAGATTTAAAATGGTTTTGGCAAGTCTTTGGTGCTTCAAAGAAGATTCCAAAAATGATACATCATCATTGTGAACATGTATCTCGTTCACATATATAAAGAGGTCTCCATGATTCCACACATGAAATGATGATAAGATGATACTCAATGTTGTAGATAATATAGTATACTTTAATTATTTAAATCTCCATTAGCTATAAGGCACTTATTGTGAAATTTATTAATTGAGATAAATTTAGAAGGTTTAGGTGTTTTGTATCTATATTTTTATCTCATTTATATGTTTATTTCTGTACTATTGTACACTATGCCATCATGCACTCTCACATATTACATACATAGATACTACTCTGATTTGTGTGGCTACAATTCTAACATGAGAAAATATTGACCGCAAGGAATAAATGACTCAATCCCTCCAAACATACGTAGGATATTGTCTAATGTGTTGTTCTTGCATTGCTATACTTGGCACTGCCATTTAAGATCAATCTAACATGGTGAATTGCTTCTCTTTGCTAAACATGTTACTTAAGAGCATCCAAGGTTTCTTTAAGGAACACGAGATCATGCCATCAGTCTAAGATATACAATAATGTGTTCAACTCTGTGAAGAAGAATCATACAGATAAGAGTAACATGGTCCCTCAATTGCAATATCTCAACATTCTAAGATGCACTTTTTTGTTGTTGGTTTTGTACTTTCCTAGTTGCAGTACAATTTTCCAGCACAATTGAATTTTAAGTACCTCTTGTTCAATTGTCTTGTAATTTCATTTTCTTGTATTGCATTCTTCATTCACTGTTGCCTCATTGTAGCTATTCACTTTGGGCATTGATAATCAATATATATTGATCGTCTGCCCCATTATCTTTTACAACAACAAAATTTTTGAATGCCACCATTTGATTGGAAATTTTTCCACCCTTCAGCTTCTTAAATTGGAAATCAACATGAATCTTTTTTGTGATTAAGGTTTAAGGAATTGGGAACCAAGATACAAAAACAATGTTGATCTGCATTACTTCCAAGATCATGATAATGTTTTGAAAATGCAATGCCTGTCTGTGGATGTAAATCACATGTGTTTAGATATGGATTTTCTAAAAATAGTTTAGCTTTCAAAATTCTATTGTTATTTTGTTGCTTAGATTCTACATTAAAATCTAGAATTGAATCAAATGAGTAAAAGTTCAGTTTGCTCGGAATTTTTTTAATGTATCTACAATATATTTTGTGCACTTCAATTGGCATAATAATAAATTTGCTCGTTCCACAAAATTGTACAACTTGTTGTGATTATTATGGGTGAACTTTTGGTATTTCGTTTCTGATCTGTTTACTGTAAGTAATCTTTTGTCTCTCATTTCTGATTTAGGCCCAACCCATATATTCAAAAATACAAAACCTTACGTTATGGATTATGCAACTATATCCCACATGATTACAAGGTGCATAAGGTTATATTTACTAACACTAGAGTATGTATGATATCTTAGGATAGGCATAAGGTCTTTCAAACAATTGGCTGTAGGATTGTGACCAAGATTCTTCTTCCATGAAGCCCTCATATTTTGAGGGAATTGATGGAGATTTCCATGCGTAGGCCTCTCAAGGGAAACAATTAAGTAAACTTCCATGAATTACCCATTTGTTTTTTTTTTCTAATAATGCATATGTCGTGAAAGAAATACCCTTTTTTTATTGTTTTGTTTTAGACTAAAAGAAATACCAAGGTATCCATTATATTCAATTATGCTAGAATGAGAAGAATATTAAGTTCATAGGTATTTTGTAGCATTCTTTAATTCAATATTAACCGATACCTTGTCTCTTCACCTTTGCAGTGTCGAATTTTCAGTTTTTGGAGCTACTTGAACTTTGTTATCGATCACTGTCTTCTACTAGGGACCAGCCAATTACAGATAGCAGTCTTCTTGATTTCATGTGTCAAGTTTCAATATTTAGTTTGTCACTTGTCAGGATGCATATTAGACAGGAATCTGGCACACATCGATGTTGTTGATGCAATTACAAGGCATTTAGGCATTGGATCCTACAAAGAGTGGTCTGAGGAATAATGACAATCATGTCTCTTGTCATAATTGTAAGGGAAATGACCTTTGTTTGGGCATGAACACCCAAAGACAGATGTTAAGTGCAAAAATATATTTGCACTTAATAAATGCAGTTGAAAGACTTGAAAGACTAGTACAAGGTAAGCCATTATGGATCTATAGTAACTTGGTAATCATTATTTTGTATGCTTGAATGATGCAAAATTTGTTTGAATATCATCATTGTCAAGCAATAACAACTTCTTAAAGGGTGCTAGCTCAATGGTAGAGCACCTGCCTAATCATAGGCAAGAGATTGGTGGTTCGATTCCTCCGTACCCTATCATAAATTAGTGACTAAGAAAATGACTAAATTCGCATATATACAACTATTAGTAGCTAATTTCCAGTATCTTATAGCGCAAATAATGTTTAGTTCTATTTAGCTTAGTCATTAATATGTTATCATCTAGTAGTTTATTTAGTCATATATTTGGTCATTAATTGTGACAATCAATGACTAAATCAATGAGTATCAATGACTAAATCAATGACTAAATCAGTGAGTATCAATGACTATCAATGACTAAATCAATGACTAATAAGTGAACCAATTAATGACTAGTCAAATACGACTAGAGATAAGATAGTGGAAATTGAATACTATATATTAGTCACCGACTCAAAAATAGTCGTTTGTAGTCAAATTTTAGTCATTAATTTTTCATTTTGTACTAGTGCTAGGTGTTCGGTCTTTTGGGAGTACCTTGTGTACTCGAACATGGTATCAGAGATTTTATGAAGAGTCGCTTCCAATTATGATCTAGATCTTGAACTGGTGTTGCCGAAACTTGAAAGGGTTTCTAGTTATGGAATTTATGTGCATTTTTGGGTTGTGGGAGGTGTTCCATTGCGTCCGGAGCACCGTTTCCATTGGGAAATAGTTTTCGTTTGATCAAAAACGGTTTCTGGTTGCTTTAGAAACGCGTATTTCATCAGATCTGAAGGTATAATGTTACAGTGACATTTTTATTTTTTTTTAAATATCTCATATTTTATCAGTTTTTATTATTAGTTTTTTTTCGGTATCGGATTGTTACCTTCCCTATCTACGTATGCTCCTTTCGGTGCACCTCGTGCGATCGCGGCGAATCAAAAACAAAAAGGTAAAGGTTTTTTCTTGGCTGCGTATGCTCTTTGCTGTGCACCTTGTGCAATCTCAGCAAATCAGAAACAAAGAGAAAACATAGACTTTCCAAGAAAGATAATGAGATATAACTCCAAACGCATGGAAAAGTATTTATTGTTTTGGTTTGTGGTGTGATTTGAAGGGAAAGAGGCAAGCACGGAAATCAAGAGAGAAGAGTAAAAATAAATAAATAAATAAATAAATAAATAAATAAAAAAACCTTCTCCTTCCCTTCTTTTACGAACCTTTTAACATTAGCTCATTTGGTTCAAAGTTGTTTTATTCCTTAATAGGTCTTGAGTTCAAGTCTTATTAAGTTACGTTTAAAAAAAGTGCATGCAATTTCTAATTTTAAGTTACTTTATTGTAAAAGTGCATCTCACTTAAATAAAAAAAATAATAAAAATGAGTCACTTAAGTTCTTTTTTTGCTGCACTATTTAAAGTAACATCATTATAAAAGTGAAAATCACTTATTTTACAAAAGTGATTCACTTAAAGCAACTTTTCTGTAAAGTGATTTTCAAAGGTTCATCTTGGGAAGAGGGGGGTTCTTTTTTTAGCTGGACATTCTCTATCTGCCACGTCATTATTGGGGACATCTTCAACATTTTCTTTATTCAAGCATAACTTCATCATACAGAATCAGTTTTCAGTGCCGTTTTTTTTTAAACTGCCTATTTTCTTGAGCTCTTCCCATCTAGACTATTGGTTTCTATTTTTATATCCATTAATTTTATAAAATGTCCACCCCTTGTGATATTCTACTTACCAGTTCCAACTATTTCTCATGGAAATCTTGTATGGAGGATATTCTACGAAGTAGGGGACTTTTCAATATTACCTTAGGGAAAGAAACAGAACCCACTAATGATGATAATAAAATAAAATGGACAAATAGATGTGACGAAGCTTGTGGATTGATTGGGATGTCAATCTCTATTGATTTGCGATTCCACATACCTAGAATTGATGAACCTGATACTGCTTGGGACAAGATGGAATCTGTGTTTGGTAAACACAATGAAATTCGAGGTCATCAACTCGAAAATGAGTTGATTTCTGTAAATCCAAGTTATTTTTCATGCATTCAATATTATTTGTCTATGTACAAAACTCTTAAACTCTTATATGAAGAATGCAAGATTAAGAGGGAAGACAAACAATGCATTTATCATATTCTTTCAAAACATGGACCTGCATATTCTGTTTTTGTATCTACATTTTACTCCATGAAAAAGTCTTTGACTGCAGCTAGCTATCAAGAGACTAGTCTTGAATCATTTTGTGATTCCCTGATTAGAAAACAAGATAAGCTCATCCATCTTAGAATAATTAACAATGCAGATACATCTGAGAAAGCCTTATTGTACCAACAAAAAGGAAAGTACAAGCCTCCTAAGAAACAAAATATTCACAATAATAAGTCAAAAAAGGGTCCCAAACCCTCTTAGTCAGCTTCTTCTTTAAAAAATGTCAAAGGATCCAAGCCAAAATTAAAGAAGACTGAGCGTCATTGCAACTATTGCAGGAAAGATAATCATGATGAATCTAAGTGTTTCAAGAAGATGTCAGCCTTGGAAGCAACAATGAAGAAGCACCACATCATCCTAGATTTGCCTTCAGAATCTAACTCTCATGGACATGCACTTTGTGCTTCTGGTTATTCTTATACTGCATCTTCTTCTTCTACTTCAAATGAATGGCTCAATGATTCTAGAGCTTCTTATCATATGGCTAAGGATCAAGCCATATTTTCTACTATGCACGAATGTAACACCAAAAAAATATTTGTTGGTGATGATAGATCTCTAAGTGTTGTAGGATCTGGAATAGTTCCAGTAGATAATGGTCATTTCAGTGATGTACTATGTGTTCCAAGAATTTCCTGCAATTTGTTAGCAGTCTATCAAATCACTCATTCTGGTGAAGGTAAAACTGTAACGTTTACATCGCACCAAGTTGTAATCAAGGATCTTAAAGATCCTCAACATGTCCTAGCTACCAAAATTGTTGATGATATTACCAGGTACTACAAATTTAACAACTTTGGGTCATCACCTTTTCCTTCAGTTCTTGTTGCTCATAGTAATAACTTGAACAAACTTTGGCATGAGCGATTTGGTCACTTAAATTATCGCTCATTGAAACAACTATGTAAAGACAATATGGTGATAGGTCTTCCGATGGTATCTTGCAGGGATGGTGTTTGTTCCGGTTGTGTACTCAGAAAACATTATCAGGACAGTTTTGACAAATGTGCCTCTTGGCATGCCTCGGTTCCCTTAGAGCTTGTGCATAGTGACATGTGTGTTCCTCTTCCATCTACTTCCTTTTCTGGTTTCAAATACTTATAAATTTTCATTGATGATTACTCCAGACGCACTTGGGTTTATTTCCTAAAACTTAAAAGTGAAGTATTTAACATGTTCTTGGTCTACAAGGCCCTTGTTGAAAAACAATCTGGTCATCAAATCATTAAGTTAAGATACGACAATGGAGGAGAATATGTTAACAAAAAGTTCACTACTTTCTGCATTGAACAAGGAATCCAACAACAAAACACTGTTCCATACACACCACAACAAAACGGTGTCGCTAAACAGAAGAACCGCACTTTAAAAGAAATGTCTAATTCTATGATCCAATCTAAGGGACTAAGTCTTCAATTTTGGGCTAAAGCCATTAATTGTGAAAATTACATAGTTAATCGTACCCCCTCTAAAGCTTTACAAGGTATTACACCAGAAGAAGCATGGATTAAAACTAAACTTGATGTAAGTCACTGTTAACACCCAAAAACTACTCACCACCTCATCTCCCTCACTACATGACTCATTTGTTTATTTTTCCCACCATCTTTGCCTCCAAAACCTCAAAAAACCATTAATTGGTCACCAAAAGGCCAAAAAACCCTTTTCCCCCCTCCAAATAATGAAATTTCCTCAAAAGATAGCAAAAACCCTTTAAAAAGGCCTTAAATTCCCAAAGATCAAGAAAAAAGGGAATAAAAAATATAAAAGCGGAAAAAAGAGGGGAAAATGAAGCAAAAACCCTAAAACAACTGACCTAAACCATATGGTGCCAAAAATCATGGGTCAACACTCCATCACTAAAAAACCTATAAATAGGTGATGGAGGCTCCTCATTTCACATCCACAATCTATCATATCCTCACGCTGCCAAAATCACTCGTGAAACCCAAGCTCACCATTTGAGCTAGTTTTCCCATTTGAGTGCCCCTTTTGGCCCACCATCCAAGCACCTTAGAGAAGGAGAAGGAACCCATTGGAGCACGGAAGCAGCCTTCCTGGACTACTGCAAGAGCTCCACTAACCTCCACATCTAAGGTAAATGCAACTTTGGTCATATCATAATACAAAAGAAAAATTTCCATTATATTATCGTTGTCTTTTTATTTCTGTTGATGCATATGTTAGCTTAGATTTTGTATTGTTTTACTGTTTATTGAACTGCTACTAAGGTGACCATTCTCCTTAGTAGGTGCTCATTTGCACAGGCTAGGATGAAAACCCTAGCTATAGTTTTAGCAGCTCCACTATTGGCCTTTGAATTTCTGGTTAAAATTTTAAAAGTTTTTATTTTCTGCAAGTATTTTTCTATTTTTTCTTGTTCGGCTGGGGCTTTGGGTAGTTGGGTTTTCTGCTGCAAAGCACAATTCTTTTCCTTGCAGTCGTGGCCCAGACCGTGAGTTCCTATCCATATTTGGGTTTCATATCGTAGTCTTTCGGCTTCGTCCCGCGGCCCAGAATGCGTTTCTTGGTTTGTTTTTTGCGAATTGGCTCGCTGAAACCTCCATGCTTCCTACAGCCCTGAACGCATTTCCCTGTTTGTTTTTTGTGACTCGGCCTGCTGAAACCCCTTCGCTTGCCACGATCCTCTGCAGCTCTAAGTTACCATCTGCCTGCCCACCTGCAGCATTTTTGCATGCCCCCGGATGCAGTTACCCTTTGCACATCCGCGGTTCAGACCGCGTGTTGTAAAACCCTAGCCGCGATACCGACCAGACAAACCTAGCATATAGCTGCACTTTGGCCGCTACGCCAAGTCCCATACTCATGATTTAGACTGCAAGTTCCATCTCAACAGCCATGTCGCAGGCTGCGTATTTCACTCACCAACCCGCGATCTGCTTTCTGCATTTTTTCCCTTTTTAGCCCATAACTTTTCTGCAGCATTTTCTACACCTGCACAGCCACCTGTCCTGTCTATAGGCATAGTTGCCTACAACATTTTTCTGCAGTTTGCTTTCTGTTCCATTTACATAATTTTTATTAAAATATTTTCAGCATTTACATTGGAAAATTCTTCATTGCACGTTGAATTTCTCCATCATTATTGGTTAAAAAGTTCCCCAAGCATGGCACTTTTTTTGGGTTCATCACCTCACACGCACACACTCTGTCACCTAATTCAAGTGAGCCTTAAAAAACTACTTAACTCAATCAACATTCTAACCTCACTTAGGGAACACATAAGAATATTGTAGTTAGGTAGGATAGCGGGGATAGGCATCCAAATAACACCCCTCGGTCGCTTACACTTGAGACATAGTGGTTGTCCTTTAGGGTACCAAAATCCCCTAGTACTTTTTGGCATGGTCATGACCAGATTATCAGAGGGCCTCTCCCTTAGGAGGGTTGATGTAGCAAGACTGGTTCCGGAAATCTCGTTGGAATACCGCAATCCACTCAGTAACCGAAGGCTACCTACTCATTGTCCACGTGTGGTGTTCCTTTTAGGCCCACACGGTGATAGGATTGGAGCTGCAGATTCACCTTTTTGGACGTGTAATGAATGGGGTATCTTAGTTTTCTTTTCTTCTAGTATTTTCTTACCTGGTGTCCGTCCCGGTAGGGGCATACCCTTAGCCACTTGGTTCAACTATCCATATTGTGTGACTTGGATTTCATCACCTTGCAGAGGATATGTCTAGTTGAATCAGAATACTATTTAGTTAGGTGTTTGCATGCTCCCTTACCTCCCTTGGGTCTAGCGAGTCAACCATTTTTATTTTTAGGAAACCTCCTGCTTGTTGGTATTTTTACCATTTTTTCTGACACTCCGCTTATTGTGACACAGTTGTTCTAGTAAGTGTTTTAAGCCGGTTGTTGGCCTGAGTGCCATATTCTTTGTGCTCTCCTTCTGCACACTCGACTGCATTAGGGTTTTTGAGCTATTTTTCACTCGACACAACCCTCAAATACTTGACACCATCTGTCACCATTGAGTCCCCGAGACACTCTCGGTGCCTCCGGGGCTAGCCCCCGTAGCACAGTTCACTTGATATCACTCGTGATAGACGTAGAGCTTCATCACTTGAGACAACTTGTCATAAACCCAGAGCTTCATCACTTGACTCTACTCGTTGAAGACATAGAGCTCTGTCCCCTGACTCTGACGCCCCTTATTTCACATCTGATTCTGAGGCAGAGTCGGAAAACCCCACTTACACAGCACCAACCAGCACCATGGTTGGCATGACCTTCAACCTTTTCTTTGTAGGGACCATCGGTGGAACATCCACAACAACCCCAGTTACCACACTTTCCACCACCACACTTGCTTTGGGTATTCCCTCAATGGGGCCCACACCCACCATTCCTGTCACTTTGCCCATTCCAGTGGCTAGCATAACCAACCCAACGCCACTAACAACTCATGCTACGCTTAGCGGTACAGGACCCTCCCATACAACCTCCACTCCCCCATTTTGGGGTCACATCCCTATCACAAACCCAGCTCCTACACTTGGGGGCATCAGCCCCACCATGGCTCCTACCCCTAGCATGTCGCACCCGTTTACTATTTTTTCATTCATGGCTAGTATCAACCTTCCTGACCTGGCCATATTAACCAACGGTCCCATCAGACATGATCCCACATGGCCTCACATGCCCACCAAGATCCCATCAGACATCCCTAAGTTTGAGGGTAAGGTAGGTGAAGACCCTCAAAATCACTTTATGTCCTTCCATCTATGGTGTTCCTCTAACTCCATAGTGGGCGACTTTGTCCGACTCCGTCTGTTACAATGGACTCTCGCTGGCTTTACATCCAAGTGGTACATCGAGCAACCTCATGGGACCCACACAACCTTTACTTCCCTTTCCTCGACCTTCCTGCAGTTCTTTCAGTTACCTGTCCGCTATGACGTGAGAGTTGAAATCCTATTGTCTTGCAGACAAACTACAACCACCCACATCATTGATCATATTCATGAGTGGCGTCGATGCCGAACCCTGTGCAAAATCAAGTTAGATGACCGTATCTTCCTAGATTGGTTTCTCAAATCTCTTCTTGTTGTGGTTGATGTATATGTAACTTCAGAATGTATTTCACCCATGTTTATTGTACTCCTATAGAGATGTTATTATTTCTTTATAAGGAACTGTCGTCATTTGTATTGACACGTGTCGCAAGTGTCGTAACTTGTAGTGATGGGTTATTAGACCACCAAGTGTGGGGTTGGCCCTGATTAGTTTAACCATGGGTTATTAGAGTGAGTTAGACAAGTTGGCCCTGCTAGGTTATTGGGCAGGATAGGTCATGTATAAATAGAGATCGGGAGATCTCTATTTTGATCATCTCATCATTCACTTTTATCACTCATACACTCATTGGAGAGTAGCACACTAGTGTAGGAGGAGAAGCTATTGCTAGGAGACTATCTCTTATGCTTGGGTTTTGTGGCATTACTGTATCTATCCTTGAGGAAGTTATTGGGGTTTTTCACCATTATGGTTTTACCCAAGGAAACTTTGTGTGTCTATTGTCTCTTGTGATTTCTTATTGTGATTGATATGCTTGATATGATGTACATGTTATTCTCTTAGTAAAGATCCTAGAGTATGTTGAATTCATGCTAAAAAATTAACATGGTACCAGAGCTAACCTAAGAAGAAGACGCTATGCAGTTGTGGAAGCTAGGGATTCTTGTTTATTTGGTTTCTCTCAACAGATCTTGAAAGGGAGTAGGGTATTTTGACTCTCCCCATCAAGGCGCATCTTTCTGTCCAATCCGAATTCAATTCTGGGCACTTTTAGTTTTGTCCCTAAACATTAGGGTTTCCACAAAAAGTGAAATTTCTTAAATCTAAGACCATGGCTGGAAGATCCTTGGAAAAATTGAAGTTTAGAGCTTTGGATCGAACTTTTTGGTTGGGTGAAGCTCTAAGAAAATCAAACCCTAATTTGGGGTCCTCTCTAGTGAAGCCAGAAATTAGGGCTTCTGCAAATAATTGGAATTTCTGAAATCTGAGACCATGGCTGGAAGCTCCTCCAAAAAAACCAAAGTTTAGAGACCAAGATCGAACTTTTTGGATGGATGAAGCTTTGGTAAAATCAAACCCTAATTCAGGGTCCTCCCCATTGAATCCAGAAGTTTGAAAAGCAAATTTGAGTGGTGAAACTTTGCAGTTTTCAAATTCTGAGTATACCAGCTTGATCAACTCATCAAGGAGCATCTTTCTATGCTTTGAGAAGTTTGAAATTCAAAGTTTGAATTTTTAGGGTTTCTCTGACAAACCCTAATCCTGCTCCAGATCCATATTTCTGCAAATCAAGCAGTAAGAACTAAATATTTTCTATTTCATTTGAAGTACTTTTTAAGATGTCTCACCACACCAAGCTTTAGGATAAGCTTGAAGGGGATGATAACTTCTGAGCATGGAAGTATAGGATTGGGTGAATTCTAGAAGAGAGTGAGTTGGATACCTACATAAGTGAAGGGGTTCCTATCCTAGAGGGAGAAGAGACTAAGGCCTTACACAAGAGGAACTTAGTCAATGCTAAGAGGATCATTGCTGATTCTATCAAACACCATCTCATGCCACATGTGTCATCTCTGAAGACACCTAAGGAGATGTTTGATTCCTCGACCAAGCTATTTGAAGGGAAGAATATAAATCGGAAGATGACCTTGAGGAATCAATTGAAGAATATCAAGATCCAGAATGCGGAGACCATGCAATCTTATTTCTCAAGGGTCTCCCAGATAAAAGAACAACTTGAAGTTGTGGGAGAAGATATAGATAATGGAGAAGTGGTAATGACCACTCTTAATGTCCTTCCCAGATCATGGGATTCCTTCATCCAAGGAATTTGTGCTAGGAAGAAACTTATCTCATTCAGTAGGCTGTTAGAAGAATGCTCTCAGGAAGAAACTCAAATTGTAGCTCGAGAAGAAAAGATGGGGAATGAAGATCAAGCTCTCACAACACATACCAAGTAGATGACACTTTTCCTCAGATTGTCCTAAGAACAAAAGGAACAACAACAACAACTACTACAAGCAATCTAATAGGTATGACTTACGGGTATGTTTTAAAATCTATTCATGATTAAGTTTATAATATGATTGTCTTCATGTTATTGAGTTTAGTAACAATCTTGTTTAATTTTAGACTAGTCTTATCACCCTAGTAAAAGTATGAATGCATGATAGAAGACATTCATTGATTAGGGTTATGACACTTATGATTGTATTATGATTATACTAATGCACTGTGGTGTTGTATGAGGAGAATGTTATCCACTAACATGAAGGTACAAATCAAGTCCTATATCAAGACCATAGTGACATGAAGACAAAGGCTCATCCATAGTCATGGATCACATAGAGGTATGTATAATTTGGTTCTACAGTGGTTAACTTATGAGTTATGCAGGTCATTGAAGAGAACAAGAAAAACATTGCTAGACATAACTAGCAAATATGATGACCAGGTATGTTTTTCCTATATCAAGCTAGAATCCTACCCTATGTAAGGATCTTATACTTTTGTATGATTGATAATGATTACAAGTTTGAGTAATCTAGGGTTTATGCATATTATGTCTCTTACCTTGATTGATGATATGAGTAACCAAAAGAGTTCTATGGTCAAATATGAATATGCATGAGTAAGAGAAGTCTTCTCTAAAACTTTGAATGCTAATGCTTATTGTCTGTGTTTGAAATGAGCATGACTATACATGTTTAAGATTATTGTGTTTTTATAGTATTAATATTATACTAATGAATGTATGATTATGTATGAGATTTCAAGGATAACACAATGATGATACGAGTAAGCATGCATAGTGATCGAGGATGGATATAAGTTCAAGGATAGGTAATCCAGGAAGCAAAGATCAAGAGGGAGCACACTCCAGTAATTCCTGCAAGGAAGCAAAGATTCAGAGGGAGTCCACCCAACAAACAAGCAAAGATAAGTATTTGAATTGTCATTTCTTGTATATTTGATTGTTTAAATAATACTAATCAATAATGTATATACTTATGTTCCTAGACTTAGGTTGTGTATTATGCATATTAAAATAATTGCATTCATGAACATTATACTACTAATACACATGTAATGGGTAAGTGGCCTATGGCACTGTACAACATTCCATTGCTACTTATCTAGAATGAAACCTCTTTTCTAACATGTTGGGAGTTGTGCACACTCTTAACAATGTTATGGTAGAGATTGGAAGGCATCTAGAAAGTTACGGGATATGAATAAATGTTGTATTGAGGCATTGGCTAAATTAATTGCATGACTGTATGACATATTTCTTTATGTGTAAAAATTTATTCTGAAAAACCATGAGATTTTTCTAATCATGCAATTTAACTTGTCTTGTAGGAAAGATCGTATACCATCACCTACAAAAGAAGGACTACAACATTTACTCCAGCAACAAAGCTATCTATTAAAGAATCTGAAGTTCCGAGGATCCGAGATGAAGTAATGATCAAAGAGTACCAATCGATCATGAAGAATGATGTTTGGGATGTGGTCCTAAGACCTGAAGGGAAGTTTGTTGTGACTTCCAAGTGGATCTATAAGATCAAGCATGCTACAGATGGCAGCATAGAAAAATACAAAGCAAGGTTTGTAGCTCGTGGCTTCTCCCAGAATGAGGGAATAAATTATGAAGAGACTTTTTCTCCTGTATCTAGGTAAACTTACATCAAATCAATACTTTCCCTAGCTATAGTGATGAAGGGGAAGATACACTAGATGGATGTCAAGACAGCTTTATTGAATGGTGTAGTCGAGGAGGAAGTGTATGTGGAGCAGCCCCTTGGTTTCGAGACACATGACAAGGGGTCATATGTGTGCAGGTTGAAGAAATCCTTGTATGGCTTGAAGCAAGCTCCTAGAACTTGGTTTGGTAGGATAGACAACTTTCTATCTAGTTTGGGCTTTACCAAGAGTAAAGCGGATTCCAACCTTTACTACAAGGTTGAGGAAGGAAATCCTGTGATACTACTTTTGTATGTGGATGACCTATTTTTAATAGGTGAGGATAGGTTGATTTCCGACACCAAGAGGAAGCTTGCTGCCGAGTTCAAGATGAAGGACTTGGGGATGATGCACTATTTTCTAGGCATGGAGGTGTGGTAGAGTGTAGATGGAATCTTCCTTGGACAAGGGAAGTATGCAGTAGAGATCCTGAAGAGGTCCATGATGATGGATTGCAAGGCCATTGCCACACCTATGGAATCAAACCTGAAGCTTCTATGTGATGTTTCATCTAATCTAGTTGATGTCACTATGTATCATTAGATGATTGGGTTCTTGATGTACCTAATGAACACCAGACTAGATATTTGCTTTGCGGTGAACACATTGAGCCAGTTCCTGACGGATCCCAGAGGTGTTCACCTGGTTGTTGCAAAGCAAATTCTGAGGTACCTGAAGGGTACAATTGATTATGGGCTCAAGTATGATAGAAATCAAAAGTTTAACTTGTAGGGCTATGTTGATTCATCCTGGGAAGGCAGTGTTGTAGATAGGAAGAGCACATCTAGGAGCAGCTTCAGTATGGGATCGGGTATGATCGCTTGGTTTACTAGGAAGCAGTCCTACGTAGCACTGATTACAACCGAGGCAGAATATGTTATAGCTTGTTTGGCTAGTTGTGAGGCAGTATAGCTCTGGAAGCTACTGTTTGAATTATTTGATCTCCCGTTGGATGCTACTAGTATCTTTGTGACAACTAGAGTTGTATGAAGGTATTTGAGAACGCGGTGTTCCACGATAGGTCAAAGCACATTGAGATAAAATATCACTATATCAGGGATATGGTGCAGAGAGGAGCAGTGAAGCTCCTGTATGTTGTGACGGATGAGCAGGTTGCAGATGTGTTGACGAAACCACTAGGCAGAGTGAAGTTTGAGTACTTCATAGAGAGGCTTGGTGCTCTTCAGATTGACGACACTTCGAGGAAGAAGTGATGGACACATTTGCAAGAGCCATTCCAAGCATGGTGAGAGGAGGATCCTTCCCATGGATTTGGATGTAAGCGTTGGATGATGAGCATAAGGACGATGCCCCAGTTACTGCTTTGTATATGCATCTTGTTGGATGCTTTGATCAGTTTGCTCATGTATTTGTATATGCATCATGTTGGATGCTTTGATCAGTTTGATCATGTATTTGTATATGTTAACACCCAAAAAGTGCTCACTACCTCATCTCCCTCATTACATGACTCATTTGTCCATATTTCCTACCATATTTGCCTCCAAAACCTTAAAAAACCATTAAAAAGCCTCCAAAAGGCCAAAACCCCCCCCTTTTCCCCCAAAATAATCTGAAATTCCTCCAAAAATAGCAAAAACCCTCTAAAAAGGGAAAAAAAATACAAAAAAGAGGAAACAGAGGGAAAAAAGGAAGCAAAAACCCTATACAACTGACCTAAACCATATGTTTCCCAAGACCATGGGTCAGCACTCCATCACTAAAAACCTATAAATAGGTGATGGAGGCTCCCCATTTCACATCCACAATCATTCCTATCCTCACGCTGCAAAACATTCCCTTGAAACCCTTACTCTCCATTTGGAGCTAATTCTTGAGAACCCTTTTGGCCCCATTTCCAAAACATCTTTGGAAGAAGGAGAAGGAACAACACTGGAGCTTGGAAGCAACTCTCTTGGGTTGTTGCAAGGGCTTCATCAACCTCTACACCTGAGGTAATTTTTAATACAAAAAGAGAGATCTTCACCATATTTTCATGTTTTGTTATTTATGTCAATGCTCATGTTAGCTTAAATTTACAGTCATATTTCACCATTTTACTGAACTGCTACTAAGGAGTCCCTTCTCCTTAGTAGGTGCTCATTTGCACAAGCTAGGGTGAAAACCCTAGCTATAGTTTTGGCGACTCCCCTCGTGTTCCTTTGAATTTCTGGTTATAGTTTTTAAAAAAAAATTAATTTTCTGCAATAATGTTTTGTTTTTACTTTTCGGCTGCCCCTTTCGGTATTCAGGTTTGTTGCCGTAAACCACGTCTTTTGTCCCCACAGTTGCAATCTGACCGCATCTTTCACACTGTTACCTATGATCCTACCGCGGCTCTCAGACTGTTTCCCACGATCTACCAACGATTTTCAATCTGTTGCTTGCGATCTGACCACGACTCTCAGCCTGTTTCGTGCGATCCAACCGTGGTTGTTCAGCCATTTTCCTATGATCTTCCTGCGGCTTTCAGCCATTTTCATGCGATCCTCTTGCGGCTTTCAGCCATTTTCTTGTGATCCGCCTGTGGATTTCATCCATTTTCCTGCGATCCGCCTATGGATTTCAGCCATTTTCCTACGATCCGCCTACATCTTCCATCAATTTTCCTGTGGTCCACCTGCAACTGTTGACCTGTTTCCTGTGATCCGACCTCACAGTTTTGCCATAGACCTGCGATCTATTTTCTGCACTTTTTCCCTGTTTGAACCTAGAACTTTGCTTCCATATTTTCTGCACCTGCACAGCCATTTGTCCAATCTACAGCCATACCTCCCTACAGCCTTTTTTCTGCAGTTTCGATCTCTATTCCATTTTCAGAGTTTTTTCCAGTTTAAGCATTTTAATTGAAAAAGGAAAAGAAAATTTTGCATTCAAAGTTTAATTTCTGCATTATTATTGTTAGTTAAAAAGTTTCCCACCCCGTGGCACTTTTACTTGGGTTCATCATCTCACACGCACACACTCTGTCACCTAATTCAAGTGAGCCCTAAAACACAGCTTAACACAACCAACATTCTAACCCCACTTGGGGAACACATAAGAATCTTGTAGTTAGGTAGGATTGGGGGGATAGGCATCCAAATAACACCCTTAGGTTGCTTACACTTGAGACATAGTTGTTGTCCATTAGGGAACAAAAATCCCCTAGTATTTTTTGGCACGGTCACAACCAGTTTATCAGAGGGCCTCTCCCCTAGGAGGGTTGAAGTAGCCAGACTGGTTCTGGAGGCCTGAGTGGAATACCGCAATCCATTCAGTAACCGAAGGATACCTTTCATAGTTCTCGGTGTACCACCCATATGGGGGTACAACGACGATAGAACCAAACTGTAGATTCACCTTTTCTGGACGTGTCATGAACGGGGTATCTTAGTTGCCTTTCTTCTAGGATTGTCTACCCGGTGTCCCTCCCGGTAGGGGGATATCTTTATCCACTTGGCTCTACTATCCATATTGTCTGACTTGGATTTCATCACCTTGCAGAGGATATGTCTGGTTGAGTCAGAATACTATTTAGCTAGGTGTTTGCATGCTCCCTTACCTCCCTTTGGTCTAGCGAGTCCACTATTTTTATTTTTTAGGAAACCTGCTGCTTGTTGGTATTCTGACCATTTTTGTTGACGCTCCACTTATTGTAGAACAGTTGTTAAAGTGAATGTTTTGAGCTAGTTGTTGGCCTGAGTGCCATATTTTTGCACTCTCCTTTTGCACACTCAGTTGCATTAGGGTTTCTGAGCTATTTTTCACTCAACAAAACCCCCAGATACTTGACACCATCTGTCACCATTGAGTCCTCGAGACATTCTTGGCACCTCCAGGGCGAGCCCCCACAGCACAGTTTGCTTGACATCACCCATCATAGACGTAGAGCTTCATCACTTGACTCCACTCATCGACGACGTAGAGCTCCATCCCCTGGCACTGACGCCCCTTATTTTACCTCTGATTCTGAGGCAGAGTCCGAGAACCCCACTTATACTACACCAACCAGCCCCATCGTTGGCATGAATTTCCAACCCTTTCTTTGTAGGGACATTGGTGGAGCATCCACCTCCACCCCAACTACCACACCCGCTTTGGGTATGCCTTCGATGGGGCCCAAATTCACCATTCCGATCCCTGTACCCATTCCAGTAGCCAGCATACCCATCCCAACACCACGAGTGACTCAAGTTAGATGACTGTATCTTCTTAGATTGGTTTCTAAAATCTCTCCTTCCTGTCATTTGCAAGGATGTGGCATCCGAGCGACCCCAGTCCGAAGAAGAGGCTATCCTCAAAGCCCAACAATTTGACCTCATTTATGGCTAGTCTGGTTATCTATATTCCATCATACTTGATTCCCCACACGGCGATTCCTCATGACACGATGTGCCTGGGGAATCCCATGCCACAGATGGCATCATTGGTCGTATAGCATCACATAACCAACCCTTTTCCATAGCACGTCCTAACCTTGGCCCCGACCTTTCGTAGCTACATCCCAGTCCAGAGCAACCAATTCGTATGCTCCCATGACACATCATCACCACTCCCACAGACCCTCATTTCTACCTCAGTGCTTTGGTCATGCATCCCTTGCTTATGCCCCCCCAGTCGCACCTCAGCCATATTATCACTCGCAGGCTGCACAAGCTCCTGTATCCTCTCAAGCACCACCTGCTTATTATCCACCCCAAGAAGCCCCTGCGGTAAACCCACAACCCGTTACACACGCACATCATCAACCCGCACAAGGTTCAGCACCTGCACCACCTCCACCTACTTAGTATCCACCGCAGCCTACTCCCGCACCTGCACAACCGCAAAAACCACCTGCCACCCAAGGGCAGGTGTATGCCCAACAGAATTTGCATCCCAAACAAAATAACCAGTGCCAACAGGGACATAAAAAAAATGGCAAATGACGTAACTGCGGGAACAACGCCCCTCCAGACCAAGGCGACCAACCTCCAAATCCCCCAAACAATAATAACGCGGCACCTACCAACCAGAACCCTCATCAGCCGCCCAAACAAGCCAAAAATCCTAATTTGTGAACAAACCATCCTTGTTCTATTTGCGGGATCTATGGCCATTACACACATGCTTTCCCACATTTGGAGCGGGCTCGGCAACTCTGGACTGATGATTCCCACCACCAAGGGCACGCGGCTCCTCAGGCACCACGTACCCCCCCACCTCAGAATCAACCCTTGGTGTTACAAAACCCTTTTCCCACCCAAGGCATGGCGAATGCTCAACCATTGGCTCCCCCTCAAGGAAACACGCCGCCACAACAACAAATCACTTATGCCGCTCCTGATCAACCCATCCTAGACTCAGGTACCCATCACTTGTTAATGATGTCCTCCGCCGATGTGAACCTTCAAACCCATCGGAACCAATATGGCTCCACCCCTGAAGCCCCTCCCGCCGACAAAAACACCAACGCTCATCCCACTGATCAGTCATTACGCATACCCCCGGCTCCACTAGATGGTGCCTCCAAAGCCCCTTGCTTCCCATTTCGCCTCATCAACAATAGCCCCAATGCTCGCACTGCATCTAATTACAACATTGTAGATGACTTATCCCAGTCCCCTGCAACCATCTCTACGTTAGAGGTCTTAAAAAACTATCCTGTACAGCGCAAGACTTTGCTCTCAGCCATTCGTGCTATTGACCCAAATGATTCATGAATGATGGCCTTCGATTTGGACCAATCCAAACCATGCCTACCTTCCACATTATCGTTCCAAGTTTCTGTGTCCGTTCGGAATCTTGTCATCCATCGGTGCATTATCGATGAAGGTGCCTCTACATTTGTTATGTCCACATTCATTTGGTAGAAGTTGGGATCCCCTACTCTCCAGTATTCCACCACAGCGTTGCGAGCCTACGACGGCCGTTTGACTCAACCCCAAGGTCTCTTAGCTAATGTCCCCGTCCAGTTGGATGGTAAAACCATGCTTATTGACATAGAGGTCATCAACACCCAACTTGATTATAACCTCTTACTTGGCCGTAGTTACATGTATTCCATGCGAGCAGTTGCCTCATCCATTTTTTGTACCATGATGTTCCCCCATGACAGACGCGTGGTCAAGGTTGATCAACTCACCTATTACAATCCCAATGCCCCCGCTGCACCTGAAAATGTTCTCCCCATGGTTGAACAACCTGTTTGTGGTGCCGATACCTCATTGGTTTCCTCAGTGGGACCCAGAGTCTACTCAAATACGTCAATGACTTCAACATTCCAAGCCATCCCACCCCCGTCACTCGCGACTGAAATATCTGACTTATCTACCCTTTCCCACAATACACCAACACCCAACCATCAACCACCCTTACTGTCCCAACCACCATTGGTACCTAGTCATGTTGGTGTTACACCCATCCATACAATCCCCTTCCTATTTCGCCCTTCGGGAGTAGTAAGCTCCCCGGTTATGGCTACCCTCAGCCTCCCCGGTTTAACCTTAGGATTACCTGTATGGCACATTATGCCTCCCGTTACCACTTCGACACCAAATGTCGTCCTACAACCGGTGCAACCCATCACCACTACTAGTCAACCACCTCCCGGTATCTCTACCCCTTCCTCATCTACTAATCCATCCCCTCTTATCAAGCACACTGGGGGCAGAGGCCCACAACCATACACTGATGTACTCCCACCCAAAACAGTTAAACCCCCCCCCCGTGTTTCATGCTACTCCCAAATGCTCCTTGTGTGATGAGTTATGCCACCCTACCCATCAATGTCCATGATTACCTGCATTACAAGAGCACATGCAAATGCTTGACGATGAACCGAACATCCCGGTTGTCCAACTTGACCCAACCCCTAAGCCTCGTGATAAATCACTGCGTACCAATCACCCTTGTGCAATATGCGTTATTTACGGCCGTTACTCACATCATTGTCGAGATCTCCCATATTACAGAGCAGCTCTATATGAGATGAATAACTTGTACCTCGAGACGGCTCCCCCCACCGTTGAGGAGATCCACCCCCAGTATCCCCTTCATCTGGACAGATTAATACCATTTATATGATCTCTTCTACTACCACTCCCTCGTCAACTGATTTGACAGCTCAGACTTTCCACAACGATGAGGAGATTCTAGAGGCTCTTATTGCCCCTGATTACCCATGGGAGGATATGCACCATCATTCCTATTTCCTCCCGGAGGCGTCCTCCATCACAGCCACCCAATTTTCGGTCGAGTCCAATGATTTCCTCCCCACCAAATTGGACTGGTTTAAAGATCCCATTCTCGCCCCCGACGCCTTTGAGGAAGGTAACATGGCCAATATCTCACCCACAATCCAAATTGATATCTCTGCCTCAGGAGGTGCCCCTGAACTCATTACTTTAGGAGCCTCCTGCTGTGAGTATGAGATTGGAGAGTACAAAAAACTTTTCCAAGAGTTTCGTGATGTCTTTGCATGGTCCTATACCGAAATGCCTGGTCTTGACCCCGCTATTATAGAACACCACATTGACACATGGCCAGATGTACCCCCCGTTCGCCATAAACAGTGCCCCATTCACCCATCAAAGCTCCCCTCCGTTAAAGTAGATATTGAGAAACTTCGCACAGCAGGATTCATTTATCCTATTGCATATACCACTTGGGTTTCTAACCCCGTCCCTGTTAACAAGAAACAAGGCACCATCCGCGTATGTACTGACTTCCACGATTTGAACCGAGCATGTCCCAAAGACAATTTCCCCATGCCATTCATTGACCAACTCATCGATGCGTGTGTGAGGCATGAAGTCCTATCCTTCATGGACGGTTTCTCTGGATATAACTAGATTCAGATCCACAAAGAAAATCAATATAAGACCGCCTTCACTACCCCATGAGGCACCTTTGCCTATCGTGTCATGCCTTTCGGCCTTAAAAAGGTTGGTGCCACCTTCCAGCGGGCCATGACCTATTTTTTTCACGACTTGGTCCATATCCTACTAGTATATCTTGACGATCTTACAGCTCGTTCTCGGCAATGATCAAACCACCTTAACAACCTCCAACAAGTCTTTCTGCATTGTCGTAAATATCAAATCCACTTGAACCCACTTAAGTGTGTCTTTTGCGTTTCGACAAGCCAATTGTTGGGTTTTATTATTTCCCATAAAGGAATCATTGTTGATCCCCTTAAAGTCTAAGCCATCATAGACCTTCTTGCACCTTGCATGCTCCGGCAGCTTTAGAGTTTGGAGGGAAAATCTAATTTCCTCCGTCGCTTCGTTCCTGATTATGCCACCACAGTTCATGGTTTCTTACACCTGCTTTATACTCACATACCCTTTGTTTGGGATGACCAGGCGCAAGCTGCATTCGAAGCCCTTAAAAAGGCTCTCACACAAGCCCCTTTGATCTCCCCTCCGGATTTCTCTCAAGACTTCATCCTTTACGTCTCGGCATCCTACCATGCCATGTCCGGAGTCCTTGTCCAAGAAGATGCTTCTCGCCAGGAGCATGTCATTTATTATGTCATCCAGATCTTATCTGGACCACCCCTACGTTACCCATATGAAGAGAGGCTGGCCCTCGCCGTCGTCTTTTCTGCCCAAAAGTTGCGACATTACATTTTACTTAGTCATACAACAGTTGTCGCCGACTCCAACCCCATGGTCTATATTTTGAACCGACAACTTCTGCAAGGTCGCGTTGCTAAATGGGTCATTATCCTCCAAGAATACGACCTAACTTTCACAACCCCTAAGAGCACTAAAGCCCTTGCACTTGCCCAGCACATAACTGATCTCACGTCCCTTTTTCCATCCCCACAAATCTCCGATGAGTTATTGTTAACACCCAAAAAGTGCTCACTAGCTCAGTTCCGTATTCACATGACCCACTTCTCCACTTTTCCACCATTTGAGCCTCTAAAGCCATCAAAAGGTCACCAAAAGACCATAACACACCCTCTTTTCCCCTCAAAATGAATATTTTTCCTCAAAAAGCATAAAAAACCCTAAAAAAGGGTCCAGAATTCCCAAAAATATTAAAAGGGAATAAAAATATTCAAAAAAGGAAAAAGGAGGGAAAAAGGTACCTAAACCATGTTGGTCAATACCATTAGTTTCCTCAAAACCATAATGGTATTCCCCACCACCAAAAACTATAAAAAGGTGGTAGGGGCTCCTCACTTTCCATCCATCCATCTTATCCTCATGTTGTCAAAATCTCCCCTGAGACTTTTGGCCATTTTCAGCATCTTGGAAAAGAGACCATTAGAGCTTGGAGCTACTCACCCTTGGAGTTGCTCAACATCATATCCTCACCATTTGAGGTATCTTAATACAAAACATCTATTCTTTTATTTCTTGTTCTTTCCATGAATCGTTTTTAAATTTATTTGTTATATGCACATGTTAGTTTAGATTTAGATTTAATTCATAATCTATTTTGCTTTCTATATTGAAACTGCTATCACATTGTTAATAGGTGCCCATTGCACAAAGCTTGGTTGCAAAACCAAGCCAGCAGTTTTTGGCGACTCCGTTGGGTTCGAATTCTTAGATCTCGGTTTTTCGCTTTAGATCTTAGTTTTTGTTAGTTTTAATCATTTTAATTCATAGATCTGCCATCCTAGACAGCAGATCCATTGCTGTTCTAGATCTTGGCCCTTTCTATTGCCATTAATAGCTTGAAATTTCCATTTTCGGGTTCATTTTTCGGCGTCCGTTTTCGGCTTTCGCCTTGCGGCTCAACGCGACCTCGCGGCCTTCTTCCACGTGGCACGCTGTGGCTTCACAGCCATTTTATGCGCTGCACATCGTGGCTTCGCGGTTATTTGCCGCGCTGCACATCGCGATTGTGTGATCGAAACCCACGCTACACATCGCGGCCATTTGCCGCGCTGCACATTGCTACTGCGCGGCCGAAACCCATGCTGCACATCGCGGTTGTTTCCCCAAAACCCGCGATGCAATTAATTTGAATTTGGCCAATTTTTATAAAAAAATTTGCTGTATTTTTTGCCCATTTAGCCTATTTTACAACATTATTTTTTCTGCATTTTTATAGCCATATTAAATCTTTTTCTATCTATACATGCTCCATAAAAGTCTTTTTAAAAATTTTCAGTAATTGAAAGAAAGATTTTCTGCATTCTATTTAGATCAAAGGTTTTACTTTTTACATGCTCAATAGTTTTCCCAAGCAATTTTCTAAGAGATCCATTTATTTCTTGAAATATTTATGTTATTTGCTTCCCTTTAAATTATTTCAAAGATCCATTATTTTTTAATAGTTTTTTCAAGCATTTACATTTCAAAAAAATGCCTTTATTTTTTGCAAACTGGAAGCATCTTTTCTTTCATTTGTAATCAATCACCCAAGCGAGGCAAATCAATTTCAGTTTAAATATCACACTTGCACCCACTCCACCACATAATTTAAACTGAGCCTTAAAATCTACCTGAACTCAACAAACATTTTAACCCCACTTGGAGAGCACTTAAAAGAATCTTGTAGTTAGGTAGAATTGAGGGGATAAGTGTTCCAATAACACCCCTCAATTATTTACATTTGAGACATAGTGGTTGTCCTCTATGGTACCAAAATCCCTTATAATTTTGACACGGTTATCAACCAATTTATCAGGAAGGCCTCTCCCTTAGGAGGGTTGAAGTAGCCAAACTGGTTCCAGAAGTCTAATTGGAATACCGCAATCCATTTAGTAACCAAAGGATACCTTTCGTAGTTCTCGGTGTACACCCGAATGGGGGTACAACGACGATAGAACCAAACTGCAGATTCACCCAACTGAACGTGTCATGAACGGGGTATCCTAGTTGCCACTCTTTAGGATTGTCTACCCGGTGTCCCTCCCGGTAGGGGGATATCTAGCCATTGATGCAACACTCTATATTGTCTGACTTGGATTTCATCACCTTGCAGAGAATATCATTTGTTGACTCAAAATACTTCTAGTTAGGTGTTTGCATGATACAATACCCACCTTTGGTCTAGTGAGAACCACTTTTTTCTAGGAACTGTTTGACTTTTGGTATTCTGACCATTTTGTTGGATCCCTCCACTTATTATAGCACAGTTGTTATAATAAGTGCTTTTGAGGTTGGTTGTTGGCCTAAGAGCCTTTATTTTTTCACTCCCCTCTTGCACTCATTGTTGCACTAGGGCTTCGAGTTTTTTACATCACCACCTTCCACTAAAATTTTTAAATTTTTCTCACCATTGAGAATTTAAGACGATCTCCCTGTCTTCAGGGTGAACTCCCTCCGTTCGGTACACTTGCCTCTACACGTCATAGATGTAGAGCCTTATCCCTTGACTAAAAACGTCATCGACCAAGAACATAGTCATCCAATTCTAACGCACCTCACTTCACATCTGATTCTGAGGCTGAATCCGAACACCCTACTGAAATATCACCAACCAACACCATGGCTGGATCACAATACGACCCCCTCTTCACCAGTGCTATTGGAGATATGCCAACAAACCCTTCTACTACTGTGCCACCCATGGTAACAACAACCCCTTTAGGCATGCCTAATATAGGCGCCACTCCACCTTTAGGTATGCCCAATACAGGACTAACTCCCCAACATAGGAATCACACCCCCTCTCATTACCACAACCCAGATCCCAGGAATTCCTGGCAATATTCCTAGCCCCTATGCAACCCATGTTGCACTTGGAAGTGCTAGCCCATCCCACACCAAAATGTTTGGAGGACACATACCTTCAATATCTAGCATACCCTTAGGGGCCACTGGACCACTACATAATGCCACCATTAACAGTTATGTCCGAGTCACTACGCCACACCCATCTGCTAGTTTATCATACATGGCTAGTATGAACTTACCAGACTTAGCTAGGTTAACCAACGATCCTATCAAGCACAACCCTACATAGCCACCCATGCCTACAAAGCTCCCCTAGGACATCCCCAAGTTTGAAGGAAAACCTGGGGAGAATCCCCAAAACTACATAATGTCATTTCACCTATGGTGTTCATCTAACTCCATAGTGGATGACTCCATTAGACTAAGACTATCGCAACGAACGTTCACTGGCTCTACAACCAAGTGGTACATTGAACAACTACATGGGACCCACCATACATTTACGTCCCTCACCTCCACTTTCCTTCATTTTTTTCAGCTACCTGTACGCTACGATGCAGGAGTTGAAATACTGTTGTGTTGCAAACAAAACACAGCTACCCACATCACTGACCATATCCATGAGTGGCGCAAGCGTCGTAGCCTCTGCAAGATAAAACTAGACGACCATATATTTTTGGATTGGTTTCTCAAATCACTCCTACCCCTCATAGCCAAAGACGTAGCTTCCGAACGACCCCAGTCAAAAGAAGAAGCTATCTTAAAAGCTCAACAGTTCGACCTGATTTATGCCCAGTCAGGCTATCTCTACACCATCATACCAGACGCCCCACGAGGTGATTCTTCACGTAGTGACACTCCAGGGGAATCACATGCCGTTGATGGTATTATCGGCCAAGTCATGGCACAAAATAAACCTTTAGCATGGTGAGAACCATAAATTCCCCAGACCTCTCTAGGGATACATCTAATTCTGGAGTGACGACTTCGTACGCTCCAACAAATCAGAATCATCACACTCATGGACCCTCTTGTCCATAACATTTCTATGGGAAAGCGCCATCGACATATGTACCACCCACATACTATAACCAGCGGGTCACCCATAACCCAATTAATTTACCGGCCCAACCAATGTATTACCCACAACAAGCTACACCAGCTAACCCAACACTTCCAATTGCTTAGGGTTACCAACAACCCCAGCAAGCAACTGGACCTCCTCCAACCCCACCAGCTTATTATCCACCACAACCTGCTCCCGCACCGACGGCACCCCAAAATCCTCCCACTACTCAAGGGCAAGTGTACACACAACACAATCAACCCCAACACCAAAATAACCAATGCAACCAGGGAAGACAACAAAACTGTGGAAGAGGAAGTAACCGTGGCAACAACCAACAACATAATCAAGGTCCACCACCTCCCAATCCTCCAAATAATAACAACGCTGCTCCCCCCAACCAAAATCCTGATCGTCATCCCAAGCAGGCAAAAAACAATAACCCGAGAACAAACCATCCATGTTCTATATGTGGAGTCTATGGCCACTACACTCACAACTACCCCCATTTAGAGAAAGCACGTAAGCTTTGGGCTGACAGTGCCCAACACCAGGGCCATGCTGGATAGCCAGCTCCACCTAATCAACCACAACCCATGATATTGAAAAACCCATTGCCAAACCAGGGAGTAGTAAATACTTGCCTAATGGATCCCCCACAAGGATCTGCTGCACCTCAGCAGCAAATCACCTAGGCTGCAACTGATTATCAGCATACAGATTCAGGTACACACCATTTATTAATGATGTCATCCAATGACATCAACCTCCAGACTCGTAGGAATCAATACGTCCCACCCCCAGAAACTCCTCCCACTAACGCATCCACCTCCCTTCCGTCAGATCAACCACTATGCATACCAAATATGTCATTGGACAGAGGACCTAAAATCCCTCGCATCCCTTTGTGAAGGATTAACAACAATTCTAATGCTCGCGCAACATCCAATTATAACGTCGTGGAAGATTTTGCACAATCCTTCGTTGCTATGTCTGGTTTAGAGGTATTGAAAACATGCCTTGCACAACGAAAACTATTACTATCTGTCATCGGAGGAGTAGACCCTGACGATACACACATGATGGCTTTTGACTTAGACCAGTCCGAACCTCGCTTGCCATCAAATTTGGCCTTCCAAGTATCCGTAAACATTCGAAACCTTGTTGTGCATCAATGCATCATTGATGAAGGAGCTTCAACCTGCATTATGTCCACTCTTGTGTGGCAGAAACTTGGCTCCCCCACTTTACAACCATCCACCACAGCATTACGAGCTTACAATGGGTGCTCTGCTCAACCACAAGACCTCTTAGAAAACGTACCCGTAGAACTTGGCAGAAAATTAGTTCTCATCGACATCGAAGTGATCAATGCCCAACTCGACTACAACCTCATTCTTGGACACAGCTATATGTACAAAATGAAAGCCGTCGCCTCATCTGTGTTCTGCCTCATGATGTTCCCACATGAAGGATGCGTTATCAAGATTGATCAACTCACATATTATGATCCTAACGCCCCCGCAGCCCCTCAAAATGTGCTACCAATGATTGAACAAACCATTCAACGTGCACCGACATCATTTGTCTCGTCCATTAGCCCTGGAATTTACACCGAGTCACCTATGACTTCCACATTTCCATCAATCCCACCACCTTTACCGATAACAAAAACATCCGATTTGTGCACCCTATCACACACCACACAGCAGTCTCCATCACTACCATAAACACCCACAGTGCCTACTCATATTGGAACAACGCCAATTCATACTATCCCATTCTTGTTCCCATTTTCCGGAGTTGTCAGTTCGCTAGTAATGGCTACACTCAACCTTCCTGGTTTAACATTATGGATACCTGTATGGTACTTACCTGCTCCGGGCCCCTGCCGACTCCGACTGTTATTTTACAATTGGTACAACCTATCCCTAATACCAACTACCCACCCCCTCCTGTCACTCATCTGCAAAATAGACCACCCCCAATAGTGACTACGGCATCAACATCTAGAAACGCACCACCTCCGTTACAAAACACAAGGGGCAGAGGCCCACAAACCTATAACATTAGACCCATAACTCGCACCCCCTCAGCAACCCCCAAGGTAACCAAGAACCCCCCAACTATTCGCATTCCCCCTAAGTACTCGTTGTGTGACGACGTAGGCCATGCCACTCATAAATGTCCACAAATACCTGCACTCCAAGAACACATGAATATGTTGGACGATGACACCGGAATTCCAGTTATAAGACTTGAGCCACCTCCTCAACCTCGTGACAAAACACTTCGCACTAACCACCCTTGTGCGATATGCGGCATTTATGGCCATTATTCACACCACTACCCTAATCTCCCAAATTATAGAGCAGCTTTATACGAGATGAACAATGCCGACTTAGAGATATCTCCTCCCCTCATCGAGGAGATCTACCCTTTGAAATCATCTTCTTCGGAAGAAATCAATACCATCTATATGATTTCAACCACATACAAACCTGAACACGTTCATTTATGGTCTGATTACTTTCATACTGATGAGCAAATTCTAGAAACACTCACTACACTGGACTACCCTTGGGACGATATGCACCATCGATCATACTTCCTCCCTGAGGCATTTACATCCATCGCGGAAAACCAACTATCAGTCGAATCAAAAGATTTTCTACCAACTAAAGTTGATTGGTTCAAAGACCCCATCCCAACACCGGATGCTTTCGAAGAAGGGAATATGTCCAACATTTCACCTATTATACAAATCGACATTTCCACCACACCTAGAAAACCTGAGCTCATCTCGCTAGGTGCATCATGCACTAAAGCAAAAACTCAAGCATATAAGAAACTCTTCCAAGAGATTCATGATGTCTTCGCCTAGTCTTACACCGAGATGCCTGGCCTCGATCCTAACATTGTGGAACATCACACCGACACTTGGCCCCATGTGCCTCCTGTTCGACAAAAACAACGCCCAATTCACCTGTCTAAGCTCCCAGCTGTTAAGGCTGAGATTGAGAAACTCCAAAAAGCAGGATTCATATATCCTATTGCCTACACCACATGGGTTTCAAACCCAGTACCAGTAAACAAAAAAGTGGGCACCATACGCATTTGTACTGATTTCTGAGACCTCAACCTCGCTTGTCCCAAAGGAAACTTCTCCACACCATTCATTGACCAACTAATCGATGAATGTGCGGGGCATGACGTTCTTTCTTTTATGGACAGTTTCTGCGGATATAACCAAATCAAAATCTGTAAAGAAGATCAATACAAAACAACTTTTACTACCCCAAGGGGCACCTTCGCCTATCGCGTCATGCTTTTCGGTCTCAAGAACGTTGGAGCCACTTTTCAACGCGCCATGACTTATTGCTTCCACGATCTACATAGAATCATAAACGTTTATCTAGACGACCTCACCGCTCGATCTAAGAAACGATCTGACCATTTAGACGACCTTCAACAAGTTTTCTTGCGTTGTCGAAAATACAACATCCCCTTGAACCCACTCAAGTGTGTCTTTTGCGTTACAGCAGGTCGCCTGCTGGGGTTTGTCATTTCAGAAAAAGGCATCACTGTAGACCCCTTGAAAGTCCAAGCCATTGTAGACTTACCGTCACCCCACACATTAAGACTTCAAAGCCTTCAAGGGAGGTCCAACTTCTTCCACCGCTTTGTCCCTGCCTATGACACAATGGTCCACAGTTTCCTTCGACTACTACGTCTGCAAACTCGTTTCATATGGGATCAACAAGCAGAATCAGCTTTTACCGACTTCAAGAAAGCACTCACGAATGCCCCATTGATCTCTCCTCCATATTTCACAAAATATTTCACCCTCTATGTTTCAGCATCCGAATATGCCGTATCTGGAGTTCTTGTCCAAGAAGATACTACTCACCAAGAGCATGTCATCTACTATGTGAGCCAGACCTTGTCAGGCCCACCCCTCCGCTACCCACATGAAGAGAAGATGGCCCTCATCGTCATCTTTTCAGTACAAAAGCTGCGACACTACATTCTCCTCAGCCACACCACGGTTGTATCCAATTCCAATCCAATGGTTTACCTCTTGACACGTCGCCTCCTTCAAGGCCGCGTAGCTAAATGGGTGATTATCCTGCAAGAATACGACCTAACTTTCAAAACCCCAAAGAGCACCAAGGCCCTAGCACTCGCTCAACTCATCACAGATCTCCCATCCTCTTCGTCATCACCCGCCATCCAAATGGACCTCATTGATGAACACGTTTTCATCATTTCCTCTAACGACCCATGGTACGGCAACATCTTAATATACCTCCGCACACAAAAATTTCGACCCAACATCGATCGTGATGGATGCCGTCGTATACGAAACCATGCCCCCTAATATCTCCTATTAGGCAATGTACTTTATCAACGTAGCGTCGATACCATCTTACGACGCTGCCTATCTCATGATGAAGCAGAACAAATCCTTAATGACTGCCATAGTGGTGCCTGCGGAGGCCATTTGTCCGGGATGGCCACCGCCCAAAATATGGTCCACGCAGGTTACTTTTGGCCTTCATTATTTACTAATTGCATCATCGCAGTTAAACATTGTCAAAACTGCCAACTTTTTGCCCCCAAGGAAAGAACCCCACCCACCCCCCTTCATCCAGTCATCAATGTCGGACCATTCTTCAAATGGGCCATCAACTTTCTAGATTGCAATCCCACGTCAGCCGGCGGTCATAAACACATTATTGTGGCCGTAGATTATTTCACCAAATGGGCAGAAGCCATGCCAACTTACAATTGCAAAGTCGACACCACAACACATTTTTTCCCCAACCATGTTATCGCTCGTTTTGGAGTGCCAAAGCAACTCGTCTCAGACCACGACTCTCACTTTGAAGATGCCGTTTGGAGAGAATTATCAACCCTACTGAAATTTGAACACCATTTCCCCTCCACCTACTACCCCCAAGGGAATGGCCAAGTCGAAGCGATTAACAAAATTTTGAAGACCATCCTCCAGCACACTGTTGACAAACACAAATCAAATTGGCATCACATGCTCTTCCTGACACTATGGGCATACCGCACGTCAACTAAAACCACCACCGGTTTTACCCATTTCAATCTAGTTCACAGTGTTGAATCTGTCCTGCCCATTGAGTGCCAAATTCCAGCCCTACATATGGGTGTTGAACTCCTACCGGACACTTCCCCAACTGAGCAACACTTACTACTTCTGGAGCAAGCTGATGAAGATCAGCGCACAACCCTCCAAACCGTGGAAGCAGCCAAGAACCAATCCAAACTGAGTTATGAAAAACATGTCCACCCAAGAACCTTTACCGAAGGGGACCTTGTCCTTGCCTATGATCAAGCTCATGACAAAACCAGAAAAGGAAATTTTGTGTCCATGTGGCAAGGCCCATACATTATACACACCTGCCTCGGACAGGGGGCATACATTCTGACCGATTCAGAAGGAAACCCCCTACGTAACCCACACAACGGGTTGTACCTCAAGCGATTTTACCCATAAAAAATCTGATGGACGCCACCGTCCATAATTGTATAGTCTTATTTTGTTTTTCACAAAAAATACAAAAACCTAAATATTTGTTTTTCCTGCATGACCACAGATGGATCCTGTTCCACTTTGCTATGTTAGTTTCGCTAATGGTGCAAGCCATTGGTCCTCCAATCTCGCCTCCGTAGCTTGGGTAATATATTCCCCTTCACATGAGTTGATCCACATCAACGGAGTGTGCATAGGTGCCACCACCAATAACCAAGCTGAATATGATGTTGTGACTGGCCTCTTGGCCACTGCTCTCCAAATGAGCATAAGTCACCTTAACGTTTTCTTGGACTCACAGCTCCTTGTTTCCCAGCTCAACAATGATTACCAGGTATGTGATCCCTTTCTTTTCATAAAATTATTGCGCGCTAAACAAATGGTTCGACAGTTTGAATCCATTTCATTCACACATGTCCCACGGAATCTCAACAATGTAGCAGACCATATGGCCAACAACATTCTTGATTGGCACACCAATCCAACCATGTAGTAAATACAAAACGTGCATCCACATGCATAAAATGTGCCTCCACGGGCATAAACAAAAGGTGCATCCACATGCATAACATGTTCATCCACGGGCATAAACAAAAAGTGCTTCCACATGCATAACATGTGCCTCCACGAGCATAAACAAAAAGTGCATCCATGTGCCTCCATGGGCATACACAAAATTAAAAAACTGCATCCACGTGCATAATATGTGCCTCCATGGGCATATACAAAAGTAAAATGTTGCATCCACGTGCATAACATGTGCCTCCATGGGCATATAAAAAATCAGACATGCCTCCACGGGAAAACAAATAGATAATAAATGCATCCATGTGCATACACGAATATATACCAAAACATATAAATATATAATCATATAGTCAACATGTCATAGGTGCCCTCAGCACCCAATATACAAAAATACATAAGCCGTACAAAAAGGTACTTCCCCATATGCTCATCAGCATTTGGGGGAAGATACAAGATCATCTAGTCATCATGGTCTTTGGTCTCCTCTGGCGCCACCTCTACAGGCCTCACCGAATCATTCCAAGCTCGAACCCTCCTCTCCGCCGGCCCCGCTGGATCATCCCGCACCCAAATCCTCCCCTCCACCGGCCCTGCCGGATCATGCCGAACCCCACCCCTCCACTAAGCCACCACCAATGCTGCTCTGAATAGGATAGAGCACCACTCACGAGGCACATCAAAACAACGCTCGACGATGTCCCGATCAAAGTCCCTCCACCCATCCTCTGGCAATCGTGCCAAGATCATGTCTAGTGTCTCTAGTATGACCTCAACGGCAACATCTCGAGGCCCAGGCCCTCGACCGTGAGGCCCAACTCCTTGAGAATGAGGAAGCAGTACCGCTACAGGAGGCAGAACAACCACCATCGCCCATCCCCTATGAACCACATGATCGGTCGGTGGTACGGGACCAATATTTGCACAATCATGCAAGTGAACCATCATATAAATATCTCTAACTATAATCATAACAAAAACATCTAAAAAACACATGATATAGTAGAGAACCAAACCCAAAAACGTACCATCTAAACCCCAGGTCTATCCCTGGGCTCGAGGCATCTCCGGATCTCATCGATAATCCATACCAGCATATGGATAATCGTCAATCAAGAGGGGGATCTGCTCCTACTGCTCATACATATCCCGTGAAAAGAACTCATGGATACCACCACCACTGCAGGGCATCATCTGCCCCCACCGCACCATGCGCAGCTCGCTCACCAACTTGTCTCGAACTGGAACCCATGGCCGCAAGGTTAGTACCTGCTCAAAGAAGAAACAACACAAGAAGGAGGCATAGCAGAACTCTCCCCCCTCGCGGCTGACCTTGTCCAGATCTCTCCGGACACCAGCCAAAAACATCTGACCCCACACGTAGTAGGTCCCTCTCAGCACAGAATCCACCATCATCGTTTATCCCCCAGACAAACAATGTGGCGACATGGCACCCAACACTCACAAAACACAAGCCCCAACAACCCGCATATCCCACTCCCGCAGAGATCTCAGGCTCAAGATGTTGTTCTGTATGATATCCCCCAGAACACAGAAGATCTCTAGCAGATCCTCGATATCCAAACCTGTTGGGATCCTCAGCAGAAGATCCCCTACCTCCCCTAAGCGAGGCAACCCGGTAAGAAAGTAAACATCAGTGAGGGTGATCTCTAACCTCTCACCCCCAACAATGAAAGCACCCTTTGCAGGGACCCAGAGACCCACCAATTTGTTCAGCAGTCGTCCTACTGAACGCAGCGGTGGAATCTGAGAGAACTTCAGGAGCCCGCTCATAGCTAGAGTCTGTCGGACCCCCTGATCGGTCCGAATCCGAATCATCAGGTCCTCCTCCAGATCCTGCTCTCGCCATGACACCAGTGGTCTCATCAACATCCTGCCAAAAAACAAAGAATTTTTTTGAGAAACAGAATTTTTTTTCAAAAACTTTCATCGCGGCTTTTCCATCAAAAGCCGCGATGATCATCGCGGCTTTCATCCGTGAACCTGTAATGAACATCATGACTGGCGGCCCTAAACCTACGATGTTAATCACGTAAAAGGACACGAGACTTGCGATATTCCACGTTGGAAGGCCAACATGGAATTTCGCGGCCTTCGGGGTCCCACTGCTAACTAAAAAAGACATAATTAAAAAGGCTAAGGCAATTAGGGTTACCTGAAACTCGCGGAATCGAAAACAAGCGGTCGAATATCCCAGAAATCAAGAAAGAGCTATGATTGCTCTGCCAAACTCGCACGTAACAATGACACGTCATATTGGCCCCACACCCTATCTATAGAGATTTGACCATTTTTCAAACAACCATTGCGATATCATACGACGTCCGTTCCTCAAACCATTGGTACCGTTGGAATTAGCATAGGGAGAACTTCATGATAGTCCTTTCCTTTTCCTGTTTTCACTAGGTCCATTTTTGACCATTTTTTCATGCCCCCTTGTTTCCTCGGTTTGCATGCCACATCGACCGTTGTCCATTTCTGACGAATCTTATACCGCCGGATTTAGTTTTCCGCACTTGTGATGATGCTTGAGATCCTTTCTCACTCTCACGCCCATATTTTTCAGGAATATTTCACATGCCCCCTCATTGCCTCGATTTGCATGCCACATTGGCCATTGTCCGTTTCTGACGAGTCTTATATTGCTGGATTCAGTTTTCCACGTTCATGATGATGCTTGAGATCATTTCTCGCTCTCAGCTCCAGATTTTTCGAGCATTTTTCCCATGCCCCCTTATTGCCTCGGTTTGTGTGCCACTTCAACCGTTGTCCGTTTCTGACGAGTCTTATACCGTCGGATTCAGTTTTCCATGGTCGTGATGATGCTTGAGATCATTTCTCGCTTTCACCCCCATAATTTTTGGGCATTTGTTTCAAAATACCACTCATCACCTCGGTTTGCGCACCAGATTGGTCGTTGCCCATTTTTTACAATCTTTATGTCACCGAATTCAGTATTCCACACTCACGACAATGCTTGAGACCATTTCTCGCTCTCATCAATACCTTTTTGTTCGGTATAGTTTTACCCCTTTTTCAGGCTGAGTAATTCCTTTTGATGAAAAAGGCACTTAGGGGGTTTCTGTTAAGCTCTTTTCTGACTCCTAAAACAATGAAAAGATCACCGAGCAATATTGCTTCCTTTCATGCTCGCTAAATGTATCTGAAAGGGCATCTACCTGGTATAAGTTTACCCCTTTTCCTGACCTTGTAGACTAATTTCGAAAAATGAATACTCTAGTCACATTGGCTAGAAGAGTTCTCCATTTGCATCATTTTACACTTTTTCGGGCCTTGGAGACTAACTTACGAAAAAGAACACCAATGGAGTCCACTTGCCACTTTCAGACTCTCTAAACATGAAAGCGACCACGAGCAATCACCATCCTAGGCTCGTAAAAACCCACAGGATGGCACTCCACCACCACTACAGATTCTTCTTATCATTTTCAGACTCCTTAAAAATGAAAGCACCCATGAGCACGAATAGTCCTGGGCTCACAAAATCCACAGGACAATACCATTTCAGAACACACTTTTATCCCTTCTTGGAGCTCATTAAAACTATGAAGAAGGACCTAATGGTGCTTCTTGGCGCCACAACAGATCATGTCTACTCATATGGCAGCTTCCCCATTTTGGTCGCCTTTGTTCAGATTATTCTGCAGTATGTCACCCTGAGAATCCCTCAACAACACCCATCAGCTGGAACCTTCAGAGTAAATACATACCCTTCAGTCCTTAAAAGCTATGATCCCCACACCTACAAGTCAGTTCCCTACACTGCCAGGTCAACCATGTCATCATGATGTAAACAAAGGAAGTTTGAGTCCACCCACTCTATGACCCCAGTTACTTCCCATCCCCACAAGTATGTCAGTCCTACCATCAGTACTACCACACTTCAGTTCTACACCTCGTGCTCCTATCAAGGAACATCATTTCCTTGTTAGTTGCTGGTCTCCCTCTGTCGACGACAACCAAATTCATTCCATAGGATAGACCTAGAGGTCCTTGTGTCCTGGACTCATCACCATTTATGATGAGTGCCTACGAATCATTTCTAGAAGAGTCCTCAGTGCCTCTCCAAATGGTTGTTTCTCACATGCTCGACTTCAGCACCTTGATGACATCGTTGAGACTTGCACAGGGTATTGGTCCTTTCAGTTATTTGTTGAATACCCCAGATACAAAATGACTCTTCCACATTTGAGAGTCTACTTATGGAAACAACTAGTTACATTCTTCCTATAGATATTCGGGTTGCACATGGCGACAGTATTCAGATGTACCCCAATTTAATACTCCCTCGAGTATACAGTTACATGTACTTCTTAGAGATGACTCACATACATTGAGTCCCTACAGATGTTGGACACCTTCAGTTTCAGCAGCTCATCAACCCTTTTGAGACCTTATTCAGAACGGTTGTCCCATTATTCCAGTGTATCAGTTATTGAGATCAGTCATGTTATGATCATGAGTACATCCCAAAATAGTGTCCCCTTTGGACCATTATGATGTACCAACATATTTTTTATGTATTATTCAGGTCCCCCTTCTTGGGACTAATTGTTATGTATATGTCTTGATACGAGCATGGGTATGCCCACCTCGTCCATTATCAGAGATTATTCCTCATTCATGTTGAGGCCATGTAATATTTTTTGTTTTTGCAGCTTCCAAGGGCCATTGATCTAGTCTCCAAGCGGTCTCTTCTCTTCCCCAAACCCCAAGAAAAAGACAAAAGAACTATGATGTCTATCGGCCATATGATGAGCTCCTGCCCTCACACATCAGGGGGCAATCTATTAACACCCAAAAAGTGCTCACTAGCTCATTTCCATATTCACATGACCCACTTGTCCACTTTTCCACCATTTGAGCCTCTAAAGCCATCAAAAGGTCACCAAAAGACCATAACACACCCCTTTTTCCCCTCAAAATGAATATTTTTCCTCAAAAAGCATAAAAAACCCTCAAAAAGGGTCAAGAATTCCCAAAAATATTCAAAATATTCAAAAAATGAAAAAGGAGGGAAAAAGGTACCTAAACCATGTTGGTCAATACCATTGGTTTTCTCAAAACCATAATGGTATTCCCCACCACCAAAAACTATAAAAAGGTGGTAGGGGCTCCTCACTTTCCATCCATCCATCATCCTATCCTCAAGCTGTCAAAATCTCCCCTAAGACTTTTGGCCATTTTCAGCATCTTGGAGAAGAGACCATTGGAGCTTGGAGCTACTCACCGTTGGAGTTGCTCAACATCATATCCTCACCATTTGAGGTATTTTAATACAAAACATCTATTCTTTTATTTCTTTTTCTTTCCATGAATCGTTTTTAAATTTATTTGTTATATGCACATGTTAGTTTAGATTTAGATTTAATTCATAATCGTTTTTGCTTTCTATATTGAAACTGCTATCACATTGTTGATAGGTTCCCATTGCACAAAACTTGGTTGCAAAACCAAGCCAACTGTTACCCGACAATCACTTGTTCATCATCTCATCCAATGACCCATGGTACGGTAATATTTTGTTATACCTTTGCACGCAGAAGTTTTGACCAGACCTAAATCGTGATGGACGCCATCGTATCCGTCACTAGGCCTCTCGATATCTCCTCTTGGGCGATGTCCTTTACCGGCAAGGGGATGATGCTATTCTCCGCCATTGTCTTACACACGAGGAAGCCAAACAAGTCCTCAATGACTATCATAGCGGCGCCTACGACGGACATTTCTCTGGAATGGCCACCACCCAAAAGGTCATCCGCACCGAATACTTCTGGACCACACTCTTTAACGACTGCATCACAGTGGTCAAACATTTCCATAATTGCCAACTATTTTCCCCTAAGGCTCGGACACCACCCGCTCCGTTACACCCAGTAGTCACCATTGGTCCCTTCTACAAATGGGCCATCGACTTCATGGAATGTAAACCCTCATCCGCAAACGGCCATAAGTACATCATTGTCACCGTCGACTACTTCAACAAATTGGATGAAGCCATGCCCACCTTCAATTGTAAAGTTGACACCGCTGCCCATTTCTTTTTTAACCATGTTATCACATGATTTGGGGTCCCCTAATAGCTGGTCTCAGACCATGGTTCACATTTTGAAGATTCCATTTGGCGCGCGTTGTCCACTCTATTGAAGTTCAAACATCAATATTCCTCTTCTTACTACCCCCAAGGGAACGACCAAGTAGAGGCCATCAATAAAATTTTAAAAACCATCCTCCAACGCACTGTTGACCGGCATAAGTCCAATTGGCATGACATGTTTTTCCTGCATTATGGGCTTACCGTACATCAACCAAGACCGCCACTGGTTTTACCCCATTTCATTTAGTTCACGGTGTAGAGTCTGTCCTCCCCATCGAGTGTCAGATACCTGCCTTACACATCACCATCGAGCTTCTCCCAAACACCTCCCCACTCGAGCAATGTCTATTATCACTGGAGCAAGCTGATGAAGACCGTCGCGCCACCCTCCAAACCATTGAAGCTGCCAAGAGCCGCTCCAAAGATGGTTACGACAAACATGTCCACCCTCGAACTTTCCATGAAGGAGACCTAGTTCTCGCCTATGACCAAGCCCACGACAAGACCGATAAAGGAAAGTTTGAATCCATGTGGCAAGGCCCTTACATCGTACAGACCTGCCTTGGAAATAGGGCATATATTTTAACTGACTCCGAAGGTCACCCTTTGTGCAACCCCCATAATGGGTTGTACCTTAAATGATTTTATCCTTAAACAAACCCGCGACCCCATTGGTCTGTATTGTACAGTTTGCTTTCTTTTTGTTTTTCACCTTTTTTACCGCAACCTTACATTCATCATTTTTGCATGGTCACAGATGTACCATCTTCCACCTCATAGATGGACCATCTTCCACCTCATTACATTAGCTTCGCTTATGGAGCAAGCTGCTGGTCTCCAAATATGGCCTCTACAGCCTGGGTCTTATATTCCCCTTCACATGAGTTGATCCACCTTGACGGAATGTGCATAGGTGCTGCTACCAATAACCAGGCAGAGTATGATGCGGTGACCGGTCTCTTGACTGTTTCCCTCCAGATGGGCATATGTCACCTTCATGTGTTCCTTGACTCCCAGCTACTTGTCTCCCAGCTCAACAACTGCTACCAGGTACATGATCCTTGCCTCTTTAGAAAGCTTCTGCGCACAAAATAACTCAGTCGACAATTTGAATACATAACCTTCACCCATGTCCCAAGAGCTCAGAATAGTGTCGTAGATCAAATGGCTAACAACATCCTAGATTTGCATATCAATCACACCATGTAAACCATCATCATGCATCATCATGCCATATCATCCCATCAAAAACATATTAAAATCCCAAAAAGATTGCATTTACAACCAGAGGCATCCATGTGCCTATCCTACATGCATAATGTTGCATCCATGTGGAATACATAAAACACAATAGATAAGGGGCATCCATGTGCCCATCATCCTACACTACTTGCATCCACGTGCAATACAAACATATAACAAACCACAAGCGCATCCACGTGCATACACTAAATCATAATCGTTAAAGATGCATCCATGTGCATATATATATCAAAAAATAAACATCAATTTTATACACATGTCCTGAGCACCTCCATACTCAGCTATACAAAAAATATATATACATTGACAAGCATCATCGAATACAAGCCGTAAGCTCCAAAAACCCCAAGTGTCCATCACACATCGGGGGGAGTCCTCTGTACTCCCTACTAAGAGTCATACCCTTCGTCTCTACCTGCATCGGCCACCTTCGAGTCCTCACCCCGCTCCTCCTCTGGAAGCTCCTCCTCCCCTGCTAGATCATGTGCCCGACCCCTATCCGCCAATATGGCCACCCGAATCACGATCGATCGAAAATCTCGTGGAGCCTTGAGACAATCTTGGATCACCTCCTGATCTAGGTCCTGTCACCCCTCATCGGTCACTCCAACCAGAAAACGATCTAGAAGCACCCGTAAGGACTCCAGAGTCTCCTCTGTGTCTCGTTGATGCACCTCCCCTTGGCCTGGCAGGGCTGGTATAGCCACATGCCCCCTGCGGTCTATATGTCCCTATGGTGGCCGCGGTCCAACATCTGTAGATCATACATAGTCAGTACTAGCATATACATCTATCAACCCTAAACATACACAAAGTCTGATATAAAATAATCAAGCAAGTAGCTATGTACCATCTGGTCCCCACGCCTGCCCTGGAGGCCATGGTGCCTACGGATCTCCTGTGTAGTCCATATCTCTGTACGGATAATCATCCAGCGTCAGTGGCATCTGTAACCATTGTAGGTAGAGCTCCTGGGTGAAGTACCTCCCGACCTCACCACCACCCCGTCGGTGCATCATCTCTCCCCACTCCACCATGTGCAGCTCCCTAAGTCCTCCTGCCCTGATCGGCACCCGCGGCCGTAGTGTAGGTACCTGCTCCATGAAGAAGGCACAAAGAAAACACCCATAGTAAAATCCCTTTCCAGCATCCTTCACCTTGGTCAGCTCACGCTGAACATAGCTGAGGAACATGTGGCCCCAAGCAAAATATGTGCCTCCCAGCACTCGCTCCACTAGCTGCATCTAGCCCCCTGACACCCGCTCAGGCACTTGGGACCCCAAAACACAAACCACACACACCGCGATCGCCCGCACTGATGGCTCCTGTAGGTCCACAATACGTAGTGCATTCCTATGCATTATAGCCTCCAGAACACAGTAACACTCCAACATATCCTCCATGTCCATGTCTGCGGACACTCGTGGCTGTATATCAGCCACCCTACCCAGACAGGGAAACCCCTTCAAGAGATATACATCTGCAAGGGTGATATCCACTCTATCCCCTTGCACCCTGAAAGCTAGTATGTCGAGCTCCCAAAAGCTCACCAACCGGTTTGGTAGCAGTCTTACTGAACGTATCATGGGAACCTGTGCGAACTTCAGAAGCCCGCACAACCCCAAAGTAGACCAAACATGCTGATCCCTCCGGATGACCTCCACTATGTCGTCCGGGACCTCCTGCTCCCACCATAGCACTACCGGCATCCTGTCAATCAAACAATGCAAACTCATCAAACCCATGTCAAATAAATAACCATTTTCCCCCTCGAGCTAACCCTAAAACATGATCCATATCGCGGCTTTAGGGCCCCATGCTGCGATTTCATATCGTGGCTCTCGGGATTTGAGTCACAATCCAAGATCGAGGTTGTCAAGGCTCCAGTCACGGTCATAGACCATGGATTTCCCGATCCGAGTCGCGATCCGATACCGCGACTATAGAAGCTGAACTCACGGTCCAAAACCACATGTTCACCCCCAGAACTCGTGGTCCAGGACCACGTGTTCAGACCCAGAACTCGTGGTCCCAGACCACGATTCCACCCCAGAAACCCCCGATCCACGCCCTCATGGACCGTACAAGACCCCCCTAGGGACCCACCCCCGCCCCCGAACCCAACAAAAATGAAGGTATGAGTTTACCGGAATACCTGCTACTCCCGTATCTAAAATCGGCCGGTTGGATCATCCAAAAGCACCAACTAAGCTCTCGTCCACTAATCACACTAGTCAAAGTCAACAAGTCCAAATGACACTTGTCCTATTGGGCCCACTTACTATTTGTAGCTCATTGACCTTTTCTTGTTTTGTCCATTCTGAATCCATATGGAGTCCATTCTCTGAACCGTTTCCACCATCGGAATCAGCCCGACGAGACCCTCATGATGGTCGACTCGTTTTCTTATTTTTTCCACACCATTTTTTGATCATTTTTTCTAGACACCCCTTGTCGCCTCGGTTTGCATGCTACATCAGCCGTAGCCCATTTTTGATATACCTTATGTCATCGGATTCATTTTTCTGCGCTCGTGATGATGCTTGAGATCATTTCTCACTCTCACCCCCAGATGTTTCGGGTATTTTTCCCAAAATGCCCCCCGTCGCCTCGATTCGCATGCCACCTCGATCGTTATCCATTTTTGACACTTTTTATAATGCTAGATTCAGTTTCCAGAGCTCGTGATGATGCTTGAGATCATTTCTCGCTCTCACCAGGACCCATTTCAACATTGTGTCTCGACACCTTGCTGCCTTGGTTTGCGTGCCACATCGGTCGCCATCGGATTGTTACACATTTTTACATGAGCCATTCACTCCATTCATACTGCAATCATTTCATTATTTTTCCACCATTCATCAACCTGCAAGGAGGCCCACCAGTGTTACCCCCGACCCTCATTCTTGTTTCACATCGATGTTCTCTGATTGAGCACTTCCTCCTTGCCTGGCCATTCCTTTTGTTCGGTATAATTTTATCCCTTTTTCGAGTCGGACAAGTCCTTTACAAAAAAGGCACTTAGGGAGTTTTTGTTAAGCTCTTTTCTCACTCCTAAAATAAGGAAAAGATCACCTAGCAATCTTGCTTCCTTTCATGCTTGTTAAAGTACCTAAAAGGGCGTCTATCTGGTATAAGTTTAACCCTTTTCCGGACCTGGTAGACTAATTACGAAAAAGGAATACTCTAGTCACACCGACTAGAAGAGTTCTTCATTGCATCCTTTTATGATTCTTCGGGCCTTGGATACTAACACACGAAAAAGAACCCCCCTAGAGTCTTCTTATTGCTTTCAGACACTCTAAAATTGAAAGCAACCATGAGCACGCACCATCCTAGGCTCGTACAAGTCCACATGACGGTACCATTCCATTATTTCAGAGTCTTCTTATCGCTTTCAGACTCCTTAAAATTGAAAGCAATCTCGAGCATGAACTGTCCTAGGCTTGTATAAATCCACACGACAGTACCATTTTGAGCACACTTCATCCAGCTCCTTACACCATAAAGAAGTTCCCCCCCCATGCCTCTTGGCACTATGATCGATCATCTCAGCAGCACCCCAATCAGGTCACCTTTGTTCAGAGTATTCAGTAGTCTCCTGCCATCTTACACCAGCTTGAGTACCACTTATCCCAGTCACTATCCTTGATCCATTACAGCTATGATCCATTTCCCACCAGTTAGTTTCATTTGTTGCTCGATCATCCCCACCATCATACTCTGAACAAATGAAGTTTCAGTCCACCCACTCTACTTACCCAGTTATCCCCCATAGTATGTCAGTCCTACCATCAGTACTCTCACACTTCGGTTCTCCACCTCGTGCTCTTATCAAGGAAACATCATTGCCTTGCTAGTTCTAGGTCTCCCTCTGTTGACGACAACCAATCTATTCCAGAGGATAGACCTAGAGGTCCCTGCTCCTTGGACTCATCACCATCTGTGGTGAGTTCCTACGGACCATTTTGAGAGGAGTCATCAGTTCCTCTCCGAGTGGTTGTTTCTCACATGCTCGACTTCAACACCTTGATCGCATCGTTGAGAATCGCGCAAGGTATATATCCCTTTAGTTCTTGGTCGAAGACCCCGGATTTTCCTTGACTCTAGCACATTGGTGAGTCACTTCAGAATGCCTAGTTATATGTTCCCGTGGATGTCTGGGTTGCGTTGGCGATTGTATTCGGAAGCCATCCAGTTATATGCTTCCTCGAGTACCCAGTTTAGTTCCATATCAGTGTACGATTGAGGCTATGCCCCCAGTCACTATGATCCAGCAGCTCATCAATTCCTCTGGTACCACCCTCAGTAGTACTATTGATTATTCCAGTGTATCAGTTCTTCAGCTCAGACATGGTTAGCCCAGCAGTACGTCCCAGATTCTGTGTCCCCTTTGGATCCTTATGATGTACACAGTGATTCTCTATGTATCTTACAAGTCCCCATTTTCGAGCCTCATTGTTATGTTTTATATATCTTGATACGAGCATGGGTATGCCTGCCTCGTCCATATATTGAGATTCTTCCTCATTCATTCTTTGACGCCATGTATCTTTTCGATCCCTATTTTTGGACCTCATTGTTATTATTATAGATCTTGATACAAGCATGCAAATTCCCGCCTCATCCATATGTTCAGATTATCGCTCATTCATTATTGAGGTCATGTATTTTTCAGTTTTTGCAGTTCGTTCGGGACCGTTGTTTCGAGCTCTAGTTCGTTTCTTCTCCTCTCCACATCCCAGGCATACCATACATAGAATTATGATGTCTATCGACCATACGATGAGCTCCTACCCTCACACATTAGGGGGCAATCTGTTAACACCCAAAAAGTGCTCACTACCTCATCTCCCTCATTACATGACTCATTTGTCCATATTTCCTACCATATTTGCCTCCAAATCCTTAAAAAATCATTAAAAAGCCTCCAAAAGGCCAAAAAAACCATTGAAAAAGCCTCCAAAAGGCCAAAACCCCCCCTTTTCCCCCAAAATAATCTGAAATTCCTCCAAAAATAGAAAAAACCCTCTAAAAAGGGAATAAAAAATATAAAAAAGAAGAAAAAGAGGGAAAAAAGGAAGTAAAAACCCTATACAGCTAACCTAAACCATATGGTGCCCAAAACCATGGGTGAGCACTCCACCACTAAAAACCTATAAATAGGTGATGGAGGCTCCCCATTTCACATCCACAATCATCCCTATCCTCACGCTGCCAAAAATTCCCTTGAAACCCTAGCTCTCCATTTGGAGCTAATTCTTGAGAACCCTTTTGGCCCCATTTCCAAAACATCTTTGGAAGAAGGAGAAGGAACAACACTGGAGCTTGGAAGCAACCCTCTTGGACTACTGCAAGGGCTTCATCAAGCTCTACACCTGGGGTAATTTTCAATACAAAAAGAGAGATCTTCACCATTTTTTCATGGTTTGTTATTTATGTCAATGCTCATGTTAGTTTAAATTTACTGTCATATTTCACCATTTTACTGAATTGCTACTAAGGAGTCCCTTCTCCTTAGTAGGTGCTCATTTGCACAATCTAGGGTGAAAACCCTAGCTACAATATATGCATCATGTTGGATGCTGGATATGATCAATTGGATCATGTATTTGTATATGTATCATGTTGGATGCTTAATATGATCAGGTGGATCATGTATTTAATATGTATCAAGTGGATACATTGTATGATTAGGTGGATCATGTATTTTGTATATGTATCAGGTAGATACATTGTATGATTAGGTGGATCATGTATAATGATATGTATTAGGTAGATACATTGTATGATTAGGTGGATCGTGTATTTGCATATATATCAGGTGGATACTTGTATGATTAGGTAGATCATGTATGATGATATGTATCAGGTAGATACATTGTATGATCTTTTGGATCATGTATTTGCATATGTATCAGGTGGATACTTGTATGATCAGGTAGATCATGTATGATGATATGTATTAGGTAGATACATTGTTTGATCAGGATGATCACAGATGACAAGCTTTAGGATGTTGCTCCAGATGATATGCATCAGGTTGATGCTATAATGATGATTAGGATGATCACAGATGACGAGCTTCAGGATGTTGCTCCCAATGATATGCATCAGGTTGATGCTATGATGATGATCAGGACGATCACAGATGATGAGATTCAGGATGTTGCTCCAGATGATATGCATCAGGTTGATGCTATGATGATGATCAGGATGATCATAGATGACGAGCTTCAAGATGTTTCTTCAGGTGATATGCATCAGGTTGATGCTATGATGATGATCAAGTTGATCATGTGATGATGTACATCAGTATGACATATGGTGAGTATCAGGTTGATATTACGTGGCCATAGACAGGTTGTGCAGGTAGCATAGAAAGTGTCCTTTAAAATCCAGATAGGTAGAGCGGTGTGCTCGTAACAACTTGGGATGCTCTATCGAGATACAGACAGGTAGAGCGGTGTGCTCATAACATCCTGGGATGATCTGAGTAGGTTTTGCTATGGTTTCGCATATAAAAGATCCTTTAAAATCTGGATAGGTAGAGAGGTGTGCTTGTAACAGCCTAGGATGCTCTATCGAGATCTAGACATGTAGAGTAGTGTGCTCATAACATCCTGGGATGCTCTAAGCAGGTTTTGCAAAAGTTCACATAGAAAAGATCCTTTAAAATCCGAACAGGTAGAGCGGTGTGGTTGTAATAGCCTGGGATGTTCTATCGAGATCCAGATAGGTAGAGAGGTGTGCTCGTAACATCCTGGGATGCTCTGAGTAGGTTTTGTGAAGGTCAACATGTAAAAGAACCTATAGTCTGCGTTAGGTTTTATTGATGCACATAATTAGCCCTAGGTTCCACAGTATGGCCACTGATGATGAAGACCTACAGGTGGTGGGCCTACATCTAGTATGAAAAAGGACTGGTTTTGTAGAACTTCCTATGACGAGTAGATCAAAGATTGATTGAGATAGCAGCAACTGTCACGATGATTCGATGATGATGATATAGTGACGATGATATAGAGAAGAAGACTTGTTCTACCATATATGTGTTGAGAAATACCTTTCTAGTTAAGAGGGAGTGTTGATGTATATGTAACTTCGGAATGTATTTCACCCATGTATATTGTACTCCTATAGAGATATTATTATTCCTCTATAAGAAAGTGTCGCCATTTGTATTGGCAAGTGTCGCAAGTGTCATAACTTAAAGTGATGGGTTATAAGACCACGAAGTGTGGGGTCGGCCCTGATTAGTTTAACCATGGGTTATTAGACTGAGTTAGACAAGTCGGCCCTGCTAGGTTATTGGGAAGGACAGGTCATGTATAAATATAGATTGGGAGATCTCTATTTTGATCATCTCATCATTGGATTTTATCACTCATACACTCATTGGAGAGTGGCGCACTAGTGGAAGAGGAGAAGCTACTTCTAGGAGACTATCTCTTATGCTTGGGTTTTGTATCATTGCTCTATCTATCTCTAAGGAAGTTATTGGGGTTTTTCACCTTTATGGTTTTCCCCAAGGAAACTCTGTGTGTCTACTATCTCTTGTGATTGCTTGTTGTAATTGATATGCTTGATATGATGTACATGTTATTCTCTCAGTAAAGATCCTATAGTATGTTGAATTAATGCTAAAAAATTAACACCCATCATTTCCAAGGATGTGGCATCCGAACGACCCCAATCCGAAGAAGAAGCCACCCTAAAAGCCCAACAGTTTGATCTCATCTACACCCAGTCTGGTTACTTATATACCATTATACCTAATGCTCCTCGTGGCGATTCCTCTCAAAACCATGCGTTGGGGGCATCCTATGTCGCTGATGGTATCATTGGCCATGTTGCATCGCATAACCAACCATTTTCCATTGCACGTACTAGTACTGGCCCTGACCTTTCTCGGGATACATCCCACTCTGGAGAAACCAATTCCTATACTCCTACGACACAGAACCACCACTCCCATGGACCCTCATGTCCACCTCAATGTTTTGGCCACCCACCCCCCGCTTACGTCCCCCCGGTTACACCTCACACATATTACCACCAACAGGTCATGCATGCTCCTGTACCCTCCCAAGCCCCACCTTCTTATTATCCACCACAGGCAGCACCTACAGAAACTCAACCACTGGTCACACAGACGTATCAACAACCCCCACAAGGTCCCGCACCTACACCACCTCCATCCCCACCCACTCATTATCCACCGCAGCCTGCTCCCTATTAAATTTTCATAATTTACTTCAATTTGATCTAGGATCTTAACTGAGAGAACAACATGTACAACAAATCTACAGCATATCAATCATGGACACAATAATGCAAGCACACAAGAGACACAGAGTTTACTTGGGGAAAACCATAAAGGTGAAAAACCCCAATAACTTTCTCAGAGGTAGATAGAGCAATGATACAACTAGAATACAAGAGATAGTCTTCTCCTAGTAGCAGAGCCTCCTCCTCCACAAGTGCGCCTCTCTCCCAAGAGTGAGTGAGAGAATATAATGTGTAAAATGAGAGAGACACACTCTCTATTTATACACTAACTTGACTTGACCTTTACTCAACTAGGTCGGACTCAACTTAACCACTTAACATAATGATGACTGGGCCGACCCCCACCAGGGTGGTATAATAACCCTTTGACCCACATGGTCGACCCCCAATAGGGTGGTCTAATAACCCTTTGAACCACATGACTTATACAGGGCCGACCCCAACAACGTGGTCTAATAACCCATCAAGTATAAGTTAGGACACTTACAATATAAATGATGACACTTCCGTATAGAGGAATAATAACATATCTATAGGAATACAATATACATATATGTGAAATACATTCTGAAGTTACATATACATCAACACTCCGTCTTAGCGAGGAAGGTATTTCTCGACACAGGTCTTCTAGCACAAGTCTTCTTCTCTGGATCATCATCACTGGATAATCGTCATCGAGTCATCATCATCGTCACTGCTGCTGCTATCTCAATCAATCTTTGAATCTACTCGTCAAAGGAAGTTCTACAGAGCCAGTCCTTTTTCATACTGGATGTAGGCCCACCACCTACAGGTCTTCGTCATCATTGGCCATACTGTGGAAATATCAAGACTTATTACGTGTATCACAAAACCTCGAAAGTGCATCCCAGGCTGTTACGAGCACACGAATCTACTTATAGGATCTCCCAGGGCCATATTATATGCGACTTCACCACAAAACCTCGCAAGAGCATCCCAGGTTGTTATGAGAACACATCTCTACCTATAGGATCTCCTAGGGACAGATTATATGTGGTCACCACAAAACCTCAAAAGAGCATCCAAGACTGATTACGAGCATAAGGATCAACCTATCGGATCTCCCAGGGAACAAATTACATGTGGTCATGGCAAAACCTCAAAAGATATTCCCAGGACTGATTACGAGCACACGGCTCAACCTATCAGATCTCTCAGGGCACAAATTACATGCCATAGGACAAAACCTCGAAAGAGCATCTGCCATATATCCCAGGGCACAAATTACATGCCATTGGAAAAACCTCGAAAGACTATCTGCGGATCTCCCAAGGCACAAATTATATGTCCTCCCAAGCAAAACATCGAAAGAGCATTTGCCAGATATCCCAGGGTACAAATTACATGCCATAGGAAAAACCTCGAAAGACTATCTGCAAATCTCCCAAGGCACAAATTACATGCTTATCTGCACAACCTGCTCCATGGCCACAGAGTATCAACCTAATACTCACCATACATCATTCTAATGTACACATGATCATCTTGATCATCATCACTGCAACATCCTACTCCATGTCATCTGGAGCAACATCCCGAAGCTTGTCATCCATGATCATCCTGATCATACAATGCATCTACTTGATGCATACCAAGTATCTACCTGATACATATCATCATACATGATCCGCCTGATCATACAGTGTATCCACCTGATACAAATACAAATACATGATACATATCACCATACATGATCCAGCTGATACATATACAAATACATGGTCCAAGCATCCAACATGATGCATATACAAAAATACATACAAGTGATCCAACTGATCATATCCAGCATCCAACATGATGCGTACATACATATAAATGATCCAACTAATCATATCCAACATCCAACATGATGCGTACATACATATACATGATCCAACTGATCATATCCAACATCCAACATGATTCATACATACATATACATATAAATGATCCAACAGATCATATCCAACATCCAGCATGATGCATACACAGAGCAGTAACTGGAGCATCGTCCTGATGCTCATCATCCATGATCCTCCTGATCATCAAAGCATCATCCTCTACACATCATCCAGCACTTACACCACCGACATGGGAGAACACATCTACCGCCATTTGGGGAAGGCTCCAGCCCTTACTTTTTCACCATGGGAGAACACATCTACCACCATGTGAAAAATGGCTCAGCAATTACATCACGACCAAGGGAGAACACATAAAACATGTCAAGAAAGCTCATGTGCATCTGCATCTTCCGGACTCATCACTTCCTTTGGAAGGAACCTCGATCTGAAGTGCACCAAGACTCTCTCTGAAGTACTCAAACTGCACTCTGGCCAACGGCTTGGTCAATACATCTGCAACCTACTCATCCATCGCAACATACTTTGCTTTGGCTGTACTTAGTGCTACACAGGATTGCGTCCTGCTAAACCAAGAGATCACACCTTATCCCATATTGAAGTAGCACCCAAATGTGCTCTTCCTATCTGCAGTACTGCCTGCCCAATCTGAATCAACATAACCCTGCAGGTTAAACTTTTGATTCACTTCATACTTGAGCCCATAATCCACTGTACCCTTCAGGTACCTCAGAACATGCTTTACAGCAACCAGGTGAACACTCCTCGGATCCGTTAGGAACTGGCTCAATGTGTTCACGGCAAAGCAAATATCTGGTCTTGTGTTCGTCAGGTACATCAAGGACCCAATCATCTGACGATACATAGAGACATCAACCAGCTCAGATGAAGCATCACAAAGAAGCTTTAGATTCAATGCCATAGGTGTGGCCATGGCCTTGCAATCCATCATCCTGAACCTCTTTAGGATCTCTACTACATACTTCCTTTGTCCAAGGAATATTCCATCTGCACTCTGCCACACCTCCATGCCAAAAACAAATAGTGCATCATCCCCAAGTTCTTCATCTCGAACTCGGTAGCAAGCTTTCGCTGTGTGTCGGCAATCAATCTATCTTCACCTGTAACAAACAGGTTATCCGCATACAAAAGTAGTATCACTGAATTGCCTTCCTCAACCTTGTAGTAAAGGTTGGAATCTTCTTTACTCTTGGTAAAGCCCAAACTAGATAGAAAGCTATCTATCCTACCAAGTTCTGCACACATATATGACTACACCCTTCAAGAAGGCTGTCTTGAAATCCATCTGGTGTATCTTCTATTTCATCACTTTTATATTTCTGTATGCTGTCATGTGCAGCATGCTTGATCTGATAGTTCCATTTGGAAGTCACAACAGACTTCCCTTCAGCTCTTGGGACCGCATCCAAAACATTGTTCTTCATGATCGATGGATCATGGCATTCTTCCCGTATCCTGGGAACTTCAATATCTTCAATGGATAATTTTTTTGCTTGAACAAATGTTGTAGTCCTTCTTTTGTAGGTGAAGGTATATGGTCTTTTCTACAAAACAAGTTAAATTGCATGATTAGAAACATCTCATAATTTTTAGACAAATTCTTACACATAAAGAAATATGTCATACATTCATGAAATTATCTTATCCAATGCTTCAATACAACATTTATCCATGTTCCACAAATTTCTAGATGCCTTCTGTCGAGCACCCTATATGCAGATAAATTATTACCAACACACAGATCATACGAGATTTATTGTCAACCCGAGAAAGTCTTTTTATTTCAAAGAATAAATGCACAGTCTATGCTTAAACACCAAATCATTATAATTGAATACTTTTATCCTCTAATAACCATGTTCATCCCAAGAATCTGTGTAATCCCAGTTGCTGTCTAAATACTTATAATTTCAATTCCTTTCTACCATGCATCAACCAGACATAAAATGAGATTCAAAGACAATTACAGATAAAAAGAAATCCTATTCACATCCTAGAACAAGTAACTCACTTCTTCAATCTGATCACTCTAGAAAACCATAAGCAGAAACTGAATATTAATCTAGAAATTCGATTGCAAAGGATTGAGTTCAGCTGCTCTAAGAAATTGAATTACAGGAATGAAAATCAACGATCATAACAGGGAAGATAAATTGCAAAGGCTCATGGGATCATGACTTAACTGCAAGATGAACAAGGCTGTGTACAACTGTCACACAAATTGCATAAAGTTTCTTACTCAATCGAATGTCACTATGTACTACTTGCCAATCTCAAAGAAACATAATCTTAATTATACTGGAAATCCACACCACAATTACTATTGTTGCGTACAAAGAAGATATCATGAACAAAACATCACACGACACGAAATTGAAGAATCCTAATTTAACTCAGCAATCTCCGTTGAAGACGGGCCCAGCCTTTACACAGAGATGCTGGCTGAACAACGTATTCCTTTAACTCAGAGGTAACTCCTTATATTAACAGAAGAATGATTACACAGTTGCTTTTACTGCTAATACAATGAATAAATTTTGCATTGTTCAACCCCCTGGGTCGAGGCAGCTCCCCATATTTATACCTACAGATCGTAACATCCGATCCTATTAACGGGAAGCCATGAAGATCTCTGATCTTTAGTCGCCCTAAATAACACTAGCTGTTACAATATGTGGCAAAGTAGAGACATAAGAATACGAGAAAGCTGTTCATTGGCCCAGGAGTGGCGATCTTTTCCAGATCACAACTATACTCGAGCAGCGACATACTAAAGATCTCCAAATATAGCACATTCTGTTACAGCTGCCCTATCACAGCTCTACCTAGGATGTTACATTAAAACCATGTGCCTTAATCGATGATCCGAGCCCCGAGGATCCTTTTTAAGCAGCGAACACCCTTCCTTTCAAGACTTTGTTCAGCCCACCTTCCTGCAGCCCACTTATCTCAAACTACCTTCATAAATCATAACATGTTAGCACAATTGAGAGATAAACAACCTTAATTATCACAATCATAAGCATTAATAAGATAGAGCAATGATCAGTCATACCTTAGCAGCTTGGGGAAATAAAGTAAGGACAACAGGTCTGATTGACATGATAAGTAGTGTAGGACAGGGGAAATAAAGGTGATCAAGGATTATTAAAAGGGGCCAATTCTGGGCTCAACATCTCCCCCCAACTACCCTGTTGCATGTCCTCATGCAACAACCTGCATCATTCGGAATCTGAGTCCTATACTAAGCTCTATCCATGGAGAGAGGAAACGAAAAATTGTAGGGAAACTCAGGCACCTCATCTATCTTTGAAAAGCCTCTGTGAGTAACCCCATATCTTCCAGCATCACTGTTCCCCTTCCAATGCTACCTGCTGGTGTCTGGAAATGCAGTTGGTGCAAGTGGAAATCACTTCTTCCTACAATCTCATTATATGATGTGCCTGGGGAGGACTTGAAAGGAAATCTTTAATCTGAATCCAAATCAATGACATTTTTAGGAGGTAGAAGCACTGGTTCTTGTGGGGCAATGTCTTCCAGCACATCTAAGTCTAATAAGAGAGTTGATGGTTCTTGTGTAACGACAACATCCTTTAGACTCTCTTCAGCAGCTACCTTTATTGCTTTTAGAGACACTGGTTCTTGTGTAACAGTGTCTTCTTTGTCCTTCTGCTGCTGAGATTGGATATCCTTCTTATTGTGCATCTCCTCCTCCAAAATTTCAGTGTCACCTGATCATGGTGTCTGTACCTGTTCATCTTCACTCCACTGTGTATCGGGAATGATATCCATTCCATGATTATATTCCAAATGAAATTCAGGAGTTCCTGCTGCAGCCTCCAAGGATGTTGGTTCTTGTGTAGCAACATCCTCACTTGCTTCTTCATCCTCCTGTTGTTGCAACTCTTCTCCTATGAAATCTGTGTCATGGGAACCCTCTGGGGTTACAACCCATAGTTCATCATTAAATTCCAGAGTGTCCTCTATTCCAGGTTCTTCTCCCATTTCTTCAGTCGATTGGACAGGTATACTCAGGTTTGCTGGTTCTTGTGCTATAACACCCTGTTCAAGTTTATCAATGTCCTGCCTTTGTGGATCCTCTTCTAAAATTTCTGTATCATTGGAGCATTCTGGGGTTACAGTATAGAATTCTTCATTAGGCTCCAGAGTGTTCCCCATCCTTGGTTCTTCTCCCATCTGCTCTTCTTCTAAAATTTTTGTGTCGTGGGAGCATTCTAGGGTTACAGTGTATTCTTTATCCCCATCATCATACATGATTTCATCCCTTAGCTCCTCTGTCACAGGATTGGTGGCAGCTTCAGCAAGGATGTTTAAAGATGTTGGTTCTTGCGTGGCAGCATCTTCCTTTTCTGCAGCTTCCTCTATTGTGGCTGCAGGATGTTGTGCTGAGCAGGTACGAAGTATAATCTTGTGGCCTGCCTCCTTGAAGATTTCTCCACAGGTGGGACAGAGTACTTGTTCATCCTCCTTACCAGGCTCAGTAGAGTTTGATCCCTCCAGTTGGTCTGCAGCCTCTACCAATGTATACATTTTTCTTTCTCCTTGTTTTCTGCAGGTTTCCTTCCATGTTTCCAACTCCCTTCGAAGTACTTGGAGGTCTTCTTTTAATAGTGCATTCTCAGCTAGAAGTCCTTCAATTCTGGGTTCTTCCTCAACTGGCCTTTGTGGAGCATCCATTGGTCTTGGTACAAGGATCGGGGGTTCAACCTGTGCCTCTAAGGTTGCCCATCTTTTTCTGGCTGCCTCTGCTGTTGTAGCTGATCTAGTTCTTTTCTTTCTGATTGGTGAGGTTATGTTAAATTCATTAATTGCTCTCTTTCTTTTTCTTTGTGGTGTTTTCTTTTGTGGAGCTGGTACATAGGGATTCATAGCTGAGGTCAAAGGAATGTTTTCTTGCTTCTCATTCTTTTCTTCTTCAATTAAAGCTCCTCCTTACCACTCAGGTGAGGATTCAATAGTTACCAGCTCGATATTTTCTTCTATTGCCCTGGCTCTGTCACCTTCAGGTTCACTTGTCACAGCATTTAGTGCTGCTCCAATTTCACCTTCTGGTGTCAGAGCTACCCTATTGTCTGGATTTTCCACAGGGTTTTTATCTACATCCTCCCCCAACGGCTCTGCTTGTGCCCTCAATTTTTCTTCTTCTAATGGAGTTTCATCCCCCCCAAATGGCTCTGCTTGTGCCCCCGGTTGCTCTTCTTCTAATGGAGCTTCATCCTCCCCAGATGGCTCTGCTTGTGCCCCCGGTTGCTGTTCTTCTACTATAGTTTCATCCCCCCCAGATGGCCCTGCTTGTGCCCCTGGTTGTTGTTCTTTGTCAATTTCATCCCCCCCCCCAACTTCAGTGGAGGGACTCCGGTCCTCCTGTTGTGGTGGAACTCGTATCTGCTGTAATGGGACAACCCGCAAGGGGACGGGTTGCTGGGCTCGAGCTGTGAATTGTTCCCAAGTTATATGATGCTGGGAAATGGTTCTTACAATTATTAATTTGATAAGGCCATGGTGGGTGAGGGAGGAAAGTGGGTGCTTAGCAGACTGGACAAATGCTGCCATATGATGCAAGTCATGTAGTAGATAATATGGAATGTTTATTAAAATGCCATGGCGGAGATGAAAAAGTGAAGGGAGTTCAGAATTATACATAGTTTGATATCTACCTTCACAAGTGATGTACTTCTTGAAAAAGACAACAACCTGGTCCCATGGCTGCGGCAATGAGTGCAGTGCGATCCCTCTTCTTGATGATTCTACTTGCTCCCCCTCCAGTAAAAATGCTTCCCATGCAGTCGTCGCGGGAACTCGTCTGTTAAACCATGGCTTTCCCACCAGCGGGATGGCAGTAACCTCGGATATAATGGCCTCGGAGACTTATATGTGCAGCCCCCACACCATGGAGTGCGTTTTGGTGAGGTTTAAAGAAAACTGCAAGGCTGCTTCCCGATTGAATCCATCTAGTCGCTAAAAGAATTCGAGCCAGCCGGCGGCTTGAAAGATGGAAAGAACCTGAAGATTTTTCTTGAGTTCCTGTGTATTCACAGCTTCATGACGAACTTGAATCCCCATGGTCCTAGCTGCAAACTGAAGTTGCTATCCCACAGATGACAGAATCCGAGAATAGAAGTTGTAGCACAGAGGATGCACGAATCGCTGAGCGGAGATGTTGAAGAGATGGACAAATTTGGAAAGTTGAGCACAGAAAAATGTTCGAAATTTCCATTCCGAATTGGGGAAGGTGGCAGCTATTAATGTTTGCGTCGTACAAGGGATGGGTCTCATTAGGCATAATGGCGATATGTATAAAGGTACGACTGATATTGTTCAATTATATCAACACTTAATCACGTGATAAATGAAAGCCATACCTCATAAGACTGTGCGTCGAATATTGTGCGGAGAATGGTTGAGCGTGCAGTTGGTGACATTGCGGAACCAGACTCACGCACAGTCATAAATAATGCAATAATTCCTTCCTCCAATGAGACATAAACCATCGCGTCCTCAGGGTAGGAATGATGAGTTTGTCGGCACGATGAGGATGAATCAGAGCCAAAGCTTAGCAGGGTTGGAGCAAATCTTCCATTAACATAGTAGTTACCAATGCAACTTGCCAGAAATGATATCACAGCCGACAAAAAAGATGTTGCAGCCACCAAGAAATATGTTGCAGCCACCGGAGAACAGTTCACGTCAGCCGAGAAAAGAATTTACAGGATCGGGAAAAATTACGGCTTTCGGGGAAAAGTTTTACGGTAATGGAAGATATGTCACAGTTGCCGAAAAATAAGTTGCAGCCATTGGAAGATATGTTGCAGCTACCAGAAAATGGTTCACGGCAGTTGGGAAAAAGGTTTCACGACCGTCGGCAAAACGATATTGCAGCCGCTGGGAGATAGTTCACGGCTGCCGAGAAAAGATGTTGCAGCCGTTGAGAAAGTTGTTGCAACTGCCGGAAAATGGTTCACAGCTACCGGGAAAAAAGGTTTACAGCCGTCGGGAAAATAATTTTACCATTTACGAGAAAAGATATTGCAACCACTGGGAAATGAGGTTGCAGCCACTGGGACATGATGTTGCAGTTGCTGGGAAAAGTTGTTGTAGCTACCGGGAAAAAGGGTTTACGGCTGCCGGGAAAATGATTTTACGGTTGACGGGAAAAGATATTGTAGCCGCTGGGAAATGATGTTGCAGCCACTGGGACATGATGTTGCAGTTGTTGGGAAAAAGGATTTTTACGTCTTCCGGGAAATCTATCGCGGTTTCCAGAAAAGATAGTGCAGCTGCCGGAAAAGATGTTGCAGCTGCCGGAAAAGATGTTGCAGCTGCCGAAAAATATGTCGCAGCTGCCGAAATTTTTTTTTTTTTTTTTTAAAGGGAAAAAGGGAAATACAACACAGGGTGACTCTATTTTGACAGGCCCAATCTGGTCGTTCTACTGGCGCTTCCCTAGAAATTTTTGAAAAAAAAACAACAGCAAACAAAAAGATCAAATGCAAAGGGAAAACAATTATACGCTACAGCAGAAAAGAAAGAAAATTATTTATGTATAGTAATTCAAAATGCGATTTTCAGTTTAAGGATTGGCAAAGGAAGAGAGAAATTCCTGTTCTGGTGCCAGCTGATAATCCGAATCGGCAGTAATTTGCGAAATGAATACATCTTTCGAAATAGGCTTACGATACAGTCGCAGTCTGTGGCCATTAGCAAGTAATGGTATGCGGTTTTCATCAATGGTCACCAGACGAACAGTGCCGTTGTCAAATACCTTGTCGACCAAATATGGACCCAGTACGTAATTTACCTTTAAAATCCCTTTTGAACCTGGAGTCATATAATAGCGTCCAGTCTCCCTCACGGAAGATTTTCTTTCTAATGAATCGGTCATGCCAGTTGGATCTCTGTTGCTGAAGCAACACAGTCTGGTCTACTGCAGCTAACCGTTTCTCATCTAATTCATTTAGTTGATTCAATCTTTTCTTCTGGGCTTCTATTACATCCAGATTCATTTCGGTGGCTTTTTTCAGGGTTTTGATCTCAAACTCAATTGGAAAGATGGCACTCTTCCCATATACTAGATCATAGGGAGAGAACCCTGTGGTGTTGTGCCAAGTTGTACGATATGCCCACAGTGCTTCCAGAATCCTGTCAGCCCAATCCTTTCGATGGCTCTTAACTGTTTTAGTAAGGATTGCTTCAATGACTTTATTAGTGCTTTCCACCTGACCATTGGCATGGGGGTGGTAAGGTGAAGCCACCCTATGCTGCACATGATACTTCTGTAGCAAAGATTCAAATTGGTGTGAGATGAATTGCGGTCCCCCATCGGTAACTACTTCCTTTGGTACCCCAAAGCGGGTAAAGATTTCACTGTACAGAAAATCAATCACCGCCTAGTCATTAGCCTTAGCCAAAGCTACAGCCTCTACCCACTTGGTCATATAATCAGTACAAACTAGAATGTAAACTTTCTGTCTGGAAGGAGGGCTGATAGGGCCAACAAAATCCAGTTCCCATCTATCAAATGGTTCAACTAATACTTGAGGTTGTAGAGGCATCTGATCCGTTTTATTCGGCTGGCCCATCCTTTGGCAGCTGTCAGAGGACTGAACATACCTTTTAGCATCCCTGAACAGAGTCGGCCAATAGTATCCCATCCACAGTGCTTTATGCCCTGTTCTTTTATCTGCAAAGTGTCCCCACAAGGTCCATCATGACAGGCCTTCAGTATGTGGAAGATCTCATCTTCCCTTACACATCTCCTAATCTCAAGATCGGGTCCTGTGTAGAAGAGATGACCGTTGAGCCAGCAATACCTGGCACTTTGCTGGATAATTTTTCTCTTTTCTCGTTCAGACATGTGTGGCGGGAGCTTTCCTGCAACCAAATAATTAGTGACGTCTGCATACCAAGGGGAATGAGTTGAAAGTGCGAATAGATGTTCATCTAGAAAAGAATCCTCAACAGGCGAACTTTCATCACTGTTAGTAAAACGAGATAAAAAATCAGCAACAACATTTTCTTTTCCAGGTTTATGTATAATGGTAATATCAAATTCCTGTAATAACAAGAGCCACCTGGTCACTCTAGCATTGGTAACAGGTTTGTTCATTAAATATTTAATGGCGGAGTGGTCAATGTGCACAAACGTAGGATACCCAGTAATGTAGTGCCGAAATTTATTAATAGAGTAAACAATAGCGAGGAAATCTTTTTCAGTAACAGTATAATTAAGTTTAGCAGGGGCTAAGTTTTTACTAACATAATAGATGGCATAAGGTACTTGACCATCCTACTGTCCTAATACTGCTCCAATGGTGGCATCAGAGGCATCTGAAGAAATGTGGAAGGGTAGGGTCCAATTAGGTCCCCTTAGGATAGGAGCTGTGGACAACTTCTCTTTAAGCTTATCAAATGTTGTCTGGCATGCTTCACTCCACACAAACTGTGCATCCTTCATTAACAAAGAAAACAAAGGAGAAGCAAGTTTGGAGAAGTTTTCTATAAACCTACGGTAATACCCAGCATGCCCCAGAAAACTTCGCACCTCTTTCTGAGTTGAAGGAGTCGGTATATTTTTTATCACCTTAATTTTTTAAGGATACACCTGAATGCCATTGGTAGAGATGAAATGCCCTAATACCACCCCCTCGCTCATCATCATATGGCACTTTTCAATGCTTAATGAGAGGCAAGTCTGTTCACAGCGAATTAAAACCTTCTTTAAATTTTCCAGTGCTTCCTCAAAATCCTTGCCATAGGGAGTAAAATCATCCATAAATACTTCCATACTATCATTAACTAATTCAGAGAATATGCCAATTACAGCTCTTTGGAACGTTTTTGGTGCATTACATAAACCAAAGGGAAGCACCCTGTAGGAAAACGTTCCCTAGGGGCAAGTGAAGGTGGTCTTATCCTGGTCCTCAGGAGCAATCTGAATTTGATTGTACCCACTGAACCCATCTAGGAAGGAGAAGAACTTCTTCCCTGATAGGGTATCAAGTACTTGGTCAATGAAGGGAAAAGGGAAATGATCCTTTTGTGTGGCTTTGTTCAGCTCCCTATAATCAACACAGACTCTCCATTTACCATTTTTCTTGGGCACGATTACGAGTGGGGAAACCCATTCACTATCTGAAATGGGATATATAAATCCTGCTTCCAAAAGTTTTTGGATTTCCTCCTTCACTATTGTAGCTAGGGTTTTACCCCTAGCTTGTGCAAATGAGCACCTACTAAGGAGAAGGGACTCCTTAGTAGCAGTTCAGTAAATGTAAATTAAAATGCTAAAACAGAAATATAAATTACTCTAAACATGTGCATGAAATAGAAAAAATAAGATGTAAAGAATGGCTTTTGTATTAATTTTACCTCCAATGTGAAGGTTGGTGAAGCTCTTGCAATGCTCCAAGAGGGTTTCTCCAAGCTCCAATTTGCTCCTTCTCTTTCTCCAATGGTGGAAATGGACCAAAAGGGGCTCTCAAGGTGAAAGTAGCTCAATGGTGAGCTAGGGTTTCAAGAGAGATTTTGGCAGAGTAAGGGTGCTTATGACTATGGATATGGAATAAGGGGTCTCCATCACCTATTTATAGTTTTTTGGTGGTGGAGTGCTGGCCCATGGTTTTGGGAACCATATGGTTTAGGGCAGTTGTATAGGGTTTTTTCCTCCTTTTCCTCATTATTTTATATTTTTTATTCCCTTTTTAGAGGGATTTTGATATTTTAGAGGAATTTTGGATATTTTTGGAGGAAAAATGGGGTTTTTTAGCCTTTTTGAGGCTTTTTTGATGGTTTTGTGGCCTTTTGGAGGCATTTTAGGCCTTTTGGAGGCTTTTAGTGGGATTTTTAGGGTTTTTAAGGGAAATATGGTAGGAAAATGGACAAATGAGCCATGTAATGGGGTAGATGAGGTAGTGAACACTTTTTGGATGTTAACAAATTGCCCCCTGATGTGTGAGGGCAGGAGCTCATCGTATGGCCGATGGACATCATAAGTCATATATGGTTTTCCTGGGGTATGCAGAAGAGAAGAAACAAACTGAAGCCCAGAACAACGATCCTGAACAAACTGCAAGAACTAAAAGTACATAACCTCAATAATGGGTGAGAGATCATCTGATCATATGGATGAGGTGGGCATTCCCATGCTCGTATCAGGATATAACATAATAATAACAATGGGGTCCAAAAAATGGGGACCTGACATATACATAGCCTCAAACAAAGAATGAGGCAGAATCTCAATATATGGACGAGTCGGGCATACCCATGCTCGTATCAAGATACATAAAAAGAACTGTGAGGCTCGAAAAGAGGGACCTGTAAGATACGTAGAGAACCACTGTGTACATCATAAGGGTCCAAAGGGGACACAAATCTGGGACATACTGCTGGGATGACCATGTCTGAGCTGAAGAACTGATACACTGGAAAAATCAACAGTGCTACTGAGTGTGGTACCAAAGGAACTGATGAGCTGTTGGATCATAGTGACAATGGGTCATGCTCTCAATGGTATACTGAACTAGGACTGAACTGGGTACTCAAGGAAGCATATAACTGGATGGCTTCCGAATACAATCGCCAACGCAGCCCAGACATCCACGGGAACATATAACTGGTTGTTCCGAAGTGACTCACCAATGTGCTAGAGTTGGGGGAAATCCGGGGTCTTTGACACAAAAATGGAGGGGATATAAACCCTGCATGATTCTCAACGATGCGATCAAGGTTTTGAAGTCGAGCATGTGAGAAACAACCATTTGGAGAGGTAATAATGACTCCTCTCAAAATGATCCATAGGAACTCACCACAGATGGTAATGGGTCCAAGGTGCAGGGACCTCTGGGTCTATCCTCTGGAATAGAGGGGCTATCATCGACAGAGGGAGACCTGCCACTATCAAGGCAATGATGTTTCCTTGACAGGAGCTCGAGGTGGAGAACTGAAATGTGAGAGTACTGATGACAGGACTGACAAACTGGGGGGGAATAACTGGGCAAGTAGAGTGGGTGGACTCAAACTTCCTTTGTTCAGAGTATGATGGCGGGGATGATCGGGCAACATATGAAACTGATTGAGGGGAAAGGGATCATAGATGGACTGGGAAGTGATTGGGATGAGGGAGACTCAAGCTGGTGTAAAATGGCAGGAGACTGCAGAATACTCTGAACAAAGGAGACCTGATTGGGGGTGCTGCCGAGATGATCGATCATAGTGCCAGGAGGCATGGGGGAACTTCTTCATGGGTTAAGGAAATAGAAGAAGTGAGTGAAAAAATGGTACTGTCATGTGGATTTATACGAGCCCAGGACAGTTCATGCTCGTGATGGCTTTCAATTTTAAGGAGTCTGAAAGCGATAAGAAGACTCTGAAATGATGGAATAGTACTGTCATGTGGATTTTATGAGCCCAGGACAGTTCATGCTCGTGGTTGATTTCAATTTTAGAGAGTCTGAAAGCAAATAAGAAGACTCCAGGGGGTTTCTTTTTCGTGTGTTAGTCTCCAAGGCCCAAAGAAGCATAAAAGGATGCAATGAAGAACTCTTCTAGCTGGTGTGACTAGAGTATTCCTTTTTCGTAATTAGTCTACCAGGTCTGGAAAAGGGCTAAACTTATACTAGATAGATGCCCTTTCAGGTACTTTAACGAGCATGAAAGGAAGCAAGATTGCTCGACTATCTTTTCATTGTTTTAGGAGTCAGAAAAGAGCTTAACAGAAACTCCCTAAGTGCCTTTTTCGTAAAGGACTTGTCCGGCCCAAAAAAAGGATAAAATTATACCGAACAAAAGGAATGGCCAGGCAAGGAGGAAGTGTTCAATCAAGGAACAGTAATGATGACCAAGAACCAGGGTAGGGGGGGAACACTGGTGGGCCTCCTTGCGGGGTTAATGAAATGGTGGCAAAATAACGAAACATTTGCAGTATGACAGGAGTTGATGGCTCATGTAAAAGTGTGGAACAATCCGATGGCGGCCAATGTGGTGCGCAAACCGAGGCAGCAAGGTGTCCAGACACAATGTTGAAATTGTACCAGGTGAGAGCAAGAAATTATCTCAAGCATCATCACGAGCTCGAAAAACTGAATCCGGCAATATAAAAAGTGTCAACAACGGAGAACTGCCGATGTGGCACGCTAACCGAGGCGACAGGGGGCATTTTGGAAAAAAAATACCCAAAAAATATGGGGGTGAGAACGAGAAATGATCTCAAGCATCATCACCAACTCGGAAAAATGAATCTGATGATATAAAATATATGAAAAATGGAGAGCAATCGAAGTGGCACGCAAAGCGAGGTGACTAGTGGCATCTAAAAAATGTGTAAAAAATGATGGGGAAAAAATAATGCAACGAGGTGACCATCAGGACGGTCTCGTCGTGCTGATTCCAGTGGTGGAAACAGTTTGAAAAACGGACTTCGTATGGGTTCAGAATGGCCAAAACAAGAAAACGTCAACGGACTATAAATAGTGTGTGGGTCCAATATGACAAGTGTCATTTGTACTATTTGACTTTGACTAGTGATCAAAGTGTACTAGAGCTGAGGTGGCATTTCTGGACGATCCGACCGGCCGATTTCAGATCTGAGAGATACAGGTATTCCGTCAAACTCATACCTGCATGTTTTTTGGGTTCGGGGGGTAGGTAGTGGGTCCCAGGGTTTATTTGTACGGTCCACATGGGGTGGACCACGGGTTTTCAGGGGGAAGCCGCGGTCGGAGACCGCGGGTTCCACGGTGAATGACACGCGTGGAGACCGCGGGGTCCGATGCGGAACACACGGTCTGGGACCGCGTGTTTTGAGGCTGAACACGCGGTTTGTTACCGCGTGTTCGGGACTGACAGTCGCGGTTTTGGACCGTGACTGTGGGCCAAACAGCCGCGGTCGGAAACCGCGGCAAGGGGGCCTAAAGACGCGTTTTGGAGTGAACTGTTAGGACTTCCTTAGGGGGGGAGGGGCAAGGTTTATTTATTTGACATGAGTCTGATGAGTTTTCCTTGTGTGTTTGACAGGATGCCGCAGGTTCTGTGGAGAGAGCGAGAGATTCCAGATGAGATCGTAATCATCGTCTGAGGGGAGCGCCATGTGTGATCGGTGCTGGGACTATGCGAACTACTAAATTTCGCCCAGGTACCCATGATGCGGTCAGCAGCGTTGCTGCTGAACCGACTGATTATTTTCTGGGAGCCGGACATATAGGCCTTCAGAGTGCAGGGTGAGAGGGTGGACCTCACCCTGACAGATGTATACTTCCTGACGGGGTTTCCCTATCTGGGTAGGGTGGCAGACACGCAGCTGCGGGTATCTGTGGACATAGATATGGAGGACATGCTGGAGTGGTACTGTGGTCCAGAGGCTAGGGTGCATAGGAATGCACTTCTGGTGAGAGACCTACAGGAGCCAGCAGTACAGGCCATGGCGGCATGCGTGGTTCGCGTCTTGGGGTCCCAGTCACTGGAGAAGCTGTCTGGGGGCCAGATGTAGCTGGTGGAGCGTGTACTGGATGGGGTTTATTATGTGTGGGGCCAGATGTTCCTTACTTGCGTTCAACGGCAGCTGACAGCAGCGAAGGAATCTGGCAAGGGGTTTTGCTATGGTTCGTTCTTGTGTGCATTTTTTATGGAGAGGGTACCCACACTGCGGCCGCAGGTGCCGATCAGAGAAGGAGGCTTAAGGGAGCCGCGGATGGTGGAGTGGGGCGAGATGATGCGCCGTCGTGGTGGCGGCGATGTTGGTAGGTATTTTACGCAGGAGTTGTCCCTGTAGTGGCTCCAGATACCATTGACACTCGATGACTATCCATATAGAGATATGGATTACACCGGAGATCTAGAGGCACCACGGGCGCCGGGACAGGCATGGGGACCAGATGGTACGTATGTTTTGCTTGCATGTTATGGATGTCAAGTTCTCTATATGATAGTTGATTGATATATTGTTGCTGACAAATGGGTGATCTGCAGATGTGGGCCTGAGGCCGCTGCCAAGGCATGTGGCACTGAGGGGGATTGTGGTCGTTCCAGCTCTGCCTGGGCAGAGGGAGGTGCGTTGTCGGGATGCGGAGGGGATGCTAGAGTTTGTACGGGCACTACTAGACCGTTTGCTAGTGGGGGTGACCGATGAGGGGTGGCGCGACGTCGATCCAGACATGGTTCAGGATCGCATGAGGGCACCCCGAGAGTTCAGATCCATTGTGATCCGGGTGGCTATCTTGGCGGACAGGGCACGGGAACATGAGCCCGTAGGGGATGAGGATTTGCCGGAGGAGGAGCGAGGGGAGGACTCAGAGCCAGTAGATGCAGGAAGTGATGCAGGGTATGAATCTCATTAGGGAGTGCAGGGGACTCCCCCTGAGTTTTGTAGCTATGGCATGTATTTTATGAGGATTTAGGGATGTATAGACATTTTTGTATAGCTGAGTACAGGGGTACTCAGGACATGTATAGCATTGTGACATGTATTTTTTGATATATATATATATATATGCACATGGATGCATCTTTTTGTGATGTTGTTTTAGTTGTACGCACGTGGATGTGCTTTATGATGTGTGATATGTTTGTATTGCACGTGGATGCAAGTAGTTTAGGATGTTGGGCACATGGATGCCCCTTGTGTATTTTATGTGATGCGACATGAGGTATGTATGACTAGGCACGTGGATGCTCCTATGGATACAAATGTGGTTTATGGTTTATGTACATGGATGCAAATGTAGATGCAATGCAGTCTTTTGGGGTTTTTATATATTTGTATGAGATGCTATGGGATAATGATGCATGATGGAGGTGTTGCATGGTGTGATTGATATGCCAATCTAGGATGTTGTTGGCCATTTGGTCCACGACACTATTTTGAGCTCTTGGGACATGGGTGAATGTTATGGATTCAAACTGTCGGCTGAGTTGTTTTGTGCGCAGGAATTTTCTAAAGAGGTTGGGATCACGCACCTAGTAGCAGTTGTTGAGCTGGGAGACAAGTAGCTGGGAGTCGAGGAACACGTGAAGGTGACGTATGCCAATCTAGAGGGTAGCAGTCAGGAGACCGGTCACAGCATCATACTCCGCCTGGTTATTGGTAGCAGCGCCTATGCAGATTCCGTCAAGGTGAATCATTTCATGGGAAGGGGAATATAAGACCCACGCTGCAGAAGCCAGGTTGGGAGACTAGCGGCTTGCTCCATCGGCGAAGCCAGTGTAATAAGGTGGAAGATGGTCCATCTATGTTCATACAAAAATGAGGAATGTAAGATCACGGTAAAAAAGGTGAAAACAAAAAAGAGAGCAAACTGTACAATGCGGACCAGTGGGGCCACGAGGTATTTAGGGATAAAAGCGTTTAAGATACAACCCATTATGAGGGTTGTGCAAAGGGTGACCTTCAGAGTCGGCTAAAATGTATGCCCCCTTGCTGAGACAAGTCTGCACGATGTAAGGGCCTTGCCACATCGATTCGAACTTCCCTTTGCCAGTTTTGTCATGGGCTTGGTCATAGGCGAGGACAAGGTCCCTTTCGTGGAAAGTTCAAGGGTGTACATGTTTGTCGTAACCAGCTTTGGAGCGGTTCTTGGTAGTTTCAATGGTCTGGAGAGCGGCACGACGGTCTTCATCAGCTTATTCAAGGGATAGCAGACGTTGCTCAAGTGGGGAGGTATTGGGGAGAAGCTCAACGACGATATGTAAAGCAGGTATCTGACACTCGATGGGGAGGATAGATTCGAAACCGTGAACTAGATGAAACAGGGTAAAACCAGTGGCGGTTTTAGTTGATGTACGGTAAGCCCATAAGGCGGGGAAGAGCATATGGTTCCAATTGGACTTATGTCGGTCAACAGTGCATTTGAGGATGGTCTTTAAGATTTTGTTAATGGCCTCTACTTGGCCGTTCCCTTGGGGGTAGTAAGCAGAGGAAAATTGATGTTCAAACTTGAGGAGGGTGGATAACTCGCGCCAAACGGAATCTTTGAAGTGGGAACCATGGTCTGAGACCAACTGTTTAGGAACCCCGAATCGAGTGATACCATGGTTAAAAAAGAAATGGGCAGCTGTGTCAGCGGTACAATTGAAGGTAGGCATGGCTTCAGCCCATTTGGTGAAGTAATCGACGGTGACAATGATGTATTTGTGGCCGTTGGCAGACGGGGGTCTACACTCCATGAAGTCGATGGCCCATTTACAAAAGGGACCAACGGTGATGACTGGGTGTAATGGAGTAGGTGGTGTCCGGGCCTTGGGGGCAAAAAGTTGGCAGTTATGGAAATGCTTGACCGCAATGATGCAGTCGGTGAAAAGTGTGGGCCATAAGTATCTAGCACGGATGACCTTTTGGGCAGTGGCCATCCTTGAGAAATGGTCGCCGCAGGAACCGCTATGACAGTCATTAAGGATGTGTTCAGCGTCCTCGTGTGTAAGGAAACGACGAAGAATTATGTCTACCCCCCGCCGGTAAAGGACATCGCCTAAGAGGAGATATCGAGAGGCCTGGTGACGGATGCGACGGCGTCCATTACGGGTGACTTTGGGTCTGAACTTATGCGTGCGCAGGTATAACAAAATATCACCGTACCATGGGTCATCAGACGAGATAGTGAACAAGTGATTGTCGGGTAACTCATCGGAGATTTGTGGGGCCGGGAGAACGGAAGGTAGATTAGTGATGAGCTGGAAAAGCACAAGGGCTTTAGTGCTCTTAGGTGTTCGGAAAGTGAGGTCATATTCCTGGAGGATAATGACCCATTTAGCAACACGACCTTGCAGTAGTCACCAGTTTAGGAGATAGACCATGGGGTTGGAGTCGGCAACGACTGTGGTATGACTAAGTAAGATGTAGTGTCGGAGTTTTTGGACAGAAAAGACCACAGCTAGGGTTAGTCTCTCCTCATATGGGTAATGTAGGGGTGGACCAGACAAGGTCTGGCTGACGTAGTAAATGACATGCTCCTGGTGAGAAGCGTCTTCTTGAACCAAGACTCCGGACACAGCATGCTTGGATGACGAGACGTAGAGGATGAATTCCTGAGAGAAATACGGAGGGGAGATCAAGGGGGCTTGTGTGAGAGATTTCTTGAGGGCTTCGAATGCAGCTTCTGCTTGCTCATCCCAGACAAAGGGTACATGGGTATGGAGCAGGCGCAAGAAACCATGAACAGTGGTAGCGTAATCAGGAACGAAACGATGGAGGAAATTGGATTGCCCCTGCAGACTTTGGAGCTGTTGGAGCGTACGAGGAGAGGGAAGGTCTAAGATGGCTTGGACTTTCAGGGGGTCAACAGCAATTCCTTTCTGGGAAACAATGAAACCCAACAATCACCCTGCCGGAACGCAAAAGACACACTTGTGTGGGTTCAAGCGGATTTGGTATTTGTGACAACGCAGAAAAACTTACCGAAGGTCATGAAGGTGGTCTTATCGTTTCCGGGAACGAGCTGTAAGGTCATCAAGGTAGACGAGCAAGATATGGACCAAGTCGTGAAAGCAATAGGTCATGGCTCCCTGGAAGGTGGCACCAGCATTTTTGAGGCCGAAAGGCATGACGCGATAGGAAAAGGTGCCCCATGGGGTGGTTAAGGCAGTTTTGTACTGATCCTCCTTTCGGATCTGGATCTAATTGTATCCGAAAAAATCGTCCATGAAAAAGAGGACTTCATGCCCCGCACACGCATCGATGAGTTGGTCAATGAATGGCGTGGGGAATTTTTCCTTGGGACAAGCTTGGTTTAAATTGCGGAAGTCAGTGCATACTCTAATGGTGCCTTGTTTTTTGTTAACTGGAATGGGGTTTGAAACCTAGGTAGTATAAGCAATAGGATAAATGAATCCTGCTTTGCGAAGTTTCTCGATCTCGGCTTTAACAGCGGGTAGCTTGGAAGGATGAATGGGACGCTATTTTTGACGAACGGGGGGGTACATCAGGCCATGTGTCAATGTGGTGCTCGATAATGGCGGGGTCAAGACCGGGCATTTCGGTATAGGACTAGGCAAAGACATCACGGAATTCTTGGAAGAGTTTTTTGTACTCCTCAATCTCATGCTCACTGCAGGATGCTCCTAAAGTTATGAGTTCAGGAGTACCTCCTGGGGCAGCGATATCAATTTGGATGACGGGTGAAATATTGGCCATGTTACCTTCCTCAAAGGCATCCGGAGTAGGAATAAGATCCTTAAACAAGTCGACCTTGGTAGGAAGAAAATCTTTGGATTTAACCGCAAATTGGGTAGCGGTGCTAGAGGAAGATGCTTCTGGGAGGAAATACGAACGATGGTGCATGTCATCCCAGGGATACTCTGGGGCAGTGAGTGCCTCAAGAATCTCCTCATTAGTACGGAAAGTGTGGGCCGTCAAATCGGTTGACGAGGGAATGGTAGTTGAAGAGAGCATGTAAATGGTGTTGATCTCCCCGGATGGGGGTGGGATTGGGGGGTGAATCTCTTCAATGGTGGGTGGTGCCGTCTCAAGATCCAGATTGTTCATCTCATAGAGATCTGCTCTATAATTGGGGAGATCGAGAAAGTGATGTGAGTAATGCCCATAAACACCACATATGGCACAGGGGTGGTTAGTGCACAGGGATTTGTCGTGAGGCTTAGGGGTTGGATCTAGTTTGACAACCGGGATATTGGGGTCATTGTCAAGCATCTGCATGTGTTCCTGTAATGCAGGTAATTATGGACATTGATGAGTCGCATGGCCTAACTCATCGCACAACGAGCATTTAGGAGGAGCACAAAACATGGGGGGGTTTTTTACTGTCTTGGGAGGTGGTACAGCAGTGTAAGGTTGAGGGCCTCTACCCCCAGTGGATTTGGGAGGAGGAGGGGGATTCGTGGAGGATGAAGGAGTAGAGACACCGGGGGGTGGCTGAGTGGTAGTAGCCATGGGTTGCACCGGTTGTAGGATGACGCTTGGTGTTAGCGGGGGAACGGGAGGCAAAAGATACCATACGAGTAATCCCAAGGTTACCCAGGGAGGCTAAGGGTAGCCACGACCGGGGCGCTTACTACTCCCAAGGGAGGGACTAGGAAGGGGATTGTATGGATAGGTGTAACACCAATGTGGCTAGGTACCAATGGTGGTTTAGGAAACAAGGGTGGTTGATTGTTAGGTGTTTGGTTATCGTGGGATAGGGTACATAAGTCAGACACTTCGGGCGTAGATGACAGGGGAGGAATGGATTGGAATGTGGATGTCATCGGTGGGTCTGAGTAAACTCCAGGTCCCAAGGAGGAAACAAACGAGGTAGCGGCACCACTAACAGGTTGTTCAACCATGGGGAGAACATTTTCTGGTGCAGCAGGGGCACTAGGATCGTAGTAGGTGAGTTGGTCAATCTTGACCACGCGTCCATCATGGGGGAACATCATGGTACAAAAGACAGAGGAAGATACCGCCCGCATAGCATACATGTAGCTGAGACCAAGTAAGAGGTTGTAATCAAGCTGGGCGTTGATGACCTCTATGTCAATGAGGACGGTTTTACCACCTAACTGGACGGGGACATTGGCTAGGAGACCTTGGGGCTGAGTCGAACGACCATAGTAGGCGCGTAATGTAGTGGTGGACTGCTGAAGGGTAGCGGATCCCAACTTCTGCCATACGAATGTAGACATAACGCATGTGGAGGCACCTTCATCGATGATGCATCGATGGATGACAAGATTCCGAACGGAAAACAGAAACTTGGAATGCTAAGGTGGAAGGCAAGCGTGGTTTGGACTGGTCCAAATCAAATGCCTTCAAATTCGAATCATTTGGGTCAATAGACCCAATGGCTGAGAGTAAAATCTTGCGCTGGGAAGGGCAGTTCTTCAAGACTTCTAACGCAGACATGGCTGTAGGAGATTGGGCTAAGTCGTCTACAATGTTGTAGTTTGATGCAGTGTGCGCATTGGGGTTATTGTTGATACGGTGAAGTGGGAAACGAGGTGCTTTGGAAGTGCCATCTATTGGAGGGGGATGTATACGTAACGCCTGATCAGTGGGGTGAGCGTTAGTGGTTTTATCAGTGGGAGGGGCTTCAGAGGTGGAGCCATACTAGTTTCGGTGGGTCTGGAGGTTGACATCAGTGGATGACATCATCAATAAGTGGTGGGTCCCTAAGTCGAACATGGGTTGATCAGGAGTGGCACAAGTGATTTGTTGTTGGGGTGGTGCATTGGCTTGAGGGGGAGCCAACGGCTGAGTGTTCACTATGCCTTGGTTTGGTAAGGGGTTTTATAGCACCAAAGGTGGCTGCTGAGGTTGCGGCGGGTTGGGTGGTTCTTGAGGAGCCGCATGCCCTTGGCGATGAGCATCATCAACCCAAAGTTTCCGAGCTCGCTCCAAGTATGGGAAAGCATGTGTGTAGTGGCCATAGACCCCGCAAATAGAACAAGGATGGTTTGTTTGCAAATTGGGATTTTTAGCCTGCTTGGGCAGGCGATCAAGGTTTTGGTTAGCGGGGGCTGCATTATTGTTGTCTGGGGGATTAGGCGGTTGACCACCTTGGTCTGTAGGTTGGTTGTTCCCACAATTACGGCCCTTGCGGCGGTTTTGTTGGCCCTGGTTGCGCTGGTTGTTCTGGTTTTGCTGCTGATTTTGTTGGGCGTACACTTGCCCTTGGGAAGTAGGTGAGTTTTGGGGTTGTGCAGGTGTGGGAGCAGGCTGTGGTGGATAATATGTAGGTGGAGGCTGTGCAGGTGTGGCACCTTGAGGGGGTTGCTGATATGTCTGCGGAGCAGGTTGTGGATTTTCCGCAGGGGCTGCCTGTGGCAGGTAATAAGCGGGTTGGGCCTGGGAAGGCGCAGGAGTTGGTGCAGCCTGATGGTGGTAATAAGTGGGCTGGGCCTGAGAAGGCACCAGAGCTGGTGCATCCTGCTGGTGGTAATAGGGCTGAGGTGCGACTGGGGGGGGGGGGGGGGAAGTGGGGGCCACATGATCGAAGCACTAAGGTGGACAGGTGGGTCCATGGGCATGATGGTGATGTGTCATAGGAGCATATGAGTTGGTGGCCCCAGAATGTGAGGTAGCCCGCGAAAGTTCGGGGCCAGGGGTAGGACGTGCTATGGAAAAGGGTTGGGAATGCGAAGAAACACGACCAATGATGCCGTCTGCAGCATGGGATGCCCCCGATGCATCGTGTTGGGAGGACTCACCGCGAGGGGCGTCAGGTATAATGGTATAGAGATAACCCGACTGGGCGTAAATGAGGTCGAATTGTTGGGCCTTAAGGATGGCCTCTTCTTCAGACTGGGGTCTTTCTGATGCCACATCCTTAGCAATGACAGGGAGAAGGGATTTGAGGAACCAATCTAAGAAGATATGGTTGTCTAATTTGATCTTGCATAAGCTACGACGTCGACGCCACTCATGAATGTGGTCCATGATGTGGGTTGTCGTGTTTTGTCTACAAGATAGGAGAATCTCAACGCCCACATCGTAGAAGACCGGTAATTGGAAGAAATACAGGAAGGTCGAGGCAAGGGAAGTGAAGGTGGCATGGGTCCCATGGGGTTGCTCGATATACCACTTGGCTGCAAAGCCAGTGAAGGTGCACTGTAACAGACGGAGGTGAATAGAGTCGTCCATTATGGAGTTGGAGGAACACCATAGATGGAAGGACATAATATGGTTTTGTGGGTCCTCACCTGCCTTGCCCTCGAACTTAGGGATGTCAGAGGGGAGCTTGGTGGGCATGTGAGGCCATGCAGGGTCATGTTGAATAGGGTCGTTGGTCAATCTGGCTAGGTCAGGCAGGTTGAGGCTAGCCATGAATGGCAAACTGGAATAAGGATGTGACATAGTAGTGGGTTGGATCTAGTTGGGGCCAATGCCCTCAAATGGAGGGGCAGGATTTGGGATGTGGCTCCCTAGTGGGGGAACTAAGGTGGTATAGGATTGTCCTGCACCACCATGGGTAGTGTGAGCCACTGATGGAGTGGGGATAGGTATTCCAGCTATGGGAATAGGTGCAGTGAGGGGAAAGGTAGATGGGGGCCCCATGGAGGGCATACCCAAAGTAGGTGTGGTAGCTGGTGTAGTGGTGGATGTGCCACCAATGGTCCCTACCAAGAAAGGAGTGGAAGTCATGCCAGCCATGGGGCTAGTAAGGGCAGTATAAATGGGGTTCTCAGACTCTGCCTCAGAATTGGAGGTAAAGTAAGGGGCGTCAATATCTGGTGACGGATTCCTATGTCGCTGACGAGTGGAGTCAAGGGACAAGGCTCGAGATCTATGATAAGTGGTATCAAGTGAGGAATATCTGTGTCTCTGATGGGTGGTGTCAAGTGAACCGTGCTGTGGGGGCTCGCCCCTGCGGCACCGAGAATGTCTCGGGGACTCAATGGTGACAGATGGTGTCAAATCTCTGTGGGTTGAGGTGAGTAAAAAATAGCTCAAAAACCCTAATGCAACCGAGTGTGCAGAAGGAGAGCTCAAAAAATAGGGCACTCAGGCCAACAACCAACTCAAAACACCCACTGCAACAGCTGTGCTACAGTAGGTGGAGTGTCAACAGAAATGGTTAGAATACCAACAAGTAGTAGGTTTCCTAAAAATAAAAAATGGTGGAATCACTAGACCAAAAGGAGGTAAGGGAGCATGCAAACACCTAACTAAAAAGTATTCTGAATCAACTAGACATATGCTCTGCAAGGTGATGAAATCCAAGTCAGACAATATGAATAAGAAAGCCAAGTGGCTAAGATGTCCCCCTACCGAAAGGGACACCGGGTAGTCAATCCTAGAAGAATGGCAACTAAGATACCCCGTTCATGACACGTCCAGAAAGGTGAATCTGTTGTTTGGTACTTTTATCGCAATACCCCTATACAGGGATATCCCGAGAACTGCGAAAGGTAGCTCTTCGGTTACTGAATGGAGTGCGGTATTCCACTCAAGCCTCCGGAACCAGTCTCGCAACTTCAACCCTCCTAGGGGAGAGGCCCTCTGGTAAACTGGTTGTGACCGTGCCAAAAAGTGCTAGGGGATTTTGGTTCCCTAATTGGACAATAGCTATGTCTCAAGTGTAAGTAACCGAGGGGTGTTATTGGAAGCCTATCCCCCCGATCCTACCTAACTACAAAGATTCTTTTGTGTTCCCCAAGTGGGGTTAGAATATTGGTTGAGTTAAGTAGTTTTTAAGGCTCACTTGAATTATGTGACAGAGTGTGTGCTTGTGAGGTGATGAACCCAAAATAGAAGTGCCACAAGGGGGGTAACTTTCTAACTAACAATAATACTGAATTCGAAACTTTAACATGCAAAATTTTCTGAATTAAAATGCTGAAATTTTAAAAAGATTCTGTAAAGGGAACAGAAATTATGTTGCAGAAAAGGCTGTAGGGAAGTAGGGATGCAGGTGGAACAGATGGCCGTGCAGATGCAGAAAATATTGCAGCAAAGGGGTTGGGTTCAAAAATAGGGAAAAAATGCAGAAATCAGACCGTGGGTCTGTGGTGAATCTGAGCAGTCAGACCGCGGGTTTAAGGGAAACAGGCACAGATAGGTCGCGGCTTTCTGGCCGACAGAGGTAGTCGGACCGCAGGAAATAGGGAAAAACACGCAGTCGGGTCGTGGGAAAAAGGCTAACAGACGCAGTCGGATCGTAGCAAAGGGGCTGGAGGCCGCAGTCAGGATGCAGGAAAATGGCCGACAGGCGCAATTAGATAACGGCAAACAGGCTGATTAGCCGCGGTCGGATCGCAGGTAACAGACTTGAATCGGTCGACAAGGCGCCTGAAACAGTCTGAGATCCGCGGTCGGGTCGCAGGTAAAGGCCTGAAAGACGTGGTCGGGACGCGACTGCAGAGGGAAAATATGCAGTTTACGGCAGCCGAAAGGGACAGCCAAAAGGAAAAAACGGGAAATTATTGCAGAAAACTAAAAAAAAATTAAACTGAAACCAGAAATTCAAACCTAGCGGAGTCGCCAAAACTGTAGCTAGGGTTTTACCCCTAGCTTGTGCAAATGAGCACCTACTAAGGATAAGGGACTCCTTAGTAGCAGTTCAGTAAATGTAAATTAAAATGCTAAAACAGAAATATAAATTACTCTAAACATGTGCATGAAACATAAAAAATAAGATGTAAAGAATGGCTTTTGTATTAATTTTACCTCCAATGTGAAGGTTGGTGAAGCTCTTGCAATGTTCCAAGAGGGTTGCTCCAAGCTCCAATTTGCTCCTTCTCTTTCTCCAATGGTGGAAATGGGCCAAAAGGGGCTCTCAAGGTGAAAGTAGCTCAAGGGTGAGCTAGGGTTTCAAGAGAGATTTTGGCAGAGTAAGGGTGCTTATGACTGTGGATATGGAATAAGGGGTCTCCATCACCTATTTATAGTTTTTTGGTGGTGGAGTGTTGGCCCATGGTTTTGGGAACCATATGGTTTAGGGCAGCTGTATAGGGTTTTTTTCCTCCTTTTCCTCATTATTTTATATTTTTTATTCCCTTTTTAGAGGGATTTTGCTATTTTAGAGGAATTTTGAATATTTTTGGAGGAAAAAGGGGGTTTTTTAGCCTTTTTAAGGCTTTTTTGATGGTTTTGTGGCCTTTTGGAGGCATTTTAGGCCTTTTGGAGGCTTTTTAGTGGGATTTTTAGGGTTTTTAAGGGAAATATGGTAGGAAAAAGGACAGATGAGCCATGTAATGGGATAGATGAGGTAGTGAACACTTTTTGGGTGTTAACAACTATATCCCTCAGATTGGGGTTCATGCGTCATTGAGGTTGACACACAGGTCGGGAGTCATTTTTAATATAAATATGGTGGGTGCACAGATTAGAGGGAATACCCGTCATGTCTGTATACTCCCAGGTGAATGCCCCTTTATGTTCCTTCAAGAGACTGATTAGGTGCGTCTGTTCTTCTAAGGAGAGACCAGGGTTGATATTCAAAGTCCTTCCAGGATCTACCTCAATAGGAATACTTTTCGAACTGTTCAAAACTGGGATTATGTTTGCGTCACCAACTAGTGCTTCTTCCGTAAGATTTTCTTGTTCTTCCTTACCAAGGCTAATGTTTAGGATTTGATAGAACTCTTTATCCACTGAAGCAGGTTCGCTAATGAAATTATTGATAGCATTGTCTTCTGTTTCATTTTTAAAAGTTAAGTCCTTCCCTATTGTTAATAGTGGCTGAACATCCTCCTCCTCCTCCTGCTCTATACAAAGGGAAGTTTCAGCCTCTAAACTTGGCCGAGCTAGAGGGTACAGGGTGAGGTTTTTAATCTCTGTACCATCAGATATAGTCATGGACCCAGATCGACAGCTAATGCAAGCATTAGCTGTGGCCAACCAAGGCCTCCCCAGGATCAATGGATGTCCCCCCAGCTGTGATTTTGGTTGCAATATCAAAAAGTCAGCAGGGTATTCCCATGAATCTACTGAGATGACAAGGTCGTCTAGAATCCCTTCGGGTCTAATGGTGGATCTGTCTGCCAATTCTAAAATGGTAGGGGTCGGCCTAAAATTAGTGAGTCCAAGCTTCCTTACAGTCTCAATTGTTATGGCATTGATCGCTACTCCTAAGTCGACTAGCACGTTGGGTATCTGTGTTTGTCCTATATGTACATTGACAGTAGGATTGCCAAGGTCGTCATACTTGGTCACAGGGGTTTTTCCTATTATTAAAGCAGATAAATTCCCTATGACGTGAACAGTGGGAGGATCTCTAGGTTTCCTCCTTGGTTTCTTAGTGCACAGGTCCCGAACGGTTTTAGCATAAATAGGCACATCTTGAAGAGCTTGCAGAAGGGGGATTTTAACGTAAAGATTCTTTAACTCTCCTAGGAGGTTCAACTGAGGTTTCCCCCCTATTTTTGGTAGCATTAGTCTCTCGGGGTATGGTGGTTTCCTTATCAGCTGGGTAGGCTGCATATTATCTCATTTCTCATTTGATGTTTCAGCCGTCCCATCTAAGGGATGCTCATCACCTTCAGTGATAGGAACTGTATCGGATGGATGCTGTGAACTCTCTCCTTCTTCATGCACAGAAGGTGGAATATCTTCTGTAATTACGGGTTCTATTATCTTCCCAGATCGTAGACGAATATCATTACAAGGTACAGGGGAAAGAGAATAGGTCGGCATATTGACAGTTTCCAATTGATGGACTGTTTTATTATTCGGGTTAGGATTAGGTTGGGCAGGCAGCTGAGGCCGTATTGGTATATTAGGGACAGGATTATTCTGCAGCTGCAGCTGCGACTGCTGAGGTGGGTATTGAGGATACTGAGGAAATTGAGGGTATGAAGGAGAGTATGGTGACTGTTGAGGTGGAGGTGGTTGAGGAAACTGGTTCCCAAGATGGAAGTTCCTCCATCCAGGAGACCATGACGTAGGTTGATGTGGTGGTTGTGTCCAAGGACTCCATGAGCTATAATTTTGCATTGCAGGTTGGGAAGGATTCCACTGAGCATAATTTGAAGGGAATTGTGTATTCACATTTTGCATGTTATTATTCCAATTGCTCATATTATTCAAAAATGGAAACGAGTCTAGATGCATACCTTGATTTTGAGGCTTCCAAGGTTTCTTTTGTGCAATGAAATAGGTTGATTCCACCTCTAGAGTTGATGCCTGTAGAACAGCCTTCACTTGGGGAAGTGTGGGACATTCTTTCATGTCATGGTTCATCTCACACAGCCGACATACTTCTACTTTGTCAAGAGGGCATTCTTTCAGCGGATGATTCTTTCTACATCGGGGACAGAACACACCTAGTGTGAGATCCTCCACTGCCTATTTTTGTTTCTCCTTCAGGACATCAATCTCCGAAGAGATGGCGCTCATCATTTCTGTTTTAAAATTTTCAAGGAGTTTGCCTATTTCTGCACGTGTAGCTCCTCCATTGGACGACTTCAGAGTTCTGTCGAAGACATCACGTTCCAGCTTATCCCGTTTATCCCACTTATTGTTCCTAGAAGACCCCCTGGAGTATCTCTTACATAGTTCCACAATATTCCCAAAAGGTTCTTTGGAGATATCTCCCTTTCCTAGTAGATTTAACATGTCTAAACAATCATCCTTGATCCCATGAAGCAAGATTATCTTGAGCACGTCCAACCCTATGTTCGTCTGCCCGGCTCTTTGCACATTGTACAGCAACCTTTCTACAAAATCCTCCAGACTTTCGTCGTCCTTCTGCACCATTTTGAATAATTCCTCTCTTTTGTCCTTGGTGTTGCAATATTCCTGATATTTCTCTAGGAACACTTGTTTCATCTTTCCCAATTAGCAACGGTTCCTCCCCCAAGGCTCATGAACCATCATAATGCATTGTCCTTCAGGGTGGCAGGAAAAAGTTTTAGCTTTTGGGCATCGGTGACATAATCATAGCTGCGACAGAGGATATCGAATTCAAAAAGGAATTCGTCTGGATCTTCTGCTGCCCTTCCATAGAAGCGAGGCAACACCGATGGTGAGATGTTCTTCATAGGAGCTATCCCTTCTAGCTACTGAATCGGAAATTGTAATGTAGCTGTCGTTCCTTCTGACAGGGAGTAATTTTCATGATGATAGTTTTCCACCATTGCCTCTTCCTCGTCGGTCTCATGTCTGTTACTCATCTTCTCTTATGTTTCCCCGTCTTCGTTTGTTCTTGCGTTCTCTTCCTTATTTGTAACAGCAGCATCTTCCTTAGTTGTAACAGCTGCGTCTTCCTCAGTTGTAATAGCTGCGTCTTTCTCAGTTGTAACAGCTACGTCTTTCTCAGTTGTAACACCTGTGTCTTTCTCAGTTGTAACGGCTATGTCTTCCTTAGCAGGGATATACAAGGGAGTCATGGATGCTCGTGTATTCTCCATCGTAGACGCTGGCACCCTAGGATCAGCAAGGTTTCTTCTGATAGGAGTTTCTTGATGATGAGCCCTGGTGGATGAATCAGTTCTGTCAACAAGATCGTCGATGAATGTCCTTCTGCCCAATGGTGGTCCTCGACCACGACCCGAACCACCTACGCTGTTAGTATTTTGTGGGGTTTTGGGAGTTGGGAGGTGATCGCGTTTTACCCTCCTCGTATTCATGTGAAGCAAATCATTTCAGCAAAGAAGAGACTGACTAAAAACAATTACCAGATGCAACTAATGATTAGTGTTTAATTTTTATCCTTCCCCGGCAACGGCGCCAAAATGTCGAGCACCCTATATGCAGATAAATTATTACCAACACACAGAGCATACGAGATTTATTGTCAACCCGAGAAAGTCTTTTTATTTCAAAGAATAAATAGACAGTCTATGCTTAAACACCAAATCATTATAATTGAATACTTTTATCCTCTAATAAACATGTTCATCCCAAGAATCTGTGTAATCCCAGTTGCTGTCTAAATACTTATAATTTCAATTCCTTTCTACCATGCATCAACCAGAAATAAAATGAGATTCAAATACAATTGCAGATAAAAAGAAATCCTATTCACATCCTAGAACAAGTAACTCACTTATTCAATCTAATCACTCTAGAAAACCATAAGCAGAAACTGAATATTAATCTAGAAATTCAATTGCAAAGGATTGAGTTCAGCTGCTCTAAGAAATTGAATTACAGGAATGAAAATCAACGATCATAACAGGAAAGATAAATTGCAAAGGCTCATGGGACCACGACTTAACTGCAAGATGAACAAGGCTGTGTACAACTGTCACACAAATTGCATAAAGTTTCTTACTCAGTCGACTGTCACTCTATACTACTTGCCAATATCAAAGAAACATAATCTTAATTATACTAGAAATCCACACCACAATTACTACTGCTGCGTACAAAGAAGATATCATGAACAAAACATCACACGACACGAAATTGAAGAATCCTAATTTAACTCAGCAATCTCTGTGGAAGATGGGCCCAACCTTCACACAGAGATGCTGGTTGAACAATGTATTCCTTTAACTCATAGGTAACTCCTTATATTAACAAAAGAATGATTACACAGTTGCATTTACTGCTAATACAATGAATAAATTCTGCATTGTTCAACCCCCCGGGTCGAGGCAGCTCCCCTTATTTATACCTACAGATCATAACATCCGATCCTATTAACGGGTAGCCATGAAGATCTCTGATCTTCAGGCGCCCTAAATAACACTAGCTGTTACAATACGTGGCAAAGTAGAGACATAAGAATACGAGAAAGCTGTTCATTGGCCCAGGAGTGGCGATATTTTCCAGATCACAACTATACTCGAGCAGCGACATACTAAAGATCTCCAAATATAGCACATTCTGTTACAGCTGCCCTGTCACAGCTCCACCTAGGATGTTACATTAAAACCATGTGCCCTAATCGATGATCCGAGCCCTAAGGATCCTTTTTAAGCAGCGAACACCCTTCCTTTCAAGACTTTGTTCAACCCACCTTCCTGCAGCCCACTTATCTCAAACTACCTTCATAAATCATAACATGTTAGAAAAATTGAGAGATAAACAGCCTTAAATATCACAATCATAAACATTAATAAGATAGAGAAATGATCAGTCATACCTTAGCAGCTTGGGGGAATAAAGTGAGGACAATAGGTCTGATTGACATGATAAGTAGTGTAGGACAGGGGAAAGAAAGGTGATCAAGGATGATTAAAAGGGGCCAATTATGGGCTCAACACCTTCCAGTCTCTACCAGAACATTGTTAAGAGTTTGCACTACTCCCAACATGTCAGCAAAGAGGTTTCATTCTAGATAAGTAGCAATGGAATGTTGTACAATGCCATAGGCCACTTACCCATCACATGCATATTAGTAGTATACTGTTCATTAATGCAATCATTCTAATATGCACAATACATATCCTAAGTCTAGGAACATGAGCATATACATCATTGAACAATTTTATTTAAATAAACAAATATGCAAGAAATAATAATTAAAAATACTTATCTTTGTTTGGTTGCTGGGTGGACTCTCTCTGAATCTTTGCAACTCCATTTTGATGTGGATTGTGAGAAGTGGTCAACTCCCTCTGAATATCTGCATCCTTGCAGAAACTACTGAAGTGTGCTCCTTTGCTTTCTTGCGGGAACAACTGAAGTGTGCTCCCTCTTGATCTTTGCTTCCTGGATTACCTGTCCTTGAACTTATATCCATCCTTAATCACTATGCATGATTATTAGTATCATCATTGTGTTATCCTTGAGGTCTCATACATAATCACACGTTTATTAGTATAATCTTAATACTATCAAAACACAATAATCTTAAATATATATAGTCATGATCATTCACAGATAATAAGCATTAGTATTCAAGGTTTCAGGGAAGTCTTATTTTACTCATGCATATTCTTATTTGATCATAGGACTCTTCTGATTAGTTAAATCATCAATGCATAAACCCGTGATTACTCAAACCTATACCTTCATGATTCTTCTGGTTAGTCATATCATCAATTATGGTAAGAAACATAATATGCATACAACCATGACTATTCAAACCTATGACTTCATGAATAATCATTATCAACAACACAACAGTATAAGATCCTAACACAAGATAGCATTCTAGCTTGATATAGGAAAAACATACCTGGATTAGCATGCTAGCTAGTTATGTCTAACATACCCGCATAATGTCTTCTGGTTCTCTTCAATGACTTGTGCTAGTAACCTGCATGTCTCATAAGTTAACCATTGTAGAACCAAGTTATACATACCCCGTAAGTAGATCTTCTATGTGATCCATGACAATGGATGAATCTTTGTCTTAATGTCACCATGATCATATGTTCTTGAAGTAAAACATGATTTGTCTTTCTTGGTGTACCTTTTATGTTAGCGAACAACATAAACGTCATACAACACCATAATGCATTAGTACAATCATAAGTGTCAAAACCTTAATCAATGAATATCTTCTATTAAGGTGATACGACAAGTCTAGTAATTAATCAAGATTGTACTATAATGATATGAAGACAAACATATGATAAGCTTAACCATGAAACATATCTGTAAGCCATACTTGTCAAAATTGCTTGTAATATTCTAATGGAAGGCCTTAGCCTAATCTCCCTCTGAGACAGGAACTTCTTCACTTATGCAGGTGACCAATCCATCTTCTTCTAGGATTAACCCAATCCACTTGATTTGCAAGAACTGGACCTGGAGCTAGATTAGGGTTTATCAAACAAACCCCAAAAATTCAAACTTCCGAAAGGATAGAAATATGCGCCTTGATGAGCTAATCAAGTTGGTATATTTAGAATTTGAGAACTGCAAACTTTCACCCCTCGAAATTGCCTTTTAGATTTCCAAATTCACTCAGGAGGACCCTGAATTAGGGTTTGATTTTACCAGAGCTTCACCCAACCAAAAGATTTTATTCAAATCTCTAAGCTTCGATTTTTCTGAGGAGCTTCCAGCCATGTTCACAGATTTCCAAAATTCCAAATTTTGCAGAAGCCCTAATTTTCCATCTTTTCGATCAAAGCCCCGAACTGGGGTTTGATCAAGCCCAACATTCTGCCCAACCAAAACATCTGATCTTGGTCTCGAAATTTTGATTTTGATGAGTAGCATCCAGCCATGGTCTCTGATTACAAAAATTCCCACTTTTTCCGAAGCCCTAAATTCCGGAAGCCATGAATGAATGTGCTAACAAATAATTCTGTTTTGACAGAAATATGTACCTGATTGTTTTTGGTGTAACTCTAAACTTTTCGATCCATAGGGTATGAAAACTTTCCTTGAGATAGCCCAACCTGTTATCTTTCCATCCCGATAGGTCTAAACTCAATTGGATTCTCTGAGAGAGAGTTATGCCAAGTGTCACAATGTGACCTGTTTATGGGATAATACAGGAGAGCGAACTTGTATGGCATTCCATGTGTCACTGGTTCAACTTCGGCCTTTAAAATTTTTTACTGAGATATCCCGACCTATTGTCTTTCCATCTTGATAGGTCTGACCACAATTGGATTCTCTTAGAGAGAGTTATGCCAAGTGTCGCAACGTGACATGTTTATGGGATAATACAGGAGAGCGAACTTGTACAGCGTGCCATGTGTCACTGGTTCAACTTCGACCTTTGAAACATTTTCCTGAGATAGTACAGTTTGTGTACTACCTGTCACGTTTTAAAAAATTTCATTTGGAGCTTCCCATCCCAAGTTACGACCTTTTTCCCAAGGTCACCTAATTTTGACTCAGATTTGGAAGAGGCAGAAACCCTATATTGTATAGATCATAAATCACAAAGTACAATGAATTAGAGGTTTTCCTTTGGACACAAGGTACATGGGGATCCGATATTCGACCTGTAAAAACTTCTCCAAAATGGATTTGTAGCGAAAGTGCTACGATGACTAGTTTTTTTCTATATAAATCCCTAGCATCGTAAGTGCAATAAGTGTCATACATGCCATATCATGCCTTCTTTCAGGCTAGCTCTGATACCATGTTAAATTTTCAGAATTTACTTCAATCTGATCTAGGATCTTAATTGAGAGAACAACATGTACAACAAATCTACAGCATATCAATCATGAACACAATAATGCAAACACACAAGAGACACGGAGTTTACTTGGGGAAAACCATAAAGGTGAAAAACCCCAATAACTTCCTCAGAGATAGATAGAGCAATGATACAACCAGAATACAAGAGATAGTCTTCTCCTAGTAATAGAGCCTCCTGCTCCACAAGTGCGCCACTCTCCCAAGTGTGAGTGAGAGAATATAATGTGTAAAATGAGAGAGACACACTCTTTATTTATACACTAACTTGACTTGACCTTTACTCAACTAGGTCGGCCTCAACTTAACCACTTAACATAATGTTGACTTGGCCGAACCCCACTAGGGTAGTCTAATAACCCTTTGACCCACATGGCCAACCCCCAATAGGGTGGTCTAATAACCCTTTGACCCACATGACTTATACAGGGCTGACCCCAACAAGGTGGTCTAATAACCCATCAAGTATAAGTTACGACACTTACAATATAAATGACGACACTTCCGTATAGAGGAATAATAACATCTCTATAGGAATACAATATACATATATGTGAAATACATTCCGAAGTTACATATATGTCAAATATCCCGCACCTGCACAACCCCAGAACCCACCTGCTGCCCAATGGAAAGTGTACACACATCAAAATCCGTAGCAGAACCAAAATATGCAACGTAACCAACAAGGCTAGAAAAACCATGGAAAAGGACATAACTGCGGAAACAACCCTCCTCCAGACCAAGGTGTCCAGCCACCTAATCCCCCAAACAATAATAACGCGGCACCCGTGAACAAAAACCCTGACAGGCCTCCAAAGCAAGCTAAAAACCCCAACTTACGAACAAACCATCCTTGTTCCATCTGCGGGGTCTACGACTATTACACACACTTGCCCACATTTGGAGCGGGCACAACAACTTTGGATCGATGATGCCCACCGCCAAGGGCACCTGGCCCCACCAACGCCACCTAACCCCCTACCTCAAACTCAACCCTTGGTATTGCAGAATCTTTTACCAACCCAAGGAGTGTTGAACACTCAACCATTGGCTCCCCCTTAAGGAACCACGCCACCCCAACAGCAAGTAACTTATGCTGTGCCTGCCCACCCCACTTTAGTCTCAGGTACCCATCACTTTTTAATGATGTCATCCACTGATGTCAACCTTCAAACCCACCGGAATTAATATGGCTCCATCCCAAAATCCCCTCCCCTTGAAAAAACCACCAACGCTCTTCCCATCGATCAGCCATTATGCATACCTCCTACTCCATTAGATGGATCCCAAAAACCCCCTCGTTTCCCGCTTCGTCGCATCAACAATAACCCCATTGCTTGCGCTGCATCTAATTACAAGATTGATCAAATCACCTATTACGATCCCAATGCCCTAGCTGTACCTAAAAATGTTCTCCCCATGGTTGAACAACCTGTTCACGGTACATCTACCTCGTTGATTTCCTCAGTTGGACCCGAAATCTACTCAGATACACCAATGACTTCCACATTCCAATCCATTCCACCCCTATCATAGGCGACCAAAATATCTAACTTATGTACCCTATCCCAAAATACACAAACACCCAACTCTCAACCGCCCTTGCTACCCCAACCACCATCGGTACCTAGTCATGTTGGCGCTACACCCATCCATACAATCCCCTTCCTATTCCCCCCTTTAGGAGTAGTAAGCACCCCAGTTATGGCCACACTCAACCTCCTGGGGTTAACTTTAGGACTACCTATGTGGTATCTCACACCTCTCGCTTCCCCTACAACACCAAACATCATCTTACAACTAGTACAACCCATTACCACTGCTAGTCGACCACCTTCTGGTGTCACCTCTCCTTCCTCATCCACCAATCCACCCCCTCTTACCAAACACACTGGGGGAAAGACCCACAACCTTACACCGCTCTGCCCTTGCCCAAAGCAGTTAAAAATCCTCCACCATTTCGAGCTCCTCCCAAATTATCTTTGTGTGATGAGTTAGGCCATGCTACCCATCAATGTCCACAATTACCCGCACAACAGGAGCACATGCAAATACTTGACGATGACCCCAACATCCCGGTTGTCCAACTCGACCTTACCCCTAAGCCTCACAATAAATCACTATGTACCAATCACCCTTTTGCAATATGCGGTATTTATGGCCATTACTCACATCACTGCCCTGATCTCCTAGATTACAAAGCCGCCCTCTATGAAATGAATAAAATTTACCTTGAGACATCTCCTCTCACCATTGAAGAGATACACCCCCAAGAATCTTTGCCAACAGGAGAAATCAATACCATTTATATGATCTCTACTACTAGTGTTCCCTCGTTAACCGATTTGATGACAAAAAGTTTTCACAATGATGAGGAGATTCTTGAGGCTCCAACCACACCTAATTACCCTTGGGGTGATATGCACCATCACTCCTATTTCCTCTCGGAGGAGTCCTCCCCCACCACTGCCACCCAATTCTCTGTTCAGTCCAAGGATTTCCTCCCAACCAAGGTTGATTGTTTTAAAGAGCCCATTCTTGCTCCCGATGCCTTTGAGGACGGTGAGATGGACAACATCTCACCCACGATCCACATCGATATCTCTGCCCCAGCTAGTGCCCCTGAACTCATTACGTTGGGATCTTTCTGCACCAACTACGAGATCAGAGAATACAAAAAACATTTTCAGGAGTTTCAGGATGTCTTTGCCTAGTCCTACACCAAAATGCCTGGTCTCGACCCCACCATCATAGAGCACCACATTGAAACTTGGCCAGACGTGCCCCCCATTCTCCAAAAACAATGCCCCATTCACCCATCAAAGTTCCCCACCATCAAAGCATAAATTGAAAAGCTTCATGGAGCGGGTTTCATCTATCCCATCGCATACACCACTTGTGTTTCTAACCACATCCCCATTAACAAAAAACTAGGCACCATCCGGGTATGTACTGACATCCGCGATTTAAACCAAGCATGTCCCAAAGACAACTTGCCGATGTCATTTATTGACCAACTCATTGATGCGTGTGTGGGCCATGAAGTCATATCCTTCATGGATGGGTTCTCTGGGTATAACCAGATTCAGATCCGTAAGGAAGATCAATACAAGACAGCCTTCACCACCCCATGGGGCACCTTTGCCTATCCTGTCATGCCTTTCAGCCTTAAAAATGCTGGTGCCACCTTCCAGCAGACCATGACCTATTGTTTTCACGACTTGGTTCATATCCTATTAGTCTATCTTGACGATCTCACAGCATGCTCCAAGAAATGATCCGACCACCTTAACGACCTCCGGCAAGTTTTTCTACGATGTCACAACTATTAGATTGGCTTGAACCCACTCAAGTGTGTCTTTTTCATTCCGGCAGGATGGTTGTTAGGTTTCGTTGTTTCCCACAAAGGAATCGTTGTTGACCAACTAAAAGTCCAAGCCATTTTAGACCTTCCATCACCACGTACGCTCTAGCACCTACAGAGCTTATAAGGGAAATCTAATTTCCTCCGCCGCTTCGTTCCTGATTATGCCACCACCGTTCATGGTTTCTTACGATTGCTTCATACCCACATACCCTTTGTTTGGGATGACCAAGCGCAAGATGCTTTCGAAGCCCTTAAAAAGTATCTCAAGCAGGCCCCATTGATCTCTCCTTCGGATTTCTCTAAGGACTTCATCCTTTACGTTTCGGCATCCGATTATGCCGTTTCAAGGGTCCTTGTTCAAGAAGACTCTGCTCGCCAGGAGCATGTCATTTATTATGTAATCCAAAACTAGTCTGGACCACAACGTTACCCGTATGAGGAAATGTTGGCCCTTGCCATCATCTTTTCCGTATAGACATTGTGACATTACATTCTCCTAAGTCATACTACAGTTGTTGCTGACTCCAACCCCATGGTCTACATCTTGAATCGTTTCCTTCGGCAAGCCCGCGTTGCTAAATGAGTTATTGTCCTACAAGAGTATGACCTGACTTTCACAACCCCTGAGAGTACTAAATCCCTTGCGCTTTCCCAACTCATAACCGACCTACCATCCCTTTTGCCGTCACCGCTAATCACCACTGAGTTACTTGAAACCATTTGTTTATCATGTCGTTAGATAACCCGTGGTACGGTGATAATCTGATATACCTTTGCACGCAAAAGTTTCAACCCGACATCAATCTTGATGGATGCTGACATATCCGTCACCATGCCTCTCGGTACCTCCTCTTGGGCAATGTTCTATACTGGCGCGGTGTCGACACTATCCTTCGTCGTTGTCTCACATGAGAGGAAGCAGAACAAGTTGTCAACGACTGTCATAGTGGTGCCCGTGGTAGACACTTTTCCGGGATGGGCACAACCTAGAAGGTAATCCACGTTGGATATTTCTGGCCCACACTGTTCACTGACTACATCACAACGGTCAAGCATTGCCGTAATTTCTAGCTCTTTGCCCCTAAGGTCGGGACACCACCCGCCCCACTCCACCAGGTTGTCATCGTTGGCCCTTTTTGCAAATGGGCCATCGACTTCATGGAGTCTAATCCCTTGTCCACCAACAGCCATAAGTACATCATTGTTGCCGTCGACTACTTCACCAAATGGGCTGAAGCCATGCCTACCTTCAACTGTAAAGCCGACACTGCTGCCCATTTCTTTTTTAACCATGTCATTACACGATTCGGGGTCCCTAAATTGCTTGTCTTGAATCATGGCTCACATTTTGAAGATGCCATTTGGTGTGAGTTGTCAACTCTCCTTAAATTCAAGCATCAGTATACCTCTTCTTATTACTCCCAAGGGAATGGCCAAGTTGAGGCCATTAACAAAATTTTGAAAACAATCCTCCAACGAACTGTTGACCGACATAAGTCCAATTGGCATCACATGCTTTTCCCCGCACATCAACTAAGACTGCCACTGGTCTTACCCATTTTCACTTAGTTCATGGTGTCGAACCTGTCCTCCCCATCGAATGTCAAATCCCCGCCCTACACATTGCCATTGAGCTTCTCCTAGAAACCTCACCACTTGAACAACGTCTTCTGTTATTAGAACAAGCTAACGAGGACCGTCATGTATCCCTCCAAACCATTGAGGCCACCAAGAGCCTCTCCAAATCCAGTTATGACAAACACGTCCACCCATGAGCTTTCCGTGAAGGAGATCTATTACTTGTTTACGACAAGGAAGGTAAAGGGAAGTTTGATTCCATGTGGCAAGGCCCATACATAGTACATACTTTCCTTGGACATGGGGCATATATCCTAACCGATTCAGAAGGCCACCCCTTGCGCAACCCCCGTAATGGGTTGTATCTCAAACATTTTTACCCTTAACATTCCTTCGGACCTGCTAGTCCATGTTGTACAACTTGATTTCTTTCGTTGTTTTCCACTTTTTTCTGCAACCTTACATTCGTCATTTTCCTACACGATCATGGATGGACCATTTCCAAACTTATTACATTGTCTTCGCCGATGGAGCAAGTCGCTGGTCTCCAAACCTTGCCTCCACAGCTTGGTTCTTATATTCCCCTTCACATGAGTTGATTCACCTTGACAGAATGTGCATAGGTGATGCTACCAATAACTAGGCTGAATACGATGCCGTAACTGGTCTCCTGACTACTTCCCTTCAGATGGGTATACGTCACCTCCGTGTGTTCCTTGACTCCCATCTTCTTCTCTCCCAGCTCAATAACTGCAACCAGGTATGTGATCCTTGCCTCTTTAAAAAGTTCCTGTGCACAAAACAACTTAGCCGACAGTTTGAATCCATCACATTCACTCGTGTCCCAAGAGCTCAAAACAATGTCGCAGATCAAATGGCTAGAAACATCCTAGACTAGCTTATCAATCACACCATGTAAACCATCCACCATGCATCATCATCACAACATGTAGATATATCAAAAGACATAAAATCCCAAAAAGACTGCATCTACAATAGGGCATGCACGTGCCTACTACAACACATCATTTGCATCCACGTGCAATAACCAACACAAAACAATAAACGTGCATCCACGTGCGTACAAAAAATAATCACCACAAAATGCATCCATGTGCATATATATATATATATCATCATCATACAAATGTCATAAGTGCCTCAACACTCAGCTATACAAAAAATCTACATCAAGGAGCCCCAACAGCATCCTTGTCATAAATACATGTTGTATATACAAAAAATCCTGAATGCCCATATGCATCGGGGGTAGTCCCCATAACTCCCTAATGAGAGTAATATCCCCCATCTGAATCCTCATCAGTCCCTGCCATATCTGCCTCTGTTGCAGACTCATCCTCTCCTTGCTCCTCCTTTGGATCCTCCTCATCTCCTCGGCCAGCACCGCCACTTACATCAAAATCGTCCTCCAATCCCGTGGAGGCTTGTAGCAGGCCTCGATCACCCTCCAATCCAGCTCCATCCACCCCTCATCGGAAATCACCGCCAGTACTTGATCTAGGGTAACCCGCAGGGACTCCAAAGTCCTGTCAGTATCTCGTTGTCGCACCTTCCCCCGGTCTGACAGGGCTGGCACTGCTATGCGACCACTATAGTCCCTATGCCCCTGCGGTGGCGTTGGTCCCACATATACATAAAACCAAATCACAAATAGTCAGAATCATCATATATCTCTAGCTACAGATCTAACATAAAACCAACAATAAAAAAGCTGGATACATACCATCTGGACCCAAACCTTCCCAGGAGGTCGTGGTGCCTCTAGACCTCCCCAGTAGTCCATCTCATGGTACAGGTAGTCATCAAAAACCACTGGGATCTGCAACCACTTCATATAGAGATCCCCTGTAAAGTACTGCCCTACCTCTCGACTACCCCGCAGCACATCATCTGACCCCACCGCACCATCCACAGCTCCCTCAGCCCCCCATCCCGGATCGGCACACGCGGTCGCAACGTCAACACCCACTCCATGAAGAAAGCACACAAGAATGACCCATAGAAGAACTCCCCGCCCCGATACCTTCACTCTGGCCCTAAGCAAAGAAGGTACCCTGTATTACCCTCTCTACCAGCTGCATCTGTCCCCCCGACACTCGATGGGGCGCTTGTGACCCTAGTACTCAAACCACACATGCCGCGATCGCTTGGATCGACGACTCCTATAAGTCATAGACCATAAGTGCATTCTTATGCATTTCTGACATGGGGAAGTAGTATCGGTCCAGCATCTCCTCCATATCCATGTCACCGGACCTCCGTGACTAGGTATCCGCCACCCTACCCCAAACAAGGCAGTCCAGTTAGAAAGTAAACCTCTGCCAGGGTAAGATCCAATCTATCCCCCTACACCATGAAAGCCTCCATACCAAGTTCCCAGAAGCCCACCAGCTTGCTCAGCAACAATACTGTTGAATGCATCATCGACACTTGCACGAACTTCAACAGCCCGCACAGCCCCAAAGTCCCCCAGACATGTCGATCACGTCGTATGTACTCCATGAGATCGTCGAGCATCTCACGCTCTTGCAATCGTACTCTCGACATCTTGTCAATCACACAATGACAATTGATTAGAACCTCCTCAAATAACCTATCATTCCCCCCATAACGATGTCCCAACAAACTCCACAATCGCTCTCTAGATTGCAGCTGTGGGGTCCATAGTCACGATTCAGGATCGCGGTTGTGGGGGCCATAATCACGATCCCAAATCATGGCTATCGGAGCTACAGCCGCAATCCCAGATTGCGGCTGTGGGGGCCACAGTCACGATTGTGGATCGCAGCTGTCGAGGCCACACTTGTGATCTTGGACAATGGCTGTGAGGCCCACAATCGCGATCCGTGATTGTGGCCGTCGCCTAGGAGCTCGGGTTCCACGCTCCTCGTGACCAGTACCATCCCCCTGAGGACCCACTACCCACCCGAATCAAGATAAAATTAAAGGTACAAGCTCAGTGAAATACCTGCAACTCACAGAAATGAAATCGACTAGTCAGATCGCCTGCAAATGCCAAATCAGCTCCAGCTCAGTACACTCTCTTGTCAAAGTCAACATCAACCATACAAATGACACATGGCACTATGGGTGCACTTACTATTTATATATAGTTGACCATTTCTCAATTCGGCCATTTCGGATCCATACGGAATGCATTTTCCAAACCGTTTCTACCATTGGAATTAGGACGACGAGACCCTCATTGTGGTTAAGTCAGTTTCTCTGTTTTCCCGGACCCTTTTTTGGGAATATTTTTTAGGTATCCCTCGTCACCTTGATTTATATGCCACATTGGTTGTTATCCCTTTTTGACATTCTTTATATCACTAGATTCAGTTTTCCGTGCTCGTGATGATGCTTGAGATCATTTCTCGCTCTCATCTCTATAATTTTTAGTCCTTTTTATTGCTCCCTCTGACGCCCCAATTTATGCACCACGTTGGCAGTTGACAGTTTTGTGGCAACTTTATACCCACGGATTCATTTTCCCAACCTCGTGATGATGCTTGAGATCATTTCTCACTCTCACTACCAACTATTTTTGACATGTTGTCTGTCCACCCTGCCACTGTTCTTTGTGTGCCACATCGACCACCATCACTTTAGATTTGTTTTCACACTACACACATATCCATGAGCCATCCGCTCCATTCATACTGCAATTATTTCATTATTTTTCCACCATTCATCATCTGGCAAGGAGGCAACACCGTGTTTCCCCCAACCCTCATTCTTGGTTCTCATCGATGTCCTTTGCCTGAACACTCCCACCTTGCTTGGCCATTCCTTTTGTTCAGTATAATTTCATCCCTTTTTCGGGCCGGACAAGTCCTTTACGAAAAAGGCACTTAGGGAGTTTCTGTTAAGCTCTTTTCTAACTCCTAAAACAATGAAAAGATCGTCGAGCAATCTTGCTTCCTTTCATGCTCATTAAAGTACCCGAAAGGGCGTCTATATGGTACAAGTTTAACCCTTTTCCAAACCTAGTAGACTAATTACGAAAAATGAATACTCTAGTCACACCAACTAGAACAGTTCTTCATTGCATCCTTTTATGGTTTTTCGGCCCTTGGAGACTAACACACGAAAAAGAACCCCCCTGGAGTCTTCTTATTTTCTTTCAGACTCTCTAAAATTGAAAGCAATCACAAGCATGCACCATCATGGGCTCGTCCAAATCCACACGATGGTACCATTCCATTATTTCAGAGTCTTCTTATCACTTTTAGACTCCTTAAAATTGAAAGCAGTCATGAGCATGAACTGTCCCGAGCTCGTATAAATCCACACAACAGTACCATTTTGAGTACACTTCTATCCCTTCTTCCAATGCCTTAAGCTATGAAGAAGCCCCCACCGGTGTCTCGTGGTGCTATGATCAATCCTCTCGGTAGCACCACCAATAAGGTTGCCTTTGTTCAGAGTATTATGCGATATACCACCCTCAAAGTCTCCGGCCATCCCACACCAACTTGCATATCCCTAATTACAGTCACAATCCTTGGTCCCTTAAGCTATGATTCCCTTCCCCCAAGTCAGTTTCATATGTTGCTTGGAGATCCCCTCCATCATACTCTGAACAAAGGAAGTTTGAGTCCCCCCACCCAACGACCCATGTTTTTTACCCTCATAGTATGTCAGTTACACATGCAGTCCTATCACCTCTTGCTTATCCAACTCATGCTCCTATCAAGGAAACATCATTGGTTTTCTACTTGTAGGTCTCCCTTTATCGACACCAGCCCATCTATTCTAGAAGATAGACCTAGAGGTCCTTACTCCTTGGACTCATCACCATCTATGGTGAGTGCCTAAGGACCATTTTGACTGGAGTCCTCAGTGCGTCTCTGAATGGTTGTTTCTCACGTGCTCGACTTCAACACCGTGATCGCACCATTGAGATTCGTGTAGGGTATACATCCCTTTAGTTATTGGTCGAAGACCCCAGACTCCCTCTGACTCTAGCACATTGGTGAGTCAATTTGGCACACCCTGTTATATGTTCCTGTGAATATCCGGGTTGCGTTGGTGATAGTATTCAGAAGCCATCCACTCGTATGCTTCCTTGAGTACCCAGTTCAGCTATAGTCTAGTGTACCATTGAGTTTATGACTCTTCATCATTGTCTCCACCTTGTTATTGGATATTTTTAGATCCAACAGCTCATTAGTTCCTCTGGTACCACACTCAGCAACATTATATCATTTCTTCAGCTTCAATATGGTCCGACTAGGAGTATGTCCCAGATTTGTGTCTCCTTTTGGACCATTATGATGTACACATCAGTTTTTCATGTATTGTTTAGATCTCCTTTTTTGGGATTCATTGTTATTTATATATCTTGATACGAGCGTGGGTATGCCCGCCTCGTCCATATATTGAGATTATTTCTCATTCATTATTGAGGTTATGTATTTTTAGTTTTTGCAGTTTGTACGGGACCGTTGTTCCGCTCTCTAATCTGTTTCTTCTCTTCTCCACACCCAAGGAAAAAGACCTATGATGTCTATCGGCCATACAATGAGCTCCTTCCCTCACACATCAGGGGGCAGTATGTTAACACCCAAAATATCCTCACCACCTCATCTCCCTCACTACATGACTCATTTGTCTATTTTTCACACCATCTTTGCCTCCAAAACCTAAAAAAACCATTAATTGGTCACCGAAAGGCCAAAAAACCCTTTTTCCCCCTCCAAATAATCAAATTTCCTCAAAAGATAGGAAAACCCCTCTAAAAACGCTCTAAATTCCAAAAAATCAAGAAAAAGGGAATAAAAAATATAAAAAAGAGGAAAAAAGAAGGGAAAAGGAAGCAAAAACCCTAAAACAACTGACCTAAACCATATGGTGCCAAAAACCATGGGTCAACACTCCATCACTAAAAAACCTATAAACAGGTGATGGAGGCTTCTCATTTCACATTCACAATCTATCCTATCCTCATGCTGCCAAAATCACTCGTGAAACCCAAGCTCACCATTTGAGCTAGTTTTCCCATTTGAGTGCCCCTTTTGGCCCACCGTCCAAGAACCTTGGAGAAGGAAAAGGAACCCATTGGAGCACGGAAGCAGCCCTCCTGGACTACTACAAGAGCTCCACCAACCTCCACATCTGAGGTAAATGTAACTTTGGTCATATCATAATACAAAATAAAACTCTCCATTATATTATCGTTGTCCTTTTATTTATGTTGATGCATATGTTAGCTTAGATTTTGTACTGTTTTACTGTTTATTGAACTGCTACTAAGGAGACCATTCTCCTTAGTAGGTGCTCATTTGCACAAGCTAGGGTGAAAACCCTAGCTACAGTCACTTCCGTGTGTTTGGTAGTGAAGCCTAAAAGTGAAAAGTGCATATTTGTTGGATATTCTGAATATGTAAAAGGTTATAGACTTCTTCAACGACATTCTCATGATATAATCATTAGAAGAGATGTTAAATTTGATGAAAATCTCTTGGCCTCCGAGCCTAACTCGACAGTTGTGCCATCTTTGGCATGTGAGCCTAATTCGACAATTGTGCCTTCTTCTACTTCAAACTTCTTTGATAGATTTCCAACTCCGGTTTCTGATGATGATAGTGAGGATGAAAATCCACCTCCGCCTGCTAAAATTCCTCTAGTTGCACTAGCACAAGTTCTTCCTCGATGGGTCTGTTCAACATGTGAAGAAGCTGGTGATCTTGTCGGTGATCCTAGAGATCAACGTTGAACACATTCTCAGTTTCAGTGAGCCTCTTCTCTTTTGGATCAAGTTTTCATGAATCATGATCCAGAAAATTTTGCAGAAGCTTCAGGAAATCTAGATTGGGATGCAGCTATGGATGAAGAATATCGTTCCTTAATGGCAAACGACACTTGGGATCTCGCACCTTTTCAAAAAAGAAATAAAACTTGTTAGATGTAAATGGGTCTATAGAACTAAGTATCCATCAGATGGAAGTGTTTAATGACTTAAGGCAAGGTTAGTTGCCAAAGGTTTTTCACAAGTTGAAGGGATTGACTACAATGAAACCTTTTCTCCTGTCACAAAAATGAACTCCATCTTCCTTGTTCTTTCCCTTGCAGCCTTACATAAATGGGAATTCCATCAAATGGATGTCAAGTCTACATTCTTACATGGTGATTTATAGGAGAAAATTTACATGGAACAACCTCCTGGATATGTTCAGAATAACTCTAGCCTTGTCTGTTGCCTTAAGAAATCCTTATATCACCTTAAGCAAGCTCCTAGATCTTGGTATGCCAAAATGGATAGCTTTCTCCTTGACATTGGTTTTTATAGATGCCATTCTGACCCCAATGTCTACAGCAAGATAGTAGGAAACCATCTCATCATACTTGTTCTATATGTTGATGACCTTATTCTTACTAGTAGTGACCGTAAGCTTATAACCCATGTGAAATCCAATCTTAAGCAAAATTTTGAAATGTCAGACTTAGGACATTTGCATTATTTTCTTGGTCTCTACTGGTTGCTTTCTGGATAGACCCAGGTTTTCAGGATGTGCAGCAACAAACAACCATTTGGCGCACTGGCCCTTTCGGCAACGAGTTGCGCAGCAGCCCGAAGTCTCACCCGAAGTGGCTATGGGGGGGCTAAGGAATCAGGTTTCCTTAACCTAGGTGGTGTGGCGTCTACAGTCTTCTCTCTTCCCTTCTTGGAGGTAACCCCTGAATAGAGTGTCTTACTCTTTCACAGATCTCCTAGCGCTACAGCGCCGGAACTCACTCTTCTCAGCCGAGCTGCGCGGTAGCTCCGCACCTGCGCATGAGTCTTTTACCCGCTACCTACGATACACTATGTATCGTCTCTTCCCTTGCGCCATAACGCAGTAACACACTCCTTTAGTGCTATGGCGACAGTGTTCTTACAGACTCCTTCGACAATGCACAAGTACAACTTCTAAGGGAGCTTCCAGGATTTACTTTACATAATCATTCATAAAGATAGCGAAACATTCATAGAAACATAGATAGTAAAGCAAAGAAATGCAATCACATAAAGCATCACCACAACAAGAATTATGTGGTTCACTTCCAGGAGGGAAGCTATGTCCACGAGAACTGTGTTTTCTATTATCTTGATATGGAGATAACACAGTTCCGCTGCACACACAGCTGCAGCCTTAGATCTTTCTGGGAAACTCCACGCACACAGCTGGGAGCCCTTCCCTTAGATCTATTCTCTTCTTCTACAGATATTACCATGACAAAGACATACAATTACATTCCCCTCTCAGTCCTCTTGCGACTGGTCGATACATGCAATGGCCCTTACGCCAAGCGGTCTTCCTGCGAGATCACGGCCTTCTTACATGCACAAAATGATCATTAACAGCTTAAAAGATACAGCAATACAAATGACTCAGACATCAACTTAGACTGTCCGTGTAACTTAGTAACTATCCAACTCTTTTCCCTTTTCAATTACACATATATATAGGTGGCCCTGAGGGTCGCACCTTTACAAAACTGTGGGCCTTTCCTGACAATGATCCCCAAAAACCCTAACTGCGGACACGGCTAGGTGTACTGTAAGCACCTCTTGCAGTCACGTCGCAACTTCCTGCAGACTCCACGATTTTCGACGCAGATCGCGGGTATGGCCGCCGCTTCATCGTTCTTCGCTCCTTGTCCTTCGCCTTCAATGCTTCGGCCCGTTGCTCTTCCTTGGTCCGAGCAACCATAACTTCCTGTACTTTGCCTTAATGAGGGTAGCTGAGCCCTCTATTCCGCTGCTTCATTTACTGTGGTGGTTGAGCTTTCTACTCGGACACCTTATTTACTCTTTCCTTTGACTTGTGTGCACGAGCTCCATGATTTTCGGCCCGCAATTTGTGGTGAGCTCGTCCATCTGGCGCCATATCGCGCACTGTTCATTTCTGCCCAAAAATGGTGCTTTTCCTCAAAATTAGCACTTTTCCTTCAAAACTTAGTGCTTTTTCCTAAAACTTGGCAGCTTTGCCATAGCTGCGGCCTATGCTCCAACAGGCCCCTAACACTTACTTGTGGCTCGTCCCTGAGCCACTCGCACTATCTTGCGGTTGTTTTACTTGTGCATCTGACTTTGCTTGGGTCGCAGCGAAGGCTTGCTTCCACTGCGCAATAGCGGAGTCCATGTCTTGCACGCACTTCATGGCTGTCTGCACCAGGTCTGAAGTAGCTTCTTCTCCTTCTGCGCCATCAACCAACTCTTGAGACTCAGCAAATGCTTTGACCTTGGCCTCTACTTGGGTAGCAAGTTCAGCATACTCATCCATAAACGGCTGAATGATGTTGGCGAGAGTAGCATCTTTGTCTCTGAGCCTGTGCAGTTCTTGCTGGACTTTGCGGACTTTGCTCATCTTTCTCATTTTGGCTAAGCCTTCCAAGGGCTTAGCTTCTTCGTTCAGAACAGTTAGGGACTGTTCTGCTGCTTTCACCTGTTCCAAAAGGGCAACTTTAGAAGGGATCTTCTCAAGCTCAGCCCAAGCCTGCATAGCTTGCGTCATTAACTGCTAGGCTTCGTCTACTCTGCGCTTCATTTGGGTAGAAGCTATGCGCAGTGCTTCAAGTCGTTCTTGCTTATCATCTGTGGGAGGCACTACGACACGAGCTTCCAACTCAGTGAGCTGCTTTCTATGGTCCTTAGCCATAGAAACTACTTGATGTTCTAGGGCTTTCGCCCTTCTGCCAATGCGTTGAACTTTCTCAACTAAAGGAAGGTCTGGTTGAATCGGGCAGGCCGAAAACTCCTGGGCAATTTCATCGATGGCATTCCTTAGCCCAGTGTCTCGTGCTTCGTGAAGTGCAAGCTGTGCAGAGATCTCCTTATAGCTTTCCCTTAGCTCTACTTCCTACGTCTGCAGTCTTTGATTGGCGTGGAATGTGGAGAGCTCCCTAGCTCTCAGCTCAGTAGAGACCTACTCGTGAACCAACTGTAGAGTTTCTAACAGAATTAGTGACAAATTTATTTCAACAGGGCCAACCGTGCTTACCTATGGTGCAGCCATAGGATCCGGGAGTGTCATTCTTGCGGGCGGGATGTGGACGACAGTGTGCCTTTCTGTAGGTACTTCAACCCGCTCGGTGCTTGTAGATGCTTGCGGTGCCTGCGATATGGATGCTGGCGCATGGGTCTGCGCAACTCGTCCTGCGAGACCTTTCAACTCCACGAGCTGCAGATCCAAAGCACTTCTGATATTGGCCTGAGAGGCACGTAGCTCCTAAAATGGCTACTTCAAGTACTGGTTGAGCCTCGCGGCAAGGATCTCATAGGGATCTCCAGTCATTTCTGCGGATTGCGACAGCTTCTGCTTCTTGGTAGCCGGTCCTGACAAACCTTCACCATTCTTTTGCCTGATCTTTTCCTTGCCCTTATCTTTCTTTGGTGCCTCAGGGGGTGGCATCGTGGAAGCGGCTTCAGTGGCCTACTTCCATTCATCTGGCCAGGACTTCACAGTGTCCTCCACATCCTGGGTAGTCATTCAGTAGAGCCCTATGGCCCATTCTTCCAACTAAATTCCACGAGGGCGGAAATAGATTTCCTGCAAGTTGGCAGAAAAGACCAACTTCATTCCATAGAGTTCTGTCATCTCCTCAGTAAGCCTCGGCATCTCCAGGATGGTATCCCTGAGAAGATGATAATACTTGAAGAACATGGCGCGGTTCATCTTGCGCTTCATGGGATTACTAGAATCTCAGAGGTTGACATAGCGCATCCCTGTAGCCTCTCTTGAGCGGCGCGGAAGAAACTGGGTGTTGGGCGGTTCCTTCCACCCGACAAAGGCACACAAGATCAGGAGCCAAGAGAAATGGAACAGCTGATTGGCGGTGTCCTGAATGTTCCAGCAGTCTTCCAAGAATGAATGCAGGAGGAAGAGAGACCAGTTATACTGCTCTCCCTCCGCAGCTGCAATTGCGAGCTCTACAACAGCTCCAGGGACTTCTTCAGGTCAGAATTTCATTAAAAGTCTACCTGTGAGAAGACTTCCTGTGAATCTGAGTGCTTCATCTTCAACTACAGTGAGGTCATAAGCCCGACCTCCTCTCGACAATTTGTATTTATGCACCTTCTATGCAGTCAGCTTTCGGTCCTTGTCTTTACCAATGAAATGGACATTGGGGTCCTTACCAACCTTAGATAGGCCGGTAATTCGATGAATCAGGTCCACATTCAGATCAATTGGCCTCCCTAGACAAAGATAACCACCGTGAACATAAGATAACAGGACCTTGACAACCGCATTAACTTCATTGCTACGCCTGAAGTGCGGTAGCTTCAACAGGTTCAGCAGTCCAGGCTTATCTAGATTTACTGCAAATTCCCGTGGGACGAATTCATCAATCTTCTTAACAGGATTATGGACCACCGTCAGATAGTGATCTAGTGTGAACTGAGGATACATTCTATAATCTCCCAAGTTGAAGTTAGAAAACTTAACTAGCGGAAGATGTCCAAGCAGGGATCCTTCTTCTTCCACGATTTCTGCCATTGGTGGCAGCGGAATCGAATACTTGGCATTCTTGGGAATACGCACCTCAGGTGCATCATCTGGGTGTAGAGGAATGTAGTTAAACAGAGTGGCCAAGGGCTCTGGAATGGGTACCTCCAGTTGCTGCTACTGCTGGGGCTGTTGTTGAGACGCCCTTGTGCCCGGGGACTGTCTGGGATAAGAGAAAATAGGAAGCTTGACACTCTTGGTTGGGGTAGCCATACCGAAGTCTAACCCTCTGCATCTGAAGTGACAGATGAATTCTTCAGTTGACAGGTTCTCTGACATGAACCTGCATACACGACAAACACTGAATAGAAAATGGCAGAACAACGTAGGATGCGAACTCTGAAAATAGAGGGAAGCAGTCTACACGATACGGCTCTGAAAACAATGGCTTAGACTCTCAAACAGGACAACTATACAGCTCAATAGCAAGGAAAGTAACCCAAGCATATACGAATGAGGGTTATTTATAGCTGAGGCAAGTAGTAGGTGTGGACAGGTGGCGCTAATAACCGTTGGCACCTAAGTGGATGAGTTGACAACCCCCCCCGTGCCTCTATGGTGCATTAAATGCGAGGGATGGGCTCTGACAGCCTTTGGGAGATGTGCTAAGGCCTTCAGCTCCTTAATTAAATGTGAATCTTAGGGAAATCAAGACGAATCTGTCAAAGCAAGTACAATTAGATGGCGGTCTCATCCTTCATTAAGACTCAGACGCGGCTACAGAACTACCGCAATTCAAATTTTCGGTGGGTAACTTCAGCATGGGTAACTGTGCACATGGAGGGCTCCACAGTGAGGAGAACTCCACAAGAGCGAAAATAGGCTCGCTCAGAACAAGCTTTATTGACTGCGCGAATGTTTCAAGGAACTGCGCGGGAAGCTAGAGACTGAAAATGTCTCGCGACTTCCGGGTAGACTATGATAAGTGCGATGCCTCTTTCAACTACACTGGACATCTACACGACTTTAGCAACTGATTAGGTAGATAGGGAGGAGTGGCCATCACGATAAAGCTTGAGTTGAATCCCATTGATCATTGTGGGCAACAACTCTCCATTAAGCTTCGCAAGCTGAACTGCTCCACCTTCTGTTATCTTCATCACTTGAAAAGGGCCTAACCAATGTACACGAAACTTGCCTGGAAACTTGATGAATTTACTATCATATAGGAGTACCAAGTCTCCTTCCTGAAAGGATTTATTCTTAATATGCCTGTCATGCCAAGCCTTCTGTCTCTCCTTCTGCACTTGTTGATGGAATCCAGCTAAAAGCCTGTCTTCTTCTATGGCAACCAATTGTGATAGCCTTTCACTCATAGTATCAGTATCTGCCATTTCTATAATTTGAGCAATTATGAGACTAGTAACAATGTATTCCATGGGCATGACTACTTCTTGTCCATGCACCAAACTAAAAGGTGTGTGACCTGTTAATTTCTTGTATGTGGTTCTGTAAGCCCATAACACAGCCGTGACTCTAAGGTCCCAATCATCTCTTTATTGATTACAGATCTTGGTCAGGGCATTCTCCAGAATCTTATTGAATGCCTCCACCATACCATGAGCTTGAGGGTGGTAGGGTGTACACTTATGGTGACTAATGTGGAATTATTCAGTAAGGGCTTCTATAGTCTCGTTCAGGAAATGTGTGCCCTGATCACTCATTAGAATCAGTGGACATCCAAATCTAGTGACAATATTCTCAAAAATGAACTGCGTGGCAGTGACAGCGTCACAATTCTTAACTGGCTTCACCTTAGCCCATTTGGTGAGGTATTCAGTAGCTGTGATGATGTATCTTGCGTCGGTTCTCTTTCGTGGTGGGTTGATAGGGCCCACAAAATCAATGGCTCACTTATCAAAAGCACGCACTGTTATCTGGGGTCTTAGCGGCATTTCAGCTCTTCTTGAAGGTTTTCCTCTTCACTGGCACACATCGCAACACTTGTAGAATTGCTTAGTATCCTTGTGCAATGTTGGCCACCAAAGACCTGCGGCTAAGATCTTCTGCGCAGTTAGCTTTCCTGCGAAATGGCCTCCTGCGGTTCCTGAGTGCGCTTCTGCGATTATGGAATTCTTCTCATGCGGTAAAATGCATCTGCGCAAGACTTCATCAGGGCCCAACTTATAGAGATGGCCTGCTATCAAAGTGAAGTCTGCAGCTTTGACAACAAGTTGTTTCTTCTGCTGCATTGTGAACTCAACTAGTGCTTGCCCTGTAGTGAGAAACTCAAGAATATCAGAATAATACTCGTCTGCTACTTGAACAGAAAACAGCTGCGCATCGGGCAGATTGTCCTCCAAATTTGTAGGTTCCTCCCCTGACTCTATCCTAGATAAATGGTTTGGTCCTGCATTCAATATACCTGGTTTCACAATAATCTCAAAATCATACTCCTGGAAGAGGAGTATCCATCTGCAAATTCTTCCCCCTAACACTAGCTTATTGACCAAGTACTTCAAAGCAGAATGGTCAGTATACATTTTAAAATGAGCACCCAATAGATAGTGTCTGAACTTCTGTAAGGCATACACCATAGCGAGTCCTTCTCTTTCTGTAGTGGTGTAGTTCTTCTCAGCTGTAGACAGCTTTCTACTAGAGTAAGTAATGGGGTGGTCAATACCTCCTTCTCCCGGTTGTGTCAGTACAACCCCCAATGCTATGGAAGAAGCATCTACATGAACATGAAAGGGTTTTCTCCAGTCTGGGAAAACTAGAATATGTGCTATGACCATCTTTCCTTTAAGTGTGTCCAAGCTCTATTGGCATTCTTCTGTCCATTGGAATTTCGAATCCTTTTTCAGCAGTCTTTCCATAGGCGCAGTGATCTTTGCATAACCCTTGATAAATTTCTTGTAGTATCCTGTATGCCCCAATGTAGTGCGCAATTGTTTGACTGAGTTGGGAGCAAGCAAGTTAGCAATGATGGAAACCTTCGCAGGATCCATCATGAGTCCTTGTCTGCACACAATGTGACCCAACAAAATACCAAAAGGAGCACAGAAGATACATTTTTTCAAGTTAATGGAAATCTGATACTGTCTACATTTTTCTAACATCATCCTTAGATTCCCTATATGGTTCTTTAGTAAACCAAACACAGTCCAGTCATCAAAATAGACTTTTAGAAACTTATGAATGAATTCTTTAAAAACAGCAACAACGACTCTAGAGAAAATAGCAAGAGCATTTTTAAGACAAAAGGGCATTACCGTATACTGGAATGAGCCCCATTCAGTCGCAAAAGTGGTCTTATGGCGGTCCTCTGGATGGATTCCGATCTGATGGTATCCTAAAAAGCCATTAGTGAAGGAGTAAGCCTCTTGTCCTCCAACATTGTCAAGCACTTCGTCTGTAAAGGGCGTAGGAAATGGATCATGTGTTGATGCGTCGTTGAGCTTGCGCAGGTCCACGCAGATTCTTATTTCACCTTTTGTCTTTTTCTCTTGTACCACCATAGGACTAATCCAATCACTTTCCTCTACTGGCTCAATGATATAGCTGTGAGCATCTTATCAATTTCTTCTCTAACCTTTTCTTTATCTCGTGGGTTCAACCTGTACGGGCGCTGTTTTACTGGCTTAGCGTCCGCTTTCAAAGGTATGCACATAACTCCTAAATCTCCTAGGATTCCTTTCATTTCTGTAAACTTGGTAGGAAAGATATCCTGGTACTCATGTAGTAAATCTGCAATATGGCCAACAGTTTCATCATCCCAATAATCTCCTATAGAGGCAAACTTGGGTTCGGCTTCTGTACCAATGTTAATATTCTTGAGCTTGATGTGTTCTGTAACGGTAGGGATATGAAGTTGAGGGACTTCAACTTTGCACGTCCCTTCTGACTCTGGAATATTGATGTTGTGAGGATCATCATCCTCTTCTCCAGTGGTGAAATTATAGCATTCCAAGGCATGTTCCATCTGGACAGCCCAATCTGGTTTAGAATACTCTGGTAAAGGACATTGTCCAAATATCTTCTTTCTAATACACTTTAAAGCCTGATCGATGCTTGGATGTTCTGACTCAAAGCTGAAAGTGAGTTGAAAACTTTCGATCATGAGAGGCCAAGTGATAGTGCCTTTGCGCAATTCTATTTCAGTGTACCAGTTCCTTGGAACTATATCCAACGTGTGGATGAATAGGTGAACCCACTCATCCTCTGGAATATCTGACCATTTCTGAATACATGCTTCAACGTGTGACCTGGGGTCACTCTGTCCATCATATTTACACAAAAATCCTGCTGTAGTCTCTTGAAATCTGCGCAGTATCAACCTGCGATAGTCTTTCCATGTGTCGATATTTTCTTTATGCGCACCCCACCATCTTGTGGGTGTAGCGCGCAGTGCTACATCCAATGCTGGTATGCGCTGCTCATCTAGGATTTCTTGTTCATATGCATGTATGAATTCACTTACTCCAGTTAAACCATCAAAGATTGGAGTGTTATTCAATTCTGTGCCAATCCATCGAATGGATTTAGTTGTCATGGCGCAACGCCTTGTAGAAACCTCATGTAAGTGATTCTGCCAATTTTCCAGTCCTGCTTCTGAATCTAATGTGCATGACCTATCGCATCACCAGCTGATATGGCCGTCCGCTGTGGGATTAACATAATCATTATGACTAGCAGTCATCTGATACAAACTTTCCATGTGGCCCACTTCTTCTTCTGCTCGAATGGTTTCAATATACCGTGGTCCTTGAAGGGGATCAAGTGGTGCAATGACCCTAATCTGGTCATCCTCAAAGGTCATCTGTCTTTTCTTCAAATTAATGACAGCCAGATTATCAAATGCCCAGTCTATTCCTAAAAGTGTTGGGTAAGGTCTACTGTCATCTAGAATTTTGATTACTTCAAAGTCTACAGAACTTCTTACTCCCTCAATATCAATGTGTACATTAAGTAATATGCCCAATGGAGAAACTCGTTGCTGATTTGCTAGTCCTAGATGGATAGGAGATCTGATAAGCTGAGGACTACCCATTTGTTCCCAAGTCTGCATGGTGAGAACATTAACTTATGAGCCTAAATCCAAAATGACTTCGTCCATTTCAAATGCTCCAATCTGCGATGTGAGTCTTATCTCTCTTCCAGTTCTAGTATGACTCCTGATCTGATGAACAGCATGCTGCGCTCTGTTCATCGAAGCAGATTGTTGACACTGATCCCATAGGTGTTGGAGTTCCATAGTTGCTTTTTCATTGCGCAACAACTTTAAGCAGCTTCTCAGGAAAGCATGAACACTGCCTAGTGTATCCTCCTCATCAGGCATTCCAGATGTAGTAGCCTGCTCTTGTACCAGGTTCTCTTGACTTGGCACATGCGGTTTGATATCATTGTGCGGTAATGTGACAGAACTTGAAGCTCCTGGATCTGAGAAATACTCTTGAGCTTTCTTGAATGCTTCTTTTTGCTTCTGTATGTCGAGTGGGGATGGTTTAATATTAGCGCAGCGCACCCACTGTGTTGCTGGATTTCTAGTTCCCGACTCTGGCGCACTAGTGGTTACACCACTGCGCATCACTATATTAACTGTGGGATCTACTGCAATCAACTGAATATTCTGGTTAACCTGTGGCTTCTTTTCTTGCATCTTGGCCATCAACTAAGGGAATTCTTCAATGAAATGATCATAAGATTTACAGTATCTGGAGGTGGTTGTAGGGTTTTGGCAATCCCTTGCATAATGTCTTTGAGCTCCGCAGTTATAGCAAGTGATCTGTCCTCTTCCACGACCAAAACCTCCTGTGCGTCCTTGTCCCCTGTAATTTCCTCCTCGGCCTTCGCGAGCTGGGTCATACTGCGGATGTTGTGGGTCCCTGTGGTTTTGACTGTACTCTATAAACATCATGTTTTCTTTCTATCATAAGGTCATATGCTCTGCAATTGTTCTCATCATGGCCTACTGATTTATAGAAATTGCAATATAGATTCTTTGGAGTTTGTACATATTTCTGTAACAAGTGACACTCTTGTGGTCTGTGGCCTCTAGTTCTACAGATTTCACACCAAGGCCCCTGAGCCTGTGGTAAAGGGTTAGGTGCTCCGGTTGCAATATAATCTATGAAAACAGGACAATGGTCCTTTGAATGTCCTTGTGCTCTACACTTTGTACACCAAATTTCTTCTTTAACATCCTTCCTTTCTTAATATCATGCACTTGCAAAGTTAAGTTTGCTATTTGGTTCTGCAACTGCGCAACATCATTGCTTGTTCCAGCAATTGGTGAAGCTTCTAGTTTCATAGCCATCTCTAGAGCTTGTTCTTGAGTAGTGAGATTCTGTTGCATAAGAGGAAATCTAATATGAGGAAGCAGCGCAGCAATGAACCATTTCTTATGTTGCTGCGGTGCAAACTCAAAGCTTACTTGATCTATCAAGGCTTTGAACTTTTGGTCAAAGTCCCATACTGATTCTGTAGGTAACTACATTATGTCTTTGAGTTCTGTTATGCACTGTGATTCTGATTTAGGTTTCTTGAATTCTTTAATCATAGTACTTCTTACATCAGCAAGCGTCCTATTCTGTGCTACTAAGTATTTTATAAACCAGGTTAAGGCTCTCTCTCTTAGTGTGGTTGCTAACTGAACCAGCTTAACAACATCATCATTAATTTGCTTAATCGTCCAAATGGATTTACATAGAAACCAGTGCTGCTTAGGGTCTTCTAGCCCTGTTCCTCTAAAGGTTGGTAGCTTCATGTCATCACCCATCCTTCTTGCGCTAGGTTGACGTGGAGGTGCTGTGGCACTGCCTTCGGGATGGTTAAACAAAGGTGAGGCTGAGGTACTAGAAGTACCGTGCAGGCTACTAGAGGGTGTTACTACGGGGTTCTGCTGAGCCCAGACTGGCGTTTGCGGTGTAAAAGGGTGATAAGGGATATGAGCACTCCCTTGTCTCTCTATATGGCTCTCTCTACGAGCTCGGCTATCTTCTGGGATAGACTCAAAAGAATGTTGGTTGAGGCCTAATTTATACCATTTTCCGCTACGAGTGCAACCAATAACTTCAAGATCACTATCAGAATCTGTGGACATTACTTGTCTATGCTATTCAGTGGAAGCTATGCATAGTTTTCCTTTTTCATATAAGAGCATTTTAATCCACAAGTTCAGAGAATTTAAGAACTTACCCCTGTATGCTTTGAAGAAGCTCCTCTCAGCCTCGCTAAAGCTTTTTCTCGTATCTACTGCAAACTCGGTGATGAAGCCTTCCAGCAGACTGTTCAACTAAAAGTCGACTGCGTGGGACACAGGATTATCTACCCGCTTCAAAATGCTAACTAGCTCAGGCATCCAAATGATAGGTTGATCAACATGCACAGTGGGTCCAGTATCTGCTAGCTTAGATACCCACTCATGCAACTCGAGTGCAAATGTTACAAAGAATATTTCATGAAGCTCAGTATAAATATGCTTCTGCAACTAGTCCTCTGTCTGAAGCCTAGGGATTCTATTTTCACGTTCAGCGAACTCTCTAGCCTTTGAATCAAACCACTCTTGAATTTCTTTAGCTGTAGGATTCCAGCACCACATTGCCTTCAAAATAATAGGGTTAAATCCAGAAATGGAACCATTTGTTGGCTTCTTTCTGGACAGACTCGGGTTTTCAGGATGCGCAACAACAAACACCCCTTTGGCGCACTAGCCCTTTCGGCAATGAGCTGCGCAGCAGCCCTAAGTCTCACCCGAAGTGGCTATGGGGGGGCTAAGGAATCAGGTTTCCTTAACCTAGGTGGTGTGGAGTCTACAGTCTTCTCTCTTCCCTTCTTGGAGGTAACCCCTGAAGAGAGTGTCTTACTCTTTCACAGATCTCCCAGCGCTAGAGCGCTGGAACTCACTCTTCTCAGCCGAGCTGCACGGTAGCTCCGCACCTACGCACGAGTCTTTTACCCGCTACCTCCGATACACTATGTATCGTCTCTACCCTTGTGCCACAACGCAGTAACACACTCCTTTAGCGCTGCGGAGACAGTGTTCTCACAGACTCCTTCGACAATGCACAAGTACAACTTCTAAGGGAGCTTCCAAGATTTACTTTACATAATCATTCATAAAGATAGCGAAACATTCATAGAAACATAGACAGTAAAGCAAAGAAATGCAATCACATAAAGCATCACCACAATAAGAATTATGTGGTTCACTTCCATGAGGGAAGCTACGTCCACGGGAACTGTGTTTTATATTATCTTGAGATGGGGATAACACAGTTCCATTGCGCACATAGCTGCAGCCTTAGATCTTTCTGGGAAACTCCACGCACACAGATGGGAGCCCTTCTCTTAGATCTATTCTCTTCTTCTACAGATATTACCATGACAAAGACATACAATTACATTCCCCTCTCAGTCCTCTTGCGACTGGTCGATACATGCAATCGCCCTTACGCCAAGCGGTCTTCCTACGAGATCGCGGCCTTCTTACATGCACAAAATGATCATTAACAGCTTAAAAGATACAGCAATACAAATGACTCAGACATCAACTTAGACTATCCGTGTAACTTTGTAACTATCCAACTCTTTTCCCTTTTCAATTACACATATATATAGGTGGCCCTGAGGGTCGCACCTTTACAAAACTGTGGGCGTTTCCCAACAGTTATCCCCAAAAACCCTAACCATGGACACGGATAGGTGTACTATAAGAGCCTCTTGCAGTCATGTCGCATCTTCCTGTAGACTCCACGATTTTTGGTGCAGATCGCGGGTATGGGCGTCGCTTCATCGTTCTTCGCTCCTTGTCCTTCGCCTTCAATGCTTTGGCCCGTTTCTCTTCCTTGGTCCGAGCAACCATAACTTCCTGTACTTTGCCTTAATGACAGCAGCTAAGCCCTCTATTCCGCCACTTCATTTACTGTGGTGGTTGAGCTTTCTACTCGGCCACCTTATTTACTCTTTCCTTTGACTTGTGTGCACGAGCTCTATGATTTTCGGCCCGCAATCTGCGGTGAGATCGTCCATCTGGCGTCGTACCGCGCACTGTTCATTTCTGCCCAAAAATGGTGCTTTTCCTCAAAATTAGCACTTTTCCTTCAAAAATTAGTGCTTTTTCCTAAAACTTGGTAGCTTTTCCATAGTTGCGGCCTATGCTCCAACAGTCTCCAAGTCCTGCAAACCAAAGAAGGAATATTTCTTTCTCAGTCTAAGTATGCTTGTGACCTTCTTCGTTGCTTTCACATGGATGATTGTAAACCAGCCCCTTCTCCCTTCCAGTATAGAGTCAAACTTTCTGCCACTTGTACTTCACCTTAAGTAGATGTCACCTTGTATCGTCAGCTTGTTGGTAGTCTCTTATACTTGACTCATTCCCGTCCTGACCTTTCCCTTGTCGTTGGTCGTGTTTCCCATTATATGCAAACACCTCATGAAAGTCACTGGAAAGCAACTAAAAGAATACTTCAATATATTCGAGGTACAATTCAGTTTGGGATTCATTACAGTATAGGGGGGGGACCTTTGTTGGTTGGTTTCATTGATTCAAATTGGGCCAGCGATCCTAATGATCGAAAGTCTACTGCAGGTTATGTTTTCAGTCTAGGATCTATACCTATCACTTGGGCTAGTAAGAAACAACATGCTCTTCCTCTTTCTTCAGTAGAGGCAGAATATTGAGTCGTAGTTAATGCCAGTTAAGAAGCTTTATGGCTTCAACAGATCCTTTCACAGTTTGGATTCGAGTAGTATCAACCTACTCCACTTTGTTGCGACAATCAAAGTGCCATAAAGCTCACCAAAAATCCAGTTCTACATCAATGCAGCAAACACATTGAGCTACATATGCACTTCATCATAAATCTTGTTCATGATCATGTTCTTGAAGTGCTCTTTTGCCCTACAGATGATCAAGTTGCAGACATCTTCACCAAGTCTCTTACAGAAGTGAATTTTTCTAAACTTGGATCCATGTTAGGAGTTCAAGAATGTGTCATTAAGGGGGGATAGACTCTAATTCCTCCTTCCTTCTCCTAATAGTGTCACTTTTGTAAATCCTTCAATCCTATCCCAAGTTGTTATTAAGGGGGGATTTTAGGATATTTAGACACTTAGGAGTTAGTTAAGATCAACTTGTGTAATCGATCCATTAGGTAAAGTGTGTTTCTTTAGTATGCATTTGTAAATATTTAAATCCGATGCTCACGATATGTTCTAGAAATAGAGTGATCTGACGGCTCAAATTTTCTTAGATCATACCTACCCTTGATCTATGGCTTAACACCCGATTGGTCCATGATCTCTATTTAAAGAGCATGGAGGGTCATTGTCTAGTTGATCGATTATGAGAAGCTCATTTGTAACTTTCTTTCTTTTGCATAATAAACTGCTTCATAGAATCTATTTGGCCAGGGTCGTGGAGTGTTTCCCTCATGAGGGTTTAAACCACGTCAAAATATCGGTGTATCGATCTGTGATTTATTTGTGTGAAGTGGTTTCTCTAGGTGTTCAGTCTTTTGGGAGTACCCTGTGTACCCGAACAATAGATACATGGGAGAAATTTGTCGAATATGTCCGAAAGGAGTTCTACCCGCCCAAGTACGTTGAAAAATAGTATAAGAAGTAGTAGCAGCTAAGGAAATTGAAAGACTAGTCCATATAGATTTACATCGACGATTTCTACTGACTATTGGCTAGACTTGGTGTTCAAGAATAAGAGAAATTGCTTGTTCTGAAGTACGTCAGCGGATTGTCCCCGTACATTCAATAGGAGATGGAGTTTTTGACTATCAATAAAGTTGCAGATGCATTCCACTATGCTAGTAAACTTGAAGCCAAACAAAAAGGAAAAGCACGGTTCCTGACTAAGCCAACGAGATGACCATCTCAAAAGAAGGCACCAGCCGACTTTGACAAGTCAAGATCTTCTCAGCCAACTACACCAAAGCAAGATCATGGAAACAAAAATTCTCAGAAATACAAAATAGAACATAGCAAACAACCTCCTACCGAGAAATGGTGTGATTACCAAAATTCATCATTGCATGATAGGTCTAAATAAAAAGCTCGAAATCCATTTTTGGTAAAAGTGTCGACATCCAACTTGTTCGACAAAGCTCTGGTAGAATCTGACCCAGGAGCAACAACCCTTTTAACATTGACATCGACTACTCCATCCGCCTAGACTATCGCCGACGAGGAGGAACAAGAGCTCCTATTCGATACACAGATATGAGTTTAAAACAACCCATTGCATCTGATTGTGGATAATGGTAACCAGAATAAATTTGTTTATGAAGATATCGTGAAGGAACTAGGTCTTGTTACCACTCCACATCCTCATCCTTATAACATTGGTTGGATGAAGGATGGACAGGAGCTAGGGATCACTTGACAATGCAAACTCACCCACTTCATTTATCCTTTTGAAGATGAAGTACTCTGCGACGTGGCACCACTCTCCGTAGCTGATGCCTTGTTTGGGAAACCTTACTTATGGGATTGACATGGAAGTTACCAATCACGACCTCAAAATGTGATTGTCAGAATTTGGAACCAATGGTATGACATACCAGAGCGACGACCTACACTAACGGTTGCAATGATATATGCTAAACAGATGGAAAAGATCATCAACCATGCTCATAAGTTCACATTGATCATGATTAAGCCACAAAATTCCAGGAAGATTGCAGCAACTAGTCGACTCACTGACCAGTGTAGCTCTCGACAGAAGCAACATGTCGACAATATTATTGATGAGTACCAAAACCTATTCCAAGAGCTAGACGGAGTACCTCTACATTTCTAGGTAAAAAACTCAATTGAACTTGCTCCTGGTTGTTCATTACCTAACGCATCTGTTTACAGAAAATCCATTATCGAAAAATGAAGAAATTTGCATACAAATTCAAGATTTGATCAACAAAGTTCATATCCGACCCAACTCCTCTCCTTGTGGAAGTCTAGTCATCCTTGTTCCTAAGAAAGATGGGACTTGGCGCATGTGCATCGACTACAGAGCCCTCAACAAAATTTCAGTAAAGAATAGATACCCTCTGTCGTGGATAGATGAGCTCATTGACTATATGAAACGTGCTAAATTCTTTACTAAGCTCGACCTCAAGTCATGATATCATCAAATTCCAAATGAGCGTGCAAATGTATGGAAAACTTCTTTCAAGACCAAGGAAGGATTGTTTTAATGGTTAGTCCTGGCTTTCAGCTTAACCAATGCTCCTGCGACCTTCATGCGGTATATGGATAACATTCTTTGACCTTTCATTGGAAAATCGGTCATTGTCTATCTCGACGATATATTGATTTTTAGTCGATCATGGGAAGAACATGTCAGACAACTTCGACAAGTCCTCGACACTTTCTGACAACATCGACTCTACTTGAAGATGGAAAAATGTTCCTTTGTGATGAACAACATAAAATATTTGGGGTATGTAATTGACTTTGCAGGCATTCATGTCAATCTAGACAAACTGCAAATCCTCAAATATTGGTCGATTCCTCAAAGTATTCATGAACTAAGAATTTTTCTTGGTTTGGTGACTTTTTATCAACGATTCATACTCGGATTCAGTCACATAGCTTGGAATTTGAATTAGTTAACCAAGGGAAATGGGAAAACTGTCTTCAAATGGACATCAACACAACAAGAAGCTTTCGAATAACTCAAACATGAGCTTTGTACTGCACCAGTACTTGTGTTACTTGATTTTCATCAGCCCTTTGAGATTGAGACAGACGCATCAAGCTATGCCTTCGGCTTAGTGATCACTTAGTCTGGTCACCCAGTCTCTTTTCATTCTGAAACTTTTAACGACACTGCTAGAATATATTCAACGCATGAAAAATAATTGTATGCCATTATGCAAGCTCTTAAGCAATGGAGACATTATATCCTTTGCAAGGAGACGATCATTCTCACTGACCACAATCCTTTACAGTTTGCCCCGTCCTAGTCAAAGTTACAAACAACTTGATAGCTCAAGTGGATTAACTATCTACAACAATTTTAGTTGGTAATTAAGTATAGGAAAGGTAAAGCCAATGCTGCTGCCAATTGTCTGAGTCAACCACCTATTACTCTCCTTCTTACGGTGATGAGTATGCAGGGTTTTGAAACCACCACTTGGCCTCAGTTGTATAAAGAAGACAATGAATTTACATCAGTCTATTGACAACTTCAGATTGACAAGTCGTCGACCTCCGATTATTTCCTTAAAGACACCTTGCTATACAAGCTTGGAAAACTTTCTGTACTGACATGTAAGCATCGAAAAAAGCTCATTCGGGACACGCACTATAGCAAGACTGCAAGACACTTTGGAGTAGCAAAGACCCTTTCTATTATCCATAAGTATTTCTTTTGGCGTTCACTTAAAACTGACGTCAACAAGTACATTTGATCATGCGTGGTTTGTGTCATTACCAAACTGCCTAATCGACGAAAGGGATTGTACACACCTTTTCCAGTTCCTAGTCGACCATGGGAATCTATTTCTATGGACTACTAGATGGGATATCCTAATACCAAACATCAACATGACCCAATCTTAGTAGTAATCAACATATTTTCCAAGATGGCCATTATCATTCCATGCAAGAAGAATATGACAGTGCAGTAGACCGCTCAACTCTTCTTTGAACATGTATGGAAACATTATCGGTTACCGAGAACCATTATTTTCGACATAGATACCATATTTGTCAACATATTTTGGAAGACTCTCTGGAAGCAGCTTGACACAAGACTTTCCTTATCGACATCTTTCCATCTTTAGACAGATGGACAGATGGAAGTTGTGAATCGCTTGGTAGTACAGCCACTTCGTATGTACAACCACAAGCATCGACGAACATGGGATGAAAGTCTTCCATATATACAACACAGCTACAATCGTGCTCAGCACATCTCTATGGGAAATAGTCCATTCGAGATATGTTATGGATTTCAACCCTCAGTGCCTATTGACTTGATTAGTTCCTTGACACAGTCGAACGATACCGATTATAACCGACGAGAATTTGACAAAGCATTGAAGTTTCGAGATAAAATATGCAACATCCAGAAACAAGCACATGAAATGTTGCAACGAGCTAATGCAAAAGCCAACACCCGACATGATAATTATTGTATCCCTCATTCATTTCAAATTGGGGATCAGGTCTAGTTGCATCTCAAGAAGGAACGCTTCACTGTTCCATATAAGAAGCTGTATATTTTGCGATATAGTTTGTATAGTATTGTTGAGTAGATTGGAGAAAACGCTTTCCAGCTTGACATTTCTTCATGCCTGGGTCTGCATCCAGTATTTAATGTGGATCTAATTCGACCATACCATGCACCACTATTGGAACAAAACGACTTGCAGACAAAAAAATCCGAAGACATCCATCCAATGTTCAAGAGCCTCTTCCTTGTGACACCACTATGGAATGACGAGTATGCCATACAAGGATGAACACAATTCCCTTGTTTCAGATGGGTAAAGCCGGATAGATCCCAACACAAGGAAAATGGTACTCTTCTATGGAACTGACTGACAAGTTTCCTCATCTGTACGAGAAAACAATGGGGATCATTGTTTCTTAAGAAAGGAGGTATGATGCACCTAGCAGTTGGCATTATTGTTGGATTCCAACATTGACTTCGACAAGTTCATCAACTGCGACAAGATAATCAACTTCAACAAGCTCAGTAACTTCGACCAGCTCATCAACTTCGACAAGAACCGACTTTGACATGCATCATCGACATTTGCGACTGAATAACTACGATAGATTGTCTCTCTGTCTTCTAGTTGACCGTAATGGTTGAAATTCTGAAACCATTATAACGTCTCTTGTAACTGAACTTAATGGGAAGACAACCCAAGCATCTCAGCACTCTATTTAAGCATGTAAAATATTGTAGTATACGACAAGTAATAGAGAAGAATCAATATCAGTTTGGATTCCTGCATATTATCTGTGTGTGTATGTTTATGTGCGTAGTGTATTCCTGCTTTGCTTATTCTTATGCTTACAACATAATAGTACCAATTCATTCAATCGAATTGTTGTCCCTCTCGTGCACCTGGGAGTGTACGGATCATTTCCACACGTTTCGAACCCACTATTCCCCCGAAATCTAGCTTTACCTCTTCCAATCTATCCACATAGTGTTTTCATAGTGACGAAGAAATACTCGAAGCACTAACCGCACCTGACTTCCCTTGGGACGAGATGCATCATAGATCCTACTTCATTCCCAAGGAGTCTACTCCTGTTACGACCAACCAAATTTCAATTGATTCAAAAGACTTCATTTATAACCAACTAGACTGGTTTAAATACCCCATCCCATCTCCTAATGCTTTCGAAAAAGGTAACATGATGAACATCTCACCCACCATACAGGTCGATATTTTCGTCACATCCGGTATAGTTGAGAACATTACGTTAGGCGCTTCCTGTACTCCAGATGAATTCAATGCCTATAAGAAACTCTTCCAAGAGTTTCGTAATGTTTTCGCTTGGTAATATACTGAGATGCTTGGTCTGGACCTTGCCATTGTTGAACACCGTATCAATACTTGGCCTGACATCTCGCCTATTTTCCAAAAGAAACGACCGAAATTGAAAAATTACTAGCCATGAAGACCGAAATTACCAGCCATGAAGTCCCCTCTATATTACCAACCATGAAGACCGAAATTGAAAAATTACGACAATCTGGGTTCATTTATCCCATTGCTTACACCACATGGGTGTCCAATCCCATGCTGGTTAACAAAAAACAAGGCACCATTCACGTTTGTACTGATTTTCATGATCTGAATTTAGATTGTCCCAAAGACAACTTTCCTACGCCTTTCATCGATCAACTCATTGATGCATGTGTGGGTCACAAGATTCCATCCTTCATGGAGGGTTTCTCGGGTTACGATCAAATTCAAATTCGTAAAAAGGAATAGTATAAGACTGCCCTCACTACTCCATGGGGAACCTTTTCCTATCGTGTTATGCCATTCCACCTTAAAAATTTCGGCCCCACATTTCAATGGGTCATGACCTTTTGTTTTCAAAACTTGTTGGCTCATGATCTAGTTATTTAGTTTTTCAAGATTGACCCAGGTTCTATGCAATTCAGAGAACCAACAAAAACCCTTTTCACTGGCCCTTTCAGAAAACATATGCGAGAAGACTGAGGTCTCACCTGAGGCGAAGTTATGGGGAGGTCATAGAATCAATTTTCCACAACTGGATAATGTACGGTTAACAGACTAGGAGGAGTTGCACAATGTTTCACCCACTTCGTGGCTATCACTTAAACTAGAGCACACAATGAGATTGTGCGTTTGGAAGGGCTACTTAACAATAGGACAGCGCAACTGGAGACTGTGCTACCCCTTTAACAATCACACATCTTCGACATACTTTACTTAGTGTAGACTAGGCATTCAACAAGCGTACTAAACTATCTACTTTGCGAACTTATGTAATATGGCGAGCTATAATGCAAATACACACTTTCGGTGTTGTGTTTCAAGGGAATCACACTTACACAGACTTCCCTAACTTAGTGTTACCCAAATAACTCATGCATTTATCATATTCGACATTACTTGCACCTTAAACATTCATGCATATATGTTCGACACTTGAAATATTATTCTCATCACTCATTCATGTAGAAAATACATATAAAAGCGAAGATATACCCAACTATAAGAATTAACTTAACCAAAACAAAGGCAAACACACTGATCTAATCACACAACACAGTATTTAACGTGGTTCACCCCTAGGATGGGCGCTATGTCCACAGGAACTATTGATTATATTATTGCGAAGGGTCCAACAGTTCCATCCTGCACACTCATCTGCAGGCTTTTCTCTCTACAATGGGTCTATGTGCACACTGCTGTAGAGCCTCTATCTCTCTTTAGTGGGTCTCTACACACACATCTGTAGAGCCTCTTTACAATACTTAGTATTTTACAACATTACTATGAGAGATCAAAACTCAACAAAAATCAACCCTTTCCCTTACAAAAATGCCCCTTTTATATATCGTGCCCTTAGGTCACGTCTTTACAATGCATAAAGGGAAAAAACCCTAAGGTAACCAAAACTAGTGCAGTTACTCCGCCAACTCGGCTTGTCACAGTCGACAGCTGTTCCACTCGCTTATGGCTGCTTTGTTGGGCCACTCGTGGCTCACACACCCTTCTGACAATCGTAGTCTTCATGAAACGGTTATAACTGCATCATGGCATGTCGTTTTCCGCACTTTTGGCCTTCTTGTGGCTGTCGACTCATGGCTTTGCCTCTAATGGTTTCTACAACTGTAACTAACAGGTCACTTTCATTTGATTCAACGCTACTCCTTACCTAGCTCTTGGGAATCATGGAGTCACTTACCCAAAATAGGTCACTTTCATCTGCTCGACCTTTACTTATACTCTTTACCCAATATTACATGTTGTGCTGGCACTGCACACCAACAAAATTGCACTATTCCTTGGTTTCGCATTGCCAATTGTGCTACTTGGACTTCGCAATCCGAACTGCGTCATCGCCAAAACTGTGCCAAAGGAACTTTGCAGTCCGAACTACGCAATTGCCGAAACTATGCTTCATCAAGATTGTGTCAAGTTGGTCCATGCCCAACAGGCCCCTAACACTTACCCGTGGATCTCCCCCGATCCACTTTCACTTAGCAAATTTGGATGCACATCCTCTGGAGGATTTACCTTTTCAGTAAACCCCTGAAGAGTTGCGCTTAGCTTCACAACTACTTCCTTTGTTTCCTGGTTGAAATCCTTAACCGTTTCCAGCATCTCAACTGAGACATCATCTTGAGCATACTCATGCACTATCTTATCCCTGGTGCATAGTTCCTACTATTTCTTTTTGATATCATCAGTTAGGGCTACTACCTCTTCTTGCAGTAGTTGTAGTCACGTTGATGTATATTCCTCCTTATCCCTCAAAAATTTCATCTCTTTTGTTAAGTTCTTGACTTGCGCGAACTTTTGGATTTTCTCCCTTAGGGTGAAGGTATTCATGGACACATTCACAATGTACAACTCTGCCTGCATTTGGTTTACTTCATTATGAAGTTGCTACAGGACAAGTTCGTCCTGTAGCGTGGTCCATACCTCAGTTGCTTCATCCAACAAGTGTTGACACTTTTGTTGAATATTGTAACTTCTAAGAATATTATATTTGTACATTATTTATTCCGGAGATGTTCCATCCCTCCGAGGTGATTCTATTATGTATCCGGAGATGTTTATTCCTCCGAGGAGTTGTGGAAACTAGGGTTATTAGACCCACCATGTGGGGGTCGGCCCAGTCAGTTATAATAGGGTATTTAACCTAATGGTTAAATACGAGCCTACATGTACTTGTGTAAAATATATGTCAAAGTAGTGTATAAATAGAGGAGGTGTGTTCCTCATTTGATACACTCACACACTTGAAAAGAGGAGCACATGTCTAGGATATTTGCTAAGGAGGATTAGAAGGAGGGAGAACATCTTGTATTTTGGTTTATCATCTTATTGAGGAAAGCTTTGCTGGGTTTTCTACCCCATGAGGGTTTCCCAGGATAAATCTGTGTCTCTTGTGTTTATGCTATGCTTGTTGTTTCTTCAGTGATCCTGTATATGCTATTATTGTGAAATAGAATGTAATACTGCTATTTTCTATCTTAGCATATTGAATTTTAACATGGTATCAGAGCTAACCTGAAGGAAGACAAGGTATGGCACTTACGACACTTGCTTTACTTCCGACAATTTGAAGGTTAGGGTTTTACATAGAAAAAACTAGTCATCGTGGAACTTTCGCTATAAATCCATTTCTGTGAAGGTTCAGGGTCTGAAAAGTTTACAGGTCGAAGATAACATCCCCAGGTACCTTTTGTCCAAAGGGAACCCTCAGATTCGTTGTACTTTATGAGTTATGATCAGTACAAGTTAGGGTTTCTGCCTCTTCCAGATCTCAGTCAAAATCCGGTGACCTTGGAAAAAAGGTCATAACTTGGGCTAGGAATCTCCAAATGAAATTTCGTAAAAAGTGACAGGTGGTACACAGAATATACTATCTCAGGAAACTTGTTTAGAGGCCGAAGGTGAACCAGTGACACGTGGCATGCCGTACAAGTTCGCTATCCTGTTTTATCCCATAAACAGGTCACGTTGCGACACGTGGCATAACTCTCTCTCAGAGAGTCCAATGGAGGTCATACCTATTAGGATGGAAAGATAACAGGGCTACCTATCTCAAGAAAAGTTTTCAGAGGCCGAATATCAAACAGTGACACGTGGCACTCCGTACAAGTTCGCTCTCCTGTTTTATCCCATAAACATGTCACATTGCGACACTTGGCATAACTCTCTCAGAAAATCCAATTAAGGTCAGACCTGTCAGGATGGAAAGATGACAGGTCAGGCTACTACAGAAAAAATTTTCAAACCCTGTGGAGTAAAAATTTTAGAGTTATAGCAGAAGCAATCAGGTGCATATTTCTGTCAAAACAGAATTATTTTTAGCACCTTTATTCATGGCTTCCGGAATTTAGGGTTTCGGAGAAAGTTGGAATTTTTTAAGTATGTAACCATGGCTGGAAGCTCCTCAGAAAAATAAGAGTTTAGAGCCTTGGATCGAACCTTTTGATTGGATAGAAGGGTGGGCTTCATCAAACCCTAGTTCGGGTTCCTGTCCAGAAGATCCAGAAGTTTCGAAGGCAATTTTGAGGGGTCAAATTTTGGAGATTTCAAAATTGAAGAATGCTAGGTTGATCAGCTCAGCAAGACACATTCTTCCATCCATTCAGAAGTATGAAAGTCAAAGATTGAATTTTTAGGGTTTCTTTAGCAAACCCTAATCAAGCTCCAGATCAAGTTTCAGGGGGAGTTGAGGCTAAGTCCTTACATAAGAAGACTACAAAACGTTTCGACAGGTATGACTTAAGGAGGTTCAGGTACATTACAAAAGACAAATCAAGTTCCATGACCATGACAACATGAAGACAAAGACTCACGAGGTATGTATGACTTTGTTATATTATGTTTAACCTACGAGACATGCAGGTTCTAGCTCAGGATCTCTAAATCATTGAAGAGATTGTTTAGGTATGTTGTACATAACTAAGCATGTATACTAATCCAGGTATGTTTTCCTATGTCATGTTTGTTGAAATATTGTAACTTCAAAGAATATTATATTTGTATATTATTTATTCCGGAGATGTTCCATACCTCCGATGTGATTATACTATAAATTCGGAGATGTTTATTCCTCCAAGTTGGTTGTGGTAACTAGGGTTTTTAGACCCACCATGAGGGGGTCGGCCCAGTCAGTTATAATGGGGTATTTAACCTAATGGTTAAATACGAGCCTACATGTACTTGTGTAAAATACATGTCAGTGTAGTGTATAAATAGAGGAGGTGTGTTCCTCATTTGACACACTCACACACTTGAGGATAGCGCACTTGTGGAGGAGAGGTCTGCTATTGTGGAGGAGGAGATCATGTCTCAGGGTTTCATCTTTGTATATTTCTGGTCATCTATATTGAGGAAGCTTTGCTGGGTTTTCTACCCCATGAGGGTTTCCCAGGATAAATCTCTGTCTCTTGTGTTTATGCTGTGCTTGTTGTTTCTTCAGTGATCCTGTATATGCTATTATTGTGAAATGGAATGTAATGCTGCTATTTTCTGTCTTAGCATATTGAATTTTAACATGGTATCAGAGCTAACCTGAAGGAAGACAAGGTATGGCACTAAAGACACTTGCTTTACTTACGACAATTTGAAGGTTAGGGTTTTACATAGCAAAAACCAGTCATCGTAGCAATTTCGCTATAAATCCGTTTTGGAGAAGTTTTCGGATCTGAAATTGTTACAGGACGAAGCTAAAATCGCCAGGTACCTTGTGTCCAAAGGACAACCTCTAATTCGTTGTACTTTGTGATTTATGATCTGTACAATATAGGGTTTCTGCCTCTTCCAGATCTGAGTCAAAATCAGGTGACCTTGGGAAAAAGGTCATAACTTGGGATAGGAAGCTCCAAATGAAATTTCGTGAAACGTGACAGGTAGTACACAGACTGTAATATCTTAGAAAACTTTTTCAGAGGCCTAAGTTGAACCAGTGACACGTGGCACGCCGTACAAGTTCGCTCTCCTGTATTATCCCATAAACAGGTCATGTTGAGACACTTGGCATAAATCTCTCTCAGAGAATCCAATTGAGTTCAGACCTATCAGGATGGAAATATACCAGGCCGAGATATCTCAAAAAACTTTTTCAGAGGTCGAAGGTCAAACAGTGACACGTGGCACGCCGTACAAGTTCGCTCTCCTGTATTTTCCCAAAACAGGTCACGTTGCGACATTTGGCATAACTCTCTCTCAGAACATCCAATTGAGGTCAGACCTGTCAGGATGGAAAGCTAACAGATCAGGATATCTTAGAAAACTTTTTCAGACCCTGTGGATCAAAAATTTCGGAGTTACACCAGAAACAATCAGGTACATATTTCTGTCAAAACAGAATTATTTTTTGGTACCTTCATTCATGGCTTCCGGAATTTAGGGCTTTGAAGAAAGTTGGAATTTTTGTAATCGGAGACCATGGCTGGATGCTACTCATCAAAATAGAAATTTAGAGACCAAGATCAGAATTTTTGGTTGGGCAGAAGGCCGGGCTTGATTAGACCCTAGTTCGGGACTTTGATCAGAAAAGTGGAAAATTAGGGCTTCTGTAAAAATGGGAATTTTTGAAATCTGTGACCACGGCTGGAAGCTCCTCAGAAAAATAGAAGCTTAGAGCTTTGGATCAAACCTTTTGATGGGGCAAAAGAGTGGGCTTCATCAAACCCCAGTTCAGGGTCACGTCCAGTGAATCCGAAAGTTTCAAAGGCAAAAATGAGGAGTAAAACTTTGCAGGTTTCAATTTCTGAATATACCAGTTTGATCAGCTCATCAAGGCACATATTTCTATCCTTTCAGAAGTTTGAAATTCAAAGTTTGAATTTTTGGGTTTCTCTGACAAACCCATATCCAGCTCCAGGTCCAGTTCTTGCAAATCAAGTGGATTGGGTTAATCCTAGAAGAAGATGGATTGGTCACCTGCATAAGTGAAGAAGTTTCTAAGGCCTTACATAAGAAGAATACAAGCGATCTCGACAGGTATGACTCATCGAGGTATGTTTCGATACTTGTCCATGATTAAGTTTATGGTATGTTTGTCTTCAGGTTATTACAGTTAGTACAATTTTGATTTTAGATTTGTCGTATAACCTTAACAAAATTATGAATGCATGATAGAAGATATTCATTGGTTAGGGTGTTGACACTTATGATTGTACTAAGGCATTATGATGTTGTGTGAGATTGATGTTGTCTGCTAACAAGATACAGGTACATCACAAAAGACAAATCAGGTTCCATGACCATGAAAACATGAAGACAAAGACTCATCCATAATCTTTGTTCTACTTACGAGGTATGTATGACTTTGTTATATTATGCTTAACCTATGAGACATGCAGGTTCTAGCTCAGGATCTCTAAATCATTGAAGAGATTGTTTAGGTGTGTTGTACATAACCAAGTAGGTATACTAATCCAGGTATGTTTCCCATGAATCTTACCTTGTGTTAGGATCCCTTATATAAGTATACTTGGAATGATTGGTTATGCTTATTCATAAAGTTAGTAATCAAGGGATTATGCATATTATATCTTTTATCTTGATTGATGATATGCATGAGTAAAAGAAGACTTCCCTGAAATCTTGAATACTAATGTTTATTAACTATAATCATGACTATACATTTTCAAGATTATTTAGTACTATAATGTTTTGATAGCATTTAGAATATACTAATGAGTGTATGTTTGTGCATGAGATCATGAGGATGACTCTTGAGCATGCACAGTGGTACAGAAAGAATAGAAGTTCAAAAGACATACAAAAGTTCAAGCGGGAGGCAACCACACAAACATAAAAGATAAGTATTCGAGTTGTTATTTGAAATAGTAATGATATTGCCTGTAATAGGTTGTATGCATATTTGTATTCCTAGAATATATAATGCTGAGTATAAACATTCATAGAGCATTGAATAGTATACTACTAATGTGCATATGATTGGTAAGTTGGACAAACATTCCATTGTTGCTTGTCTAGAATGAAACCTCTTTGCTGACATGCCGAGAGTTGTGCACACTCTCAATAGTATGTTCTGGTGGAGATGGAAGGCATATAGATAGCCACTGTATGCATACAAGATATGGGAAAGTGTTGTGCCAAAGTATTGGTCAAATTAGTTGCATAACTATGTAAATGATATCTGTATGCATAATAGGTTATTATGTCAATATGATTTGATGATTATGAAGTATTACTAATCCTGTACTTAATTTTGATTTGTAGGGAAAATCATGATGAATGATGAACAAGCGATGGATGTTCAACAAAAGGATTTACAAATCAAACACACTATAGAAAGCTTATGGTTAAGAGATTCTCTTAGAAAGAGGAAGAGAATCATCATGAGATGTTTTGACCATTCTCTTAATAATGTAATCAGGTTCTGTATGGGTTCCTAGGATCGGTAGTCAATTGATGAGCTTAATGATCATCATGGGTGATGTGGATCTCAACCCTTGCTACAAGGTTGAATATGGCTTCTATACACATATGATATGGATGCAAGAAGAAACTCACCATAGAGTTCGAATGACTTTGAGGCTCATATTAGTAGACCCATCTGACGAGAGATGGCACAGATAGATATGCAGAAGATCACTCAATGCAGAGTGTGAATAATGGACAATTGACAGCTTCATGACAAAGCTTGGGCTTTACCAGAAGTAAAGTTGATCCTAACCTTTACCTAAAGGTTGTGGATGATGAACCTATCATACCATTATTATGTGTCGATGATCTCTTTGTGAGAAGGAATGAGAAACAGATCATGAAAATGGATGCAGAATTAAAAATGAAAGATCTCAGATTAATGCACTACCTCTTAGGTCTAGAAGTATGGCATGATCCAAAAGGAATCTTTTAAATCGAGGTAAGTATGCTGTGAAGTTTCTAAAAATATTTGATATGTTGGAGTGTAAAGCCATGGCCACTCCCATGGACTCCAACTTGAAGTTATTAGTTAATAACTCATCGGATTTAGTGGACCTAACCCTATATAGACAAATCATTGGGCCAAGGATGTATTTAACAAATACTAGGCCAGATATATGCTTTGTTGTAAATACCGTAAGTCAGTATCTAGTAGAACCTAGAAAGGTTCACTTAATAGCTACAAAGCATATAGTGAGGTACCTAAAAGGTACTTTAGATTTTGGTCTATATAATCTTGGGGGTCCTGAACTCCGTTTACATGGTTACTCAAATTCTGATTGGGCAGGAAGTGTCTCAGACAGAAAGAGTACTTTAGGTGGTTGTTATAGTCTTGAATCTACCATGATCTCATGGTTTAGCAAGAAACAATCTAGTGTGGCTCTCAGTACTACTGAAACAGAATATATAGCTGTCTGCTCTGCCAGCTGTGAAGCAATGTGGCTTCAGAAGCTATTATATGGAGTGTTTGACTTAGAAATGGATTCCACTATGATTATGTGTGACAATCAAAGCTGCATCAAGATGATAGGAAATCTTGTATTCCATGATAAGTCAAAACACATTGAGATCCGATACTTCTATATACGAGATATGGTGCAGAGAGGAGCTATCAAGCTCGAGTATATAAGCACTGAGGATCAAATTGATGATATCCTGACCAAACCTCTGTCTCGAGTAAAGTTTGAACACTTCCGAGACAAGCTTGGTGTAGTTTAGAAGGACTCTCCTCGAAAGGGGGAGTAGCACAGTATCCGACATCAAGTCTATCTCATCAATGATGAGGTTACCTATTTACTGCACTTAGTTACCTAGAATTATTTAGATTTAGGACTCTTATATTCTTTTGATGATAGATGTATACATGCTTTTGATGTTAGTATACATGCTTTTGATGTTAGTTTTGATGATAGATGTATACATACTTTTGATGATTTTGATGATAGATGTATACATGCTTTTGATGTCAGTATATATGCTTTTGATGTTAGTTTTGATGATAGATGTATACATACTTTTGATGATTTTGATGATAGATGTATACATGCTTTTGATGTTAGTATACATGCTTTTGATGTTAGTTTTGATGATAGATGTATACATACTTTTGATGATTTTGATGATAGACGTATACATGCTTTTGATGTTAGTATACATGCTTTTGATGTTAGTTTTGATGATAGATGTATACATACTTTTGATGATTTTGATGATAGATGTATACATGCTTTGTTGATGATGATACATGTTGTGATTATACATGTTTTGATGATGATGATACATGTTGTGGTTATACATGTTTTTATGATGATAATACATGTTGAGGTTATACATGTTTTGATGATGATGATACATGTTGTGGTTATACATGTTTTGATTATGATGATACATGTTGTGGTTATACATGTTTTGATGATGATGATACATGTTGAGGTTATACATGTTTTGATGATGATGATACATGTTGTGGTTATACATGTTTTGTTGATGATGATACATGTCGTGGCTATACATGTTTTGATGATGAGAATACATGTTTTTGGTATACAACATGTGAAGGGATTGGATCATTCCTGGACTTCAGTCCGAAAGAAGAGCCGTAGACGTATGTCTTCGATAATGAAGGGATTGGATCATTCCTGGACTTCAGTCCGAAAGAAGAGCCGTAGACGTATGTCTTCGATAATGAAGGGATTGGATCATTCCTGGACTTCAGTCCGAAAGAAGAGCCGTAGACGTATGTCTTCGATAATGAAGGGATTGGATCATTCCTGGACTTCAGTCCGAAAGAAGAGCCGTAGACGTATGTCTTCGATAATGAAGGGATTGGATCATTCCTGGACTTCAGTCCGAAAGAAGAGCCATAGACGTATGTCTTCAAGAATGAAGTCCTTGGTGGACGGTTGAGGATTAAGTCATTCTTGGACGTAGGTCCTAAAAGCACGGTGAAGGGATTGGATCATTCCTGGACTTCAGTCCGAAAGAAGAGCCGTAGACGTATGTCTTCGAGAATGAAGTCCTTGGTGGACGGTTGAGGATTAAGTCATCCTTGGACGTAGGTCCTAAAAGCACGGTGAAGGATTGGATCATCCTTGGACTTTGGTCCTGTAAACTGAGCCGTAGACGTGAGGTCTCCAAGAACATGATAGGACTGGATCGTCCCTGGACTTCGGTTCAAAAGGTACATGACTGGTTTACATCATCCTTTGATGATGCTGATGATCGTGTGATGACGATGCTGATGATCGTGTGATTACGATGCTGATGATCGTGTGATGACGATGCTGATGATCGTGTGATGACGATGCTAATGATCGTGTGATGACGATGTTGATGATCGTGTGATGACGATGCTGATGATCGTGCGATGACGATGCTGATGATCGTATGATGACGATGCTGATGATCGTATGATGACGATGCTGATGATTGTGTGATGATGATGCTGATGATCGTATGATGACGATGCTGATCGTGATGCTGATGATCGTATGATGACGATGCTAATGATCGTATGATGACGATGTTGATAATCGTGTGATGACGATGCTGATGATCGTGTGATGATGATGCTGATGATTGTGTTGATCGCGTGTTGACGATGCTGATGATTGAGTACTATCAACTCTAATGATGTTGATGTTCCAGTATTGAAGATGTTCCAGTAACTAGTTGAGTTACTGATGATGTTGAGAAAGCTTCCAATGATTTATAGATGTATCATGTATGATGTTGATGACTCCTTGCTCGTGCAGATGCTGTTATAATATCCTTCTTGTTAAGGGGGAGTGTTGAGATATTGTAACTTCAAAGAATATTATAATTGTACTTTATTATTCCGGAGATGTTTCATTCCTCCGTAAAGATCTTATTGTATATCCGGAGATGTTTATTCCTCCGTCAGAATGTGGTAACTTTGGTAATTAGACTTCCCTAGTGGAGGTCGGCCCTTTATGTGTTATGTGGGTCAAAGGGTTATTAGACCACCCTAGAGGGGTCGGCCCAGTCAGTTGTAGTGGGGTATTTAACCCATTGGTTAAATACGAGCCTACGTGTACCTATGTAAAATACATGTCAGTGTAGTGTATAAATAGAGGAGGTATGTTCCTCATTTGACACACTCACACACTTGAGGATAGCGCACTTGTGGAGGAGAGGTCTGCTATTGTGGAGGAGGAGATCATGTCTCAGGGTTTCATCTTTGTATATTGCTGGTCATCTATATTGAGGAAGCTTTGCTGGGTTTTCTACCCCATGAGGGTTTCCCATCTCTGTCTTTTGTGTTTATGTTGTGCTTGTTGTTTCTTCAGTGATCCTGTATATGCTATTATTGTGAAATGGAATGTAATGCTACTATTTTCTGTCTTAGCATATTGAATTTTAACAATGTTAGAATCTTACCTTGTGTAAGTATACTTGGTATGATTGGTTAGTAATCAAGGGTTTATGCATATTATGTCTCTTATCTTTGTTGATTATTTAACTAACTAGATCAAACAAGAATATGCATGAGTAAAAGAAGACTTCCTTGAAACCCTGAATACTAATGATCATGACTATACATACTCAAGATTATTTAGAATTAGAATGTTTTTGATAATATTGAGAATATACTAATGAATGTATGTTTTTGTATGAGATCATGAGGATGACACTAGTGTACACTTGAGCATGCACAGTGGTACAGAATGAATAGAAGTTCAGAAGACATACAGAAGATCAAGCGGGAGGCAACCACACAAACATAAAAGATAAGTATTTGAGTTGTTATTAGAAATAGTAAATGATATATGTATGCATAATAGGTTATCATGATTTGATGATTATGAAGCATTACTAATCATGTACTTAATTTTGATTTGTAGGAAAGATCATGATGAATGATGAACTCTGAACAAGCGATGGATGTTCAACAAAAGATTTACAAATCAAACACACTATAGAAAGCTTGTTGTTAAGAGATTCTCTTAGAAAGAGGAAGATAATCTTGATGAGATGTTTTGCTCCAAGGGACTAGATAAGACCATTATTTTAATGATGTAATTAAAGAAGAAGTGTGAATCAGGTTCTGTGTGGGTACCCAGGATCGGTAGTCAATTGATGAGCTTAATGATCATCATGGGTGATGTGGATCTCAACCTTTGCTACAAGGTTGAATATGGCTTCTATACACATATGACATGGATGTAAGAAGGAACTCACCATAGAGTTCGAATGATTTTGAGGCTCATATTAGTAGACCCATCTGACGAGAGATGGCACAGATAGATATGCAGAAGATCATTCAATGCAGAGTGTGAATAATGGACAATTGACAGCTTCATGACAAAGCTTGGGCTTTACCAGAAGTAAAGTTGTTCCTAACCTTTACCTTAAGGTTGTGGATGATGAACCTATCATACCATTATTGTATGACGATGATCTCTTTCTGACAAGGAATGAGAAACAGGTCATGAAAATGGATGCAAAAATGAAAATGAAAGATCTTGGATTAATGCACTACTTCTTAGGTCTAGAAGTATGGCGAGATCCAAAAGGAATCTTTTAAATCAAGGTAAGTATGCTGTGAAGTTTCTAAAAAGATTTGATATGTTGGAGTATAAAGCCATGGCCACTCCCATGGACTCCAACTTGAAGTTATTAGTTAATAACTCATCGTATTTAGTGGACCTGACCCTATATAGACAAATCATTGGGTCATTGATGTATTTAACAAATTCTAGGCTAGATATATGCTTTGCTGTAAATACCCTAAGTCAGTATTTAGTAGAACCTAGAAAGGTTCACTTAATAACTACAAAGCATGTAGTGAGGTACCTAAAAGCTACATTAGATTTTGGTCTATATTATCTTGGAGGTCATGAACTCCGTTTACATGGTTACTCAGATTCTGATTAAGCAGGAAGTGCCTCAAACAGAAAGAGTACATCAGGTGGATATTATAGTCTTGAATCTGCCATGATCTCATGGTTCAACAAGGAACATTCTAATGTGGCTCTCAGTACTGCTGAAGCAGAATATATATATAGCTGTCTGCTCTGCCAGCTGTGAAGCAGTGTGGCTTCAGAAGCTATTATATGGAGTGTTTGACTTAGAAATGAATTCCACTATGATTATGTGTGACATTCAAAACTGCATCAAGATAGAAAATCTTGTATTCCACAATAAGTCAAAAACACATAGAGATCCGATACTTCTATATACGAGATATGGTGCAGAGAGGATCTATCAAGCTCGAGTATATAAGCATTGAGGATCAGATTGCTAATATCTTGACTAAACCTCTGTCTCGAGTAAAGTTTAAATACTTCCGAGACAAGCTTGGTATAGTCCAGAAGGACCCTCCTCGAAAGGGGGAGTAGCATAGTATCTGATAACAAGTCTGTCTCATCAATGATGAGGTTACCTATTTACTGCACCTAGTTACTTAGAATTATTTAGATTTAGGAATCTTATATTTTTTCTTTTGATGATAGATGTATACATGCTTTTGATGATAGATGTTATGCATGTTTTGATGAGGAGGATACATGTTTTGTTATACATGTTTTGATGATGAGGATACATGATTGACACATGTTTTGATGAAGTTCTTGGTAAACATGTGAGGGGATTGGATCATCCCTGGACTTCAATCCGAAAGAAGAGCCGTAGACATATGTCTTCGAGAATGAAGTCCTTGGTGGACTTGAGGGGATTGGATCATCCCTGGACTTCAGTCCTAAACAGAGCCGTAGACGTATGTATTCGAGAATGAAGTCCTTGGTGGACTTGAGGGGATTGGATCATCCCTGGACTTCAGTCCTAAAGAGAGCCATAGACGTATGTCTTCGAGAATGAAGTCCTTGGTGGAATTGAGGGGATTGGATCATCCCTGGACTTCAGTCCTAAAGAGTGCCGTAGACGTATGTCTTCGAGAATGAAGTCCTTGGTGGACTTGAGGGGATTGGATCATCCCTGGACTTCAATCCTAAAGAGAGCCGTAGACGTATGTCTTCGAGAATGAAGTCCTTGGTGGACTTGAGGGGATTGGATCATCCCTGGACTTTAGTCCTAAAGAGAGCCGTAGACGTATGTCTTCGAGAATGAAGTCCTTGGTGGACTTGAGGGGATTGGATCATCCCTGGACTTCAGTCCTAAAGAGAGCCGTAGACGTATGTCTTCGAGAATGAAGTCCTTGGTGGACTTGAGGGGATTGGATCATCCCTGGACTTCAGTCCTAAAGAGAGCCGTAGATGTATGTCTTCGAGAATGAAGTGCTTGGTGGACTTGAGGGGATTGGATCATCCCTGGAATTCAGTCCTAAAGAGAGTCGTAGACGTATGTCTCCGAGAACAAAATCCTGAATGAATAGGTAAGGGGATTGGATCATCCTTGCACTTTAGTCCTTTGAATTGAGCCGTAGACATGATGTCTCCGAGAACTAAATCCTAAATGAACAGGTAAGGGGATTGGATCATCCTTGGACTATGGTCCTTTGAATTGAGATGTAGACATGAGGTCTCCGAGAATTGAATGATAGGACTGGATCGTCCCTGGACTTCGGTTCAAAAGGTACATGATAGGACTGGATCGTCCCTGGACTTCGGTTCAAAAGGTACATGATAGGACTGGATTGTCCCTGGACTTCTGTTCAAAAGGTACATGATAGGATTGGATCGTCCCTGGACCTCGGTTCAAAATGTACATGACAAATCCTAGAATTGTTCTAGGTTACATCCAACATGAAACAGGGCTGGCTCTGTAGATGTGATACATCCAGCATGAAACAGGGTTGGATCTATAGATGTGATACATCCAGCATGAAACAGGGCTGGCTCTGTAGATATGATACATCCAGCATGAAACAGGGCTGGCTCTGTAGATGTGATACATCCAGCATGAAACAGGGCTGGCTCTGTAGATATGATACATCCAGCATGAAACAGGGCTGGCTCTGTAGATGTGATACATCCAGCATGAAACAGGGCTAGCTCTGTAGATATGATACATCCAGCATGAAACAGGGCTGGCTCTGTAGATATGATACATCCAGTATGAAACAGGGCTGGCTCTGTAGATGTGATACATCCAGCATGAAACAGGGCTGGCTCTGTAGATATGATACATCCAGCATGAAACAGGGCTGGCTTTGTAGATGTGATACATCCAGCATGAAACAGGGCTGGCTCTGTAGATGTGATACATCCAGCATGAAACAGGGCTGGCTCTGTATATGTGACACATCCAGTATGAAAAAGGACTGGCTATGTAGTGGTAAATCCTAGATCTGATCTAGGTCACATCCAGTATGAAAAAGGACTGGCACTGTGGTTGGGATTGGATCGTCCCTAGACATGAGATTTGTCTTAAAGAGATAAGGATTGATAATCCTGGAACTTGATCTGGATTGCATCATCCATGGACCTATGTCCTAAAGAGAGCAGGATTGATCATCCTGTAATATGATCGTGTGATGACGATGCTGCCGATCGTGTATGCTGATCGTATGATGACGATGTTGATCGTGTGATGACGATGCTGCTGATCGTGTGATGACGATGCTGATCGCATGATGACAATACTGATCGTGTGATGATGATGTTGCCGATCATCTGATGATCGTGTGATGACGATGCTGATGATCGTGTGATGACGATGATGATGACGATGTTGATGATCGAGTAATATCAACTCTGATGATGTTGATGTTCCAGTAACTAGTTGAGTTACTGATGATGATGAATTAAAGAAAGCTTCCGATGGTATATAGATGATGTAGTCAATGACTCCTTGCTCCTGTAGATGTTGTTATAATATCCTTCTCGTTAAGGGGGAGTGTTGAATATTGTAACTTCTAAGAATATTATATTTGTACATTATTTATTCCGGAGATGTTCCATCCCTCCGAGGTGATTCTATTATGTATCTGGAGATGTTTATTCCTCCGAGGAGTTGTGGCAACTAAAGTTATTAGACCCACCATGTGGGGGTTGGCCCAGTCAGTTATAATAGGGTATTTAACCTAATGGTTAAATACGAGCCTACATGTACTTGTGTAAAATATATGTCAAAGTAGTGTATAAATAGAGGAGGTGTGTTCCTCATTTGATACACTCACACACTTGAAAAGAGGAGCACATGTCTGGGAGATTTGTGAAGGAGGATTAGAAGGAGGGAGCACATCTTATATTTTGGTTTATCATCTTATTGAGGAAAGCTTTGATAGGTTTTCTACCCCATGAGGGTTTCCCAGGATAAATCTGTGTCTCTTGTGTTTATGCTATGCTTGTTGTTTCTTCAGTGATCCTGTATATGCTATTATTGTGAAATAGAATGTAATGCTGCTATTTTCTGTCTTAGCATATTGAATTTTAACAACTTTACTACTTCGGCAGAGATGTTCTCTATTTAAGCTTTCAGTTCTATGATTCTTTCTTCTCCCATACCTGTCGGCATACTAGGAGACTCATGGGTTGTGAGCTTAGAAACCTCTTCTTTGTGCACAATCTCCATATCGACCATCTATGCCTTCAGGTCACTCACCACCTTTCCAATCTTAACGATTGTATCCTCTATTTCTGACTACGCTTCGCCCTCAGGTATATGTGCATAGCCAGCCGCAACTGTCTCTTCCGATCCTTCTCCTTTTTTCTTGTGCCCTGGCTAAATCTATGATATTCTGTGCACATTCCTCTGTGAATATTTTGTAGCTTCCGTCTAGCTGTACATTTTGGTTGTAAGAGATGATGTCTCTATCTCTTATTTCCTCGACGACCTGTAGATGCAGATCATGTAACCCCTCAAGAGGTAGCATACTAATGTTCAGGTCGAGATGCTCTACCTGCTTCACACCTTCAGCCATCTCCTCATTTGGAAAAACGATACTGAGTGGTTGCATTCGTACTAAGCGGGGCTTCATTGTTTTGACCAGTGTCATTCTCCTTCATTTGTTGGATTCCCCTACCTTACCTTCTGAATCAGAGTCTCGAACAAAGTCCTGCTGGACTTGTTAGATTTTCGCAACTATAAGTTTTAGCTCTGATAAGTTCTGGCTCAATTCCTCTTGTGCCTCTTCATGCCTACTATCTTTTGCAGTGAGCGTATCCTTTAGATACTTGTTCACCTTCAGAAATATGCAATCATAGTCGTCTTCATGCAACCACGTTTCTGGGTCTTCCTTGGTTGCCTTCATCTTCTTTTTTGGTCCTTTTTCTGGCTCTGGACCTTTAGGATCTTTTCTTTTCTTACATTTCTTGACTTCAAAGGTGTCTATTTCTTTTTCTTTGCCAACTGGTGTGTCTTTCTGTGGGATTTCTTCGGATGTAGTATGGATTTTCAGGGGCGCATCCACCTTCCGCTCTAGTGGCCCGTATTCTATGGCTAGCTCAATCCTTGGTGCGTCCAACTGGTAGTCCATAGGGAACCCTAATGGGTTCTTCTCGTCGGCCTTTGGATGAATGTAAACACGGTGCAAATCAACCTTAAAAATCATCTTCGGCAGAAATAGTGTTGTCGTCTCTTTTGCAATGTACAGAGTGCGCAATATTACATCTCATAGCTGGCCAAATTAAGTGTAGAATTGCTCATTATTTATGCCTTGTTGCTTCGGCTGCACGTTTTCCCACATGTTTGCATACTTTGTGGCCATGAAATCCCTTGTTATCATTGGAATATTATGCTGATACTGGGTCTCCTTCCAACCTATGAAAGCAATCAATATCATCAACCATGTGTAGTGGAATGTGTTTCCCGTCTCCTGGGTTTCGCGGACATCCTCCAAAAATTCATTCAACATTTTTGCAAAATTCTTCCTGTGAGCAGCTGGACAGTGAATTGTATGGCTTTGTATTCAATGTCATCTGTGATAAAGCCTCCCTTTCCCTTTGTTATCTTGTATTAATCTTTCATTTGCTTTGCATTTTCTTTATCCTTTTTTTTAACTCCAAACTCATATTTGGGGTCATGGCCTCGCTTGCTAAGGTGAGTGACGGTGTAGATGAGGTCAACATTGATGTCGATCTTCCGATCGAGCCATATGAATCCCTAGTCCGTGCATGATATAAGAGTGTGCGCCACCTGGTACATTTTGGACTGCGCTCAAAGTGTGGTATATGGAGGAGATGCAGCAAGCCGACAGGTGCTAACTGCTTAGCCTAAAACTGCAACATGATCAAAATTTTCCCTGATTTTAGATCCTCCCTCTGAAACATGTACTGGTCCACTTGAAACTGAGGAAACTTTGGTTCGCTTGGAACTTTTGCTTCTAGCAGATTATGATCTGTGAACTTGCATGATTCCACTTTGCTTAGTAGGTTTCCCTGGATTTCCACATCTCCGAAAATCAGTGGCACTGGGATGTCATATTGCGCGTTCTTGAACAGGTGAACCGTTGGTGCGTTGACTCTTCTCGTTGGGATATAAGAACAGGTTAAGTAAATCGGGTTGTCCCTTGGTGGCGAAGGCAGTCCAAGATTTGGATTTCATGGTGCCTTTGGCTTCCCAGGTCCTTGTAGGGGTCCCTTATCCTTTTGATGCATATTAGTTGTGGTTCGGGGTGATCTTCTTGACACCAAACCTTTATCGGAAACTACTTTTTTAGTGGGTGTTTTCATCAACCTCTCCAACCTGGATTGTTTAAAATACCTCATAGCCTGATTGACTGTGGATTCCTCAGACATTCAACTGGAAATCCCTCTGTATATTCTCAATACTACTTGAAACTCACTGTTAAAGACTAAGACTATTCTTTTGCGAGAAATTTTGGAACTGACGGTAAAACCCACGAGTCTGGTCTTTGAGGTATTTATAGGCGCAGTTGGGCTAAGGAGCTCCCAAAAATGGATAGATAAGCATTAAATGTTATGACCGTTGCCCAAATCAACCGAGGATCTTGGTCCTTTCCTTCCTTGAATACTTCTGAATGGATAAATTTGCGTTAAATGCTCAAGTGGTCATCGAAAAAATCATTGTATAACGACTAGTTTTCCGACCGACATTTCACCGGCTAGTTTCTTGGAACTGCGCTCCTGGTTTAGAAAACAAGACTTTTGCATGGTCCTACTGCGCACTTGTGCTCCTTCATTTTTAACTTTGCAGTTGTGCTCCTTCTTAGTTCTTCGCATCACAGCTTTGGGTGTATACTTCGCATATGTGCTTCCAACGTGCATTACGCATCCAACTTTCTTCTTGCACTTCGCATCCAACTTTCTTCGTACACTTCGCATCCAACTTTCTTTGTGCACTGCGCATCCAATTTTCTTCATGCACTGCGCAGTTTATATCTCATTGAACTTCATATTTTTCCAAAATTGTGTGCAGACTCATTATTATTTCATTCCTCGTGTCCAATTTCAACTGCACTTGACACTTAGAATGCTTTTATTTTCCGATCACTAAGGGATTTGCGAAGTAGGAATATCCCTGTAGGGTTTTAGTCTACTTCCATTTATCAAACCTGGTAAGTTTTCTCTAGCTAATGTGGCTAGCTGAACTGCACCACCGTTATTAACATGCATAACAATATATGGCCCTAGCCAATGCATTTTAAATTTTCCAAGAAATTTCATAAACTTACTATCATAGAGGAGGACAAGGTATCCTACCTGAAAGAATTTGTGCTTGATATGGCGATCATGCCATGCTTTTTCTCTATCTTTCTGCACTTTCTAGTGAAATCTTCCAATGAAGTGATCTTCCTCCAAGCCAAGCAAGTGTAGTAGTCTTTCTTGTAATGTCTCTTCATCTTCCATGCCTGTGAATGCTGCAATTCTTAAGCTTGGTACTATGTATTCCATAGGCATCATAGCTTCCTGTCCATATGTCAACCTGAAAGGTGTATGCTTTTTGTAAGTTGTTCCATAGGCCCATAAGATGGCTGGTATTCTTAGGTCCCAATCATCCCTATTTATGTTGCATACCTTAGTGAGTGCATTTTCCAACACCTTGTTAAATGCTTCAACAGTTCCATTGGCCTGTGAATGATATGGCGTGCTCTTCTGATGGTAGATTTGAAATTCTTCCGTCAGGGCTGCAATTGTGTTATTCAAAAAGTGAGTCCCCTAATCATTCATTAAGATCTTTGGGCATTCAAATCTTGTTAGGATGTTCTAAAAAATGAATTGTGCGGCAGTAACTACGCTACAGTCCCTCACTAGTTTTGCTTCTTCCCATCTAGTGAGATAATCTATAGTTGTGATAATGTATCTTGAACCAGTTCATTTCCCTTGTGGGTTAATAGGTCTTATGAAGTGCATTTCCCATTTATCAAAGGCTTGCAATGTTAACTGTGACCTTAATGGCATCTCATCTCTGCAAGATGGCTTTCCTATTCTCTAAAAAACATCACAACTTCGGCAATGTTCCTTGGAGTCTTTATGTAGTGTAGGCCACCATAGTCCTGCTCTTAATATTTTCTGCGTAGTAGCTCTCCCTGTGTACTAGCGTCCAGACAGTCCAGAATGTGCTTCAACTAGTATCAATGCTTTATCGTGTTCTAGATCACATCTACGCAATACTTCATCTGGTCCTATCTTGTATAATTTCCCTGCAATTATGGTGAAGTCTATTGCTTCAACTACCAGCTACTTCTTCTCCCGCGTAGTAAATTCTATAGGTGCCAAACCTGTAGTTAGAAATTCTAGAATGTATTTATAATAGTCATCTTCTATCTGAATAGCAAATAACTACGCATTAGGTAGATTGTCTTCAATATTTGTAGGTTCTTCGCTTGACTCAATTCTTGAAAGATGGTCAGGTCTTGAATTTAGCCTCCCTGGCTTAACAACAATTTCAAAGTCATACTCTTGAAAGAGTAACAACCATCTGCAAATTATCCCCCCTAACACTGGTTTATTGACCAGGTATTTCAAAGCTCAATGGTCAGTAAACATTGAGAAGTGTGCACCCAACAAATAGTGTCTGAACTTTTGCAGTCCGTATACCATTTATAAACCTTTTCTCTCTATCATGGTATAGTTCTTTTTCGCTGAGGATAGCTTACTATTTGAAAATACGATAGGATGGTCGATGCCTCCCTCACCTAGCTGCGCTAGTACCACACCAAGTGAAATGGATGAAGCATCTACATGTACATGGAATTGCTTGCTCCAATCTAGAAAAACGAGAATCGAAGTAGTGACCATTTTTCTTTTAGTGTGTCCATTCCTTTCTGTAAATCTTCAGTCCATATGAACTTTTCTTCTTTCTTCAATAATTTTTCCATGGGTGCAGTTATATACGCATATCCTTTGATAAACTTCCTGTAATAACCTGTATGCCCTAATGTAGTGCGAAGTTTCTTTACTGAATTTGGTTCTGGTAGATTCACGATGATTGCGATCTTCGCAGGATCCACCATCAGACCTTGATTACACACAATGTGACCTAGTAGGATACCATAGGGTACACAAAAAATACTTTTCTTCAAGTTCAACGAGATTTGATGTTGTCTACACTTTGCTAACATCATTTTGAGGTTTTCATAATGGTTCTTTAGCAAACCAAATACATTCCAATCATCAAAGTATACTTCTAGGAATTTATGGATAAAATCCTTGAATGCAGCAACAACAACTCTTGAAAATATAGTAGGTGCATTCTTCAAACCAAATGGCATAACTGTGTATTGGAATGATCCCCATTAAGTAAAAAATGTAGTTTTATCTCTGTCTATTGGGTCAATTCTGATCTAATGGTATCCAAAGAATCCATCAATGAATGAGTAGGCCTCATTTCCTCCAACATTGTCTAGAACTTTATTTGTGAATGGAGTGGGAAATGGGTCGTGTAGTGAAGCATCATTGAGCTTCTTGAGGTCTATGCAGATTCTAATTTCCCCTTTTTTTCTTATCTTGAATAACCATAAAGCTTATCCATTCTGATTCTTGGACAAACTCAATGATTAATGCATCAAGCATCTTATCAAGCTCAACTTTCACTCTTTCCTTGTATCTGGGATTTAGTCGATAAGGTCTCTGCTTAATGGGATTCGCATCTGTCTTCATAGGTATCTTCATGACTCCCAAGTCGCCCAAAATTCCTTTCATTTTAGAAAACTTTGTTGGAAACAAATCCTCATACTCACACAAGAGGTCTGCGATTTGCGCGACCATTTCTTCATCCCAGTAATCCCCAATAGATGCGAACTTTGGTTCTTCACTTGTGCCAATGTTAACTTTTCTTGTTTTGACAGGGCTGCTCAGATCTCGAATTTGTAATAGAGGTCTCTCTACATCGCATGCTCCATCTGATTCAGGTATGTTTATATTGCATGGGTCTTCATCATTGCTTTCCTATTCATCTTCATCCAAAGTGAAGTTGTAACATTCAAGGGCATGTTCTATCTGTTTTTCCCATTCTAGTTGCTGGTAAATAGGTATCTGTATGTCTTTGAATATCTTTTCTTTGATAATATGCAGAGCCTCATTTATGCTTGGACAGTCATCTTTGAAGCTAAAATTTCTTTGGAAGTTCGTAGTCATGATACGCTAGTCTGTTGTTCCTCTTCAAAGCTCTGCATCTGTATACTCATTCTTTGGAATCTGCTCTAATGTGTGTACAAATAGATGAACCCATTTTGATTGAGGTCTATGTTCCCATGTTTTTGAAAAAATCTCTATGTGATCTCTTGGATTCGTTTGTCCATTATACTTTACTAGTGTCAGCACAGCTTGCTCTATGAATCGGAGTTCCATCATGTGCTTGCACTGTTCCCATGTTTTTAGATTGTCCTTATGCTTGGCCCACCATCTAGCAGGTGTAGCGCGTAGTGCAAAATCTAATGCTGATAGCTTATATTCATTTGGAATCACAGTATATTCTTGAAAAAATGAATGAATGCTACTCAAGCCATCATAAGTAGGGATTGGACTTACCTCTTTTTCAACCCAACGTAGTGATTTTGTGATCTGTGCACATCGCCTGATAGATACTTCATAAATTCTACTTTGCCAGTTTTCCAGTCTTGCATCTAAGTCTGATATGAAAGAGCTATCGCGGCACCAACTCAGCATTCCATCAGCCACAGGATTGATGCAGTCGGCCTAATTTGTTGTCATCTTGTAAATGTGATCTAGATCATGAGCTCTGCATTCTTCTCTGATTGGCTCATTGTATCTAGGCCCTTGTGAGGGGTCCAAGGGTGCGATAACCCTGATATCTACCCCTTCAAATATCATTTGTTTCTTCTTCAAATTGATGATTGCAAGGTTATCCATGGCCCAATCTATCCCCAACAGTATAGGATAAGGTTGGCTATCATCTACGATCTCAATCACTTCGAAGTCTTCTCTACTTCACACTCCATCGATGTCAACAAGGACATTAGATAACCTTCCAAAGGGTATAACCTTCTACCGATTGGCTAACCTCAACTGTATTGGTGACCATGATAACTTTGGTTTCTCCATTTGTTCCCATGTCTGCTTAGTCAAGACATTCACTTCTGAACCTAAGTCAAGGATGATCTCATCCATTTAAAAATCTCCAATCTATGTGTTCAGTCACATTTCTCTTCCATTTCTTTTGTGGCCCTTGATATGATGAACCACTCTATGAGCTTCATTTACTATACTGCATTGGTCGTAATTACTCAGCAGGATTTGTAACTCTACTAAGGCATTCTCATGCTTCAACAACTTCATGCAGCTCTATAACAACTGTGCAATAGAACTCATTGTGTCTGTCGTGGTACGTGTATGATCATATCAAGCCAGCATATCTTTTATCAGCGAAGTCTCACTTCGCAACTTGATTCTTGGAGTTACAGGCGCTAGTTCTTTGAATGTTTCTCTTGCTTCCACGAAGGCTTCTTTCTATTTGTTTAGCTAAAAGCAGGTGTCTTTCCTGTCGCTTTTCTTATCCAAGCCCCTTTAGTAGGTTTTTGCTTAGCATGGTAATTTTCAGAAGTCGAAGCTTCTGCTCTTTGATCTTCACCTGTGGTAGCTCCACTTCGTGTCACAGCATTAATGTTATAATTTGTATTCCTTCTCTCAGCTGTGATCATCTGTATATTCCGATTCTGCCCTTCTTGTCTCCTCTCTTTCAGTTTTTCTTGAAAAACAGGGCATGCCTCAATGACATGATCAAAAGAATTACAGTATTTGCAGGTAGTACAAGCATTGGTGCAGTCTCTGGATAGATGACCAGGTTGAGCGCAGTTATAACATATCATATGATCTCTTCCTCTTCCTTCGCCAGTGTTTCTTCCTCTTCCTTGGAATCCACCACGACCTCTGTATGTTCCTTGATCATACTGTGTATTATCATTTTTATGCAGTGTTTCTTCTTGAACTCGGTAAACATGATGATTTCTTTCCATCATTAGTTCTTAGGCTATTAGGAACCCATGTCTTTACTTTGTTAGTATATTGTTGTTGGACGCATATGCTTTGTAAGTCGTCCCGTAGTATTTATTGATCCATAGTTTGTGTTATTGTTGTTGGCGCATGTGCTTTGTAAGTCGCCCATAGTTTTGTTGATCCATAGTTTGTATTGGCCCATGGTTTTGACTCATAGTATTGGCACCTAGACTTAATATATAAGTATGTGTTGAGGCCTATGAAGGCACCGTGAAGTTAATTGTATTGAGCTTGCTCAAAGGAGGTTGCCCCCTCGAAGTGGCTTGCGATCAATATAAAATTGATTATGAGTTCTGTTATTTCTGATATCTCATGTATTTGCATTAATTAATTATTGCAGGTTCATCACATCTGGTATCGGAGCACTTTCTTGGGCTCATTGGGTGGAATTTCTGCCAACTTTTTTTTTTTGCATCTGTTGCAAGTTTGGATCTGGGAATAATCCCTATCCGCTTAACTATGGGAAGTACTTGGGAATAATCCCTAAAATGCATTGTGAGGAGTACCAAAGGAACCCCAAAGTAACTAGCCCATTGAGAGGACCTACCAGCAAAAAGGGAAACAACCCCTACCTGATTAACTAGTTCCCACCCGTGAGGTAAACCAAGAGCTATCGTTTGTGGCAAAGCAGTTATCAGTTTTACCTGAGCCGCGGAGTGAGGGGTACTGCCCCAATACGCAAGCCGTCAGACAGCATTGGTGGCTGAGTGAAACACCTGAACTGTTAGGAATCTGAACATACTTGGGGTCCATATCTATTTTCAGCTGAACTGTTGCCGGTCACTTACGTGTTGTTTTCAGATCCATTCTGAGTCGTTTCATATCCATCCGTTTCAGATCCATTCTGAAAGTCGTTCCAGATCTATTCTGAAATTTGTTCTAGATCTAGTCATTTTTTATCCATTTAGTGTCGTTTCAAATCTATATGTTGCTGATCCCTTCCGCGCTATTACAGATACATTTTTGGAAAAAAAAAGAAAAAAGAATATAAAATTCCATTTTTCTGCCATATCTCCCTTGTTTTAACTCTGTTTCCCTTGAAACTTCTTTGACACCCCTGCAATCCCATTCTACATATTTCATTCCTGAGGACCCTATCCCACATTCCACTTCCCAACACCCAAAATCTCACATTTGTCTATTTTTAGGGTTTTCCATAACTTCTTTGATTTTCACCTGATCGCCTTCAAATTTTACCACAGAGTTCATTTTCTAATTCTGCTTATTTGTCCCTCTCTGCCAAATTTTCTCATTCTTTCACCCTGCTTCTGAAATCCCCCTTTTCTGCTTTCTTGTCCTTTCGATAGTGTCCAAACTCTAGTCAAACCCCAATTACCCATCAAATTTTTTCCCCAATCCAAATTTTTCTTTACTAAATCAGCTTATGTTTGTGTTTTTCTACCCATTCCAAAAAAAAAAAAAAAAACCCTGGTTATGGTTGTCACCCATGCAGGAGCACACACCATGGAGGAAGCACTTGCAGCCATCCAAACCAAACTCCAAGATCTGGATGAAAAAATTCTTAGCCTCCATCTTCAGCATTCAGCCATGAACAATAACTGACAGCCATAATCTTTTGCAGCCACCGGGTTCTCTTCTTCCAGCAATTTTCGTGGGCCGAAGCTTGATTTTCCTCGCTTCAATGGTACTAATTCGACTGGATGGATATACCAAGCATAACAATATTTCAGTCTGCATAATACTTTTGATTTCCAGAAAGTTCCACTTTCATCCTTTCATTTGGAACAAAAAGCCCTTCAATGGTACTGTTGGTACATCAAAGCTCATCCTGAGCCAAACTGGACATATTTTTGCCAACTCCTTTTGCCACGATCTGGTCCTAGTGCTTTTGATGATTTCACAGGAGCACTCACTAAACTTCACCAAATTGGCATAGTGAGAGAGTATCATACAGAATTTGAGAAACTGGCCAATCACACAGAAGGATTCTCTGATGAATTCTATATGAGTTGTTTTACTAGTGGTCTCAAGGATGAAATCCTCTCAGAGGTCAAAATTTTCTGTCCCAACATAATGATGGAAGTCCTAGGGTTGGATAAGTTGGAAGAGGACAAGATCGAAACTCAACAACGCTCCAAACCCACCTTTGTTCCCTTTGGAAATATGGGTTCCCAACAACCTCCCATCACACCTGATCCTCAACCAACTCCTATCAAGCATTTGTCTGAAATAGAGATGCAGGCATGCCGAGAAAAAGGGCTTTGTTATAATTGTGATGAGAAATTCACTCAGGGACATAGATGTGTTGAACAAAAGATCTATCTCTTGGATGTGGATTCTCCACCTGCCTCAGAACTTGGTGAAGAAGCTCCAGATATAGTAGATGATCAAGATGACCCACCCGAGATCTCTCTCCATGCTGTAACCGGCATCACCACCCAACAAACAATGCGGGTAAGTGGATACTTCAAGAAGCTCCCTCTTACCATACTCATTGATTCCGGTAGCACTCATAACTTCATTGACCCTCGGATTGCCAAATAGGCTGATTGCTTTTTCCATCCTTGCTCCAACTTTGAAGTCATGGTTGCCAATGGGGGCACCTTACCTTGCAAGGGGAAGTGTCACAATGTGCGTATCTCTATGGAATATTATAACCTGCACTCTGACATGTTTTCCTTGTCCTTAGGCGGATGTGATGTGGTTTTGGGTGTTCAATGGTTATGCACACTTGGCCCCATCTTATGGGATTTTGCTGAACTTTGGATGCAGTTTCCATTCAATGGGACAAAACACGAATTTATGGGCTTACAACCAGGGTCTCTCCGCATCATCAGTTCACATCGCCTGGAAAAGATCCTTAAGAAGAATTCACATGGTGTCATTGCTCAGCTCCATTCCCTTCAGATGCACCCACCAATGGTCTCCACTACTTCCTTGGATAGATATGCAGGTGTCTTTGTTGCACCAGTGGGCTTGCTTCCTTCAAGAGACCTTTCCGGTAATCATTTAGCCGCATCTACATCTCAGCAGGACATGATGGCTATTTTGCATGTAGTACAGAAGTGGCAGCCATCCCTATTGGGGAATTATTTCTGCATCAAGACTGATCTCCAGAGTCTGGAAACTTTCCTGGAACAACGGGTCTCCTCCCCAGCACACCTGAAATGGGTTATCCAACTCATGGGTTATGACTATGCGACTACTTACCAGAAGGGTAAGGATAATATGGGGGCATATGCTCCTCCTCACACATTTAATGACCCAGTTTCTCTTACAGCTATTTCTCTACTTGTTCCAAATTGGTTGCAATCTATTCAACAGGGATATCTCTTCTATGAACTCCATGCTTCTTCATCAGTAGGGCACTCTAGGTTCCTCAAAATGTATGACCAAGAACAATGTAACTTCTTTTGGCAGGGACTCAAAATGACAATTCAACGGATGGTGGTTGACTGTGATACTTTCCCGGTAAACAAGGGTGAAATGACACTCCTTTCGGGACTGCTCGAACCCTTGCCCATCCCTCCACAGATTTGGAAAACTATTTCTATGGATTTCCTAGAAGCACGCCAGTGGTATAGTACCACATCTAAAAGGACACCATATGAAGCAGTCTCTGGACAGGAACCACTATTTCTTCTTCCATACACCTTCAGCAACTCCCCAGTTTAGGCAATTGACTCAATTCTTCGAAACCACGATCAGCTTCTTCTCATTCTGCAGGACAATCTTCACTTGGCAAGAATTTGACTGAAACAACAAGCCAATCATCACCGTTCTGCGTGCACTTTTCATGTCACTAATATGGTTCTTCTTCATCTACAGCCTTCCACACAATCCTCCTTGAAACACCGAAGGTGCCAGTGGCCCGGAATGCAACCTGAGGATGCTACAGGGGACCCAGTCCTTCAAATTCTACATCAATTTCCACATCTAAAGCTTTGAGGACAAATCTTTTTCTAAGGGAGAGGGGATGTTAGGAACCCATGTCTTTACTTTGTTAGTATATTGTTGTTGGACGCATATGCTTTGTAAGTCGTCCCATAGTATTTATTGATCCATAGTTTGTGTTATTGTTGTTGGCGCATATGCTTTGTAAGTCACTCATAGTTTTGTTGATCCATAGTTTGTATTGGCCCATGGTTTTGGCTCATAGTATTGGCACCTAGGCTTAGTATATAAGTGTTTGTTGAGGCCTATGAAGGCACTGTGAAGTTAATTGTATTAAGCTTTCTCAAAGGAGGTTGCCCCCTCGAAGTGGCATGTGATCAATATAAAAGTGATTCTGAGTTCTATTATTTCTGATAACTCATGTATTTGCATTAATTAATTATTGCAGGTTCATCACATAGGCTCTACAATTGGAATCATCATGGCCAACTTATTTATAGAATGTGCAGTATAAATTCTTGGGTGTTTGCACATATTTCCGAATCAAATAACAATCTTCTGGGTGGTTTCCTCTACATCAGCAAATTTCACACCATGGCCCTTGTTGCTGATTTAGTGGATTTGGTGCTCCAATGTCGAGGTCATATTTGAATACTAGACAGTGTTCTTTCGGGTGTCCTTCTCCTTTATGCTTTGTACACCAGACTTCTTCTCTGATTTATTTTCCTTTCTTCATGTCTTGCAATTGTAGTGTTAGGTTTTCTAGCTGGGTTTGTATCTAAACCATTCCTGTGATAGTTTCTCCTATTGGCAAAGCCTCTAGTTTCATCGCAATATATAGGGCCTCTGTCTGCAAAGAAACCTTCTATTGCATCAATGGCAGTCTAATGTGTGGAAACAGTACAGCTATGAACCACTCTTGGTGTTGTTGCAGTTCTATATCAAAGCTTACTTGGTCTAACAATGCTTTGAACTTCTGGTTAAATTCCCATATTGACTCAGTCATTTTCTTCTTAATCTCTTTGAGCTTTGTGATACACTATGACTCAGAGTTAGGTTTTTTAAATTCTCCTAGGAGGGTAGTCATAATATCCACTAGGGTCTTGTTTTGTCCAACAAAGTACTTCATAAAAAAATTCAAGGCTTTGTCCCTAAATGTAGCGACGAGTTGTTCTTGCTTAATAGCATCATCCTAGACTTGCTTAACATTCCAATTGGATTCACACAGAAACCAGTGTTGCTCAGGGTATTCTAGACATGTTCCTTTGAATATCGGTAGTTTTATATTGTCTGTCATTCTCCTTCTAGGAGGCGTAGTGGTTTTTGAAGTGTTAGGTATATGACTGCTCGAAATGTTATGAGTACTCACTCCTACGGTGTTACTACTACTGACGTTCTATGGATTATAAGTACTATAAACTAGAGTATTATGCGGAGTGATGGGCTAATAGGTAGCTACGCAAGGTTCTGTTCCACTATTAGTCTCAGCTTGTAACTCACTTTCTATAGAAATGCGAAGTTCGGGTTCATTAAGGTTCGTTTCTGCAATAGACTTATATATTTTACCACTTCTTAGTGTATGAATGTGTTCTTCTGTATTACTGTTGTTAGCTCTTAACATTACAAACTCAAAACTTCTAGGTGTCTTATTGCATCCTTAAGATACCTTTCTTTGCTAACATCATTTTAATGTATAGATTGAGATTGTTCAGGTATTTACCTCTGAATCCTTTGAATAAATGGACCTCTGTTGCACTGTAACACTTCAACGTTCCCACAACAAATTATGTAACGTAGCCTTTGAATATGCTATCTAGCCAGAAGTCTATTTCTCTTGATATTGGGATTTCCACCTATTTAAGCCTCTGAATCAGTTATGGAGTCCACATCGTAGGTTCTCCTCCCTGATAGCAAGTTTTCTGTTCTTCTAGTCTCAACAACCACTCGTATAGATCATCGTTGAATGTTGCAAAGAAAATTTTGTAAATATCAGAATATAGATATCTCTGCAACCATTCTTCATCAGAGAAATGCGAATGTTTGTTATCTTTTCTTGCAAACTCATTCTTTGTATTTTCCACCCAATTCTGTATTTCTATCCTCTCGGGATTCCAATATTCGGAACACATCACTAGTTCACACGTGGCAACAGAACAATTTGTTGGCTCATGATCCCCTTCTTTAGTTTTTCAAGATTGACCTAGGTTCTGCGTAGTTCATCAAACCAACAAAACCCCTTTTCACCGGTACCCCTTTTCACCGGTCCTTCCGACAACAATCTACGAGCAGAATGAGGTCTCACCCGAGGCAAAGTTATGGGGAGGTCGCGGAATCAAGTTCCCACAACCGGGTGATGCGCAGTTAACAAACTAGGAGGACTTGCGTGAATTTTCACCCACTTCGCAGCTATCACTTATACTAGAGCACACACTGAGACTGGGCATTTGGAAGAGCTACTTAACAATGGGACAATGCAACTAGAGACTGCTCTACCCCTTTAACAATTAGACGTCTTCGACATACTTTACTTAGTGTAGATTAGGCATTCAACAAGCATACTGAATGGTCTACTTTGTGAACTTATGTAATACAACGAGCTACAATGCAACTACGCACTTCCAGTGCTGCACTTCAAGGGAATCACACTTACACAAACTTCGTTGACTTAGTGTCACCCAAATAACTCACGCATTCATCATATTCAACATTACTTGCACCTTTAAAATTCTTGCATATACGTTTGACACTTAACATATTATTCTCATCACTCATTCATGTAGAAAATACATATAAAAGCGAAGATACACCCAGCTATAAGCATGAACTTAACCAAAACAAAGGAAAACACACAGATCCAATCACACAAAACAGTATTTAACATTGTCCGCCCCCAGGATGGGCTCTATGTCCACAATAACTGTTGATTATATTATTGGGAAGGCTCCAAAATTTCCATCCTGTGCACTTAGCTGCAGGCTCTTCTCTCTACAATAAGTCTCTGCGCACACAGATGCAGAGCCTCTATCTCTCTTCAGTGGGTCTCTGCGCACATAGCTGTAGAGTCTATTTACAATACTTAGTCTTTTACAACAATACTATGAGAGATCAAAACTCAACAAGAATCACCAAAAAAATCAACCATTTCCCTTACAAAAATGCCCCTTTTATAGATCGTTCCCTTAGGTCACATCTTTACAATGCATAAGGGCCAAAAACCCTAAGGTAAACAAAACTAATGCGGTTAATCCATTGACTCAACCTATCGCAGTCAACAGTTGTTCCACTCACTTCTGGCCGCTTTGTTGGGCCACTCGTGGCTCACACGCCCTTCTAACAGCCGTAATCTTGATGAAATGGTTATAATTGCATCTTGACGTGTCACACTTTTCCCCTTTGGCCTTCCTATCGTTGTCGACCCGTCGGTTTTCTTCTAATGGTTTCTGCCACTCTAATTAACAGGTCGCTTTCATATGTTTCCATGTTGTTCCTTACCCGTATCTCGAGAATCACTGAGTCACTTACCCAAAATAGGTCATTTTCAACTGCACTATTCCTTGGTTTCGCATTCCCAATTGCGTTACTTAGAATTTGCAATCCGAACTACGCCATCGTCGGGACTGTGCCAAATGAACTTCACAGTCCGAACTGCGCAACTACCAAAACTGTGCTTCATCAAGATTGTGCCAACTTGGGCCATGCCCAACACGATTTGTTCCATATTATCCTTGTCTACTTGGACAACCTCACTACTCGATCCAAGAAATGATTTGACCACCTGGACGATCTCTGATGAGTCTTTTTGCGTTGTCGCAAATACAACATTCACGTGAACCCCCTAAAGTGTGTTTTCTGTGTTCCTGTCGGCCGATTATTGGGTTTTATTTTTCCCAAAAAGGGATCATCGTCGATCCTTTGAAGGTTCAAGCCATTCATTACATCTCACCACCATGCACATTATGCCAATTATAGATCCTTCAAGGGAAATCCATTTTTCTCTGTCGCTTCATTCCTGAATATGCTATGAAAGTTCATGGTTTCCTTCTCTTGCTTCAGACCCATGTTCCCTTCGTTTGGGACGAACAAGCACAAGCGGCATTTGAAGCATTAAAAGAAGCCTTGAATTCCTCCCCATTGATTTCACCTCCTAATTTCTCGAAGGATTTTATCCTTTATGTTTCACCATCCAAATATGTTGTTTCTAACGTGTTAGTCCAAGAAGATAGTGCGCATCAAGAATGGGTCATCTATTATGTGAGTCAAACATTTTATAGTCCATCGCTACTTTACCTCCATGAGGAGAAGTTGGATCTCACCGTCATCTTCTCTGTTCATAAGGTACACCACTACATTCTTATGAATTGAATTACAGTTGTGGCAGACTCCAACCCCGTGGTCTCTCTCTTGAGTCACTGCCTCCTTGACTAAATGGATCATCGTCATACAAAAATATGAACTAACATTTATTACACCTAAGAGTACCAAAGCCCTTGCACTGGCACATCTCATGGAAAAGTTACCATCTTCATCAGCGTCACCTCTAATCATCCCTAATTTTCCCCACGACCAATTGTTCACTATTTCGTCGGATGACCCATGGTATGGTGATATCCTTGTATACTTACGAACACATAATTTTTGATCCAACATCGGTCGTGATGATCGCCATCACATCTGCATCATGCTTCATGGTACCTCCTTCTCGGTGATGTCCTTTATCGAAGCGACATCAACACCATTTTATGTTGATGCCTTACACATGACAAGGAATAACAAGTTTTAAATGACTTTCATAGTGAATCCTATGGTGGCCACTTCTCAAGAATGGAAACTTCCCAAATTTTCATCCGTGTTGGGTGTTTCTGGCCCACCCTTTTCACTGATTGCATTACAACAGTCAAACATTGCCAGAATTGCCAGCTTTTTGCCCCCAAAATCACCGACCCCTCCCGCCCCTCTCCATCCAGTAATCACAGTTGGCCCTTTCTACAAATGGGCCATCGATTTGATGGAGTGAAACCCCCCCTCAACAAGTGGACATAAGTACATCATTGTGGCTGTCGATTAGTTTTCTAAATGGGACGAAGCCATGCCTACATTTAACTGCCAGGCAGAAACCGCGATGCGTTTTTTTTTTACCATGTCATTACTCGATTCAGGGTCCCTAAACAACTCATATACGACCATGGAAAACACTTCGAGGACACTGTTTGGAAAGAGTTGTCCACCTTTCTAAAGTTTGACCACCAGTACACCTTATCCTATTACCCTTAAGGGAATGTCCAAGTTAAGGCCATCAATAAGATCCTGAAGACAATCCTTCAACGAACAGTAAACAAGCATAAGTCAAATTGGCAGCATATGTTGTTTGCTGCACTTTAGGCTTACCGCAAGTTTACTAAGACCACCATGGGTTTTACCCCTTTCCATTTGGTTCACGACGTAGAATTTGTTCTCCCCATTAGTGTCAAATCCCCCCTTTACACATTGTCTTGGACCTTCTCCTGGACACCTCACCACATGAGAAACATTTACTCTTGTTGGAACAGGTGGACGAACACCGACAAGCGGCCCTACAAATCATCGAGGCTACCAAACATTGCTCCAAATCCCATTATGATAAACACATCCATCCCTGCAACTTCCAAGAGGGAGACCTAGTGCTCGTCTATGACCAAGCTCATGACAAGCATGGAAAAGGAAAGTTTGAATCCATGTGGAAAGGCCCTTACATTACCCAAACCTATCTCGACAAGGGGGAATACATCCTTACCCATTCTGAAGGAAACCCTTTTCCCAACCATCGTAACGGGTTGTATCTTAAGCAAATTTTCCCTTAACATTTTTCGTGCCCACTAGTCCATGTTGTACAATTTTTCTTTCGCTTTTTTGTTTTCCACTTTTTTCATCCAGAACCTTATAGTTTTCTTCCATGCATGACCATAGATGGATCTTGTTCCCTCACTCTATGTAGGTTTCACAAATGACATAAGTAGATGGTCTCCAAACCTTGCCTCTACAGCTTGGGTATGGTATTCCCCCTCACAGGAGTTGATCCACCTCGACAGATTTTGTATTGGTGTGGCGACAAATAACCAGGTTGAGTACGATGTTGTGACTAGTCTCTTGACCACTTCTCTCCAGTTGGGAATTAGTCTCCTTCGTGTGTTTCTTACTGGGTATGGGATCCTTGCCTTTTTAGAAAGTTTGCATGCACAAAACAACTAATTAGACAGTTTGAGTTCATTACATTCACTAATGTCCCATGAAGTTAGAACAGTGCTGCGGACCAAATGGCTAAAAATATTCTAGAATGGCACATAAATGACAACATCTAGGAAGTAAACCATACAAATGCATCATCATATAATCCACATGCACATATACATCATATAGGCATACAACATCATAATAACAAAATAGGATCATTGTAATAAACTGCATTCATGTGCATATATATATATATATATATCATTATCAAAATGTCATAGTGTTTACATCATTACATAAACATCAATGCACTGAGGATTTCCAACAGCTTCCTCATCATCAAAATAATTTCCAAGCACAAATATTCCTGATGCTCATTGCATTAGGGGGCAGTTCCATAAAATTCCTAGTAATCTGAGTCATCCCCATCGTCATCGTCATCCTCCTCCTACTCCTCCTCCTCCTCCTCCTCCTCATCTTCCTCTTCCTCCTCCTCCTCCTCCTCCTCGTCTTCCTCTTCCTCCTCCTCCTCCTCCTCATCATCTGACTCAATATACTCATCCTCATCATCCTATGGGGCATCACCCTACGCCATGGCCCTCACTACCTCAGCTCCCATTGCAATCCGACGCATAACTAGTCTCCACTCCCATGGAGAGTTGTACCAAATGTCGATCAACTTATGATATATGATCCAGATGGATATCGGTGGCCACCCACCTATTCCACTGGCTCAAAACAGTTTCCCATTTTGCCAATTTTCTAGTAAATTTCTATGGTTTTTCGAGTCCTGAACTTTCGGGGCCGTTTTGAGGCCCTAAACGACATTTTTTGGCGATTTGGGGGGCCAGAAGGTTGCCAACAACATGCATCTAGTCCTAGTCGAAAGTTGTAAATCTCAGATAGAACTTTCCAACGGGCTACTGACCGCCCCAAACAGAGATTGTATGCAAAAGTTATGACCCCAGGAAGTTGATTGTTCAACTAACCACCTTGGGGCTGCAAACTTTATGACAGTTCATCTTCTAGGGTTAGGTTTTGGATGTTTGGGATTGTTTCTCTCATGTTTATGATAAATAGGCCCTTTTGGCCTCTCTTTGTATTCATCTTGGCATGAATGAGCATAGTGGCCACATCTCTTCTCATAGATAGCTACCATCATTCTACCTATTGTATTTTACAGTCTATTCTATTTCAGATACTTAATAGAATATGTGTTTACTGTATCGTTTTGTTTCTTGCCATATATTTGTGTATGTGAATATATATCTCTATATATGATTCTATATATGCTATCCTTTGTTTCGTTCCCACACAAATCTGGATCAATGGTATCAGAGTCAGGTTTGCTCTTTGATTCTTTCTCGGTGCATGTCCTTGAAAAGGTCAAGATACAGAGAGTTGGGTCTCGAACTAGTTTCACTTGGGGAAGACCACTCTCGCCTCCCCAAATGACCTCCCATGGCAGAAGAAAAGAGAGAAGACGGAGCAATAGATCCTATGAAGTTGTTGCTTGAGGAATCCCTTGCATGATAGAGGAACGAGATGATGGATAATTTCGCCCAGATCCTTCGACGCATGCCGATGGCAACAGATATACCTTCAACATGCAACCATTTTGGAGATGCGACTCCCTTCAAGGTACAAGTTAACTTTGATATCCCTTTATTTGAAGGCCAGATCGATGCCGATGCCATATATAAATGGTTGAATCTACTAGAAGGGTATTTCTATGTACACAATTATCTCTACAGGGAAAAGATCTTCTTTGCGCTCCTCAAGGTTTTCCCCCACGTCAAAAATTGGTGGGAAACTTATTGTGAGAAAAACTCATCAAACTAGTCTGGATTGTTTGAATATACCAATCCCACTTGGGCCTCTTTTATAGATGTCGTCAAGGAACAATATTACCCTGTTGGAAACTATGATGACTAGTACACAAAATGGACCATTCTGCATCAAGAGAGGGACCAAACGGTGTCAGAGTACACCAACAAATTTCATACCTTGTGCAGAAAGCTAGGTATCAAGGACTCCGAGTGGCACCTGGTACTGAAATATCATAGTGGCCTACATTGGTACATACGAACAGAGATGGATATCCTAGAAATCTCTTCACTCGGATTCGACTATCGATATGCTGTCAAAATTGAGTGTATATTTCAACAAAAGAACAAGCGTGACTTCAGACCTGCACAGAAGCAAGGCAAGGGAAACTCTGGCTCGCAGAACTTGGGGAAGGGAAAGGACAACCAGTCACAACCACAAGCAAAGAAGGACACCGGGAAGTGGTGCTAGTTCACAAAAGCCCCTGGCACAACACTGATGAATGTCCCTCAAAATAGTCATTGGTCGCTGAGATCAAAGCTTCATAATCATATCCCAGTTCATATTATGACTCAGAACCTAATTTCATAGCCGCGCAAAAAGTGAAGCAGATCATTGATGCAGAACCCAGTGCCATTGTTGTCACCACGCAGATTCAACTAGAGGAACCTGAAGAGTTGGAGGTAGAGAAGCGCCTCTTCCACTCACAGATGTGGGTGAATGGAATTCCCCTACATTTTGTTGTGGATAGCGGCAGCCAAAAGAACCTAATCTCGGCAAAAGTCATCAAGAGATTGGAGCTACCAATAACACCACACCCGCAACCATACACCATTGGTTGGCTAAGCCAAGGACGAGGAATCCACGTCAATCATCAATGTCTCCTACCATACGGCCTCAAGCCCTTCAAAGATGAGGTATTGTGTGATGTGGCCCCACTTGAGTTATGTGATGTTCTTTTAGGAAAACCATATATGTGGAAGGGTCATGCTATATATGAATCACGACCTCGCAGTGTCATTGTCACTTTGGGAGGACAACTCTATTGGATACCAGAGATAGTTGCACCTACCCCAACCAAGCATGTAGGAAGATAATATCCCACACTGGGAAATTTTCCCTATTGACAATTGTCACTAAAGGAGAACATCAGATCACAGAGACATCCACAACCTCTACACATTATCTTTCTACTCAACAAAAATAGGAAGAACACAAAGTTATTGCAGCATCTCCTATTCGGGTACCTCTACAGTGCAAGGCCACGCATTCAAGGTGCTCCTCGAAAAGGAAACCATCCACACTGGTGCATACCAAGGATACCACAACAACCAAAACTATTAAACAGCTCCAGCACATCCATCAACAACAATTACAACCCTCTAAAGATGTCAAAGTAAGGAAACCTTTCCACTTCAGCAAATGTCGCACCAGGAGCTCAACTCGACACAAAGCTCGACATATGATAATGGATTTGATGCAATGAAGACCATTGTTTCCTAAGGGGCGAGGATTGATCTAGATGGATATTAGTGGCCACCCACCTATTCCACTGGCTCAAAACAATTTCCCATTTTGCCAATTTTCTAGTAATATTTCTATGGATTTTCGGGTCCTAAACTTTTGGGGCCGTTTTGAGGCCCTAAATGACCTTTTTTGGCCATTTGGGGGGCCAAGTGGTTGCCAATGGCATGCATTTAACCCCATTCGAAAGTTGTAAATCTCGGATAGACCTTTCCAACGAACTACTGAGTGCCCCAAACAAAGATCGTATGCAAACGTTATGACCCCAGGAAGTTGACTGTTCAACTAACCATCTTGGGGCCGCAAACTTTATGACGGTTCATCTTCTAAGGTTAGGTTTTGTTGATGTATATGTAACTTCGAAATGTATTTCACCTATGTATTTCATCTATGTATATTGTACTCCTATAGAGATGTTTTATTCCTCTATAAGGAAGTGTCGTCATTTGTATTGACAAGTGTCGCAAGTGTCGTAACTTGCCGATGGGTTATTAGACCACCATGTGTGGGGTCGGCCCTAATTAAGTTAACCATGGGTTATTAGGGTAAGCTAGACAAGTCATCCCCATTAGTTTATTGGGCAGGACAGGACAAGTTAAATAGAGATCGGGAGATCTCTATTTGGACATCTCATTACTCACTTCTACATCACTCGGAAAGTGGCACACATGTGAGGAGGCACACATGTGAGGAGGAGGATCATCTGCTGGGAGAAGACTATCTCTTGTACTTGGGTTGTACTTTGGTTGTATTATTTCTCTATCTATCTCTGAGGAAGTTGTGGGATTTTTCACCTTAGGGTTTTCCCCACGGAAACTCTATGTGTCTATTGTCTCTTATGTTTGCCTCTTGTTGTGATTGACATGATTGACATGCTTGATATGATTGATATGTTGTACATGTTATTCTCTCAATAAAGATCCTAGAGTATATTGAATTAATGCTAAAAAATTAACATCGTATTAGAGCTTCCCTGAGAAGAAGACATTGTGTAGTGGCAGAAACTAGGGTTTATTGTTTATTGGGTTTCTCTCCACAGATTTGGGAAAAGTAATATGATAGATTGACTCTCCTCAACAAGGTGAATCTTTCTGTCGAATCAGAATTCAATTCTGAGCACTTTCAGTTTTGGCCCTAAAAATTAGGGTTTCCACAAAAATAGGAATTTCTAAAATCTGAAGACATAGTTGGAAGCGCCTTGGAAAAATCGAAGTTTAGAGATTTGGATCCAGATTTTTGGCTGGGTAAATATTTGGGAAACTCAAACCCTAATTCAGGGTCCTCCCTAGTGAATCTAGGAAGACTAAAAGGCATTTATGAAGGGTGAAACTTTGCAGAACTCAAATTCTGAGTATACCAGGCTGATCATCTCATCAAGGTGCATCTTTCTATCCTTTCAGAAATTTGAAATTCACATTTTGAATTTTTAGGGTTTCTCTAACAAACCCTAGTTTAGCTCTAGATTTGGATTTCTGCAAATCAAGTGGTAAGACCTAAATCTTTTCTATTTCCATTTGAAGTACTCTTTAAAGATGTCTCACCACACCAAGCTTGAGGATAAGCTTGAAGGGGCTGATAACTTCCGAGCCTAGAAGTATAGGATTGGGTTAATCCTAGAAGAAAATGAATTGGATACTTACATAACGGAAGAGGTCCCTGTCTTAGAGGAAAAAAAGGCTAAGGCCTTACATAAGAAGAACTTGGTCAAGGAAAAGAGGATCATTTCTAACTCTATTAAAGACCATGTCATCCCACATGTGTCATCTCTAAAGACACCCAAGGCAATGTTTGACTCTTTGACCAAGCTGTTTGAAGGGAAGAACATAAATCGGAAGATGACCCTGCGGAACCAATTGAAAGGGGTAAAGCTTCAAAATGAGAGATCATTCAATCCTATTTCTCCAAGGTCTCTCAGATCAAGGAACAACTTGAAGCTGTGGATGGAATGGTGGAGAATGGTGAAATTGTCATGACCACTCTGAAAGGCCTACCTAGGTCATGGGATTCCTTTATTCAAGGAATTTGTGCAAGAAGGAAGTTGATCTCCTTTAGTAGACCGTGGGAGAAATGTTCACAAGAAGAGGCTAGGCTCGTAGCCTGAGAAGAAAAGATAGGAATTTAAGACCAAGCTCTCGTAGCTCACACCAAAAGAAGCAATCCTAAGAAGGAGCACTCTCAGCACAAGAGATTCACTCACTATCATCGAAAGAATAAGAAGGATCTAAGATGCTTCACATGTAATGAGAAGGGTCACTTTGCTACAGATTGTCCCAAGAACAAAAGGGACAACAACAACAACAACAACTTCAACAACAAGAAGAAGAATAACAAAAGGAAATATCATGCTCATGCTGCCGAGGATGATGAATCCCCTAGGAAAAAGGCTAGAGAAGAATGTGATGACTCATCAAGAGAAGGTGAATATGTTCTAATCTCTGCTCTCACAGGTACTATCTCTCATGGTTTTAATGATTGGCTTATTGATAGTGGGGCTTCCAAACACATGACTGGGTTTAAAGAATCTTTTGTAAATCTATCTGAACATGAGTCACCCCATAAGGTGAAGCTGTGATGAACCTGCAATAATTAATTAATGCAAATACACAAGATATCACAAATAATAGAACAAAATCAATTTTATATTGATCACGGGCCACTTCGAGGGGGCAACCTCCTTTGAGCAAGCTCAATACAATTAACTTCACGGTGCCTTCAATGTCCTCAACACACACTT